>JAJTWQ010000038.1:2214210-3565921 GCA_029007595.1 Solanum commersonii
ATATATTGAATCTACTATGGAGCATTACATTGTGTTTCAATATTTGAGCCAAGCACGACACCTATGTATATCTCTATCCTAGACACAAATCAACTCAGGTGATATGCAGAAAAAGATAATGCTCCTTGTATTCCATGTTTTGTCCCTCTATTTGTCTCCCAAGTTCAAAAGAAGACAATAAATTTATTCTAATGGTGATAGCATCAAAATAGTAATCCCAAGAATAGACGAACAACTAATATGATTAAAAAAATATGTGGAATCAAGAGTCACCAAACAATAATTTTGTAAGTAAATATAATCCTAGAATGAGATGTTTAACTCCACATAGACATAGAACAATTACAATGAATCATTCAAAGAAAAGATGTAAAATAAATAAAAGAGAAGGAACGATGAAACCATAGATCAAAAGTAATTTTCTACATTGTATCCTCCTCCCCTCTAGAATTAATATTTTGGACTATTTATGAGGTATAAAATCATAAATAAAATAATAGAGTCCAAAACAAAATAAGAATCCGAAACCTAAAGGAATTAGATTTCCCCGCGATACCGTATCTGTCCAACCGCCTCAACATAATTTAGTACGGCCTCATTAATCGCCACATGGTAGTGTGCCTATTTCAATTGAATTTCTCTTCAATGCACTTTCATTTATATAAAAAAATATTATTATATTAAATTTAATCCATTAAGATAACTACTTGATTTCGTTCTATAATCTACCATCTTTAATTCGTTTTTGCCCCAAACTTCTTTTTCTTGGTTCCAATTAAATCCTACAAATAAAATATACTATTTAGCACAATCCATAAAAATCATGCTGGAAAGGAAAAATAAAAACACTAAATGTGAGAAAAATAATGATTAAAAATATGTATTTTTGGCCTCACATCAACGTTGTTATAGGTTTGCTTACCACTGTAGGTGGTTATGACTCTATTTGGGTGGTGGTTAATAGATTGACCAAATTCGCTCCTTTTATCTCAGTTCAGGTAAAGTTTTCGGTAGAGAAGTTAGCTCAGCTCTACATCAGTTAGTTACATAATTCATGGGGTGCTTGTTTGTATTATGTCCGATCAGGGTTCATTTTTCACTTCTCACTTCTAGAAGGCACTTCAACATGGTCTGAGTACTTAATTGGATATGATTACCACTTTTCACCCTCAAATGGATGGCAGTTCGAGCGGACAATTCAGGTGTCGAATGACATGTTTCACGCATATGTGATTGACTTTGGTGCTCGTTGGGATCATCACTTGCCTCTAGCAGAGTTTGCCTACAACAACATTTATCACTCTACTATTTAGATGGTCCCATTTGAGGCGTTGTATGGTAGGTGTTTTAGTTCTCTGATTGGTTGGTTTGATTAGCTAAGATGGACTCATTAGACAAATATTTATGTAGGTATTAGCCTAGACTATTGGCGACCCAGAGTCAACAGAAGATTTATGCAGATAGGAGGGTTCGAGCCTTAGAATTTATGAAGGGTGATCATGTTTTTCTCAAAGTGTCACCCATGAAGGGTGAGATGAGGTTCGGAAAGAAGGGAAAGCTTATACCTCAATTCATTGGCCCATTTGAGATTTTGGGGCAAGTTGGAGAGGTGGCCTATAAGTTGGACTTGCCACCTAGGTTGTCTATTGTACATCATGTTTTTCACATCTCCATGCTTTGAAAGTATATTGTGGATGAGTCTTATATGAAATCATTTGATTAACTGGAGTTGGGTCAAGGCTTGACATTCGAGGAGGAGCCTATAACTATTTTGGATAGGTAGGTTAAGAAGCATAGAACCAAAGAGATTGCTTCCGTTAAGGTGTAGTCGAAATACCGTTCAGTTGGAGACTGAGTCTGACATGAGTGTGAAATGTCCTCAGTTTTTTTAAGCTTCAGGTACATTCTTTTACTTTATGTTCGAGGAAAAACATGATTTTTAGTGATGGATAATGTAATGACCCTGCATGTCATTTTTTAGAATGTTGAACTATTCATTTTACTATAGTTAATATTTGATGACAATTTTTAGATAACTAATTTAGTTAGTAATAATGGGTGAAGTCTAAAATTTATTTAAGACCCTATACCACTTGGGCCATACATATTGAAATAAGTTAGTGGGTTGGTCACTTTTAGTACATACATAGTTTATAAACGGAAAGAGGACGGAAAAACTAACCAGCGCCGACAACAACTAAAATGGGGCTACGTTCTTGTTCAGGTAAGAAAACTCCAAGTCAAAATGTCCTTTAATAATGTATATATGCAACTGTAAGATGTAATACCTATTTAAATATATGTCACGACCCGATTTCTCGAGTCATGATGACGCCTACTATAACCCACCAATAAGCAAGCCAACCCATATCCCAGAACTAATGGGATTGAGGGCAGAAAACTAAACTCAAACTAAAAGAATAACATAAATAACATGAATCATAGATGAAGAAGAAGAAGCAAGTCAAAATATATATACAAATAAGAGATCCCTCCCTAAACCTATAAGTGAAATGTACAGAGCTACTAACAAAATGTATACAAGTACAAAAAGTAGACCACAGAATCAAGACGGTCTCAAAAAGAAAAAGACAAGTCAATATATATAGATGGAGACTAGTATAGCACAAAACACCAAGTGCTCACTCCCCTCTCCAGATCAGACTGTTGCAGGCTCGATGTCAACGTTTGCAGTAGGTGCTCGGACCTGCATCACAAAAACAATTGTAGAGTGTAGTATGAGTACCAAAAAATAGGTACCCATAGGCCTCATAGGACGAATGAGCATGAAAAGCAAAAGTAATATGAAAATGCAAAAATCTAAAACACTATAGAAACATGGACGGGAATCTAACATGTATGCACACGAGCGTACTAACACACAAAGAAAAGGAGAATAACTGAATAAATAAGACGAGGCTCCCATAAACCCGGTGCGTACACTCATGCAGTAAAACCTGAGCGAACTCCCATAACCCCGATAGGTACAAGAAAGAGTTTTGAATTGAATAATAGGATCCATCAAACTTTCCAAGATTTCCACTATTTTTGTAGACTCAAACCGAACCAATCCAGATGCCTGAAGCTCATGCAGAATCGATAAGGGTTAAGGACTTGAACCGAATTAAAGATTGAGGATCAAGGAATTGAACCAAGATTTAGAGTAACCGAGGACTTAAACCAAGGCTAAGGATAATCGTGGATTAGAACCATGTATAATTATGACCAAGGACTTAAGCCGAGGTGAGAGTAGCTATGGACTTGCACCAAGTTGTAAGGAGCAGTGGACTTGAACAACGGCTACAAAAGGCGGTAAACTTGAACAATAGTTGCATAAATCTAGGATTTGAACAAATTCTATAATACCAAGGCAAGGACTTGAACCACGCCCAATGGAGTGAATTAGGAGACTTGAACAGCGAATAGAGGTGAATTGGCTAGAAATAGGATAAGTGGTAGACCGAGTATTACGAGAAGTAACCCCAATTCGAGTGCCATTAATAAATCACTCTAGCCCGAACCTTATCCTACAAGAATCGATGAGTAGCTTCCAAACCAAAAATCAGAGACACCAGAACTGCTAAAAATAGTGGATTTGTGGGTATATAATTCCAAGGGTGGTGTTACTGCCTAGCTAAGGCCCAACCTATCAAACTCAGGTATGCTACATCAGTTTACATGGAGCTAAGTCGTCCGAAGCGACGTTTGGTATATTAAAGGGTCTAACAACTCTAAAAGAAATCAAGTGTATGGTAATCACTATCCTAAGCCTAAACTAAGGCCAAACATGCTCTAACAATATTCACAAGTCACAAATAAGGCACACAACAAGGTGAGGATGATCAACAAATACAATAAATAGGCTTAAACCACCTGAAATACCCGAAAAGTAGCCTAAGGCATGGATTCTAGGAATTTAACATGATTAACCACCAATTCAACCCAAAATTCATACAAATGAACATACAATAACTTAATCATTCTCAGTCTAATGAAGGAAGCCGTACCTACATGTAGGCCGACCACACGCGCCCCATATTGCCGAAGCTTTTCCCTTATGTATGGCCTCGAAATGCTGCCTTACTATCAAAAATACAATGACAGCTTCATTACAGTTGTTTTGACACCAAAATTGCATTTTTCGGAGATGGACCCAAAATCAGGTCTAAAACAAGATTGTGGGACCCACACTGAGAATCCCGATATCAACTTTGTGAAAAGTTTCATTTACCACCTCAAACTTATCTCCCTAAATAGAACACAATTTAGGGCTCGAAATAGTAAGAAATCAGCTCATGCATTTAAATCAACATTAAAATTAAAAAAGGAGAGAGAGGACAATAGCTAAAACTCAAAAATTACCTAAAATGGAGGTCCTCTGACAATCCCCAAGTACTCCAATGCGTAGCCATGCCAATTTTGAGCAACCTAGCCTTTGAATCACCCATAACAGAGCTCAAATGAGAGAGAAATCACGTTTAGAAATTAAGGGCTGAATGCTGATTTTCTGATTTAAATATGACATATATGGTCGCTAATGGGACTTTTGGTTGCTAAACACGATATTTTCTGGTCGCTTAAAGCCTGGACCAAATATTAGAATTTTCTACTTTTTCTTAAAGTTTCAGAATGAACCCTCGGGATTCATTCGGGGCCCAATAAAAATAAACCAAGTATACTACTCCTCCTAATTCAACATTTTGGACTAAATGGAATTGTTGGATTTCTGTAAAAAGATTGCTATGACATAAATACCCCATCGGGACCCATTATGCCAAAAACTCAAATTTTTGCCTAAACACCCAAAAATCAACAAGAAGATCTTAATGTGCAAATGAAAGGTCCTACTAGACCAAATTCCACATTTCGGAGGTAATGGTGCTCAAGGAATTCTCATAAGACCACTAATTCTCTGAATGTTGACGAAAGTCAACTCTAGGCCTTTAAGCTTTCCAACATCTCGTATAAGTGCTCAAACTCACACCAGAAACCTTAGGAAATGAACTAAAGGTCCTTCTATACCAAACTCGACGTTCCAGAGCTAACTGTTCTAACGAAATATAAATCCGAGCATGTTTATCAAGAATATTGGCCAAGGTCAAACTTAGTCCAAAGCTTTAAAGCTAACAAGCCTAATGGCACAAACTTGTGCTGAAAGCCTCAGGATTCAAGGTGACCAAACAGTCAATACCAACAAGTCATAAATAATTTGGGATCAATATAGGAATGCTCCTAATGACGAAAGGAAGGAATTAAGGAAAAAATGACATGGAGGGTCAGTACATCATCTACTACTAGAAACAACTTTTGTCCACGAAAGTAAGAGTCAAGAAATACCTGAAGTCATGATTAAGTTGGGAAATTTCTCACGTATCTCCTGCTCAGTCTCCCAAGTAGCCTTCTCAATTGGACGGTGCCTAGCTAGAACGAACCATAACAATAGAAATGGCTCTGGATCGCATATGTCTCTCACCTCTAGCTAGAATGGAAAATGGCTCTGATGAGTCTGAGATTTGGACTTATTTAGGGCTTTGTTTTCATAGTATCAGTGTCCTCAAATGCCTATTTTATGCTCTAAACTGATGTGAAAGTGTTGATTTACAACTATGAAGGATAAAGATCAAGGCGAGGACATAATCAGACAAAAAGGAACTAAAGGGCATAAGAAGTGAAGAAAAAGCACTCCTGGTGATCGCCAAGACCACTCAGTGCACCGCCGAGTCGCTCTTCAGCCTGCCCAAAGTTCCAGCACAGCCCTGGGTAAGAACCAAGTTGGCGATAGAAATGTGCAGTCGGCGGATCGCTGATGGGTTTTGTGACAACAAATTGGATTGCCCAAAGTTATAGGACTTAAGATTCTGAAGGCCAATGCAAAATGTCTATGGCAGAGGACACTAGATGGATCGCCAATCGGTTCGGCGAGGCGCGACTTAATCCACCAAGTGGACTTTTAGGCTTAATTTTGGGAAACTATAAATTGGATTTTAAATGTAACTTTTGAGAGTCCTCTCCCAGATAATACAGTTCACATTTTAGACTTAGAGTTTTCTCTTGATTTTTGAGTTCGTACTGTATAATTTTGGAGGATTTGGAAAGTGGGTCTTTGAATTTCATTCTTGAAAATCATTGTAAAGGATTGGAGACTCTTACCCAGATCATGGCTAATGCATTTGGTAACTGTTTCTCTATTTTTATGATATGTAGCTAAAACCCCAATTATTGGTGTGTGATGATTTGCTTATTTGTCTAATTATCGTATGGGTATTATTGTTTGATGATGAAATTGTTGTTTTAATGTGATTTTAATCATTACCTAAGTTTTAATCTATGAATTGTAGTTGCAAATGCAAGTGTAATTTTGAGTTCTTAGCTTGCTTGAGAAAGAGGTTTTGGGACTAAAGCTTTTGATTAATGATTTGTGGGTATTAGGTTAATACGGGTTCAGCCTAAGAGAGTGAATCTTAAATCTAATCCTACCCATCTAGCTCGAGAGAGTGGAAGTATTAAGGTTTTGGGCTGGTTATCTTGTTAAGCATGTTGATGTTCAAAAGAAATCACCTGAGTCATAATAGTTGTTCGATAGAAAGCTATTGCACTTAATGTCCAGCCTACCCACAATGTGTAATAACCTTCCAGGTCATTTTTGCCTTAGTGCCTCCTTTTTGTCATTTAAAGCATTCCTATAGTGATCCGAAGTCATTTCTGACTTATTGACACTGACTGTTCGGTTGCCTGATTGTTCATTTTGATTTTGTGCATCTTTCCGTGTTTTAGAGACTTTAAAGCTTAAATAGTTGACTTTAGTCAAAACATCATGTAAACGACCTTAGAATGGAATTCTGATGGTTCCATCAGCTCCAAAATTGCAAAATTAGGCTAGTAGCATGGTTGGCTTGAGTATCGAGGCCTTCGGTGCGAGATTGGGACCATTAGGCATTTTAGCCATCGAAATTTGGGCTAAGGTTAACTTTGGTCAACATTCTTGGAAAATGTGCTCAGATGAAAATTCCGTCAGTACAATTTGCCCTGGAATGTTGGGTTTGGTCTAGAACAACCTTTCATTCGAATCCTGAGTCCTCCGGACTCATTCCGAGCCACTCGGTGGATTTTTGTTAAAATGGCCTTTGGGAGTGGGACCCACTTTTTATTGAGATGACCTCTGATGGAAATTCCAACTGTGCCATTGAGTCTAGAGAGTTGAATTTAGTGAGGTAGCATAGTCTGTATGCGCGCACAAGATTGAGAAAATCCAGGTTTTGGTTGCATGTTGATAATGTGTTGTTTTCGAGCCCCAAATTGTGTCCCATTGTGGAACACACATTCGGGGAGCTGTTAAGAACCTATTTTTGGGGTTAAATCCAGAATTTCCAATGGGGGTCCCACTTTTTACATTTTGACCCCAAAATTGGTCCGTCTCTATTTCCTGCATTATTAGAATCAAAATGAATGGAATAACGTTAAGATTCTATTTTTGAGTGGCAGCGTTCCGAGGCCGATCGGTAAGGGAAAGCTCTAGAGAAGAGATTTTTGAGCGCGCCTGATTGGCCTACAGGTTGGCTACGACTTCACTCTCTTAGATTAAGCTCAAGCGTGTGAATGCATGTTAATTAGTTGGGATTTGGGTAGGGTAGTTATTGAATCATGCATAGGTGTATAGAAATCATGTTTTAGGCCTATTTCAGGAATTATCGAGTAACTGTGAGCATGATATGTGTTATTAATTGACCCTCTTGCTATGTGGAGTACTTGTATGCTTAATTATTGTTTATGTGAAACATATTGGGCCTTAGTTTAGGTTTGACTAGGGCTTACCTTAAAAATGCATGATTCGAAATCGATAGGCCTTAGTTTTGCCTCGACGTCACTCGGTCGACTTAGATCCCTATAGACTAGTGTAGCAGACTTGAGTCTGATAGTTGGGCCATAGCTAGGCGATACACTTGCTCCGACGATAGTTATCCTTATTTCTCTGATGATACAGCTTCACAAGTTATGTTGGCGACACTAGGTTCCGCTTCGCTATTTGAAGTTGGTTTTTGATTCGGTTCCAAAGACTTACATTGATTGGCTAAGTGTGGACAACGTTTCACGGACATTTATGATCATGGATCGATTGTGACTCTTTCAGTAGCTACATTAGCACCTTTTTCGGGCATCCAGATTCGAGCTCCAACCTCGACTTCATTGATATTTTCGAAGAGCATCCGTTTTAAGGTTCGACCTCGATCGCCCAGATACTTATATAGAGCATCCAGTTAGAGGTCCGGCCTCAGTTACTTGATTCTTGTGATTGGGTACTTGGATACTTCTGGTGAGCCTCCGTTTTGAGGTCTGACCTCCGTACTGACAGTATCTACTAATTAGGTTTTAGGTTCTGGTTCAATGTTCTTCTGTCTTAGGTTCTGTTCTCTTTAGTTATAGTTATTCTATGTACTCATCGGGCTTATGGGGGTCCGTTCGAGTTTTATTTAAACTTGCGCACGAGTGTACCTTTTGGGCTTATGGGGGTCCAGTTAGGTGTAGTTAGCTTATAGATTACTTTAGTTAGTTCTTTCTACACTTGTGTGCATTCGATTGTTTACTTAGACTTCCGCTTTTGACCTATGTTTTTTGTTATTCCTTCTTTTTATATTGCCTTTACTCTTCAAGAAATGTCAGCCTATAATGTCAACCAGGTACCTATTATTTTGGTACTCATGCTACGCTCTGCATCTGTTTCGCCATGCAGGTCAGAGCACCAGTGGGCAACATTGATTTGTAGCTTGGAGAAGTCTGATCTGGAGATGGGGGTGAGCACACGATGTTTTGTACTATTTTCGTCTCCATCTGTATATATATAGACATGTCTTTCGCCTTACAAGACAGTCCAATTTCTATGGTCCACTTTCTGGACTTGTACTTGTTTTGTTAGTAGCTTTGTACTAGTGAGTTCCAAGTTCTGGGAGGGATCTTTATTTGTATATATATGTTTTGGCTTGCTTGAGCCAGCTTATATTGTTCTCTTAAATTTTGCATAGTCTTGTTTAGTTTATGCTCTAGGACCCATGACTTGTTGTTCAGGGTTACGGGTTGGCTTACGTACTGTTGGGTTATAGTAGGTGTCATGATGACTCAAGATATCAGGTTGTGACAAGTTGGTATCAGAGCCCCAGGTTCACTAGTCTCACTTGTACAGAACTAACGACTAGTAGAGTCCTGCGGATCGGTGAAGAGACATCCGTAAGTTATCTTTGGGAGGCTACAGGATGTTTTTTGGAAGTTTTCCTCTCTTTTTTTCACCTTCATGCAGCATCTGTTTTATTGGTTCTTTGAAATATCACTTGTTTAACTATTTCGCATGAACGCGAGGCGACGCAGCTAGTGGTGCTACACCCGGGCCTACAGACAGAGCCCAAGCTTGGGGTAGATGTCGACCCTGAGGTCGAGGCAGGGCCGCAACATCGACCTGAGATAGGCAGGAGGAGCCCCAAGCAGTATATGTACCTCCACAACCAGTGGGATCGGATCCAACCCAGCTACCACCCTCACCAGTTGCAGCTACTGATGTTCATGCCCTGCTGACTCAGATACTAGCAGCTATTGGGGAGATGCGACAAGCACTAGCCCCAGCACCAACACTAGACCCAGCACTATCCTCAACACTAGCTCTAGCTTCCGCTCTAGTGCCGTAGGGTTAGCTTGCCACAACGGCACCAGAGGTTCAACCGCCACCAATTGATTTGGCCGCCCTGCCAGACTGAGAGGATGGGGAGATGCTACTGCACAAGCAGAATATGCTTGGGGTATTCCAGAGGTGGGCACCGTCGATATTCTTAGTGGCGATTTGGGAGGATGCCCATGAATTCCAGCTCACTTGCCAAGAGTAGCTATAGTCATTAGGCCTCTTGGAGTCTAGAGGAGCCGACTTCACCGCTCATCAGTTTCGTGGGCGAGCCAGGTAGTGGTGTGACACTTATCGAATGTCTAAGCTAGCTGGATCACCTCCTATATCTTGGGGTGAGTTCTTAGAGGCTTTCTTGGCCCGGTTCATACCATAGAGCGTGAGGGGTATGCTTTGTGATCAGTTCTCCAGATTGGAGCAGGGCCCTATGACCATCTCAGAGTACGAGGCGAGGTTCCATGAGTTGTCTCGCTATGCTACCATGATCCTGCCCATGGAGGGGGAGAGAGTACATTGTTTTGTACATAGGTTGTGGTACCGTCTCAAGGCCAACACAGAGCATTTGGTTTCAACTGGCCGTTCATTTCTTGATGTGGTCGACCATACCCGATCCATGGAGCATATTCGTCGTGAGGCCCAAGGGTGTAGCGATAAGAGGGCACGCTACCAGAGAAGCTACAATGGGTCCCAGACTAGAGGGACGAACTGCTATTATAGGCCCCGCCAGAGGTTCCAGCAGGGTCAGTCCAGTCAGCCTGTTCAGGCGGTATTACCAGCTTTTGAGGGAGGCCAACATCAACAGGGTGGTCCTTGTAGAGGCCAGAGTTTGAGGGGATTAGATTCCCTCCCTTCCTACTTCAGTCGAGTTACTACAGGGCATTCAACTTTGGGGTGTTATGATTGTGGTGCTCTTGACCATTGGTCCAGAGGGTGCACTCGATAAAGGCGAGGGACAATTGTACCATCTCCCCTTGCACCTAGACCAATTTCAATAGTGCCCTCTCCAGCTGGAGGTGGTGGTCAAGACCAAGACCGTCGGGACAACTGACAGGGTACTAGAGGCGGAGCTCGAGGAGGCAGGTCAGGTGGTAGGTAGAGGTGCTCAGGGCCATTTTTATGCAGCCCCGGCGAGGGTGGCGACTGAGGCATCTGACGATGTCATCATAGGTCCACTTTTATTATGCCATCATCCTTCTATAATATTATTTGATCTCGAGTCCACATTCTTGTATGTATCTATTTCTTTTTCTCCCCGACTAGGTGTGAGGTATGAATCCTTGGCAGAGCTGGTTCATGTTTCGACCTCGGTGGGTGAGTCCTTAGTAATGGATCAGGTATTGCGATCTTACTTAGTGACTATCCAGGGTTATGATACTAGAGTTGATTTTATTCTGCTAGATATGGTTGATTTTGATATAATTCTGGGCATGGACTGGTTATCCCCTTGCCATGTGGTCTTGGATTTGTATTCCAAGACCGTTACCTTAGCCATGCCTAGCATTGCTCTAGTGTTGTGGCAGGATGCTTATTGTCACATACTGATGGGGATCATCTCTTTTGTGCGGGTTAGGCGGTTGGTTGCTTCTAGATATTTAGCTTATTTGGCCTATGTGCGAGATGTGAGTAAGGAGGGACCTTCAGTTGACTCAGTTCTTGTGGTTAGAGTGTATGCAAATGTTTTCCCTATCGAACTACCTGGCCTACCCCCAAAGCGTGACGTTGATTTTTCCATAGATTTGGAGCCCGACACCCGTCCTATTTCTATGTCGCCTTATCAGATGGCTCCTGCAGAACTCAGGGAGCTTAGTGTTCAGTTAGAGGACTTCTTAGGTAAGGGTTTCATCTATCCAAGTGTGTTGCCTTGGGGTGCCCCTGTTCTGTTTGTGAAGAACAAGGACAGGACTATGAGGATTTGCATTCACTACATGTAGCTGAACAAGGTGATGGTGAAGAACTGTTACCCCATGCCTCGTATTAATAACTTGTTTGATCATCTTCAAGGAGCCGCCATGTTTTGTAAGAGTGATTTGAGGTTCGGGTACCATCAGCTGAGGTTTAGGGCAGCAGAGATCCCTAAGACCACATTTAGGACTCGTTACAACCACTATAAGTTCCTTGTGATGTCTTTTGTGTTGACTAATGCCCTTGCCACCTTCAGGGACTTGATAACACGTGTGTTCAGGCCTTACCTTGATTCATTTGTTAGCGTCTTCATTAATGACATACTAGTATACTTGCGGAGCCGGAGTGAGCATGAGCAGCATTTGATAATAGTGCTCCAGACATTGAGAGAACAATGACTTTATGACAAATTCTCAAAGGGTTTGTTTTGGCTTGAGTCTATAGCATTCTTCGGGCATGTGGTGTCCAAAGAGGGTATTAGGGTTGATCAGTGAAGATTGAGGCTATTCGTGATTTGGACAGACCCACTTCTGTTACTGAGGTTCGTAACTTCATCGGGTTAGCGAGTTACTACAGACGCTTTGTTAAGGGCTTTTCTACTATTGCAACCCCTTTGACTTACCAGGATTTTCCTTTCGTGTGGTCAGAAGAGTGTGAGATGATTTTTTGGAAGCTCAAGGAGTTGCTTACTACCGCTCCTATATTGTGAAGCATCCGGCGTTGTTTTGGGTTGTGTAATGATGAAGCGAGGCCGGGTTATAACTTACGCGTCGAGGAAGCATAAGCAGCATGAGTGCAACTACCCCACCCATGACTAAGAGTTGGCAGTGGTAGTTTTGGCGCTTAAGGCACTATCTATATGGGGTTTGTTGTGAGATTTACATTGATCACCAGAGCCTCCAATACCTTATGAGCCAGAGGGACCTTAATTCGAGGCAACGTCGATGGATTGAGCTCCTGAAGGACTATGACCTCTCTATTCGCTACAATCCGGGCAAGAAAAATGTAGTAGGGAATGCCTTGATCCGAAAGGCAGGGAGTATAGGTAGTCTAGGTTTCCTTCCTTTTTCAGAGCGACTGTTGACTTTGGACATCTAGTCCTTAGGTAACTGGATAATCAGACTTGATATTTCAAATTCCAGGCGAGTGTTAGCCTATGTGGGATTTCAGTCGTCTATGCTAGATTAGATTCATGATTGTCAGTTCGAGGATAACTCTTTGGTGGTACTTAGAGATAGGGTGTTGGCAGGTGATGCTAGACAGGCTACCTTAGATTTGGATGGAGTTTTGAGATTCGATGGCTGGTTGTGTGTTCTGAGAGCTGGGGGTTTGATTCAACTGATCTTGAGCAAGCCCCATGATTCCAGATATTCCATCCATCCGGGCACGGCTAAGATGTTTCATGATTTGAGGCAGCATTATTGATGGAGCGGTATAAGGAGGGATATTTTCGACTACATATCCCGTTGTTTGTGTTGCCAACAGGTGAAGGCCGAGCATTTGAGGCCTAATGATAAGTTCCTGAGATTACCCATTCTGGAGTGGAAGTGGGAGCGTATCACTATGGACTTCATTGTGGGGTTGCCTTAGACTTCTAAAGGTGTTGACAACATTTGGGTCATGGTGGATCGATTGACCAAATCAGTTGTAACGACTCGAAAAATGATAGAATAAACTAGAGCCTTGACGTTTGGGTTAGTGGGAGCTTAGGTTGATGTTTATGCTGTTTTAGAACTTAAATGGAACTAGGTAGCATTCTAGGGTGCAAGCAAGGGCCTAGGCTAGCGAGTTAGGGTGAAAGAAGCCTTGTCCTTGGAAGGACTGTTTGGCGATGGGGCTGCTAAATCGCCTAAGGGGTTGGCGAGTCGCCCTTATGCCCCTATGGTCGCCTAGTGGACTGCCCATTTGACCAGCCTTTGAGTAATCCCACTGGAACAAAGGGCGAGCAAAGAGTGCACTTGGCGAGCCCAAGTGTCCAAAAGGCGAGATCAGACGGTCAAGGCGCAGATTTTTTTAAAGTTACAACTTTTAGGGTCAACTTCAAATGATGATATCTTTTAGCTCAAAACGAATTAGGTGGGCCATTAACTACCCAATTAAAGGTATCTGAGTCCTCTTTCCAACGCCACCGAGTTTGCCCTTTTCCGATCTCGAAGTAAAAAGTTATGCCCAAAATAGTGAAGCACTGTCAAAAAGGAACAACTTAGATGGGTTTAGTGAAAACTTTGTGTGTCCTTAATTCTTTTCCTATGTTGAGTCCCTATTATTCTTTACCTTTCCTAGCAATTATAAAATCCTTTTAGACCAAAATTCTTCCATTTAAGTCACTCCAATTAGAATTAAAGAGAAACCCACCTCCTCTCAATATTTCTCTCTCTATAATCCTCCATTTAAGAAGGTCAAGAACATGGAGCTAGGGCTTGGATTGAAGGTGGTTTCTTCAACAAATTTCTTGGGGAATATTAACAAAGGTATGGTGACCCTTGATCCTTGATTATCTTTCCTTCAAGGAGTCCATTAAAAAGGGTTTCAAAAGTCTTCAAAGAACAAAACTTCTATTTTCTATTCTAGGTATCGGTTCATGGGTAAAATGTTTTCAAAGTCATTATATTGGTGAATTTAAGTTCTGTTTATGATTTTAAGATGATTTTATATGAAACTTCTTCAAGAACCCATGTTTTCATTAGAAGCCTAGAATTTGCTTATGAAGTGGGTTTAATTCCTATGATTTAATGTTGATGAAATTGTGTTTAGATCGGATTGTATTGTTGATTTATATTGTTTTCTATACCTATTTATGATGAATTGTTAGTATATGGATGAATTGAGGATTCTGGCCTTATGGGCAAGTTATGGGTGAATCACTTTATGGTGATAGAATTGTTGGGAATTGAGTAATGGTGATTATGGTTTTGGAGGATGGTAAGTTGACTTAATCTCATGTTATTATTAGAATTGTTCTTGTTGATGATCCACTTGAAAGGTGGAGGTGTTTACTTATTTTGTACATTGTGACCATGGCCTTGAAGGCATAGTATGAGAAATTTAAGTGTTACATGACATTTTATGAATAGACATTCAATGGAGCTAATGTGATCATGTTATGAACGTAAATGTGTTATTATTGAAGGCTTTTTCTCAATTTGACACTCATGAATGTTGATGATAGAATATGAAGGATTCTCCAATGTATTGCATAGCTCGAATTGGTAGAGCTTGTGCATCCTTTTCTTGTTTAAATGATTATATTGTTGGTTGTTGAATCCTCGGATCGATAGGCTAGTAGCACCCTTCCACTCATGATAATAATGAACCTTGGAATTGGTAGGCTTATGGCACCCTTCCATTACTGATAGTAATGAACCTTAGAATCGAAAGGCGTATGGCACCTTTCCATGAAGGTTAATGATGAGACTTGAACCGGTAGGACCATGACACCCTTTCAAGAGGAGTTAATGAGCTTTTATAAATGAACCTTGAAACGGTAGGCTTAAAGCACCCTTTCACGTGTTAATGAATGTAATTTGGAGTTGGTAGGCCAATGGCACCTCTCATATGCGATGGAAACTCCCTCAATAGTTAGGCATGAGTTTCAATGATTGTCTACCTTATCCCATAAACTATGTGCCCGCATAGGTAGCTAGTGGATCCATTAAGCTATATGTACCCGCGGTCTTCCTTAGGCAAGTAGACCACCTCTTTACTGTGTGGGGACTTATGACACCGGATTCCATGACAAGCTCTCATGGTCTATGTTGGTTAAATGCTTACTTCCCATCATGTGAGATTTCATTATGGTTTCTTGATAGGTTCTACAAAGTGTAGGTAATAGTATGGGATGCTACCTATACATTGCACGAGTAGGCTTGGAGAGGATCATAGTGAGTTTCTCTAAAATCCTTATGTCTGTGACATAAATATACCCTAAATGAGGTTATTAAAGAATTTTGGCTCTCAAATGCCTAATATGAGGTGCATGCTATACTTGGGTTATATTATGAGTTATTTTCCCTTGTCATATCTTAATTAATCATATACCTCTTATGTATGAATATTGTGCAAAGGTGAAGGAAAGGAAGGATGAGTTTACTTTAGGTGACCTAAATGTGGTGCCCTAGTATGAATGGTGGTATGGGACGCTATCCATACATTGCACAAGGTATAGAATAAGGGTTTCTTGAGGTGAAGGTCCAAGGTAAAGGTAAAGGTTTTTATGTTGATATCGTTAAAGCTTGATATTATGACTTACTTGATGTTTATGCTTGTCTTGTATGTCTCCTATTCAACTGTTCATGATATTTCTAAAAGTGGCAAAATGCATGGTTTCTAGCCAAAATGTCCCTTTTAAAGCATGTTTTGCATGGTCATCATGCTTAGTACATTTTGTGTACTAACCCATGTTCTTCATATTTTTTTACTACAAGTGTAGGTTCCGGCAAGTGATCCCTCCTAGTTAGTTTGAAGTGTTGGATTGCTTTCCTCCAAGACTTTGTATGTCCTCATGGATTCAAGGACAAGACTTTTAAGTTCTTTTGTTCATGTAATAGACACTTTTAGTTATTGTTTTGATTGTAAAGGGTTGTGTCCCTACTTATATTTTGTGATTGTGTCTAAGATGGCCATATGAGACTTAAACTTCTGCTGTGTGTTTTCAAAGTTGTTTTAATGAAGTTTGAATGTGTGGATGTAAATAAGTTTTTCATTCCGCACTATTATCATTATTGAATGCAATGAATGACTATGTGGTTTGTATAAGACCTTTTCGGGGTTGAGTACGCCTTGTTACGACTTGGGGGTGCTCTTGGGTCGTGACATCAACACACTTTCTTCATGTTCATACTACATTTAGTGCCGAGAGGTTTGATTGTATTTACATTTGAGAGGTGGTTTGTCTTCATGGCATGCCTATTTCTATTATTTTAGATCGGGGTTCACTATTCATTTCCAGCTTTTGGAGGGATTTTCAAGAGGAGTTGGGCACCCGTGTCCACCTTAGCACTGCATTTCACCCAAAGACGGATGGCTAGTCATAGCGTACTATTCAGGTCCTTGAGGATATGTTGCGCGCCTGTGTTATGGGTTTGGTAGGTCAGGGGAACCAGTTCCTGTCTATGGCAGTGTTTGTGTAAAACAACAGCTAACACTCTAGTATTTAGATGGCCCAATTGAAGGCCTTATATGGTAGGCATTGTCGCTCTCCAGCTGGCTGGTTTGAATCTATGGAGTCTAGGCCGCGTGGTACAAATTTGCTTTAGGAGGCCTTGGATCAGGTGAGGGTGATTCAGGATAGGCTCAGGATGACTCAGAGTAGCTATCAAAGTTGCGAGGATCACAGGTGTCAACCGTTGAGGTTTGTAGTTGGTGACCAGCTACTTCTTCGAGTATCGCCCATGAAGGGCGTGGTAAAATTTAGGAAGGGGGGCAAGCTTAGCCCTAGGTATATAGGCCTTTTGGAGATTTTAAGGGTAGTTGGCGAGGTTAACTCTGAGTTAGCTTTACCTCCAGCACTATCGGCTATCGACCCAGTTTTCCACATTTCGATGCTGCACCGGTATCTTCCAGATGAGTCTCATGTGCTCCAGTATGATTCAGTTGAGTTGGATGATCGTCTGACCTTTATAGAGGAGCCGATTGTCATTCTAAACAGAGATATCAAGGAGTTGCGGTCGAGAGCTATTCCTGTTGTTAAGGTTCGTTGGAGGCATCGTCAAGTCAAGGAGGCTACCTCAAAGACTGAGTAAGAGATGCGAGAGTAGTTCCCCAGCTTATTTGAGCCATTGGGTATATCATTATCCTTACTTTCGCAGACTAAAGTTATTTTAGTAGTGGATGTTGAAATGACTGTCCAGGTCATTTTTTCCTTAATGCCTTCTTTTCATAATTTAGAATGTTCCTATAGAGAACCCAAGTCATTTATGACTTCCTGGCACTGATTGTTCGGTCGCTTGGTTGTTCGTTTGGATTTTGTGCAGCTTTCCCTGTTTTAGAGACATTGAAGCTTGAATAGTTGACTTTAGTCAAAACATCATGTAAACGACCTCAGAATGGAATTCTGACAGTTCCATCCGCTTGGGAAATGCCAAATTAGGCTAGTAGCATGGTTGGCAAGAGTATCGAGGCCTTCGGTGCGAGTTTGGACCATTAGACATTTTAGCCTTTGAAATTTGGGCTAAGGTTGACTTTGATCAACATTCTTGGAAAACACAGTCAGATGAAAATTCTGTCAATGCGGTTAGCCCCGAAATGTCGAGTTTGGTCTAGAACGATCTTTCATTAGACTGCCGAGGCCTCCGAACTCATTCCGTGCCCCTCGATGGATATTCATTAAAATGGCCTTCAGGAGTGCGACCCACTTTTTATTGAGATGACCTCTGATGGAAATTCTGACTGTGCCATTTTTTCCGAAGCGTCAAATTTTATGATCTAGCATATTCCGTATGCAAGCACGGGATTCAAAACGAATTTCGAGAAGCTCATCAGAAACTTTAAAAAGAATAACAAAAGCTGAAATCTGGTGCGGCCCTTTTAGCGACATTATTTTGGGCTTTTAACGACCACATTTTTGGCTCTTTAGAGACCAGATTAGCCTTTTAAAAGCCCCAACTCAACTTTCAACCCTCATTCTAAAAGTGTGGTATCTAGAGCTATAGAGCTCCGATTTGGGTGATTCAAGTTGTGATTATGAGTGGTATTTTTAGGAGAGCGTCGTGGTATTGTCAAAATTAACTGTCAACCTTCTGTTTTTGGTAAATTTACTGGTTTCAGTAGCCGTCCCATTTTTAGTTCTTGAGAAAATTCGAGTTTTGGTTGCATGTCGATATTGTGTTGTTTTTGAGCCCCGAATTGTGTCCCATTTTGGAACACAAGTTCATGGAGCTGTTAAGAACCTATTTTTTGTGTTAATTCCAAAATTTCTAGTACGGGTCCCACATTCCCCGTTTTGACCCCGAAATTGGTCCGTCTTCGTTTCCTGCATTGTTAGTATCAAAATGATCGTAATAACATTATGATTCTATTTTTGAGTGGCAGCATTTCGAGGCTGATCGGAAAGGGAAAGTTCTGGAGAAGAGATTTTGGAGCGCACGTGATCGGCCTACTGGTAGGCTACGACTTCCCTCTCTTAAATTGAGCTCGAGCATGTGAATTCATGTTGATTAGTTGGGATTTGGGTTGGGTGGTTATTGAATCATGCATAGGTGTTTAGAAATCATGTTTCCAATATATTTCAGGAATTATCAGGTAACTGTGAGCATGATATGTGTTATTAATTGACCCTCTTGTTATGTGGAGTACTTGTATGCTTGATTACTATTTATTTGAATCATATTGGGTCTTGGTTTAGGTTTGACTAGGGCTTACCTTAGAAATGTATGATTCGGAATTAATAGGCCTTAGTTTTTCCTCGACGTCGCTCGGTCGGCTGAGATCCCTATAGACTGGTGTAGCAAACTTGAGTATGATAGTTTGGGCCTTAGCAAAGCGATTCTCTTTCTCCGATGATAGTTTTCCTTATTTTTCTGATGCTACGACTTCACGAGTTATGTCGGCGACACTGGGTTTTGCTACGCGATTTGAAGTTCATTTTTGAGTCTGTTCCAAGGACTTAGATTGATTAGATAAGTGTGGACGACGTTCCACGAACATTTATGATAATGGATTGATTGGGACTCTTTAAGTAGCAACGTTTGAACCTTTGTCGAGCATCCAGATTCGAGCTCCGGCCTCGACCTCATTGATATTTTCAAAGAGCGTCCAGATTAAGGTCCGGCCTCGATCCCCCAGTACTTATGTAGAGCATTTAGTTAAAGGTCCAACCTCAGTTACTTGCTTCTTGTGATTGGTTACTTGGATACTTCTGGTGAGCCTCCAGTTTGAGGTCCGACCTCCATACTGTCAATATCTACTAGATATGTTTGAGGTTCGACCTCAGTTACTGGGTTCTATTTTCTTTAGTTATAGTTATTATATGTACACGTCGGGCTTATGGGGGTCCGTTCAGGTTTTTATTTCAACTTGCACACGAGTGTACCTTTTGGGCTTATGGAGGTCCAGTTAGGTGTAGTTAGCTTATATATTACTTTAGTTAGTTCTTTTCTACACTCGTGTGCATTCCATTGTTTACTTAGACTTCTGCTCTTGAACTCTGCCTGTGCTATTCCTTCTATTCATATTGCCTTTACTTTTCAAGCTCAGTCGGATTATGATGCCTACTGGGTACCTATTGTTTTGGTACTCATGCTACGCTCTGCATCTATTTTGTGATGCATGTCCGAGCACCAGTGGGTAGCATTGATTTCCAGCTTGGAGCAGTCTGATCTGGAGTTGGGGGTGAGCACATGATGTTCTATACTAGTTTCATCTTCATCTGTATGTATCTAGACCTGTCTTTTGCCTTTTGAGACTGTCCAGTTTCTGTGGTCCACAACTTGTACTCATTCTGTTAGTGGCTTTGTACTAGTGACTTCCAGGTTATGGACGAATCTTTATTTGTATATATATATGTTTTGGTTTGCTTGCGCCTATTTATATTATTATCTTAAATTTTGTCTACTCTTGTTTAGTTTCTGCCCTCAGACCCATTACTTGTTGTTCAAGGTTACGGGTTGGCTTAGCTACTGGTGGGTTATAGTAGGTGCCCTCATGACTCTAGAAATTCGGTCGTGACATAATGTTTCAGCAAATCATTGTTAGATTTCAATTATCCATATAGTAAAATTAGCCTATAATCGATCAGATCCCAAGAACTCCTCTTTATATTGTTATTTTCCACTATTTTCATTGTTGTTTCAGCTGTTCATTGCAAAACCAAACCCCAATTTGTATTCTTTGTCATCTTTTTAGATTTATTTGTATGTTTTCGATAATTTTTATTCCTATAACCATTTAGAACATGTTTGTACTTCATAATTGAATTTTAGACACATACCGCTCCCTGTGGGTTCTACCCCAACTCTTCGTTAGATTTTATACTAATTAACGATCATTTACACCTAGAATTGGATGAAATGTGTTTGAAAAGTCTAATCAGGCTCCTCAATATAGGTCAGAAGATCATCCAACTCAACCGCATCATACTGGAGCATATAAGACATATCTGGGGCATACCAGCGCACCATAGAAACATGCAAAACTAGATGAATAGCTAAAGTGTTTGAGGCAAAGCTAACTCATAGGCAACAACACCAACTACCTGAAAATCTCAAAGGGCCTGATATATCTAGGACTAAGCTTTCCCCGCCTCCCAAATCTCATCACGCCCCTCATAGGCGATACTCGGAGGAATACTCTGTTACCAACGACAAATCTCAACTGTCGACGCCTACAATTCACATAACTCTAGCTTCTACTCTGAGCCATCCTTAGCCTATCCTAAATCACCCTCACATGATCTAAGACCTCCAGAAGCAAGTCTGTACCACGCGACCTAGTCCCCTTAGACTCAAACCAAACAACTGGAGAGCGACAATGTCTACTATAAAAGGCCTTGAACAGGGCCATCTGAATACTAGAGTGGTAGTTATTGTCGTACCCAAACTCCGCCAAAGGCAAGAACGGGTCCCACTGACCTGAAAAATCCATAACACAAGCCCACAACATATCCTCAAGAATCTAAATAGTGTGCTCCGACTGACCATCAGTCTGCGGGTGAAATGTTACGCTAAGGTTGACACGTGTGCCCAACTTTTCCTGAAAAGCCCTCCAAAAACTAGAAGTGAACTTTGAACCCTGGTTTGAAATGATAGAGACAGGCACACCATGAAGACGAAACACTTCCCAAATATTTATACAAGCCAATTTCTCTGCACTAAATAAAGTATGAACGGGAAGGAAGTGTGTTGATTTGGTAAATCAATCCACGATGGCCAAAATGTTTTCAACTCCTCTAAAAGTACAAGGCAAACCCATAATGAAGTACATAGTGATACGCTCCCACTTCCACTCTAGAATGGATAATCTCTAAAAGTCACCACCAGGGCTCAAGTGCTCGACCTTCATCTGCTGGCAACTCAAACAACGAGACACATAGTCTAAGATGTCTCTTTTCATACCACTCCACCAGTAATATTGCCTCAAGTAACGATACATCTTAGTTGTGCCCAGCTGGATGGAATATCTTGAATTATGGGCCTCGCTAAGGATCAACTAAATCAAACCCCCAACTCTCGAAATACACAATCGGCCACCAAACCTAAAATCCCCATTTGAATCTAAGGTACCTTACCAAGTATCACCTACCAGTACCCTATCTTTGATTGCTACAAAAGACTCATCTTCTAACTGATGACCATGGATCTGATCTAGTAAAGATGACTAAACTTCCACATTGGATAATACCCGTCTGGAATATGAACTATCAAGTTGAATCATTTGTTTTGCTAAGGACTGGATGTCGAAGGCCAAAGGTTATTCAGAAACAGAAAGAAAGGCTAGACTACCCATACTCAACACCTTCCATCTCAAGGTGTCTACTACTACATTCACTGTAACAACCCAAAAATCTAGTCGAAGAAACTAGCGCCTAACGAGATTGTTTTGAGTTGTTGTAGGGATTTAGGAGTGTAAAACGACTTCTCGAGCTTAGGTTGAGGTGTTTAAGGGTTAGATGTCAAGGTATGACCCCCCAAAGACCAACCAAGGGTCCTTGAGAAGGACCCTAAAGTCTAAACCCCAAGGCTGCGCAAGTTCTAAAATTCTGCCCAAATTTTAGAGCAACCGTATCAAAATCCAAAATTTCCAAGTGAAGCTTTTTTGAGGGTCTACTTTGGAGGGTCATATCTCCTAGCACACAAATAATTGGGTGGTCCATAACATATCCATGGAAAGCCCTTTGACTTAGCTACCCAACGCACTTTGTTTCACCTCATTCGGAGTCCGGACAAAGAAGTTATGCCCATTTTCGTAAAATCTGTCCATGCAAGGAAATGCAATTTCCAGAGAGCGAATTTACTGTTCATAAGCCTCATTTTTTTTTCTAAGTGTTGGACCCGTTTTTCCAAGGGCATATTTTATTTCCTATATAGCATTAATTCAATTCCCATCTCTAAAACATTTCCCAAAATACTTCTCCCATACTTAAACACATTTTCTCTCAAGAACCCTAATCCAAAACCTTCCTCAAGATTGAAGAGATTCTTGCTCCAAGTTCCAAGCTTCCATTGAAGACACTCTCAAGACTTTCATAAAAACTCAAGGTATGTGGTGTTGAACTCATGGGTCCTTCCACCCATAGTGCCTAGACTCTATTCTATTCACTAATTCATAGTTTAAGTTGAGATTCATAAATTAGTCTTGTTCCTTGTATAAATTTTCCTGCACAATGAATTCTAGCATGAAAAGTGATTGTTTTGAGCATGTTGTGACTCTAGAACTTGAATATAAACTTGGAATTGATGTGGAGATTTTTCATGTGGTCTTGTGGGTGTTAAAAGGCGTTGTTGCAGGTTGTTCACTGGTTTTGCTGCATAATTACTACCCTATTTTCCATGCTCTTTGACCCCATTACATGCCTTCAAGGTGTTTGACAAAATATCCAATTATGGAGAATTGATGAATTGATGCTTTAAGGCTTGAGTTATGAGATGTATGGCATTCCAGAGATGTGTTGATAACAAACTAAGCTTGTGTATATGTTCATTCCATACATGAGATTGCATTAGAGCCTAATGTGAATTTCCTATATAAAGTGTTGCATGACCATGCCCGATCCGGGGGAAAAGAACCGGATAACCATGTGAGGGGTTTATACCTAACCATCTAGGATGCTTGGGGTGTGACCAACATCAACCATGTGAGGGGTTTATACCTCACCACCTAGGATGCTTGGGGTGTGACCAACATCAACCATGTGAGGGGTTTATACCTCACCACCTAGGATGCTTGGGGTGTAACCAACATCAACCATGTGAGGGGTTTATACCTCACCACCTAGGATGCTTGGGGTGTGACCAACATCAACCATGTGAGGGGTTTATACCTTGCCACCAGGGTGTCCGGGTGTGAACGGCATCCCCCATCCTAAGTTGGGGTTATAAATTGGTTGGATTATGCACACACATATGATATCTACTATTAGTATAGATTTACTTAAACATGCTTTGACTTCACTTTGATCATGCATCCTCATATTGTTATTCATTATGCCTATGGAACTATTTCTGGCATTTTGATTGTGTCCTTGTCTATTGTTGTATTGCACCCCGCATACTTAGTACATTCCAAAGTACTAACGCATATTTTGCCTACATGATGTCACCATGTAGGGACCGGAGCTACTCTTGATCCTTCTCTCCATCCACGTGGCTAGTACGGTGCTTATCCGAGTTTGTTGGTCAGTCCTCAATGATTTGAGGGCTATGTTATGTTTCCTACTCCTATGTTTTAAGACTTTAGCTTGCAATTGTATTTTGACTATGAGAGTAGCCGGTAGTATGTCATGGCCCCCGTCCTATCTATGTATGTAGAGGTGTGCGTTGGACAAGTATTTTGTAAATCAGCTCGACTCTTATTCTATGATGTTATTTTGAAATGGTTTGTCCTTAGTCCCTAATTCCCGTTACTTAATGTTGAATGTACTTCCGCGACCGATGAAGTGTGATGACAAGTTTAAGAGGCATGTTTGGGGTTCCTTCGGGTTCCTCATTCGCTATGTCACGTCTAGGCCCTAGTCTTGGGTCGTGACACTTAACCTAAAACCCTAAACCATAAAACCCTAGAACCTAAACCCTAAACCCTATAACCTTAACCCTGAACCCTAATCCATGAACATTTAACCCTAAACCCTAAACACAAAACTCATAACCCAAAACCATAATTTGTAAACCCTAAACCATAAACACTAGACCTAACACCCTATACCCTAAACGCTAAACTCTATACCCTAAACACTAAACTCTATGCCATAAACACTAGATCAAAAACCCTAAACCCTAAACCCAAAATCTTAAACTCTGAACCCTAAACCCTAAACCCAAAATCTTAAACTCTGAACCCTAAACCCTAACCAGTAAACCATAAACCCAAACCACGAAGCCCTAAACCCTAATTGTAAATCCTAAACCCTAAATTTTAACCCTAAACCCTAAACACTAAACCATAAACCCTAAATCATAAGCCCTCATCCCTAAAACATAAAAATTAAACCCTAAACGCTAAACCCTAAACACAAAACCCTTAATCCTAAATTATAAACCTTAAACCCTAAATCCTAAATACTAAACTCTAAACTCTAAACCCTAAATCAAAAACCCTTAAACCATAAACCTTAAAACTTAAGCTCTAAACCCTAAAACCTAATCTTTAAACCTTAAAAACCCTGAACCCTAAATTATAATCCCTAAACCCAAAACCCTAAACCCTAATCCCTAAATCCAAAATCCAAAACCCTAAACTTTAAACTCAATACCTAAACCCTAAATCCAAACTTTAAACCCTAACTCTAAAAACATATACACTGAACCCTAAACACTAAACTCTAAACCCTAAACCCAAAAAGGTAAATCCTAAACCTTAAACCCTAAATCAAAAACCCTAAATTCTAAACTCTACACCCTAAACCCTAAATCCAAAAACCTAAACCATAAACCCTAAATCTTAAACTCAAACCCTTAAACCCTACACCATAAGTACTAAACTCACAACTCTAAAACCCTAACACTAAATCCTAAACCCTAAACCCTATACCCTAAATACAAATTATGAACCCTAAATCTAAAACCCTAAGCCCTAAATCCTAAACGCAAAACCCTTAACCCTAGACCTTAACCCTCATCCCTAAACCTACATCGTAAACCCTAAACACTCAAACTTAAACCCTATCCTAAAATGCTAAACCCTAAACCCTAAAAAAACCCTTAAACCCTAAACCCTAAACCCTAAACACTAAACCGTAAATCTAAAACTCTAAACCTTAAACTCGACAAGAGGGAGTTGCTCAAGTGGTAAGCACCCATCACTTCCAATCTCAACGTTGCAAGTTCGAGTAACCCAGATAGAAAATGGGGTGGGAGCACCTAGGGAGTGTTAAAAAAACGCTAAACCCTAAATCATAAACTCTAATCCCTTAACCCTAACCTAAAATTCTAAATCATAAAACCCTAAACCCAATACCCTTAACCCTGAAGTCTAAACTCTACCATCTAAAATCTATGCCTTAAACCTTAAATCAAAAACACTAAACCCTAAACCCTAAACCTTAAATCCTAAACAATAAACCCTAACCAAAACCCTAACCCTAAACCCTAAACCCTAAACACTAAACCTTAAACCCTAAACCCTAAACCATAAACCCTAAACCCTAAATCCTAAACTCAAAACCCTAAACCCTAAATCCTAACCATAAGCCCTACACCCTAACAATAAATGTTAAACCCAAAACCCTCAATCCTAAACTGTAAACCCTAAATCATAAACCCTAAACCCTAAACCCTAAACTCAAAACCCTAAACCCTAAATCCTAACCCTAAGCCCTACACCCTAACACTAAATGTTAAACCCAAAACCCTCAATCCTAAACTGTAAACCCTAAACCCTTAATAATAAACTCTAAACTCTAAACCCAAAATAAAAAACCTTAATTCCTAAACTGTTAAACCTAAGACCTAAACCCTAAAAGAAAAACTATAAACCTAATAAACCCTGGACCCTAAATTTTAAACCCTAAATCCCTAACGCTAAACCTTAAACCCTAAACCCTAAATGATAAAACTTAAACCCTAAACCTTAAACACTAAACCCTAAATCAAAACTTTAAACCCTAAACCTTAATACATAAACCCTAAATCCTAAACTATAAACTGTAAACCCTAAACCCTAAACCATAAATTCTAAACTTTATACACTAAACCCTAAACTATAAACTCTAAACCCTATACCCTAAACCCTAAACCATAAATTCTAAACTTTATACCCTAAATCCTAAACCCTAAACCTTAAACTACACCAAAACACTAAAACTAAACCCAAAACTATAAACCCTTAACCCAAAACACTAAACCCTAGCCATAAACCCTACACCCTAAACCTAACCCCTACACCCTACACTCTAAATAATAAACTCTAAAACCTAAACCTTATACTTTTAACCCTAAACCTAGACCCCTAAACCCTAAATAGTAAACCTTAAACCCTAAACCCTTAAACCTAAACCCTAATCCCTAAACCTTAAAACTTAAACCCTAAACCTTAAACACTAAACCCTAAACCGTAAACCCTAGCCCTTAACCCTAAACCCTAAACCCTAAACCCTAAACCCTAAACCCTAAATCCAAAATCCAAAACCCTAAATCCAAACTGTAAATCCT
Organism: Solanum commersonii; assembly: GCA_029007595.1. Lineage (NCBI taxonomy): Eukaryota > Viridiplantae > Streptophyta > Magnoliopsida > Solanales > Solanaceae > Solanum > Solanum commersonii. The sequence continues at coordinate 2,241,073 of JAJTWQ010000038.1, forward strand.
AATCCCTAAACCCTAAATCATAAACTCTAAACCTTACATCCTAGATCCTAACTCAAAACAATAAATTCTAAGCCTAAACTATAAACCCTAAACCCTATATCCTAAACCCTAAACCCTGAACCCTGAACCTAAACCTTAAACCTAAAACACTAAATCCTAAATGCTAATCTCTAAACCAAAATCATAAACTCTAAACCCTAAACCCTCACCTAATACCTTAAAACCTAAACTCTAAACCACATAAACCTTGAAACCAAAATTCTCAACCCTAAACCCAAAACTCTAAACTATAAACTCTAAACCCTAAACACTAAACCCCAAACCCTAAAACCTAAACCGTCAACCCTAAACCCTATACCCTTTACCCTAAACCCTACACCCTAAACATTAAGTCACAAAACCTGAACCTAAACTATAAACCCTAAACACTAAATCCTAAATTCTAAACCCTAGATCCAAAACTGTAAAAACTAAAATCATAAACTGTAAACCCTAAACCCTGACCTAAAATCGTAAACCCTAACACATAAAACCTAAAGCCTAAACTATAAACTACATAAACCCTGAAAGCTGAACTCTAAACCCCAAACCCTAAACTCTAAACTCTAAACCCTAAACCCTAAACCCCAAACCCTAAAACCTAAGCCTTAAATAATAAACCCTAAACCCTATACACTAAACCTAACACCTTAAACGCTAAACCTTAAAACTTAAAACCTATAACTAAACCATAAACCCTAAACACTAAATCCTAAACTTTGAACCAAAATCATAATCTCTCAACCCTAAACCCGCACCTAAAACCCTAATCCCTAAACCCTAAATCCTAAACTCAAAATCTGTAGCCCTAACCCTTAAACCTAAGCCCTAAAACTAAACCGTAAACCCTAAACACTAAACATTAAACCCTAACCCTAAACACTAAACCCTAATTCTAACCTCTATATCCTAAACCCTAAACCGTAAACCCTAAATCCTAAGCCCTAAATCCAAACTCTAAATCCTAAACCCTAAAACCTAAATAATAATTCTAAACCTTAAACCTTAACCTAAAATCCTAAACCATAAAACCCGAAAACCTAAACCCTAAACCTTAAACCCTATTACCTTAACCATGAAACCTAATCCCTAAACCCTTAACCCTAAATCCTTAACCCTAAACCTAAATCACTAATCCCTAAACCATAAACCCTAAACCATAAACCTTAAACCCTAAAACCAAACTCTAAACCCTAAACCCTAAACCCTAAATCCTAATCACAAAATTCTAAACCCTAAAGCATAAAATCTAAACACTAAACATAAACCTTAAAACCAAAACCCTAAACCCTAAACTCAAAGCTCTAAACCCTGAACCATAATCTGTAAACCTTAAACCTTACACCCTATAACCTAAACCCTAAACTCTATACCCTAAGCCCTAAATCAAAATCTCTAAACCATAAACCATAAACCCTAACACCTAAACTATGAACCATAAACCATAAACACAAATCCCTAAACCCGAACCACTAAGCCCTAAACTCTAATTGTAAATCCTAAACCCTAAACTTTAACCCTAAATTAAAAACACTAAAGTCTAAACCCTAAACCCTAAATCCTTAGCCCTAAACCCTAAAACCTAAACACTAAACCCACAACCCAAAACCCTCAATCCTAAACTATAAACCTCAATCCCAAAACCCTAAATACTAAATACTAAACTGTAAACTATAAACCCTAAACCCTAAACCTTCAAACCTAACCCCTAAACCCAAAAACCTAATTTATAGATCTCATAAACCCTGAACCCTAAATTCTAATCCCTAAACCCCACACATTGAACCCTAAACCCTAATCCCTAAATCCAAAACCCTAAACCTTAAACTCCATACCTAAACCCTAAACCCTAAATCCAAACTTCAAACCCTAAATCTTATAACATAAACACTAAACCATAAAGTCTAAACTCTAAACCCTAAACCCTAAACCCTAAATTCTAAACTATAAAACCTAAATCATAAATCCAAAACCCTAAACCCTAAACCCTAAATGATAAACTCAAAACCCTAAACCCTAAACCCTAATTCCTAAACTCACAACTCTAAAACCCTAAAACCCTAACACTAAATCCTAAATCCTAAACCCTATACCCTAAATACAAACTCTAAACCCTAAACCAAAAGCCTAAACCCTAAACCCTAAATAATAAACTCAAAACACTTAACCCTAACCATTAACCCTAGGCCCTAAAACTAAACCGTCAACCCTAAACACTAAACCTTAAAACCTAACACAAAACAATAAACCCTAAAGCCTAAATCTAACCCCAAAACCCTAAACCCTAAAACATAAATCCTAAACTCTAAACCTTAAGCTTGACAAAAGGGAGTTTCTTAGATGGTAAGCAACCCTCACTTCAAATCCAAAGGAAGCGAGTTTGAGTCACCAAGGGAGAAAATGGGGTGAAAGCTCTTAAGAAATGTTAAAAAACACCCTAAACCAAAAATGCTAAATTCGAAACTATAAAATCTTAACCCTAACCTGAAATCCAAAACCATAAAACCCTAAAACATAAACCCTAAACCTTAAACCCTTCATCCTAAACCCTAAACCCTAAACTCTAAACTCTACACCCTAAATCCTAATATGTAAACCCTAAACCTTAAACCATATACCCTAAATCCTAAACTCTAAACCCTAACCCCTAAATCCTGAACTATAAACCCTAACTCTAAACCCTAAACTCTAAACCTTAAACTCAAAACCCGAAATCCCAAAACCATAAACCCTCAACTCAAAACCCCAATTCTAACCCTAAACCCTAAACCCTAAATGCTAAACACAAAACCCTCAATCCCAAACTCTAAACCCTAATCCCTAAATGCTAAACTCAAACTCCAAACCCAAAATCAAAAACCCCAATCCCTCAACTATAAAATATAAGAACTAAACCCAAAAACCTAAACTGTAAACCAGATAAACCTTGAACCATAAATTCTAAACCCTAAACCACAAACCCTAAACTCTAAACTCTAAACTCTAAACTCTAAACTCTAAACCCAAAACCCTAAACCGTAAAGTCTAAACCTTAAACCTTAAATGAACCTTAAACCCTAAACCTTAAACACTAAACCCTAAATCCAAACTTTAAACCCTCAACCTTAAATCCTAAACCCTAAACTATAAACTCTAAACCCTAAACCCTTATATCCTAAACCCTAAATCCTAAACCATAAACCATAAACCCAAAACCCTAAACCCTGAACCCTGAAGATAAAACTTAAACCCAAAACACTAAACCCTAGACTCTAAACCCTAAGTGATAAACTCTAAACCAAAATCATAAACTCTAAACCCTAAACCCTCACCTAATATCCTAAGACCTAAACCTTTAAACCTACACTCTAAATCACATAAACCTTGAAACCAAAACACTAAACCCTAAACCCCAAACTCTAAACTATAAACTCTAAACCCTATACACTAAAGGAGGGCAAATCAGCAAACAGGTACATCAAATAATCTTAACCATAATTCCTTTACTAATCTGAATATGCAGGAAGCCCAAAATGAAGAAAGGGAGGAACTTACCAGAAGTGGAAGGGTACATGTACAGGAGACACAAAACAGGCCAGCAACAGGCCCTAACCATACAAACCAAGCAATACAACAAGGAAACAAGGAATACAACAAGAGCACAGGTATTGACTCAATGCTCCCAATCCCCACACACCCTAATAGTGTAGCTGATGCATGCATTGTTGAAGTTGAAGGAGGGATGGATGGGGGAAGTCAGGAGAACCATACTAATTTGCAGGATGGGGTGTCCAAAGGGGGGAATTTGTCTCATGTTATGCATGAGGGGGTACACACTGACCATAGTCCTGACTTTAGAGCCCCTTCAACCCTTATGGAGGATCCACACAATACAAGACAACATGTAAAAACAAAGAACAACACACAGAAATAGCACAAAGTCTGAAAGAACAGCAAGGTATTGCTTTAGCAGGAGGACAGAAGAACTATCATGTTCAGGTGCATGAAGTAATAGAAGATTAAAAATCAAAGCAGCAGGCAGACAAATAGGAGAATGTCAACCAAAGAGGGGCAGCTATGGCAAAAGATATGTGGTCTAAAGCTAGCACCAGCAAACAAGGGACCACCCCTAAGAGCAAGAACAAACCAAGTAAAAAGAAGAGGGAAGCAGCTAAGAAGAGACTTAATGCACAACAGGCAGAAGAACAGAAGGAGGAACAGGATATTCAGAATAGCACCTGCAAAAAGTTTATTATGGTAGATGATCAACAGGGCATGGATATCACCCCCCTCCAAACTCAGTATCTCACTCCCACCCCTACTGATCCTCCAGACAAAGTAGCAGCTTGCAAGGTTAATTCTGTACCAATTATTGATGAATATGATGTGGAAGCTTCAGAAGATGAACTGGACATGGATAATAAATCTCTTCCAGATCAGGATGATGATGATGAGACGAGTGAATTATTGATTAAAGCATTTAGTCCTCATAACACCACTGCTCTTGAAGAAGAAATCCACCAGGTATCAAGTCAACAAGGATTATCACCTAGAGGAACACATTATGACAGGTTCCAGAAGAACAAAGGTCAAAATCGTAATGCTGTTACTGCAAGCAGACCAAACACCAGGCTCTTTTCGTCCAAATCATCCCTATGATTAGTACACTTATTTGGAATGTAAGGGGGATTAACACTCAGGGTGTTATGGAACGAATCAAAGTGCTAAAGAAGATGCATCAAATTTCTATTATTGCTATTCTGGAACCTTTCTCAGACAGTACTCATGTTCAGATTTTTAAACACCAACTTACTATGGATCATGCCACGAGTAATTGCAATGGCAAGATATGGTTGTTTTGGAATTTGGAAGTTGACTGTAAAGTATTAGAGGAAGATGAGTAATAGATTACGTGTGAACTTACTCATATTGAATTAAAAACTCCTTTCACCGCTACGTTTGTTTATGCCAAATGCAAAGGCCATCTTAGAAGACCTCTATGGGACAGAATGCTTCATCATGCAGATGCCGTGACCAATTCCCCTTGGTGTGCAGTGGGTGACTATAATGTTATTACCTCAATTGATGAGAAGCTGGGAGGGGTGCCTTACAATATGAGGAAAAGTTTGGATTTCATTGCTACAATTGAAGCCTGTGGTCTTGTGGACCTTGGTTTCAGTGGTCAGAAATTTACATGGTCTAATAATAGGGGTATGCACAGCAGGGTTTGGAAGAGATTGGACAGGGCTATGGTAAATGACCCTTGGCTGGAACATATGCCTCAAACTACCATCATTCATCTCCCCTCAGTAGGCTCAGATCACTGTCCTTTACTGATGGAAATAAATAATAGAAGTGAGGATCATGCCCTTCATGAAATCAATGCTGAATATATCACATTTTTGAAACTGGAGGATTCTATCCTAAAGCAAAAAACTCAACTCCATTGGTTCAAAGAGGGGGATAGCAACTCAAAGTACTTTCATGCCTTAGTAAGAGGGAGAAGGAGGAGATTATTTATACACAGAGTCGCTGGTGAAGATGGGGAATGGATACAAGGGGATGAGAATATTGCAGAGGCAGCTTGCAACCATTTCCAGCAAATTTTTACAGGAGAAAAGAGGTTCATTTATGAAGGACCCCTTGACTGTATTCCCAGAATGCTTAGTCATGAGCAGAATGCCAGACTTACTGCATTGCCAACTATAGATGAGTTAAAAGACGTGGTATTCTCTATGAACCCCAATTCTGCAGCGAATCCAGATGGTATGAATGGTTGTTTTTTCCAGACATGCTGGCAGATTATCAAAGAGGACCTGTTAGCTGTTATTTTGGCTTTCTTCAGTGGGCAGATGATTCCCAAATATTTTTCCCATTCTTGTATTGTGTTGTTGCCCAAAGTAAATAATCCAAATAGACTTTCGGAATTCAGGCCCATTAGTCTAGGCAACTTCACCAACAAAATCATTTCTAAACTCTTAAGCTTGAGAATGGGTCCTATTTTACCTAATCTGATTTCGCTTAACCAGTCAGGCTTTGTGAAGGGTAGAAGCATTTCGGAAAATATTATGCTTGCACAAGAGATTATCCATCAGATTAAAAAACCCAACATTGGTAGCAATGTGGTCATTAAATTGGATATGGCAAAGGCTTATGATAGGGTCTCTTGGGCTTACATTTGTTTGGTGCTTAGACGAATGGGCTTTGATGAGATATTCATTGACATGGTATGGAGAATCATGGCTAATAATTGGTACTCCATCATTGTTAATGGAAAAAGACATGGTTTTTTCCAATCAACCAGGAGGGGCGAAGCAAGGCGATCCCCTCTCACCTGCCCTATTTATTTTAGGGGCTGAAGTTCTGTCTAGATCTCTGAATAGACTTCATAACAGGCCAGAATATCATGGTTTCTTTATGGAGAAGAGAGGACCCCAAGTTAACTATCTTAGTTTTGCGGATGACATTATTATCTTTACTTCTGGAAGGAAAAAGTCCCTGGAGCTAATTATGCAGACTCTACACACATATGAGGAAACATCCGCCGTTAGTGAACAAAGACAAAAGTCACTTCTTGATCCATTCTAATGCCTTCAAAAGCACTAGGGACGGGATCAAGAGACTTACCGGATTCAAGCGAAGAAGGGTCTTATTAATTATCTTGGCTGCCCTCTATACATGGGCGGACCAAGAATCATATATTTTTCGTAACTTGTCAACAAGGTCTTTGAATGCAATTCTGAGGTTGGAAAGCGAGGATCCTGAGCTATGGAGGTCGAGCAACTCTAGTGAAACATGTACTTCAATCCATCCCTATTCATATCATCTCTGCTATCTCGCCGCCCTCTACGGTTATTAAGCAAATTCAAAGCTTGCTGGCTGACTTCTTCTAGGGGTGGAAAAATGATAGGAAAAAATATCATTGGTCTTCTTGGAGGAATTTGAGCTTCCCTTATGAGGAGTGGGGTATTGGAATGAGAAATCTAAAGGATGTATGCACAACATTTCAATACAAGCAATGGTGGGTCTTTAGGGGGATTTCTTAAGGGCTAAGTATTGTCAGAGATCTAATCCTATCAGCAAAAAATGGGACACTGGTGAGTCCTTAATCTGGAAACACCTAATGCATCACAAAGTAAAGATAGAGGAGCATATCCACTGGCAAATCAACTCGGGCACCTGTTCCTTACGGTGGGACAATTGGTTAGGAATTGGCCCCCTTGGCCAATTTCTCTGACGAGAGCAACAGGTTCAACAATACTCCAGTAGCAGACTTCCTAATCGATGGTCAATGGAACTTAGAAATGGTGATACAACAAGTCCCTCAGAATATGATTACGAATATTCTTGATATACAGATTCATTACCAGCAAGGAGTTCCTGATCAACCAATATGAAAGCTAAATCCTAATGGTAATTTCACTTGTTCCTCGGCATGGAATGATATCAGGGAAAAGAGAACTAAAGTCCATTTTTATGCCTTTATTTGGCAGAAAAACATTCCTTTTAAATGTTCCTTTTTATTATGGAGAGCTTTAAAGGGTAAACTTCCCACAAATGAAAAAATTACCAGATTTGGGGGAGAGCTCTTTGGGTGTTTTTGTTGCAAAGTAGGCCCGGCTGGGATACTATTAGTCACATCTTCAAACGGCCAATTTGCAACACATGTGTGGAGGTTCTTTCTTGGACGGACAGTGGGGTCGGTGCAGATCGACAGGCATCTCTTATTCAGCTAATTATGAGATGGTGGTCGATCAAGTATAACAATGAAGTTCATCAAATCATTCTCCAAGCTACTCCTATATTCATTTGCTGGAACCTATGGAAAAATAGATGCGTAAAGAAATATGGAGGGAAACAATCTAATGCTTCTAGAGTGAAATATGCAATATACAAGGATAACTACAAACTCCTGACTACCACATTCCCTCACATCAAATGGCCCTCGAATTGGAAAGATATGATCAGGCAGGCAGAGAGATGTTATCACGACATCAAAGTGACCATGGTAACTTGGAAAAGACCTCGAGATCAATGGGTGAAATTGAATACAGACGGCAGTGCCTTATGTAACCCTGGAAGAATAGGAGCAGGAGGTATTATCAGGGATCACACTAGGGAAATGGTCCTCGCCTTTGCCACACCTTTAGGGGAGGGAACCAATAACCAAGCAGAAATTAGAGCAGCCATATTTGGACTGACCTGGGCAGTTCAATTAGGATACAGAAATGTCGTTTTAGAAGTGGATTCGCAGCTATTGGAGGAATGGATAATGCTGAAAGCTAAACCTCCATGGAGTGTCAACACACAGGTACAACAATTACAAGAACTCATCAGACAGATTCCCAACTTTACAGGCAAACATATATTCAGAGAAGCCAATTTTGTTGCTGATTCCTTGGCAAAACAAAGTCACAAGATCACAAGTCCACAGATATACTATAACAGCCAGCAATTACCAAAGGAAGCAAGATCCTTCTATCATCTAGACATGCTTGAGATGGCAAGCTACAGGAGAAGGAAACTCAAGAGGATTAAAGAACCTCCATGAATATGAATACAACCTGCTCAATTTAGCTGTGATTTAAAATCTACAGCACCCTTGAATAGGTATAGGTTTGTTTCTTTATTTCTGCTTTTGTAAGGGGAGAGTCTCCCTTATTTATGTTTCCTAGATTCAATGTATGGAGAGGAGTCCTCTCTCATAGGTACGTAGTCTCTAGGTTTCAATATTTAGTATGGGGATTAGTTGACTATCCTTAGTAGGAAGGTCGACTGATGAACCACCATAGGATCGGAGGTAAGGTTTATGTCCCCTTCCTTCTACTTATTTTTGTTTTTTATCTATGCTAAGGCCTGGGGTGTTGCTAAGCCCCTGACCCCCCCAAGGGTCGTTCAAAAAAAAAAAAAAAACCCTAAATCCTAAGCCATAAACCCTAAACCCTAAACCCTATACCCTTTACCTTAAACCCTACACCCTAAACTTTAAACCATAAACCCTGAACACTAAATCCTAAATTGTAAACCCTCAATCCTAAACTGTAAACTAAAATCATAAACTCTAAACCCTAAACCTAGACATAAAACCCTAAACCCTAAACCCTAAAACCTAAACTATAAACCACATAAACCCTAAAAGCTAAACTCTAAACCCCAAACCCTAAACTCTAAACTCTAAACCATAAACCTTGACATAAAACCCTAAACCTTAAAACCTAAAACCTAAAACCTACAACCTAAACTACAAACCACATAAACCCTGAAAACTAAACTCTAAACCCCAAACCCTAAACTCTAAACTCCAAAACCCTAAACCTAGAACCCCAAACCATAAAACCTAAGCCCTAAACCATAAACCCTAAACCCTATTCCCTGAACCTTAAACGCTAAACCCTAAACCTTAAAACCTAAACCCTACAACTAAACCATAAACCCTAAACACAAAATCCTAAGCTCTAAACCCTAAATCCTAAACTCTAAACAAAAATCATAAACTCTAAACCCTAAACCCTAAACCCTCACCTAAAACCCTAACCCCTAAACCCTAAATACTAATAAAAACCCTTAGCCCAAAAACTAAACCAAAAACCCTTAACAGTAAACCTGTAACCCTAACCCTAAGTGCTAATCCCTAAATCTAACCCATATACCCTAAACCCTAAATCCTAAACCTTAAATCCAAACTCTAAATCCTAAACCCTAAAACCAAAATAATAACACTAAACCTTAAACCTTAACCTAAAACCTTAAACCATAAAACCCTAAAACCTAAAACCTAAACCCTAAACTCTATTACCTTCACCCTAAAACTTAATCCCTAAACACTTAACCCTAAACCCTAAACCCTTAGCCCTAAACCCTAAACCCTAAACCCTAAACCTTAAACCCTAAAACCAAACCCTAAACCTTAAATCCTAAACAATAAACCCTAAACCCTAAATCCTAATCACAAAACTCTAAACCCAAAAGCATAAAATCTAAACCATATATCTAAACCTTAAAACCTAAACCCTAAACCCTAAACTCAAACCTCTAAACCCTGAACCATATGCTGTAAACCCTAAATATTACACCATATACCCTAAACCCTAAACTCTATACACTAAACCCTAAATCAAAATCTCTAAACCATAAACACTACACCCTAAACCCTAAAACCTAAACTCTAAATGGTAAACCATAACTACGAACCCCGTAAACCCTAAACTCAAATCTCTAAACCCTGAAACATTATTTGTAAACCCAAAACCTTACACCCTATACCCTAAACCCTAAATTAAAAACTCTAAACCGTAAACCCTAAAACCAAAACTCTGAACCGTAAACCACAAACCCCAAAACCCTAAACCCTAAAACAAAAATCCTAAACTTTAAACCTTAAGCTCGACAAAAGGGAGTTTCTCAGATGGTAAGCAACCATCACTTCAAGTACAAAGGTTGCGAGTTCGAGTCACCTAGGGATAAAATGGGGTGGGAGCTCGTAAGGAATGTTAAAAAAATCCCTAAACCTAAAATGCAATATTGGAAACGATAAAACCTTAACGCTAACCTAAAATCCAAAACCATAAAACCCTAAAACATAAACCCTAAACCTTATACCCTTAACCCTAAACCCTAAAACCTAAACTCTAAACTTTACACCGTGGAGTTACCTCCTCATCAACTTCATCATCTTCTAATTTAGCCTTATAAGAGAACAGGGAATCAACGACATCTTCATCATACTTCATAACTAGCATAGATGCATCCTCTAGATGTTTAGATTTCTCTAAATCACTTGAAGAGTCTCCCTGGACCGCTCGAGCCTTTTTACTACATAGTTTGTAGCTGCTCTCATTTTTTACTTATTTGTGACCTGGTCCCTCCTCTTGTCCTTATCACCTCCAGATTTGGCATAATCTTTGTAAACCAATTTTTGCATAAGGAAGTCTCTGATGTAATGCCCTGGATTTCAAAATTTATGAAAAAATCATTTGCATTTGTTGGATTGCTTGAGTTTCCTTTTTCCATTAAACCATCGTGCTTTCTCAAAATCTTATGAAATGTACGAATCAAGTAAGCCTTGTCCTAGTCTTCTTCACTATTCTCATTGTGAGAAACATTAAGAGACATATAATTTTCATTCTTCACATCTTTCTTAAAATGATCTTGGCGCTTTTTCAGCTTATGAGTTTAAAGAGTCCCTATCAACTCATCCACTGCTAGGGTTTTCAGATCCCTTGCTTTAATGATAGCATCAAATTCTCCTTCCATAAGATCATTCGTAAGAACGTGAGGTCCATCAAGGATGATGTCCCAAAGTTCAATATTTTTCACCACGATGTAATCATGCATCCAATCTTCCACCATCCGTAGTATTGACAATTGAAACGTGGAGGTATGGTGGTAGATTGTCCTTCTTCAAAGTTTGGTGAAGCAGCCATTTTACCAAGATCATCTCTCAGTGTTAACTGTCTCATAGGACAGGATTTTAACAAATCTTTACTTTAAAAGAGCCAAGGTTTAGATTACAAGCTCTTGCAACCTAAGTATTAAAATCGTAATCCCCATGACAAGTGGGGAATTTCCACTCATTTGATGCTCTTTTCTTATGATTTTGTGGCACTCAAGTAGAGAAAGAGGCTACTTATTTATGGTTTATGCCTATTCTTGACCGCCTCAGTTTTCTTAGGATCAACTTGAATACCTTCACCGGAGACAGTATGATCAAGGAAAGTAACGGAACTTAACCAAAAATCACACTTGTTAAACTTAGCACACAACTCACGATCCTTGAGAATTTCAACACAATCCTCATATGCTCAACATGATCATTCTCACTCCATGAATAAATCAAGATATCATCAATAAACACAATCAAAACCACGTCAAGATATTGCTTAAATACCCTATTCATTAAATCCATAAATGGCACCGGAACATTAGTCAAACCAAAAGCAATCACCAAAAACTTATTATGACCATATCGAGTTCTAAAATCTGTCTTCAGAACATCACTTTATTTCACCCTGAATTGGTGGTAACTAGACCCGAGGTCGATCCTAGAGAAATAACATTCTCCTTGGAGTTGATGAAAATATCATCTATCCTTTGTATAGGATACTTATTATTCATGGTAACCTTATTCAATTGCCGATAGTCAATATATATTCGGAGAGAACCATCCTTCTTTCGAACAAACAACACCGGAGCATCCCATGGTGAGATACTCGATCTAATGAAACTCTTATCCAAAAAATCTTTCAATTGGTCCTTTAATTACTTTAGTTCTACTGGGACCATACAATAAGTAGGAAATAGAGATAGACTGCGTATCTTGGAGAAGGTCAATACCGAAGTCTGTCTCTCTTTCTGGAGGAACACCGAGAAAATCATCACGAAACACTCTTGAAATCATTTTTCTAGCTTTCAGGTAAGATATAAACTAACCCTTGAGGACATAATTTCCCCCTTCCCATGACATGATGGGTTCATTCGAAACCTGGAATGTGACCAATAAGGCCTTAAAATCTATGGAAACATAACATGCATGAAGCCAATTCATCCCAAGAATAACATTAAAATATAGCATATCAAGCTCTATAAGATCAACCTAAGTGACTCTATTAGAAATAGAAATAGGATAATTTCTATAAACTCTCTTATCCACAATAGCATCACCCACGAGAGTAGAGACATGAAAGGGATTCAAAAGGATTTCAGGACCAACATCTCTCATGGGCACATAAGGAGTAAAAAATGACAAAGTAGCACCTGGATCATGAAAGACATAAACATCAAGATGAAAGATGTTCAACATACCGGTCACCACATCTGGATAACCCTAACGAACTTGTCAAGTCTGAAGAGTATAAAATATGTTTTGGTTCAGAGCACCCGAATTGGAACCCCTCGGTTGGACTTGTCTTCCATCCCTTCCCTTAATAAAAAGCAATGGGAAATCTCTCACCTTATGACCATTCTTCCCACAACTAAAGCAACCATCTGTACTGTCAACACACTTGTCATCATATTTCTTACCACAGCTAGTGCAAGCGACAGTAGAAGATCCATTACAACCACCTTTTGAGGCTTAAGATTAGACACTCTATCTTTGTTGAACTTAGAATCTGGATTATTAGAAGATCGAACCTTGACTTGAAAATATTTTCCATAATTGAGAATGACCTTGCCCACCTGACCTAGAATGAGAAAAGTCACCATCATCGGTCCTTGCCCTCTTAGACCCTTTTCCTTGAGCTGTTACTCCTCAATTTGTTGGGTATGTATCATCAAATGAGAACTATCCATTTCCTTGATCAACATGATTGTGCAACACTCTTTGATAACCAAGTCGGACACACCCGACACAGACTTACTCTCCTTGCCCTAGAGTTGGCAACCATGGTTGAAGCATACTTATCCAGTTGAGTGAACTTCAAAGCATACTTCTTCACACTCATATTTCCTTGATAAAGACTAATGAACTCAAGAACTTTCATTTCTCTCATCTAAAGAGGACAGAAACGATCAAGAAAAGCTCCTTTGAATTTTCCCAATCAAAAGGACTCGCATTAACAAATCTCTCACTCTTCCACTATTCAAACTACACTTGAGCAACACTTTTAAGTTGAGAAGCGGCCAACTCCGCCTTTTCAACTGTAGTAAACCCCATAATACATACTATCTTGTAAGCCTTAATGATGAACTCTTGAGAATCATCATCAACCTTAGAACCATGAAATTCCAAATGATTCATCCTAGTGAAGTCCCTTATCCTTTCTATCATCTTACCAATATTTGAGTTCATGGGAGCATTAGCCTCTCTATTGGCTTGAGCCAAAACTTGAAAAGTAGTTCAGAATTTTACACGAGTGACTTGCTTGGCTAAAGGATCAATTGGAACTTGAGGAACCTCAAGCTCCACATTCTCACCCGCATTCCTTCTCAAGAAAGGTCTTCGAGGGGCCTTATCCCGAAAAGGATCAAACATGATTTAGGAGAAGGATATTTATAGAGATAGACTTTATACTTTAGAGTAATGAAAGAAGTGGAGTTTCCTAAATGCTGTGTAACCTCCTATTCACAAATGTTGATCACTTCACATTTATGAACAAGACTCCACTCAATGCAACTTGTCAGATTTCCTAGGACCTTTTTCTAAAACCTTGTGCTCTAAATACCAAGTTTGTCATGACCCAAAGTACACCCTAGACAATACATGGAGTATAAGACCACGTGAGGCCCTACACAAGCCACTTGACATATGTATACACAACATAATTGTCACGACCCGGGAGCACCCCCTAGTCGTAACCGGCGTACTCGACCTCGAAGAGGTCTAATACAAGCCTCTTAGCAGTCATTCATTGCATAGACACTAAAACCATAAGGAATTAAAAACTTTCTTTACCAAGAAAACATTTCATAAAAAAAAAGATATAGCAAGCGGAAGACTTTCTAGACTTTATACATGATGTCTCAAACCATCTAATACTTTGAATACAACATTGGGATTAAGCCCATACAAAACTTAAGCAATACTAAAAGACATAAAAGAACATATGGGGTATTGTCCTCGAATATATGAGGACTCACCAAGTCTTCATCTTCAACACTTAGAAACCTATCAAATAGCCATGACATGTCACCATCTCCAAATCCCTACACTTTAGTCAAAAGGAAGGAAAGGGGTTAGCACAATTAAGTACTAAGTATGGAAGCCATGCAAAAACATGCTAAAAGGGACGTTTATTGAAGAAACATGCTTTTATGCCATTTGGTAAAACTTCATAATAAATAATACAAGTATAAGAGTCACAATATCCAACCATAACCAACATACAAGTCATTAACCACTTTAGCACATACTCCACACATAACCCATTCCTTCACCTTAAACCATCCACCTCAAGTAACCCTTGGACAACACTTTGTGCAATGTATGGATAGCGTCCCATACCACCATCCACACTAAAGCATCATCCTAAGGCCAACAAATGTGAACTTACCACTTATCATGCTTCATATCACAAGCCATCATGCACAACTAGTACCGATGTACAACACATGAACATAATTGACAAGTAAGCCTTTTCATCATTTCTTGACCTCTATCTCAAGTTACCCAAAGCCACACTTAAGTGAAACATGAAGTGACCGCCCATACAATCTCTTCATATACACCTAAGTGTTCCTAAGGGTTACCATAGATAAGGAAATTTACCATTACAATATAGCATACTAAGTCAATGTTCACATATAAAACCATAGCCAACCGTATACATACTCAACATATATTCATATACAACCCATGCTTAACTTTAAAAGAACACATGTCATTTCATTACCATAGGACCTCTACCTAATATAATCTTAAGACACACTTGAGTGAGACAAGAAGTGACCGCCCATACAACCTCTTCAAGCACACTTTAGTGTTCCCCAAGATTACCTTAGATAAGGACATTTTCTTTACAACATAACATCAATAGACCAACATTCTTTAAGAAACCATTTTGGAGACATTCAAGCACATAAGGGGACTTTCATATAATAGTCGTTAGACTTAGGGAACTCACTTTAGTATCTTCAAAGCCTACTCGTGCCATGTGTAGATAGCATCTCATACTACTACCTACACGTTGTAGAACCTATCCAATAACTAGAGTGCACATCCCACATGATGGGAATAGGCATAACCGACATAGACCATACTAGCTAGGTATGGAATCCGGAGTCTATCCTACTCCGTGGAGGTTGTTCTACTTGCCAAAGGTAGAACTAGTAAGCAACCCATGTAGGCACATGGTTTAGGGGATGTCCAAGGAAGTTCATTGTGCCCTAGTCTCATACTCAAGTAGGGCCACCATCCTAACCACATCCACTCGGTGCTAGCCTTGTTTCCCATAGAGTATTCAATCACATATGTACTTAGAGAAGGTTCCTTTTCTAGTTCAACCAACTCATAGTACCTCTTTCCAAGAAAGGCCCCATTTCTTAGTCATGGCCAATCAAGGTTCATAAGGATAGCTCATTAAATCCCCTGGAAGGGTGCCTTAGGCCTACCGATTTTTCATTAAGGGTGCCTTAAGCCTACCGGTCCAAGGTTCATCATTTCACACATGAGAAGGGCTACCACCATTAGGTCTACCGATTTCATGGTTTTACAATTACTTAGGAAAGCTAGACTTATGAAAGGGCACCATTTCTTAGTTTTGCCGATTCAAGTCTTGGCCTAGAATTCCTCTTTTAGCATTTATAGAAAGGGCACCATTTCTTAGTTACGCCCATTTCACACATTCATGCATTCAAGACTTTAAGTAACAAGGAGGGACACTTTAGTCTACCAACCAAGTCACAACATTTTCATCTAAGGATACTTCATAATCCAACATCATTTCATATATACATCATGAGAAATCATACTTTAACTCACAATGCTATCCACTTTACATAGGATCATCACAAGATCACATAAAACTCATTCACATATAGCTTCACATAAGACTCATTCACATCATACCTTCACATATAGCTTCATATAGGACTTTACATATAGCCTCATATAGGACTTTACATATAGCCTCATTTATATATAATAATATAACAATACAATAACACTCATATAATGCCCTTCATGGCCTCAATTCACAATAATACAATATTCCAACATTATGCAACAACTTCCCCAATGCCTTCATGGCTACAATTCACAATAATACCACATAAGAACAAGATATAACACTTCCACCAAAGATGGATTCAACCTACCAACAACAATTAATTCAATAAAGAGAGTTCAAGCTTTCTTACCATAATTCAAAGCCATAGCCAAAATCACCAAAAATCCAAGCAATCACCAATACTTCACTCATAAGGCTTACCACCCTTAATTCACCCATTATCAACATTTAATCATGAATAAACATTAAACAACACAAGAGATATCAATACAATTCACTTTACACATAATTCCATCAACTTTGAATTTATAGAAATAGACCCACTTCATAAACACATTTTTGGGTTTTGTAGAATACAAGGATTCATGGAGTTTTTCATCTTAAAACATCAAATAAACATCAATAATATCATAACTTATCATTTGAAATCGTTTCATGCAAGAACCCTTGAGTTTGAGTAGAAATTAGGCTTTTTCACAAACTTTGGGAAAGTTGAAAACCATTTGAAATTGGCTCTAGGGTGATAGCTTGCCCTAGATAAAGAACTCCCATACCTTTACTAAGATTCCCCAAGAAATTTGATGAAGAAAACGTCTTGCATCCACAACCCTAGCTCCCACTTCTTCTTCTTCTTCTCTTCTTTCTCTCTTCTTCTCTTCTTCACTCAAGAACCTAACTCTTACTCTTTTAAAATGGAAAAAAAAAATGATCCACAATCAGCCTAACACAAAAATATAACCTCAAAAGAAATGGTTTGTGAAAAGACCAAAATGCCCTTAAATTTCCGGACGGACTCCCTGCCAACTTCCCAACTTTCAAAGGGCATAACTCGCTCATACGAACTCGGAATCGAGCAAACTCGGTGGCGTTGGAAAGATCGTTCCAAGGGCTTTCCAAACATAACTGGAACTACTCCTGGATCATCCTGAGTTAGGAGTTAGGAGTTATGACTGCTCAAAGTTGGCCAAAAACTCACTGATTTCCACACTTGGCCGAATTTCCAGATTCTAAATTTTTTTCCAAAAATGACTACTTCCAATTACAAGCTTCTTCACTCCAAACTCACATGTGAGGCTCTAATTTCACTACTTCATTTTTAGGGTCATTACAATAATAGAGAAAAACAAGGAATCTCATAAGAAGTAAAAAGTTTGACATATGAGCAAAAGTATATCAAAGTCTTGACAAGTTATCTATTACATCAAAAGAATAGTTGGAATGTAACCTATACACCACGTACAAACTCTGAAACTAAATCATAAAGACATAAGAGAAGTAATAAAGGCAACATCATCCTTGGAGTATGAGCACTCATCAAGTCTTCAATCTCTACATTGATTAACTAGCCATGAATGGAGCGAGATGAATCGTCAAGCCCTATATTAGTGGAATAATACAGGGACAAATATGCATTAGTACATGAAATATACTAATTATGAGGGGAATGCACTAAATCATAAAACATGATCATAAGGAGACATAATCAACAAACATAATATACATGACCAAGTTAAATATCATAAAATTCTTTAAAGAGAATTGTAATCATAAACATGGTAAATGCAACTTGAATCATAAGAAAAGCTTCATAAAACATTTTAAAGTAACTTGGTTCATTTTGTTAGATATTTACTATTAACCGACATTGACCATGTGAGCTACAACATGGAATCCATTATCTTGCTCCCACAAAAAAAAAAGAGATTTCTTTGCTTTCCAAGGAAAGTACCTTAAAATTCTAGCTTAGGTGGATCCACTATCTATGTAACTTAAGACAACCTACTGGGGGCACGTAGTTGGAGACAAGGAGATTGCTACTTGAGACCCAACATCTACTAACGGAAGAGCCTCCATCTCAATATTCTCTCGATGCTAAGTAAAATTCCAATGAAATAGTCATATTCATAAACATATAATCATCCATAGAAAATCACAATTAAGTTTCTAATCCAAGCTAGAAATATCATAGAGTAGCTCCTTAAACCATGTGTGAGAAAATATTTCACCATTCATGATTTCTTAAGAATTTCTACGGTCTGTCCTGGTGAACTATAGAACAAGCTTCGGAGACCCAAATATTCAATCATTTCCCATGAGACTATTGTACAATCCGTTGAACATTCTACAATCTGTATACCTCATCCGTACAACTTAACTTTCACTCAAAAATTTCATTAAGTCTAATACATTTCTACAATACGTAAAACTAACTACGACTCGTCAAAACCATTCGTAGACCTGAGGTCCTAAATTAAAACTCTGAATGAATCCTATGGGTTAGTCCTACGACCTATCAAACATCCTATGATTCGTCCTGTCAAGTCGAAAGTCCAATCTTTAGAAACTAAATTTTTCAAAACTCAACTCTGGGACTTCATCTTCCTTCCTACAGTCCGTAGGTTAGACTCGTTGAACCTGCTCAGTTCCTAAAAATTATTTTTTTCCTTTTTCTTTTGACTTTCCAACTTTTGGAGTGTTACATGTAAATTGACCAGGTCAAGCAATCATGCCCATTTGTCCCTTACCTCCATAGGAAAAACATGATGGATAATCGTTGTATCCATAGCCATTGTAGGTGCAACCATTATAGTATGCAGCTGATTGATGCTTGAAACTCTATTTCCCTGAGTGGAAGACTGATCCCTAGAAGGGTAGTGTTGATGATAGGAACCCCACAGTACTAATCAGAGGCATGTTTAATATGAGATGAGCTACCATCGAAGGATAAGTTATTGTCTGCAATACCCTCTTTTCTTTTGCCTTCGTAATTTTGTGGATAACCAACAAGTCTATAGCAGTTTTCCTTAATGTGGCCATTAAGCTTGTAGAAATCACACTTCTCATTCCAATGTTCATTTTAAGGTTTCATAGAATTTTATGTGCACTCCATAGTGCAGTAATGTCATTACCCTCAATAATCGAGTCAGATAGAATATTCAGACCAGATTCCTTTTGACTTTCATCCTCAATGATCAGGGCATAAGCCTAACTTAGAGTAGGGTCAAATGTCTTTATAAGATTTTGCCGTCCGGCTTTATCATATGAGTCGTACTCAAGACTCTTATGAACTGTAATAGACGTTGTTGAAGATGTCCTATGTTCTATTTTCCTCTAATGCGGCCACAATCAGGAGATGGAACCATTGCATCAAACTCAGACAATAATTCCTTCAATCTTGTGAAATACTCTACTACAAAGTTTGTTCCCTGTATAATTTTGTTGATTTCCCCTATGAAATTGAAAAATCCACATGCGATTAACCCCATCAAATCGTTCTTTCAAGTCCTCAAAAATTGAGAAAGCATTCAAAGCATAAACAATGCCAATAAGAAGTGATGGTGCGACAGTATTCATAATCATAGAAAGGACCAGAGTGCATTGTTGTTCTCCTAGTGTTCATGATGCTCATGATGGACTGATTCCTTCCTACAAGCACCTGTGACAAAACCTAATTTTTTCTTCGCTTGTAATGTGATCGTCATCGATCTCCACCACATCCCATAATTCTCTGATACTTTCATATAAATAGGGATAATAAAAGAACTAGGAGTATATGATGGGTACACGTGCAAAGGATGAATATGATCTATTCGTTCCACTATTGAAAGTAATCACGAAGTAGATGATGAATACGAGAGAAAGATAAAACATATGTACCTCTGATACCATGTTAAGAAAGCTCACAATCTTCTTCAATGGAAGTTGTGGCTATGGAGAATTGAGAGAGAAAGGGATTAAAAGAAAGGAATTATTTCCTTTTCTCATACCATTTACATTCCATATACCAGCACATATATACATATTCTAATCACTAACCACTTGTATCAATTACTTCATTCACTTATAACAAACTATTGACAGTTTTAACTAACTAATTGCTAATCTAACAATCTTTACTGACAGCTGGCATTAAATGGCAGAATCTTCATCTTCACACATTCCCTCGCTAAATAACTACGGATTAGTTAGGGAAACATTATTTGGTTGCTAAAATAGGGATGGATTAGGGAAAACAACTTAAATCCGTTGCTAACATTCCGTGCTAAAAGTTGGCACCCTTATTTTTCCTACAATATTAGCATACGATTTCAACAAAATTACTAACATAGTAGGGATGGATTTAACAATGAAATATCTTGTGACTAGTGCTACTTTATTTTTTGCTACGAATATTTTGGTCATTGACTTATTTGTTGTAAAGGCAGAGAGCTATATTTAGCACATAACGAAATCCCATTGCCAACTTGTTAATATTTTGCAAGTGCATAAATCTCACTCACTCAAAAATCAGTCATAGAGTGAAAGTGTAAAAGAGCTTCCATTCCTTCAAGATTTTAGCCCTTTCAACTTCGGGAAGTGCCTTCCATTCTATTTACTGATATCTTGTTGTTGCTTCCATTACTGATAGCTTACTATTTCTATTTGATTTATAATGATTGTTTGATTCTCTTTGCTTATAATGACTTTTTGTAATGTGGATATCGATAAAAATTGTTAATTAGCACTCAGATAATGACCCTTTCTTCCATGGAAATAGTATCCTTATGTATAGCCTGACTTTTCTTGCCACCGCGGAGTGAGGAGCTCAAACCATTAAGCACATGTTTATTTGTATGTGTAGGAATAGAGTAATAGTAATTAGCTGCTATGCAATGATATGGATGGTTGTTTATTGCGTCTCTACTTTGAATGAAGTAGTGAGATATAAGGGTGTGAGCTCAAAATGGGACCTTGTATGGAGCAAAGTATAATCAATGAAATCTGCATATTATGAAATCAAGTTGATTTAGTGAAGTATTTGAGCTTTCTAGTTAGATATAGTCCAGGTTGATTGATTAATTTAGGCATAATACATAAATATACCCTTTAACTTGGTCTCATTTTACATTTACATCCTAGAACATTGAGTATGCACAAGTAAACACTTAAACTTGTATAAAATTCAAGAAATAGACACACACGACCAATGTGACATCCTACATGCATGGCAATTTGCATCTTATGTGGTGTTTTCTGTGTATTATGTCACATAGGACTTATGTGTCTACTTTATATAAATTTAAGTTCTTACTTGTGCACACCCAAAGTTAGAGGACATAAATGTGAAATGAGGTCAAGTTAAAGGACACATTTATGTATTATGTCATTATTTTAAGTAGATATTGTTGTCTGTTAATATAGTTTTGATTTTGCGATTAATTTTTTTATCAAATATTCTAGAGTAGTTAAATGATTTAGAAAATTAAACTACCATGCTTGAATTTTGTGGTATTTTAGTCCTTTCAGGCAAAGTAGAAGTAAATTTTGATCATGATTATATAAAACAAAAAGGTTTTAACTAATAAATCAATATATCTTAGTTTTAGTTGTATAGTTAAGTCTAATCTCTTCCCAATTTTTATCAAATGTGTCCATGGGAAAGCTATCAACTGTACTAAAAGAGCAAATTAACTACTAAAGTGTATTCCCTGATAATCAAGTTACTTGTTCTGTCTTGGCTGAATGTGTTGGCAAATTTCTCAGCTACTATTCTAGATAACTCTAAGTCTCCATCGCGAAAATCCTGCAAATACAAATATAAGATCAGAATATGAGGAATTGTTTACTTGTTAACATCTAACTCAGCCTCAAAAGTTACCTTATGAGGTGAGAACTGTACGAAACTACATAAACGAGACAACTCATTCTGCCAGCTAATGTGAGCCTCTAACAAAACCCTCTCTCCCTCCATAAACAATGCCCAATCTTGATATTTGGACAGTGAACAACATAATATGGGAGACCAACATGGGAGAAACCAAGAATAGGATGAGTTTGACTCTAATACGAAGTAAAAAAAACTACTGTAAGAGGTATATCCAATACTGTAAAGAAAATAAAGGCAATGCCAATAAGAGAAACCATGGAAAGGACAAGGCATGTTATCTACTACATACGTGTTAAAGGATCCTGCTACAACCCCTTTACTAAAAGAGCCATCTTATGCTAAAAGGTGTTAAATGACATTTTTTCATCGAAAAATTATACTACTACTGTTTAGCAAATTCAGAATACTAATTTTATGTATATATTATATGTTGATTCTCTTAATTATTTTCTTTATGTGTCTACTCTTTTATATTGTGATGCTCCTTAGTAAAAGTTTTGACTCCATTGTTTGTTGTATAAGAAATTCTTATCAATACTACTACATATATTAAAATTGGAAGATAACTCGCTTTATTTTTAGGTGGAAGAAGCACAAAGTCTCTTCTTATATTTTACAAAACAGTGCACTGGATTGTTTTGTGTCACATCCAACATCTTTTGGATTGCCAAAAAAAATGTGGATTGTCCAAGGGGAAGGGCTGATTCCATAAGAAAAGCTTTAGGTCCTCAAGTTATAAGCAATCCTATTAGAATTATATTGAGTATACCAAATATTTTTTCCTAACTTTTTTTCATTTCTAGGTTGATTTAGTTGAGTTTCAGCTTGTCTAGATTAACTCAAAGTCCGAGTAAGTTTTACATCTCTCTCTCTTATGCTTGAATACAATACTACACTTGGCAAGCAAGAGTTTTGTTTCCTTTAAAAGTAGCACCGTGAATTCTACTTTAACAATAGTTGTCTCTTAGTGAGTACACTTTTTGGTTTATGCTAATGACAGGCATGAAGAGCATGGGGTATCTTACGTTCAAACAAAATCCCCTTAAGACAGACAATTTACCTATTGTATTATGTGGATAGCAGTACTCTATTCATTGGACTAGAATCAAACAAAGACTGTTTTCCCAAACATGTATTGTATTATTAGGAATATGTATCAGTGGATACCATTAATCTGCAATGCACTATGTACATCCATATCGAACTAGCATCGATGTCTTAACGTAATATAAATCAGTGACTTGCTATTTAAACTTTTTGGTGAAAATGCTTGCTAGATTAATCACTCCACAAACAATGGAAAAACTAATGTGTGCTAATTGATATTTGTTTGACAATTAAGTGGATAAAAACTCCTTTGTGTGTTTCAAAATTCGCTCATAGCCATTATAACGAATTTAGAATGAATTCCTCTTTTTTATTAGAAAAGTTAATCTTATAATAAATGGAAAGGGTTAAATATATTTGTGTATTATTAGAAATGGTTTAAATATACAATTGTTATACTTTGGCCCAAATAAATCTTATACTTTTAGTTCAACTATACCTCTCTTTTATACTTCAACGCAAATTTACCCTATATTTTGATGGAGGGATAGTGATGAAATATCTAATTTCGTAGCAAAATTTTGTCCAATAAAATTTCCCACCAAAACATAATTTGGCTTAAAATGAAGCTTGGATGTGTGACCCACTTTTCATTAGAACGACGTCTGTAGGAAGTTTAGGCATCTCAATTGAGGCTAAAATGCATAATATATAGTAGGGTAGAATATTTTTTTCATGCACAGGATTCTGAACGAATCCCAAGCATCCCATCGAAGTATTTTTCAACTCCAAAGTTTAGCACACCAGTACATCTTAGATTGTGCTTTGCATTGACAGATTAGGTTCCCTTGTTCATATAGAATGTTCAAGCTAACCTCCGCATTTGTGAACCAGGTTTCGTTATTCACACAGAATGGTCAAGATGACCCCGCGTTCGTGAAGGTCATTTTTCTTGTCTTATGATCAGATGTGATTTCAGCTTCATTTCTCATATTAAAAATAAGATTTCTTGAGCTAGGGAACTCTAAATTGAGTTTCTTTTTTAGTTGCATTGGTTTGAGAATTTGGATGTCTACACATTAGAGTGATCAATGAAGCGTGAGGGACGTTTATTTGAGGTACTTTCTATCCCAAAGAGACTACCTGAGCTTAGTTATGTTGTTTTCTTATTGAAGTTGTTGCATGTGCTATTTCCTTATTTTCCTAGCATCAAATTGTGGACACAATCTCAATATGCGAATTAGGACCTTTTGACAGAGTCAATTTCAAGATTCTCGACATGGGTCTATATTCTCATTTTGACTTGATTTTTGGTCCATCTCCAATTACTATGATTTTGGTGTCTAATTATCCGCGTTGATGTTGTGACCAATATTTTGATAGCATTTCCATGATTGGAGGAGCTTTGTAAGTAGGAAACTCAAGTTCAATGAATTGGGCTCGCGCGTGGTTGGCTTTGAGGTAGGCTACAATCTACTTTTCTTTGTTTGGTTCTCGTAGTAGTTTTGAGGTTGTCTTGGGTGGCAATATCCTTAGGTTAGGCTAGTAGCCCTTGCTCATATCATAGTTGGTGCCCTTTTCCTCCTTATGATTGATACTTCGGGCCTTAGTCTAGGTTGGGACCTAGATGCTTTTGTTGTATTTCAGCAATCCTTTTAGTTATTTATTGCTCCCTATAGTACTTATTACGATTCTTGGTACCTTTCATTATCTCTCGGGCCTTAGTTACTTGTTGTAGTTGTATGTTCGGGATAAACATCGATCATAGAGGTATTCCATGTGGGATTGTTTAATCCCCTCTGTATTTCCTTTATGTCATGAGTGTTGAAGAGCCTGCTATGCTATTATTGTTGAGGGTGTTAGTATGTTGTTGCGCCCAAGGCCTTGGTCAAGTACCATCTAGAGTTCAGGTTAATTTTCTTTGCTCCAGGAGCATGGTAGTATTGGTAATGTTCATCTAGCTATTTGGAGGCTATTGATTGGATGCTTGTGATGATAGGCATTGCATTTGGCACTTGATTTCACTTGTTTTGTGGCACGATCCTAGTTCATGCATTGGATTATCATTGCTATTTTTGAGAAGGTTGTTTTTACAATGTTACTCTTTTAAAACTGGTTATAACGGGAGTCATACCACCTGGATTACTTTGATAAAATAGTTTTTAAGACATTAAAGGTATCTGGATATGCTCACCTTTCACTTGATCAGTTGGTGCGTCGACACCTTTTTGCTATTTTAATTTGGGCTACTTGTAGCTCCGATATCAAGACGAAGCAGATCCAATATTGTGATATATATATATATATATATATATATATCAGTTGGGATGGTTAATTATTTTGGTGTAAAAGTCAAGAATTCATGGGACAAGGATCAGAAGTCATAAGTTCAATAATTTCCTATTGCGTTGAAGGATTGTGTTAAAGTTTAATGGATGTTTTATATGTATATTATTTGGAGAAGTTAGGGGACCTTATAACATGATTGTGCAATGTATTGAGGTGAAAATGTAGGGTGTGGTGATACACCATCTATTTAGGAACTATACGAGCTTACTACCCATTACGGATTTCACAAAGACCACATTTTGATTAGATGTTACTATTAGCTTCATAATGTACTTATATTGTGATCAAAATCTTAAACGAAAGGCTGAGTTGTTGTAGTCGAATTGGTCCAAAAACAAGGTATGTATGGCAAAAAAGAACATTTTTCGTTGCTAAGGTACGAATATTTGCCACCTTTCTCTTTTATATGATTCAACAAAACCCTAGGTTACACATGTTAAAAATGTTCAATTGTTGGATACACAATATGTTGATATATACTGTCAAATGGCTTCAATTATTTATTTAATCATATAATTCATTTGCTCACATGTTCCTTTCATTGTATATCACTCCCATTGTTTTAGTGTATCATATTACTCTACATAATCCGTACTTGTTCTAGTATACAGTTTATATGTTCTAACTTGAAATGTGCACTTGTCCCTAACTTGAATCTGCTCACGTGTCTCATTAGTTCCTATGTTCATGACACCTATTATTTGATATCATCTACTGAATATGTTTTAGCCCACTATAAGATTCATTGTGTCATATAAGTTCCTAAATTAATATTACTATATTAAGTAGGTTACAATTATTTCTTATGTCATTGTTGTTGCCTCAAATATTTTATTCACATGTCTACATTAGTGGTATATAGTCCCAAAGTTCAAAAAAGTTATGAACAATCTCAAAGATTAAAGAAATGACATAAACTGAATCTATATAATTATGGGTGGCAGCCTAGGGGCTAAAAGCCTAGCATGGGTCAATCCTAAAAGTAAAGTTGTATGCTTATGGGTGGTAGCTCTGGGGTTAAAAATACCTTGCATTGGTCGATCCTAATTGATATATATGGGGTGGCAGCTCAGGGGTTACAATACCTAGCATGGGCCGATCCTAATTTGTATATGTACAAGGACAGCATCCCAGGGGTTAAAATGTCTAGCATGGATCATCCTCCTCTGCCACTGATCAGTTGGTAGTCGTATAAAATTCTACAAAGTTTATAAAGAAAAGAATAGTAAAGTAAAGCAAAGAATGTAATGTACTAAATACCCCAAAAGAGTAAAGCAAAGGTGGTCTTCATCCTTATCTATTTATTTATACATCGATACATAATTTTACTTGAGCTCTTGTTTTACAAATGGATACTTTATGCCTTACATATTCAGTACATTCTTTTGTATGAACGTCCCACGTTGGGACGTCGTGTTTCGTGCCGCAGGTACAGGTACTCAAGATAATAGAATTTGTCTAAGCATAAGATACTCAGCTACCTTTGGTGATCTCCATGTTGAGTTGGGGCTCGTCAAGTCTCTAACATATATTTGATATTTTATTATAGTTAAGGGTATGATGGGGTCATGTCCCGAACTTAGCTAAGGGTGTGTTTGGTATGAAGGAAAATGTTTTCCTAGAAAATGTTTTCCTGGAAAACAACTGGATTTTGACTTATTTTCTCATGTTTGGCTGGTGAGTAGAAAATATTTTCTAGAAATTTAGTGCTTGATTTATTAATGAAAAATGTTTATGAAAAAATATCTTTTATTTGTACAAGAGTAGAAAATAATTTTTGAAATTGAAAATATTTTTTAAAAACAAACTTAAATTTTTTTTGGGGGTGGGGGGGCTCAAGGGTAGGAATGAAAAATTAAAAATTTGAAGTTGAAAATAATTTTCAAAAGAAACTTGATTTTTTTGGGGGCGGAGCAGGCCAGGGGGTGGTAGGGTGTTGGGGGTAGGGATAAGGGTGGGGTAAAAAAAATAATTAAAGTTAAAAATATTTTTTAAAAACAAGCTTTAAATATTTATTTTTTTTGGGAGGGGGTGCAGGGCTGGTTTGAGGGTGGGGACAAAATAAATTGATTTTTTAACAAAAAAAACTGTAATTTGAAGTTGGAAAAGAGTTTTGGAAAATGTTTTCCTTTTTGAAGGGAAGTCATTTTCCTTAAATTTGAGGAAAATGAGTTGATTTGAAAAACATTTAACCCAACCAAACATGAGAAAATTGGAAAACATTTTCCGAAAAATGTTTTCCTTCATACCAAACACACCCTATGTGTCTATCTTTTAGAGGTTTTGTAGACTAATGTCAAAGTGAAGCATGATTATGTCTTTGTTTTATAGTAATTAAGGCTCCAACGGCCAAGCAAGTATATCTATTTTGGGCCTATCTATGTTGGTATTTTATCAGGGTGTTTTACTTATACTCATCAAAGATTTATAACTTCATTGTTGCATGTATGATAATCAAGGGTTATAAGTTGATTCTCTTGGGCCTTTAGGGCATCGGATGCCTATCCGCTCAATGGGACTTGGGGCGTGACAACTTGCCTCTCCAGGTGTGTTCCATTCACTTGGTCTTTTACTCAATGTATTTCATCCCTTCATTCTTACTACCTGTATTATCATGCTATATCTCCTCGTTAGATAGTTGTGCGGCGGTTTCCTTTTTTTACATGCTATTTTTACTTGCTTTATCTTTGGAGCTCAGTAGTCCTATGCCTACTGAGTACCGCTTGTTGGTACTTATACTACTTTTCTTCACCCTAAAAATTATAGTACGAGTTCTCACTATTGATTTGGATGTTGTGTGGAGTAGCTTTTCGTACCACCATGAAAATTAATATAACCAATTCAACAATTAATATATCAAATTAAGAACTAGAACAATTTTAAGCATTGATCAAAAACTAGAATTAACTTAAGGTAAGAAAAATAATGAGCATGTCACAAACCAGATCTAAAACTATACACAATATAACAGTGTCCAACAGAATCCCGCAACATCTCACGCTGGCAGTAGCTTAGAAAATAATAGAGGGAGCTCAAACAGAGTAATTTTTCAAACAAAATAGCAATATAACAAAATACTCAAGCAAAGATATGAAATTCAAAACAAGCATAGAATAAAACCAACAAGAAAGTTATAAAATAGTTCTAGATTTCTACAAAAAAAATAGTGGGAAAATAGAGAAGCTTGTTGGAGTTTAGCATTTTCGGCCAGTTGGTGGTCCTTAGATCGGATGGTTGTTGGGTTTGTAAGGTTGTTTGTCGGTCTTCTTCAGAAGCTTTAAGCTCATCAACATGCCCTACAAAACAAATAAAAAATCATGAGGGGGAAAGGGGAGGGGCTGCCAACGTTGGTTGTTGTTATTGTTGTTGCCTTGAGGAACTCGTGGGTGGAGATCTGGTGGTTACGTGCTCACTGGCTCATTGCTGGCTGTTGGGGGACGAAGCTGTTGGACTCGGAGTTCGTCGTTAATGGCAGAACTCGAGCTTGGAGAAAGGAATAGAGGCAGGAGGAAAATAGGGTCTTTTCGGTGGTGAATTGGCGGAGCTCCGGCGAACTCTTCGCCGAAGAAGATAATAACTAATAAAAGAATATAAAAAAATCTCTAAATTACACCCCAAAAAATTTTATCCATCACCACCAAATTAATGACCAAGTAATTGTCTAAATAGAAAATTAAAAACCGCCTTAGTACAATACAATTACCTTAAAATTGTGGGATAAACCCACAGATTAATAAAATATTTGTGTATGCAAATCTTATCCGTATTTAACTGTATTTCTAGACTGTGCAAAAAACACCAAAATGATTATTGATAAAAGTAAAAAATACAATAAATATTAATCAATGTAACCAAAAAAAGAATGGCATGTAAAAAATAGAATTTAACAAAAAATAATGATTTAATCAAATCGAACAAATATTTGAACATATTCAAACTATTGTGACCCAAAATAATGTAAAAAAATTAACTGATAAAAATCCTGATATTTTGAGAAAAAAAGATAATTATCAATAAATGACATTAAAATTACAAAATATGTATTTTGAACTATTTAATGAATAAAACACTTAAAAGTATTAGTGGGGAGACCTATAACACACCTTAAGTACATAAAAGTATATTTATTTTCCCCTTCCGTCACCCAACCCAGGGTGTGTTTCGCTCCACATAGTTGGTGCGTCAACAAGCTAATAAAGTCATTTTTATTTTTATTTTAATTAAAAAAACTCAAACCAACAGTTATATTCCCATTCTCTTCATATAACCCACCCACCCAACCATAAGGAACAAGAACCCTAAATTTTCACCCAAAAATCTAAATCAAGAACCCTAAATTCAAACATAGTTCAAAATTTCTTCTTTTGAATCAAAGGTAACTCTTTTTCATTATTATTCATTCATCTATTTTTCATTTTGATTTGTTTCTACCTATTTCGTATATTGAATTTTTAGTTGTTTGATTCGCGGTAATTCTTATTAAGGTGCTACAATGGCTCGAATAAGCTTGACTAGGCTATGTTTGCAAGAGGAAGATCATGAATTGAAAAAGGTGCGATGCAAACATGGATTTGTGAAGTACTATGTTCTGCAAACATGGATTTGTGAAGTACTATGTTCTGCAGACATGGAAGTACTATGCAAACATGGATTTGTGAAGTACTATGTCTCCGACCACTCGTTGTTGGTGACGACTGAAACTGTATCGCCTTCCTCTTCTTCATCGTTGTCGTCTAAGAGCTGTTTCTCAAGCTCTTGAAGACATTCATCATCTTTTTATCCAATTCCTGAGACAATAAGTCTTGTACTCCGATGGATTCTTTGTTTTGAATCGGATTTAGAGACGAAACCCCTATAGAATAATTCTGAATACCTGGAGATAAAAACCCACCAATATTAGCAGGCTGTGACTGGAATTGCTGCAGAATAGGTAGAGCGTGGTGCGTGTTCATCATCGTAGAGACATTTGAATTCAAAGAAAATTCAGATGAGATTGAAGAAGCAGCAGCGGCAATAGAAAACTCTACAGGGGAAAGAGAAGACATTGGAGAAGACTGCTGATAACTTTTGTGTTTTACGTTACGGAGATAAAACCCAAGTCCTTGCTATTGCTGCTATTCTTGTTGTTGAAGTAGCATCATCTCTTGC
This sequence comes from Solanum commersonii, assembly GCA_029007595.1. Classification (NCBI taxonomy): domain Eukaryota; kingdom Viridiplantae; phylum Streptophyta; class Magnoliopsida; order Solanales; family Solanaceae; genus Solanum; species Solanum commersonii. The sequence continues at coordinate 2,271,946 of JAJTWQ010000038.1, forward strand.
TGCTGCTGCTGTTGGAGTTGTAGAAACTGCAATTGTTGCTGTTGTTGAAACTCCGCAAAAGATCGCTTCCCCATCAAATTAGGTCTCCCTTGATGAATGATCTGTGTAACCAGGTTAGGCAAAATACCCGATAGCAGGTGAGAATAAGGCCTTTGTGAGTTGTTATTCATGGTAGATCTTCCATTGTTGCTCCCACTGGCACCGTAAAACTCACTGGAGTACCCACCAAACCTAGTAACCACCAATTTTCTTCCACCAAACGATGAACACCTCGATCAACAACACACCAATGTTCTTCAAATATGACAGTGAAAACTTGATTAGATGGTTAAAACTACAAGGATGCTTCAAAAACACTACAAGATCGAAGAAATCTTTAGCTAAAATTAGGATTTACAGACGAATTTTTTTATTAGGTTTTGGTGTTCTTAAAGAAAGGAAACGGGTGACTGAAATAAATGGTCTAGGGTAAAATAAAATGGATTTGGGTGAAAAGAATCGGATTTGGGTGAAAAGAAACGGGTTTGGGTCAAATGAATCAGATTGGGGTCTTTTATTACGTGGCTTCACTAGGAGGCGAGTGGCTCTCACTCTAGGCATAATGTCTTGGGTTGGGTGACGGAAGGGGGAAATAAATATACTTTTATGTACTTAAGGTGTGTAATAGGTTGCCTCATTAGTTAAAGTGTGTAAATGACTTTTGGGTACAAGTTTAGGGGGCAATTTATGCCTTTTGCCTTTGAAAATTTCAAACAAAGTATTTGTGTCAACATTCGTGAAAGTAGAAGGATAGTTATAGCCTGAAGGTAGTAAAAGACGAGGGTACAAGGCCTGCATGCTCTGTCAAACTCTCAAAAACCCACTTAGAGTTAACAATTCCAATGCAGAACTCAATCTAGGAGGGAAATCCTTAAGTCCACTTCAACACTCCAAAAGCTTCTCCAATTCCTTTTTGGGCTCCAATTTTGCCCAAATGGACGAAACATGACCGAAAGTACCAGATTTATATGACAAAACCAATACTACACCGAAATTGCCGAATTGAGAAATCACAATACCATGGCGGATGCAACCCAACTCGCCAATCAAAATACCTACATTATTCTCTAAACCCAACATCTTCTAATCATAGGAGCGTTATGTTTGTCCTTAGTTATCATGAACATCTAAAACACCATCTAAATCGTGCCTACCAACCCATAAAATGTAAACATCGAACAAATGACATGCTACACCTGAACATCTAGAAACAAAAACTACCAAAATAAGGAATTCAACCCAAAGCAAAGCCCAAAAAACAATCTCAACTCCTAAAACAAACAACTCAAGATGAAACACAACCTTTTAAAATGAAACATTATACTCCAAAGTACAACTATTTGGTGAACAACAAGGCTGCACTGATCCCCCGCTCCAGTGACCTACTTCTACAAAGGAATTTCCAAAAAAATGACACCATGTGCTCACAAACTACTCAGTCACGTAAATATGAGACAACTACCTTAATCCAAAGAAAACTAAGTTAGCAGGCGGCATACATACATAGCCAACCGACCGATAATTCCCCAAGGCACCAACTCTCATCAACAAACACCGCAAGCTACCCAATATACCAAAAGTAGGCCTTGCATATTGAACAAACACACAATCATAGATTCCTTATTACATTGACCCCAACCAATAAATGAACCTTCTAAACAAATTTCCATTCACAAACAGAAGTTAATGTCTTAGCCACCACACCGACTCTAAATTACAAACAAAACCTTGAGAGCTACCAACACAATTATAGAAAAATCAACTACAATGATAACAAGATGCAACAAAGAATCACACCATCGAATCCCGGCTAACCATAACAAAACACCAAGACCACCAAAAAGAAACTTATCCAAAGAGACCGAATGAGCAAAACATAAATGCGGAGGTGAGAATAAGACTAAGGCAAAAGAAGAAAACAGCCAACTAGGACTACCACAACACCATAAAAGACCATACTAACCTTCACACAACTCTTCCACCAACAATCCCCCAACTACTACTCCAAAAGAACGACATGTAACTAAGGTAACCTCCTTAGCCTACTAGGTCCAATAGCAAAACCAATTCTAAATCGTGTAAAGTTGGTCTATCCACCTATCTAACAAGGATTGACATCACATCAAAAATAGATAACTTGGGTGGTGAAAGAGGAAACCAAAAACCCTAGCACCACTATAACAACAAAGCCACCAAGGTAAAGGCACAGGGAGTTTCTAAGCCACTACTCTCAATCTGAGAAACACAACCTAGTCAATCCACTACTAAAAGAAATCTACTACAGGAGATAAAACACATACACATCCATAATTAAGGTTGTCACAACAATCCAAAGATGGATAACTAGTCAAATAGGCATGAAAGGGTATGAAATCCCAAAAAAATACAAAATAATGAAATCATATCAAAATAAGGGATACATAGAGCCGTAACCTCTGGCTGACTTGTGGAGCATAGAACTTATTATGCCCCCACCTCAACATAAAAAGTTAAAACAACATCACTTAGGGCATAACCTATGACCGAGTGTACAATCAACCAAAGAGATTGACCCAACTAAACATAATGAATCATACTCCCACACCAGGGACAAGCTCTCTATAGATACAACAAGATCCAATGACTCTTGTCTGGAGAATAAAAGAAGTCAAGAATGTCTAGAAGATCAACTCCCGCCTAGGGCACTCCCTAGACCAGTGGTCAAACCATCCACAATAATAGCAACCTGCAAGTACTAAAGCCCGACATGAAGAACATAATGAGTTTCCCTACCTACATCTACCTGACTCAGGACAACCCTTAATAGACTAAAATGAAGCCTTACAATAATCTCTAACAAAGTGGCCTACCTTACCACACTCATAGTAACCTCCACAAAAGCAACCTGCTATGAAGACCCATTTGGAGTAAGATAAGCCCAAACACATGAAGTCCTGAAATACTCACAGTGAGAAGTCTAACTTGAACTCTGCATGTCATGGGCTTCTCAACCTAAATCATAACCCCTTGGAAGAGATGATTCTACCTCCGTAGGCTGATATTTTGAGATGGAAGATGACCCATACTTAACCGATACCCACATTAAAGTGGAATGTGGTCACTGTTGTACTAATGGCATGGCCTCTTACCAATATCCCTAAATGTTGCAAGGTACGCCTTCTCCACAGACCTCACATGACTAGCGACCTAGGAAAGGTAGACCTAACTACTATCAAGTGCTCTGATGCCAACCAGAGTGGAAAAGACAACCCCAAAAGGAAATCTTGGCTCAAATCTTGATCCATAGGGAATAATGTGTGATTATGCCCATCTCGCTCAAGAAATCCCAATACATATTCGGAAATGGATGATGAACCCTATTAGAGACCAATCAACTTAACTCTATCTTGAGAAGCACCTATTGCACAAGAACCATAACCACATGTGGTGTATCCTCGAAGAGACTAAGGCCTCCTAGCACCAAACCTTCAGTAGCCTAAGTAGTTAATGACCTTGTCGAAGCCTAGGCTTCATCGAATCTCTTTTTCTGTTGTAGAACATCTCTAAACCCAAGGCTTGAGCCTGATTAAGGCTCTCTAGCCTGACCAAGTGCTAAAACTCCAGTAAAATGTGTTGATATGTAGTCCACGTCCATAAAATACCTCATATTACTAATCTAAAAGAGAGTTGATTCCAAAGAAGTAGTTTTAGAGGTTAACTGGATTAAAAGCACACAATAAGTGGCAAAAATTTAAGCCCAATAAAAGGCAACAATCCTAATACTTAAAAAATACCAACCTAAATCACATGAAAATCATACTAAACTTCATCTAATAAAGTTCAACCATGAAAGTAGATCGTATACTTCTTCTAATCCAATCAACAACACTCTAAATCAACCTCAAAAGGGTTACACACATCTAAGACACCTCAGATTATCACCATGATAACCAATTATTGATCACAACATCACAATGGAAGATTAAACACCAAAATCACAATAACTAGGGATGGACCAAAAATTAAGTCAAAATGGGAAATGGGACCTGCACTAAGAATCTTGATATTTAGTTCTTCAAAATTTCCTAATCGATATACATATCTTGTGCCTTAAAACGGTGCAAAATTCAATGCCCCCACAACTCAAACAACAACATGCATAAATTCCACCATTTAAAGAGGACATGGCAGCAGGCATAACGAGAATAACATCAAAATGATGATCCCCAAGCTCTCAAATGAAGAACAACAATAAAAAAATGACCTAACACTTGGAATTATATCAAATGGAGGTCTGAAGCTTGAGAATTCATAAAAAGATTGAAATGGGGTTGGTTAATGCATGATTGGTCTTACTTAACAAACAAGTCAAAAATGCTTATCGTTATCATGGAAGCCATTGCCCACAATCGTGGCCCACCCAAGAACAAGGCATCGCGAACAGGGAGGGGAGCCCCATGATTGCAATAGGTCGATCAACTACACCCTCAAAAACACTAAGGACAACTCTTGAACGCGGAGGTCAGGGTGATAAGCCCTCACGAACACGGTCAATGCCTCGCGACTGCATAGGATAGGGAGAAAAAGTTGCATGAATTCAGCCCTCAGGGTTCAAACACAAAGAGAAACTGAATTGCACCAGCTTATTTAAAGCAACTGATTTGCTAAAAGTTGGAAATCTCCGATGAGGTGCCCATGATTAATTTGGAACCTAGTGCCCGCAAAACAAATATGTTACTCTATTGAATTCGACATTTCAAACTCAATGAAACTATTGAAAATTCCATTTGAGGTCCTCTTGATGAAAAGTGAGTCCCACACCCAAGCTTCTTTTTCAGGAAAATTCCATGAGGGGGCTCGATATGAGACCTAAAGCCTCAAGACCCACACGAAGTGTTGTTCTAGACTAAGATCGACATTCTGGAGCACTTGAAATTGTCATATTTGTATTTTAAGGTCGTCTTTCCAAATTTTTGATCGAAATGAACTGTATAAAATCCAAAAGCTTCAAAATATGGAAACTTGCATAAAATTCGTACGACGACCCGATGACTAAACTATCAGTCCCAGCATTTCATAAATGACTTGAGATCACTACAAGGAAGGTATAAACACTTAAAAGATTGGAAAATGGAGGAAATGACCTAGAGGGTCATTTCACACTCATACAAAAAAGAACATGGAAAGTACACCTTGTTTTTGTTTCATCAATCACGTCAACACAGAAAGCACACCATAAGAAAACTAAATGACATCAAATTTCTTTCGTTTCATTACTAATATTATTGTTCGTGTTTCATATGAACTTAAAGAATAAATTTAGATTTTTTTTCGAATACAACATCATAAGTTTTAAAATTCATTACTAATTCAAAATTTAATAATTAATTATCTTTTAATGATTCTTCTAACATTTTGTATCAAATTCCTTAGTAGAAAGAATTTGCTTAAAAAAAATTCACTATCCTTTAGTAGAGAGAACTTGTTAAAAACATTTCACTTCCATTATAAACTTTTCGATGTAATACGAGAAAACTTTATTTTAAAAATAAATATGAAAAGGGGAAAATATTAGTAATATGAAATAATGAGCATTAAAACATAAAATGACGTAAGTTTTTCTTCCTTCCTCTAAAATTAACTTGTTTCATAAGGTAAGTTGTTTATAATTTTATTTATATAAGTACACAAAGAAATGAAATGAAATGAAACAAACAAAAGATCAAATAAATTAATAGTCATTGAGGAGATCAAATTCCTAGTATCTTTTTTTGGCACTTGACTTTTTCTTTACATTTAGTTTCTTTAGAATATAATTATTTAATTTTCAATTTATCTTCAAAATTTCAATATTGAAGATATTGTTTGAAGAAGAATAAGAGAGAAGATATACCACTTGCAATAGCATTGATGACACACAATAAAAGTATAAAAGTAACAATACAAAATTATTTTGTTATATTTCTGTTGAATTATTATTTTGACCGTCCCAGAATAAGAATTATCTATATAGGAATATTGAATGAAAAATACATAAATATTAATTTATTATAGGTAAAAACAAAATAAATAAAAAGAACTTTTTGGTATCGAATGAAAAAAAACATTAATTATATTATAGCAATAACATATCTAATCAAAGATTTAAAAGGGTTAAGTGTGTGTGTGTATATATCTCACCAAAGATGGGAATGTAGAATGTATGCAGACTACTATGTGTGAAGTGAGAGATTCACATATAATATTCAATAAAAAGGGACAAATATCCCCCCACCCCCGCTTCTTCCTCAAAATTCATTGTCTAGGTTTCATGGTTTGTATAAGGAAAAAGCCCTAACAGCGTCAATTCACTCTTCTTGGACTCCACTCCATCCCCCCCCCCCGAGTTTAGGTAAATCTTTAACTAGTCACTTTGAGGCATTAGAATATTTGCTATTAGACTGAAAATTTTCCCTTTTTTGGCTCAATCTGTTTTGCATGCTGCTATTTTTCTCTATTATTGTAGATTTTGATATGAAGAGAGAACTTGTTCATAGAAATAAATTAATTCTAATTCCAAGAATCTCTATTTCTGCAAATTGGACTTAATTATTTTCAATTTTGAGTACAGAACTCATAGGATTGTAAACGGTTTTGGTGAATCCATATATCAATTTTAAATTCCGTATTGGTCCATTCAGGAACACCCTTGGAGATAATGAACTTACTAGTTTTTTACCCTAGATGAATGTTTTGCAAATTCTTGATGATACACTTGTATAGAACCTGATTGCTTTTCTTAAAACTATAAAATGATTTTCTCAATTCCTCTAAAGAATTGAAAGCAAAATTGCTTACCGTAGATTAAGGATGAAGACTTGAAGAATTCAAATAGTGCCCTATAACTAAAAAACCTCATAAAAGGTATTCAAAATTTACTTTATAATTTTTTTTTTAAAAAATCATTACTTTTCCTCTTCGGTTAGTGTTATGCCATATTTACATAAGTTCCTTAGGGGTTTCCAATTTTAATACTAGCAAAAACTACTAATTTGATGTTATAATTCTAGCGAATGGAACAACTTCTTATTTGTATTTTATTAATTAAAATTAGTAGATTTTATGAGTTGATAATATTAGTAGAATCAATCTAGAACTACTTGAAAACATCCATTACTTTTCTTTGTGGGTTGATATCTATGAAACAAAGGAAAACCCAAAACAAACTGCATGGTCTAGGGAAAGGTCAAACTCTAAGGGGTGTGACATAGACTACCTATTCTATGAAGCAATTTGGAGTTTTTCTAATATTTATGATCAATTGCCTCATTTTAATCTTCAACAGTTTCTTGATTATGATTTGAATTGTGTTTTCTTGTATGTGTGTTAAAATGATTTGTTTCACTTATTTGATTTTTTAAATATCAACATAGTGTACTAAATATTTTGTGTAACACTTAGTATGTCAAGTCCAGTTACGTATATATCATAGGAGATTGTTGATGATTTTAATTACAATGCCCCTTTCTTTCTTATCCAAATAGTTTTGGGGATTCCATTTCTTTTGTTCTTTAATTGATTTGACAATGGGTCTATAGCTCCATCCAAATAGTTTGACGATTATTTCAATTTTCTCAATATAGTTTGGAGATTCATTACCTTGTATTGTTTCTTATTTTGGAAAGGTGTTTGGTGGCTTATAATGCCTTATATGGGAAGAAATTACTAACGAAGTTTAACGTCTAGCATCTTTAGAAATCATCCTGATGATATATTTGATTTAATTTTGATGTGTTTGCATTTTAAAGATGATGTGAGGAAAAGCATCTTATCAAAGAAATAGAGAAATCACTATGTTGAATTACGCAATCAACGCTTTATGAATCACTTTGGAAAACAAGGATTTACTTAACCCTATTGTCAAATTTAGGAAGATAATCTATTTACTTTTGACCCTTCATAAGGGTCCCATTACTAAGTTTATCATCAAGGTTTCACCTGGATACCTGTCCTGAGATTGATAGTTTCATACTTTTCCTCCGAATGAATGACATTGATGCACAATTTGTATCTATCTCTATATGAAAGGTTAAGAAAAAGATGTTGAATGTCATTCATCAAGAAGAAACATATGAAGTTGTCAATCTCAAGACAAGTTTCTAGATGAACAACATTGAGTTTAAACTTAGTAATGGGTCCTTCATGAAGTGTCAAAAGATGGTAGATGATCTTCCTAAATTTGAATACAAGTGATACCTATTTTTCTTTGAGAAGACACTTGTCCTCAAAACATCTTTAAAAGGCAAATGCATTAGAATGACATCGATTACATTATTGAGAAGATTGCTAAGGATGTCATGCATTAAACTTTGACAATGTTTTCTTCCCTTAGGAGATATCATAAACTACCCAACACTAGTATAAAATAAGAAGTAATATGAGGTAAGAAATCTTCAAACTAAATTAACAATACTAAAATAATATCAAAACTATCTAGATGGAATTACTATTCATATTGTCAAATTAATAGAATAATTACATAAGGAATCAAATCCTCAAACTATCAAAAAAAAAAAATTAAGGTGTATTGCAATTTAAATCATCAACAATCTCCAATTAAAATCTATGTACGATTTCATGTGCATCACCTATAGCAGAAATTTTCTACATAGATTTAAGCAGATCTCGATCTTTTGCTTAGAAGTTTAAAATTAAAAGCAAGAAAGAAACTTTGATGTAGCACTATTATTTTATGTTCAGCTTTTCTGTTACATCTATTTCAGAACATGAGCATTGCTTGATTGGATATATTGATTATTTGGTTATTATTACATGTTTAAGCATTTCTACATTTACTGCCTGCTCATGAATGAGCTATTGAAGTATTTTTGGTTTCTTTAGTTTTGGAGGGGACTGAGAAACTTTTTCAGTTTCCAAATTTAATTACTAGTTATGACAAGTTTGGCATATATATACCCATCACGTCTAATATTTGATTTGTTGTCTAATAAATAATGTATATTTACATTTTCGTTAAAAATCTATATAAAAGTAGTCTTAAAACCATTTTTATTTAATTTTAAAAAAACCACACGGTTTTATAAATATTTCTCACCCATTTTTTAACCCTTCCCAACCCTAATCAACTAAAAAAGAAAATCCCTCATCCCATTGGGTCGACTTTGTCTTAGTATTGGTGATAAGCCAGGTAGGAACAATAAACAATCGATAATTTATAAGTATTTTAATGATTAGTTGGTGGTAGTTCAAGTAGGAATAATAACAAAAGTATTTTGATATTATATATTATAAATAATAAAAGAAGGATTTTTCATCACCTCAAATATCTAATTCTTAGAAAAGATTTTATGTTCATTAGGAAGTATTGTAATTCCTTATGAATTGCATTGGTAATGGCAATAATATCTTCAATTAACACTATGGCTTGGAGTTCTTCCTTGGTGTGTAACCCTGGTGATGCCGAAATTCATTTTACATTTTACTCTTCGTAGTAAATATTTTTTAATATTAGAACCACCTTAATTTTGTTTGGGTGTAAACACATTGTGGATAAGTTTTTATCCTATAATTATCAAAGAAAAACATGTACACCTAGATAATTAATATTTACGAAGCATGATATAGTTGAGACAAACTTTGTCATGTGTAAACTAAGTTTTCAAAACTATAATATATTTTCTATTAAAGGAACAAAGTTATATGAGACTTTTGTTATTGAGGCATAATACATATTTGGTGAATTTATCACACAAACCACATCAGAGCTTTACAATCATAAAAAGAACATGAGAAGTATAAATTTTTTGTTCCATTAATCACGTCAACACGAAAAACAAACCATAAGAAAACTAACCGACATCAAATTTCCGGATTTCATTACTAATGTTATTGTCCTTGCTTCATACAATCATAAGAATAAAATAAGATTATTTTTAAATAATAGTGTAATAAATTTTAAAATTCATTATTAATTCATAATTTAATAGGTTATCATCTTTTCACAATTCTTCTAACATTCTATATAAAATACTTTAGTAGAAAGAATTTGTTAACTCCCATTAAAAACTTTTTGATCTAATACAAAAAAAACAATTATTGAATTAAACTTTTTTAAATAAATATGAAAAGGGGGAAATGGTAATACATAATAATGAGGATGGGAATCAAGATACCATAATTTTTTTCCGTCCTCTAAAATTTACTTTTTTCTTAATGTATGTTTTTGTTTGTTAGTTTTGTTTACTATGGTAATCTAACTTATTTAGAATTTTATTTATATGAGATTATGAGTAGAAAAAGAAATGAAATGAAACAAAGAAAAGATCAAATAAATGTATAGACATTGATGAGGTAAAATTTCTTAGTATCTTTTTTGTTTTTTAGCCCTTGCATTTTTATTTTCATTTACTTTCTTTAGTATATAATTATTTAATGTCACGACCCAAAAATAGACGAGATGAAACTTGTCTAGTATCACAAAGAAAATCCAGCCTAAAACACAACAAAATGATAGAAATACAGAAGTAAACTAGCAATAACATAAAAGCGGAAAACTAAGTCATTCTCAAAAATAACTCCAGCACTTGGTTGTCATGTGTACGAGTTATGTCACACCCCGAGGCTACCCCCTTGATATTTCACGGGACCTAGGATCACAGTGACCCCAAGCTAACCCTGAGTCTAGCATATCATGAACATACTGAATATATCTATGTAAACATGAACTAAGTGGAAACTAAATCAATAAATCTCTGAAGAGGAACAAGTCCAACAAGTCTGAATAATTATAATAAAACATAACAGGAGTTTAGTGGTACCTGAAAAGACCACTTAACAACTCAAGTTGAATCTACTAATATGTTTGAAAATCCTCTTGTCACGACCCAAGCCTACACCCTGGGCGTGGCCGGCACTCGAGAACCATTGATGGTCCCCAAGCGAACCCTCTTCCTAGATGACTATAAGAGGAAGACTAACTCAAGTATACAAAAGCTTAAAAACTGAATTAAGTTCAATAACTCAAATATTCAATCTTTCAAAATATCTAAAAACTACTCAATAGATAAACTCAGAGTTTGAAAAAAAAACAACTCAAAGAAGATACATACTGAAAACTACTCAACTTTGTCTATTTATGAAACCTCTACTATTACAGCAGGATATCAGGACAAGACCCACGACATCTCAAAACTACTAACTGTAAGATAAAGGTGAAGTCCTCCGGAATATAAAAAGGCTCACCAAAGCAGACTGGAATATCACATGACCTCAACGAAATGCCTGTTAATGATCCTGAATACATGTATCTGCATCATGAAACGATGCAGGCCATATGGCTCAGTACGTGGAATGTACGACCATGTAAGGGGAATTCTAAAGCATAAACGTAGGATTGAACTTGGTAAAAAGAAAACATACTTACCTCTTCTGAACTCACTCAACTCAACTCAAGAATAAGATACTCAACTCAACTCAAGAATAAGATACTCAACTCATGATACTCAAGGATAAAGCAAGAGTAAAAGATGCAATATATATATATATATATATATATATGGAAAGCTTTTAAAACAGTAGATAGCAACTCAATGTATTGAAAAATACAATAATAACTCAGTTTGTATATATAAAAATACAATATAACTCTATGGGAGTTTCTCTAACCGACAACCATCATTATGAGTTATGTGATGATACAACATCTCGCCCACGCTACCAAAACTATCATATACTTTTCCAGGATATAGAACCTCTCAACTAAGTGGATCCACTAGTTTATGCTAAAAGGCCTTATGGAATAATCTAAAAAGTATGACCCTTTCTACCCACGTTGGCTACATGGTTTATGGAGACTTGAGTTATCTGAACTCGTCCCCATATCGGTGCTCAATACTACTCCCAAAAATATATTCAGCTCATATGTTTAAAAACGTAAGTCTTTCTGTGATTTGAGATTATTACTCAAAATCTTTCTCTTAAAAGAGATGGTACTCAAACTGCTCAAAACTCTTTTGGAAATCTCAGTTTCCTCTCATCTTAAATGTAAATTCATTAACTCTTAGGAATACTTAGTTCCCATATATCATTTTAAAGAAACGGAACTCAGCTCTACTCTACCTCAACTCAGTGCTCAAGTCTTTAAAACAAGTTTTAAAATAATTTGTAAAAAACTACTTCTTAAAATAGGGTTCATGCCGAATTATGGACGTGAACGACTCAATTCAAGGTTTTCAAAAACCATGTATAGAACTCAATACTTGGAACTCAACAACTCCAGAACTCAAGGAGTCAATGATACTACTCATCTCAAAAATGCTCGACTCGGAGGGTTCATGCGGAATTATGGGCATGAACTACTCAACTCAAAGACTCAATGATACCTCTCATCTCAAGACTGCTTGACTCATAGGGTTCATGCGGAATTATGGGCAATGAACTACTCAACTCAAGGAGCTTTATGGGTAACATGTAGTATCCCCATTATTAGGAATATAATCCCAAAATGATTAGGAACTCAATACTCAAGACTTAGAACTTGAAGATACTACTCCTCTCAAAGATACTCAACTGATCGAGTTTATGGGGAATTTATGGGCATAAACTGTCACGCCCCGAGCCTACACCCTGGACGTGGCCGGCACTCAGAGACCATCGCTGGCCCCAAGCGAACCCTTGTCCTGGCTTACTTAACTCAGCGGAAGACTTAACTCAGCGGAAGAATAAACTCAATGCAATAGTTTAAATGATAACATCTTAGCCAAAATGGCAACCTATGTCTTAAAACAAAGTATTTGCAAATACATAGATGAGAGACTCAATACTAACTGTCTAACTGTCTATGAAGCCTCTATAATACTGAGATGGATGTTGGGACAGTCCCCACAACATCCTAATAAAGAAAAAAAAACTAGGAAAGAGAAATAAAAGAGTCCTTCAGAATGCAAGGAGGCTCACCACTGACTCTGGAGTGCTCAACCGGATCAACGGCGCGCTGAATGCTGATCCTGGTTACCTACGTCTGCATCATAATAAGATGCACACCAACTGGCATCAGTAAATTGAATGTACGAGTATGCGAGTTGGAATGCTAACAACAACTTAAGCTTGAAAGGAGTACAAAGGAACACTTACATTGGCTCTGTTTAACCCATGAATAACTAAACTCAATATAAAGCAATCAGACACATGCAATATATATATATAAAGTTTGTGAACAGTGTAAACAGCTTAGTTCGTTAAAGATAAAGCAATAACAAACTCAACTTTACTTAAATATAAAAGTAATATAACTTTTGTGGGAGATTCTCTAACCGACAACCACCACTATGAGCCTAAGTAGTGATACAGCGTCTTGCCCACGATGCCAGAATTGTCCTATACTTTGCCATCATATAGAACTCTTAACTTAGTGGATCCACTAGCTTAACTTATATGATCATCTAAAAAATATGACCCATTATTACCCATGATGGCTACATGGTTTATGGAGACTTGAGTTAATATGAACTCGCATCCCCATATCGGTGCTCAATACTACTCCCAAAAATATACTTAGCTCATATGTTTTAAAAACAAACTTCTTTCTTTGGTTTGAGATAATTACTCAAAACTTAGCTTAAAAGCTCTCTTGGAATCGATGTTCCCTTTTCTTGCTCAAATGTGAAAACATTTATAAACTCTTTGGGAATACTTAGTTCCCTAATAGTTTTATGAGAAATGAACTCATCTCTTTACTCTTTGCTTAAATTGAAACTTTAGTCTTTAAAACAAAGTTAAACGGTTTTTTAAAGACTCTTGAAAACCTTAGAACTTAGCTTTGACTTGCTTCTTAACTTCTAGACTTAACTCTTAACTGGTCCTTGAATTGAATTATGGATCAAGGATTATGATTTGTTATAGGAAAGATCTCTTGATGTTTAGGAATGATTTCGAATAGTTAAACCTGAGAGAAGCTACAAAATCACCATCTTGGAACATGTCCGCGACGTGGAGGTGTTTTAAATAATTACTCGCGAAATTAAATTTTGGGACAAAGGAGTCCGCATCCTCTTCGCGAAGCAGAGCATATTTTTGTTCACAAGGGAGAAGAAGCCCGCGACGCGGACTTGTTCCATAAGCCTTACTCGACTTTTTCCTTCTTCGATTTTCAGCCTCAAACCACCTAAATTCGATTATCTTCCTCAAATTCATTTTAGATCCCGATACCCAACGTATGTACTCAAGAACCTAACTCAAAATAACTCTAAAACACGTAAAGATCTCGGAAACTCCACAATTCAACCCAATTCAAGAACAACATTCAAATTCAAGAATTCATGTCAAGAACATCAACTTTCAAACTCTTTTAGAACAAATTGCGCTGAAACTAAACATGTTTGGCACGTGGGTGAATGAACCCAATGCTATGAGAGACTCACATACCTTGTAGGATCAATTCCTTGGCGAATCCACAACCAAAATCGATCGTTCTTGGCGAATCTTGCTTTTCCTCTTCTCCTTTCTCTTGCGTTCTTTCTCCAAAAGCCCTAACTCTATTTCTCAAAAGCGCAAACTGAACTAACTCAATTTTGACCCCACTTAATTTACTACAAGCGGATTTAATTAATTGGGTAAGGAAAAGACCAAATTATCTTTTTAAATTCCGGATTGGGCATTTCTTCATTCGAACAGCCCAACTTACAAAGGACGTAACTCACTCATACGAACTCGTAATCGTGCAAACTTGGTGGCGTTGGAAAGATAAATTCAAGATCTTTTCAACCATATCTGGAAATACACCTAACTAATCCTGATCTAGGATTTATGGTCGATTGAAGTTGACCAAAATCTCAACTTTACATTACTTATAAATTTCCAGATTTCCTTATACTTTCCAAAAATGATTATTTCAAGTTCTTAGCTTCTTTCTAGCTATTTCCAGTTGTGAGATGTTACATGAACGACTAGACTCAAGGGTCTAAATAACAATACGGAACTCATGTATACGACTCTTATCATTCTCATACTTACTTCCTCAAAACTCAGTTTAAAACTCAAGTGTTGGCTTTGAAAAACTTCTCAAAATAGGGTTCATGCTAAATTATAGACATGAACAAACCAACTCAAAGATCTCAATAAAAATATAGAAACTCAATAATTAGAAATAAAAATTTTAAAAGAACCATTAACTCAAGAACTCAAATCTACTTATCTCAAGAATACTCAAATATAAGGAAAGAATCCTAGATTACTCTTTTACTGATCTGAAGTAGATGTAGGGTGTGAGAAAGAACTAGTCCAACACTATGATAGCCTTACATACCTGGAATAACAAATTTCTTGAAGAATCGTGAAGAATCAAGAAGAAGAACTTGATTAGAAGGCTTGAAACCCTAGCTTGAAGGTAAATGATCAAGAAAACTTTTCTTGAGATTCTTGAATTAGTTTCTTGAAATCTCTGTGGCCAAGAATTATGATTTTAATTAGTGATTCATAATTATATGGAGGAATTTGAGTTGAAAAAATGGAATTCTTGGAGAAAGACTTACCTTGAAGAAGAATCTTGAAAAAGATTGAATGGATCTTGAATGGAGTCTTCTACTTTGATTTTTCCTTAGGGTTTTTCCCTAGGGTTTGAGGGAGAAGAGAATGATGGATTAAAAGATGAAAATATGATTATTTTGAGCCTTTTATTAGTCAAGAAATTCGTTTAGGTTTTCTTGGAGGTAGAAAAACAAAAACTACCCTTTTTAATGTTTTCCCGTCGGCTAATTCATAACAGCATTGTATCAGGTTACTACAATATTCATAACTTTTTACTCAGAACTTGGATTGATGCAAAATTAGTGGTGTTGGAAAGTAGATTCAAATACCTTTAATTTGATAGGTTGTGGCTCACGTAACTCTTTATATTCTAAGAGATATGGTCGTTTGAAGTTGACCCACGTAGAATTTTACATCAAAACTTAATCAATAAGGAAACTTCAAGAACACTTATCAAGAACTCATCAAGAAATTAAATTGCTCAATATTTATGGATAGATTCGCAAAAGAAACTCATGATTTGCGTGTGGGTGAACAAACCCAGCACTATGGAAGCTTACATACCTCAAAAAACTAGGTTCTTGGCGAAATCTTGAATTTCTTGAACAAACGCTTGAAACTTTGAGTTTTTTCTCCTCTTCAATCTTCTCTCAAAAACCTTAAATGTTTTTTCGGGATGAATGAAACTAATTCTAATCAGTTTAGACTACTAGAACCTTACTAAAAATACTTAAATACGATTGGGTAAGGAAAAGACCAAAATACCTCTCATATTTTCGAGTAGCGTTCCTTAATTGGATAGCCCGACTTCAAACGGACATATCTCCCTCATACGAGCTCGAAAATTAGAAAACTCGATGGCGTTGGAAAGAGGATTCCAAGACCTTTCATTTTATACCTTATGGGCCACCTAACTCATCATGTACTGAAGGTTATGGCCATTTTAAGTTGACTCAAAACTTAGAAGAACCTAGGAAAGACTTGAATGAATTCTCTTTAATTATTTTGGAATTCAATGTGTTATATCTAGTGACCTAACCTTAATACTTAAGAAAATTTAAATTTCTCAGTAAAATCCTACTTATAACGAAGGATGGTTTGGGTCTTAGTTCAAAAAAATTCTGGGGTGTTATACCTCTACTGAGTTGAGTTGCCAGAACATGCCCCCAGCTAACTCTAACAAAACCGAAAACTAAAATTAAAGACTGAAATGGAGAGCATGTCTATTGTCT
The DNA here is from genome assembly GCA_029007595.1 of Solanum commersonii. NCBI lineage: Eukaryota > Viridiplantae > Streptophyta > Magnoliopsida > Solanales > Solanaceae > Solanum > Solanum commersonii. Next base: position 2,288,718 of record JAJTWQ010000038.1, read on the forward strand.
TCGAAGTATGAGGACTCACCACTGAAGCTTCTGAAGTCGGACCAAAAATTGATCAAAGAGTGATTTGGATGCTGAGTACCTAAACCTACATCATGAAAGGATGTAGCACAGAGTATGCGTCAGTACTTGGAATGTACTAAGCATGCAGAATATAGATATACTAAGCTAAACAAATATATACTACCTTAAAAGCATGAACTCCCAAACTTGAATGTTGAATTACTATAATACCCCAATTAAAAACACTCAATTTATTTTATTTATTAATTTATTAAATTTTAATATATTGAAAGTAGATACCTTTTCAAATTAAAGGATTGTGTTTTTTACAATGAGTTTGTGACTTTTTTCACGGGTTGTGACTTTTTCAATGTGTTGTGACTTTTTCGAAGGGTTGTGATTTTTTTGAAGGGTTGTCACTTTTCTAAAAGGTTGTGCCTTTTCTGATGAGTTGTACCTTTTTCAAAGGGTTGTGACTTTTCCGATAAGCAGTGACTTTTTTGAAAGGTCGTGATTTTTTGGATAAAACACAATTAACACCTATTAATACTACTATTTGGTAGCTATAAATAGAAAAGTTTCCTCACACTATTAAACTACAATTTCTTTAAGTTCTCTAATCTTCTTCTTCTTAAAAAAATCTCAATTGTTATTTGCAAAAAATTATTTAGTTCGAAATTCAGCAAAATTTGAGGTACCTCATAAGAAAGAGTTGGTGAAAAAATTGTAGCAAATAGTTTATCAATTCACACTCATATTTTTTCTTACCATTTTCATGAGTTAACAGTGACGAAAAGTAATGGGAGAGACAATTATATTAAAAAGATATGAAAAAAGCATATGATTTGGGTAAGATATTTCTTTTTTTTTTTTATTCTTTTCCCTCAAACGAAGGAGTTTCTTCCTAATTTTTCTAAAACAATTGGTATCAACGTAGTCCATTGAAATATTTGTTTTGATCTTAAATTCACTATTTCAAAAATAGATTTTTACTTTTACTTATAATATGATAACATATCCATGATAATAATTATTTTTAATGGATATGTATGTAAAAATAAACGGAGAAAGTAAAGTGTTGGTTGCATGAGATTTAAATCAAATGGAACACTAGAGTGACTATAACATGAACATATATTTTCGTCTTTCTTCTTTATTGGCTATGTATTGTACCATATATATTTTTCTTTATTTCACAAGATACACTCCTTACTAGCTATATAAAATAGATAGGAAAATACTGATTGATCATTAGACGATCTTAAATCAAATTAATGATTCTATAAATAATACTTTAAATTTTATTCATCTATTAATTTTTATCATTGAAAATTTTAAATATTTTTATACCATGATACAACTTCTATAAGATACTAGATACTTTAATTAGACAACAACTATATTATATGTATGCGGCAGATAAAGGAGAAGACTACAATTCCACAAAAATAAGGCAGAAACTTAATGAAATGAAGTATTTTTCACCATAGGTGATGTTATTCATATATTAAAATTAAATTATTCTACTGAAGTATATATAACCATCATTCATGATAACAACAAAGTACACTTTTTTTAGTAAAATTACCTCTCTATATTATTAATTCAGTAATAATATTTTGTAAATGATATGTTACATATACAGATAAAATATTGAAATACTTATGGTAATTCTTGTTAGTGCCATGCACATACTATATTTCAAGTATAAATATTTAAGACAAAATTTCTACTTAGATGGTTTACATCATTTATGTTCGTAACCTCAAGAGGAAAGACTATTGGTGACATTTTTTGAAAGTATATTTTTTTTATATTTTCTTGGTTAGATTTGCTTACGAAACTGAGTGAAGTAAGAAATAATATTAATAAAGAAATGCCACTTTCTCCCATATTAAAACTTTGAATGTATTTTTAAATGTTTTAATGATATCTTGTCATTTTTATCTCAAAATACAAGTAACTCTGTGACAATATGTATTAATAATTTAAAAACACATGTCCTATGTTTGTTCAATTATAATTATTTACTAAAAATCTTTAATTTAGTAATATTACTGCTATTTTACGACATCATAAATTATATATATGATACACACGTGCAACGCACGTACCGTAAAACTAGTACATATATATATATATGAGCTGAACAAAGCATAAATGAGCAATTACATAATCTGAGCGAGAATATAAATACTGAAACATAACCTAAAAGCTAATCTGAATGCAATGACCAAGTACTAATCATGAAGATAACATGCTGAACTTTATACTGATAGAAATATTGAAAACCTGGTGAATGCACTAAGACTCTGACTGTGGGAGCTACTATTAACTGACAAAAATCACGTGAGCTAAACGTGGAGTCCGATGTACACGCCCTATCGAGAGGACCCAATATACCATGCCAGGGGTATAAAGGCATGACTATGGCATGATCACTAACACTAATGCCCAATAGAGAGGACTTATACTCTTATGCGGGCACGTAGTTATGGGACTATGAGGGTACGCTGAACCCTAGTCCAACTCGGTGCTAAGTCTACTCTCAATTGAATACATATGAAGTTAAAATGCACTAAATACTGAATAGCTCAAAATATTGACATGTTAATTGAGAATGCAACATTTATATACTAAACATTCGAAATCTAGAACATGATTTTTTGCTTAACTGGCCTAGCAAGTATAATTAATGAACTAAGAGAATTTACACAAACTAGGGTTCTGAGTTTTATACAAGGAATTATGCAATGTTTTCAAAAAAACATGTTAATTATACTATGGATTCTATAGCAGCTGAAATCACAATAAATTACCATGATTCTACAAACCCTAGGTCTAAACAAGCTATGTAGAATCAAAGAACTGACTGAATTCTAGGGACCTAGGATGAAAGTAACCCACTAGTGAAATCCCACACACGTGGTGACAGAATCTATGGAGAAATCCTTCGAATTTTGGGGTGGAACTTTGAAGAACACTTGTGCTTGTTCTTGGGAGGGCTGATACATTTCCTCTACTTTTTGCTCTAAGGTGGGTGATTTTTGGAGAATGAGGGTTCTGGGTATGTCTAACTAGGTTATTAGGCTTAGACTACATAAAACGATGTAGTTTAGGCATCAAATGACGTAGTTTAAGTGCCCCAATACATAGGAAAAAACAAAAACGACCCTAACTTAAAGCTAAAGAAGTGCCACTCACGAGTGGAATAACGGTCCGTCGTTTGAACCACTGCCTGTCAACTGGGTCATGGTTCGTGCCCTGCTTGACAGGGCTTCACTAAAATGAGCATAACTTTTTACTCTAAGCTTAGATTTTAGCAAATTCCCTGGCGTTGGAAAGAGGATTCAATTATCTTTAATTAGATAGTTCATGGGCCACCTAATTAATTTTGTACTAAAAGATATGACCATTTGAAGTTGACCCAATAACCATTTTCCTCTAGATAGTTATTGACCCTCACCTACGGTCCGTAGGTCCAACCACGAACCATAATGATCAGCCGTGGGTGGGATCAGAAATCATTGTGTTTGGGACCCCAATGACAAGACCCACCTATGGTATGTGGGTCTATCAACGGACCGTGGACGATGATCTTAGGTCTCATCTTTTGATCTTGAAATTTCCTTAAGTTTGGGACTCAACGACAGCACCCCACTTACGGTCTGTGGTCTGACACATGGTCCATCGGTGGCTTTCGTCGATTCTGACACTAAATCCTAGAAATCTACATTTATCAATCTTCTCAAATCATAGGTATTAGAATATCTCCTCCTTGATAACATTCATCCTCGAATGAAGTCTAAAGAAGTTGAGTATGGAGGGAAGGAGTTGCAATTCCTACCACTAAGTGCTAGAAGCCGATATCTAACTGAATTGAGTTCTAAGAACATGTAAATATGTTGAAATGTAAGAATAACTCAAAGAACAAGATACTGAAACTGAATTACACAAGAGTAAATTGAGAGACTAGAGAGGAACTATTACCTCAAGTTGAAACGAAATTGGAAGGAAAGGGTGAGGACACTTGGCCATCATGGCTACTTCTGCTTCCCAAGTAGCTCCCTTTGCGGACTGACTCCTCCACAAAACCTTTACTGAAGTGACTTCCTTATTTCTCAACCTACGAACATGACGGTCAAAAATTTCAATTGGCACCTCTTCATAAGTGAGACTGTCCTTCACAGCCACACTCTCTAATGGTACTATCAATGTCGGATCACCCACACACTTTTTCAACAAGGAAATGTGAAAGACTAGATGAACCGTTGCTAGGTCTACTGGCAACTCTAACTCATAAGCCACATTACCAACCCTTTTTAGGATTTTCATAAGGACCTACATATTTAGGACTGAGCTTTCTTTTCTTTCCAAATGTCATCACCCCATTAATAGGTAACACCTTCAGGAAAACCCAATCATCGATTTCAAACTCTACGTCCCTTCTCCCTACATCTACATAGGACTTCTGACGACTCTGAGCTATTTTTTGTCTATCTCTAATGAGTTGAACTTTCTCTATATCCTCATTAACTAAATCTAGCCCAATCAAGGTTGCTTTACCTACTTCAAACCAACCATATAGTGCCTCATACGGGTCTATCTTAATACTGGAATGAAAATTATTATTATAGGTGAACTCTATGAGAGGTAGGTGATCATCCCAACTACCCTTGAAATCGATCATGCAAGATCTCAACATGTCCTATAAGGTCTAATGGTATGCTCTACTTGACCATCTGTATGTGGATGAAATGTTGTACTGAGATTTACCTATGTACCAAGACCTTTCTAAAATGATTTCCAGAAATGAGAGGTAAACTGAGGACCTCTATCTTAGATAATGGACAAGCAAACCCCATGCAACCTAACTATCTCATTGATGTAGAGTTTGGCGTAGCCCTCCGCTGAATCTGTAGTCTTGACAGCCAAGAAGTAAGCGGACTTCGTGACTCTGTCCACTATAACCCAAATGGAGTCATGTTGTCTGCGAGTACGAGGTAAACCCATAATGAAGTCCATTATCACTTTCCACTTCCATTAAGGAATGTTAATCTCTTGAGTCATACCTACTGGTTTATGATGTTCTACTAAACCTATTGACAGTTAAGACACTTAGCCACAAAGTCTGGTATATCCCTCTTCATGTCGTTCCACCAAAAGACTTCCCGTAGATCACACTACATCTTAGTGGAATCTGGATGAATGGAATACCTTGAATTATGAGCTTATGTAAGGATCTGATGCCTCAACTAACCTACATTAGGAACACATAACCAACCCTGGTAAAAGAGCTCAGCATCTCCACCTTGGGAGAAAACCTCAACTTTCTGTTGATGAATTACACCATTCAACTAAAGTAATATAGGATCACTGTCCTGTTTTTCCTTAACCTCCACAACCAACGAAGATTCTGATCCATTCTGAACTATCACACCACCATCTGATGTGTCCGTAAGGCAAACTCCTAAGTGAGAAAATCGGTGAATATCTTTGGCTAACTCTTTCTTTTCTTAGTCAACATGTGCTACACTATTCATAGACAGTTTGTTGAGAGCATTAGTCACTATATTGTCCTTACCCAAATAGTAAAGCACATTCATGTCATAGTCTTTGAGGAATTCAAGCCATCTCATCTGACGAAGATTCAACTTTTTCTGGGTGAACACATACTGGAGGCTTTTATGGAATGTAAACACATAACATGAACACCATACAAGTAGTGTCTCCAAATCTTTAGGGAAAATACTACGGCTGCAAGTTCGAGGTAATGAGTTGGGTAGTCCTTCTCATGGACCTTAAGTTGTCTAGAAGCATAAGCTATGACCTTACCTCATTGCATCAACACAAAACCTAAACCGGCCCTGAAGGAATCAAAATAAATCACATAAATGTCTTACCCATCTGGTAGAGTCAAGAAAAGAGTTGTAGTCAGCCTAGTCTTCAACTCTGAGAATATTTTCTCACACTCATCTGACCACTGAAACTTGAAAGTTTTCTGAGTCAACTTGGTCAATGTGGAACCTATTGATGAAAATCCTTCAACAAACCTTTTATAGTAATCGGCCAAACCCAAGAAACTTCTGATCTCTATTGGAGAGGTAGGTCTGGGCTAGTATTGTACTTCCTCAATTTTCTGAGAATCCACTCGGATCCCTTCGTTGGATACCACATGACCAAGGAAAGAGATGGATTGTAGCTACAATTCACATTTGTTTGCTCAACTTAGAGAACAATTGGCAATCTTTGAGAGTTTGTAGAATAACTCTCAGATGAGTCGCATGCTCTTCCTTACTCCAAGAATAAATAAGGATATCATCAATATGCAATGATAAACAAGTCCAAACACTCTTTGAACACCCTATTCATTAAATCCATGAAAGCTGCAGGAGCATTTGTTAGCCCAAAAGAAATAACTACAAACTCATAGTGACCATACTAAGTCCTAAAGGCAGTCTTTAGGATGTCACTATTTTTTACTCTAAGCTAATGATAGCCGGATCTGAGGTCTATATAAGAAAAACAACTAGCACCCTGAAGTTGGTCAAATAAGTAATCAATCCTAGAGATAGGATATTTGTTCTTGATTATGACTTTGTTCAACTGTAGATAGTCAATTCACATTCTGAGAGAACATCTTTCTTTTTCACGAACAACATTTGAGCACCCATGGACAGATACTAGGTCTGATGAATCCCTTATCTAGAAGGTCATTCAACTGCTCTTTCAATTCCTTAAGCTTGGTTGGAGCCATTATGTAAGGAGGAATTGAAATAGGCTGGATATATGGGAGGGGATCTATTCTGAAGTCGATTTCTCTTTCGGGAGGAACTTTGGAAAGATCTTCTGGGAACACTTCTAGAAACTCATTTACTATTGGGACTGACTCAAGAGTTGGGGTTTCAGAGTTTGAATCATTAACCCGAACAAGATGATAGATATACCCTTTAGAGATCATTTTCCTGGCCTTAAGGTAAGAGGTAAATAGACCCATAGGCACTGTGCTACAACCCTTTTATTCTAAGACTGGCTTTTTTAGAAACTAAAACTGAACGATCCTAGTTCTACAATCGAATAAGATATAACAGGAATGTAACTAATCCATACCTAGAATGATAACGAAATCTACCATTTCTAACTCTACAAGGTCTGTTGAGCTGACTTTCTGAGAATCTGTGACAGGGCAATTTTTGTATACCCGTCAGGCTATAATTGGATCCCCAACTGGAGTAGAGACTGAGAAGGGTTCTAAGAGAGTTTCTAGACTAACACCAAATTTTACTGCTATATAGGGATTTACAAAAGATAGTGTAGCCCTTGGATCTAATAATGCATAAACATCTAAATGAAAGACTCGTAACGTACCAGGGACCACATAAGGAGAATCTTCCTAGCCCTGGCGAGCCTGGAGAGCATATAACCTGCTCTAGCACTGACTGCCACATGTACCAGACGAGGCACCCTACTGATTAGGGCGACCTGTTAGCGCTGCTGAAGTAGCAGACTGATCCCTATTAATGTTACCTGGCAATCCTTCAACCTATGACCAAACTGACCACAACAGAAGCACCGATCTTTGTGAGCAAGACACTTATCCGGATGGTTCTTACAACACTTTGGGCAAGATGGAAAAGTCTGATTACCTGAAGCACTCCCTTGTGAGTTAGAGTTGGATGTCATACCTTTATAATCATGTCGAAACCTGTAGGACAGAGCGTTAGTTGATGAAGGTATTGGGGTGTGGACCTCTGCTGAAACTGTGAGAGATTTCCACTGCTCAATCTGTGTTGAGAGTATTCATAATTCCTTGTTCTAGCCTTTTTGTTAGCCTTAGCCATTTTCTTAAGCTCATCTCACTCAACCTGATGAGCATGAGTCGGTAGCTTGGAGATATCCATGTCTCATAATAGAATAGCATTCCTGCACTCGATCTTTACTTAATCAGATACTCCAAACAATAACTTGCTTATTTGTTCCCTCGAATAAGCAACCATATGTGGAGCATACCTGGAGAGCTAAGTGAACTTCAGTCTGTGTTCATGAATTGACATTGAGCCCTGCTTCGAGTTCAAAAACTCCTGAGCCTTACCCTTTCTCAACTCTCTCGAGAAGAACCTATCAAGAAAAGCTCCAGTAAGACAATCCCATATCACATGAGCTGCATTCTCACCTCTGTTTTCCTTCCACTGTGTGAACAAAATATGAGCCACATCTTTGAGTTGATAGGATGCTAACTCAACACTCTTAGGACCACTCATTTGCATTACTCCAAGAATCTTCTTAACCTCATCAATGAAGTTTTGTGGGTCCTCAGAAACCTTCGACCCTAGAAATTCTAGTGGTACGAACAAAGTCTCAAACCCTAGCTATAGATGATCCACCAATGGTGTTTGCAAGAACTGTGGCATGCTGATTGAGCTGATTAGCTACACTCTGAACCAAGAGCTGGATTACATTCCAAAATTCTACATTTGTAACCTCATGTTCTGGGCTGGAGGAACTGCGTTAGCATTGCATGCATTAGCATTTCGTGCATTATATCTACGAGGAGGTGTGATCTAAAACACATAATGATAAATTAGATAGGAGAAGTGTGATCATACCTCACGCATGATAAGAATATCAAAGAAAGTTAAGTTTTTCTTAAAATACTTTGTAGCCTCCCCCATAGAGATGTGGTGTGCTTCACACCCATGAAAGAGACTCTACTAAGTTCGACTTTCAGACACCATAGGAAAATTAAACCTAATGCTCTAATACCAAGTTTGTCAAGCCCCGAGGCTACCCCCTTGATGTAACATAGGACCTAGGATCACGAGTGACCCCAAGCTAACCCTGAGTCTGGCATATCATGAACATACTAAATATATCTAAGTAAATATGAACTAAGTGGAAACTAAATCAATAAATCTCTTAAGAGTAACACGTCCAACCAGTCTGAATAATCTTAATAAAATATAACAAGATTTTAGTGGTAACTGAAAGGACCATAAAACATCTTAAGTTGAATCTACTAATATGTCTCAAAAGCCTATACTGTGTTGAGTTGCAAGGACATTCCCTCAGCTAACTCGAACAAAACTAAAAACTGAAAGCAAAGACTGAAATGGAGAGCATGTCTATTGTCCTGAAGTATGAGGACTCACCATTAAAGCTGCTGAAATCATATCGAGAATCGATCTAAGCGTGATCTGGATGTTGAGTGTCGAAACCTACATCATGAAAGGATATAGCGCAGAGTATCTATCAATACTTGGAATGTACTGAGCATGCAGGATATATATACACTAAGCTGAACAAATATTTATATGAGCTGAACAAAGCATAACTAAGAAATTACATAATCTAAGCAAGAATATAAATACTGAAGCATAACTAAAAACCTAAGTTGATTGCAATGACCAAGTACTAATCATGAAGATAACATGTTGAACTGTATATTAATAGAAATGTTGAAAACCTAGTCAATGCACTAAGAGTCCAAGTGGGGGCAACTATTAACCGACATAAACGACGTGAGCTAAATGTAGAGTCCAATGTATACACCCCATCGAAAGGACCCAATATACCTTTCCAGGGATATAAAGGCATGATTATGGCATGATCACTAATATTGATGCCCAACAAAAAGGACCTATAATCCTAAGCGGGCACGTAGTTCTGAGGCTATGAGGGTACATTGTACCCTAGTCCAACTTGGTGCTAAGTCTACTCCCAACTGAATACATATGAATCTAAAATGCACTAAACACAGAATAGCTCAAAATACTGACATGCTAACTCAGAATGCAACATTTACTTACTGAGAATGTGACATTCGAAACCTGGAGAGTGATTTTCTTTTTAACTAACATAGAAAGTATAATTCATGAACTAAGAGAATTTACACAAACTAAGGTTCGGAGTTTTATACAAGGAATTATGCAACATTTTTAAAAAAACATGTTATTTAGACTATGGATAATATAGAAGTTGAGATCACAATGAATTCCCAAGATTTTAAAAACCCTAGGTCTAAACAATCTATGTAGAATCAAGGAACTCACTGAATTCTAGGGAACAAGTGGATGAAGGGAACCCACTAGTGAAATCCACGTACTTGGTGATAAAATCTATGAAGAAGTCCTTTGGATTTTTGGGCTGGAGTTTGATAAACGCTTCTGCTTGTTCTTAGGAAGGTTGCTACTTTTCCCTCTTCTTTTTGCTCTAAGTTGGGTGTTTTTTGGAAGATGAGGGTTCTGGTTATGTTTGACTTGGTATTAGGCTTAAACTAAGTAAGACTACGAAGTTTGGGAATCAAACGGTGTAGTTTAAGTAACCCAACGCATATGGAAAGGACCAAAATGACCCTGACTTAAAGTTGACGAAGTGCCACTCACGAGTGGATTGATGGGCCGTCATTTGAACCACTTCCCATCAACTGGGTCATGGTTCGTGGCCTACCTGATAAGGATTCACTAAAATGAGCATAACTTTTTACTCTGGGATTGAATTTTAGCAATATTGGTGGAGTTGGAAAGAAGATTATATTATCTTTAATTTGATAGGTCATGGAACACCTAATTCATTTTGTGCTAAAAGATGTGATTGTTTGAAGTTGATCCAACAACCATTTTTCTCTAAATAGCTGGTTACCCTCACTTACGGTCCGTAGGTCCAACCACAGACCGTATTGGTCTGTCGTGGATGGGATCAGAGACCACATAGTCTGGGAGCCCAATGATAAGAACCTACCTATAGTATGTGGGTCTATCAACGGACCGTGGACCATGATAGTAGGTTTCATCTCCTTATCCTGAAATTTCCCTAAGTTTGGGACTCAATAACGGAACCCCACCTATAGTCTGTGGTCTGACACACGGTCCGTTAGTGTTTTCCATCGGTTCTAACACCAAATCTTAGAAAGCTGCATTTTTTCATCTTCTCGAATCAGAGGTGTTACTTATCACTAATGTATAGTAACAAAATCTGAAAGATAGATACTAGTGTAAATGTCTTTGTTTCTCGAATAGAAAAAGAAAATAAATAAGAAACAAGAGGGTTCACCGGGATGACAACCAGTTACCTCGACAAAAAAAATGTGTGACATTGATAGTAGAAGGTTTATCACGCATATCTGGAGTAATGACCTCTAGGTCATTTTTTGTGTTTATGCCTTCTATTTGTTCTTTAGAGCTTTCGTATAGTGACCCCAAGTCATTTATGACTTGCTGGGACTGACAGTTTGGTCACTTAGTCATTCGTTTTGTTTTTATTTGAGTTTCAATATTTTAGAGTTTTTGAACCTTGAATGATCAGTTTTTATTATAAGTTCAAGAATATTACCTTAGAATCCAATTTTGACAATTACATAACCTCCAAAAAGGTCATATTATACTAGTAGAATAGTCGGCACGACTCCTAAGACTTTTAGTCTGTGGACTGGGCACCCAAAATAGTCTGAGGTCTTAGAACCACAGTATAACCAACGGACCGTCCGTCAGACCACGGTCAGTGGACCATAACCCCAAATTTGAGTTTCTGACCACGAACGAAGGACCAGCAGGATGGACCATCGTCGAGTAGGGTCCGTGGGTCAGCAATTGGCAATTATTTTAAGGGGCAGGTTGGACTTTTCTTAATTAGTATAGCCTAACACTACGTCATTTTTCCTATGTCTAAGACACCTATATAAATGTTTTAACACAAAATTTCCATCAATAGAAAGCATTCTCTTAAATTTGTAAAAGAAGAACAAGTCTCCTCTCCAAAATATTTCTTTCACTAGAACTTGAAGAGGAAGAAAGAGTTGAAGCTAAGGTCAAGGTCAAGTCTCCATTCCTCAAGAAATTATGATTTTTTATGCACGAATTTATAGGAATTCATGTTTTTAGGATGAATTTACGCGTACCCATGTTTAACCCATGTTTTTAAGTTGAAATTGATGTAAATGGGTTTGATGCTATGAAAGGAGAATTTATGGATTTAGACGTATTCTTATAGGATTGATGAGTTATGATATGAATTTCTTTGATATTGAAGCATATATGATGATTATGAGATGTAGTGCTTTGAGAGTAAAGCTTATGTCATGAATTGTTGATTATTGATGTAATTGTTGTGGAAGGGATAGTTCCCCTCGATTTGCTTATGTATGTATGTGAAAAGTTTACTCACATCGAATGATTCTAGGTTGAAAAGATTGCTCACCTAAAATGAATCTAAGTTAAAGACTAAGAAATTGACGAGGCTAGAGGTGATTACCCTTGACCTCTAAATGAGATGGATATGAGGCAATTACCCATATCCCTTAGAATAGTATAAGAGGCGATTACCCTTATTCCTTGAAGTTGAACAAGAGGAAACTACCCACGTACCTATGATATGAATTGGACAAGAGACGAGTACCCATGATCCTCAAGTATGTTGTACTCGAGGCGAATACCCATGATCCTATAGTAAGAGGGACAAGAGGCCACTACCCATGATCCCAAAGATAGAAGGGCTAGAGGCGAATACCCATGTTCCAATTGAGTGGATTATGATTGTTTATGCATGAATTGATATGAATATATGTTTTAGGATGAATTTACATATACCCATGCTTAACCCATGTTTTTAAGTTGAAATTGATGTAAATGGGTTTGATGCCATGGAAGGAGAATTATGGGTTTAGACGTATTCTTATAGGATTGATGAGTTATGATATGAATAGCGTTGATATTGAAGCATATATGATGATTATGAGATGTAGTGCTTTGAGAGTAAAGCTTATGTCATGATTTTTTTTATTATTGATGTAATTGTTGTGGAAGGGATAGTTCCCACTTGATTTGCATATGTATGTATGTGAAAGGTTTTCTCACATCGAATGATTCTAGGTTGAAATGATTGCTCACCTAAAATGAGTATAAGCTAAAGATTAAGAAATTGACGAGTCTGGAGGTGATTACACTTGACCTCTAAATGAGATGGATATGAGGCGATTACCCATATCTCTTAGAATAGAACAAGAGGTTATTACCCTTATTCCTTGAAGTTGAACAAGATGTTACTACCCACGTACCTATGATATGAATTGGACAAGAGGTGAGTACCCATGATCCTAAAGTATGTTGGACTCGATGCGAGTACCCATGATCCTATAGTAAGAGGGACAAGAGGCGACTACCGTGATCCTAAATATAGAAGGTCTAGAGGTGAATACCCATGTTCCTTTATTTCCCATGTCTATAAAAGATAAGCTAGACTATGTTATGATAGGTGATGAGCTTTGATTGTTACTTGAGTTGCCTTCCATGATGAGTAAGGATGATTTGAGGTTACTTCAAGAAGTATTCTTTTTTATGTTCAAATGATCTATTATGTGCATTGATTATGCTTTTATGACTTATGTTGTCTATCTCTTATGTTTATGTTGATGTTTATGCAAGTTATCATATTTAGTACTTCCTTGTACTAACGCATACTCTTGCCTATATTTCTTATCCAAATGAAGGGTCTGGCGTTTATGACTCTCATCCCCGTGGCTAGGATCATAGTAGAGGCAAGACTTGAAGATTGGTGAGTCCTCATAGCATTCGAGGATTTGACCACCATTTCTCTTATGTTTCTTTTCATTTTAGTATTGAATATTGTTGTATGGGCTGTGTCCCAAGATTCTATAGTATTAGATGGTATTTGAGACAAATGTATTAGACTTCCGCTTCGTTGTATAAAGACTTTGATTGTGTTGGAAATGTTTTAAATTTTTACCAACTTTTTATTATATTGACTATGAATACTAAGTGGCTTATATGAGGCCTCTCGGGGTCTTGTATGCCATATTACGTCTAGGGGTTCCCCTGGGTTGTGATAGTAATTTTTCACAATTTATTCCTTGGTATAATGATTTTTTAAAATTTTACCATATGCAGGTTGTTACCCGAGGATTTGAGTAGTCATCAAATGAGGAAATTTCTATTTGATGTGAAGAAGTATATATGGGATGAACCTATCCTTTTTAGGGAGTGTATCAATAATAACATTTGGTGTTGCATGCGGGAAGTGAAAGTGAATGAAATCCTTAGAGCATGTCATACCTCACTGGCTGGTGGTCATCATGGGGGCATTGGTACAACCACCAAAGTTTTGCAATGTGGCTATTATTGGCCTACAATGTTTAGGATGCTCATGCATTTTAAAACTGTTATGTCTAAAGTCAATTACAAGGGAGTATATCTAGGAGACATAAATTACCACTTTCATAAATCCTTGATATTGAATTGCTCGACGTTTGGGGTATTGTTTTCATGAGTTCTTTTCCTAGCCCTTTTAGAAGCAAGTACATCCGTGTAGCAGTTGAATATGTCTCCAAGTGGGTTGAAATAATGGCGTTACCAAAAAGTAAAGCACGAAGTGTGACAAAGTTTCTCAAAAAGAATATCTTAACAAGTTTTGGTACACCAAGGGCCATTATAAGTGATGGCGGATCATATTTTTGCAATCGTAATTTTTCATCCCTTCTCTCAAAATATGGGGTCAAGCACAAGGTGGCAACACCATAACATCCCCAATCGAGCGGACAAGTTGAGATGTCTAACCGAGAAATAAAGAGCATCTTGGCCAAAGTTGTGAATGTCCATGAGTACCAATTGGTATAGCAAGCTTGATGATACACTATGGGCTTACCATATGACATTCAAATTTCCCATTGGTATGTCTCCCTACAAGTTGGTGTTTTGGAAAGCTTGTAATCTTCCAGTTGAATTAGAACACACAACTTTATGGGCCCTAAAGAAGTAAATTTGAAATGGGATGTAACCTCTAGAGATCTTGTGTACCAACTCCTTGAGCTACATGAATTTCGTTTGTAATCCTAAAAAAGCTCTGTCCTATGTAAAGAAAAGATTAAACAATGGCATCATGCCAAGATTTTACCTAATGAGTTTCGAGTTGGGGAGTTAGTATTACTCTTAAATTCAAGGTTGAAACTCTTCCATGCAAGCTCAAATCCAAGTGGATTAGTCCACACACCATCACAAGGATGTCTACTAATGGAGTGATTGAAATTGAAGATGCAAAGGGGGTGCAATTCAAAGTCAATCAGCATAGATTAAAAGCATACTTTGGAGAAAGTCATGATGTGAGGGTTGTTGAAGTGGTTTATTTGGATGATATTTGATGAACATATCCACATCGTGCCATAACGTTAAATTAGGCAATTCTTGGGAGGTAGCCCGTTAGTTGTGTCCAATAACGTGGGTGCACATTCTAATAACATGGGTGTCATAATGTATAGGTATTGTGCTGAGCACTGGGCGATGAAAAAGGTAACTTAGCAATCTACCAAGAATAGTAAGTGAAGCTCCAACGAGTTCGCCATATGGGAGGTTCAACTTTAGGTGCTTACTGTATTTTTCAGCAATGAGCAACACCTATTTGGCGATGCGGTAACGCTACTGGGCTGACCGCTACAGTCTGAGTAATCCTGCATGCAAAATGGGAAGCACACTGCTAAGTTCAACGACATTCATGGAAGAACGGCGATTCACCCAGGGGCGTTGGGCAATGACAGTGAAGTCCACCAAAAAATGCCCCAAAACACACGCCCCATCGGCGATCTAATCTTACTCGACAATTCACTAAACAAGTTGGTGAATGTCAATCGCAATGATTGATTAGGGAGTGATTTTACCCTCATCTCTTCATAATATTTCTGTGCATTAACACTGCATTTTACTTTTGGTGGGGTGAGGGCTTCATGCCAATATTCCCCTTTTGATTGTATTTGATATTTTAAGTTTTGAATATTTGTGGTTTTATTTTTGTTTATATTAGAGTGATGTTTTGGATTAACGTTTGTCTCTTTATTTCTATTTCTTTCTCTCTTGATGTTGCAACTCCACATAAGTTTTAAATCATGAAACGCTTGAAGTTTTTATTCATAACAATTTAAGGATCGATTGTCTTTAATATCGATGTCTTGAATAGTACTCATGATTAGCATGGTATATAGTGTTAGTGTTGCGATAATGAAATTGATGTGGTTGCACTTTTATGCGATCTCCCTTCAATCTTTTGTTGACTAACTGTGTTTTGATGTAAGCCTTAAAATGAACACCATATCTACGCTTTTGATCTTTTCAGAATGTTCTAAATGAGTGTAATTCAAAGTGTCATGTGTGGTCTGGTCTTACTTGAAAGCATGCATGTGGAACACTAGAATTTGCTTTGTCAGACCAAATGTTTGAATCTTGATGAATGCACAACATGATCTTGGGCAACAATTTTAAAAGGGAGCAAAATTGTCCATAATCCTTTGTGGCTACCTTGTAAAGGTGTGAATCCATTTTGGCACCATTTAAGCCTATCCTATTTGTTGGCAATCAAGAGAAAGCCTCCAGAACAAAATTATCCATACCTTCTCACCAAAACTCCTTTTTGAAGCATTAAAATGTTTGAACAACCTACTTAGGCCAAAATCCTAAGTTGGGGGTATGGAAAGGAAGGAAAAATTAAAGCCAAGTGAAGGGCAAAGAAACATGAAATGAGGCTCAACTTTGAAATTGTTACAAAAAGAGGGGACCCCTCCTTATAAAAAAGAGAGTCATTGTTGTGAAAATGCTTTTGAAAAATGAAAATGAAAAAGAGAAGTGAATGATATAAAGGGGGTTGCGAGTAAAGTAAATAAAGAGTCAATGTTTGAGTTCTGAAATAAAAAAGGTAAAGAACTAGAAAAGGGGTAATGATGATTGCAACAATTCTTTGAAGAGGTAAAGTCACAAATCCAAATTGTCCACACCTTAATCCTCCACCCTATTACAAGCTGAAAAAACCCTTGAGATCTTGCATGAACTAGGCTATGTGATGATTGGAAAATATGAGCAAACATATGGAACAAAGTTTGCATATGTTTCTCTTTTGAGAGAGTGAGAGTTACATTGATTCCTTATACCTTTGTTGATTTTCTTTATGGGATCATGGCATCGTTCTTGATGTGAGAGTACTTGAATGCATTTGTTGAAATATGTTCCTGCATTAGACAAGAAGTTAAAGTGATCTGAAGCTTGTGTGGAGACTAGCTAGTCATCATTTGAAGTTTTTTTATCATGATTGAGGATACCATGTTATTGAGAGCAATCTTGTTGTGGCACTTGCATGTTAGCTTTCATTGAGTATTGTCATAGACACCCTTATTGAGCTTTTTGATTTCTTGATTTACATGAAGAAAAGTAAAAGTTTAAGTTAGGGGTGTTGATGAGTAATGGATTTTCACTCATTTAAGGTTTTTTAAGCTTAATAATCAATGTCCATGATGCCTAATTTTGTCCTATTCTGATGATATGTAGATGAATTGCACAAATGAAGGTGAATGGACAAGGCAAGGATTAATGTTTGAAAGAATAGCTAGAAATGCAAAGAAGAAGTCTGAACTACTAATGGTTAATCGCCTAACAAGATGGGTGAGTTGTCAAAGAAACCTAAGACCGCCTAAGTTGACAATGCAGTGAGTCAATCCTCAATGTCAATCACTGAAGTGGAGCAAGAATGGCAATCCACCAAAAAACATAAGGCAAAGTAAGTGGATGTTGCTGAATCTGATAAGGTTGGCAAATAAAATGATGGTTCAAAGGGCGATATAAGGTGACAATTGGCGAACGACCAAATATACAAAAGTGAACTCAAACGGGATCACCTAATGAGACTTGAACACATGAAGCCTGAAGCAAGAAAATGGTGAACCAAAGAAAGATAAGCAATTCGCCAAATGCAGTTGGGGAAACTATAAATGGGTCAGAGGAGAGAGAAACATGTGTGGAAAAATTAAGAGAAAAAGTTTGAATATTCTAGAGAGAGAAACAATTTCTATTGAGGGAGAACACTCGTTATTGAAGCTTTAAATTTTGTGAACTTGAATTTGAAACATTGGGGTTGAATTTGAAGTGGGTTTGCTATAAAATACTCAATTTCACGCTATCCATGGCTGATTTATTGCAAGGTATAATATATTTACTATTTGCAATATGTGGCTAAAACCCCAATCTCTTAGGGTGTAATTATAGGGTTGGATATTGATTTGATTTACTGGGTTTGTTAAAATTACCCTATTTTTATGGTTGTTAATCATAATATTTTCTAATTGTCGGGTGATTAAATCATGAATTAAGGTTACCAATTTAATTCTAGTTTGAATCTTGTAATGGTGCTCAAAAGGACCTAGTTAAGTGGGTAATTTGTTCAATAGTTGTAGTTTAGGTTACTTGATTGCAGATCTAAAGTTTTGGGTTGTTTTGAATTGCATATAGATGAGACTGAAAGGAGATTCTATGCAAAGATGCTTTGAGTTCAAAAGAAGATTAGGAGCAACTCTACTATGGCCCAACTGAAATCAACATTTAATCCCCATACCCCTAATGTCCTTTAGTTTCGTAAATCTTCGATTATTTCCATATTGATAATTGGGTGTCTCAATTAGTTTTGTTAAAGTTGGTGGACTTCTCCACCCATTTGTTTTTTTATTTCAACTTCAATTGAATTAATTGTTTGTTAATTCTCTAGTTAAATTCTTAATTGTATACCGTTCATTTTGGGATTCCACCCCGACACTTTGTTGGGTTTTTCATTTATGACGACCGCTCACTATTTGGATTAGTTTTGAATAGTGATTTGAGTGTTATTAGTACCATGTATGTAGAGGTCTATATGTGTGTTGTGGCATGCTATGTCATTTACTTGTTTTGTTACTTAGTTTTGAAACATGTTTTTGCCATAGTCTAAGATAGACTAGTATTGCCTTAGACCTATGCACCATGTGTTTTTGGTATTTCTCACACACCCCTCAGATGACTAGGTCCTTGTAGACTTGAATAGTAGACTTGGGTTGATAGTATGAGCCCTAACTTAGGCATTTGCACAGCTTGTTGGCCCTTTTATCATCTCTTCTAACTTCTGTGACTCAAATGCTTTATCAGAGTTTGCATGCCTTTTTTGGATTGGAGTACTTCAGAATTAGAACCTTTTATGATACTTTCAAAAGTGGACGTTAATCCACATTGGCTTGGAGCCTACTTGAGACCTTCTTCAGAGATGATACCCCTTAGGAACTCTTTCTAGCTGGTGATGAGTCCACAATATGGACTCATTGAGGGCTATATTTTGATAGAATTAGAGTCCTCAAATGCATATTTTGTCTCAATATCTAATGAAAATCCTTAAATTTCAGGCATAAAAAGCTTGAGGCAAAGCATGGACATAACATGGAAAGAAGGAACAAGGTGGCTGAAAAGAACGAAGAAATGAAGGCCTGAAGATCGCCGAGCCTAGTTGGCGAGTCGCCGATCAGTCTGGAGATTGCCTTTTGTTCCAATGTGCTGAGCCTTGAAGGAAAAGGTCAAGTTGATGATGAAATGGAGCAGTCGGCGTGTCGCCGAGCAATTCCATGAAGAAATACCATATCACCCAACGACTCAAAACGTGAAGAAGTTGGAGGCTAAAACAGGAAGGCGATGAAATTGACCAAACGGTGGATCACCGAGTGTATCGACAATCCCGACTAACTCTGCCGAAGGGTCCTCTGCAGCATAAATTTTCAAACACTATAAATACTTATTTAAATTTCTAGCTTAGCATCATATCACTATTATTATTCCAACTTTTTACTGTTTTTAGAGAGTTTAAGCCTTAGAGGGTTTTGGAGACTTTGGTCTAAGACCTTGAAGATTCAAAGGGTTTCAACTCCAAGAAATTAGATGTGGGTCTCGAAGATTCTTCACTCTTGACGTGTTTTAAGACTTAATCCTTCATACCCAGTTGATGGAAACTGATATTGGTATAAATTTTTATCTCTTTTACATGTCTAGCTAAAATCCCAATTCTTGGGATGTGATTTTGTGAATATGGGTTAGATTATCTGTTGGGTCTTGCTTGCTGATGGTTTATTTGTTGTTTAGATGTGATTCCGTTTAGTAGTTGTGTATGAACTTAGTGGAATTGTAGTTGGAAATACGATTTCATCTTAGTGTTTTTGGCTTGCTCGAGAGAGAGGTCGTAAAACTAAGACTACTAAATTGATAGCCGGTGGTATTGGGTCGACATGGGTTCAGCTCGAGAGAGTGAATCTTAGTCCTTCTCCCACACATTTAGCTCAAGAGAGTGAATGGACTAACGCGGAGGCAGTGCTTAATGTGGCAACTCGGTGTTCGAGAGAAATCAAGTTGATTAGGGGTAAGTTGCTCGAGAGAGAGAATTTATCCCCACTATAGTCTAGCCTAGTCACAAACACTCAACAATTTACTATCAAAAGCATGTACCCGATAATTTAGTCTATCCCGTATTCCTATCACATCCCAAGAATCTCGTCTCTCTATCTCATTTTCGTATATTTTTGCTGTTTTTAGTTTATAATTAATACAAAACCCCCCATTGATAATTGACGCTTGTGTCACCCCTTTATATTTAGTATGTTTATATTCAATAATGTTTATAGCTATGACTAATTAGAAATTAATTTTATTTTTCTATTAATTCTCAAAACCACTCCCTTGGGAGTCGACCCCAACCCTTGGTTGGGTTACTTTACTATTGTATGATCGTAGGCACTTGAATTGGAAGTTATGTCTTGATTACGAAAACATCAAAATAGGGCCGCTGCCGGGGAGTGGTGTTATTTGAGAATTTTTAGTTTAATAAAAAATGTATTCTTCTAAGTCATAGTTTACTTACTTTATCTTTAGTTTTGTTTTGTTTGTTTGTGTAAATATTTCAGGAAGTATGAGTGTGAAAGATAACAATGGCAGCCAGGTGGGTCACCAAGACGACATCGAAAATCACAACGATGTCCAAGAGCCCAATAATAATGACCCCCATCTCATGGGAGGTATTGGGGCAATCCGTTTGCCTCCAGCCGAAGGAAATGTAGTGTTCCAAATAACGAGCACTATGTTGCAACTGTTGCAACAATAGGGACTTTTTAGTGGATTGGTGCATGAAGATCCTCAGTAGTATCTTCGAAACTTCGTGGATGTGTGCGGAGCATTCTCTTCCAAAAACATCTCTCAGGAGTCGGTTCGATTAAGGTTATTCCCTTTTCCATTGATGGGAGAAGCGTGCAAGTGGCTGGCGGAGTTCCCACGCGAATCCGTCACTTCTAGGGAGGAGTTGGTCACCGCATTTAATGTGCGATTTTTCCCACCCTTGAAGATAATGACTCTTCGAGATAGTATCCAAAGATTTAAGCGTTTGGAGGGCAACCCAATTAATGAGACGTGGCTACGATTCAAAAAGTTAGTGCTCCAATGCCTGACTCATGGTCTACCCGACAATGTTTTGCTGCAGTACTTTTACCAAAGCCTAGACTTGGTAAACAAAGGTGTCGCTGATCAACTTTCACCTGGAGGCCTAATACAGCAACCGTATGCAGTAGCAACCCAACTTTTAGATGGCATGAGGACCATAAACAGAGCATGGTACACCCGTGAAAAGCAAGTCTACCCTTTCACATTCAAGCTCTCTAAGGAGCAGATGAAGAAAGATCATGAGAAAGACCAAAATATGGCCAAGATCATGACACAACTTGACATTTTATCCAAAAATATCATCGGGGCTGGTTCCCGTGGTGTCAATGCCATTGAGTTCGGGTGTGCAAATCCTGAGGAGACGAAGTTCTAAGCCTTGTATAATGAGGAGGTAAACTTTCTAGCAAACCAAGGTGGTGGTTATCGTTCAAACTACCCAAGGCAGGTGGTAACCAAGGTTGGGCTAGAGAGGATGGTTGGAAGGATCACGACAAAGAATGGAGGGACCGAAATCCTAACTAGAAAGATGGGGATAAGGACAGGTATGTGCCTCCCCATGAGTGCCAAAAGCCAAAGGATTCGTAAGGTGGTAGGTATGAGGATATGCTCTCTCGTATCCTCAATAAAGTTGAAGGGTTAGACAAAATTTTGAAAGAAATGAAAGAAGATGTGTCCACCCTTAGCCAGACCGTCACCTCCCATTTAGTGTCGATAAAGTAGTTAGAGACCCAAATGGGTCATATATCGTCTTATCTCAATTCGAGACAGCAGGGGGGGTTTGCCTAGTGACAATATGGCTAACCCCAAGAATGAGGTTTGAAGGTGGGCTTGTGTTGTGCCGTGACATTAACTAAAGCGTTGTTTGGGAGGCAACCCAAAACTCCTTATCGATTTTTATTTGTGTTTTGGAAAAATAATGGTGTGTTGTTTGTACAGGTTGAAGTATGGAAAGTGTTCGAAAAAGTGCAGGGTGGCAAGAAACAGATCTAGTCTGCGAGTCGCCGATGTGGTCGGTGAACCTGACCTAATCCGTCGTTTGACTCAAGACATCTTCAAACTGGAATCTGTAAAACTCGGTGAGCCTAGGGAAATTATTGGTGAATTGCGACCATGTCGGCGATTTCGACAAAGACCGCTATTTGGACTCCCACAAAACTTGGAGGCCCTGTAAAATTTGGCTAGGCAATTGACCACCCAACATGTCGCCAAGTGGCTCGGCGAGCATGACTAATGTCGCCGAGTGGGCGAGAACTGGATGGTTTTGCAAGCAAAAGGTTTAAAAGTTGAAAACTCATTCACTTTACCTCACTTTTCATCTACCCAAACTCACATCTGCACTCTAGTTTCTATATTTCTTGCGTTGTTAGAATATTATTAGAGTTGATTTGTGCTTGGAGTAGGATTACATTGCCTCCTAGTATTTCAATATTCTCGTAGTCAACACCAAAGGTTGGTTTTCTATTCCCCGAGTTCATCTTAGCAAAAATTGTGCTTATTTGCAATTGATCTTATTGAGTTGTTATGTGTTGGGCCTCTCTGATAAGCTTATATTGTTTACATGCATGATTTAATCTGATAATGTTGCTCGAATAGTTGTAACTGTTGAATTCCCGTAATTGTATGCCTTAAACTAGATTAAAATTCAAAGGGTTATGTTTGGTTGCTATGGGTCCTACCTTAATTATACTAGTGCATACTTTGATTTTGTTTTCAGGGGTTACGGGGTTGAATTCGAGAAGTTGGGTTGAAAATAGGCACGTTGAGCCGTTTGGCAAGCTGGGTCGAGCTAGCCAAACCACTCGGCGTTTTGCCTAATGTCCCCATCTTGCCCTTAAATTTTATGCTCTAGCTGTTGATGGGTTCTGTAACTTTCGGCGAGAAGTTAAAGGTCACCAAATACCTTCGGCGACACGCCGAAAGTCTCTTTTTATCCTTGTCAACTCCCCTGGATCTATGTGCATTGTAGCTTTCAAATGGACTAACCCTAGATCGCCGAATGATATCGGTGACTCACCGAAATAGTTGGTGAAGCTTACCAGCAACTGATCTCTAGTGCTTTTGTCAAATGTTTCTCTAACTTCTCTTCGAGATTTTGCAGATATGACTAAATCTAAACTTGCTGAAAGAATAGCGCCATCTCAAGAGAAATCCAAAGGGATTGCGATAAAGGAGGATGCAGTTACGTCTAAAGGAAAAGCTTCGAAACTACCCACAACTAGTGGGAAAGGCAAGGGCAAGAGACCCACTTTTGCGAGGAAAACCATTACCCTAGACCCTAATATTCCTTCATGGGCTAGGGGATTTTGCAGAGCAGTGCATGTCTTTCTAGTAGACTCACACTCAACAACCTTGGTGAATCTAACACTGTTGTCCCCCCTGAGGTGACCTCAGGCACTGATGCCCAAATAGACGGAGCGACTGCGTAGAGAGGACCCCCTCTTTACCTCCCTCTCTGTTTTGCTTTATTTCACTGTTGGATAATTTTTATTTGCATTTGAGGACAAATGATTTTAATTGTGGTGGGGTGTGACCCACCTTTGTCTGCGTTATATTTTTCCTGGGTTGTGAATCATAATGTTCTATTTTATACTATTTTCGTGGAAGGTTTGAGCTTGTGACTCCTTTTGCTTTAAATTGCAAATGATTTTGACCCTTCCGAAAAAAAATTGCCATCTCTTGTATGTGTTGAATGTGGTTGTTCTCTTGCAAATTTGAGTATCGATTTTCATCAATATCGATGACTCAAATAGTGCTCTTAATTGAACAAACATGAATGTGCGGATATAATGAGACCAAGTGAAGTTACACATGCAATATGTGAACTCTTTGCATCTCATTGTGACTAGCCAATTATTAAATCGAGTCTCTTGTGATGATCGTTGCATACTAGCGAAAGTGTGAAGTCTTGTTTGACTTTAGTGTCGATGCCTTGTGTGATGAGATTACTATAAACCATGCATGATAACACCTAGAATTTTCCCCGTTGGTTCGGTCAACTAAGTAAGGCTATCTCTTGATATGATCTTAGGTAACTTCGAAGAGTGTGAACCAATTTGACATATACCTCTTTTGTGGCCTACCTTGTGAGTGTGTGAACCTCTTTTGAACACCCCTTGAGCCTTACCTTTCTTTGGATGAAACCTGATGAAAACAAGACCTCTCTTAATCCACTACGTATAATCCTCTTGATTTGTGGTTGATTAAATAGCCAACTTAGGCCAAAGGCCTAAGTTGGGGGTGTGGTGAAAAGATAAGGCAAGTCAAGAAGTGCTAGAAAAGTTCTCTTACCCATGGTGCTGAGAAAAATGGAATCCCTCCATACAAAAGAAAAGGAGAAGAAAAGAATGAAAAAGAAAAAGAAAAAAAAGGTTATTAAATAAAGTTATGAAAATGCAAAAAGGAATGGGGTTCCAAACAATCCATGGAGAGTGAATAGTGGGATGACTTATGAGCACTAAAGAAAATAATGAAGGCAAAGGAAAGGAAGTGTCGTGAGTACCACATTTCATGAAGATGAAAGTCACCGAGCCTAAATGACCATACATTTGCACTCAGCCCTATTACAAGCATTGAAAAGACCTTTTTTTAATCTTGAGTGAGCTGAAACAATTGTTGATTGGAAAATACAAGCAAACCTATGGGTGAAAGCATGCATTGTGTTTTTCTTTGTGAGAGTGAGCGTTGCATTTGATTCTGAAACTTTAAATAATTAAACCATTGTGTGAATATGGAATCATTCTTCGTGGGAGGGCATTTGAACACTTTAGTTGAGCTTCAACTTGCATTTAAAACAAGTATTGTGAGCTTGAGATTCTTTGATAATGGTGAGTCACAACTTGAATCTTTGAGTACACAATTGATCTTTACATGAGTAAACTGAGTCTTGTTGTGTGCATCCATGATTGAGTCTTGTGTAGCACTGTTCGAGACATCCTTTTTGAACAGGCGAACTCGAGTTTGCTTGAGGACAAGCAAAAGTTTAAGTTAGGGGTGTTGATGAGTCCACAATTTGGACTCATTTAGGACTATATTTTGATAGAATTAGTGTCCTCAAATACATATTTTGTCTCAATATCTGATAAAAATTCTTAAGTTTCAGGTATTTAGAGTTTGAGGCAAAGCATGGACACCACTTGGCAAGAAAGAACAAGGCGGCAGAAAAGAACGAAGAAATGAAGGCCTGAAGATCGCCGAGCCCAATTGGTGAGTCACCGATAAGCCTGGAGATCGCCTTTTGTTCCAGTATGCTGAGCCCTGAAGGAAAAGTTCAAGTTGACGATGAAATGGAGCAGTCGATGTGTCACCGAGCAGTTTCGCGAAGCAATACCATATCGCCCAACGACTCAAAATGCGAAGAGGCTGAAGGCTAAAACAGGAAGGCGATGAAACTTCACCGAAGGGTCCTCTGTAGCACAAATTTTCAAACACTATAAATACTTGTTTAAATCTCTAACATAGTATCATATCACTACTATTATTCCAACTTTTTACTATTTTTAGAGAGTTTAAGTTTTATAGGGTTTTGGAGACTTTGTTCTAAGACTTTGAAGATTCAAAGGGTTTCAACTCCAAGAAATTGGACGTGGGTCTCGAAGATTCTTCACTCTTAACGTATTTTAAGACTTAGTCCTTCATACCCAATTGATGGAAACTGATATTGGTATAAATTTTTATCTCTTTTACATGTCTAGCTAAAACCCCAATTCTTGGGATGTGATTTTGTGAATATGGGTTAGATTATCTATTGGGTCTTACTTGTTGATAGTTTATTTGTTGTTTAGATGTGATTCCATTTAGTAGTTGTGTATGAACTTAATGGAATTGTAGTTGGAAATACGATTTCATCTTAGTGTTTTTGGCTTACTCGAGAGAGAGGTCGTAAAACTAAGACTACTAAATTGATAGCCGGTGGTATTGGGTCGACATGGGTTCAACTCGAGAGAGTGAATCCTAGTCCGTCTCCCACACATTTAGCTCAAGAGAGTGAATGGACTAACGCGGAGGCAGTGCTTAATGTGGCAACTCGGTGTTCGAGAGAAATCAAGTTGATTAGGGGTAAGTTGTTCAAGAGAGAATTTACCCCCACTATAGTCTAGCCTAGTCACAAACACTCAACAATTTCCTATCAAAAGCATGTACCCGATAATTTAGTCTATCCCGTATTCATATCACATCCCAAGAATCTTGTCTCTCTATCGCATTTTCATATATTTTTGTTGTTTTTAGTTTATAATTAATACAAAACCCCCCATTGATAATTAACGCTTGTGTCACCCCTTTAGATTTAGTATGTTTATATTCGATAATGTTTATAGCTATGACTAATTAGAACTTAATTTTATTTTTTTATTAATTCTCAAAACCACTCCCTTGAGACTCGACCCCAACCCTTGGTTGGGTTACTTTACTATTGTAAAATCGTAGATAATTGAATTGGAAGTTGTGTCTTGATTACACAAACATCAGTTGGGCAGCTAATGCCCTATGGAGTGGGCTAGCTAGTTAGGCGGCCTGGATATCTAAGATCATTTACAGAGTTGAAAAGCCCCCGAGGAACTCTTTCTAGCTAGGTGGCCGATGTCGTAGGAGTGAATTGTATGGTTGTGCGGCCTAGGTTGATTGTCCCTCTTGCTAGATGGGTTGGGAGTTGACTGGTTGAGTTGATTGTCACTCTTGCTAGCTAAATTGGGAGTTAGTTACTTGGGTTTGGAGACCGACTAACGCTCTTGGGGTCGGGTTTGGATTAGTCTTCTTTTTTGTACACTATGCTATTATGTGTATATGTTGGGTGATAATACTCAACTACACTTCATCCAATTCTAAGTGTAGGTGGTCGCTAACAAGTATAAACCCAACTAAGAGTTGGGGTTGATCCCACGGGGAGTGATACAGTAGAGAATTCAATTATGAAGTAAAATTGGTTCTAATTGTTTGTAGAAGTGGAGGTTTCGCAACATTAAAGTAAATCTCAAAGTTTCAATGAATAATATCAAATGGGGGGATTTAGGTAGCCAATTTATGATCCTTGGGAGTGTGATAAGTTGAATGTTAATTTTGCATAATGGGTGATTACTTGTTAATCAAAGATGTTTAATCTCGGTGGGTAAGCTAGGTTTTGTGTGCAATAGTCATTTCTCAATCAATTATTGTGATTCAAGTGGGTTCTTTCGAACCTCAGCAAGCAAAACACAATCAAACAATCCAATTCCTTAATTAATCCACTTTCTCAAGCTAGATTCCTAAAGATGCAGTCAATACAATTATCAACTAATAATTTACCTCTAGTACCTCTTTCTTAAGCAAGTATAGAGTACTAAGCTAGAATTGCATTTGCAACTACAATTTCTCAATTAAAACATGAAAAACTAATTGAACCCATTTCAAAATAGCAGTAAAATCAGTAACTAACAACACCCATTAGCTAATTAATGCATTCAACTACATAATCACACCCCCAAGAAAAGGGATTTTACCCAAGCATAGTGAAAAATAAGGAATCGTTACCAACAAAGTTTTCCATCTGATTCGACAATGATATACGATTCCCAAATGCTGAAATTAAGCTAAAAATCTCACAATCTCTAAATCTCTACTCCAAAATGTAAAAACAATGTTCTAGAATGTAAACAAAAAAACTCAAAAACCCAGAAGTGAAAAATATGGGAACTCCTTCTCTTCTTTTCAAAATTTCATTTATACATTCCCAGAATTTCAGCACGGAGTCAACTCGACTTACTTTGTCGAGTTCGCCGAACTGGTCGGCGATGCACTGAGTGTTTCTGTTCTCGTTTCTTTGGCATGGCTTTTCACCAAATCTTTTTGTACTTTTCGGCGAGCTAGGTAGGTATCATTGATCTCTTCGGCGTGTCTCCGAACCACTTGTCTGCTCGCCAAGTTGGTTTTGTCCATGGGCTGATATGTAGGAACTTTAGGCGAGCTGAAGGTCCACTTAGCGACTCGCTGAGTAGCTTTGACAAGTACCAGCTTTGCTTTTCTTCAACTTTTCAGCTTTTTTCTCTCCTATTTGCCTTGTAATGTCCTTACCTTACTCTCTAGCCTTCTTTACTGAAAATCATCATATAAACACCAGTTATGAGCTTAAAATAGGCATTGAGGACACTAACTCCTTGAATAATAAGCCCTAATATGCATAGCATGGTCAATACACACCAACATTCATGTGCAATATGCACCATATCATATTTTTGGCTAATACACCAAATCTTATGGCAACCCACAAAAACAATACGTTCCATTTGAAAATCTAAAGGCAATACGCCTCATTTCTCCTTTTCTTCTTAGGATTATACTTCCTAGTTCAAGATTTTCATATTTGTTATTTTCCTAAAAGGAAACACATCTTATTCGGATTCTTCATTTTGTGATCGTGAGTTTTGAGTTTCAATTGCCAACTCAAGTCAAAACACGCACCTGAGAAAGATTCATAGTTTGCAAAGAGAGCATCAAGATTAATCTTAAGAACAACACATAACAAGTCAAAGATCAAGACAAGACCCCAAGAAGACACATCAAGAAGGGATTTTGTAACTCCTATAATGTAGATAAGCATAGTTCTCTTGCTCTTTTTCTTTTATGTAACTATAGACAATAGATGGTGACAAGCAACAAGAAACAACTTTTTAATCATAATGTTCGATAATTTCAGCTACCAAATTTTTTTAAATTATATTGAATCTGATTTTCTTTTAATTAAGGATATGTAGGCACCTCAGAAGTAAGGTTCATTCATCTTTTTCAAAATGACTCTCAATGGAGTTTAACACTAAAAAATTAGCCATTTTTTTCACTCTCTTTACTTGAAAACTCTTCATGTTTGATGTTTCCAAGCAAAGAAGGGCATGTTGCGAACACCTAATCTTTGATGTGTTTAAATTACTCTTACATATATATATATATATATATATATATATATATATATATATATATATATATATATATATAGTAAGGTCTTTTCTCATATTTTATTTTGTATTT
Organism: Solanum commersonii; assembly: GCA_029007595.1. Classification (NCBI taxonomy): domain Eukaryota; kingdom Viridiplantae; phylum Streptophyta; class Magnoliopsida; order Solanales; family Solanaceae; genus Solanum; species Solanum commersonii. The sequence goes on from JAJTWQ010000038.1 coordinate 2,317,970, forward strand.
TTCATTTGTCATTGTTATTTTATATTGTTTTTTAATTGGCCCAAAGGATTCAATTTTGATTGAATTTAGCTGATTTAAACCCAATTTTGACAGCCCACTCAATTTTAAATCTAGTCCAATAACAATGGTCAATGTTTAATCTCAATCATTCATAACATTTTTATCTAATGACTCTTATGTGACTACCAAAAATACAAAAAGATTTCAAAAAAATTAAAATTTTGACCCTATTTTTTCTGTTTATTTTTTCTCCCCTTTCTTCCCAACAACCACCATCGTCGCTAGAAAATCACTCCAAATTGCACAACTTCTTGCTTCCACCCTCCTCTACACAAATATAAATATCATTTATCGTTATTCGTAGTCAAACTTCATAGATCTAAGAAAATGAACACAAATCGTCACTTTTTTTAGATTTATGAAGTTCTGATCATTCCCGTCCTATATCCTTTACATAAATGTGTAGACCTCTTCGAAGGCTATATTTTGATATAAATTTTATGTCAAAACCCCATCGAAAATTTTCTGGTGAATTTTTCCGGCAACCCCCATTCACCCAAAATTCTATGTCAGTCTTTTTCCCTCTCCCCCTCTATTCAAATTTGTCACTATCATCACAACTTATTAAAATCATATAAGTCATTTTGGTGCCGGATTATAAATATTTTTGTCAATGTTATATAAGATTTAGCATATTGAGTTTTGCTTGAATTTTTATTTCAAATTTTATTTTTATTTTATTTTTTATCTTTATTTATTGTGTTTGATCTTCAAGATAGGTTAGTTGTTGAATTTTTGTATTAGTGAGTTGGCTCACTTTTTAATTTTGGGTCTTAATGACTAAAGTCAAATGAGTTCTACATATTGCACCTATTTTAATTTTTTAGATGGTTCATTTAGCTATTATTCAATTAATGAATAGAAGAAATGGATCCTCTAAAAGGGCTATGCAATCTTTTTCTATTTAATATTTTCTTGGAAAGAGAAAAAAGAAAAAGAAATAAAAAAATTCATTGGTCATCTTGGGTGGCATATTGGGAAGGCAAAAGATCTAATGCACGTATTGGAGCAAAAAATAATGCATGCATTAACTATGTGCATTAGTAATACCTTACACTTTTCATGTTATGCATTAGTTATACATTCTATTGTATATTATGAGGTCATTTGGTAGAGTGTATTAACAAAAATAATGTATGCATTAACTTTGTGTATTAATAATATCTTGTTTGATATAATTTTTCATGTTATGTATAACTAATGTTTTTTATTGTGTATTATGGTGTGTATTACTAATATCGTGAATTTCTAGATATTAGTAATGCAAGAGGTTTAATGCATGTATTAGCGTAGTTAAAGACCCTATTGCTCCTAAGAATCATTTTACATTTTTTCACCATAATTGTGAAGGGTATCTTTATAAATAAATATTTTTATGCAATGCATATTTTTTTTAATACACCAAACCAAACAATGCATAAGAAATAACCAATGTATTGTCAATGCAAGCATTAATATACGCTATATTTAACATTATTTTTATATGCTCTACCAAATGAACTAATGAGTCGTTTGATAGTTAGATAGAGTTATACAAGTATTAGTTAGGGGAGTATTAGTTATGCAGGTATTAGTAATGTGGGTGTTAGCTATGCAGATATTAGTTATGTATGTATTAGTTATGTAGGTATAAATTATACAAGTATTAGCTATGTAGGGTTTATTTATGCATAAAATTACCTTTGGATGTTGTTTTTTTATATTAAAAAATAGTAAAATTATATATTTTTAAAATTAAAACAATTCTTTACACTAAAACATCACTAAATTAATATATGTGTGACCAGGAAATATTATTATTTTATAGATGTATGATTTAATCGATAAATTAATATTTATTAATTTAAAGAGTGTTTCGACACTGAAAAATTTGTTTGGGGATGAAATTTCAAAGAATTAGAATGAACCCACTTATGAAAACGACATTCATGAACTTGAGGTCATGACTAATGATCTCAGTTACCTCAATAAAATGGATGTCAATAACCTTTTGAATGGGTGAAAATGATAAATTTTCAGAGGTTCAGAGCTTAGAACAAATTATGGATATCATCGGAAAAACAATGTTGATGATAAAGTTGAAGATGATACAATACCTTTGGAACTAGTTACACATAAGGAAGCACTTATCACATCTAGAACTCTTCGCAATTTTATAGTGTAGTTCAAAAAGACAACACCAAAACTTTTGAATGCAATAAGAAAAGTTAGAGATAAGCGATTTAAAGTTTAACAAAAAAAAGAACATAATAGAGTTATATTTCACTAAATTGTCTTAGATATATTTGTACTTTTAAAGAATTATTAATTTATAATATTAATGAGACCATATATTTATATAGGGGTCTTCTAAAAATATATTATCTTATTATCTTATTGAAATGAGTCAATGAGTGATTTTTTTCATTGGCCCAAGTTGGGACCGGATGAAACTATTATCTTAGAGAGATTATTAATTAACCAAGTATTAATTTTGTGATGTTTTATTGTTTACCCTTTCCTTCTTTAACTTTGTATTTAAATTAACACTTTTCTTTAATTATGTAGAAGAAGAAAATAGTCAAGTGGGAGTGATAATGGTAATATTGTCATTTTAACTTTTTATTCATGTATTAGCTAGACACATAATAATTATTCTACCTTCTACTCCACATAAATAATACACAAATTTCCTCATAACTTATACATGTATTAGTTATGTGAATTTCAAAATTGTCAACCAAACGCCGTATCAATTTTATACATGAATAATTTTTTTCTTATCCACCTACCAAACGTTGTATTAATTATATGCATGAACAACTTTTTTCTTATCCACCTACCAAATGTCGTATTAATTATATACATGAATAATTTTTTTTCTTATCCACCTACCAAATGTTGTAAGTTATACAAACTCTAATACATGGATAATACTTGTTTTATATAACTACCAAACGACCCCTAAGTGTGTATTATTAGTATCATGGATTCTTAGTTATTAGTAATGCAAGAGAGTTCAATGCATGCATTAGCATGGTTAAAAACCTCGTTGTCTCTCAAAATTGTTTTTTACATTTTTTCACCATCTTTGTAAATAATTTTGTGCAATGCATGCTATTTTTAATACACCAAACCAAATGATGCATAAGAAATAATTGATGTAAAATTAATACAAGTATTGCTAATACAAACATTATTAATACAACAATACTAATACACTCTTTTAAACATTATTATTGTTGTAGACTCTAAGGGGGTCATTTGATAGAGCACATTAGGAAAAATAGTGTATACATTAGTCTTGCGTATTACTAGTACCCTGTTTGGTATTCTTTTTTAACCTATGTACACTCTATTATGTATTTAGATGTGTATTACTAATACCATGAATTTCTAGGTATTAGCAATGCAATGGTTTTAATGCATGCATTTACCCAATTGCCCCTCAAAACCCTTTTTACATCATCTTTTCCACCATAATAGTGGAGGACATATTTGTAAATATATATTTTTAACGCAATGCATGTTTTTCTAATGCATCAAACCAAACAATGCATAAAAATAATCTATGTATAATTAATGCGAAAGCAATTAATATAGGTTGAATGCATAAGCGACCACTTAACTTGTTCATATTTTCATTTAGACACTTAAATTATAAGGTTTACCGATTGAACACTCAAACTCAAACTATAATGTGTCTATTGAACACAGTGTGCTGACATGACACAACATGTGTAGTACACTCTTTTGAGAGAGTGGAACACACCAATTGTTTTTGCTTTTGTCTTCTCCAATCTCACTATCGCCGATCACTCCCAGGAATAAACTTATTTTTTGTTAAAATTGCAATGAATAATTTAGGATGAAACATAATATTTGTCTCTTTATAATTTAAGTATCTAAATGAAAAAAAGGGACAAGTTCAAGAGGCTGTTTATATATATGTTAAGCTATTAATATATGCATTGCTAATATAAACATTACTAATATACTCTATTTAACATTATTTTTATACACTTAACAAATGACCCGTTGGACATTGGATCACCATTAACACTCTGTTTAGATCATTGTTACCATTGTTTCGTAATGTACTACATTGTATTGTACTTTATTGTATTGTACTGTATGATAGATACAATGTTAGGTTAAACTGTATTGTTTGTTGTTGGTTAATAACATTTTTATTGTTTGATTTGACTCTATCGTACTGTATTGTAATTTATAAATTTACTAAAATATACTTAATTATTCTAGGTTAGGAAATTTGACTAGAATTAAATAATACAGGATAAAGAGTAAAATAATATTATGAAATATTATGTAAAGATATAATTGAAAAAAGAAATTAAGTAACAAAGGAAACACACCAAATTGATTGTTCCATAAAATGAGTGTTTTTATTGTTATGTAACAATGAAATTTAACAATATAATACGATATATTTTAAGTAATAATCAAAATAAATATTATAGATATACTAACGATACAATACAATACAATACAATGGATAAGAATAATCCAAACACTGTAAATCATTCTTTTGGTCCGGAAGCAACAGAAGTACGCTTTCTTGTACTCGCAGACTCACTCAACCACCGCCGGCTTCTCCCCGCTCTCTCTCTCCCCCAGTGTTTGCGCAAAACGTAAACGTAAAGGATCTCAATGTCGGTTGGATAACTTCCAACAGGGTGCACTCTGGCACCCGTATTCCTCTCTCTAAAACCCTAACCGCATTTTCTCTCTCTAACTCCGCAATGCCAATGCGAGGGCTCTGCTTTCTCCTCGTTCTCTCCTTGTGTTTTTTCGTCCTCTTCTCTTCTGCTGATCCGATATCTGGAGATTCAGAAAATGCCGTCGTTGTTAATGCAGCTGAATTTAATTCCTCTTCCCTTGCTAGATCTGAGGAAGGTAGTTTTGCGAACATGATTGATCGAGCTTTGGAAAAGGAGTTCAATGAGACTGAAGAGCAGCCCGGTGGTTAGTCACAGCTATTATTTCCTTCTAGGTTTTGAATTAGTTTCCCTTTTTCTGTTTTTGTATTTGCTGAGTTATATCACCTGGACATTCCAATTATGTGGAGGTAAGTCAAAACACTGGGAATATTAGAAGTTTCAGTCATGCGATATACTGGTAATCCTGGGATGGGGTAGGGTGTAGTGGGGTTAAAAGAAAAGAATTATTCCACGTTAACGGAAGTTTGAATAGGTGCGGATGTAAGTGGAAACACTATGCTGCCCATGGAACAATGTGGAGGGTAAGTGGAAAGATGCGATATATTAGTAGTACAAACACTGGGATGGGTTGATCAAGGTAAGTGGATACGCTAGTGATCTTGGAATAGGGAAGGGTGAGAGTTTGCCCTATTATTGATTAGAAGATTTAGCTTATACGGCTGTTATTGGTTTGATACCAATAACGGTAGTCATTTCAGTAACTTAAGGATACATATGTATCCACGATGGGAAATTAACGGATATACCTATCTCATATAGAGTATCTGAAAGTAAACTAATGCCTCATTTGTTTGCACTTAATGGAGGTTTGAATTGTCTAAATTGTTTTCATTAAGATTTGAGCACTTAATGGGTCTGAATATGTCTTAATCATTAAGATCTAGAACAGAGTCTTAATGGTATTCTTGAGTGGATAATATTCAACATCAATATTCTTGGGTGGATAATATTCAAAAGGATGCATCTGGTACTCGGGATCCTTTTTAAAAGGAAGGACCTGTGATGTCGAATACTTGTATGCAAATTACTGGCATAGTATATCCAATTGCAACTTTCTTAGTTCCTCTTCTTGGTCGAGAAGCCATGATGTCGAAGGAACATCTCGAACAAGATATGCCAACGAGGTATGTAGTTCGTAACTTTCCTTGTAGTGGCTCTCGTATCCACAATCACTAGCCGCCACTACCACTAACCACCTCTGCCATCACAACCACCAACACCATCCCCATCTCTGTTGCTACCACCAACACCAACGTCTTTATAGACGCTGCCACCTCCACCACCACTATTAACCACTATTACCACTATGGTCAATTCCTACTACCAACAAACTCCACCATCACAACTAGCCCTGCCACCAACTACTGCCATACATTTTTTGTCCATTGCCACTGCCACTGCCACCTCCACCACCCCCACCCCACCACTACTATCAGCCACTACCACCACTGTGGCTAAATCTCTACTACCAGCAACCTCATCATCATAACTTGCACCGCCAACCACCACACATTCTTCAACCATCACCATCAACACTGCCAACTATTAACATCAACCAACTTCATCATTACAATCACCAACACCACTATCAATTGCCTCCATTATGATAGTCACCACAACACCAACCACCTCCATCGTCACAACTATCACCATCATCATGACTAGCCCACTAACAATAACTATTACCACCACAATCTTAATTATTCAGTGTTCGAGAGACAACATCTTAATCATTTAAATAATCTTGATGAAAATAAATGAGGCCTAATGCATTATGCACACATGCCTTGTTATGAATCTCATTCAAATCTAATTCAACTAGACAATTGTAAATTAGTATAAGTTAAAGCCTAAAAGTAAAACAACTACATTACCTTAAATGGTTTGGATGCTAAGTGGAAACATAGGGTATTTAGGATTACGGGTGTGTCAAGGATCTGCGGAAACACATGGTTTGGCATAAAATAGGTTGTGTCCGAGACATTGGAGGGGTGATACATGGTTGTGAATGCAGTAGGCTGTGAGATGTAGTCCCATTAGCTTATGTTGGTACTTTGGAGGGAAAGGATCTTAAGAGAATTGGAAGATGAGGTTGCACAGATTAGGACACATCTTATGTTTTTGGTGTACCCACAAGATTCTTATTCATATTGATGTTGAGTGTCTTTGTAGAGAACGAATTATTTTGTAGGTTATTTACTTTTTGGTATTATTACCTTATCAACAAAAAAGAATGAAAATACATGTTAGTGGATGTACTGGTTTTGTAGATAAGTATGTGATGGTGTTAAAAAAGAGAAAAAAATTAAATTACTCAAATGTTTTGAAGAATACTTGGAACATTCAGTATATTATAAGTTAACATCATGTGAAGGGTAAGTGAGAACATATTTTAAGTAAGTACAACGGTAAAGTGTACCACAGGTACACCTGATGATCCCGAGATAGGGTGAGAGCTGGGGTAAAAAGGAAAAAAATGACATTATCCTAACTTTGAGTATAATTTTGAAATTTAATTGATTAAAGCATGCAACGTGGGGCTTAAATTGCATGTTAAGTGGCGAAATTCAATAAGTTTGTCAGTTTTACAACTTTAACTATTAATTGTGTTAAGGGAATTCTTTCAAGTAACAGTTTTAATAGAATTACTTACTTGAGTGACAATTTTGGTGCTTGTAAAGGCCCTTTTATACACATATATACATACACATACAATACAATACAATACATCTTCTATATCTATATTTTCTATATTACCTTAAAGCATGAACTCCCTAAATTAAAAGTTAAATTACATAAATACCCCTAATTGAATAAAAAAACCTAACTAAACACGCCGTCGCAATACACACTCCTTCACTACACTTCAAACTCCTACGCCAAGAGTTGTCACTTCCAAGTTCAAACAGACGCAACTTCTTCTCTATAAGAGGGTGTTTGGATTGACTTAAAAGTTGGTTTGACCAACTTTTAAGTCAGTTTTTAATTTTTGAAAGTGTTTGGTAAATATAAAAAATAACTTAAAATAAGTCATAGGTAGTGTGTTAGTCTGAGAAGGTGTATCATGTAATACCTATTCGTTTACTGCAGAAGTTGGAGGTGTATCATGGAATACCTATTTGTTTACTGCAGAAGTTGGAGGTGTATCATGGAATACCTATTTGTTTACTGCAGAAGTTGGAGGTGTATCATGGAATACCTATTCGTTTACTGCAAAAGTTGGATTTTTTATGGAAGCTGCATTCTATGTTTGGTTGATTTAGAGCCCGTTTGGATTGGCTTAAAAAAAGTAGCTTTTAAGTCAAAAATAAAAAGTCAAAAGTCAAAAAATAAAAAGTAGGGGGAGACCAACTTTTGGTTTCTGAATTATTTTAAGTCATTTTTTACCTTGTCAAATACTTCATAACTTATTTTAACACTACCTATGTTAATCAAGCCTTCTGCTACACTGTTTTTTCGATTTTGCTTTATGCACAGATTTTTCAGGCCAATGTTACCTTTATCCATGAAATTTGTGTGGGATAACACTACTCCACATCCTTGTATTCTTTTTGGTTTACATACTATCCACTATGCATATGCATATCCCTTCAAATATCATATAGACTTCTTCTTCTCCGGATAATCTTCTGTGCATCCTTGTATCAGTGTTGACTGAAGTAGTATTGTCGGGTGAAGACGTTACCTATTCTTTTTAAGTTTCAGCAGTTCTGATAACTTCCATCATGTTCATTATGTTTTATGTCAAAAACTTAAATTATGCTAGATTGTGGACTTAGATTTCAGTAGAATGCATATCATCCAACTGTTGTCATCAACGCAACTATTTCAATAATGATAGAAACCTTGCCAATTGGTACTAGCAATCTGAGACTAAAAAGAATATTGTTTGAAATTGTCAGCCAACCATAACAAATGTCGGACGTGTATTTAGTTTGTTGCCTCGAAGGAATAAGTCCTTTATCACATATTTGGCTAAAGAAATGCTTATAGTTTTTTTTTTGAAATTGGTAACATTGTATTCTTCAGCATTAAGGGCTATGCTGGCCACCTCCAAAAGTGTTAGTTACATAGAAAAACCAACAAAAAAAAAACAGGACTACTTACAAAGAAATGCTTATAGTTAACCAATCAATATAAGGAATTACATCATTTATTAGCGAAGGTTAATAAGTCAAGGACATTGAAGCATGATGTCTGCAATAAGGGAGTCTGAAAACATTTCTCTCATTAGCCTGCAGAACATGGCACCCTTATGCTCACAACTAATCCCTGAATTACTAATCCCATGATAACTTGTTTCCCAAACAAACGTGCCCTAAAGGTTAATATATGAAATGTTAGACCAAACAAGCAATTCATGTGGTTCAACTTGATCAAAATTCTCCACAATATCCCGGATATATCATATTCAACCTCAGAAAAATCAATGAGAACATTGACCTTTTCCCCTTCAAAAGAGAACGTGACATATGAATGTAAGAAATATTGTAATTCCATAACCATAGATAAGTTGCAGTCTCAACTTTTCGTTAGCTTTAGTACTAGCATCTGCCTACTCTTATGCGTAGTATGTCTTTCTTGGAGTTGTAAAAGATGAAAATCACCAATCATGACTAAAACTTAGATTGGGTGTTAATAAATAGATAGGGAAACTGCAGGGAGTTGTTCCATAACAACTTGAGTAGAAGTTATTGGAAATATTACAAATGATCTACTTATACATAGTAAAACTGAAACAAAAAGGAAAATCAACTGTAATTATAAACTATAACATCACTTTATTTGGGTTTAAAATGGAAGTCCGGACCATGAATTCTTATCCTTCTTCATTGATCCTATAATTTCTGAAGGTACTGATCTTCAGCTTCTTCCCCATGTTAGCAAATTGATCAGCTGATGCATTCCTTCCCTAAAGCAATGTTGAAAATTACAACCAGCCTGTTATGCCATCTGCCATATTTAAGAAAAATTATCTTCCACATTTAAATTCCTTTCTTTCTCTCTTAACTAAAATCAGAGAGTGTGGTTCAATGATTACTTGAGTAATCCCGTTTCCAAAATTTACTCCAACCAGTACAGCCTTAAGCTTCATGATAAGAGCATTTCCCCATAATTTGTATAATTTTGCTTTTTCTTCAGTTGATAGTGGAAGAAGATTAGGTGTATATTACCATTCTCATATCTTTTGACTTCAGGCTTGATAAGTTTGTATTTTTGACAATTTTGTGTATTGTAAAATGCAACGGTCTTGTTCGTTGCTTCTATGTTCATGATTTTACCAGATTACTTCTATATCCATTACATAACATTTGTTAAAGAAGTCCCACTAGGATCATAATGGGTGAGATCATTTATTATGTGTTTAGCTTTATCAAAACTATTTATATTCTCCATTGGAAAAAATTGTTAGGAGATGGAGTAAGAAAAAAATCTAGCGCTCATGGGAATTAGGAGATTTTATCTGCCCTAAGCTTTGTAGGAAACAAGTTCTCTAGAGTTTTAATTCTAGAAAGCAATTGAAATGGATGTCAGGGAGTATGCTAAGATATCAAGTGAGATGCGATTTATTATATTATATACACAATTCATCATTACATTGAAATTTATTCTTTTATGTATAATTATTTATCATAAGTTTTGTTTGAATAATAGTCATATTATCTTCCAAAATTGTGTACAATATGACACAGTATAAACGTGCAACGCACGTGTCGAGAAACTAGTACATATAAATGTATGTATATGTAATGTGTCAATGTAATTGTGTTTCTAGATTTGATTGATTGTTCTCAGAGATGCTTTTAGAGCGTGAGATATTTACTTTTTATGTTTGGTGCTTAATATATTCTTTTGATTTTATGAAATGGTCATAATAGCTTTAGAACCCCAACTTGCTCTTTTTCTTTCTCCTGATATGATAAACCCCATACCCTAAACATTGGGAGTCAACATGGTCCATTACAACTTTTTCCAGTTTATAACTTGAAGCCCAAACCGCAAAGATGGAGGTGAAGTGTCCTTCCACTAGGCAATCTCTAGCTTATTAAGAACCCTTAATTTGCTTTGAAAGGGAAATTATTTGGTAATATACGACTTAACTCAATTCAACTTCTTTGAGATTGAGATAGTTGATTGATTAATTTGTCTTTAATAATTCACACACGTGTCTTTCACTCTTCCTGTTCCTGCCCGTCTATCTCATACTATTACTTTTGTTTCAGCAATTGATCACGGGAGCTTCAACAATAGTGTCGCAGAGCAAGAGGTGTGCAATATTCCTTTAAGTTATTGTCTCAAGGAGTTAGTAAGAATAATTGGATGCCATGTGCTAGTAAATGATATTGATTTGAACTTCTCAACAAATCAGGCTTTATCTTGAAATTAATTGCTATAATCTTTAGGTTATTTACTCCTATAGGTAGCTGGATATATTAGAGTTTGTAGGTCTGATTGTTGATCTGAACATATTGTTATCTTCTCTAAGGAGTAATATATATTCATTTGCTAGATTCTTTTGATGTTAAAGTATGCCAAGATTCATTTTACATATTTGTTTTTTTTCTTTTGTGTTTTTGTTTTTTTAAATAGATCTAATAATTGTTTAATAATTAGGGAACTTGCCTTTATCTCATGTAGCCTAAAATTCTATTTAAGGAACCATCTTAGATGTATTTATTCATGAATGCAAATTAATTTTCTGTCTTCTTTCTCCCTTTCGTGCTTGACATCATAGTTGTTAGCTGTAGATAGAAACAACTTACTGTTTAGATCATTGTTTTCACTATAAAACTTTTTCGCCATTGTCCAAGTTATGGTGAACTTGTTATCTCAGCATTCGCGCTCAATCAAACAGTCAAATCATTTATTTGATCACATCAAGAGGTTTTGACAGGATGAAACGATCATCAACATTTTTCTAGAAACACCAATTAGTTTGCTGTCGCTTGTCGTTAGAAGTTTCATCACCAATGCTCCTAACACAGCTGCCATTACATTTCTCATGGAAAGAGGACATACCTACTTGTCTAGTTGGACCTTGGGAGGTCCAATAGATTGTTTCAGAACTCCTTTGTAAAGATAATATCACTTTGGTATGAAATCGATTAAATAAGGAGAGTCAGTAGTTATTCATCAGCCACATAAGAGGTGACAACAACTTAAAATGTCATGGGTTGTCCTTAGGACTTTCCGACGTACTGGCTCCTTAATTTCTGTCCCTTAGTGAGTTTTGTCATATTCTGATCACACATTAGTCATTTTTAATTCAGGAAGGATTTCAATATGAGTTGCTTGAGTAATATGACTAATTAATTAAGAAAATAATTCTCCAAAGTAGTTGTAGTATGTCCTTTTGAGTTATTGTGAAAAACAGTGTTTTGAACATTGCGTAGTATCTTAGTTTGTTAGTCTTGTTAGCTTATCTCACTGTGTAACTTGCAATTTAGAAAGGCAATATAAGAGAAATCTTATTATACTATTTTCAGTTTGATTTTTTGACTATGACCTATTTCCAAGTACAGTGGAATATGCATTTCTGAAGCACTTCATTTCTCAGGCAGTTCTGGAAACCGTTGCTAGGGTTGGTAGGGTCAAGTTCAAGAAGAACGAGACAAATGAGGAAAAGTATGCCATGCTATCTTTAGATTCATTATATGCTATGCTACTTCCTTGAAGGTTGTTATCAGAAAATGAATAGGCTTGAATGCTAGTGTTACTTTTTTGTGTTTTTTACTAGGTCATTCCAGTTGCACACTGTTTTCAACCTGGATAATGACAACGGAGCAGAAGATACACCTACTTTGATAGATCGAAAGGTATTCTTGCACCTTTGGAAGTTCTTTTGGAGAAGAGTACCTTTGTGCTCCACAGTAAGATGATTATGGATTACTGAGGACACAAGTCACTAACTGGTGCCTCCCCCTGCCCCCATCAGGATAATGTCTTTATCATGTCTAATCCAAAGTCAAAGTTTCCAGTGCTGCAGCTAGATTTAAGGTTAGCTTACTCCCTCTTTCCCACATCCTGGTTGTTACACAACTTAAAAACTGTGTAATAGAAAGAAAAATTTATTAGGGTGTTAATCAATCTGATTTAATTTAACTCCATGGGCAGATTGATATCTGATCTAGTTGTTGTCATTGTTTCTGCAACTTGTGGTGGCATTGCCTTCGCTTGCGCTGGACAACCGGTCTGATAATTACTCCTTTGCTTGTTTCTGATTGATAACTGCAATAGCTTCTTTCGCTGTCTTCTGCATCCGACCTGTTTGGCTTGTGGATTTATGTTTATTTGACTTCTTTTATCAATCTTACTTTGTAGCATATGCTACTAATGTCTTGCAGGTTATCACTGGATATTTGTTGGCGGGCTCAATTATTGGACCTGGTGGTCTTAACATTATCAGTGAAATGGTGCAGGCATGTTGATTTCATGTCTTTTTCAAATAAGTAAATCAATCGTTTGAATAATCAATCAATTTAATCTCAAGTTTTCTTCAATTAAGTAAGGCGGAATGGCTTGGGAGATCCTTGTACTTGATCTGGATTATGATCCTGAGCCCTGAACTTATTCAAAATATATTTTAAACACCTTTTACAATGCGTGCACCAATTATGTCAGTATGTTATCCAGGAAAAAATATTTTACGTCATTATTTTTTCTAAAATTTAGACTTTAACCTGCCTCCATCATCTCTCCTCCCTTCATCAACCTGCACAAACTCAAATACCCATACTTTCCATCTGCCACCATTCTTCAACCACTTAACCCCAATAAAATTCAGATCCACCATAGCTGGTTGAGTTTATCCATGAAATTCGTTTTGAAATAAATGACAATCAGAATTCGGCACCAAAATTACGCAGAAATCCGCAAATAGCTGCCGGAGTTCTCGCCGGAACTCCAATAAAATTCAGATCGACCAACCGAGCCTCTACAGCAATGCTCGAGCGTAATAGAAAAATTCAAATTTATTATTTGATGGAGTTTTATAACGGAAACAATGAAGTGTATATTTGTCTATGAGTGAATCTTATTGAAGCCTTTTTCAGTGATGTGACAATGCTTTCTTTGACAAGGTAACAGACTCTATATAAATCATCAGTACAAAGTGCTGGAAGTCAAAATTACATTATTGAATCTACACCCAAAAGAGTAAAAACAATACACTAACACTAAATCCTATCTTATCTTGCAAGGATCCTAGGATGTCTACTATAAAATTGGGTAATCTATATACTCTGAGCTGCACCAATAACAAAAACTTATAATGCAATTCATTTTTAACTTTTGCGGAGAACTACTATTGCCTTCAAAATACCTAGAGTTTCTCTCTTTCCAAATGGTCCACCATATTACTGCTGGGACAATTCTCCATCCGTCTTTCTTAGTGCTACCACCACCCTCAAAATTCCAGCCAGTTAGTGCCTCCCCTGTTCTTCCCAGCATCGTCCACCTTATGCCTCTGAAGCTGGTAAATAGATATGGAAGCTGTCTAACCACTTTACAATGAAGAAACAAATGGTTAATTGTCTCCTTAGTTGCTCGGACTCTCCAAAATTGTTGCCGCACCAGAGTCAGATCCGCCAAAAATGCACTACTTTTGGAGGATCCGACACGCACCCATCAACAGTTTTGAAGAGTCCAAGCAACATAGATTGTCTCTACATTATGCTCTTACATAAATAACATCGGGAGCACATATGTATGCTTCTGTAGATTCTCCTGAGTTAAAATAGCTTCTTTCACAATCAACCAAGTGAAAATAGCAACTTCGTATGGAATCTGTACTTTCCAGATAAGCTACCACGGTAAAAATCTGATCTGAGAACCCATCTGATTCATGTCCTTATAGGGGTCTGAATGAAAAGTTTTTAAAATACCTTGGCGGCGGCGTTGACTAAGAGATAGGGGGAGAGGCGAGGGAGAAGATGAATTTTTAAAATTTTTTTTGTCATTTTCTTTTAGTCATTTTTGGTATAATTTTTCATATCATGCACCTAATACGTGTGAGAATCACGTATATTATCCAACTCAGTCGATAAGTTGCCACATGCTCCGTCAATGGTCAGAGGGTTTTAAAATACCTGTTTTGAACAGGTTTAGGGGTCTGAATGAAACCCTGTGGAGTACAAGGACCGGGATGACAATCCAGAATGAGGGTCTCCTAGGCCATTCCGCCATTAAGTAACTAAGAGACATTTTCATGTGCTGTTACAAAAACATCTCTCATGAATTTATTTGCTTGTACATGTTTGCATGCTGTTCTGGTTTGTTCTATTAAGTGTTAATGAGACATTATGTCCATTTGAGCGTATTGAGATGTGTAGAAGTTGTACACTTTTCTGCTTCCTATGATTATCACCAGTGGTTTAAAGGTGTTCCTTGGGTATCACTGCTTTATGGCTATGATAAAGCATAGTATTCTTACGGTAATTTTATATCATCTATCTGTCTTTGGACGGTCATATAATATTGTGGTGCTAATGGTTTGGTGTTGTATTTTAGTATGTTTTCAGTCTTCTTAAATTTATGTTTTTCTTATTTCCTGTGGTAAAATTTTCAGGTTGAAACAGTTGCTCAATTTGGTGTTATCTTTCTTCTCTTTGCACTGGGCTTAGAGTTTTCCACAGCAAAGGTTGGATTTTGCTTCTTGAAGTGGAGACATTTTGTCGTTATATCTTATAAATTGAAAGAGGAAGTGCAATTTAACTTTGTAATTGCAGCTTTGGATCGTTCGAGCTGTTGCAGTATTAGGAGGGTCTCTCCAGATAATTCTTTTCATGTGTTTGTGTGGAATAACAGCCTCGGTATGCAATTTTGGTTTCACCTATTTTGGAGCTATTGTTATGACTAGCTCAGCTTTAGTAATCTGCATCCCTGAAAAGCTTTTTAAATTTCTTGCAATGATGTCACTTCGTCTTGGCCATGGTTGTTCATTTGCAGTTATGTGGTGGGAAAGCATCTGAGGGTGTTTTTGTTGGTGTCTTCTTATCAATGTCTTCGACAGCAGTGGCAAGTCCTTGTGGATTTTGACTTTTATTTTCCAATTGAATTTAGTGGACCACCACTTATTTTTTCATGGACTCCTATAGCATCTTTCTCACAAGGGGTGAGAAACACAGATATTACTGCCAAATAACTCAAGTTCATGTAAGGTGTATTTTACGAGAGAAATGGATTAGTTAACCAGTAATACAAAAAAATACTATTTTATAATTTAGGGAGAAGTAGAGAAATATCACTTTTTTTTTTAAACTGGTAAGATTGTATTCTTCAGCATTAAGGGTATGCTGGGCACCACCAAAAAGTGTCAGTTACTAGCTTCCTGTCAAATCTACAATCTGGTCCGTATCTACTATACACAACTGCTTACACCAAAAAAGTAAGGATACTAAACAATTCCATTTGACATAGTAGGCAGTGTCTCCACATTACATCACAGTATTCCTGCTAATGATTGAATCTGTGGGACTTCATTCACAGGAAAGAGACTACTTTTTCCCCAATTGACCTTCAACCCAGAGACTGCCTCAAACAGTACCAGTATCATCCTAATATATCTGATCTGTTCTGCTACAGGTTCACAAAAGATGATGGTGTTGTCTGCATAAAACATATGATTAATTTTGTCACTTCCCCCCCTCTATATCCCACTTTGAAGCCCTGAATCCATGTGTTTTGTGCTGCAATCCTCATCAGACAATCAAAACCCTCCATTGCCATAATGAAAAGGAAGGGGGATAGAGGGTCACCCTGTCTCACTCCCCTCTCTAATTCAAACAAACCCACAGGTTCTCCATTAACAAGCACAGAGAACCTGACAGTTTTAATGCATGTCTCAATCCACTTCAACCATCTACCTCCAATTCCCATCTGGTTAAGAATGCACAAATCATTTTCTATATTGGGTTTCATATGTCTCAATCCACTTCAACCATCTACCTCCAAATATAGTTGTTTTTACAAAATGCTAGGAGCTTGGTAGTGCTGGCAGACTGGAACTGGAAGTGATATAATTTGAAAGTGAAATATGTTTTGAGTGAATAATTTTCAATACAAGAGCATTACAGAAAATTGTGGAATGAAATTCACTTAAATTCTGGCATAATCGCAAGAAAAGATGGCAAAAGCTTACCATTTACTGGAAGTGATCGAATTTTAGAGAAATGCATTCTGAATGAATAATCTTAGAAACAATTATATTACAGAAATTGTGGAATGGGCCCAATTCACTTAAATTTTAGATCACAAGAAAAGGTTATAAAATCTTACATTTCCTCTGCATCTAGTTTTGTGCTTAACTTGTTGCTAAAGATGTAATTTCAAGCATTGTTTCGGAATTCCCTTTTACAAGAGAAACATTAATTCTTGGATATTCTCTGGGATTTCAGGCTATTTCAATCCTCTGTAGGTTTCTTTCTCCAAACACATTTTTCGTCTTAAATTGATAATTATAGATATAACGGGAAAGTGAGAAAGGAATGAATGGGCATTTCATATAAGCAGATTCTGTATTGTGAAGGAACCTATCTTGAATCTTAAATCTTTAGTCCACTCGTTCAGTGCTGCTCGCAAAAATATTGAATTAGACACATTGTGCAGTAGCTAGTAAATTATATTAATTTACTGAAGGATATTGTATCTTTCTGAATCACAGGTATTGAAATTTTTGATGGAAAGAAATAGTGTTAACACCCTCTATGGGCAAGTAACGGTTGGAATCCTTATTCTGCAGGTGTGTCTTAGCTACCCATCTTTTTTTTTTGATGATATTGCTATCATTAAAAGATACTATGCCGCATATTTTTTTTTCACGGATGGGTTATTAGTTATGCTAACTATTTTCAATGCTTATTAGTTGCCTGTTCTTTTTCATTTACAGTACTTCCTACTGAACTTTTGAGATGTTTCTCGCTGACAGGATTGTACAGTAGGTTTGCTATTTGCACTGCTTCCTATTCTTGGTGGTACTTCTGGTGTTTTTCAAGGAATGGCTTCCATGGCA
Source organism: Solanum commersonii (assembly GCA_029007595.1). Lineage (NCBI taxonomy): Eukaryota > Viridiplantae > Streptophyta > Magnoliopsida > Solanales > Solanaceae > Solanum > Solanum commersonii. The sequence goes on from JAJTWQ010000038.1 coordinate 2,335,760, forward strand.
AAATTGTAAGCAACAGTGTTTGGAAAGTTCTAATTTGAAACGCGAAACACCGTTATGCTATGCCATAGATGCTCTAACATAGTCTTCCAGGGTGCTAATGATTCATCATCCATATCAGATTCTGGTGCCAAGTAAAAGAATTCTCAAGTTATTCTTGGTACCTTACCTTAATTTCTAATGTTCTAAGTGCTGAAGTGTGTGACCATCTCATAAAAGCTTAAGTTATTAGAGAGAGCACACTTTTATTAGTTAATTGTATTCTCAACATGCCCCTAACGTGTGAGCCTGATACTTTTTTCATGGGCTAAGCATGTGAAAATTCTTTTTGATATGGGTTGCGAAGAGATTCGATCCCAGGACCTCTGCCTGCACTGATTCTACATTGAAGTGTGTGACCATCTCATTTAAAAGCTTAAGCTGTTAGAGAGAGCACACTTTTATTAGTTAATTGTATTCTCAACACTACGCATGAATGTAGACAAGTTTGGGTTAACTATTGTCCTGCATCAGATGGACTTGTGCGACCAAATAGAAGTCATCTGGCTGAGTCATTTCATCTTAGTTTCGACCTGATATTGCTGATGTAGCTTTCATTTGATGTTCCGAACTAACTTGTCATGCTACGCCATGATGTTATTTTCACCATAAGCATATTTTTATGGGGGCCTAAGATGTATATCTGATATAAAAGAGAGACAAACTAAATATTCTGGGGCACATTTCATTTTGTTGTAAATACAATTTGAATTCTGTTTTTGATAATCCCTCTCTACCTGCAAATTTTTTTCCTGGTTTTCTTTTTGACTTTCCGACGCTATTAAATTTATTGAATGTCTTAGAGGTACATCATTCCCTTAATTTGCTATGTCCTTTGGATTACAGATTGGTGGTTTTGTTGATGTTCTTGACCATTTTGTCGATGTTATGCCGCACTTGCGTACCTTGGTTTCTTAGATTGATGATAGGCCTATCATCACAGGTGACTTTACCTCTGATTGAATGCATGATTACTGTCACTTTTGTTTCCTTGGGTGACTTCGAATCTCTGATTTACTGGAACAATATGCAGACTAATGAACTGTACCAACTTGCATCTGTGGCTTTCTGCTTGCTTGTTGCTGGGGTTTGTCTTCCTTTCCTATCACTCTGACTTCCCCTTTTTCTTTAACGATTCATCCTGATAGCTTTTCAATTAATCACTTCTCAAGCATATGGTAGTAGTAAGCACACATGGCTGAATAAAATGAGTTGTTGCATCTTGTCAGTGTAGTGATAAGCTGGGTTTAAGTCTCGAACTGGGTTCTTTTGCTGCTGGAGTGATGATATCAACTACTGATCTGGCTCAGCATACTCTTGAGCAGGTACAACCTTATGTCCTTCACATACTCCCACTGCCTTTGGTCTTAAATCTTCCATTGTTTGCCAGGGGTCCTTTTCAGCCTGCATAGGGAATGTACATCTGTGTAAAGAGAAGTGTTAATTACCTTATCAAAAAAAGAAAAGAAAAGAGAAGTGGGTTATTTAGAGAATCTGTAGTTCCTAAAGAACTCCTAATTTGCCTTAGAATTCAATCCTTTGGAATAAAGCGTACAATGAATAGAGAGCTAGATATAGATAATTATATAACTGATCTTACTAGTTTGGGATTAGAGACACAGTTGATTGATTTACTGGCTGCTTTTTGTCATGAAACAGAATAAGTTGGCATGAAGCTGAAGGACATAGGCTACTCAAGGTTTAAGATCCTCAATTGACAATTAGCTGTATCAAATTATTAAAATTTCCAATGGATTTAAAGAGTTCAGAATTCATGATCACCTTGGTAGTTCTTTATCAACTAAAATTTGTCGACATCTTGATTGGTTCAAACCTAAAAGTTGAAAAACTCTACTGTGAAATTTAAAATCTTTAAAATTGAATTTCAGAATCCTCTTCCTTATCTAAAGGCATTTTAGTTACAAACACCAGTTGTTCGAAACTATTGTACTGTTTGGGCCACCCCATGGTCCTCGTGTTCTGAATTTGAAGAGCTTGGGCTCGAACTTTGATGAGCATCACTTTTTATGCTCTCACTTTTTCCAGACATAGAAGCAATGTTCATGTGGCCAGTGGTTTAAAAGGTGTTTTGTGCTGCGCTTTGGATTGCATCCTGGTGCAAGGAAATCTGCTTGGTGTCTGATATGAGAGGCGTATGCCTCTCGAACTGCATGCTCCAACTGGTAGAGTGTACTCAATTTCAGAAGGTGAATACTGGGAGGTCGAAGCTGTGGAACCCCTTCTCATACAAAAAGAAGCCTCTTCTCTTGACAAAGAAATAGATGTAACAGTTTGGTACACCAATATTTAATCAAGTTGAGCAAAATGCCTAGGGTGAATTTTTAAGGTCATGAAGAGGAGGTCTCAGAGCTTTTGATGCAAATAGACAGTAGCAGACAAGCAAGAAACACGGAGCAGGACACCGATTTTAAGAAATCTAGGTTCAAAAGTGCTTAGGAACAGAAAGGCCTAGTAACCTTTGATCTGAAATTCAAGAGCAATGGCCATAAAAGCTAGGGAGGAGTTTGATGGCAATTGATCCATGAATTTTAAGTTAATATCATGGAATGTAAGGGGGCTGAATAGGAGGGATAAAAGAAGACTAGTGAAAAGTTTGGTTCTGGATTGGAATGCATACATCATCTGTTTCCAAGAAACAAAACTAGAGGGGGACATGAAGGATTTGGTTAAACAAATTTGGGGAGGTAGATGGGTTAGTATGCTACTTCAAAAGCTAGTGGCACAAGAGGGAGAATTTTCCAATTATGGGATAGTGGAGTATAGAAAGTGCAGGCTCTGCAAATTGGAGCTCACTATCCTGTGCAATTTTGTAGCACAACTGCAGGATTTCTCATGCCATATTACGTGTGTCTAGACTCCTAATTGTGACATTGAAAGAGGAATAGTCTGGGATGAAATCAGTGCAGTCAGTCGTTTGATGGAAGGAGCTTGGGTTGTACGTCAGGGCTGTAATATCTCCGGATACCCCTCAGAGAGAAGGAATTGCACCGAAAGATCTAGACCTAAGTACTGGTTTTAATACAAAGTTACCTTACTCAAAAGAGGAGACTTCAAACATATCAACTTGATAGGTAGTGCTTACAAGTTATTTTCAAAGTTGCCAGCATTGAAAGACTAAAAAGGGTGATGTGAAAATTGGTGGGACTCAACAATTTGCCTTTATTAAGGGGAGGAATATTATGGATGTTGTATAAGTGGCTAATGAAGCAGTTGACTCAAGAATCAAACAAAACGAGCCTAGTATTTTACTCAAGATTACCTTCTCAAAAAAAAGTTTTATGCAAGCTTGACATTTAAAAGGCATATGATAAAGTTAGGTGGGGGTGGGATGGGGTGGGGGGGCTTATTTTACATATTAGGGAGGATGGGCTTTGGACACAAATGAATTAATTGAATCAACCAATGCACATCAACTATGTGTTATTCTATTCTTATAAATGGTTCTCTTTTTGGTTTCTTTAAGGCTCAAAGAGGGCTTCAAGAAGGTGATCATTATCTCCCTCTTTCTTAATTTTGGCTATGGAAGGTCTTAACAATATGGGAAGACAAACTAAGAACTATGGTTAGGAGTGGCAACAAAAAAAGACTTAGAACTATAATTGAATTAATGGCTTTGATATGGCTAGGAGTGACAACAACTGCCAGGAGTTAACTCATTTACAATATGCAAATGACACTTTTATTTTCTGCCAATGAGGAGCAACTTAAGTTTCTGAGTGTGATTCTGGTTCTATTTGAATGTGTTTCTGTCCTTAATATCAATTGGAGGAAGAACTCCCCATTTCTTATCAATGAAGCCAGAAACATGGAACGCTTCAATCTTGGGTGGAGTAGTTGGGTCCCCGTCCACTATCTACCATGGTATGCCCTGAGGGGCAAAGATAAAACCCATAGAAATTTTGGAATTGTATTATTGAGAAATGTGAGAAGAAACTAACTAGGTTGAAGTTTCAGTTTTTGTCTTTGGGAGGAAGACTTGTACTCATAAACTCTGTATAAGATGCCCTCCATAGTCCCTACATATATTGGGGAGGATGTGCTTTGGACACAAATAGATTAATTGAATCAAACGATGCACATCATGTGTTTTTCTAATCTTATAAATGGTTCTCCTGCTGGTTTCTTTAAGGCTCAAATAGGGCTACAACAAGATGATCCATTGTCTCCCTTGGTAATTTTGGCTGTAGAAGGTCTTAATAATATGGGAAGACAACTAAGAAATAGAGTGACAACCAAAAAACTGAAGAACTACGGTAGGATAAATGGCTTTGATATGGCTAGGAGTGATAATAGTCGGAGATTACTCATTTACAATATGCAAATGACACTTTAATTTTCTGTGATGCCAATGAGGAGCAACTTAAGTTTCTGAGGTGATTCTGATTCTGTTTGATAGTGTTTTTGGACTTCACATCAATTGGAGGAAGAGCTCCCTATTTCCTATCAATAATCCACAAACATGGAACACTTCAATTTTTTCTTGCCCACTGTCTACCTTGGTATGCCTTTTAGGGGAACAATCAAAATCCAAGGAATTTTTTTTTATGACAAGGGAAACCCGCAGCCGCTACCCTTTGGGTGCGCACTGGGTAAAATCCCTGCATGCTATAGCTCGCAAACCACATAGGAGAGGTAACCCGCACTAGGCAAGCCCGGTGCGACAAGCTCGACCCAGAAGGCAAACCCCTTTCTTTCGCTGGCAAGGGGTTTCGAACTTGAGACCTCCAACATGGAAGTCCCAAGCCCAAACCACTGGGCCACCCCGAAGGGTCAAAATCCAAGGAAATTTGGAAATGTATTATTGAGAAATGTGAGAAGAAACTAACTTGGTGGAAGTCGTCAGTATTTGTATTTGGGAGGAAGACTTGTACTTCTAAACGCTGGGTTAGATGCCCTCCCTACATATATGATGTCTTTGTTTTCATGTCCAACTAGAGTTATTAAAAGACTAGACACCATAAGATCTTTCCTTTGGCAAGGAGAAACAAGGATGATGAAGGCTTTCATTTGGTAAAATGGAAGGTTTAAACAGTGAGCAAAAAGAAGGGGGGACTGGGAATTAGGGATCTGAAGTTCCGGAGCAAGGCATTAAATATGAAATGGCTTTGGAGATGATACACTCAAGAAGATCACCTGTTATGGGGGAGAGCCATCAAAGCAAAATATGAGGAAATGGACAAACGGAAGGAGGTCAATACTCCTTATGGGGTCGGTATATGGAGATACATTAGGGTCTTATGGTCTGAATTGAAGAACAATTCCTTCATCAAGTAGTTGATGGTGACAAAATAGTTTGGAAGGATGTTTGGTTTGGACAGATAATTTCCAGGAGAGATTTTCTGATATTTTCAACCTAGTGCAGCATCAACATAAGACCATTGCAGAACTGTGGTCAGACCAAGGATGGGATCTTACATTTAGAAGGATGCTCAATGATTGGGAATAGGGAATTCTACAACATTCTGGGAAGTTTTGGAGGTTTACGGGAAAGGGAGACAACTTTTGATGGAATGGTCACAGCAGTGGTGCATACAAGGTGAATGCAGCCTATTAAGTTTTGAATCAGACCAACCAACAAATTGAAAATTGGCCATGGAAGTACATCTGGAAGTTAAAGATACCATATAAAGTAGCTTGCTTTGTTTGGCTTCTAACAAGAGAAACTGTACTAACTTAGGAAGAAAACCTGATGAAAAGAGAGATTACTCTTTGTAACAGATGTTTTTTATGTGGTGAAACAACAGGGACGGTGAGCCATCTTTTTCTTGATTGCAAGCTAACAGAGCAACTATGGAGGATGTTCATTAATCTCAGAGGCATCACTTGGATAATGCCAGTCAAGATCACTGAAACTTTAGTGAGTTGGGAGAAAGCAGGATTGGAGGCTAAGGATAGAAGATGGAGAATTGTCCCAGCTAGTATTTGGTGGAAAATCTGGAAACACAGGAATTCCAGATGTTTCGAGAATATGAACAACTCTATTCAACAGATCAAATTGAACTGTATTTTGCTCTTTTGTTTTTGGTGTCAACAGTCCTACTCAGGAGAAACTGCTTGATGTGCTAGATTCAATTTAGATTGTCAGAATAGCTTCAGTTTCTGTGAGTCAAATTGTATATATGGTTTCAGTACAATGTACTGTTTTGTTCATTTATAGAAATACACACAAGTTACCAGTTTCAAAAAATTATAAAAAAAATAATTTCCCAAGGATTCGAGGACCTCTGTTATCAAAATCTTTTCTCCACCTCTACTCAATTGTTCCATCATGATTTTTCATTCCCGGGACTTCTTTTTTCAATTGGATTGAGATTTAAGATGGCGTGAGAAAATAATCTTCCAGCTTTGAGAACATCCTAGTTTTGATTGGGATAAGTGGAAGAAGGGTGGGTGATTCATCATCTTTTTTGTTGAGCCCTGAATCCTCAGCATTCATTGCCCTTGTGATCTGAGTGAATAATTGCTGCAACAGTTTCAGAAAAAGTTTAGACGTGCTGAAATTTGTGTTCTCAAGTCTTAACTAGTTCTTAGTTTTTGGTTAGATTGTTGTGTCATATCCACATGCCATGGGTCTTGCCTCTTAGTGGTATTTTCATTTGTTGCAGGTTGAACCGATCCGGAACTTCTTTGCTGCTCTTTTCCTATCCAGCATTGGAATGCTTATCCATGTTCATTTTCTCTGGAATCATATCGATATTCTACTGGCAGCTGTTATATTGGTTGTCATCATAAAAACTATTGTGATTGCTGCAGTGGTCAAGGGTTTTGGTTATACCAACAAAGCTGCACTTCTTGTAAGTAGTCCAAACTGTTTTGCCAGAGAGTTTGCTCTAATGGTAGAGATCCCATTCACCTCCAACCATGAGTTTGGGTTGACCGTGTCATCAAGGAGAATAAGTGGAGAATACCACAGTGGCCCCTGGGCAGGAGGGTTTGGATGTGTAGGGTTTCCAAATGAAGTATTCAGAACTGTTTATGTCTACCTAAAAAAATGTTTAATGTCCTATATATAACAGTTGTTGAACTCTGTATTTGTTCCTCTGGTTTTGCATTACAAGTTCTTTGTCTGAATGGTATGTCCAGGTTGGTATGTCTCTGGCTCAAATAGGGGAGTTTGCATTTGTTCTTCTCAGTCGCGCTTCAAATGGTCATCTCATTGAGGTAGTGGTTTAGTTAAAGTGCTCTGCTCCGCAGAAGTAATTTTTTTTTTCTATTAGTTTGTATGCTAATATGATGTCGTCATGAAAAAAATTACTTTACTTTGGATGCTAATATGATGTTGTGTTATTTTAAGTAGCATTAAGGAGGAACTTTTGTTTAGGAGATTGGGATTACAGATGATTTTACATATTTGAAGGGTAGTCACTGGTTTCTAATTTCCTTTTGCACTTATGAAGTCCCTATTTGTACACAGATTGGTTGTTCTTACTAGAGAACGGTATCTTGTATATGACTTGTATATGGGGTTTCCTCTTTTACATAAACAAAATTACTTACTGTTAGAATAGAAAAAAATAAGTATTTCCTACTTAGAATAGGAATAGGAATAGGAATAAGAATAGGAATCCTAGTTGGAAAAGGATTCCAATGTAGTGTCTATAAATAGGGTCTCAACGTAACTATTTAGATACACAATTCAATAATATTTTTCCCATATATTTCTCACATGGTATCAGAGCATTGGTGAGAAACTTCAAGTCACCGTGTCAAATTCCGGCGACGACGGTTGGGACTGATTTGTGTCATCTTTCGTTCTGAAGGTGTTGTGCGAAAGACCACACCATCACGAGGCTCGGGAAGCTCAGGCGACTGAACCCCAATTAGATCCACCGGAAAACAGCCCCTCACGCGCCGTTCGAAGGTGGAAGTTTTCCGGCAAGATCTGGTCACACGTTGGAGCGTGAGTGCTGCTCCAGTCATATGTTTTCGAGCAGTTTTCTTCTGTTAGGGTCGTCTAGTATTTCCGACTGTAACCCGTTTTTTCTCAGATCCGATCACGGAATTAGGGTTCCGGTGATTTGGGGGCGATTTCCGGCGAAAGCGCACCACCGTAGGGCGTTTCGGCAAGTTCCCGGTAAAATCGAATTTTCGTGCCACCGTGGGCGTATTTCGGCGCCTTCCAATATTTTCGGACCCACCGTAGCAGGTTTACGTCGGTTTCCAAAGATACATACCAGTCTATGGAGAATTGACGAAGGAGAGAACGTTTTGGAAAATCTCGATCCAAGTGTAGTCATTGTCATAAACCTGGACACACTCGTGACGTATGTTATATTTTGCATGGTCCACCACCCAGTTATGATCCTATTGTTCTAAAGGAATATAATGAGCTCCTTCGAAATCGCGCAAGTAAACAACGTTTTGGAAAACCTCGATCCAAGTGTAGTCATTGTCATAAACCTGGACATACTCGTGACATATGTTATATTTTGCATGGTCCACCACCCAGTTATGATCCTATTGTTCTAAAGGAATATAAAGAGTTCCTTCGGTATCGTGCAAATAAACAAACGTCTCCACAAGTAGTTTCGGTTGCACAACCTAATGTTTCTGTTGCGGGTAATTCATTTACTTGTGTGTCACAGTCTAGCATTCTTGGATCATGGGTCATAGACTCAGGGGCTTCTGATCATATCTCTGGTAATAAATCACTATTGTCTGATATTGTTTATTCACAATCTCTTCCAGCTATTACTTTAGCCAATGGGATCCAAACAAAACCAAAAGGGGTTGGAAAAGCCAAACCCGTATCTTCTGTCACCCTAGACTCTGTTCTTTATGTCCCTGGTTATCCTTTTAATCTAGCATCGGTTAGTCGTTTGACGACTGACCCTACATTGTAGCATAACCTTTTTTGATGATTTTTTCTCATGCAGACCGCAAAGACGGGACGAGATGATTGGAACAGGACATGAATCACAAGGCCTTTACTATCTTACCTCTTCAAATTCCTTAACAAAGATGCTCCGTTACAGATTCCCCAGATCTAATTCACAAATGTTTGGGACATCCAAGACTATCCAAACTGCAAAAGATGGTGCCTAGTTTGTCTAGTTTATCCACATTAGATTGTGAGTCGTGTCAACTTGGGAAACACACTCGTGCTACATTTTCACGTAGTACTGAGGGTCGTTCAGAGTCTATTTTTTCATTAGTTTATTCTGATATTTGGGGTCCTAGTAGAGTCAGTTCCACCTTAGAATTTCGTTATTTTGTTAGTTTCATTGATGATTATTCGAGATGCACTTGGGTTTTCTTAATGAAAGATCGTTCTGAGTTATTTTCTATATTCAAAAGTTTCTTTGCTGAAATACAAAATCAGTTTGGTGTTTCTATTCGTACTTTTCGTAGTGATAATGCCTTGGAATACTTATCATTCCAGTTTTAGGAGTTTATGTCTCACCAAGGAATTATTCACCAAGGAATTATTCACCAAACATCTTGTCCATACACTCCTCGGCAAAATGGTGTAGCAGAAAGAAAGAATAGGCATCTCATTGAGACTGCTCGCACTCTCCTCATTGAATCCCATGTTCCGTTGCGTTTTTAGGGTGATACAGTCCTTTCATCTTGTTATTTAATTAATATGTCTTCTTCTATTCAGAATCAGGTTCCACATTCCATACTGTTTCCTCAGTCACATCTCTATCCTATCCCCCCTCGTGTCTTTGGGAGCACATGCTTTGTTCATAATTTAGCCCCAGGGAAAGATAAATTAGCTCCTCGTGCCCTTAAATGTGTCTTTCTTGGTTACTCTCGAGTTCAAAAAGGGTATCGTTGTTATTCACATGATCTTCATCGATGCCTTATGTCCGCTGATGTTACATTTTTTGAGTCTCAACCTTACTATACATCTTCTGATCATCCTGACGTATCTATAGTCTTACCTATACCTCAGGTCTTACCTGTGCCAACCTTTGAGGAATCTACGATTACTTCTACATCTCCAGTTGTAGTGCCACCACTACTAACTTATCATTACCGTCCACGTCCAACCCTAGTCCCAGATGATTCATGTCATGCGCCAGACCCCCGCCCTACTGCGGACTTGCCTCCTCCTAGCCAACCGCTTGCACTTCAAAACGGTATACGATCCACTCGAAATACTAACCCACATTATACCTTCTTAAGTTATCATCGTTTATCATCACCCCGTTATGCATTTGCGTTGTCTTTGTCCTCTATTTCCATTCCTAAGACTACAGGTGAAGCACTTTCTCATTTTGAATGGAGGCAAGCTATGATTGATGAGATATCTGCTTTACATAAGAGTGGTACTTGGGAGCTTGTCTCCCTTCCTGCAGGTAAATCTACTGTTGGTTGTCGTTGGGTTTATGTAGTCAAAATTGGTCTAGACGGTCAGGTTGATCGACTTAAGGGTCGCCTTGTTGCCAAAGGGTATACTCAGATATTTGGGCTAGATTATAGTGACACTTTCGCTCTTGTGGCTAAAATAGCATATGTTCGTCTTTTTCTATCTATGGCTGCCATTCGTCATTGGCCTCTTTATCAGTTGGACATTAAGAATGTTTTTCTGCATGGTGATCTTGAGAAAGAAGTCTATATGTAGCAACCACCTGGTTTTGTTGCTCAGGGGGAGTCTAGTAGCCTTGTATGTCGATTGCGTAGGTCACTCTATGGTTTGAAACAGTCTCCTCGAGCTTGGTTTGGAAAGTTTAGCACAGTAATTCAAGAGTTTGGCATGACTCGTAGTGGAGCTGATCACTCTATGTTTTATCGGTATTCTGCACCAAGTCGATATATCTATTTGGTTGTTTACGTTGATGTTATTGTTATCACCGGTAATGATCAAGATGGTATCACTGATTTGAAGCAACATCTCTTTAAGCACTTCCAGACTAAAGACCTTGGCAGATTGAAGTATTTTCTAGGTATTGAGGTTGCTCAGTTTAGATCAGGTATTGTTATTTCTCAACGCAAGTATGCCTTAGACATTCTTGAGGAGACGGGAATGATGGGATGTAGACCTATTGACACTCCTATGGATCCGAATGTTAAACTCCTTCCAGGACGGGGGAGCCACTTAGTAATCCCGAAAGGTATAGACGGCTTGTTGGAAAGTTGAATTATCTCACGGTGACTAAACCCGACATCTCTTTTCCCGTGAGTGTTGTAAGTCGGTTTGTGACTTCCCTTGTGATAGTCATTGGGAAGCGCTTGTTCGTATTCTCGCGATATATAAAGTCGGCTCCCTAAAGGACTACTCTTTGAGGATCAAGGCCATGAGCATATCATTGATATATACGACGCCGATTGGGCGGGGATCACCTCTCGCGGACATTCGACATCCGGATATTGTTTTTTAGTAAGAGGTAATTTGGTGTCGTGGAAGAGTAAGAAACAGAATGTGGTTGCTCGATCTAGTGCAGAATCAAAATATCGAGCAATGGCGACAACAACTTGTGAGCTAGTTTGGATCAAACAGTTGCTAGGAGAACTAAAATTTGGCAAAATTGATCAGATGGAACTTGTGTGTTATAATCAAGTGGCTCTTCATATCGCATCAAATCCAGTATTTCATGAAAGGACTAAGCACATTGAGATTGACTTTCACTTTGTCAGAGAAAAGATACTCTCGGGAGATATTGTTACGAAATTTGTGAAGTCAAATGATCAGCTTGCAGATATCTTCACCAAGTCCCTCACATGTCCTCGTATTAATTACATCTGTAATAAGCTAGGTACATATGATTTGTATGCACCAGCTTGAGGGGGAGTGTTAGAATAGAAATAAGTATTTCCTACTTAGAATAGGAATAGGAATAGGAATAAGAATAGGAATCCTAGTTGGAAAAGGATTCCAATGTAGTGTCTATAAATAGGGTCTCAATGCAACTATTTAGATACACAATTCAATAATATTTTTCCCATATATTTCTCACACTTACCTTATCGACAAAGGAAATCTGTGACACATGAAATCCAAATTTATCAAGTAAAATTACTCGTAATGCTTTGCTTGTTGCCACTCCTTTATGTATTTTTAATCTAGGTTGATGTTATGAACTGATGACCTTGAGATGAGTGATGGAATTTGGTCACTGCTGCAGGGTAAAGTGTATATGCTGCTTCTGGGAACAACTGCACTTAGCCTGGTATGTAAATGTGTTGCTCTCTCCATTTTTGACAAAAATAAAAATGTTCCTTTAGTCTCGCTTTTGTGACTTCTACAGATTCTCAGTAAGTCTGTTATGGTTGTTGGCATTTATGTTAAATGGGTTCTGGGCATTGTAGTCTCTGAACATACTGTACTTTTTGAGTGTTTGAGATACATGGTGACAACTTGTTGTGAGCACAAGTCTTGATGCGCTAATGGAAGGGCATAGCATTAATCTGCCTCTATATATATCTCTCATTTTGGATGGTTTATGCTTTGATGAGTAAAGTAATTCTATAAAAGTGTCTGTTTGCATGGTCCGGGATGTGGAAAGTGGACCGATCCAATGAATGCCTTTTATTTAACTGGCCGATTCAAAGGTACTGTTGCATGCTCAATGCTCGTGCCTTTTTGAGGAGAGAGCAGCTGCATCTGAAAGATGCTTCAGACTTGTGGCAATTTTGCATGCTGAACTTAAGAGCTGAATTAAGGGTTTCCTTGACTCCATTTTGGTAGGGTTAGTAGTGGAAATTCTTGAACGATGATTTGGATTGAAAATATAAAAGATTGAAGCTTCTTCCTAGATATCTTTACCAATATTAGCTGCATTGATATTAGTTCGCTGTACATTGTGTAGCCAAATTCAAGGTGAGTTAGCTGCAGTCAGATGTATTTGCAGAAAAGGGGCATTAGAAGTTTCTACATGGCATGACAAAATGTTTGTAGATTACATAGTCTATTTTCCCTCGGTTTTAGCCCAAAACAACAAAAGGGTTCCCACATAAGTTTATTGAGGTCAAATATAGAAGGAAAGGAAAGAACAAAAGTAGAATGCGAGAGTATCATTAAGTTGTATATCTAAAAGGGCTCAACCAAAGCTAGTTCAGGCCGGGGTCTCTAAACATCCCATTTTCTGCATATGAATGGTCTGCAAAAGTACCCCAGATTTCTTAGCATGTTTTATTTCTTAGTCCATTCTGGAAGTCTCCATCTTGCATCTTCCCCCCAATATCATCAAGTTACTACTGGTTATTATCTTTGAATGTGCCTGGTCCAGATATTATCAGCTAGCCTCAATATAGCACTGATGAGCCTCATGCAACCTGAACTAATAATTGGTGAAGAGAAATTATAATGTTACATGGGCCAATCTATTTTCTTTTTTTGGTGGGGGTGAGGTAGGGGTTTTTTCTACATCAATTAGAATTGACTGTTATATTTTATAGAAATTAATTTGTGCCAACTCCAAAGCATTTCTGCAGGTTACAACACCGTTACTTTTCAAGCTAATTCCTGCTGTAGTTCACCTTGGAGTTCTACTGCGATGGTTTTCCCTTGATATACCAAATGAGGTAGGGTGGCTTTTTCCTGAAAAATAGCTGATTCTCTCTCAGTTTTATCAGCCTGCACACTCTGCATGGTTTTTCTCTGAATACCCGGGTTAGCTAAGAGTTTTAAGGTATCTTCAAAATGACTTTTATCCCAGATTGGATCTAAAGGAGATACCATGCGCGCAGACAGTTCTAAGCGTATTACTGTGCTGATACAAGGCCCTCATGATTCATGATAATAAATAGAAACATGAACAGTAAAGCGATTCTCACACTTTACCTGATGGCATTCTTATGCTGGGCGACAGGTGCCCAAGTGTGCAAAGGCTGTTGATTGATTGGATGATTGATCATCATGACGCTCGTTTTATGCACCCACATCGGATGGTTTTCTTTGATATGTCGGAAACTCGTCGCCATATGCAGAGCAGTGTATACAAACATTTTTCTGGCATTTGTTTCCGGGACGGTGTTAATGGACTACTCTGTACAACGTCGTCCATTTGTAATGCAATTTTTTGTTTTCTTTAATCGTAAGTTTGAGTTTGTGGAATTGGTGGTTTCAAGTTGGCTAGTGTAAATAGCTGATAGTACATACTGTTAGAGTGTTTACCGTATAAAGTCTTACTTTACTGTATACAGTTGAGCTATGACCTCCAATTGTTTCACTAAAATCATTGATTTTCTGCAATTTTTTTGTGCATATCCAGATCATCTGTTTGGCAAAAAGATCTTTCAATTATTGGGTTTTTGTGGGTTACAGATTTGTAGTACTATCTAAAAATGCACGATGACAAAAACTATTTTGGAAATTTTGCTGCCTGATTTGATCACTAAAAAGATCTGTTGGCAATAGATTCTGATTCCAAATAACTAGTTCATCACATTGCCCATTGTTCCATCTTCTAATTCGAAGACGTTTAAAGAGCGAGCTTTAGAAGTTCAAAGTTTGTTCAAGATTTTGCTGAATTTTTGTTTCCGTGCTTAAAGATAATTTCAACTTTCAAGTATCTTTTCCAATTAAAGAACTTTAAATATTTCTTTGGATTTTGTGGCAATCTTTTTAAATTTCATTATTCTTTTCACCCAAGATGAGAAGGGTTAATGACGTCACAATTTATAGCTATCTATCTTCTATATTACCTTGAAGGCATAAACTTTCAAACTTGAATATTAAGTTATTATAGTACTTCTAATTAAAAACACTCAATTTAGTATATTTTTTATTTATTTATATTATATTAAAACTAGACAATTTTTTTACATTGAAGGGTTGTGACAATTTCGATAAGCTATGACTTTTTCGAAAGGTTGTGAATGTTTCAAAGAGTAGTAATTTTTTTGATGAGTTGTGGTTTTTTCAAAGGGTTGTGACCTTTTCAAAAGGTTATAACTTTTCTGATGAGTTGCGACTTTTTTTAAGGGTTGTGACTTTGTCGAAGGGTTGTGACTTTTTCGAAGGATTGCCACTTTTTCAAAGGATTGTGACATTTTCAAAGGGTAGTGATTTTCTGAAGAGTAGTGTCTTTTTTGATAAGACAGAATTAACACCTATTCATATTTACTATTTGTTAGCCATAAATAAAAAGACTTTCTCTCATTTTAAAATTGCAGTTTCTTTAAGTTTTCTACTTTACTTCTTAAAACACCTCAAGGTGATTTGCAACAGTTGAATAAGTCTGAAGCTCAATGAAATTTGAGGTACCACATTAGAAAGAAATGGTAAACAAATTGTTGCAAATCATTCATCAATTTGCACTTTTATTTTCCTCCTGCGATTATTATCACATGCATACTTTAATATTATTGAAATCATTTTAAAATATTAATATTAATTAGTATGAGATAGACGTGCAACACACATTTTCGAGAACTAATAAAAGTATGAACTTCCTATCTTAAAGGTTAAATTACATATTCACCCTCCTTAAAAACCTAATTAAAATTGCCTAAATAGACATGTAAATTTTAACCTAATAGCCACCAACGCTTTAGAGCACTTTTCTAAAGAAACGCCTCTCTTCACAGAGAAACAAAACCACACCTTTGAACAACCATAACCCTAATTCTTCACTGCATCAACAATATTCAGCAACACTTCACACACACAAAAAAAGGCAACACTTTTTGCAGAAACGTTTCTCTCCGTAAAGATAAAATCATGCCTTCGAACAATGATAACCCAATGCAATACTTCACTCCAATACTTCATACTCCTTCAGCAACAATCAACGAACTATTTTCAACGAGTAGGCTGATATTTTTGGTGTTCCAAACTATTTTTTACTTCTTTCACTTATATTCTTTGTCTTTGAGTATAATTGTTATCTCGATGAGATGATGACTATATGTTACGATTAAAAAATGAACGTGATGACACTTGTCTATCTCACCAAGATAAGTTAGCCTCAACCCAACAGAATGAATGAAATGCGGAAGGATAAAGCAAGAACAAGATAAAAGCTAGAAAATTTATTCTTTCTATTAACACCCCAAAATTTGGTTGTCACGTATACAAGCCACTAATATAAAAAGAGAATTCAAAATATAAATACAAGCCATATAGTCTTTGTTTCTCAAATAGAACAAATCATAAAGTAAAGGAACAAGATGGCTCGCTGAGATGACAAGCAGCTATCTCTCTAGAAGAAGAAGAAGAAGAAGAAGAAGAAGAAGAGGAAGAGGAAGAAGAAGAGGAAGAAGAAGGAGAAACAGGAGGAGGAGGAGAAGAAGGAGGAGGAGGAGAAGAAGAAGGAGAAGGACGAGAAGAAGAAGAAGAAGGAGGAGGAGGAGGAGGAGCAGGAGGAGGAGGATGAGGAGGAGAAGAAGAAGGAGGAGGAGGAGAAGAAGGAGGGGGAGGAGAAGAAGAAGGAGAAGGACGAGAAGAAGAAGAAGAAGGAGAAGAAGAAGAAGAAGAAGGAGGAGGAGGAGCAGGAGCAGGGGGAGCAGGAGGAGGAGGAGGATGAGGAGGAGAAGAAGAAGGAGGAGGAGGTCACACGGATCCGACTCAGAACCTACACAAGTATAGAAGTAAGGAGTGAGTGAGTACCAACAACACGGTACCCAACAAACAACCAAATAAACATGGCAACCTAGCTAGAATTTGAATACTCCTTTTCAACCTAACCGAACCTCCTCAAACTACAACTTGCAAAGAAATCAACCCAACCTAACAGTTCTACAATAAATAGTTCACAAGGCTCAATATTCACAGTCCAAAGTCACAAGTCAACAACCAACACGTATCAAGTAGTCATATCACAAGTATCAAATACACAAATCACAATTAACTAATAAGTTAATCATAAGCATCAAAATGCATCAAACATAAGAATCAACTCTCCCCAGAATCATTTCCATCGGCCTTATGTCATATCGCTAGTAGAAACCATTTCCCATCGGATTTATGTTAAATCACTAGCTGGGACCATTTCTTATCGGCTTTATATCAAATCACTAAAGGGAACCATTTTCCATCGACTTTATATCAAAAATCACTAGCCGGAACCATTTCCCATCGACTTCATATCAAATCACTAGCCAAAACCATTTCCATCGGCTTTATATGAATTGCACTGGCTGGAAATTACCTCGACATCACAAGCACCTGCCAGAAAAGACCTCATCATCAATAATCATCACATACCTCATCACGCTATTCATTAATCAATGCATACAAGCAATATCACACCACACGAAGAGACAACACGTCATGTAATTCAACTCCACATTCAAGCCATCAAGGCATTTCATCAAATAAATCACATAAGGTCACAACAAGGCAATTCACAAATTGTCGTTATCATCGTGGAGACTTTTCATTTATCCCTTCTTTGTTTATAACATTAATCAAGTGGAGCAATAAAACCCTTCACCTCATTCCAAATCACTCCCCAACATACATACAATGAAGAGAAGTAGACAATTCTTCTATTTTACAAAGCTTAAGAGATCACTTGCCTTGAACCAATCAATTAATCACTCCAAGAGTTGAGTCTTCCCCTTTCGAATCACTTCTGAAGCCACACAATCTATATATAAGCAAGCATTCACAATAAAATTTTGGAAACAACAATACTCATACCAATTTCCTTGAAAAATGGGTCAATTAACTCAAAACCCGATTTCAAAAAGAAGGTTTGAATCCTAAATTTAATACTTGAAAATCATGTTCAAGGCTTTAGGAATTCAATGGAAAAAACCATTTCGAAAAATGTATCAAAATCGATTCATAATCTCCATTTTAGTTTAAAACTTGAGTTCTTGAAAAACCTTGTCATTTACTAATCAAAATCTCAAATTTGATGTTAAAATCGATAAATAATCAAAGGGAAATGAGGTTTTAGGATCATAAAAGCTTACCCAAATAATTCACAAATCGCCTCCAAGGATTTTTCAAGCTCAAAAATGGAAAATGGAACTTAAACCCCAAAATTTGCATGTCAAAACCCCCTCTAATGTTGCTTTTGCGAACCAGGTTGGCTTGTTGGGGGTCTCGCTTTTGCGAACCAGGTTCCGCTTAAGTGACCATCGCTAAAGAAACCCATGGTTCGCTAAAGCGAACCCCGCACAAAAAGTCAGTCTCACTTTTGCGAACCAAGTTCTGCTTAAGAAAACCCCGCCCATAAGTACAGTCTCGCTTTTGTGAACCAGTTTCCTCTTAAGCGAGGACTGCAGCACTAGAAACAACATCCAATACCAAAACATCAAAAGGGCCCTCAAGATTCATTCGAAACACCGAGACCACAAACCACATATGCAAATTGATTATACTTGATGTTCCAGACTCAATGGGACCATTGAAACATGAATCTGAGGTCTCCTTGACCCAACATCCGTGAAAACCACAAAAAATTAATATAACGACTAAAAAGGCTAAAACAAGCTCGAGACCTCTCAAAAATCAACCAAGACCGCATCTAGGCCTAAAATCATCCTCCGAATTCAATGAAACCGTCGAAATTCTTATCTGAGCACCCGAACCCCAAATGTTGACCAAAGTCATCTCAAAGGCTAAAATTTCAACAATTTCCAACTTAGGACCTCAAATCCTCAAAGTGACTCCGAATATGAAATCGACAACTTTTCTAGTCCAAATTCCACAGTCCAAGACTTATGGAAACGATGGAATTTCATTTCAGCACTCGAAACTTCAAAAGACTCCGAAAACCACTTTTAAGCTACTTTAGCATTTCAAAACCAAAACTTACCAAATTTTCAAAATTTTACTCAAAACTTGGAAACCAACTTTCAAAACTCAAACATAAGAGACTCGGGGTTGATATCAGTAAGGTAAAACAGTAATTTTATAAGGATTACAAAAAATGACCAACCGGGTTGATAGAATTACTGTTTTACCTCCCTTCTTCCATTAGATGTTATACTATTTGTTGATTGATGAGGAATTATTCTCTTTAATTGTCTCCATTCTTATGTGAGAACACAATTTAGCCCTTTAAAAATGACATTCTTTCCCTAGCAAAATTTAACTGTGTATCATATACTAATACGTTTTGAATTCTATTAACATGCAATTTGAATTACCCACTTTTTTTTATATATAATTAAAGTTATTTAAATATACTAACTAAAAACCTGTATAGAAAAACTTAAAAAATTTCTTATTAAAGTATACCTGCTTCAAAAGAAATTCTTGGATTTCTATGTTTTTTGGTATGAATATTAGATTGGTGCAATAGAGGGGCAAAAAATAGTGTATTTTGAAAATTTTGCTACTTAAACTATACCTGTTTTAGCAGAAATATAAGATTGTTGATGTTGAAATTGATCACTTTATTTGCTATAGGAGTTAAGCCATTCACCCAATTTTCAAGATAAGTGTATATTGAAATCGAGTTCGTGTGTGTGATAATTTCTTTTGTTGGGAATTGAAAGTTTAAACGTTTTGTTCTCAATTAGTAATAAGAATTGTACTGCTCTAATGGTCTCATCAATTTCTTTTTAGTTTAATTAAAATAGTTATAATTCGAAGGGTGATGGAAATAAATATCATAGAAAAAAGGGAACACATGTTTGATGATTTATTTCTCTTTTGAAATTAACGAACGTAGTTTTCTAAAAAAAAATATTAATAAGAAAATACATGTAATGAAAAATAATAATTTTCTATTATCCATCTATGGAGCATTAAGCTATAATAATAATTTTGATATTTACCACTAATTTAATCTCTTGCTTTTCGGATGTTTAAATGTTAGTAACAGTAACATCACTTATTGAACAATAGTTACTGATAAGTTTAACTTGGAAATAAATTTCATGAAATATTCATTTTAAGTATATAAGATATATAATTTTAAAAGATACCTCTAGATAACACTTGGTTCAAAGGTACAATTCAATTACAAAATCAAATCTATGCTTTGTTAATTTCGTTGAGCCGTGAAAGTTTATGAGCAACAAAGTGCTAATTGACAAGTCCTCACGTTTTTTTTTTTAAAAAAAAAAACTCCTGTTGAATTTATCATATGTATTTATGGTTGTTCATCTCTATGAATTTAGACTATATCCAATCATCGTGACCTTGACAAATAAGTCACTACACGACAATCTATATTGACAATTAACAAAAAAAATATTTTAATCTTTTATTTATAATTTTTACACCAAATTTTATTCTAATAATATTAATTTATTTTTAAAGATTGCATATTACTTGGCATACACGTGCTATGCACGTGCCATGAAACTAGTACTACTTAAAATCATGAACTTTCAAACTTGAATGTTAAACTACTATAGTTCCCAACTAAACATACTATACTCATATTTATTTATTTTATTATATTATATTAAAAATAGACATCTTTTCACATTAAAGGATTGTGACTTTTTTTGAAGGTGTCACGATCCGAGACACCCTGGATGTGGCTGGCACTCGAGAACCGTTGATAGTCCCCAAGCGAAGCCTCATCCTGACTGATTACAAGCGGAAGACTAACTCAAGCATACATAAGCTTAAAATTGAATTAAATTCATTAAACTCAAATACTCAACGTTAAAAAAGTCAATTTGAACAATACTCATTGAGAATACTTATAGTTTGTAAAACAACTCAAAGAAAGTAAATATGGAAAAACTCCCCAACTCTATCTATCTATGAAGCATCTACTCTTACAGAAGGATATCAGGACAAGACCCACGACATCTCAAAACTACTAACTGTAAGGTAAAGGTGAAGTCCTCTGGAATATTAGAATGCTCACCAAAGCTGACTGGAATCTCAAATGACCTCAACGCAACGCATGTTGATGATCCTGAATACGTGTATCTACATAATGAAACGCTGCAGGTCAAATGACATTACTACATTGAATGTACAAGTAAGTGATAAGGTTAGAGTAAACAACTTACTGGCTTAAACGACTAAAAGCAACATAACTGGATCAATACATGAATATGAAATGAAAACCATTTAAGCTTTACAATTAAAAGCAATATGAAAATAATATACTTTACTTTGTGGGGTGGTGGCGTTGGAAAGAGGACTCGAAGGCCTTCAATTTGATAGCTCATGGGCCACCTAACTTTTTATGTGCTAAAAGATATGGTCGTTTGAAGTTGACCAAAGTGAAATCTCTTAGTGAAACTCAACTAGAAAGAAAGTTTTCAACTCAACTTTATGCTATGCAATTTTAGTGACCTTAACATCTAAGAAAATTTAGAATCACTCAGTTCAAATCTTATTCACCATAAATAATGACTCGAGTCTTAACTTAGAAAATTTTGGGATGTTACAGTAGCTCCTTTTTGGAATGATTCGTCCTCGAATGAAGGCTGGAGTGAGAATGGAAATGTGTTATTCTTAATATATTCAAGCCTAACTCAAAATCACAAAGTACTTAACATAGGGCAATTATTCTGATCTAAATCAAAAGACTCGTGTTCTATACCTCTGTAGGAAACCTCATGCCAAGAGCACAACTTCTTACCACTACATTCAGTTAACCTTGAGCTCATATCATTGATAACGTTCAAATATACTTCTTGAAAAGAAATATAAACGATCGTATGCAATATATTTACCCAACTATGAGTCGAGGTCGATCCCACAGAGAATATGGAAGAATATTGTCAATAACAAATATTTAACTCGATAGTCGTTATATAAAAATGGGGGGTTTTAAATTGAAATAAAATAAAGACAATAAAAAGATAGCTTTGAACTAAGTATTTATTTATATTCAGATTATTAAAAGTAACTAGGAATGTGTTTCCCATAAGCTCATAACGCAGTAATCCTAATAATAGTAATCCTTTTCTAGTGTCTTACATGCAAAGTGGTAAGTTAGGTATCTCTAAATCCTTGGTCCGGCATCTAGAGAATTTCACCCTGCACCTTGGTCCTGCTACGTGTGTATAATTTACTAACCCTTACCTTTACCTCATATTAGACATCATAATCGATGTTTGGCTTAGTTATTACTTCACACCAATCGATACTAGCATATTAGATAGTATCACACTAAATCTATGTTGATAATTCTTTTCTTGTTGATTACCTCCTTGGTCCGGCAAGTAGCAACAAGGCGAGTTCTAACATTTGCAACCGCTAAAAAGACTTTTAAACGAAAGAATTATCAATGCATGCAAAATGCTATTCAAGAATTACTTAGTTATTATTCATACTTTGTTAATCGCTTATTGTTCCCACAACCCTAGTTATGAAATTTAGCTACTCATTATCTCAAAACCACAATCAAAATTTATTAGAATAAATATGCTTGTGTTAATCATAAAAAAGTTAAGAACAATAACTAAACTATCTTTTATTAATCACAAATACAAATAAATAATAAAGGAGAAAAAAGAATAAACCACAATTTTCTGGCCTCCACGGCGGCTCTTCCAAAGTTCCTAAGCTAGAAGAAACTTTATATTGTGTTTTGTATCTTGGTTCTTTGCTTTCCTCTCTCTCAAATAATTATTTCTATGCACTATTTATAGATGTAGGAAATCCTAAATAAAATAATTAAGTCCAAATTAAATTAGGAATCCAAAACCAAAAGGAATTGGATTCCTTTTTATTTTCAGCGTGAACAGTAACCGACCGCCTCCACAATTGGTTGTTGCATTCACTTGCTGCCACGTATACAGTAGAGGCAACTTGAAAATTTTCAATTGCAGCCACCTTTTCCTTATATATAAATATATTATTTTATTAAATTTAATCCATTAAGCTGTCTGCTTGATTTCCTTCTTCAACCTTCAATCTTTAATTCATTTTAGCTCCAAACTTCTTTATTTTTCCATCAATTTAATCCTACAAATAAAATACACAATTTAGCACAATTCATAAAATTTATGCTCAAAAAGGAAATATATAAATAATAAATATGAGGAAATAATGATTAAAAATATGTATTTTTAGCCTCACATCAATCATGAAACACCTAATGTATCTCGCATTTTCCATATGTTAACAACACCAGATTCAAGCTTACAACCTTAACCACTCCATGGAATCCTACTAATCAACTTTTTAAGAATTTCTCATTCTCTCGTCACTTCTACCAACTGAACTTTCATGCATTATCACCAGAAAGCGGACTTATTACTCATCGTAAAACCTTATCTCCTTCTTCCTCCACGTTTATAACCTTAGATGGAATAAACACACTATAACTATCACAATAAGAACTAGCAATCCTTTTCTCTATCATCACATAACTACTATTAACAACACCACTCCAAAACTAAAAATGAGTAATGAAAGAACTTTAGGGCGAAAGATCATAAGCAAGATTCATTCGAGATGTTTGATATAAGAATATGCATGACATAACATTTTATTACTAGCCATTGAGAGTAAATCATGAATTCGTAAAACTGAGAATACTATGAGATACGAGTGCTTATATGAATAGGTTCATATAATGAGGCTGATATCCATAACTTTATGGATTAAGCTTGAGATTAATGGGCTAAAGTCTTTGCCCCTCATTCTGAAAACTGAGCATAGATGTGAATCTCTCTGAAGTGTATGAGATTAGGTCATGAACACAATTGTGATGTAAGAAACATCATCATGATGTTGAAATGACTGAACTTTGAAGAATACGCTAGAGTATGAATGAATTGATGTAACTCCTTAACTCTTTCTGAAGACATAACTATCTCATTCTCAACACTTGACTTGATTTCTCATCTTATCATCTCCCCCTTAGGTCTAAAACTAACACTTGAAAGCTATGGATCTATTCCATCATCTCTACACTGGTCTATATTCCCTTTACTCTAATACTCGGGAAAGGCTTATCTCATGGCTACTGAGCTTTGCATAAGCAGGTACTAAGACTCCTTCTAAGACCACTTCCGAAGATGTTTCTATTAACCTCTTCTCATTGGCTTATAAGGCCGCTTCATCTAACTCTTAAGGGAAAATAATAATTCTTACATCATCCTATTCTACATTGATAGCTCAAATATACTATCTAGGCACACATGAAAAATCATTAACTTAATTGGAACCTCATCTGATTACATACAATATTGAGTACACCTCTTAATGCTCTTGTTACTCTTATGGCTTAGCCGCACTTCACTGCCCTTATCTAAAAGTTAGGATCTCTCACTTGTACCACTCATATTCATTGAAGCTAACATCTTAATTCCTCACCTACTTTATGTCGAGTCTGTCAGATCAGATCTCAAGATTAACATCATCACCCTCATGTTACCATTTTTTATCACGACACTCATTTCAAATTCAAGATTAATTTTTATCACTAATCCCGGATATCAATATGATTGCTAGCTTACTATACTAACTTAAAACTACTAGATAAAAATTTAAGAAACACTCACCCACTAAAACCTCATGACAAGTAGTAAATCTTTATCTCTCAGTCTTCATACTTTACAATTTACCGTCACACTTCCTTTAACAACTTAAGTACTATTTACCCATTTGCTATACATCATTGCCTAATTAGTTCTGTAACCCTTTAAATATTATGGGCTCTCCCTCAAAATCATAAGCCTAGCTTAGACCTATCACCTCATGAATATTCCTACTCTTTTATTCAACACCTACACTTGGTCGTTACTAACACAATGACACATCATCATAAACTACTTTCTAGTTAAAGTATACTCTAACTTATCCTAACTCGTAACTATTCCTCTACCTTCTATCATGAAATCTGCACAAACTCATCATTTCTTAGTCTACCCATAAGGGAAAACTCCTTATTAATAACTTAGTGGGTGCATGACTGCAACAACCTAATTTGCATGATCACTATCTCTCTTTCATAGATTATTAAATCTCTACATGCAGTCTTCTAACTCTGAGCACTTTTACACTATTTCTCATAACATCATAACTCATACTATCTTTTCGGGTGAAAACACTAACCAATATCTAAAACACACTTTCCCATATGGGTCTCAACTGAAACAAGGTTTAGGGAAAAGAGTGTGGGAATACATCTTGCTTTTAGCTCGAACACACGATTCATATGAATAAGAGTGCATTATTTCAAATTTCAATACTTAAGCTCACTCACATGCTTCTCTCAAGCCCTTCTGCAGTCTCATGACTTTCTCAAGATTTTTGCTGAGAATAACTCATCGATAAGAATTTGGGCTTTTCTTTTTAACTACCTTGAGTATGAGGGATAGTCGAATGAATCTGAGAAATACACGAGTTTGAATAAGTTCCTTATGACACCGCTCTATTGCACGATTTAGAGTATGAAAGAAGGGAAACTTTTCTTAAATGTTTGTAGTCCTTCATTTATAGAAGTGGGGCCCTCACAACCATACATAATATCCTACTAACACAATTTCATAGACACCCTAGGACACTTGAACTTTGTGTTTTGATACCAAATTTGTCACAACCCGAGTCTACACCCTGGACGTGACTTGTACTCAAGAACCATTGTTGGTCCCCAAACGAACCCTCATCCTGGTTGACTACAAGCAGAAGACTAGCTCAAGCATACATAAGCTTAAAACTGAATTAAATTCATTAAACTCAAATACTCAACTTTAAAAAAGTCAATCTGAACAATACTCAATGAGAATACTTTTAGTTTGTAAAACAACTCAAAGAAAGTAAATAATGAAAAACTCCTCAACTCTATCTATCTATGAAGCGTCTACTATTACATAAGGATATTGGGACAAGACCCATGACATCTCAAAACTACTAAATGTATGGTAAAGGTGAAGTCCTCCGGAATATTAAAAAGCTTACCAAAGCTGACTGGAATGTCAAATGACCTCAACGAAACGCCCATTGATGATCTTGAACACATGTATCTACATCATAAAATAATGTAGGTCGAATGACATCAGTACATTGAATGTATGAGTATGTGATAAGGTTAGAGTAAACAACTAACTAGCTTGAACGATTGAAAGCAACATAACTGGATCAATCCATGAATATGAAGTAAAAACCATTTAAGCTTTACAATAAGATATACAATGAAAGTAACATGAAAATAATATATTGTACTTTGTGGGGAGTTTCTCTAACTGATAGCCATTACCATGAGCCTAGCAATGATACAACGTTTCGTCTCACGTTGCTAGGGCCATCCTATACTTTTCCATATAGACGAGATTGAAAAGAGATTCTATGCAAGGATGCTATGAGTTCTAAAGGAGATTCTATACAAGGATGTTATGAGATCAAAATAAGATTAGCGTCATTGAAAATGACTTAGCTTATTCATGAATGTTCATCACTATAAAGCAGCACAATTATCCCAATGTGACATTGATTTTCAATCGCCGCACCCCTTGATTGCTTGTTAATTCTTGAGATTTCCGTAATTTTTGTTTAATTGTGATAATTGATAACCAAAGCTTTTCATTAAATTGGTGGAATCATATACCCACTTGATTTTAATATGACAAAAGAATGATTTTACAATCCAAATTTTTTGGTAAGAATTCTCTACGATATACCATTCCCTGTGGGATTCGACCTCGACTCTTAGTTGGATTTTTTATTGACTACGACCATTGTCCCTTTTAATTGGTTTTAAAGAGGACATTTGAGAGTTATAACTCCACTAATTAAGCATAGCTCAGATAAGATCAATAGGAATTTCAACATGTTGTAATGTTGGCTAACGGACAGGTAGAAAAATTATAAAGTGGTGACTAACACTTTCCTAAGAATTCATCACCCATTATTTTCATTACTTTACTTTCTTTCTTTCTTTCATCAATAATTTTCAATCCTTTCTTCATCAACTATTGTCACCGGTTCTTCTCATGCTATCAAGAATGTTTCACTTATTGTTTATATCAAATATTTTTCTTTATATACCTTTTTTTATATCACGTTATTTCTAAATTATTTTTTTCATCACTTTGCAACTATCATTAGACACCATTTTCACTCCACCGTCCATTTTATTCACATTTAGTCAATTTTGTCACAAACTATGCTACAATTCTCAAGAGAGCATGGTGAATAATTAGAAATTCAACAAAATGTTCAAGGAAAAGAATGCAAGTACCAAACGGAATGTGACAAGCTCAAAGGGATAACTAGTGATATAATATTTGAAAAGGCTAAAGTTTAACAAGACATCAAAGAAATTCTACTAGATATCATTTTTTAACAGGGCAACACTTTTTGTTTCGCATTAATAACATACAAGACATGTTCCACACTAAAATGCAAAATATGGAATATGCAAGAATTTCTCACTTCACATTACTTAAGTATCAATCAAGATGGATCAATTCTACTTTTTAGATAGACAATGTCAAAGAGAACTACAATATGACAAGTCATATACAGAGTCACAACTATGGACCTATGTCAAAAAGTTTGTTGTTTTTGTAAAACCAATTTTCAGTGCAGAATTCATTTTATTGGTAGGTGATAAATTCATGATATACTAAGATATTTTTGGTAGTGTGGTAGGTGAGGAATTCATGACATTTTTGATAGGTGTACCATTTTTGGTAGGTGAGGAATCCATTTTAAAGATTTTGTTATAATATTCTTTTGCTAAGTGTCTTAATCTTGATATCTCTTTAATATTATTTGTGATGTATTCTAGATACAACATATCTTGGGTTCTTTGGTACATATATAAATTATTTTCCATTAATTGTTCTAATAGTTTTATATTTTTCATAGCTTCTGTCCAATATTGTGAATATTCGTAGTTCATTTTAATCTGAATTTATTTCTAAATCATACCATTCTATTTTTTTGAGGTCTAAAATGTAGGTCTATTTCATACCATTGTTGGTTTAATATATCTTTTGATTTGTTATCATTAAATATTTTTTCTCATATGATTCTTCTTAATTCAATTATCTTTATACCTTTAAGTATAAATAGGATTAAAGTTTCATAGTTTTTTATTATTTTATCATGCATGTATGTAGTCATGTTCTTTATCATGCAGATTTTTATTTTCAATTATTCCTTCCTATCATATTCATAATTGATTAAATCCATATTAGATCATTATGAACTAGATTATTTGTTTATCATGTTCTCCTATCACTACTAGCATTGTACTTTAGCGGATACTTTCTTCTTATCAGTGCCTCAACTTTGTTTACTCCCCTAAACGGCTTTTCTTGCCTACCGGTTTCAACATTAGGATGGCATAGTATAGAGTTTCCAGTGTGCTAATAAATTAGAAATCATGATTCAAATAATTCTAATACATAATAACTAACATAAATTTATTCAACCATATATATGATATTCAGGAATATATGAAATTAGTTCTGCATATTTGTTGAACAATATACCTTTGCCTCTTGCTTATCCATGATATCTAAGGGTTGCTCCATTATCTATTAAGTATTTAAATATTTGAGAGAGTGTTTTTAAGGAAGCTTGCTTCGTTTATTGAAGACTTCCCTATTATATTACATGTATATTCCTTTATATAGAAAGGAAATTCTAGCTTATACACTGCACTCATACTTATCTACACACTCCTTTAATAATGCACACCTACCATACTTACCCACTTTACACTTGTCCCTTAATAATGCTACCACACCTACCCACTTTACACTTGTCCCTGCACACCACACCTACCACTTTAATATGCACATACTTTAATAATGCACACTACTCTACACTTGTTGACTAATTTACATAATTTATTCCTACACTTTCTTACAATAAGACTAATAATTTACAATAATGTTTCTACTTTATACTATTTACTTTTGGCTTTTTTTGGCCAAATATGTCTTCTTTGTCTTATCTCTTTAGTTGTTGCTATCTTCTTCTTCTTCTTTATCTTCTTATCTCTTTAGACTTTATTCTAGCTGGACATCTGGAATCACGTTGTCTTCTCCATTACATTTTGTACATAGATGATCAGGGTTTTTGTGTCCAATTAGCTTGCAATATCTGGTTAATAGTTCTGGAGAAATAAATCCTACTTTGAGTGCTCTTGTCGTAGGTCTTTCTTCTGGTTTTAATAATGATAAAATTCATTTCTGGACTTCATCCATATCTGCTTTCCTTAGTTCTCTTGAACTTGAATAAATCATTAACTGATTTCTAGAGTAGTAACTCCATATAGCATTTCCGTTTAAATAATAGTTTGCTAACTCTTGTACAATAGTTGATATACCAATTATTCTTTTATTGACATAAAAACTTGGTATATCTATTTTTCGTATTTCTTCCTGTTGTCCAATATCTTCAGGTATAATCATGTCTTTGGTTAGTCCGATCTTAATAACTTGAATCGAAGGTTTTATCTCTTCGTATAATATCTCCGCTAGTTTTGTATAAAACTTTATATAAAATAAGTTTCCTTTGGTAACTCTTTTATATGTGACGAATGCTTTGTGTAGTTCTGGTATTCCACTTATCTCTTCTCTATCGTATGTATATAAGATATTTAATAGTCCATAATTGTAACATGTTCTTATTAAATTGGCGTTAGTTTTTAGTTGTGCGATTAACTTGTTATAACCTTGTAATTTTTGGGTTAGGTAGTCTTGATTTTGTTCTTTTGTTGTAGTGGATCTAGGGTTAAGGTTCAAATAAGTTTGGATTTTTTATATATTTTCAATATAGGTTCTCGTAACATGGTTATATAATTTTTTTCTCGTTATATAGACTATCTGCATATATAGAGGTTTGTGGTTCCATAGTCAATGTGTTTCTTGACGTTCTTTGGGTAAATAATTTTTCAAATAGCTGGCTTAAGTTTGCATTCTTATGTTGTTTTTCACTAACTTGTTTGCTTGCACCTGCAGCTGTATTTAAACAAACATTATGGGTTTTAAGGTGTTTCCCAACGCCACCTCTTAGCTCTGAATTTTTAAAGTCTTCCGATCGACTTAGCTCCGCATTTTTATAGTCATGCTGCTGACTTGCACTAGCTTTAGACTTCAGATTATCTTCATTAGTCTTTAGCTTTTGTATCTCATTGTCCATACTGTCCACTTTGATACAGAGTGTAGTGATGGCTTTGAGTATCTCTTCAATTGTATTTACTTTCTCAGTTTGAGTAGCTTTGTCTTGATAAGTAATCTGCAATAACATTCTTGTCAGTTTTTATTACTTCGATAGTAAATGTAAAATTTAATATATTTAATACCAATCTTCTCATTTCTTTTGTAGTTACTTAATCCTGTATTTTTCTTGTTAGCCACCATTTTACTTGTGTGTTATCTGTCCTTATAATAAATTTATTATATACAATATATGGTTCAAATGATAGTAAATATTTATACACTGAGTATAATTCTTTCCTATTTATTTCCCATCTTATTTCTGCATTAGTAAATGTTCCTGAATAATATCTACAATGGTGTTCTATTTTTTCTTTATCATACTTGTATTTTAAGACTCCTCCATAACTTTTTTCACTGGCGTCTGATTCTACTATATAAGTAATTTTTTTGTTTTCATCCGGAAAGTATAGTTTAGGTAGGTTCTTACATAATAATTTTACTTTTTGTATTTGTGTTTTGTCTTTTTTATCAAATTGGTATTCTACATCTTTCTTTAATTTTTGCTGTAATGGTTTTAAATTCTTTGCCAATTTTGGTATGTATTCTCTTACTTGATTTACTAGTCCTAAGAATGATTGTAATTTCTTTTTTGTATCTAGCTGTTCATTTGAGTTAATTATTTTTTGTACTATATGCGTTTGCATTTTTATTCCATTTTTATCTACCTGTATTCCTAGGAATTCTATTTGGCTTTTCATTATGTCTGCTTTCTTTTTACTTAGGCTTATGCCTGAATATTCTATAATATGTATGAATTTTTCTAATAATCTTATGTGTTCATCTTGGGTTTTAGAATATAATAATATATCATCAATATATACTACACAATTTTCTAGTTGTTTAAAGTAGTTATCCATAAAGTGTTGATATCTACCTGGTGCGTTTTTATATCCAAATGATAATACATTTCATTCATAAAATCCTTGTGGTACTGTAAATGCTATAATTTTTTTAGATTCTTCTTCTAACTTTAAGTGGTAAAATCCTAATTTGCAGTCAAATTTACTAAAGTAATTATATCCTTGTATTTGTTTTATTTTTAATATTTTATTTGATATTGGGTAATTATATGTTTTAGTTTTTGCATTTAAATTTCTATAATCAATAACCATTCTACTTTTTCCTCTTTTTTGTTCACTATGTTTATTTACTATAAATGTTGGGCTTGTATGCTTGCTATTGCTTTCTTGTATATACCCTTTTTCTAGTCATTCACTTATATGTATCTTAAATTCTGTTAAATCATTAAAATTATATTTTAATGGTTTTTGGGTTATTATACTATTATTATAAATTAGCTCAATTTTTACTTTTATTTTATGTTTTTTCCATCCTTGTAAAGGATCTTCATTATATAATAATTCTAACTTATCTTGGATTATTTTTACTTTATCTATATAGAATATAATTAATTCTATTTTAGGGTCTTCTTCTTTTATATTTTCTAATTTTTGTGTAATTTTTTCACTACCTTTTATCTATTCTGTTGTTTTTCGTTTTTTGTTATTCACTCTTTTTGCACCTATTTTTTGTTTACATGGTGTTGTGAACCACCAGTGTGTTTTTGTTATTATATGTGGGTATAATTTTTCTAAAAATGACATTCCTAATATCATATTTTTTGTTGTAATTAGTTCAAAGTTATACATTTCTTCTATAGTTAATAGCTTATCCCATATTTGTATTTTTATATTTTTTGCCTTATATGTAATCATGATTCCTTCATTATTAAATCTTGTTACTACTATCGGTATTTTTAATTTTTCCCATTTATCTTCTGGTAAACAATTGTATTTACATATATTAGCTTCTGCTCCTGTATTTATCATTGGTGTATAATATCTGTTGTAATATCCCTCTATTATTATCTCTGCAAGTATATATATTTTCATATTTTTATCATACTAAAGTTCTTTTTATTATTACTCTTTTATTTTCATAATTTATCGTCAACTGTTTGTCTTCTAGATTATATGGTTTTACTTGTTCTAACCATTTTATTCCTAAAGTGATATTTTTATCTCCTTGATATATTTTAAACTTTATTACTATTGGTACTCCTCCAATGATTATTTTCTTTTTTGTAGTTTCTTCGATATATATTAATACCTTTGATAGTTCAAAGCATAATTGTTCGGTAGTTATTATTTCATCTTTTGTTACTAATTCTCTTGTAATATAGTTTTCTTCTTGTTCTGTATTTATTAATATTAAGTATTTTCGTTGTTCCATTACTCCCATTATGTAGTAATGATATGGTTCTATTTCTTCTTCTATTGATTTTTGTGGAGTTTTATCTATTCTTCTCGAGATACTCATTTTTTATGATATTTGGGGTATTTCATAGTTTATTCTTTTTTATGTGTTTAATCTTTCTTTTACTATTTTCTAAATCTTCTTCTATGTCAATCTCATTATAACTATAGTCATTATTATCTATGACTGTAACTATTCTTTCAAAAGGATTTTCTATTTTTATTTTTTTTATTTTATTTTTTGCTGTTATTTTATGTTTTATTGTTAGAACATACAAGTTTTTACATCTAGCTGTAAATATCTTACTTTCTGGGGCTAGTTTTATCCCTGACATTTTTCAATATAATACTAGTGATTTATCTATATTCCTGTCATTTATTGCTACTGAGTAGTTAGCACTTATTATGAATTTAAATTTTTGGTATATGAGGTTACTTTTTACTGCACTTATTATACTCTTTTCTATGGGTTGTATAATTCTATCATCCGCTAAGTATATTTCTGTGGGTGTATCTATTCCTTCCCTAAAACATGCTTTTATTAGTATTTTTGTTCCTCCTAAATGTACATATTTAATTGGATTTTTAGCTTTAATATCTTGTATTTCTTTATTTATTATTCGTTTATTTATTATTGGTATTTTAGCCTTTCCTTTGGTGTATTTGCAATCTATGATATGTTTTCTTTGACTTACTACATAATATTCTTCTTTTTGTCATTTAAACCAGTTTCTTATTGTTGGTATTTCAAATATTTTTTCTATGCTTAGGTCTAATTCCTTTCCTTTTATTTGTTCAGATATATTATTATCAAATATTATTTTTTGTTCTGCCGATTCTTCATCTTGATATTTTTCTTTAGTCATTATTTGTATATTTGTTTCAGTCATTTATATAGTATTCATTATCTAATTCTATTACTGAATTATTTTCCATTTCATCTGTTTCGTTTTCTGATAATTCATATATACTATCTTCATTTTCTAATTTATAATCTACGTACTTTATTTGTGTATATTTTTCATTGTCCACCAGTATTTCTGATATTTGTTTTTTCTTTGGATTTTTAGGTAATCTGCAATCTTTAGCTATGTTTACTAATTTTCCACAATTATAACAAGTACATTCCGTTAGTTTTCTCTTAGGTCTATATGGTCTTTTGATTTTGTAGTTTTTACGTAGTAGTTTCTCCTTGGTCTTTTATACTTATATTTTGATATGTATTTCTTATAGTTTCTTTTTTTATTTTTATAATACTTATCCGTACAACCAAATTGGGGTGTTGTTTTATTTTTTGCAACATGCTAGGTTTTTTACTAATATTTTTTTTCATTTTTATTTCTTCTTTATGTTTTTCACACAGTTCTATAAACCATCGTTGTAAGAATTTTATTCTAGCTCCTAAGGTATCTGTTAATCCTGCTTCATTCCAACTTTTTATTACTTTTGAATTAAAAGGTTCTGGTAATTTTGTAAAATATAATTTTCTTATTTCTTTACTTTCTCTCGTGCTATATGTTCCTTTATAATAATATTCTCTAAATGCACATGTATATTCATCTATATAACACATATTACATATTGCTAATTTTGTCATTAGATTCCGGTTTATGATTTTTTCTTTATTTTGTTCTTCTACTTTTGTTGTCATACTACTAAATTCATTTCTTATAGCTACTTCGTACTTATATAATATTTCCATAGTTGTAGTAACTAATTCACCATTAGATTTTTTATTACTTCTTAAAGTTTTCAAATTTCCCTCTGATAAATTTTGCAGCCATAATTTTACTGTTCCTATAAGTGTTCTTTCTATATATCCTGGTGTGTCTGTCATTCCTATTTTATTATCTATTAATTTTTTTGATATATGTCACATCCATAATTGGATTGTTTAATTTATATATGCTACACAGTCTAAATCTAAAAAATTATGTTGTTCAATTATTGGTTTAGGTGTCCATTTTTTATTCAATCTTTTATCCCATGTAGTTTTTTCTTTATCATATTGTTCATAGTTTGCATTATAATAATTTAAAATTTTTGGGTTTTTTATTCCTGATGTACTAGGTTTTTCATTCATGTCTACGTCTCCCGTATTTACTTCTAAATTCTTTGTATTATCCATGTTTGCTAAAAGTTTCGTATATGTTTCGCTTGTTTCTGAATGTTGTTCATCTAGATCATCGTCGTTTATTTCATCAATTCTTATTTTAGGTAGATTATCTTGGTTATTTTCTTCTTTTTCTTCTAATTCATCTTCTAATTGCAATTTTTCTTTAAATTTAATTATCTCATTTGCTAATTTTGTTTTTTGTTTTTTTTGTTTTTGGTTAATTTCATACATTTCTTTCAATATTGCCAACTCTTTTGCTAGTTCTATTATTTTAGTATTTTTTACTTCTTCTAATTGTTGTACTTCCTTTTTTGCTTGTTGTTTTATTTTTCCAATTTCTGTTTTTCTATCTATTTCTTCATTTTCTTTTGTTATTCTTATCATAGCAATTAAACTATCTTCTAATTTTACCGCTTCTTTTTCTAACATTAAACTTAGATTGTCACCTATTTTCTTATATCTTGAAAAACGAACCAAAATAAAAATCGAGAACCCAAACTAGGTTAGATAATATAATTTATCAATGGCAATATCCTTGAAAAATGAACCAAAAATAAAAATTGAGAACCCAAACTAGGTTAGATAAAATAATTTATCAAAAGTTCTCTCACCTCACACATAAAATAATATTTTGTCCTCAAAGTAAGTTATCGTGAAAATTAAAACAAGGAATAGAGATACTCTCGGAGGCCCTCTAGGGCTTGGCTAAAACATGTGTTTCTTCTAATTTCCATAAAGTCGCACGACCCCACACATCTGACTGAATGTGATCCTTAGCTTTAATTTTGAGTAATCAAACTTCTCCTAATCTACACATCATAAACAACACAAACTTTACACTATTTATAAAAATAAATTACATTAAAATTAAAAACTATACTACTACAATTGGATTTTCTCCAATAAACATTTTATTTAACGTCACGGTACATTAAATAAACATATATTTCATTCTCAATAGTACCAATTCTTCTTTTGTAGATCTAGATAGGAATTGGTTCCTCGTGATATATCTTTTCTTGAACACTACTCATCTTTGTTGAGACATGTAAAGGACCTGATTGTTATGTGTTTCTTTGTTATGTTTAGTCACTCGTTCGTTAATCATCAAAACTTTATATTGTCCTAGTACATAACACTATCAACTCACATTATTTCCATAATACGTGTAGCTTTTTCGCTTTTAACATTTTTGACTTGCTTCATATCCAGAGGTTAGAGACTTGAGGCCACAAATTTAGTCTTTAGTGAACTTGCAAGGTTAAGGCTTCTTACTACAAATGGAATATTAGTTTGATCCTTTAGATGATTACACACAATAAAAGCTTAATGTATCAAATTGCCTTTAAAACTATAACCCATTCCATTCCAACCAATATATGGTTGTATACATTGTTTGTGGACATGATTATTGTATGCGCGTGTATGTTCAATAACGATAGTAATGGTGATCCAAACATTGTTTTGTTATCTTATAAAGCCTTATAACAATGATTTTATGGTTTCACATATTAAGTGTTCCCTTTTTAAAACCATTTTTAATATATTGTAGTAGGGGATAAAGACTTGGGTAAGGCCAGTGGGAGGAGACTCAAATGACTTTTTAATTTTGATGGGGTTGCATCACGAATAAGCCCTTAGCTTGTTTTAATTTGTATTGATTATAGATGTATTGACGCGACAAATTCAATGTGATGTGTCATGGTGTATGTTATTTTTAGATGACATAGTTTGATTGATGAGTTCGTGACAAAATTAACGCTAAGCTGGAGATTTAGAGACAGACTTTGGAGTAAAAAGGTTTATATTGAGGAGAACCAAGACATAATACTTGGAGTGTAAGTTCAGTGATGTAACACATAAAGTGGATTAGAAAGTGTGCATTGATACACATGCCATTCAAAAGAGAGGAAGTTCAAGTATCTTTGGTCTATTTTCAATGATGTCATTTACCGCATTGTTGCAGGGTGGATGAAATGGAGGATCTCATCTAGAGTGTTGTGTGATAAGAAGGTGCCATTAAACTTTAAAGGCAAGTTCTACAAAGTGGTAAACCAATCATGTTGTATGAGATAAAGTGTTGACCAATTAAAAACTCTCACGTTCAAAAGTTGAAAGTTACATACATGAGGATCAGTGTCTTAAAAGGCGGGGGCGTGAGCCGGGACATTTTACTTAGCATAGGGCGTGGCGTAAGCCTTGAGACGTGGGCATAATCTCTATGGATCTTTAAAATTTTAATTTATAATATATAATATGATAATATAATAACACAAAAGTATAAAAATACATCAATAGTTTGAAATAATTACAAGCATGATCAAGGAAACTCATAGAAAATAAAACTTCTAACATGGTATAAATAATCAAATATCTTAACTTTCTAATCATAAAAGAATCGTTATTTCTAAAAATATATTATTATCATACTATACAATTTACCTCCCCCCCCCCCACCCCACCCCCCCCCCCCAAAAAAAAACAAAGAAAATAATCAATAAAACTTACTAGTATTATAATAAAAACATCACTCCATCATGAATAAAAATAAAATTACTTTCAAATAGTTAAATAAAATATGATAATTTTTTAGGCATATTACAAAAACAGGAATACCAATGATAAGTAAAAAGTAAAATTTCGCTATGAATTTTTAAAAGAAATGTTACGTAATTTATGATCACCTTCATAATGTTAACAAATAGTAAATATGTGATACTACAACTTGTTAATTGAGTGAATCTCAATCTTCTTATTTCTATAAATTAAAAAAACTATTAAGTATCATTCATTCATTCAAGAATTATGAGGGTCAACAATTAACTAAAGAATTTAACACATAATTTGTGTAAGATTTGTTAGGCGAGCCCCGAATGTTGGGCATTGGACGTGTTTAAGGGGTACAATCGAGGGCTTAGAGCGTAAGTCTAACAAAACTAAGTCTCACACTTGAGTCTCAGGGCGTGTTTTGCTAGAGCCACGCTCCGAGGCGAGTCCCAACAGGGTCATTTAAAATAATGATGAGGATGTTGTGGTGGACGTGTGAATATAGTAGGAGAGATAAAATTAAAAATGGGGATATCTAATACAAGATGAGAGTGGTTTCGGTGGATGAAAAGATGTTGGAAGCAGAGTACTGAGGAGGTTTGGGCATATGATGAGATGTTTGTATGTTCCCAATGCGAAGGTATGAGAGGGTAACTATGGATGGTTTCAAGAGAGGTAGGTCGAAGAAGTATTGGAAAGATGTGATTAGACAGGCCATGACACAACTTCAACTTACCAATGACATGGCTTTAGATAGGAGGTTGTGAAGGACACAAATTATGATAGAAGGCTACTATGTAGTAGTGTGTTGTCTAGTTATCCATCCATACTAGTAGTTGTAGTATTACTTCAATAGTTTCTGATCCTTTGATTTCTGTTATTATTTATTTTCTTGTATTTCAACTATCATATTATTTTATTGTAGTTACTGTCCTATTTTCTTTTACTTCTATTACATCTTTTTCTAGATTGCTTTGAACTATTTTTTCCTTTGAGCTGAGAATCTATCGAAAACGACCTCCTTACCTCCGAGGTAAGGGTAAGATGTGTGCATACTTCTCAAACTCCACTTTTATGGGGATTATATTGAGGTTGTTGGATAGAAGGTAGGATAGGAAGGTATTCATCCAACATAAAAAAAATATATATTAATCACCACCTCATTTGCTGTCATATTACTCATCATTCATCATAATCATGCACAAATGTCTCCTTTATGATTTGCAATTACAACTCAGAATAGCAATATATTTTTTATCAAGAAAAGAAATCAGAATAACAATATCTTTGATGGTTCATTCTGCCTACAATGAATGAATAACAATATTTCCCTCCCTATGTCCATTAAAGAATTTCACTTTCCTATCTACAATCCATATCTACCCTCCTTTTGACCCTTAAATATCCCCCCAAAAACTAACCAGAAATTAAAAGTAAAGGGATTTTAAATTTTACAAGGTTTAAATAGAATTCAGTATTTATTTTTATGCACCGTGCATCTTGGATGCAATCCGAGTCTTGATAGGCTTGAGTTTTAAGCCCATGCTTTCTGGGGAGAGGAGTTCAGGAGCAATGCAAGATGGACTGAGAGGACTTCTAGGGCTGCCACTGAACTGATTTGGTCTGTATAGTCCATACCCCATGAGGAAAAACTCCATTGGTATTAACATAGCATGCGGTTGCTCTTCTGTCACCATAGATCCACACGCTTGTACCTGCAATCATACTCGTTCCTTATTCCCTATATTCTGCTGCATTTACGACATCCAAGAACAGCAAATGATCCGTTTAGGCACTACCAACTGAAAGGGGTTAAAACTAGTTATCCGTGTAGTGTGTACACATGAGTAAGATTTGAAGGCACCTAATTTGCTTTAATAGGCAAATTTTGTATTGACTAAATGAAGCGGAATAGGTATAGAGTAATATAACTGACCCAACTAATTACGGAGAGGTACAGTTGGTTGGTTGAGTGATATGTAAATAGTATCTAGCCTAGCTAAATATATCAGTAAATATTTAACTACACAAGGAATTTATAGCATGTTCACAATAAATTGAAATGGGGTATCATTAAAAATAAAATTGATGGCGTACCTCAACTAGGGCGCTGAATCTTCGATCTAATTTAGAAGTCATATGGAGAGCCTCTGAATGGAAAGGAGAATCATCCCCGACAAATATGAGGGTTCGACATTTCAGTGTTTTTAATCCATCTGTGATATCAGGTCTCCTGCTCATTCATAAAAGCAAGCTTAGAGAGGCGTTGACAAGTAGTTGACAAGTATGCAAATGATAAAATTGATACAAATATTTAAGCAGTAATGTCTAGTTTTCTACCCATCAACGGCTTGAAGAAATCGCCAAACATTCATCTTCTGCCTCTCATCTAGTAACTGCAACGTTAAAGGAAGCAAGAAAAAAGAATATACTCAAAACAATATGTAGTTGAAGAATAAGAATGAAATTGAACAATTGATCATAAACTAACTCTCGCTAATACAATACAGGGATAACCCTGACATGACTCAATTCCCGTCTGCTCTAGTGGGAATTCTGATCCCGAATAACTAAATAGCGTCAGTGAGGATGCCCAGTAGCTTCTCTTTCAGCTTCTTAACCGCGTGGGGATGATTGCAAGACCCTCACTTCCAAGACTGGATGGTTACCTTCAAAAAAGAGGAAGAGAGGGAAAGGCCCCACGCGGTTAAGAAGCTGAAAGAGAAGCTACACAGTGGAGGTATTTACCCTTCTGCATGCTTGAGCTATATCTGATTCTTGAACATCTGCAGATCCACGAACTTCCTGATCCAATTGAAACCACCTTCTTATTCAATCCAATTGGTGGGGGTAAAAAAGACATGACAAAATCTCCAAGTGAAAACACTAGGGAATGCATGTAGGGTACCTTGCTGAAGTAGCGGTGCAGCAGAAACTCTTCCAGAACACCACACATCCCATAGAAGTATAGTAAATTTGACATGACCTATATTAACAATAATCTCCTCTTTCATACAATGAATTTTCTTCTCACAACATAACAGTAAATAGATGATATAAAACGATACCTTATTGTAAAACCATTCAGTCCAAGTGGGTGCTCTGCATAAAGGGGAAACAAGAATCAAACCAAGAACGCGCTCCTTATGCTTTATCTGTGACATGTGAGCCGTGTTAGTGAAGCTCAACCACATACCACCAATTTAAAGTATTATACGAGAAGACATACAGCAAATAAGGTGAGTATGTAAGCACCGGCAATTACTCCCATACACATCACTGATCCAAGCCTAAAAACAGCAAGAATCTCATCATTAGTCAGAAAGAGCTCCTCAACTTAACAAACATATCCAATAAGTCAAAAGTGTCAGAGAAAGATGGGATTGACAGAATTTAGACAAGTATGAGGGGCAAACAAAACTAAAGTGATTACCCAAAATAATTAAGAACCTCAAGTATCTGGTCTGTTAAATCATCAACTGATGGTACAGGATTCTCTGAACAAATTGCTGCAGCTCCCAACTGCAAGAGCTCTTGTGGAATTTCAAGAAGACAAGTATGTAAGTAATTGAATTTATTAAAAGACAGTTTGACAACAAATAGAAGAAAGCTTAAATGACTTCATGAAATAAAACTTTGCCAGTTCACAGACCTCATGCCCAGGAGGATTAATGTGGTAAATGCAAAAATTGTGGAGCAGCAAAGAAGCTGCTTCTGGACAGAAGAAGAGACCTTGGAAACATGACAAATCTGCAAGGACAAATGAGAAAATATAGCGTAAAAATAAACGTCAACATATAACATAAGACTATATACAGTGGCGGAGGCAGGAATTCTACTAAGAGGGTTCAAATAAAAAAAATGTTGTTGCCTAGAATCGAGCCTGTGACCCAAAGCTCACATAGGCGAAATAAACCATTGAGCTACTCCTTTGACATATGCTCAGGGGGTTCAGTTTTAAATATATACACGTACACAAAAAAATTGATCTTATATATATAGTGTAATTTTTTTTCCGAGGGGGGTCAGATGACCCCCTCGACACACTATAGATCCACCCCTGACTATATAGGCTATCAAAGAGTACATGGCTAGAAAATCCCAAAAGAGGGATATATGAAACTAGAGATTACAAATCTATCACTAACGATTTAGTGCGAGATCAGGATAAGTGATCAGTGCCGGCTTCTCTTGGTCCCCATAAACTATAACCGACACAGAACCATAGCGTGTACGTACAATATGCTCCTGAAAAAGGTCATTTGCATCAGTTTAGTTGATGAGAAGACAGAAGTTTCATCATGTAAAAAGTATCTCATCCATGGAAATTATACAAACCAGTAAATATAATGACTGTTGAACTAAAATATAAATGCAAATAGTAAACTAAGATCATCATGTAGACAGAAAGTAGTCCATTCTAAACAAGATCCCAACTTGTTATTTTTAGATATTGTTCTCTCTAAAACTCATCCTGTCTCAAATAGAATTGTCTCTGCCTCATCAACATTTTACACCTAATTTCCCTCACTAAAAAAGTTGTCCTACTAATCCTTATGCCTCAACTGTTGGAAATAATAATTCAAAGTGAAGTAAGAATCCTAAGGTGATTATGATTTGTTATTTGTCATATTTACTTATTTATACTATTTAATTAGGATTTGTTAGTTAGTATGTCCTAGTTTAATTTGATTCTTACTTTTATAAATAGAAATGTTACTAGTTATTTTCAATACACTAGAAATATACATAATATATAGAAACTTGAACTATGATTCAAGAACCTTTAAATTTGTAAATAAAATATTTTCCTTCGAACAATCCAAATAACATGTGTAGGATGAGTTATAACAACATTTAAGACAACAAAGAGGATATGACCCTAAATGACATTAAAAAAAAAAGTAAAGGTGAAGAAAACGATTTTCTTCTCCTAATAAATTTACGCATGCAAACGTCATTCATATGTCCTTTCTACATCCATCTTCAATCGAACCAAACCAAATGTTTTTGCGTGGTATTTTTCAAAAAATAAAAAATAAAAAAATATTAACCAAAAGCATTTTATAGAAAGAGGGTCTCAAATATAGAGAAAAATTTGAACCTTTCCACCAAGATAGATTGTCTCAACGTCGAGGGAAATGGAATCGCTGCTTGAATCTGACATGGCTTTTGGTTATCTGTGTGTACAGGTAACCAAAAAGCCAAGAAGCCTCTCCCTTCTCTTTCTCTCTAAATGTTTCACTTTACATAAAAATATATAGATCAATATATGTTGAAGAAGAAAGAAGAGGAGGCTATTGACCTTCAATGGCTTCTATACCAACCGATTCTCTCTTTCCTTTTTTCCGTTAATCTTTTCTCTCTCTATGTTTTCTATTTCTGTTCCTTCCTTTTCGCTCCACATTTTTTCCTACACTACTTTCTTTTATTTTATTTTCAATGAATTCACTCTTTTATGACTTAAATATATTTGAATTCAACATTACTTGAAAAAATAATACTCCCTTCGTTTGAAAAGTAATTGTTTAATTTAATTTGACACGAAATTGAGAAAATAAAGAAGATTTTTTTTAATCTTCTGATCCTAAACTCTTGGTCTCTTTTCTTATTCTTTCCATTTTCTTTTGTTTTATTTTCTTCTTTTGTTATGTTCTTTTGAACTTTCTGATTTTCGTTAATGAAAAAAGGGGTCGTTGATCCCTCTTTAAATTAAAAAAAAAAGAAAAAGTTATGTCATGGAATGTTCAAATTAAAGTGGTGCCCAAAAAAGTAAAGAGTTCATTTTTTTTTAAAACAAATTATAAAGAAAAGCTAGTCATTTTTTTTGAAACAGAGGGAGTATTTCTTTCCCTTTTTTAGGAATTTTTTTATTCTAACTTTCACATAATATATTTAATATCATAAATATATCTAAAATTTAATTTTATAATCTTAAACAAGTGAAACATGTAGTAAATGCAATGCATGACATCACCAATATTCAAACAATACCAGCTAAATAACTACAAATACTACTACGCTCACAACACAAAGGAAAACAAACTTGAAATTCAGCTAGTTCTCGACCAAGTCCTCGAGCCCAACAATATACCAACATTCTCAACATGACAAGTTCATTAGTATTCATGAAACAAAGGAAATAAT
Source organism: Solanum commersonii (assembly GCA_029007595.1). Taxonomy (NCBI): domain Eukaryota; kingdom Viridiplantae; phylum Streptophyta; class Magnoliopsida; order Solanales; family Solanaceae; genus Solanum; species Solanum commersonii. Next base: position 2,378,834 of record JAJTWQ010000038.1, read on the forward strand.
GATGAGTTCAAACAATTCAACGGGGAACACTTCAAGGATCGGCGTCTTATCCCGAACATACTATCCAACTACAACCAAGCCTAGCTAATGCCAACATACGGCTATGACAAGCAACTAAGGCCCAAGCACTAATGGAAGGTACCAAAAATTGTAACACGTATTATAGGGAGCAACAAATAACTAAAAGGATCGCTAAAATGCATTCTAAACCATCTAAGTCACAAACTAAACTAAGGTCTGAAGTATCAATCCTAACGAGGATAAGTTCACAAACTACACTATGAGCAAGGGATACTAACCTAAATTAGGGGTCCTGCACCCAAGACTATCCCGAAAGTGTCTACGAGATCAATAGAAATGGAAGTAGTGGAAGGATTCTAAACCCGAAATATGCAAATACTAAATCACATGCAATTCATACTAAACTTTACCTAATAGAGCATAATCAAGAAAAGTAGACCTTAGCCTACCTCAAAGTCGAGTGTACATAAATTTTTGAGAATTAAAATTATGTCGAATAGTAGACCGAAAAAAATTGGTCTATTTGCATAGGAAATCACCTTTATTGTCTATGTGACAAGTAGAAATGAGATACTTATAGACTAACTATTGTCAGAAATGATAATAAAAGAGAGTTGAAAGTTTATAATGAAAATGTTGTTGGTTAGTTTTTATTTAATCATATGTGATGAAAATGAATTAGTCTATTTCTAAGGCAAGATGTGAGTTTTGAAGAATAAAATGATTGAGTAGATTTATGAGCTGAAAGTTAAACATGAGTTGTTGGAACTATCATTGGTACAATATTTAATATATAAAAAACATACGCTCCATGGGCAAGGAGTCAGTATTGTGGTACATATTTCATACCATAGATGCGTAAGATGACCCATAATAGCGATACAAGTTTAATCTCTACTTGCTATCGTGTGAAACCGTGAAAATTATAAATAATTTTATATATTTTACTTTTATGGATTTAATTAATGTCTTGAGATTCAATTTGATGTTTGCTATCTTAGTATGCTTCCAAGAGATCATGTTTGATTTGGTCTAGCGAGACATCTCTAGAAAAGCACATCACGTTGAGATCCTTGAGTCATGATGACACTTACTATAATCCACCGGTAGGTAAGCCAACTGACGAGTGGTAGAGTACACTCCTTTGAGGTCTTTTTAGTTCAATAATTGACGTTCTTAATGCCTAATTATGTCATATTTTGATGATTTGTAAGTATGAAGGCTAAAGAACAAAGTGAGGATGAATACTTTCAAGAAAGGCCTAAAGCATTGAAAGAAGTGTAAACTCCACATTGTGAGTTGTCTAACCAAAAGGGTGGATCGCCTAACTGGCACGACCTCGCCTAAATTGACAGTGCTCACAGTTGAATATGTCAAGACAAGTTGGCGAACTAAATAATGAAATAGCGACTCTCCGATTGTAATGGGAGAACTGAATGACCATTGCCGAAGGTGACAGAACTTGGATAAAATATGAAGGCTTAAAAAGTGAACTAAGGTGGTACTCGGCGATCCGCCGAGTATGAAAGGCAGACTCAAACGAGATCTCCAACTGAGATTCAAACACCTGAAATCTAAAGAAAAAGAAAGACAAGTGAAAGAACAGACGACGATCCGCCGATCATGAAAGGTGAGCTCGACTAACATCGCTGAGTTGGTCATGAAGTGAATTTTGAGCCAAATTTTGGAAAACTATAAATAGCCCAAAAGAGAGAGAGAAAAGCAAGGCGAAGGGGAGTCAGAGTGAGAAGTTTGCAGTCAGTTTATGAAGTTCCGAGTGTAAGGGATATTTTACCTTGTGAAGAACATCTCTAGTTTTGGGGTTTTCAATTTTACTCTTACAATTGACAATTGAAAGTCGAATTCATAGTGGTTGTTTATTATAATTGCTTAATTTCATCTCACCCATGGGTGCTATTATGATAGGTATAATTTATTTACTTTTTGTGATGGTGGCTAAAACTCCAACTCTAGGGTGCAATTATGGGTTCAGTGTTGATTTAATATAGTGGATATTGTGTGTTGCTCTGTTTTATTATTATTTATCAATAGATTTGGACTAATTAGCATGAGTTTAACCTATGGATTAAAATTGCAAACTTAATCCTATTTTTGATCTTCAATTGTTGCTCAAAAGAGATTGACTGGAGTGGGCAATTAGTTCAATACATGCAATTTAGATTTTGATGTCTATAGTTTGCTTGAAAAAAAATTACGGGTCAAATCTATTTGCCCTAATTAATTCTACTCAAAAGAGAGATACGGTAAGGTAATGAATTGTTTAGTTATGTACATAAATGAGACCAAAAGGAGATTCTATGAACTGATGTTATGAGATTGAAAGAAGAATAGTGTCATTGAAGATGACCCAGCCTAGCTATCCTTAAATGTTTATCACTAGATTACTTGGTAATTACTTGAATTTCTAAAGTTTTAGTGTAATTGTTGCATTTGATACCACAAGCTCTTTTAGTAAATTTGGTGGAATCATCCACCCATTTGATCTAATCTACTACAATGAACAAGTCCACACTCTTAATTTCTTAGTTGAATTCTTATCAATATATCATTTCTTATGGGATTTAACCTCAACTCTTAGTTGGGTATTTTTATTGACAACAATCGCTTGCTCTTTGAATTTATTTTAGTGAGTAGTCAAAATCCACAAGGGAGCTTAGAATCAGCACTGAAGCCTCCGAATTCGCACGAAAGGTTGTGTTATACCAAACTCAACATTACAGAGTTAACCATAATGACAAGATTATTTTTTTGTCATGTTTACCAAGAATGTTGACCAAAGTCAAAGTTAGGCCAGAGCTTAAAAGCTAAAACACCTAATTACATCAACTCACACTGAAAACCTGATGACCCGAGCGGACCATGCCAGTAGCCTAAAATGACCCTTCTAGAGTTTGCGGAACCATCAGAATTGCATTTTGAGGCCGTTTTCCTAAACTTTTGATCGAAATCAACCATTTAAGGTTCAAAAGCTCCAAAACATAAAAATATACATACAAACCAAACGAATGACCATGTGACTAAGATATCAATCCCACAAAATCATAAATGACCTGGGATCGTTATAGAAACACTCTAAATGATGAAAAAGGTATAAACACATAAATGACTTGGAGGGCCATTATATTATCCATCTTTTCGAGCAACATTAGACTATTAGTTCATGTTTTTCTATGTTTTTGGGGTCTCATCCCATCTGGACTTGTTTATAGTTTTGGTACCATGACTTTTATATCTTAGGGTTTTACTTCCGCAATTGTTTTGAACTATTGATTAAATTTATGGGAATTCGATTCTTTAGTTGTTTTAAAACTATTTTTCCTTAGTATTTATGTCATGGTTTTAATAAATGGTATGTTGGATTAATTTTAGGTTGGTAGTTGGTTCTCCCACCATGTGGTTTACTATGGGTGCCACTCACGACAGTTTGGGTCCTGACAAAGTTGGTATTAAATCCTCAGGTTTATTTATCTCATCGTACAAAAATGAGTCCAGTAGAGTCATGCGGTATGGTATAGAGATTTCTGTACTTTTCGGCAACATGCTACATGAATTTTGGAAATTCTCTCTTCTTTCTTCCTTCGTGCTATGACTTGATTCCAATTGGTAACTAACTTCTTCCACTCTTCAGACTTTTGTAATATTAGCTCTCATGGAAATTAACTAATTCCCTGTAAAAACTTTGGTGACAATTTGTATTTTCATTAAAGTGAATATTTATTGCCGTTAATTTTTTTTTATTGATTTAGTATGTGTGTGTGAAGGGACTACTTTCATAAAAAACTTGGGGGTGTAAATGAAAATAGACTCTTTCAAAAGAGGAAAATAAAAGAAAATTATAATTACCAACTCCTAGGTCCTAACACGTTTAAGCATAAAACAAAAGGCCTCAAAAAGCTGAAACAAACTGTCACTCCCTCTTTCTCTCTCACTCACTCAATCAGAAACGATACAAGTTGTTGAAGATAATTGATTAAAACATTGGAGATATAAAAAAAAATAAAAAATTATTGTTGAATACCAATATGATGATACCGATTATCTTTTTGAATACCAATAGTGATAGTAATTATTTTTCATCTCCGATAGTACTTTATGATGTTTAGAGATTTGATATGAAAGACTTTATTATATTAAAGAATTCAAAATATGTTGTTGTTGTAAGTTGGTTGTTATTTATATTTATAAATATTTGATGAAATTGATTGTGCGACTCAAAACATGATTAACGTTTGAAATGAGATGGTGTAATTTTACCTTTTTATTGTTAACATTAATATAGTGAATTAATAATAATCTTTTATTTATTGGGATCTCAATGACGCACAATATTTGTTAGGTCATAGATTTTCAAATATTCTTGGCAAATATTATTTGGGTGAAATTTCACCATGTGTTTGGCCATAATATTTGGGAAACATATTTCACCTTTTTAGAAAAATATGATTTATACACATAAGTTTTAAAGACTATCAAAACTAACCATAAGTTTGTATTACAAGTCAGTTGGATCTTCGTTGCAACAAATAACAAGTAGTGTCCATGGTACTAGAGCAATGTGGTAGTTTGGAGTGAGTGCAACAAGCATCATTACATAAATCGTGAAGTTGACAAAGCACATGACTTTGTTACCTTGAGCCGATTGTTCATCATTTTCATCAACAACCATATCATCACTTTCATATTCACCGAATATTTCATCACTATTTTGGTGTTCACGTAAAAAATTATGCAATACAACGCAAACAACTATTATAGAGAGTGTTTTTGTAAAAAATAAAAGTTTGGTGTAAAATTTCAATTTTTAAAAGATCCCAAATAATGAGATTTGACTCAAATACTAGAACAAACTAGTATTTGGAAATTTGAGATATTTACCAAAAATATTTATCAAATAATAACAAATTGTATGAATAAACACTATTTGTCAAAAAAAATTCCAAATATTACTTGGAAAATCTATGGCCAAATGGGTCCTAAGTATTTGCATTGGTCAATTTATGGGCAGTTTTACTGCCAATAAGGGGTGTCATTAATGGCAATCCCAGATGCAAAATTCTAGGTGAGTTAAGTGGCCATTGCTATTGCGGTCAAATATATGCCATCAAAATTGAGGAAATATTTAATATCTTTATCAATAATCTCTGTAATTTTGCTTAAAACTTTAGGAATCCACCAATAATTAACTAATTATCTGTAAAAGCTTTAGTGACAATTTGTATTGCCGCTAAAGTAAATATTATTGTTGTTAAAAGATTTTATTGTTGTAGTGGGTACATACTGCTTTCATGAAAAAGAAAAGAGATAAGTATCAAAAACACACCTAAATTATTCTTTTTTTTTTTTATAAATTTATACCTAAATTATCACTTATTAGTTTGAGGAACATACCAAGTGGTGTATGCAATATACTCTCTTATATTTGCAAAAATATTACCACATATGAATAAAATATTTCACCTTGACAAAAATTAAATAAACTATCAATATTAGTTAAAAGCTAAAGATTAAAGTATTCTTATCCTAAAAAAAATAATTTTTTTTTAAAAAATAAATATTTTTCTCACCCATTCCCACCCCGGACAAACCACCCATCATTTTATTTTATTAAATTTATTTTATAATTTTTTTTTTTAAAATTAGACATCACCCCATTCCCCACTCCTTCCTAAAAAAATTAGATATTTTTATTTTTTTAAAAAAATTCTACTCCACCCATCTAACCTTCCGCTCTTAACTTTTTTTTACATTTTTCTCATTTTGTGTTAGATATGTACATATATTTTTAGGAAAAATATTTTTTTTCAACTTATATATACCAAATATAATAGAAACAAAAAAAAATTATATTTAGAAAAGTCTTGCGGTAAGTAAAAAAATACTATTATATATATATATATATATATAAAAAAAAATTTATAAAAAAATTTAAAAAATGGGAGGGAGGGAGGGGTTATGGTTCGAGGAAGTCGTGGAGTGGGGTAAGAAAAATATTTTACATTTTATTTTATAATTTTTTTAGGAAATAGTAATATTTTAATCTTTTACTTTAATTAATAATTTATTTAATTTTTGTTTAAGTCGAATGATTTGTCCATGTGAAGTGTGATGTGTCAATTATTTTTAAATAAATGAGAAAGTGTATTACACATCATGATGAGAGTGTAATAAAAGAAATATGTATATTTCTCAAACTAATAAATGATAAATAGTTTATATATTAAAATTTTGCACAATCAATTGTTTAGATATGAAACTAAAAAATACTCAATTTAAGTGTGTTTTATACCCTTATTTATATTTCCAAAAAATAGAAGAAAAGAAGATTACAGTATAATTTTTCACTGTTTAAGTCGTAACACGTGTAATTAGAAAATAAAAAAACAGAAACAAACTTTGTCTCTTTCTCTCTGTAAAAGTTGTAGAAGGTAAGTGATCAAAACTTAGGAGATATCGAGAGAAAAAAATGATTGTTTGAAACAACTGCTAATATAACTTGTGATTCTTGGTTTTGCAGCTTCTACTCCATTTTAGTGAAAGAAAAACAAGCTTTCAAAGAAATAGATATATTCTTTTTTTTTTTTTTTTACTCTTTCTATTTTGTAAAAAAAAGACATTAGAGAAAATACAAGTGTTGTAGTAAATTCACCACAAAAGAAATGGCGTGGCTCTCCAACTCAAATTCCAAAGGATTGTTGCAGAGTCCAGAATTGCATGAGGTACATAATTAATTCAATTTCACTCCATTTTTACCTCATTTTGTACTTCATTTCATTTTAACCCAATTTCACTCCATTTTTACCTCATTTTTCTTATCAAATATATATAGTCTCTCCAGTATATACTTGAAGAATAACACAAGAATAAATTGGATTTTTTATTTCAGCTTTAATCGGTTCTTTCATTTTTATTTTTATTTTTATTTTTTACAACTATACGGTATTTGAAAAAGAGATTATATATATATTTGATAAGCTAAACTTTAAAAATGTTAAATGAATAGAAATCTTCGAAAAGATGGTAAAATTCACATGAGTACAAAATACATTTATTGAAATATCAATATTTATTATGTTAAATTAATAAGATTAAAGGCTATAATCAAACTAAATAAAAAAATATTTACAAAGTAAAATGTTAACTTCAAATTTGAAAAACTATAACAATATAATTGTAACTTCCGATCATAATACAAAATAAAATAGGGAAAATTATATGAAATAACAAACTATTTATTCAAATTAAATGTTATAGCCATAGTTTCTTTTATTTGTAATTCGCAGCAAACATTCCATGTTTTTTGCCATCCCATTTGTATACCGAAATATACAAATGCAGAACCCATTTGTATATCGAAATATACAAATAGACCAAAATATACAAATGCAGGACCGTATACAAATGGGTCCTACCGAAATATACAAATAGACCCAAATACAGATTTTTATGTATATGTATACCGAAATATACAGATTAATGGCCATAGCAAACATAAAGTTTGCTATGAAACACAATTATACAAACTATAACTATAACTACAAATATGATTTTTATGTTTGCTTTATGTGAAAGTTGCTCTAAAATATTTACAAGCCCAAATTTGAAATAATATTCTAAACATTGAAAACTATAAACTAAAATATATTAACAAAGTAGATTATATATATTATGCCGGTTTGGTTTGGGTTCGGTTTGACTTTTTTTCTTTTAATATCAAACCAAACCAAGAGTGGTCGTTTTTTTGAGTCAATTCCCTAAATGATCACCCAAGTTTAGGAAATTGCCTTGAAATATCATTTATGTTTCATTTAGGACCAAAATATCACTCAACTATCACTATTTTCCTCCAAATATACTTGACACTCCAAAAGTCTCACTTTCTCCTAATTGGCATGACATGTCATTAAAGTTTTTTTTTAGATAATATACTAATTTAATTCATTAAAGCCATTTAACTAAAATAATAATCATATTTTTTTTAAAGATTTATTAGTTTATTAAGAATAAATTTTCATACTTAAGAATCATTTATCATAATTAATTTTTTTTATTTTTTTATGTGATGATGAATAGTTTTTTTAAAATTATCATAATGTCATCAATTTTGAATAATTATAAACACATATATTCAAAAAAAAATTGATATATAAATCACTTACGAATGTCAACTTACATCAATTAATCATATATTATATAATGGATCAATAATATTAAGGATCAATTAACTACTAAAAAATAATTAATTGGGTGCTTTGAAATTCATATATACTTGCAATATCTTTTTTTTGAAAAGAAAATAGAAAGTGAATAATATTTATATTAGAAAATAAATTTTGATCTTTATTTATCAGCATATTAATCTCATATAATATGTATATTATTGAATTAAAATAGGCAATTCAATTAATTATTACTTGTATTTCATAAATTTGGGATGAGATAAGAATATATATTGGTGTTTAATTGTATGAGAAGTTAAAATATAATATAATATAGAATAAAACAATAATAAAAAAATTAAATTAAAAAAGCTAAATAATAATTTTCTGTTTCATACCAACTTTTTTGTCAACCTTACAAATTTATTTGAATACTTTTATGAAAAAAAATTCTTAAAATTTTCAAATAATTTACTTAGAAATTTTAAAAACTACCGGGTAATAATTGTACACAGAGATTTTTTCATTGAATTTTGTTTAGTAAAAATATATAAAGGAATTAGATTTTTTAATTTTTTTTATAATCTTCACAAATTCTCATGTACTTTATATATTTGTTTTGTAGAGACATAAGTTTAATGAATTAAATAGGTCTATTATTTTTTAAAATGATGATTTAATGACATGACGTATCAACTAGAATAGAAGGAGACTTTTGAGGTATTTAGTATTATTTTTTGGATAAAAAATATAATATTATTCACTTTCTATTGTTTTTTAAAAATATTGTAAGCATGAATTTCAAAATACACAATTAATATTATTGTAATAGTTAATTGACCTTTAATATTATTGATTCATGATACAATTTATGATTAAATGATGTAAGTTAGCATTCATGCGTGATTTGTATATCATTTTTTTTTTGAATGTATGTGTTTATAAGTATTCAAAATTAATGATATTATAATACATTTTAAAAACCTATTCTTCATAACATAAAAAAATAAAAAGTTTAATTATGATAAAATATTCTTAAGTATGAAAATTTATTCTTAATAAGCTAATGTAACTTTTAAAAAAATAATATGATCATGGCTTATTTTAGTTAAATGAGTTTAATGAATTAAATAAGTCTATTATTAAAAAAAAGACTTTAATGACATGTCATGCCAAATAGGAGAGAGTGGGGCTTTTGGAGTGTCAAGTATATTTGGAGGAAAATAGTGATAGTTGAGTGATATTTTGGTCCTAAATGAAACATAAATGATATTTCAAGAAAATTCTCTAAACTTGGGTGACCATTTAGGGAATTGACTCCGTTTTTTTTTTCAACACCAAACCAACCAAACCAAACCACAAATCGTTTTTTTGTTGGGGTTTGATTTGGTTTGTCGATTTGGTTTTACTTTACGGTTTGACTTGTACACCCTTAATTATAACTATATTATACCATATGAAATCAAAAAAACTATTTTAAAATTTTTTTGACAAGATTTCTCAAAATTCCATCTGGGCTACATATCAATCCAATTTTTAATGAATTGAGTTAACAAATGAGTGAGTCAATAACCAATCCAAATCTAAATGGATTGGGCAAGTTGGGTTTGATTTTGCCACCCCTAATATTTAGCAAGTAATGTGTTTTAAAAAGTGAATCAACTTAGCTTGAATTATTTTTTTCCAGATGTGTAATGGCAACTGCACCAGAAGCTGGACAACTAATTGCATTGCTCTTGAAACTAATAAATGCCAAAAAGACAATTGAAGTTGGAGTGTTCACTGGATATTCCTTACTCCTTAAAATTCCTGATGATGGCAAGGCCAGTGCATCACAATTTTATACAACTAAAATTGGTTTATAATATCTTGTCAAATTGATGTGTATAACATGATTGATCTATATATGTAATTATAATGCAGATTACAGCTATATAGACCTGGATCGAGATGCATACGAGATGGGATTTCCAGTTATTAAAAAGGCTAATGTTGAGCATAAAATCAATTTTATTCAGTCACCGGCATTATCAGCCCTTGATGAACTCTTGAATGATGTAAGAAAAAGTAAAATTACTTTAAATTCCTTTGTCATACATCCAAGTTGATTAAACGAACGTACTCATATATGCTTATTTTCAATTGCAGCATGACAATAGAGGAAGTTTTGATTTTGCTTTCATTGACGCAGACAAAGTTAGCTATCAAAAGTACCATTAGAGAATGTTAGAATTGGTGAAAGTGGGTGGTATAATAGTATATGACAATACACTATGGTTTGGGACAGTTGCTATGCCAGAGGAGTGTGTTAGGGAAGCAATGAAACCAAATAGGCATCACATCATTGAATTTAATAAGTTTTTAGTTGCGGATACTCGCATTCAAATTTCCCAAGTCCCTTTAGGTGATGGAATCGCCATTTGCTGGCGACTCTAAAAAGAGTTTCTCTTTTGTTCTAGGAATAACAATTGTGTGTCTTGCGTTTGATGTTAAAAGGTCTCCTTTATTTACTACTAGTAAGCTGTTGTTGCAACAATTATTGTACTTAGGGGCGTACATGGTGTTGGATTTTGAAGGTGATTAGGGCGTCATGCGGAAGCTTACAATTTGCAAATAATATGATTGATAAATTAGATGACAAAAACTTATACTAAAAATCAAAATATTATTATATCAAAACTAATATAAAGAAAAACATTGAAACTTTAGAGAGAATAAATCTCCCATAAACAAAACTCTTAAACGACTACATTGTGGATGTTATTATTTTTTTTTATATGAGAAGAGGGGTCTTCAATTTATAGAGTTCCAAACTTTTCTTCCAAGGAAAGAATAACTCAACTATGGAAGAATATTATATTTTCCTTTAAGGAAAAGTAAAAACATTTATGGTAATGTTTTGTCTTTTCTGTTAGGAAAAAATAAATTTCAAATAAGGTAAGAAAATCAGGACAAAACCCTAACACATGGCTGGGTTGGTTCGGGCTTTTCAAATATCAAACCAAACTATTTGTGTCGGATTTTTAAATTTATAAATCAAACCAAATCAATAAAACTCGGGTTTTTCAACCTCGGATTTTTTCGGGTTTTTCGGTTTTTCGGGTTGTTTCGGGCTTTTTCGGTAAAGTATTCATACAAACATATAATTTACTTGTCCTTCAAATATTTCTTTAGTCCTACCAAAATATAACTATCTAAGATGTTTCTTAAAAATATAACACAATATGATATGATTAATGAATATCCAACAAAAATAATAATAATGAAATCGCGTAAAACAAATATTGCAAATTAACAAGTCATAATGAAAATGATCATAATTTAAAAGTACTAAATCATGCTAAAATTAAGTTTAATAAGTATTAGTTACATGACTAAATATTAAAGAAAATTAAAATTAGATTGTGTATTTTAATTGTCTAAATCAATGTAAAACTAAAGAACAAATATTCAATATTATTGTCATTCTTAGTGTTGAATTGATTTTCTTTTTACATTAGTATTAATTTGATTTTGATTTAAGCTTTATTATAATTACTAACATTTGTGGACTATAATCTTTATTGGCCCATTCATAATTCTAAGTTTCAAACTTGAAATAATATATTAAAAGATAAAAACTATGAAAAAGTATAAGAAATATTTAAAAATTATATCAAAGTAAATATTTTTATGTATAAAATAAAATTTTAAAATTAGATATATAATGTCGGGTTGGTTTGGTCTCAGGTTAGTTTTTTTTTAGTTAAAACCAAACAAACCCAAATATAGTCGGGTTTTTTTTTTCAAAATCAAACCAAGTCAAATCAAACCACTAGTTAGGTTTTTTTTTTCCGGATTGACTCGATTTGCGATTTGATTCGATTTTTGGTTCGATTTTGTACACTCCTAATTGTACTATAACATTTTCATCCCTAATTTTGATTATTTGAAAAAATAACTCTCTTTTAAGAGTTTTCGTAAGTTCATATAGTATTTTGGGAGTTACTAAGGTGTCTCAGGTTGAGACTCGAGAGATTGATATGAATTTCGAGCAAGAAACATATTTCATCATGTTACAAATTCTTTTTTCTTGGTGCAACTTCGTTGGCGAACAAAGTGTCTCAACTGCGATACTTCATTGGAAAATGATTGCAGTATTTAGAAGTGCCCAAAAATTGGAGCCATCATAATTGTTAGGGTACATGTGTGATGACGAAATTACGAGGATAGCCTCCCAATTGCAACAATAGCTTGGATAGAAGTGACTTTAGATTGATTTAAAAGTTGATCAAATCTACTTTTAAGTTCGCTATTGACTTCTGAAAGTGTTTGATAAATATAAAAAATAACTTGAAATATGTCAAAAATGACTTAAAATAAGTTGGAAAGTATTTGACAAGGTCAAAATTGACTTATAATAAGTTTAAAATGATTTAAAATAAGTCAAAAAATCAAAAGTAGGTCTCCCTTTACTTTTTATTTTTCGACTTAAAAGTCATTTGAGTTTGACTTTTTATTTTTGACTTAAAAATTGTTTTTTTAAGCCAATCCAAACGGGCTCTTACAAGGTTTTCATCATTCTAACTCAAACTTGGAATAAATAATAATTAACCAATGTATGGACATCAGAGGCGATCGAATGGGAACTATCATATAAATCCAAGCCAACGATTCTACTATGATTTCATACATGAATATATTTGTCCTATGTTTAACCCCATACATCAGGGATTTGAAGTAGGAATTTGTGATTTTTTCCCTACGTTTAAGAGAGTGAAATTGAGTATGTTAACAACTGATTTGAATTCCATTTGAGAATCTACTAATATATTTTGATTTGTAAGATTATAAATAACAAAGACATACAAATTTTGGATTTAGACCACCGAGCTCTGTAAAGGAATTAAATAAATGTATAAATGTGTCTTAATCATGATTAGTTAAAACTGTAATTATACACTGCTTAGTTAGTTGTGCAGATAGCTGAGTTAGTCATGTTAGCTTCTAGAATCAAGTACAGTTAGTTACAAGTTTGTTAGAGCTGAGTCGGTTAGAAATATTGTATATAAGTGGTCCCATTGTATAGAATGATGTAATCAAGGAAGCAGTACACATTCTTTTCTCATGAATATTTTCCAGCGTTCTTAGCTACATTCCAGTGTTCTTAGCTTCTGTGCAATTCAATCAATAATTCACTAAATTCCACAAGCTCAAGTTGGACTTTTGATTGACTATGACGCTTGTTCAATCCAATATACATGTGAGCATACGTGATCAAACATGTATTATAGTGAGTATAAATAATTGGATGTTGAGACTTATGACTATAGAGATATGATGAAATTCAGAAAGTGTTTTGTAGAAAGAGTTCTGTGAACTTCGTATAATTCATCTACGTTTCAAAGGGTTGAGAGTTTTTAATCATAATGGGAGAATTTTTTTTAGTGTTATGACATATCTACTAATCATGTTGCTCATCGACATTTCTTTATCTTGAAATATTTAGAGTTTATAGGGTAAATATTATGACTATGATTCTCTCAAATCTCTAGTCGCCTATCTGTGTTCGTCTCACACCTATATCTCTATGGCTATGATAATTAAGCAAATACTTTCGCGATATCTATTAATAATCAAGTAGGGTGTACAAGGTATGTGTCTATCCTAGGCACAAATATGTTTCCCAATGCCTTGGCTTATGATCCTACTATATTTGATCTTCAGTGTATCTTACTTCCCTCTCTCTCGAGTTAAATTCAAGAATACATATGTATAATACTGGTCGCGAAGCAGTAAAATAATAAAATCAAGATCAAATAAATAACTCATATGAGAAATACGTAGTACAACATTGGATCATATAAACAACAATCATATTGTTGATATGCTTAAAATACACCTTTAAATGATGTAATGTGGTAGCATGCAAGAGTAGTAATCCAACAAGGTTTTGATAGAATCCACAGGAAATATGGGAGAACTTTTGAACTTTACAATGGGAACAACTATTAGACTTATAGCCAAATTCTAATTTGAAATGTTGTAGAGAATATATAAACTAAAACGAAGATTGCAAAAAATGAAACTAAATAAGATGTAAAATTCGTTATTAAACCACCAAGATTGTGTCCCCGCAATGGATTTTATTTTTATTTTTTTACCATGGAGTCACAAATTCTTTGGGTTACACATATGCACTCAGTCTCATGCACTATCACTCAACCATTTTCAAGTGTTTGAATAGTTTATCTACATAAGATGCTTTTATAACTAAATGATTTATTAACATAAGCACGACCGATCATGCTGAGTAAATCTTATTATTCCTAATATTAATTTAACAAAGAGGGGATAGCGCCTCGAGTTCCTGCAATCTGTTTACCAAATCCTAACCCACTCTTCCATGTATAGAGATTAAGATTTTATGACATAGATTAATATTTGCAAACATCAAAAACTTAATTACTCCTTCTGTCTCAATTTATGTGACATTTTTTGTTTTTCGAGGGTCAAACAGTTTAAGTTTGACCGGGAATTTACGTATGGAATCTTCAATTTTTTTGAAATGAAATTTTTATTTTTGTAAACTACATAAAAAATAGGGAAAAGGCATAAATTCCTCCCTGAACTTGTATCGAAAAGTCAGTTACACGCTCAAACTATTATGACGACCTATTACACACCTAATCTTGTTCAAAGTGATATTAGTAGCCCCTTAGAGCGTGACATGGCAAAGAAAGTGTCTTCACCTTTCTTAAGGTGCGTGAGAAGAAAAAAATACATGTTAAAATGACAATTTTGAACACATGACACTATTTTATTGGTCATTATATAATTATGTATTATAATTTTTAATATATTAATTATTTCAATTTTCTTTCTTTTTTAATCTTTTTATTGGTGGCCCCAATTTCTTTAAAGCATTTACTTTTTTCTTTATTTTGAGTTCTTCTTCTTCTTAAGGAATCACAACATTTGTCACCATTGATTGTTTGATGGAAGGACATTCAACACTCTACCCTTAAAGAGGAACTCTAAAAAGATATAGAAAGGAGTGGAGAAGATGATGACTTCCATAGAAAAATTAATAATTTTCATGATTTTTCCATTCGAACTCGCCAGAGGATTCACCGGAGAATATTACCGAAAAATAATCATGAGAAAGATAATAATTTCTACTGAAAATCCTATAACATTAATGCATAAAATTCATGATTATATTGCCTAAATTTATCAAAACTTCATCGAAGAAAATGATTTCTCCATCTTTGTCTTCTCTATTCTCGTCGGAACACTACCTACAACCACCACAATTTCTATTTTTATTTCATAAATCATCAATAGCATATTTGATTAATCATTACACACAAAGAATACTAATGAAATGCTTGATTTACATACATAGTTATCAAGATTTTTAAAGAATTTTACAGATTTGAAAATTTATTTGTTCCACCGGCAACCATGGTGTTTCCCATCGCCTATCGCCGCCGTCAACATCTCTATACTTCATAATCGATTTATGACTCCTATTTTCTTTTCATATTTTTATCTTTTCCTTCAATTTATGAACAATGGAGAAGAAGAAGAAATAGATTTTAAAAAGAGAAATGTATGGTGAGAGGAGGAAGATGCCCAAATTTTTTTTTTTTTTTTGCAAATCTTTAAGAAAATATCAAGAGATAAAGGTTTTTAAAAATTAAAATAATATTATTTATGTATGAAAACGCGTGTACAACACTTTTTTTACACAAAACTGAGATTGTCTTCGGAAGGGGGTATTAATATCACTTTAAATAAGATTATGTGTGTAATGGGTCGCTACAATAGTTTGAGCGTGTAATTGACTTTTCGGCACAAGCTAAGGGGGGAATTTATGCCTTTTCCCTAAAAAAATACTATTAGTCACAGTAATTGATAATTCAAAATGTTTAAAAGATCTATGAAAATTTTACGGTCAAAGATAGACTTGTTTGAATCTCAAAATTTGAAAAGTGCCATATAAAATAAGACGAAGGGAGTAATAATTTTTTTTTTTGTATATTTTATAATTCTAGTAATATGCAATCACATGAAAACCTTATGAACTCTACTATTTCATGGAGCTGCACAACCAAAATTTAAGATTTAGCCTCATATGTAACGACCCTTTCGATCATTATGGTAAGATAATCGTAAAAGAAATTGGGTGAGAAATCTTCTAGGGTAGTGAGTTGGAAAGTTTAGGCTAGGCTCAAGCAAAATCTGAATGAGATGAAGTCTAAGGAAATCCAGGAAAATGATTGGGTAAAACGCCAAAGAAAATTTAAACTTGGTGGTAAGCCATTAAGGAGTCTATAGGACTTTTTAGAAGAGAATTCAGATGAGTAGAACTCTTGATTTCAAAATGAGCATGTTGGGTTGGAATGTCAAAATTTGAAGGTAATGCGAAATGGACAATTTTTTGGAGGATTGCCAAGGTTTTGCCTCATGCACACCACTACAATGAGTGATACACTCCTACGGTGGCCAAATTAATTTCTGCTATAGAGGGCATGTCACGACCCAAGCCTAGGGCCTAGACGTGACCGGCGAATGGGGAACCCGAAGGAACCCCAAACAAGCCTTATAGCATATCATTACACAACCTTGGTCGCGGAAGCAATTAAAATGACCATAAGCGATAAGCATAATCAAGGGGAAATCGGGACTAAGGGAGTAAGAGAAAAGGAGAATAATACATAAATACCATAGATGAGTCAAGCTCAAGTAAAATACACAACTTGTCCAACACCACCTCTAAACATGGGTACTTAGCGGGGGCCAAGACAAACTACCGGGCTCACCCTCATAGTCAATACATAATCAAAAAGAAAAAGTCTTATACATAGCAAGAGATCATAAGCAACGTCCCCGGAATGGAGGACTCACCAATGAACTCGATAGAAAATCGTATTAGCCACGCGGAGGAGGATGGTCAAGCGGTGCTCCAGTCCCTACATGGTGACATCATGTAGGCATAGAGTATGCATTAGTACGTTTGAATGTACTAAGTATATGGGATGCAATGCAATGCAACAATAGATGGACATCATATGCAAAATGCATAATCATACCTGATAGATAGCATATTAATGAGATGATATGTATAATGATGCTTACATAAAAATCATATTTAGTAGGGCGTAGTACATGTGTAGCGAGTGACCATCAATATAGTATTTCCAAGGTCTACCACCCCCTTGGAGAGGCGAAAGAGGTACAAACCCCTCAATGTGGTTACCCGGGCCTACCACCCCCCGAGCTAGGGACCAAGGTACAAACCCCTCGATATGGTTATACGGGCCTACTACCCCCCGTACTAGGCAACCAAGGTACCAACCCCTCGATACGGTTACCCGGGCCTACCACCCCCCGAGCTAGGGACCAAGGTACAAACCCCTTGATATGGTTATACGGGCCTACTACCCCCCGTACTAGGCAACCAAGGTACCAACCCCTCGATACAGTTACCCGGGCCTACCACCCCCCGAGCTAGGCTTGGTCGACTCACAACAATATATAGAGAAAATCATATACATATATCCATTTCATCATCATTTCAATAATTATATAACCATCCGACTCATAGGACGTACATTGGACCTTCCATTTCCTAAGAATTCTATAAATGGGCATTTTATCAAACACATGATGGGCTACTGTTCATGTAAATAAAATCATGTATTTCAAGAGTACTAAGTCCAACCAATTCCAAAATCTATATAAATCAACCCACCAACAACATACATATATATATCAACCTTCATAATTTGATCATGGAAGCATGAAAACCATAAACATCACATAATAATTCCATTTCATGATGATATGCAAAATAGACCATAATAGGATGTGTAGTAGTAATTCCATACTTCAAGAGTTCATAAATAACCATAAGGACCCATAAACTTGAAGTAGTAAGAGATGATAAATGGTTGGACTTGTGGAAAGGAAGGTTTCCACAATCAAACCCACATACCTCAACTTTGGAGAATCCTTGATGAAGATTGGAATGGAGAATTGAAGCTTGAGATTGAGTCTTGAATCCGAAATTAGAGCTTGAGATCTTTGAATTTGGTTGAGGATCTTGGTGGAATTTTGGAGAGGGCTTAGAGAGTGTTTTTGAGTGTTTTGAAGTAAAAAAAATGACTAAGTATGGGACATATCCCCTTTTTATAAAAAACGTCCCCAACACTTAGCCTCAAAATAGCTCACTGAAAATTGCAAATCTGCACAGACAGGTTTTACGAAAATGGTCATAACTCCTTCATTCTAACTCGGAATGAGGTGAAACTAACTGCGTTGGAAAGCTAACTCAAAGAGCTTTAATTTTGATAGGTTGTGGCCCTTCCTGCTCCTTGTGTGCTAAGAGATATGCCCCTTTAAAGTTGACCCTCAAAATCGCATTTTTGCATTTTTTGAATTTTGATACGGTTGCTCTAAAATTCGGGTTAGACCCATCTCCCACTCAATTTGACCCCATGAATAAGAATATGAAGTCGAATTTCCAAAATCATGCACATATTTTGAAATATATGGAAATTACAATTATAGGTGTTTCCGAAGTACATTTTCGGGCATTTTTGGGGTCGTTTCAGGGCATTTCCACTACAATGGTTCCACTATAGCGGGATTGGGCCTCTATGGCTGTAAGTTAGTGTAGGCATAACAAATTCTATTATTATGCAAGATCATTTTGGAGAAATGCAGAGGTGACCTAGGGTTATTTTCATTGAGTTTTCATCTAGAATCTTTGTAATTTTGGAGAAATGCATAGCAATGATTCATCTAGAATAATAATAGAATTTGCTATGATTTTGGTATGAAAAACCTTGGGTTTTGATTAATGGTTGCTTATTCATAATTTTATTGCCATAATTTGCTAATGTGAACCATAAAATTGGTAGTGCTAGGTGAATTAATGGTGGAAAGCCTAGGGTTGGGATGAATGGTAATGACGTTGGCCTGGGGTTTGGGATAAGGATATAATTCGGATATATTTATGCCATTTTGAGTTAATTTCGTGTTGTATTGTTTTTTATAGAGCAAGAACAAGCTAAGCTTTATAGCAAAGGGTAGGCTCAAGTTAAATAGAGTATTCAAGCTTGATTCAAGGTAGGTCATGGTTGAACTGTTTTCCAATTTATGTTATTATGTGTGCATGTTAACTATTACATTAGTAATGCTTGTTTGATACATGTTTAGAAGTTAAGGGAATTGATGTGAAATGATACATTTGTTGCTGTTAAATTCCACGCCATGAGTCTATTTTAACTGCTTGTGGTCTTGCAAGTGTAGTTATGATTATGTGATCACTACAAGAAAACATATTTTTAGTGACGACCAAATTTTTTTTGCCTCGATTACATGATTTTTGGAGCAAACCAACAGATATGGATGAAATTAAAGGACATTTAGTGGCGACTTAAACAGTCGCCACATATATTTGACACTAAAAGGTGTTATTATTGAGGATTTGATATATATGTTACTTTTTGCTGAAGATTTGAGCTTGCTTCTTTTTTTTCTTACTTTGTTTATGTGTAGTAAGAAGTGGTTTAACTATTAACATCTTGTTTCAGTTGCTTGGCTAGATATTAGTCTATTTAAGAGATAATTAGTTTGTTGCATATCTATCAAAGGAACATGTACAAAAAAAATTATACTTCATGTATTCATGAGAACTGAGTTCGTTGTATATTCATTTTGACATAATTAACATTCAAAGACAATATTTTAAGATAGGAAAAGAAAGGGCAATATGATAGCTGACAATGCTCGAGTTAGGATTTTCTTTTCTAGCTTTTGTGTGTCATTGTTTAGAAATAATGTCGAATTGAAATTTTTTAGTTGTCGGACGTATACGTAGCAAGTTAAAATTAGAATGCATAATGAGGATGCCAATCTCATTAATTAAAATAATATAGATGTGTTCATAAAAGAATAAAATGAATAAGATGTACTTGATAATGATGATGCTGGAGATGACACTGACATAGAAGAAAATAAAATATAGTGAGAAAAGACATCAATCGCAATGAACTATATTTGAGTTGTTTTGGTAAAAGAGAATTTTGTTTATAATCATTTGAACAAAAAAAAGTATCACTATGGTTAATAGTACTTAAAATGTTATTTATGTTTCTTGTTTTCAATATCTAAATGTGAATCTACGCTTACTACTTTTGCGTGATGTTTCAAGAAATGGCATTTGGATGAGGTCGAGGTTGAGGTTGAAAGGGTCGTGGATGTGGAAATATTGAAGGAAGGAATCAAAATTCTACAACATCATACTTAAGTAATGTCAATCCAACATTGACACCTAATCTTGATGAACCGTCCGAGGCACCCTTGACAAGGAATCTTGAACCAAGTCACCGGACCTCTATAGAGACACAAATATCAAGGAACTTGGAAGGAAGTTCACATCCCTCTTCAGAGAATTTAAATAGCGGTGGAGGTATGTTTCTTGCATCTCTTTCGACATAAGATGTGAATTTACTTTATCCAGAGAAAATTTACTCCATCTTTTAACATAAGCAATACCTTATATTCAATATTTGCATTATTAACTAATACACTATTAGCCAGATATAGTAGAATTCATTTGCATTGCATGAAGTGATACAACTTTTTAATATTCTCAACTTGATTTTGAAACTATGTGACCATGGTATTTGTTGATTCACAGCTTCTTGCGCCATTACAAAGAAGAAAGAAAGGGCAAGATATAAATCTATGTCAGTGGATATGAAAACTAAGTATGGTGGAAAAATTATCGTGGACATTCCAGAGGACATTGAAAGAGCTGTAGGTAGTAGAGCTAGGGATATTGCCAATTATTGTGGCTTAACAGTAAGGAGCACTATTTCATTTAGAGATGGTAATTGGCCAACTATTTTTGCTAAATATGGAGAAGTGATATGGTTGAAGGTGAAGGTAATAAGTCACCTTTGCTGTTATATAGACATTTAGATTATATGTTTATTTATGTTGATAGAATGGAAAATTTAAATCTACATGATTGTTTTAGGATAAATTTGAAATTGGGGGTGGTAGACAAGAATATGTGTTGCGAGGTTTTGTGATCAGTACGATGCAAAGACTTTTAAGAGCATGAAAGACTCGATTGCATGCTAAATACTTGTGCTATAAAACTAATAAGGATAGATTGTCTCATCCACCAAACAATGTTGCACCTGAAGATTGGGTACATCTAGTACGACATTTTGGAAGTCCAGAATTCCAGTTAACTTAATAAAACAATATCAAATGAATCAGAAAAGATCCCCAACAGTCACACTCGCTCCAATAAATTTCCAATGGTATTATAGGATACTTTCATGACCCGTCTAGCTATAATAGGGTCACCAACTGGAGTAGAGACTGAGAAGGCATTCTGAGAGAGTTTTTGGACCTGTATTAGTACCAAGAGATTCCTTCCACGGCTAGTACCAAGTGTAGGCCAGTCCCTTCAACAAATAAGAGGCCAAATTTGCACTCTCGAATAGAGTGAAACTTATAATGTCTATTACCTTCTAAATGTCGTCGAGAAACTCTTGTAGATCCCCTTCTGACTTAGACTAATAAAACTCTGTAGGGTAAACCCTAGGTATGAACAGTTTATGAGGAATCAAAGAACTGGCTGAATTCTAGAGACCTAATGGATGAAAGGAACCCACTAGTGAAATCCCACATATGTGGTGACAAAATCTATGGAGAAATCCTTTAGATTTCGGGGCTGAACTTCGAAGAATACTCCTGCTTGTTCTTGGGAGAAGCGGTCAACTTTTTCCTCTTCTTTTCACTCTAAGTTGGGTTATTTTTTTGGAGAATGAGGGTTCTGGGTAGTTTCTGACTAGTTTACTAAGCTTAGACTGAGTAAAACAATGTAGTTTAAGCATTAACTGACGTAATTTAGGTAGCACACACATAGGGGAAAAGACCAATGCGACCTTGACTTAAATGCTGCCGAAGGGGTTCAAGACAGGCTTCATGGGTCGTCATGATGACCAAGGCCCTTCTAGCAACTCATGAAGAATCCTTGCTCGACAGGGCTTCACTAAAATAGGCATAACTTTTTACTCTGAGCTTGGAATTAGGCAAACTTGGTGGAGTTGGAAAGTGGACTCATAGATCTTTAATGTGACAGGTCATGGGCCACCTAATTCATTTTGTGCTGAAATATATGGTCATTTAAAGTTGACCCTAAACTCCAAGTCTGACAAGTCCCCTTCACATACGTATGACTTCACAGTCTGTGTGGAGCTTCACAGACCATTTAGACGTCTGTGGTGCTTAACCAGTAACTTTGGGGGTGAAACCTCACTTAAAAAGGGATGAAATGACTTCAAGATAGGCTTCACGAGCCATCTAGAGTACCACGTCCCGTCAAGTGGGTCGTGAAGATGCTCTACCCGACAAAGCTTCACTAAAATGAGCATAACTTTTTACTCTGGGCTCGAAATTAGGCAAACTTGGTGGTGTTGCAAAGAGGACTCAAAGACCTTTAATTTGATAGGTTGTGGGCCACCAAAATATTTTGTGCTAAAATATATGATCGTTTGAAATTGATCCAAACCTTAAAGTCTGTCAAACCTCTTTCACAAACCACTTCACGGCTCATGCGAAGCTCCACATACCGTTTAGTCGTCCGTGGTCCTTCACAGTAGCCATGGCGGTTCTATGTCCCCCTCACGGGCCACTTAACAACCCTTGTGGAGCTCCACAGATCGTTTAGTGGTCTGTGGTCTTTCACCTTTTTTCTTGGTGCACAACCACGAGCAGGGTGATGGGTCGTGGTCCTCTTCAAGGCCCATGGACCCCCTTCGTGGTTTGCCCTTCTCTCCTGTTCAATCTTAGTTCTGATTTTTTAGGTGTTAGAACATCTCCCCCTTGGGATCATTCATCCTCGAATGAAGTCTAAACAAGCTGAGTTTGGATGAAAGAGCTAAAATCCCTATCAATTGAATATTAGAAACTGATATCTAACTGAACTGAGTTCCATGAACATGCAAATATGCTGGAATGCAATGATAACTAAGGGAACATGATACTAATATTGAATTACATAAGAGTAAGTTGAGAGACTAGAGAGAAACTATTACCTCAAGCTGAAACTGAATCAAAAGGAAAGAGGTGAGGATACTTGGCTATCATGGTTTCTTTTGCTTCCTAAGTAGCTCCCCCTATAGACTGACTCATCACAAAACCTTTACTGAAGCAACTTCTTTATTCATTGCGTTTATGAGGAATCGAAGAACTAAATGGATTTTAGGGACCTAATGGGTGAAAGGAACCCATTAGTGAAATCTCACATACCTAGTGGCAATCTATGGAGAAATCCTATGGATTTCGGGGTTGAACTTCGAAGAACACTCCTGCTTGTTCTTGGGAGGAGCGGTCAACTTTTTACTCTTCTTTTCGCTTTAAGTTGGGTATTTTTTTAGAGAATGAGGGTTCTTGGTAGTTTCTGACTAGTTTACTAAGCTTAGACTGAGTAACACGACATAGTTTAGGTATCAAATGCATAGGGGAAAAGACCAATGTGGCCCTGACTTTAATGCTGCCGAAGTGGCTTCAAGACAAACTTCACGGGCAGTCATGATAGGGCTGTCTAGCAGCTCATGAAGATGCCCTACCTGACAGGGCATCACTAAAATGGGCATACCTTTTTACTCCGAGTTTAGAATTAGGCAAACTTGATTGCGTTGGAAATAGGACTCAGAGATATTTAATTATATAGGTCATGGGCAACCTAATTCATTTTATGCTAAAAGATATAGTCATTTAAATTTGACCCTAAACTCTAAGTCTGACAAGTCCCCTTCACGAATGACTTCACGTCCGTGTGGAGCTTCACGGACCGTTTAGACGTCCGTGGTCCTTAACCAGTAACTTTGGGGTGGGGTGAAAAACTCACCTAAAATATGACAAAGTGACTTCAAGACAGGCTTCATGAGCCGTCTAGAGCACCACTACCTGTCAAATGGGTCATGAAGATGCTCTGCCCGACTGGGCTTAACTAAAACGAGTATAACTTTTTACTCTGGGCTCAGAATTAGGCAAACTTGGTGGCGTTGGAAAGAGGACTCAAAGACCTTTAATTTAATAGGTTGTCGACCACATAAATAATTTTTTACTGAATGATATGATCGTTTGAAGTTGAACCAAACCTCAAAGTCTATGAAGCCTTTTTCACGAACCACTTCACGGCTCGTGTGAAGCTCCACGGGCTGTCTAGTGGTCCATGGTCCTTCCAGTAGCCATGGTGATTCTGCGTCCCCCTCACGAGCCACTTTACGGCTTGTATGGATCCCCACAGACCTTTTAGTGGTCCGTGTTCTTTAACCTTTTGCTGGGTGCACAATCATGAGCAGGGTGACGGGCTGTGGTCCTCTTCACGACCCGTGGATCCCCTACGTGGTTTGTCATTCTCTCTTGTTCAATCTTAGTTCTAGTTTTTTTAGGTGTTACAATATCTCCCCCTTGGTATCATTCGTCCTCGAATAAAGTCTAAACAAGATAAGTTTAGAGGAAAGAGCTAAAATCCCTACTAACTAAATATTAGAAACTGATATCTAATTGAACTGAGTTCCATGAACATGCAAATATGCTGGAATGCAATGATAAATGAGTTTCACGACCCAGGTATATACCTTAGATGTAACAAGGAATACAAGACCTCGAGAGGCCTCATACAAACCCCTTAGCAAATCATAACATAAGATAATAGAAAATTGTGCAAAAATTTAAATCATTTTCAATAACATCAAAGTCTCATAAAACGAAGCAGAAGTCTTTAACGATTGTCTCAAACCATCTAATACTTTTATAGTCTTGGGATACAACCCATACAATAGTTCTATAATAAAAGAAAGACATAAAGGAAAGGTGGTCAAATCCTCGATGCTATGAGGACTCACAAAATCTTCACTTGCTTGCTCTATTATGATCCTAACCACGAGGATGGAAGTCAATATCGCCGGATCCTACATTTGATAAGAATGTAGGCAAGAGTATGTGTTAGTACAAAATGTACTAACTATAATGGCTAGCATAAATTATCAACATAAGCATAACATAGGCATTAGTCAACATAAGACATATACCATAATCATAAGAGCTAATAACATAAGTCATAAGTATATAAATGCACATAAATCATCATATCATAAGAGGAACACTTCTCAAGTAACCTCAACTTATTCTTATTTAAGACTTGGTGGGTCATCCACCTCTAGTCATACATATCAAGAAAGGCAATTCAAGCAATAATCCAAGCTATTGTACGATCATACAAGTAAATCTCATATTATAACATACTTACAATATTTCCTTGAATTAATCTTGTTTCATCATAACTATGCTACTTTGATTAGGGATTAGTCCCTTATTAGCATATTTCTACTATTCATGGAAGAAGACCTCTTTACTAATCCAAGACAAGTCATTACTCATGAATGCTTACGATTTTCCAATTCGAGGCTACAAAGGAAAAACACCTCATTATGCTAGACCAAGCTATCATGGAAAACATCCTCTCATGCAAGTCCAAGCTACTCAAGGAGGGTACTAAGCTCAATCCAAGCTATCATGAAATGGTGTGGCCTCACCAAGTCAAGCTACCATGCAAGTATCCTCTCATGATAGATTAAGCTAACCATTGGAAGGGTACTATTGCTCAGTCCAAGGCTATCCATGAGATCTACTAACTCAAGCTACCATGAACAGTCTTGTCTTACCATGTCAAGCTATTCATAAAAGGATCTCATATCACCACTTCAAGCTATTATAGTTCATACATGCTTTGATTCATTTTAGGTGAGCAAGCCTTTCAACCTAGAACCATTATATGTGAGAAAACCTTTTACATTATACATCCATACATAATATAGGTCATGTGGGCAAATCCTTCCACAACAATCCTATATACAAATCAACATTTATCAATTAAGCTTTACTCTCAAAGACCTACTAGTCATAACTCATTATATTAACTTTACTCTAAAATTCCTAACAATCATCATTCATCATATATACATGCCTTAGTCTCAAGACAATCCTAATCTTAAGCCTTGCCATCATAATTCATCATATATACTTTGATCTCAATCAATTCATGTCCACAAGCTTTATTCTTAAGCAATTCATAACTATATGCTTCAATCTCAAGCAATCTACAATGTATCGTATCAATCCTAGACAGCTAAATCCTCAACTTCCCCTTTCATGGCATAAAAGCTATCTATATCAAATTCATCTTAAAATCATAGGTTAGGCATGGATACATGTAAATTTATCTTAAAAACATGTAATTCTATCAATTCAATCATAAATAATCATAAACAACCATAATCCACTCAATTGGATCATAACCCATAACATTAGAAGAAATCCTAATTAGACTTTGGGGAATTCTTCTTCTAAATTGGAGAAATCACGGGGCTCTATGGACGAAAGGAATCCATGGGTGACTAGGCCATCATACCTTGATTACAGATCCCATAAAAGCTTGAAGATTGGAGACTTGACTTAACCTAGCATGAACGCTCTTCTTCTTCTTCTTCTTCTTCAACTTTCTAGAGAGAATTATTTGGGGGAGGAACTCAATTCTTTTGGTGAGTTTGAGAGAATGACTTGAATGACTTAATTTAGCGGTCTAAAGTACTTATATAGATGGTCTAGGCTAGGGTAAAATGACATTACTTAATTCTAATTAAAACTGGAAAGGACCCTTGTGTCCTTAAAACAACCGTCCAGTCACGAACCACGAGACTATGATGATGGGTCGTGGATGTACCTACGTTCCGTCATGATCAAATGTGGTTTGGTGACAGAGACTTTGCTGGCCACCTACGACATCCCTAACTACTGGCGATGGTACCATAGATGGGGAGTGGGTCTTGGCATCGTTCTGCCTTAGGTAGTTTTCATGGTGTCTATTTACTGGGCCACCTACGGGGGGTAGTCTCACCCACGAGCCGTGGTTGGTCCCAGGGAGGTGGCATCTAGGAGTTCTAACATGCTATGCCCTCTAACTAAAATTTGGGGTGTTACAATATCTCTCCCTTGGGAACATTCATCCTTGAATGGCATTCTAGGCACTTCTTAAAAGAAACGACTCAAGACTACAAACTTATCATGCATGCAACACATCTAAATGCACACAACCAATGAAGAATCATCAACTCCAAGCTAAACATTCTCAATGAATCACATGGAAGATAGGAACTACATCTAACAACCCAAAATGCATGAAATCTCAACATTTCTCATGTTCAAGGAGGAACTATCATCTCCAAGCTAAAATAATGCTCAACACAATGCCATTGAGCCTATATACAATCTATACTCATAACATACATTCAAGGAGGAATCTCTCAACTCCATGCTAAGGCATGTTTCACAACTCACCTCTTGAAGTCTATAGGCAACTCATTCTCAGTGCACTACAACATGAGGAAAATCAATCATGCAACTCATTTTCTTTCAAAACACAAGTTCTTTCATAAACATGCACAACATAAGGAAATCATGAAAACATCTAAAACACACATGACTCCACACAAAGAACAAACCATGAGGAACTCTTAATCTCAAGCTAGAGGAGGAATAGAAGGAAAAATGATGAGGATATCGGGACATCTTATTGTCCTCGACCTCAGCCTCCCAAGTAGCACCCTCAACTAAAACCCTCACTAAAAGATCCCTCCATAACATTTTCACGAAAGAAACTTCCTTTTTTTTCTCAACTTCTTAACATGCCGGTCTAAGATCTCAACCGGTACTTCTTAATAAGAGAGATTCTCATTTACTCCCAACCCTTCTAAGGGATCTATGAATATCGGATTTCCAACGCACTTCTTTAACCTAGAGACATGGAAAACCGGATGCACCGATGCCAACTCATTAGGCAACCTAGCTCATAAGCACCCTTACCAACGCATCTCAAGATCTCATACAGGCCTACAAGACGGGGACTAAACTTCCCAAAATCATTACACCTTTCTCAGGTGAGAAATTCAAGTAAACCCAAATCATGAACATTAGGAACACTCAACGACCTTTGTATCTAAGCATGCCATCTCCCCCTTGGGAGAAAACCAAAACAAACTTTCTAAGCACCACTTCTTTCAATTCTACGATCGGATCAAGTTATCACTAAGCTTTCACATCCATTATCTAAGATGATTCTAAACCATGGTGAATTATACTACTACCCTTTAGATGAGTCTACTTACTTACCACATCTAGGTATTATCTAAACACCCTATTCATCAAACCAATCAACATACCCAAAACTCATAATGGCCATATCGAGTTCTACAATCAATTAAACATAACAATAATGCAACCAATTCATACTAAAGACAACATCAAAGTCTAACATATCAAGTCCTATCAAGTCACAAAAGACAAAGCAACACCGGAATCTAATAAAGTATAAAACACATACCGATAGTCACATCTGGAAAACACTCTTGTTCACCTCTAGCTTGAAGAACATATAACCTATTCTTCTTTGGAGCATTCACATCCAAACCATTAGGAGGAACTTTCTTACTCTCTCTTCCCTTAGCCTTCATCCTTGGACAATTTCTTATTCTGTGCCCTCTTTCACCACAACTAAAGCAACCCTCCATGCTGGCTAAACTCCTACCCTCATGTATCTTTCCACATCTAGCATAAGTAGGCCATAGGAATTCACTAATAATTCCTTGCGATTTAGGGTTAGACACCCTATCTTCACTATACTTAGGAGCATTGGAGGAACTTTCCCCGGAAAACCTTTGTCGATACTTAGGACGACCATGTTCCTCATACCTTACATGAGAGGAATTGCCATCATCATTTCTAGACCTCTTTTTCTCTCTATATCTCCCTTTTAGTTTCTCCTTTTCAATTTTTTTGAGCATAAATCATAAGAAGAGCAATATCCATATCACCAATGAGCTTGGCGGTACGACATTCTTTCACTACTAAATTGGAAACTCCCGAGACAAACTTACTCATTCTCGCCCTAGAGTCGGCCACTAAAGATGGAGAATATTTCCACAATTGAGTAAACCTCAATGCCTATTCCTTAACACTCATATTACCTTGCCTAAGGTTAATAAACTCAAGCACCAAAGCCTCTATCATCTCAAGAGGGAAGAACCTATTAAGAAAAGCAGTTTGAACCGTTCCCACTCTATGGGACCCATTCATACCGGTCTTGCTTCTTTCCATTGGTTGAACCAAACTTGAGCAACCCTCTTGAGTTGGTAAGAGGCCAATTCCACCTTCTCTGCTGAAGTAACTCCCGTAATGTCTAACACTTTATGGACCTTATCTATGAACTCTTGAGGATCGTTGTCAAACTTTGAACGATAAAATTCCAGAGGGTTTATCCTCATAAAGTCCCTCTCTCTTGAATCTTCCGTACCCACATTTGGGTTCACAGGAGCTACCACCTCTCTATTAGCTTGGGCCATCATGGCTTGAGCCAATATTTGAAAAGCGGACCAAAACTCTTCATTAGTCACATTTTCAGTCAAAGGGTCGATCAAAGCTTATGGAGGAACTTGGGGAGGAACTTATTGATCCATATTGTCTTACTCATTCCTTCTAGCATTAGCTCTTGTAGTAGTAATATCCTGTAGACCATAAGGTAAGGATTAGGAGAAAGACCTTATAGGGTTAAACTCTTATCCTACGACTTATAGAAATGAAGAAGTGAAGTTTCATAAGCATTTTGTAGCCTCTCATTCATAAATGTGGCGCGCTTCACACTTATGAACAAGACTCTACTTGACGTGGTTTGAGATATCCTAGAACCATTCTAAACCTTGTGCTCTGATTACCAAGTTTGTCATGACCCAGGGGTCCCCCTAGATGTAACAAGGCATACAAGACCCCGAGAGGCCTCATACAAGACCTTTAGCATATCATAACATAAGATAATAGAAAATGGTATAGAAATTTAAATCATTTTCAATAACATCAAAGTTTCATAAAATGAAGCGTAAGTCTTTAACATTTGTGTCAAACCGTCTAATACTTGATTAGTCT
Organism: Solanum commersonii; assembly: GCA_029007595.1. Lineage (NCBI taxonomy): Eukaryota > Viridiplantae > Streptophyta > Magnoliopsida > Solanales > Solanaceae > Solanum > Solanum commersonii. The sequence continues at coordinate 2,409,088 of JAJTWQ010000038.1, forward strand.
TAGGACACAACCCATACAGTAGTTCTAACATAAAAGAAACACAAAAAGGAAAGGTGGTCAAATCCTCGATGCTATGAGGACTCACCAAATCTTCACTGGCTTGCTTTACAATGATCTTAGCTACGAGGATGGAAGTCAATATCGCCGGACCCTACATTTGATAAGAATGTACTAAATATGATGGCTAGCATAAATCATCAACATAACCATAACATAGGCGTTAGTCAACATAAGACATATACCATAATCATAAGAGATAATAACATAAGTAATAAGCATATAAATGCACATAAATCATCATATCATAAGGGGAACACTTTTCAAGTAACCTTAACTTATTCTTACTCAAGACTTGGGTCATCCACCTCTAGTCATACATATTAATGAAGATAACTCAAGAAACAATCCAAGCTATTGTATCATCATACAAGTAAATATCATATTAAAACATATTGACAATACTTCCTTGAAGTAATATTGTTTCATCATAACCATGCTACTTTGATTTGGGATAAGGCCCTCATTAGCATATTTCTACTATTCATGGAAAAACACCTCTTTACTAATCCAAGAAAAGTCGTTACTCATGAATGGTTACGATTTACCAATTCAAGGCTACCAAGGAAAAACACCTCATTATGCTAGACCAAGCTATCATGGAAAGCATCATCTCATGCAAGTCCAAGCTACTCAAGGAAGGGTACTATTGTTCAATCCAAGCTATCATCAAATGGTGTGGCCTCACCAAGTCAAGCTACCATGCAAGCATCCTCTCATGCTAGATCAAGCTAACCATTAAAAGAGTACTATTTATTAATCCAAGGCTATCCATGAGATCTACTAATTCAAGTTACCATGCACGGTCTTGTCTTACCATGTCAAGCTATTCATGAAGGGATCTCATATCACTACTTCAAGCTATTATAGTTCATACATGCTTCGATTCCATTTAGGAGAGCAAGCCTTTCAACCTATAATCATTCTATGTGAGAAAACCTTTAACATTATACTTCCATACATACATAATATATGCCATTTAGGAAAATACTTCCACAACAATCATATATACAAATCAACATTTTTCAATTAAGCTTTACTCTCAAAGACCTACTAGTCATAACTCATTATATTAGCTTTACTCTAAAGGCCCTAACAATCATCATTCATCATATATACATGCCTTAGTCTCAATACAATCCTAATCTTAAGCCTTACCATCATAAGTCATCATATATACTTTGATCTCAATCAATTCATGTCTAGAAGCCTTACTCTTAAGCAATTCATGTCTATATGCTTCAATCTCAAGCAATCTATATTGCATCTTATCAATCCTAGAAGATTACATCTAAATCCTCAATTTTCCCTTTCATGGCATAAAAGCTATTTATATCAATTTCATCTTAGAATCATAGGTTAGGCATGGATACATGTAAAATTATCCTAAAAACATGTAATTCTATCAATTCAGTCATAAACAACCACAATCCACTCAATTGGATCATAACCCATAACATTAGAAGAAACCCAAATTAGACTTTAGGGAATTCTTCTTCTAAATTGGAGAAAGCATGGGGCTCAATGGACGAAAGGAATCCATGGATGAAAAGGCCATCATACCTTGATTACAAATCCCATAAAAGCTTGAAGATTGGAGACTTGACTTAACCTAGCTTGACCCCTCTTCTTCTTCTTAAACTTTCTAGAGAGAATTGTTTGGGAGAGGAACCCAATTCTTTTGGTGAGTTTGAGAGAATGACTTGAATGACTTAATTTAGGGGTTTAAAGTACTTACATAGGTGGTCTAGGCTAGGGTAAAATGACACCTCTTAATTCTAATTAAAACTGGAAAGGACCCTTGTGTCGTTAAAACAACCATCCAGTCACGAACTACGAGACTATGATGATGGGTCGTGGATCTACCTACATTCCGTCCTGATCAAATGTGGTTTGGTGACAGAGACTTTTCTGGCCACTTACAATACCCCTAACTATAGGCCATGTACCCATCGAAGGGGCATGGGTCGTGGCGTGGTTCTACCTTAGGCATTTTTCATGGTGTCCATCTACGGGGCCACCTACGAGGAGTGGTCTCACCCACGAGCCGTGGTTGGTCCCAGGGAGGTGGCATCTAGGAGTTCTAAAATGCTATGCCCTCTAACTCAAACTCGGGGTTTTACATTGAGGGAACATGATACTTATATTGAATTACACAAGTGTAAGCTGAGACACTGGAGAGGAACTATTATCTCAAGCTGAAACCTATTCCGAACGAAAAAAGTGATTCCACCACAAAACCTTTACATAAGCGACTTCTTTATTCCTCAACCTACGAACCTGATGGTCAAGAATTTCAACTGGAACCTCTTCATAGGTGAGGCTATCCTTAACACCCACACTCTCTAGAGGTATTATTGATGTCAAACCACCCACACTCTTCTATAACAAGGAAATGTGAAAGACTGGGTGAATGGCTGCTAGTTACGTTGGCAACTATAACTCATAAGCCACATTACCAACCCTTTTCAGGATTCTTTAAAGACCTACATACCTAGGACAGAGCTTCCCTTTCTTTCTAAATCTCAACACCCCCTTCATGGGTGACATTTTTAGGAAAACCCAATCATCGATTTAAAACTCTTAGTCCCTCTCCCTACATCTGCATAGGACTTCTGATAACTTTAAGGTGTCTTTAGTCTATCCCTGATGAGCTAAACTTTCTCCATAGCCTTATTAACCGAATCTGGCCCAATCAAAGCTGCTTGATCTACTTCAAACAAACCAACTGGAGAACTGTATCTACGCCCATACAGTGCCTCATAAAGGGCCATCTAACTACTGGAATAGAAGCTGTTATTATAGGTGAACTCTATGAGAGGTAGGTGTTCATCCCAACTACCCTTGATATTGATTACGCAAGCTCTCAACATTTCCTCTAAGGTCTGAATGGTATGCTCTGCCTGACCATCCGTCTGCAAATGAAATGTTGTTCTACGGTTTACTTGAGTACCAAGACCTTTCTGAAACTATTTCCAGTTATGAGAGGTCAACTGAGGATCCCTATCTGAGATGATAGACAAGTGAACCCCATGCAACTTGACTATCTCACAGATGTATAGTCTGGCATAATCCTCCGCTGAATATGTAGTCTTGACAGCCAACAAGTGAGCTGACTTAGTTACTCTGTCCACTATCACCCAAATGGGGTCATGTTGTTTGTGAGTATGAGGTAAACCGTTAATGAAATCCATATTTATCACTTCCCACTTCCATGTAGGAATGTTAATATTTTGATTAACACCTCCTGATTTCTTATGCTCTACTTTAACCTATTGACAGTTAAGACACTTAGCCAAAAAATTTGTGATGTCTCTCTGCATGCCGTTCCACCAAAAGACTTCTCCTAGATTACGGTACATCTTGGCGGCACCCATATAAATAGAATACTGGGAATTATGTGCCTCATTAAGGATTTGCTTCCTCAACTCACCCTTATTCAGAACACATAAGCGACCCTGGTAACCAAGCACACCATCTCCCCTTAGGAGAAAACCTCAAATCTTTGCTGATGAACTCCACTTTTCAAATGAAGTAATATAGGATCTCTATCCTATTTTTCCTCAACCTGCGCTACCAGTGAAGATTCTGACCCACTCTGAACTATCACACCACCATTTGACGTGTCCATAAAGCAAAATCTTAAGTGATCAAGCCGGTGAACATCTTTGGCAAATTCTTTCTGCTCTTCCTCAACATGTGATACACTACCCATGGAGAATCTTCTGAGGGTGTCAACCACTATTTTGGCCTTACCTAGATGATAAAGCATATTCATTTAATAGTCTTTGAGAAATTCAAGTCATCTCCTCTAACAAAGATTCAACTATTTATGGGTGAACACAGACTGGAGGCTATTATTATCTGTGAACACATACATGAACACCATACTAGTAGTTTCTCCAAATCTTTAGGGCAAATACTACGGCTGCAAGCTCGAGGTCATGAGTCAGTAGTTCTTCTCATGGACCTTAAGCTTTCTAAAAGCATAATATATGACCTTACCTTACTGCATCAACACACAACCTAGGCCAACCCTATATGCAGCACAATAAACCACATAACTGTTTGATCCATATGGTAGAGTTAAGACAAGAGCTGTAATCAACCTAGTCTCCAATTCTGAGAAGTTTTTCTCACACTCATCTGACCACTGAAACTTGACATTTTTCTAAGTCAACTCAGTCAATGGGGAAGCTATGGATGAAAATCTTTCAACAAACATCCTGTAATAACTAGCCAAACCCAAGAAACTTCTGATATCAATTGGAGAGGTAAGCCTGGGTAGTGCTGTACTGCCTCAATTTTCTGAGAATCCACTTGAATCCCTTCGTTGGATACCATATGACCAAGGAAAGTGACCGACTACAACAAAAATTTACATTTGCTGAACTTAGTAAATAACTGACGATCTTTGAGGGTTTGCAAAAAAAACTATTAGATGAGTCACATGATCTTCCTCACTCCGAGAATAAATAAGGCTATCATCAGTACAAATGATGACGAATAAGTCCAAATACTGTTTGAACACTCAGTTCATTTAGTCTATGAAAGTTTCAGGAGCATTTGTTATTTCAAAAGACATAACTATAAATTCATAGTGACCATACCGAGTCCTAACGGCTATCTTTGGGATGTCACTATTTGTGACTCTTAGCCGATGATAGCTGGATCTGAAGTTTATCTAAGAAAAACAACTAGCACCTTAAAAAATTGGTCGAACAAGTCATCAATTCTGGGGATGGGATACTTATTCTTGATTGTGACTTTGTTCAACTGACGATAGTCAACGCACATTCTGAGAGAACCATCTCTCTTTTTCACGAATAACACTGGAGCACCCATGGAGATATACTGGGTCCGTTGAAGCCCTTATCTAGAAGGTCTTTCAACTTTTTTTTTTAATTTCTTAATCTTAAATGGAGCCATTCTGTAAGGAGGAATAGAAATAGGTTGGGTATCTTGAAGAATATTTATTCCGAAGTCGATTTTCCATTCAGGAAGAACTCCGAGAAGATCTTTGAGGAATATTTCTCGAAACTCATTTACTACTGGGATTGACTTAAGAGTTGGGTTTTCAAATTTTGAATCCTTAACCCATACAAGATGATATATTTACCCTTTGAAAATTATTATTCTAGCTGATATGCTCAAATCCCTAAAGAATTATAAGCGATCGTTATCAAGTAAAGAACTGAACTTGGAGGTTGGGGTCGATCCCACGCGGAATATGGTTTAGACTTAAACTTAACTTACAATTTTATTCTTTTAGTCAACGTACTTCTGAAACAAGTAATTAAAGGAGGGGGATTTGTGAAACAAATTCTGGAAATTATGTGAACAATTAGTGAGCAAGATTCACACTTTAGTTGTTATTAAGATGAGAGAGAAACTAGGGTATACATGTTCCCCATAAGCTCATAACGCGGTAATCCTAGTAATAGTAATCCTTTCCTAGTGTATTACATGCAAAGTAATAAGTTAGGTATCTCTAATTCTTTGGTTCGACAACTAGAGAATTTCACCCCGCACCTTAGTCCGGTTATGTGTGTATAATTTACTAACCCTTACCTTTACCTCATATTAGACATCGTATCAATGTATGGCTTAGTTTTCACCCTCGCACCAATTGACACTAGACTATTAGATAGTATCACACTAAATCCATGTTGATAATTCTTTTCTTATTAACTACCTCCTTGGTCCAGCAAGTAGCAACAAGGCGAGTTCCAATGTTGGCCACCGTTAAAAAGACTTCTAAATGAAAAAATTATCAATGCATGCAACAACACTATTCAAGAATTACTTAGTTACTTTCATACATTGTTAATCGCTCATGGTTGTCACAACCCTAGTTGTGGATTTAGTTACCCAAAGTAGCAAGAACATAATTCATATTTTTAGCTGAAGAAATCATGAACTTACGTAATGAGAAGAATAAACCCAGAATCTTAACTTGAATTTCAAAGTCAAAATCTTCAAAATGAACTTAGGAAATCAAGAATTGCTAAAGTTGCAAGTTAATCTCTAAAGCCAAAACATAGAATAAAAGTAATAAGGTCTAACCCCAAAAAATGAGGTTTACATGCTCTATATATAGAAAAACAAGTCCCAACTAAAAAGGAAACAAAATAAGGAAATAAAGTTTTTGGATGCGGTTGTAATTGACGAGATTGACGTACGGACCGTGGACTGACCTACGATCCATAGGTCCCTTGTGTGATTTGGGACTTAGGCAATTTTTCAACTCTTTAAATATCATCCTCTCAGTTACAATTGATGGATCAATAGGATGAATCATGATTCAATCCATAGTCCGTGGATCCTCCTCCGTTGTTTCATACGTAGACATTTGAAATTAGGCATTGGAACACCCTTCTCTAAATGGTTTGACGAACTTACAGGACGACCTGTAGGTCGACCTACGGTCCGTAGTTTGAGTTCATGGTTCCACACTTGGTCAAGAATTCCCTGATTTCTTCTTCATGCTTTGCCTGTCCATCTATGATCACCATCTACAGAACGTGACTGGACCTACGGTCCATGAGTTACTTTCGTAGATGGCCTTTTCTACACAATTCTTCAGCTGTGTCTCATACTTCCACGTTCGAACTTATTCCCTGCAAACATGATAAAAACACATTAATACCAATACAAAATGACCCTAGACACACACAACTCTTAAGTGAAATGTATTAAAAATACCGTAAAATCACAGTATGTCTCTAGCGTTAAGGTAAGAGATAAATCTACCCATAGGCACTGAGCTACTAACCTTTCATTCTAAGACTAGTTTATTTGGAAACTGAAACCGAACAATCCTAGTTCTATAATCATCTGAGGCATAATAGGAATGTAACCAATCCATGCCTAGAATGATTCAAAAATCAACCATTTCTAACTCTGTAAGGTCTGCTAAGGTGACTTTCTGAGAAACTGTGACAGTGCAATTTTCGCTATACCCGTCTAGCTATAACAGGGTCACCAACTGGAGTCGAGACTGAGAAGGAATTGTGAGAGAGTTGGTGGACCTGCATTAGTACCACGAGATTACTTCCACTCATGGTACAATGTGTAGGCCACTATCTTCAACTGATAGGCGGCCAAATCTGCACTCTTGACTAGAGTGAAACCTATAATGTCTGTTACCTTCTAAATGTCATCAGGAAACTCTTGTAGATACCCTTCTGACTTAAACCCATAAAACTCTGTATGGTTAACCCGAATGAGGTCCTAGATTCTTGTTCTAGGAGTGTTAGTGTAACACCTCGGGTTCAAGAAAAGGGATATTTCAATTTTCAAAAATACCTGGTGCCATCCGATAGAGGCCAACCACCACCCATTGACTGAACCATGGATCGTAGGTCTGGTCCGTGGATTGGCCAACCAAGCCTGCCCAAAAAATAACGAACCACGGCCTGGACCAATGGACCGTCATTGGGTCCACGATCCGAGGATCAGGGCATCCATTTCCAACTTCTAAAATAGATGATGGATGTGCAGGATGGACTATCGGTCAAACCATGGTCCGTTGATCAGGCCAGAGTTAGTGGGTTGGTAGTTATTTTTAGGGGAAATTTGGTGTTTTCCTAATAATTTTATCCCAATACTATGTCATTTTACCCTTCACAAAAACCTCTATATAAGTGTTTTAATCCCAAATTTCCCTAAATTGAAATCATTCTCTCAATATCACAAAAGAAGACCTCTAAAATATTTCTCTCTCTAGAAGTTGAAGAAGAAGGGGTCAACCTAGGGTTTCAACACAAGTCTTTAATTCCTCCATTGAAGTTAAGCAATTGGCATTGAGGTATGATAGTTTTTATTCATAGATTCCTTCCCTTCATTGAGTTCCCAAATTCTCCTATTTTCTAAGTTAGAATTCCCCAATTAAGTTAGGGATTTCTTCTATGTTATGGGCTCTTAATTGTTGATCTAGTTGAATGATTTATGACTTATGATGCATGAATTGAGTTAATCTCATGTTTTTATGATGTTCTCCCATGAACCCATGTAATTACCATGTTTTCCTTGTTATGAGCATATAATGTGGGTCTTGGATTATGAAAGAAGAGATCAACCTAAGGTTTCAACACAAGTCTCCAATTCCTACATTGAAGTTAAGTAATTGGCATTGAGGTATGATAGTTTTCATACATGGATTACTTCCATTTATGGAGTTCCCAAATTCTCCTATTTTATAAGTTAAAATTCCCTAATTGAGTTAGGGTTTTCTTTTATGTTATGGTTTCTCCTAATTGTTGATCTAGTTGATTGATTTATGACCTAGGATGCATGAATTGAGTTAATATCATGTTTTTATGATGATCCCCCATGAACCCATGTAATTCCTAAGTTTTCCAAGTTATAAGCAGATAATGTGGGTATTGGATTATGAAATAAGAGTTTTATAAAATCAAGCATGAATTGATAGAATTACATGAATTTATGATGAATTTCTATGAACCCATGTCTAACTTATGTTTTCTAGACATTGATGTTTGAAACGGGGTTTTGAACCTTGAAAGGTGAATTATGGAATTATGCATATTCTTATGAAGTTTATGTAAATATTCTAATGATACTTTGAGAGTGAAGTATCAATGATAATGTTGTTGTGTTGTTGAAAGGCTTTTCTCATATACACATGAAAGCATGATCGTGAAAGTTTTGCTCACCTAAAATGAACCAATGATTAAGGAGTTATGTAAATGATGAGACAAGAGGCGATCAGCCATGTTCTCTAATTGAGACAAGAGACAATTACCCAAAACCTCTAATGTTTAGAGAGGAGGCGATTACCCATGTCATATGTAGTAAATACAAGAGACTATTACTCATGTTCCTTTAAGATCTTAGATGAATATGACTAAGAACTAGTATGTGGAAGTTAAGCTTAGAACCGAGTGGACAAGTGGCGATTACCCAAGTCCCATAAACTATGTGCCAACATAGCATTGTTTAGATAGACATTATCTAGTGGATCCACAATAGCTAAAATTTCATGGTCCTTACCATGGCAAGTAGGACACCTCTTTTCGGTGTGGGGTAGAGAATGGATTCCATGTTGCTAGTTCACATGGTCTTATATGTCGGTTAAGGCTACTTTCCATAAACAAGTAAAGTTATGATGAACCAAGGTTACTTCAAGAAGTATCATAAGTATGTCTCAGGATGATATTCACTTGCCTTGATCATGTTTTATGGCTTATGCTTTCTAACCCTCAAGTTTAATATTTTAGCTTGATCATTGCATGCTTATGAAAATGTCTGATTTTAGCAGATTTAAATGTTTATATGCATGGATATCATACTTGGTACATCTTTGTTAATTTCAAGAAATCGTAGACCTATATAAGTAACAATCTTGAACAGTAACAAACTAGATGAAGAAACATTGATGCTTGAAGACATATTAAGCATGGATATCAAAGCAAGAATAACATGCGATTCACAACAACATGAAAGCTAAGCTTCACACTTACTAATTCAACTTCACACATTTAATTAAGGCAATGAAGCTAATAATATGATAACCATTTAGGAGTCCGAACAGTGAAGAAAACAGGCCGAAAAACTCATATTCAAACCAAGTAGAATCTCAACCAAGAGTATTGAACTTAAAATAAAGAAGAACGCATGACTGTAGCCAAGGAAAAACAAAACAGAGACCTAGAAACCCGATGGTGGTTTGAAATAGTACCATTTTTTTGGCGCTGACAACTAAACCATTATTCTTAATAACTTTGAAGAAAGTGTTGAGATGTTTGAAATGGGAATCCATGTTCTCTGAAAATATTAACACATCATCAATATAAACAATTGACATATGAGAGTAATCATTGAATATGGAATTCATGAACATTCATATTGTCCAAATGGAACATTGAAAGCAGTTTTATATTTGTCCTTTTCTGAGATCTGAATCTGCCAGAACCCAGATTTCATATCAAACTTGCTACAGATGTTGGCTTTAAAAGTCCTTTTCAAAAGGTCTCGTTTTTTAGGTATGGGGTACCTGATCCATTTTAAAACGGAGTTTAAAGGCTTGTAATTGATTACAAGCCTTGGTGCTCCTTTTTCTTTCTCTGCATTTTTGTTAACGTAGAAAGCAGAGCAACTCCAAGGGGATTTAGAAATCCTAATAATCTTATTTTTTAAAAGAGTATCAATCTCTTTTTCTACAAAATTCCATCATTTCATGATTCATCTGAATAGGTCTTGCCTTAGTGGAAATAGCCTGTTCATTAAATCCTTCAATGTAGGGTAAATCTAAAATATGATTTTTACGTTCCCAAAAAGCATTAGGAAAATCAGAACATATTTCTTTTTCAAATTTCTCCTGAAGATTAGATGTTTTAGTAACTATCTCAGGGGTTTTTAAAATCTGTTCGATTTTCTTAACACGAATTTCATCCTTTAAAAAGGTGATTTGTTGTGAAAGGTTATTAATTCTGAAAACAGTGTTTTCTCTTACAAAATTACTTTCATCTTGTGAAAAGGTTTTAACAAAAGGAAAATGTAAATCTTTTCCAATAATAGTAGTGGTAATACCATCAAGGTCAGTAAAATAAGGTTTTATCTGAGTGATAAAAGGTATTCCAAGGATGATATCTTCATTGATATCTTCAGTAATAACAAAATCATTAGTTAGGCAAATGCCATTATTGCAAATATGAGCCTTAGAAAGCTTATAATTTATTTTCAAAAGTTCTCCTACAGCGGAGTATAGTTTTGAAGTACTTTTTTGTAAATACTTGGTTGGAACAATACCTTTTACAATGCAATTCCTATCTGCACTGCTGTCAAGCAAAGCAATTTTGTTAATAACAATATGTTTACTAACGACTATTTTTACAGGTATATGATGACTCTGAGGTCTGATAGAAGAAATTACCGTTACTCCTGGTGCTGCAGAAGTAGAAGTGTCATTACCTATATTGGTAACAAAAGTTTCAACTAAGTTATCATTATTGATATTGGGGAGGTCAATACCAATGTTATCATCAAGGTCTTCGTGGGAAGAACTCTGGTTAGACTCAAGGTCTTGTAAGGCAGTTCTTTTGGGAACTTGATTGGTGAGCATGTCAGTTTCAACAATACAAAGTCGAGATTTAATATTCCTAATCTCTTCTTTGAGACTAGAAACCTCATGGCGAAGATCTAAAATAGAAGGTTCAGAATGGCTTTCTGAGCGATTCATGATTTGTTTTATATTGAAAGGTTCAATTATCAGACGGGTTTTGGGTTTGTCCGTATTGAGAAGAAGATTTTTGAGTTCTAGGAGGAAACGATTCCTAGACTCATTATCATTAATGTGTTAAACGACATCGAAGAGAGCTTTTTTCGAATGGTCAAAAAGTACTCGAATCTAAGGTGTACTATTACAAGTACAGAAAGCTTCAGTGCAGGTGCAATCTTTTCCTTATTGGCTTACATCTGAATCATAATCAAGATCGATGTCTTCGTCATCACTGTATTCATCAGATGTACCTGAAGATTCAGAAAAGGGTTTGTCAAGAATAGTAAGAAGCTTACCTTTGGTTTCTTCATCGATATTAAGAAGATTGATTTTCTTCTTCTTGGTTTTGGAACGACATTCATTGACTTTATGACCAGTCTTGCCACAAGTCCAACATACGTCTACTTTGGCATCATTTGGTCTCTTAGACCTAGACTTCTTTTTCTTAGGCCTGGCAGAATCATCTCTTCTTTAAGATTTCTTCCTATGGGATTTTTCCTTTTTGTCTTTCTTGGTTTTATCTGGTGGAGTGATAAAACCAAAGTCTCTGCAGAAACTTCCAAGTTTCTTTCTAGAAGAAGGTTGTTCTTTCTTGAGCTGATGTTTGAGCTTAATATCTGTGCAAAGCTCAAGGACTACAACATTGATGGTGCTTACCAAATCACCATAAGTAAGATTGCCATAGGGAATATTACCATTATTGCGATCTTGGATTTTTGTCCTTACTTTATCTGCAAAGAGAGGGGGTAAACCACTGATGAAGCATTCTTTCCAGAAATCCAAATTGCAATATGGGCGAATCATAACCTTACTGAGAAAGGCATGTTTGTAATGGATAAAGTTGTCTAGATTTGGACAACTTAGATTGCTTAGGATTTGGAGACTCCTATCTTGGAATAATTTTGGTTCTCCAATAAAGTGTTTGGCAATGTGGTAAAGTAAAGTAGCACAAGCATCTTCCCTCGTGACATTAGAGGTAGTTTGTGTATTACCTTCCGTCTTTACAACTGTCTCTGTTGTAGTGGCGTTAATAATGAGATGTTTAATTTCATCAGTGTAATAGTTATCCCACTAGTGTTTCAACATTCCTGTGAAACCTGCAATGATCATGTTAGCAGCATCTCTGTCTGCCAATCCTCGCATCTTGTATGCAGTTATAGCAACACCCATCTCATGGAGTTTATTGTAAACTTGGTGTTCAGCCAGGCCATCAATATTCCATTTAGTGATGCTCCTTCCTTCGTGAGAGGAAGTGGATAAGAAGGCATTTTCCTCATACTGTAAGTCTGGGAAAGACGGTTTGTTATGGTAGTTCTTCATATTATGAAAACGACTACTAGCAAGCTTTTGGAGAAGGTTGGATTTCTCTTGAGATTTGGGATTGGGTTCTTCTTGGAGGATAGTAACCTTATTTGATGTTTTATCCTCTTTTTTAGAGATGTTAAAGTTGTTAAGTCGAGCATTGATTTTCTCAATGATGCTTCCGGTTACTTCAAAAGTATCAAAAAGTTTTGGGAATTTCTTTTTGGAAAATTTAGGGATTTTGAATCCTGGATAGGTTTCTATATTATGGTTGGAAGAAGTAGAAGCCAGGGTTGGTCTTCCATTGAGGCTGGGTTTAGTATCTTCTATTTGTCTAGAGATAATATCAAGGATTTGGTTGGAGTAATTGTTCTGTTCAACTACTCAGTCAATGTCTACAGATGTGAGTAATCCACATGTCTTATCACTTTTCTCTTTGAAAGGAGAAGCTTTGGTTACAGTACCTGCAATAGGAATGTTAATTCCTTCTAGAGGAAGGGTGATAGATTTAACGACTTTATTAGAAGCAGTGTACCATTTGTTAATGATAACCTTTAATGACTCAGTACAATTTTCAATTCTACCAATCATTTCAAACCATTTGAAGAATTCGATTTCACAACCAATTCTTCTCATGTCTTTCATCCATAAATCTCTAAAGGATTCTCTTTGCTTAAGAGTATAAGAAGAAACATACCATTTTCTTTTTACTTGGTTGTCAGGATGAGTCCATTGTTCCTGCAAAACATTTGGGTTACGTTCAAAGACCTTATTTACTTTAAGCATTCCTAACCAAGATGGCTTTTCCTTTGGAGGTTCCATTTCACTTGCGGTAGGGCTGCCTGGAATATCTTGGTAAAATACTTTGGGTATGTTACCTGAAAAGTCTACTCCTATGACTTTACCTTTACTGTTGTCAGCAACAGAAATGTCATCATCATCTACTTCCTCCTGGGTTTTTGAAGAAGAAGGTGGTCTGGGAACAGGCCTTGAAGGACACGAAATAGAAGGGGACCAAGACGACCTTCGATTCGAAGAAGATCTCTTTCACGGATTGTCTGAGAATTTGAGTTCTATAGACCTATCAGGAAACTGAATGACTCTCTCGATCTGAGATCGCTCAGAGTGTGAAGCAAAGGGTTGGGCTATGTTTTTAAAGCGCCAATCATTACTGGAGAGTATATCTTTCCATTGTAAAGTACGGGGAACAAAGATAGAACTATGTTCATGGTTGGCTTCCATAAGCATAGTCTCACCTCTTATATTAGTATGACGAGCTTTTGGAGCAAGGTGGGTTTTCATGAGACGATAATAAACTCGGTAAATAATAGCTATTTCACGAGTATTGATTTTGCTATTCAAGTTTTTGGTTTTGACATTGAGGGTCAAAGAATCCATGACATTAGGATCATTAATGTCGACAGAGAAGTTAGGATAACAATAAAAGTAAACTGGCCCATCAGCAAGATTACTTTGCAAAACTCCTAACATAGAGTCATCAAAATTCAAAAACCTGCCATCTCTAAGGATGACACAAACAGGAATATCAAGGCCTTTTCTAAAGAGAGGCTTAACCGCAACTTGCACTAAACCAATATGCAAATAATTGTAATCAGATTTGTAACAATTTATATCATTATCTTTAAGGAGACGAATAATTTCTAAAGAATTATTAATAGCAATAGTAGATTCACAAGTCTTAATATTACGACGAGTAAGATAACTAAAATTACCTAAGTGGTAAATCTTTTTATAAGGCTCTTCTGGTATGCTCCAGTTTTGTAAATCATTTTCTAATTTAACAATCTTTGTAGATTGCGAAGATAAGTTTATACTATTTAAAATATTTTGGTTGTTTTGCTGATGATGGGCAAGATTGGCCCAGGCGGACAGAGAACCAGACATTGGCCCAAATCTTTCCCTCCTTCTCTATTTATTTGCTACCTTTTTTTATGTGTTTATTTAATTTAAGGTTCTTCCTAATCAATTCCCCAAAAGATATCCATTTTAAATTAACTATTTAAAATTAATTAAACATTTTTACTTTCTCTATTTATTCAAGTATGCCTATTTTCTTAAAATTGTTTGGCCAAATAGTTAATTACCAGATAACCACGTGTTAGCGAAAATTTCAGGTGCTTTGAAATCCTTCCCGAAATGCTAATATGAACCCCGAACCCCTTTTAATAATTTCATAAGATTTCTGTTTTAATCTTTTGAAAAAGTTAGTTTTCTTAATTTTTCATTAAAAATTAAGTGGCGACTCTTAAAAATTTGTCGTTTCTCTTTTTTAAATAAAACAGAATGGCGACTCTGCTGGGGACTTGAATGAGTTTTAACCTTAAGATTAACGTCGTTTATTATATTTCACCCCGTAGTTTGTCCAACTGGAGTAACCAGGTCTTTTCTAAACCAACTCTTAGTCAACTAGCGTAAAGCGAAAGCAAATCCCTATTAGCGCATTTGAACAAAGATGAAACACCCAAGGCGTGTTGTGCCCATTAGAGAGACCACCTTGAGTCGAAAATGGCCCACGACCTAATCGAACGATCATACTTCCATGTTTAAATTTGAAGGATGTATACGTCATTTGAAAAATCATTGTCTCTTGGGTTAGGGAGTTAGATTTTAGATTTATTCTAATCTAAGAAGGAGCAAGTTATCATTGCAAACAAAAGTGTGGACATCCGGAGGTGACAAAAAATTAAGAACGAAAGATCTTTTCATAAATGCATAGTTTAGATTTGTACATCTGCGCGAGACTGATTATTTGTATCCCATTTTCCTTATTATGTATCCCCATTCAGTTTTAGTCATAAATCTTGTATAAATTTGGGATTTGGGGCAATGAAATATTTCAAATGACGTTATACATCCTTCAAATCGTTAGGCCTACCCTTGGCACAAAAGGGTCACGTATATTTTTAGAACGCGCAATAATTGAATATGTGTTATAACTGCTTGTGAGATTATGTTGCTTTATTTGGAGATGCTCTAGCCTACTCTTTTTGGAAATTTTCTAGAAACTCTTAAGCACAAATATCAAGTCACTATCAAAAGTGCATCCAAATACTTTTCGAGTCTTTAGTTTCCTAACAAAATTTGATTAATTCGATCTTCACTTTTCAGATGTTACTCTCTTATATCAGAAAAGATTCATCGTCTCAGATCGAAAGAGATTCAAGCTAGTTGAATTACGTAGTACCTGAATTCTCCTCCGTGAGATGTGTAGGCAGCCTTTCAAGGCTTGGTCCCCATTTGAGAATTATTATCTTTTCCAACTCTTGTAAGGAAAATAGAGTTTCATATAAATCAAAAATTGGAAATATGACAAAGAAAGATACAATCGATTTTCTCTCGACTCAAGTCGATATCTTTGATTCACTAATCCCAAAGTCAAGTAGACAAATTCCTGACTATTTAGCTATTTCTCTATATCGATGGGCTAGTTTATCTCCGAATGAAGTAACTCTTGTGTGTTTACACCTATGTGTGATATCTTGTACTATTTATCACCTTCAAACACTAATACATTTATTTTTTGAGTTATTTTTTATTTGTCAGGTATTTAGAACTGATTTGTGTTGATAAGATGGCCGAACACCTCTACTTTACAAAATCCAAAGCTCTTAAAGATTCCTTCTCTAACCAAAGTCTACTAAAAGGAAAAGACACAATGGTTGACAGTAGTGAAAAGATTGGCCTAACCAAAGTTGCTATAGTCTATCCCTCTACTGCTGAACAAAATGAGTTGATCACGCAATTGATGCACCAGATTACTGAGTTGAGGGTTGAGGTCCAGAAAAAACAAGATTTGCCAAATTCGGGTATCACTGCCAACATTCCAGGCGATGGAAGACCTCCACTCTACTTTGCTCCTCTAAATTCAAGTGCAGAACATCTCATCAACCCACCCTCCAACCCTATTCAGAATTCTTCCACCATAGACTTAACTACCCCCAATCCCCATCACGCCACCACCTCGTATCAAACACCGCCTCCTCCTCAAAGCACTAACCCTCAAGCGTTCCCCCAGATATACCAAGCTCCTCAAAACATCTAAAATCCTTCCACTGCTCCACCCTTGCCTCCAAAACCTACTTTCCAAATCCCAGTCCAAAATGAACCTTACACTAATTATTCTGAACTCAATCATTATGAGGAGCAGGTAAAAAAGTGGAGATCTAAGGAAGAAAAGGCCAAGCAAAATATAAAAGAGGAGATCATGAAATCCATGAAGGAGTTGCATTATACTCCAGAAGTCACCAGGTTCAATTACAAAGATTTGTGCATCTATCCAAACTTGGACCTTCCAGAAGGGTTCAAAGTGCCGAAGTTCAACACTTTCGGAGGAATCAAAAATTCGTTAGCTCATCATAGAGCTTATTGTGACCAACTCATAGGAGTTGACAAGAATGAAGCCTTGTTAATGCGGTTTTTTAGCTGAAGTTTAAGTGCAGAAGCGTTGGAATGGTTTACCTCCCATGAGATAAAGCAGTGGTCTAGCTAGAATACTCTAGCTAAGGATTTCGTCGAACGGTTCGCCTATAATGTGGGGATCGTTCTTGATCGATATTCTTTAGAAAATATCAAACATAAATCCACTGAAATTTATCATGAATATGCGTGTAGATGGAGGAAAGAGGTTGCCCAGGTTCGACCTCCCATGTCTGAGAAGGAGATCGTTGAAGTGTTCATACGCATTCAAGAACCAGAGTATTATGACAGGATAATGTTGCTCATTGGAGAATTTTTTTTGGAGATAGTCAAGATAAGTGAGATTATCGAGGATGGGCTCAAAACTAGAAAAATTTCTCGCATTACCGCCCAAACTGAATCTTTAGGATTGTTGAAAAAGAAAAGAGAGGATGTGTCTTCCATTTCCTACGTATCTGATGGAAAATGGCACTTCAAAAAATCCTCACCTTACAAAGGTTATCCTCGAGCTCCACAAAATTCATATCCAGCTTATTATACCCGATCGGATTCAAAATTCACCACCGAGTTATCAAATTCCATCCATATTACCAAGCTCCATCATTTAATTGTTCTAATATCCAATCAAGTTACATAACTACACCTCCGCACTACCAAAACACCCCTCCTAGCTACCGAGCTCCACAATACCCAAATCTCCAAACGCCAGCACCAACTCACCAAAATCCTCCAAACTACCGTCAAGTACCTTTACATCCAAGAAATAATTACTATCCTCCTCACCCAAATCTTGAGAAGAAACCTTCTATAGTCTTTACTCCTTTGGTTGAGAGCCGAACATAATTTTTTGAGAGATTGAAATCAACTGGCCTGATACAGACAATTGATCATAAAAATATCAATGTCAACTTCAAACTTTGTAGACCCGATCTTCACTGTGCTTACCATTCAGGAGGTGCTGGGCATATTACTGAGGATTGTATCAACTTGAAACATAAAATTCAAGACTTGATAGATCAAAAGGTCGTCACTCTTCACATTGCCACTCCTAATGTCAATAGTAACCCCATGCTGAATCATGGAGGGGTGACTATTAATATGGTTGAAGTTGAAGAAGATTTGAATGTGGAAAAAGTTATAATCTCAGCCAACCTTGAAAAGCTTGAGAAAGTTGTATTCTCTCCAACCAAAAGAGAGAAATCCAAATTTGTGATCATGACACCTTATCCAGCTTTCGCTTTAGTGCCAAAGGAGGGTCACAACAAGTAAAAGATCAATCAAACTCTTCCAAAATCATTGCCTCACTTATACTAGTCTTTTCCAATGCATATTAAAAAATTTGATCAAAGAAAGTGATATTGTGCTTGAAGAGATGATTGAGACACCAGTCATACTAGACAACGAGCCAAAGGAGCAAATGCCTAACTCGACATCAACTCCGCTCTTGATTCCTTGCTCGTTTTGGTAGACATAGACAATTTTATATGTTATTTCTAAAAATTGGTGGTGTTTTGAATGAGGCTCGAGACCCATCCTTTACTCTATTTTTGCCTCACTATATTTTAATCTCCCTCAAAATATTTTGAAAAGGTAAAATGATTTATCGTCATGGCCAAAAAAAATATTTTCTTATTTCAAAAGAAAATCACTTTTATCAAGAAAATTTGATTTACTTGCCTTATATTTGCTATCTAATAATATTTGTCTATGATTTCAGTGAAAATATTTTCAAATCTGCCAATAGCATGTCGTGTCAGAAGCTGAATGAACAAAATGGGGTAGATGCACACAAATTTGAGGACTACAATGAGAAGACCATGGTACCCAAAGGTTGAGAAATTCAAACAGTTCGAAAGTCACGATAAGCTGAATTCAAAAGAGATCAGAATAGTGAATCAGAAACATGATGAATGCATCAAAGGTATTAAAATTGGTGCCTATCTGACAAAAACACAGGAAAGAGAACTCATCAGTTTTCTTACATAACATATCGATACATTTGTTTGATGACATTACGTTGTTAAGCATGAACATTGGATCTCACAAGTCATCAATCGATTTAAATATGTCAAAAGATATCATGTTTGAAGACTCGATTTCTATCTTTTCTTTGTAACTGCCTTTATTTGATTGTAATAATTTATGCTTAAAATTTATCCCTTTGTAATGAACTACGTCTGACCTGAATTCTCAAGAATGAGATACGTAGGTGACATATATTGACCTTGGTCACCCCTTTATCCCTTTTAATAGTTTCTCCTTTTATACTTGAACAACGTTCGACCTGAATTCTCAAGAATGAGATACGTAGGCGGCTTTTGTCCGTCTCGATCGGTTCCTTAGTTGAATTTCTTATTTCTGTTAACCATTGAGGGGGAACTACGTTTGACCTGATTCCTGCATCAACGGGATACATAGGCATCATAACGGCTCGATCATATCTCCCGTAAGATTTCTATTTTTCTTTACAATAGAAACTAGGGCAAATTTTTTTAGAAGGACTCAAAAATTCTCAAGAAGAAGATCTCTCCAATAAGTGAAGACTGAAGTTAAGTTGAGAATCGTAATTGGGACAGAATTTTTGAGAAGAGCTCAAAAATTCCATGATTAGTTCACCAACAGTTCAAGATACGCCAAGATAGTTCACTGGGACAGAAATTTTTAATGATGACCTCAAAAATGTCATCATGGCTTCATTAGAGATTTAAGACAACTATGAATAACTCTAGCAGTTTAGAAGTTACTTTAAGTGATCCCCAATGTTGTTTTAGGATCAGAAGTCAAATTCAACAATCTTTGACATTTTAGAGTCAGATCGCCCAAACTTCAATAGTTCCAGCAAATTGTCTAATAGATCTCAAAACATCAATCCCAAATGCGTTCATCAAGCTTAACGTGACATGACACTTGACAATGACCTATTTTCACTTACAACTTTTTGAAAACCTTTTTCTTAAAGATTTATGTTTCAAATATTTTGGCATAAAATGTTTTGTCTTGTCTATCAAGAAGCAAGAGATTGGACTGATCAATCGAAGATAGTAAGACAAGGAGTAAGCGATTGAAGAACTTAACACAAATCAGTTTGTTTTAAAAATTAACAATTTTTTTGTGGATGCAAGTCTATAAGTTTGCCTCAAGATCAACATATTCCTCAATTCAATGATTATGGAGAAGTCAAAAGGGTGAGGAGCTCCCTAAAATTGACAACTTTTCTGTAGATGCAGACAAGTCATTAAAGTTTTTTAAGAGAAAAAGAAACAGTTTAGAATACGAGCAACAACATATCGGTCAAATTCCCAGCAAAGTATGAGTCATAGTGAATACAAATGTTCAAATGTGGACAAGCAAAAACATCAATCTCACTATGTACAAGGATCTGCAATGACATTAAATTACATTTTACAGCATCAAGGGACATTTCTACAGTATTATTCATCAACATCATCCTATCAATGGATCATCAATGAAGAATCATCGTCCTATCAATGGACCATCATCATCATTCTATCAATGGATCATCAACATCAACATCATTCTATCAACGAATCATCAATGAAGATTATTCATTCTATCAATGGAGCATCAACATCATCCTATCAATGGATCATCAACATCAACATAGTCCTATCAATGGATCATTAATGAAGAGTCATCATCCTGTCAATGGATCATCAATGAAGAATCATCATCCTATCAATGGAGAATCAATGAAGAACCATCATCCTACCAATGGATCATCAACATCAACATCATCCTATCAATAGATCATCAATATCAACATCATCCTATCAATGAATCATCAACAATAACATCATCCTATCAATGAATCATTAATAAAGATTCATCATCCTATCAATAGAGCATCAACATCATCCTATCAACGGATCATCAACATTAGCATCATCCTATCAATTGATCATCAATAAAGAGTCATTATTCTATTAATGGAGTATCAACATCATCCTATCAATGAATCATCAACATTAACATAGTCCTATCAATGGATCATCAATGAAGAGTCATCATCCTATCAATGAATCATCAGTAAAGATTCATCATCCTATCAATGGAGCATCAACATCATCCTATCAATGGATCATCAATATGAACATCATTCCGCCGATGGATCATCAATCATTATCCTATCAATGAAGCATTGACGGCATCATTCTATCATATAGCAACATTATCCTACCAATGGATCATCATTATTCTACCAATGGATAATGATCATCTTATCAATGAAGCATCGTCATCCACATCATATCAAGTCATCATTTATTGCATCAAAATCGATAGAGGCTGATGTCAGAACATTTACAGAAAAGAATATGTGTCGAATACGAGATCACCGAAGTTTATCATGCAGAAAACAAGTAATGACATCTCCAAATTCTTAGCAAATTATGAGTTGTAATGGACATAATGTATCCAAAAGTAGTATCCATTATCTTTTACTTTTCTCATCTAGTTGAAAAAGATATTTATGCTTATTCATAAAGATATACTCATTTGTTATATAAATGATCTTTCTATTAAAATACACATCAAAGATCCAAATAGAGTTTCTAAGGGAGGTTCTCTTGGTTTTACAACAGTTCTTTTCCTAGAGTCATCTTAGCTACGGGACCACCATCAAACATATCTAAACGCCCTCTTGGCTACAACGACCTTACAGAATACGGCTGACTAACGTATGCTTCGAATATTAATCGAATACCTCATACATTTAAGAAAGAACGAATACCTCACACTAATTATAGAAACAATATATAGGAACATGATAAGTATGATAATAGACAATATATACTTGCTAGCATGTTGTTTATTATTTCTATGCTTATTAAAATAAATTTTGTTTTGTAAGTCCATTAGACAGTATTTTAATTTCATATGGAAAATAACCAAAATATTTTAAATAGTATAAACTTATCTTCGCAATCTACAAAGTTTGTTTACTCCCCTAAACGGCTTTCTTTGCCTACCGATTTCAACATTAGGATGACATAGTATAGAAGTTTTCTTCCTGTTTCCAGTGTGCTAATAATCTATAAATCATGATTCAAATAATTCTAATACATAATAACTAATATAAATTTATTCAATCATCTATATGATATTCAGAAATATATGAAATTAGTTCTGCATATTTTTTGAACAATATACCTTTGCCTCTTGCTTATCCATAGTATCTGAAGTTTGTTCCATTATCTATTAAATATGAATAGCTTAAGTATTAAATATTTGAGAGAGTGTTTATTAAGAAAGGTTCGTTTTTTCAAAGTCTGTCTTTTATGTTACATGTTCATTCCTTTATATAGAAAGGAAATCCTACCGCACTTACAAATTCTAATAATGCACCTATAATGCACTACCATGACTTTCTTACATAGTACTATTTACTTTATGACTTTTTTACATTGCCCACTTTACACTTGTCCCTTTAGTAATGCACACTACCTCTCCACTTTACACTTGTCATCATTATTAATGCACACCATACCTACTACTTTTAATATGCACATGCATACTACCCTACTTGTTGACTATTTTACACTACACTAATAAGACTAATAATATTTACATTTTTATATTATTTGCTTTTGGCCATATGTATCTTTTTCCTTATCTCTTTACAACTTTCTTTGCACATGTGTCTTTTTATTTTTGTCTTCTTCTTTTTGTCTTCTTTAGTCTCTATCTCATTTGATCATTTCAGCTGGACATTAGGATTCACATTATCTTCTCCATTACATTTTGAACATATATGATCTAGATATTTGTGTCCAATTATCTTACAATATCTGGTTAATAGTTCATTTGAGATTAATCCCATCTTTAATGCTCTGGTAATAGGTTGTTCTTCTGGTTTGAGTAGAGATAATATCCATTTTTGTACTTCGTCCATATCTGGTTGCCTTAGCTCCCTTGAGTTTGAATATATCATAAGTTGGTCTCGTGAATAATAACTCCATATTGCATTCCCATTTAGATAATTATTTGCTAGTTCTTGGATAATTGTTGACATACCAATTATTCTCTTATTAGCATAGAAACTTGGTATCTCAATTTCTTGTATCTCTGGTTGTTGCCCAATATCTTCTAGAATTATCATATCTCTGGTTAATCGTATTTTTATAACTTGTATTATTGGTTTTATTTCATCATGTAGTATCTCTGCCGGGGCCGCATAAAACTTTACATAAAATAGATTGCCTTTTGTTACTCTTTTATAGGTTATGAATGCTCTGTGTATCTCTGGTATACCGCTTAGTTCTTCTCTATCGTATGTATAAACTGTACTTAATAATCTATAGTTGTAACATGTTTTGACTAAATTTGCTTTAGTTTTTGGTTGAGCTATCAACTTATTGTACCCTTGTAATTTTTGGGTTAAATAATCTTGGGTTGGTTCCTTAGTGGTGGTAGATCTGGGATTAAGATTCAAATATGTTTAGATTTTATGTATATTCCTAATATAGGTTTGTGTGATATGGTTATAAATTTTTTTGTCTTTGTTTAGGCTCTTTGCATACGTTGAGGTTTGTGTTGATATAATCAATGGATCTTTTGGTATTTTTGGTGTAAATGGTTTTTCAAACATTTTGTTTAGATTAGTGCTTGTATATTGTTTCCTAACTGTTTTGATTGTACCTGCAGCTGCATTGAAATAATCATTTTGGGTTTTTTGGAGTATTTCAATGTCTCCTTCTAGCTTTGGATGTTTAGTGTCTTCCGATTGACATATCTCTGCATGTTTATAGTCATGCAACTGACTTATAACTTTATACTTTAGTTTTTGTATCTCATTACCCATACTATCCACTTTGACACAAAGTGTAGTAATGGCTTTGAGTATATCTTCAATTGTATTTTCTTTCTCAGTTTGAGCAGCTTTGTCTTGATAAGTAATCTGCAATAACATTCTTGTCAGTTTTTATTACTTCAATAGTAAATATAAAATTTAATATATTTAATACCAATCTTCTTATTTCTTTTGTAGTTACCGAATCTTGTATTTTTCTTGTTAGCCACCATTTTACTTGTGTGTTATCCGTTCTTATAAAAAATTTGTTATATACAATATATGGTTCAAATGATAATAAATATTTATATACTGAATATAATTCTTTCCTATTTATTTCCCATTTTATTTCCGTATTAGTAAATGTTCCTGAATAATATCTGCAATGATGTTCTATTTTTTCTTCATCATACCTGTATTTTAAGACTCCTCCATAACTTTTTTTGCTAGTGTCTGATTCTACTATATAAGTAAATTTTTTGTTTTCATTCGGAAAATATAGTTTAGGTAGGTTCTTACATAATAATTTTATTTTTTGTATTTGTGTTTGGTCTTTTTTATCAAACTGGTATTCTACATCTTTCTTTAATTTTTATTGTATTAGTTTTAAATTCCCTGCTAATTTTGCTATGTATTCTCTTACTTGATTTACTAGTCCTAGAAATGATTGTAATTTCTTTTTTGTATCTAATTGTTCATTTGAGTTAATTATTTTTTGTACTATATGTGTTTGCATTTTTATTCTATTTTTATCTATTTGTATTCCTAAAAATTCTATTTGCTTTTTCATTATGTCTGCTTTCTTTAGACTTATGCCTGAATATTCTATAATATGTATGAATTTTTCTAATAATCTTATGTGTTCATCTTGGATTTTAGAATATAGTAATATATCATTAATATATACTATACAATTTTCTAGTTGTTTAAAATAGTTATCCATAAAGTGTTGATATCTACCTGAGACATTTTCACATCCAAATGGTAATACATTTCATTCATAAAATTCTTGTGGTACTGTAAATGCTGTTAGTTTTTTAGATTCTTCTTCTAACTTAAAGTGGTAAAATCCTGATTTGCAGTCAAATTTACTAAAGTAATTATGTCATTGTATTTGTCTTATCTTTAATATTTTATTAGGTATTGGATAATTATATGTTTTAGTTTTTGCATTAAAACTTTTATAATCAATAACCATTCTACTTTTTTCTCTTTTTTGTTCACTATGTTTATTTACTATAAATGTTGGGCTTGTATGCTTCCTATTGCTTTCTTGTATATACCCTCTTTCTAGTAATTCACTTATATGTATCTTAAATTTTGTTAAATCATTAAAATTATATTTTAATGGTTTTTGGGTTATTATACTATTACTATCAATTAACTCAATTTTTACTTTTGTTTTATGTTTTTTCCATCCTTGTAAAGGATCTTCACTATATAATAATTCTAGTTATCTTGGATTATTTTTACTTTATCTATAGAGAATATAATTAATTCTATCTTAGGGTCTTCTTCTTTTATATTTTCTAATTTTTGTGTAATTTTTTCACTTCGTTTTATCCATTCTGTTGTTCTTCATTTTTTGTTATTTACTCTTTTTGCTCCTATTTTTTGTTTACACGGTGTTGTGAACCACAAGTGTGTTTTTGTTATTATATGTGGGTATAATTTTTTTTAAAATGACATTCCTAATAGCATATCTTTTGTAGTCAATTCAAAGTTATATATTTCCTCTATAGTTAATATCTTATCTCATATTTGTATTTTTATATTTTTTGCCTTATATGTAATCATGCTTCCTTCATTATTAAATCCTGTTACTACTATCGGTGTTTTTAACTTTTCCCACTTATCTTCTTGTAAACAATTGTATTTACATATATTAGATTCTGCTCCCGTATCTATCATTGGTGTATAATATCTGTTGTAATATCCCTCTACTATTATCTTTGCAAGTATATATATTTTCATATTTTTATCATACTAAAGTTCTTTTTATTATTATTCTTTTATTTTCATAATTTATTGTCAACTGTTTGTCTTCTAGATTATATGGTTTTATTTGTTCTAGTCATTTTATTCCTAAAGTGATATTTTCATCTCCTTGATATATTTTAAATTTTATTACTATTGGTACTCCTCCAATGATTATTTTCTTTTCTGTAGTTTCTTCGGTATACATTAATGCTTTGGGTAGTTCGGGGCATAATTGTTCAGTAGTTATTATTTCATCTTCTGTCACTAGTTCTCTTGTAATATAGTTTTCTTCTTGTCCTATATTTATTAATATTAAATATTTTCGTTGTTTCATTACTCTGGTTATGTAGTAGTGATGTGGTTTTATTTCTTCTTCCATTGATTTTTGTGGGATTTTATCTATTCTTCTTGAGGTACTCATTTTTGATGATATTTGGGTATCTCATTGTTTATTTTTTTTGATGTACTTAGTCTTTCTTTTATTATTTCTAAATCTTCTTCTATATCAATTTTATTATAACTATAATCATTATTATCTATGACTGTAACTATTCTTTCAAAAGGATTTTCTATTTTTTTTTTATTTCTTTTATTTTTTGCTGTTATTTTATATTTTGTTGTTAAAACATATAAGTTTTTATATCTAGTTCTATTCCTGACATTTTCCAATATAATACTAGTGATTTATTTATATTTCTGTCATTTATTGCTACTGAGTAGTTAGCGCTTATTATAAATTTAAATTTTTGGTATATGAGGTTACCTTTTACTGCACTTATTATACTCTTTTCTATGAATTGTATAATTCTATCATCTGCTAAATATATTTCTATGGGTGTATCTATTCCTTCTCTAAAACATGTTTTTATTAGTATTTCTGTTCCTCCTAAATGTACATATTTAATTGGATGTTTAGCTTTAATATCTTGTATTTCTTTATTTATTATTCGTTTGTTTATTATTGGGATTTTAGTCTTTCTTTTGGTATATTTGCAATCTATGATATGTTCTATTTGACTTACTACATAATATTCTTCTTTTTGTCATTTAAACCAGTTTCTTATTGTTGGTATTTCGAATATTTTTTCTACGCTTAGGTCTAGTTCTTTTCCTTTTATTTGTTCAAATATATTATAATCAAATATTATTTTTTGTCCTGCCGATTTTTCATCTTGATATTTTTCTTTAGTTATTATTTGTATATTTGTTTCAGTCATTGATTTTGTATTCATTATCTGATTCTATTACTGGATTATTTTCTTCATTTTCTGATAATTCATATATATTATCTTCACTTTCTAATTCATAATCTACGTACTCTATTTGCGTATATTTTTTATTGTCTATTATTATTTCTGATATTTGTTTTTTCTTTGGATCTGTAGGTAATTTACAATCTCTAGCTATATGTCCTATTTTTTCACAATTATAACAAGTACATTCCGTTAGTTTTCTTTTTGGTCTATATGGTCTTTTGGTTTTGTAGTTTTTACATAGTACCTTCTTCTTGATTTTTTATATTTATATTTTGATCTATATTTTTTGTTATATCTCTTTTTATAGTATTTATCCGTACAACCAAATTGGGGTGCCATTTTATTTTTGCAACATGCTAAGTTTTTTACTAGTATTTTTTTCATTTTTATTTCTTCTTTATGTTTTTCACATAGTTCTATAAACCATCGTTGTAAGAATTTTATTCTAGCTCCTAAGGTATCTGTTAATTTTGCTTCATTCCAACTTTTTATTACTTTTGAATTAAAAGATTCTGGTAATTTTGTAAAATATAATTTTCTTATTTTCTTACTTTCTTCTGTGCTATATGTTCCTTTATAATAATATTCTCTAAATGCACATGTATATTCATCTATATAACACATATTAGATATTGCTAATTTTGTCATTAGATTCCGGTTTATGATTTTTTTCTCTATTTTGTTCTTCTACTTCTGTTGTCATACTACTAAATTCATGTCTTATAGCTATTTTGTACTTATATAATATTCCATAGTTGTAGTAGCTAATTCACCATTAGATTTTTTATTACTTCTTAGAGTTTTTAAACTTTCTTCCGATAAATTTTGTAGCCATAATTTTACTGTTCCTATAAGTGTTCTTTCTATATATCCTGGTGTTTCTGTCATTCCTATTTTGTTATCTATTAATTATTTTGATATATATCCCATCCATAATTGGATTGTTTTATTTATATTTGCTACACATTCTAAATCTAAAAAATCATGTTGTTCAGTTATTGGTTTAGGTTTCCATTTTTTATTTAATCTTTTATCCCATATAGTTTTTTCTTTATCATATTGTCCATAGTTTGCATTATAATATTTTAAAAATTTTGGATTTTTTTATTCTGATGTACTAGGTTTTTCATTCATGTCTACGGCTCCTATATTTACTTCTAAATTCTTTGTATTATCTATGTTTGCTAAAAGTTTCGTATATGTTTCGCTTGTTTCCGAATGTTGTTCATCTAGATCATTATCATTTATTTCATCAATTCTTATTTCGGGTAGATTATTTTGGTTATTTTCTTCTTTTTCTTTTAATTCATCTTCTAATTGCAATTTTTCTTTAAATTTATTTATCTCATTTGCTAGTTTTGTTTTTTTGTTCTTTTTCTTTTTGTTTCATTTCATACATTTCTTTTAACATTGCTAGCTCTTTTTCTAGTTCTATTATTTTAGTATTTTTTACTTCTTCTAATTGTTGTACTTCCTTTTTTGCTTGTTGTTTTATTTTTTCAATTTCCGTTTTTCTATCTATTTCTTCATTTTCTTTTGTTATTCTTATCATAGCGGTTAAACTATCTTCTAGTTTTACCATTTCTTTTTTTTAACATTAAACTTATATTGTCGCCTATTTTCTTGTATCTTCTTTCTAGATTAGAAAATATTATCTTTATTTTTAATCTGTCATAGTTTTCATATATTTTTTCGTCTATGACATATTCTTCCTTATTCATTTATAGATTGTGTTGAAGTTTATATTCTAAACTTTCTATATGTATTTGTAGATATAAAATGGTTTTCCTTTGTGCTGCTATAGATTTTTTACAAGTTCCTGCGAATATATTATTGTTAAGTCTACTTTGCCTATGTGCTAGTTCTTGTCTCTTTGCTATAATTATTTCAGTAAGTTTTTGTCTATATTCGTTATTCTCGTTATTCATTGTATTTTTAAATATTGAATATACTTATATTCTATTTTAGATATATTATCTATTAATTGATCTAATTTTTCGTTATCCGATTTTGTGATATTGAGTTGTTTATATTCTGGATATAATTTATTTAATTTTCTTCTTATTTTTCTTATCTTTCTACTAGTATTTTTCTTCTTATATTTCTTTTCATCCATAGCTCTGATAATTTTTAAAAGAGTGACCTAGTTTCATTTGACACGAAATTTAATAAAATAAAGAATTTTTTTGAATCTTGTAATCCTAAATTAAAGTTATGTCAAATGTACAAAATTGCCCTTTAATCTTGTAGTCTTAAACATGCCACGTGGAAAGCTGAAATTATAATATAACCAAAAAAGAAAGAGGTCATTCTTTTTTTAACAGATTGAAAAGGAAAGTATAGGTCATGCCTATTTAAATAGAGGGAGTATTTATTTTTAAGGTCCAAAATTTTAGTGATAACATATCTACGTATAATATAATATGTAAGTACACAAAATAAATATTACTTATAACTGAATTAGTGAAAATAAATACGTATTATTAGTATAGTAGATACGTAAAAGTGAATGAAAAAAGTAACAAACCTACCTTGTTTACTTTGAATATGCCGTGTAATTGTGTTCCATGAATTTTCTCACTTTTTCTTGATTGTTATTTCGTCATTAATTAGGGGTGTGTGTATTTATTTTTATTACAACTATATGCTTATTTACCATCATATTGTGTATTTACAATTAATAGGTATTGATATTATTTGAGTAAATTTTAGGTTTAGCAAACATAAAAATCATATTAGTGCTCTATAGCTACAGTTTTGCTATTTACGTTCCATAGCAAACATAGTTTGCTATGGAGTATCACATTTTTATGAAACCGCAGGCAGCATCTGATTGTATAAAATCACAGGCATCCGATTTATATAAATCACGGTGATTTGTATAAATCATACATCTGTGTCTATGAAAATTGCGTATATGTATATGTTCTTTGAGTTTGTATATCTACGTAAAATTTGAATTCATATACAATTGAATCGAGTTAAAATTGCATTTGTATATCAAATCTCTCTCTCTCGCTTTATACAAACACAAATTATACATTATATTTTGTATAATTTTTGTATTTATAGAGCGAGACAGAGAGAAAGGCAAAAGAGAACTGGACAAGTGAAATTTTGTATTTGTATAATTCTAATAGTATAGAACGAAGATATATGTATTTATATGGGCAAAAAACTTAACTTGACAAAATAAGCACTTAAATAACGACTATATAACAGTAGTTTTAATTTTCATCAACATAGCAATAGTTTTTTTTTTACAAAACACAATAAAATAATTAAAAAAAGAAAAAAATTAAAAAATTGGAAAAATAACATGACAACCCACATATATTAATTGAGGATATTTTAATTCCTTAATTTTCTCCTCCTCTCTTATTTAGTTTCCACAAATAACTCAAATATAGTTAATGCTTCTCTCATAACTCTATACCTTCTTTGTTATGAAACGTGCTTCAATGGAAAATATGAATATTTTTTCAATTTTGGTTCAGCACGACGGAAGATGGTTATAACAGGTATTCATCATAATAGTTGCTTCAAATATGATAGTTTTAAAATATTTTGGTGGTTTTATTGATATTTTATTTTTATAAAATATATTGTTATAGCTTTGGTGATTGGTGCTTTTTTGTTGTGATTTGCACAACATAAGCCATAAGGTTCTCAATTAGTTTGCACCATACATAGGCTTATAGTTACATTATTGGCAAATTATTTATTTATGTATTGGTGAAGTTGATATATTTTAGATACATAGGTTCTTTATTTTATGGTGTATATGTTGGTGTAGTTAATTTTTTTAGATATTATATATGCAGTAATCAGATTTTTGTTGAATTTTTATTTGTGTTATTCGGTTAAAAAGTAATTCAACAATAGTATAATTTTGTTTGTATATGATGGAATTATTCATATAACGGAAACAAAATTTAACAAAAACTATGAAATTAATTTTATAATATTTTTTTGATTAAACATGATAATTTGGTACTGTTTGTGGACATAGTTAGTTTGTTAGTTGATATTATTTAGTGGTTTGTGATGCAAATGATGGTGTATATCATATATTAGTTTGAAGCGTAAACAAATTTGTAATCCTAATATACACCATAATAAATGCTTATTTAATTTCTAATAAGATAAACAATAGATTTATACCATTCTATAACATAATTTATGTAACATCCCGCTATTTGAAAGACCAGGAGTTAGAAAGAACCATTTTTGGAAGAAATAAAAATTTGAAATTTGGTAAGTATGTTAAGTATGAGTTTTGGGTCAACTTTAAATGACCATAACTATTAGTACATGATGAGTTAGGAGTGCTATAAGATATCGAATGAAAGGTCTTTGAATTATCTTTTCAACGCTGCTGAGTTTGTTAATTTTTGAGTTCATATGAGGGAGATATGCTTGTTTGAAGTCGGGCTTTTTGGATAAAGAAAGTCAACCGGATTTTAGAGGGGTATTTTGGTCTTTTCATTACTCAATTAAATTATCTCGTTTTTAGAAATTTATTTGGGGTCTAAACTGAGTTAGTTCAATTTACTCAATTAAGAATTATGCTAGGGCTTTGAGAGAAGAGAAAAGAGGAGAAAATTCAAGGCGTTCTTGGAGATTTCTTGCGAAATTAAAGTCGTTTCGACAAGGGTTGATCCCTAAAGAGGTATCTGAGACATTCATATCATTGAGTTCGTTCACCCACGCGCCAATCATGTTTAGTTTAGTGAAATTCATTCTAGAAAGTTGAAAGTTTGATGATCTTGTATTATGTTCTTGAAATTGGTTTTTGTTCTTGAGATTTGATGTGATTGTTGAGTTCTTGATGGAATCGTGTCGATTTTAGAGTCATTTAGGAGTAGATTCTTGTGTACATGTAATAGGTATCTGAATATAACTAGAAATTGAGAAAAAGAATCGAATTTAGGTGAAATGGGATTAGAAAACGAAGAAGGAAAAAGTCGGGCAAAAACTGGGTACCAGGTCCACGACTTCCTCAGATATAGAACTCTTCTCTCCGCATTGCAGACCTCTCTGCCTCAAAATTTATTTTGCGACCAAATATTAAAATGCATCTCGGCGTCGTGGACTTGCTTCCACACAGTGATTTCTTAATTGTTTCTCATGTTTAACTATCTAAAAACACTCTTAAACATCACGAGATCTTTCTTATCACAAATCACAACCTTGAATTCATAAATCAAATTAAAGGTAGAGTTGAGAGTCAAGTCTTGAGGGTTCTTCGAGTCATTTTGAGAAGTCTTTTACAAATCTTTTAAACTTGTTTTAAGACTTGAATTTTGAGTTGAGTAAGAGTAACAAATGAAGTTCATTTTCTTCAAAAGAGTATATGGGAACTATGTATTCCCAAAGAGTAAATGTGTTCACATTTAAACAAAAAAGGAAACACTAATGTCCAAAAGAGCCTTTGAGCTAGTTTTTGAGTAAAGAGTAAATGTTTTCACATTTAAGCAAGAGAAGAAACACCGATTTCCCAGAGAGCCCTTGGGCTAGGTTTTGAGTAATTATCTCAACTCACAGAAAGAGTTATGTTTTTAAACATATGAGCTAGTTACATTTTGGGAGTAGGTATGAGCACCGATTTGGGGATAAGTTGAGTTCAGATAATTCATAGTCTCCATAAACCGTGTAGCCAACATGGGTAGAAAAAGGGTCATACTTTTTAGATGATTCCTTAGTGGTTTTTAGCATAGACTAGTGGATCCACTTAGTCATTAGATTCTATACCCTCGACAAGGTATAGGACGGCCCTGGCAGCACGAGACAAAACATTATATTATCACATAGCTCATAGTGATGGTTGTCGGTTAGAGAAACTCCCACAGAGATATTTTTTATTCTTATATACACAAAGTTTACTTTGTGTTTTCATATACAAATAGAGTTTAAATTTATCCTTGCATACAAACTGAGTTACTATTGTATTTTTCAATACACAAAGTTGTTATCCACATGTTTTAAAAGCCTTTCTTTATATTTCATTTATATTACTGTTTTATATTGAAATGAGTTGAGTTGAGTTGAGACCAAGTATGTTCTTTCAATTCCCTTTCAAGCTTATGTCTTGTTTTGGAATTCTCCTTGCATGCTCGTACATTCAATGTACTAATGTCAGTTGGCCTGCATCTTTTTATTATGCAGATACAAGTAACTAGGATCAGCATCCAGCGCATTGTTGATCTAGTTGAGCTTCAGAGTTGTTGGTGAGCCTCCTAGCTTCCAGAGAATCCCCTTTTTTATTGTTTTATCATTTTTGTTCATTAGGATGTCGTGGGTCTTGTCCCGACGTCCATCTTAGTTTTTAGAGGCTTCATAGACAGTTAGATATTGTTAGTTCTTGAGACTTTTCTTTTTCATACAATTATGTTCAGACTTGAGTTGCCACTTTGGCTAGTTGAATGTTTATTTATAAAACATTCTAAGTTATTTATTGAGCTTTCAGTTTACTGTTTTAAAGTACTTTTATCATGAGTAAGTCTTCCTCTGAGTAGTGAGCCAGGCCAAGGGTTCGCTTGGGGCCAACAATGTTTCTCGAGTGCTAGTCCTACCCAAGGTGTAGGCTCGGGGTGTGATAATGTTGGTTTCCCAGCACAGACTTCAAGAGTCCTAGGAAGTTTATGAAGCCGTGTCCGTAGAGTCCTTATTATCGGTGTGAAGCGCGCCACATCTATAATTAGGAGGCTGTGTGACATTTAGGAATTATTTCACTTTGTTCATACTCATTTCATGCAATATAGTTTATCTCAAAAAAGTTTCTTCTAATTCGTGCCTACGCGTGTCTTTCAGATCATGCCTTCATGAAGAGCTATTAGAGGTCATCTCGCTAGAAAGAATGTTGAACAACAGGAACAAGGGGTACCTAATGCACGTGAGGTGCAACCCCAAGGAGAAGTCACCAATGCTGAGTACCGAGAAGCTATCCGAATGTTGAGTCAAGCTGTGACCAATCTAGTTGGACAAAGAGAGAATCGACAGGAGGTGACTAATACTTCAACGATTCGTGAGTTCTTAAGGACGAATCCTCCAAGCTTCATCGGTTCAAGTGTCACTGAGGACCTAGAAAACTTTGTAGAGGAACTTCAGAAGGTTTTTGAAATCATGCACATTGTTGATGCTAAAAGCGTGGAACTAGTTGCATACCAAATGAATGGTGTCACTAGAATCTGGTTTGATTAATGGAAAAAAAATAGAGTTGAAGGTGCACCACTTGCGAGTTGGGCTTTGTTTGAGGAGGCCTTCTTGGGGCATTTCTTTCCCCGTGAACTGAGAGAAGCAAAGGTACGAGAATTCCTCACCCTTAAGCAGGAATCTATGAGTGTTCACGAGTACAGTCTGAAGTTCACCCAACTTTCCTGATATGCTTTGAAGATGGTCGGTGGCATGAGAAGCAGGACGAGTTTGTTCGTTGCTAGGTTGTCTCACCCTTTCAAGTAAAGAAGGCAAGGCAACTATGCTGATATGAGATATGGACATAGAAAGGCTGGTGATCCATGTGCAATATGTTGAGAAAGAGAAGCTAAGAGATACGGAAGAGTTCTGAAATAAGAGAGCTAAGACAAGGAATGAGTTCGAACAGTAGAAGGGTAATGTCAACCGATCATCCTTCCAATATAAGCAAAAGGGACCTGCTCCATCATCTGCTAGTGCACCTGCACCAAGGAACAAAGGTGAGTTCCAAAATAAGAATTCATAAAATTTCAGAGCTAGACTTGCGTAGTCTCAAGGTAGTGTGGCACAAGGGAGCATTAGGACTCCTGTATGTGCTAAATATGGTAGGAGCAACTCAGGGGCGTGTCGTGATGGCTCCATAGGTTGCTTCAAGTGTGGTCAGAATGGTCATTTTATGAAAGAGTGCCCTAAGAATAGACAAGGTAATGGTAATAGGGGCAATAGAGCCTAATCTTCTTCAATTGCTCCCCCAAAGAGAGCTACATCTAGAGGAGCTACTACTTGAGGGGAAGGCAGATGAGCAAACGCTTGTATGTTATCTCTAGATGCCAAGAGTGAGAGGATTTTCTAGATGTTGTCACTAGTATGATCTAAGTCTTTAACTTTGATGTTTATGCTTTGCTAGATCTAGGAGCGAGTCTACCTTTCATGACTCTCTATGTTGCAGTGAATTTTGATGTTCTTCCTGAGAAACTTCTTGATCCCTTCAGTGTTTCTACACCTGTTGGTGAGTCCATTCAAGATGAGAGAGTCTATCGTGATTGTACCATTTCTGTCAACCACAAGAGCACCATGGTTGATTTAGTTGCATTAGACATGGTTGATTTTGATGTCATTCTGGGTATGGACTGACTTCATGCCTGTTATGCCTTAACCGATTGTAGAACTCGAGTTGTTAAGTTCTAGTTTCCTAATAAGCCAGTTATAGAGTGGAAGAGTAGTTCAATAGTGCCTAAGGGTCGCTTTATTTTGTACCTTAAGGCGAGAAAGTTAGTTTCCAAGGGGTGTGTCTATCACTTAGTTTGAGTTAATGACTCTAGTGTTGAGATTCCTCATATTCAGTCAGTTCCAGTAGTAAAAGAGTTTCCAGAAGTTTTTCCAAATGATCTTCCCAGAGTCCCTCCTGAGAGAGAAATAGACTATGGTATAGATATTCTTCCCGATACTTGTCCTATATCTATTCCGCCATAGAGAATGGCACCAACATAGTTAAAAGAGCTAAAAAAGTAGTTGAAATATCTCCTTGAGAAAGGTTTTTGTCACGCCCCAGATTCAAAGGGTGCAACTGGCTCCTAATGCCAAAACTCAGGCTCGAGCCGACCCTGCTGAACCATTTGCTACTAGCGTATGGTGGCTACACACAATCCAGAAAACAAACAAGTATATCTTGGCTCAAAATTAAGCCCTGGGCCGGCAAGGCCCCTATAAAAAGATCCATAAAAGAAACAATTACTCCCAAGAGTTCATATAAAGAAATAGCCACTAGCATAAAAGTCTTGATTGGGTCGTTAAGGCCACCATGATCTCTATACCAAAACTGAAAGCAAGTATATATATCAAGACAATACATCACACAACTAATAAGCTTCAGCAAACCAACAAAGTAGTCTAGCATGGTCACAACGTAGCTATAAACCCCACACACTAGTCTGTAAGCTTCTAAGAGTAGTAAAAATTGGCAGGATAGGGCTCAGCCTACCCACAAAAATATATATAACAAAAGTTAACGAACTTCCCAACTCTGGTAGCTCCGGAGGAAAGAGGTTAGCTAACCGAATAGAAGTCAATCCTACTGTAGAGGAGGTCTACTGGGTAGTCTATTGGGACATGTATGAATGAATGCAGCGCCCCCATGCAATGGGGCGTTAGTATGAAATAGTCTACAGAGTATGAAAGGTAATAGACTATGAGCAGGTATCCTAATATACTGGGGTAATCTGATAAATAAATCAAGGATAAAATAAGTCTACTGACCTACTCCTAAATCTAAACTTATCAAAAATAATAAAACAACAACCTAACCAAGCCCCCATCAGCTCGACAGGTACAAACAACACACAAGATCACCTACCCAGGCCCCAAAAACCCAGAAGGTGACAATTAGTCTATATACCACTATCAGTAGTCTCCTAGCCCAGTAGGTAGTCACATAGCCATCTTAGGCATTAATATTGCCCCATAGGTAGCACATAGCTCTCTTAGACATCAACAAAGCTTATAGAGAACTCATAGCCCTCTTAGGCAACAACATAGCCCTGTAGGCAACATATAGCCTTCTTAGGAGTCAATATAGCCCTGTAGGACACTCATAGCCCTTCTACGCATCAATATAGCCTCGTAGGCAAATCATAGCCCTTTAGCCATCAATATATCCCCCTAGACAGAACATAGCCCTTCTAGGCATAGATCACATTCCTACAACTAACCACAATAGCCCCAAGGGCAACAATAACAATCCAATAGCTAAAAGTGAGCAATGAAGTTATAAGAAACCTATACAAATAACCTCTAAGTCGTGTCCAACATAGGGATTCTACTAACTGAATAAGAATCCCAACCAGGGAGGTTTATATCCACTTGAGCAGCCAATAATCAACAATAATGGCTACAAGTATAAAAACGATAACAACCCAATTACATTACTCCTATGCTTTAAGGAAACATGTCGTAAGAAGGTAAAAGCCTTAACATACCTTTTCTACTGAATTCACGTGGCCTAACGACTTTTACTCACAACCCCTCTTGATATTACAACAAGGCAGGACCATAATCAACTCACAAAAATAGAAGATACCATGATAATTCGATAAAAGATATGTATTTCAGTCGCAAATTACTATTTGCAGCTTATCAAAGCTAGAGTCGATGAAAGAAGGGTCTTACCTTGATCTTAAGTTCGTAATACACCTCAAAACCTTCAAATATGTTCAAACCCTTGCTGTCCCAACACTAAAGTATGATATGCTATGAAATTGATAAAAAAAAATTATACCACGATGATGATCCCAACGCATAGAACAACTTTCATGAAGGGCTTAAGTCAAGAAAATCTATAATTTAGTTGATCCTAGAAATGGGTTTCTTTAAGTTTTCTGGTTCTTAGCTAGAAAAATGAAGAAACAGTCGAAGAAGAAAATACATATAAAGTTCCATTGACCTAGGGCCCCACCTCATGTGCCTACTTGCGCAGTCTCGCGAAAACGTAAATATGTCTCTATTCTAAAGTTGTATTAACAAACGGTTTTTGCATTGGAAACTAGACTTGTAGACCTTCGATTTGCTAGGTCGTGGGCCCCATAAATTTTTATAGATTGGGAGAAAACCTCAAAGACATTTGACCCAAATTTTAGAGAAATCTTTAAAAAGGAACTTACGATAACTTTCGCCAACTTTTACTTTGCTAGTCACCTTACTTCAAAACTTGAGATACAATCCTTGAACACTTAAAATATGACATACCACATCATTCTTAATTTATTATCCACCCTCCTTGTCTTTCCATGAAGATACGTGTAATTTTAGACGTTTCGAAAAGTCGGGGTGTTACATCCTTCCCCCCTTAGAAACATTCATCCTCGAATGAAAAATCTGAGTCACGCGGTTAAGTCCTTAGGAGTGTCCAAAATTTAGGCAAAGTATTCTTTGTAAATGTCACTATCCAAGAACCTGAAATGCAAAAATTCTAACCTAGGCGTCTCACATGATGACATAAATAGCTAAGCACTATAGCTCTACAATAACAGTGCGAGCAAATAGACATTGACAACAACAACAATAATAAGCAACAATATAAAAAAAATCAGAGAGGTATCTTGCCTCACTACACTAATATAAACTGATATGCCATCACCCTGGGGTATGAAACAGGTGAGGATATTTGGACCTCATGCCATCCTCAGTTTCCCAGGTCACCTCTTCTCTATTCTTGTTTCTCCATAATACTTTAACCGAAGCCACCTATTTGGTCCTCAATTTATGGACCTGCCAATCTAAAATGGCAACTGGAATTTCCTCATAGGACAACTCCTTTGTGCTCTGAACATCCTTAACTGGGACAACCCAAGAAGGGTTTCCTACGCACTTCCGTAGCATTAATAAATGGAAAACTGGATAAACAGATTCTAGCCCCGAAGTCAATTCTAACTCATAAGCCACTCGTCCTACCCTCCAAAGGATCTAATATGGCACAATGAATCTTGGACTAAGCTTTCCTTTTTTGCCAAATCGCATAACACCCTTCATAGGCGAGACTTTTAAAAATACCCAGTTATCGACACAAAACTATAAGTTCCTTTGTCGCATATCTGAGTATGACTTCTATTGGCTTTGAGTTGTTAGCAACCTCTCCCGAATGAGCTTAACCTGCTCCACTGCCTGCTGTACTAGGTCGGGTCCAATAAACCCTGACTCACCTACCTCGAACCATCTAATGGGGGATCTACATTTTCTCCCATACAAAGCCTCATAAGGTGCCATCTTGATGCTAGAATGATAACTATTATTGTATGCGAACTCAATAGGAGGCAAGTGGTCATCCCAACTTCCCTTGAAGTCTAGCGCGCACGCCTGTAACATATCCTCGAGTGTAAAAATTGTGCG
The DNA here is from genome assembly GCA_029007595.1 of Solanum commersonii. Classification (NCBI taxonomy): domain Eukaryota; kingdom Viridiplantae; phylum Streptophyta; class Magnoliopsida; order Solanales; family Solanaceae; genus Solanum; species Solanum commersonii. The sequence continues at coordinate 2,448,245 of JAJTWQ010000038.1, forward strand.
CTCAGCCTGACCATCTGTCTAAGGATGAAAGGTTGTACTAAGATTAACCTGTGTCCCTTGTCCTTTTTTGGAAGGACTTCTAGAAGTTGGTGGTAAATTGTGCTCCTCTAATATAGAGCCCTGCATAGTCTTCGGCCGTAAAAGTATTCCTGATTGGTAAGAAGTGGGCTAATTTTGTTAGTCTATCAATAATTACCCAAATAGAGTCAAACTTATGACATGATCAAAGTAACCCTGTAATAAAATCCATATTAATTGACTCCCACTTTCACAAAGGAATGGCTATCTCCTAAACTAGCCCAGCGGGCATTTGGTGCTCAACCTTCACCTGTTGATAGTTAGGACACTGTGCCACAAACTCAACAATGTCCTTCTTCATCCTGGGCCACCAATAGATCTCCTTAATATCATGGTACATTTTCGTCAAACTAGGGTGAATAGAATAATAGGAATGATGTGCATGTTCCATAATTCGATGTCGAATCCCTACAATATTTGGAACACACAATCGACCGTTATATCTGTGGACTCCATCTTCAACTATATCAAATGCTAAAGACTGCTAATCGTAAGCCTTGGATCTGAGCTGCTCTAAGTTAGGATCCTCTTGTTGCTATGATTTTACTTCTACAAATAGAGATGGTACTATTGTGTCCTGAATTGTGACCCCGCTATCATCTGCCTCTAACAATCTGAAACCCAAGCTAGCTAACTAATGAAACTCTCATGCTATCTCACGCTTCTCAACACCTAAATATGATAAACTTCCCATTGATCTACGACTAAGGGCATCAACTACCATATTTTCCTTCCCTGGATGATATAAAATGTCTATGTCGTAGTCTTTTAGTAACTCAAGCCATCGACGTTATCGAAAATTCAATTCCTTTTATCTAAAGATATACTGAAGGCTCTTATGATTTGTGAAAATGTCCACATGAACGCCATATAGATAGTGTCTCCAGATCTTCAGTGCATTCACAACCGCAACTAACTCTAAGTCGTGAGTTGGGTAGTTCTTCTCATGCTTTCTCAACTTCCTTGAAGCATATGAGATCACCTTACCATATTGCATTAGAACACATCGTAACCCAATACTAAAAGCGTCGCAGTACACTACAAAGCCCTCTGAACCCTATGGTAAGGATAGGATTGGTGCTGATTTCAACCTATCCTTCAACACTTGGAAACTATGCTCGCAAGCTTCAGTCCATTGAAACTTAACTGCTTTTTGAGTTAGCTTTGTTAGTGGTGTTGAAAGTGAAGAAAACCCCTCTACACACATTCTTTAGTACCTAGCTAACCTTAAGAAACTACGAACCTCTATCGGAGTTATAGGTCTAGGAAAAGTCTTCACGGCCTCAATCTTCTGTGTATCAACCGTAATTCCCGCATTCGATACAACATGGCCTAGGAAAGCAAAATAGATCAACCAGAACTTACAAACCTAAAGGACTGCTCGCAAATGATATCCATGCTCAGCTTTTGAATGTGAATAGACTAAAATATCATCAGTAAATACAATCACAAATATATCTAGATACAACCTGAATATACTATTCATCAGGTCTATAAACACTGTCGGGGCATTGCTCAATCCAAAAGACATAACCAAAAACTTAAAATTCCCATATCTAGTTCTAAAAGCTATCTTTGAAATATCTTTCTCCCAAACTCGTACATGATAGTACCCTAATATCAAATCAATCTTCGAGAAGTACTTAGTACTTTGTAGTTGAACAAACAAGTCATCGATCCTCGAAAAGGGATACATATTCTTTATAGTAGCCTTGTTCTGCTGTCGATAATTGATACACATCCTCAGCGAGCCATCTTTTTTTCTCATAAATAATACTGGTTCACCGTATGGTGAAGCACTGTGCCTGATAAAGCCTTTATCAAGAAAATCTTTCAGCCGATCCTTCTACTCCTTTAGCTCAACAAGAGCCATTTTGTAGGGAGGGATAGATATGGGTTGTGTACCTGGTAGCATATTAATAGCAAAATCAATTCCCCATTCTGGAGGGATACCATGAAGCTCATCTATAAATACATCTAGAAACTCATTCACTACCAGAATAGACTGAAAAGTCGGTGGTTCTGCATTTATATCATGAACGCGAAGAAGATGGTAGCTACAACCCTTAATAATCATCCTTATCGCCTTAAGATAGGAAATAAACCTACCTTTTGGCATTGTTGTATCACATTTCTATTCCCGAACAGCCTCTCCTGGAAAGTGAAATCTAACAATCTTTGTCTGGCACTCAATATTAGCATAACAAGACGCTAACTAGTCCATACCCATAATGACGTCGAAATCGACCATCTCTAACTCTATCAGGTCTACAGAGGTTTGACAGTCGATACTTTCTACCGAGCAACCTCGATAGACTCTCCTAGCAATAATAGGCTCACCAACTGGTATAGATACAATAAAGGGTTGATCTAATAATTCTTTTACTATACATAACTTCCCCGCAATAAATGGAGTAACATAAGACAGAGTAGATCCAGGATTTATTAAAGCATAAACATAATGGGAGCAAATAATTAATGCACTTGTCACAATATTTGGTGATGACTCTGAGTGATGCCGGCGTGCTAGTGAATATGTACGGTTCTGGCCACTATACTCCCTCTGCTACTGAGAGCCTGATGTTCGTGAACCCTCACATGGGACTGATTGTCCTTGACTATCAAATCTACTACCTTGGAATTGTTGTTGTGGAGATCTAGGTGGCCTAATAGAATATCGGAGTCTGGGACCACCCTAAAAATCTCCTTGTGAACCAGTGGGCCTAACTCTCTTCTATCTCTCTCGACCCTCTCACTCATATACTGAAGATGTCGACGATCTTCTATGCCTTGTGCAAAGGCCTGAATTCGCAAGATATCCATATTATCATTTAGTGCAGTGGTAGAACAAGCGTCGATAAAGTCTGAGTCAAGCCCTACTCTACGCACCCTGTCATGCATCATATCAACAAATGCTGGTGCATATCTAGCCAATGAATCAAATCTCAGGCCGCACTATCGGACAGTCATGCTACCCTGTCGAAGGTTCAGAAACTTGTCCAGTTGGCCATCCCTAATCTCTCGAGGCAAATAATGATCTATGAAAGCTTCTGTAAAACTATCCTAAGTGGGGTGGGTAGAGATAGATATTTTCCCCTAGAACAATCCCAAATTTTGTACCACAATACTGCAATATCACGCATTCGAAATGCTGCTAACTCAACTGACTAGGCATGCATGACTCTGAAAATCCTATGAAGCTGATCAACAAAGTGCTAAGGGTTCTCTCTGCGATCTGTCCCTGTAAACTGTGGAGGATTCAAGGCAAGAAATTCATGAACTCTCAAACTTTCGGGCCCTTCAGAAGGTCCGGCAACATCTGGCACAACTAGCTGGCATTGTACAGCTACTAACTGTGCTAAAATACATACTGCACTCTTGAAATCCTGATCAGATGGTATGGGAGGAACTAGAGGTGGTACTGCTGGTGGATCCGGGGGTCCTGTAGTCTTCGATGGCTCTTGAAGCGACATAGAAGCTATAAGGGGTTGAGAAGATGTCTTTCCCTGGGTCTCACAACGGGCTACCTCCACCTATAGTACCTTACCGGTACCCTCGCCTGCAACTGTATCTAGCCCTTGGCTAGCTATGGTCTGTCAGGTGTCAGCCATCTCTATCTGCATACAAATATCAATTAAGACGCTGCTCTATAGCACGAGGTGAGAAAAAGAATGATAGTCATTCTAACATGCCTGGTAACTTCCTGCTTATCGAATGTAGTGCACAACATATTTATAAATAAGACTCTACTAGACACGACTTGCAGACTCCTTAGGATACGACGTTGCTCTGATACCAAGTTTGTCACGCCCCAGATTCAAGGGGCGCAACTGGCTCCTAATGCCAAAACTCAGGCTCGAGCCGACCCTAATGAATCATTTGCTACTAACGCATGGCAGCCACACGCAATCAAGAAAACAAACAAGTATATCTTGGCTTAAAATTAAGCCCTTGGACGACAAGGCCTTTGTAAACAGATCCATAAAAGAAACAGCTACTCCTAAGAGTTCATATAAAGAAATAACAACTAGCACAAAAGTACTGATTGGGCCGTCGAGGTCACTATGATCTCTATACCAAAAACTGATAGCAGGTATATATCAAGAAAATACATCACACAACTAGCAAGCTTCAGCAAACCAACAAACTAGGCCAACATGGCCATAACGTAGCTATAAACCCCCCACACTAGTCTGCAAGCCTCTAAGAGTAGTAAAGATTGTTGGGACAAGGCCTAGCCTACCCATAAAAATATATACAACAAAAGCTAACAAACCTCCCAACTCTGGCAGCTCCAGAGGAAAGGGGCTAGCTAACCAGATAGAAATCAATCCTACTGCTGAGGAGGTCTACTGGGTTGTGTGTCTGGACCTGTATGCATGAATGCAGTGCCCCCAGACAATGGGGCATCCATATGAAATAATGTGCAAAGTATGAAAGACAATAAACTATGAGCAGGTATCCTAATATACTGGAGTAATTCGATGAATAAATCAAGGATAAGATAAGTGTATTGACTTGCTCCTAAATCTAAACTTATCAAAAATAATAAAACAACAACCTAACCAAGCCCCCATAAGCTCGCCAGGTATAAACAGCACATAAGACCACCTACCCAGGCCCTCATAAGCCTAGAAGGTGCCAATCAGTCTATATACCCATATCGATAGTCCCCTAGCCCCGTAGGCAGTTACATAGCCCTCTTAGGAATTAATATAGCCCTATAGGCAACACATAGTTCTCTAAAGCATTAACATAGCTTATAGACAACTCATAGCCCTCTTAGGTAACAATATGGCCCTGTAGGCCACATATAGCCTTCTTAGGCGTCAATATAGCCATGTAGGCAACTCATAGCCCTTCTAGGCATCAATATAGACCTGTAAGAAGAACATAGACCTTTTAGGCATAGATCACATTCATGCAGCTAACCACAATACCCCCAAGGGCAACAATAACAATCCAATAGCTAAAAACGAGCAATTTAGTTATAAGTAGCCTATACAAATAACCTCTAAGTCGTGTCCAACATAAGGACACTACTAACTGACTAAAAATCCTGACCAGGGAGGATTATATCCACTCGAGCAGCCAACAATCAACAATAACGGCTACAAGTATAACAACGATAACAACCCAATTACATTGCTCCTAATATTTAAGGAACATGTCATAAGAATGGAATAGCCTTAACATACCTTTTTTGCTGAATTCATGTGGCCTAACAACTTTTACTAACAACCCCCCTCAATATTACAATAAGTCAGGACCATAATCAACACACAAAAATAGAATATACCATGATAATTTGATAAAATATATGTATTTCCATCACAAATTGCTATTTGCGGCTTATCAAAGCTAGAGTCGATGAAAGAAGGGTCTTACCTTGATCTTAAGTTTGTAATACACCTCAAAATCTTCAAATATATACAAGCCCTTTCTGTCCCAACACTAAAGTATGATATGCTACGAAATTGATAAAATAAATTATACTATGATGACGAGCCCAACACGTAGAACAACTTTCGACAAGGACATAAGTCAAGAAAATCAATAATTTGGTTGATTCTTGAAATGGGTTTCTCTAAGTTTTATGGTTCTTAGCTAAAAAAATTAAGAAGAAGTCAAAGAAGAAGATATATATAAAGTTCCACTGATCTAGGGCTCCACCTCATGTGCCTGCTTAGGCAGTCCGCAAAAATGCGAATAACTCTCTATTCTGAAGTCGTATTAACAAACGGTTTGATGCGTTGGAAACTAGATTCATAGACCTTTGATTTTCTATGTCGTGGGACCCATAACTCTTTATATCTTTGGAGAAAACAATTGAGACATTTGACCCAAATTTCAGAGAAATCTTTAAAAAGGAACTTACGATAACTTTTGCCACTTACCTAACTTTAGAACTTGAGATACAATCCTTGAAAACTTAAAATATGACATACCACATCATTCTTAATTTATTACCCACCCTCCTTGTCTATCCATGAAGATACGTGTAATTTTAGACGTTTTGAAAAGTCGGGGTGTTACATCTTCGACCAAGCGTCTCACCTTGGGGCGCTCTAGTCTTATTTGTGAGAAAGAAAAATGGTTCTCTTAGAATGTGTATAGATTACCGCCAGCTGAACAAGGTTACTATCAAGAATAAGTATTCTCTTCCAAAAATTGATGATATCTTCGATCAACTGCAAGGTGACACTTATTTTTCTAAGATAGACCTCAGATCCGGCTATCATCAATCGAGAGTAAGGGAATGTAACATTCCAAAGATAGATTTCAGGACCCGCTGTGGTTATTATGAGTTCCTAGTTATGTCCTTCGGTTTGACCAATGCTCCTGCAACATTCAGGGACCTTATGAATAAAGTATTTAAGCCTTATTTAGATATGTTTGTTATCGTATTCATTGATGACATTCTAATCTATTCGAAGAATTAGAAATATCATGCTAGTCATCTAAGAGTAGTTCTCCAAACTCTAAAGGATAGAGAATTGTATGCCAAGTTTTGGCTTGAGTTTGTGGCATTCTTAGTCCACATTATTTGCGGTGGTGGAATTAGAGTTCATACTCAAAAAATAGAGGCAGTGTTGAATTTGCCTAGACCCATATCTCTAAATGATATTAGAAGTTTCTTGGGATTGGCTGGATATTATAGAAACCACGATCTAGAGTTGGTTGCCATAGTCTTTGCATTGAAAATATGGAGTCATTATCTTTATGGTTTTCATGTTGATGTGTTCACCGATCATAAGAGCCTTCAATATTTGTTTAGTTAGAAAAAACTTAATCCAAAGGTGGTTAGAGTTACTCAAGTATTATGACATGAGTATTCTACATCACCCAAGTAAGGCTAATGTGATTGTGCAAAGACTTACACGATTAGGAGTTTGACTAATGGATTCCACCGAAGGAGAAGTAGTGGTGATGAATGGGGCTAAATCATCATTAGTGTTAGAAGTGAAAGAGAAACAAGACCAAAAACCTATTTTGCTTGAACTGAAGGAAAATGTTCATAAGAAAAAAGTAATGGCTTTTGAACAAAGGGAGATGGTGTATTGAGGTATCAAGGTAGATTATGTGTACCAAGGGTAGATGAACTCCAAGAGAGGATCATGGAGGAAGCTCATATCATGCCTGAATTGTCAAGAAGTTAAAGTAGAGCACCAAAGACCCGGTGGTTTGGCTCAGAATATAGAAGTTCCAGAATGGAAGTAGGAGATGACCAATATGGATTTCATTACTGGCTTGCCACGGTCTCACAGGCAACATGATTCTATTTCGGTGATTGTGGATCGAATGAAAAAATCAGCCCACTTTTTGCCGGTAAAGACTACCCATTCCACAAAAAAATATTCCAAGTTATACATTCAAGAGGTAGTAAGACTTCATGGAGTTCTAGTTTCCATTATTTCAGATAGAGGTGCACAATTTACTGCACAATTTTGGAAGTCATTCCAGAAAGGTTTGGGTTCAAAGATGAACTTGAGTACTGTTTTTCATCCTACTGATGGCCAAGCATAGCGCACTATTCAGACTTTAGAAGATATGTTGAGGGCTTGTATGATTTATGTCAAAAGTAATTGGGATGATCACTTACCTCTCATTGGGTTTTCTTATAATAATAATAATAATAATAGTTACCATTCTAGCATCCAGATGGCTTCTTATGAAGCTCTTTATGGGAGAAGATGCAGATCTCCTATCGGATGGTTTGAGGTTGGTGAAGCTAGGTTGATACAACCATACTTAGTTCATCAAGCTATGGAAAAAGTGAGAGTTATTCAAGATATGTTGAAAACAACGTAGAGTTGTCAAAATTCCTACACTAATGTTAGGAGAAGGGACTTAGAGTTTGAAGTAGATGATTGGGTATACTTGAAGGTTTCACCCATGAAGGGTGTTCTGAGATTTGGTAAGAAGGGGAAACTTAGTCCCCGATATATTAGTCGTTACAGAACATCCAAAAGGATTGGTAATATAGCTTATGAGTTGGAGCTACCACAAGAGTTAGCATCAGTTCATCCAATGTTTCACATTTCTATGTTGCAAAAGTGTATGGGTGATCCTTCATTAATTATACCAACTGAAGATATTGGTATTAAGGATAGCTTGTCTTATGAGGAGATTCCTGTTCAGATTCTAGATCGTTAGGTTCGCAAGTTGAGAACCAAGGAATAACATCAGTCAAAGTTCTGTGGAGGAATCAATTTGTTGAGGGAGCTACTTGAAAAGCTGAGGAGGATATGATGAAGAGGTACCCACATCTCTTCGAATCCGGAGAGGTTCCAAATTAAGGTACTAATCCTTTTCTTGGTATTTACTTTAAGTTGACTTGTTGTGGTTACATTTTGCTTGTTGGATGTTAGATGTTAAACCCTTAGCCTTCTAAGAGTAATCTCATTCGAGGAAGAATGTTACCAAGGGGATATATTGTAACACCCCGCTATTTGAAAGAGCTAGAATTAGAAAGAGCAAGGAATAAAAATATGAAATTTGGCAAGTATGTTAAGTATGAGTTTTGGGTCAACTTCAAACAACCATAATTCTCAGTACATGATGAGTTAGGGGTTCCATAAGATATCAAATGAAAGTACTTTGAATTTTCTTTCCAACGCCGCTGAGTTTGTTAATTTTTGAGTTCGTATGAGGGATATGTGCATGTTTGAAGTTGGGCTGTCTGCATAAGGAAAGTCAACCGGATTTTAGAGGGGTATATTGGTATTTTCATTAACCAATTAAATGATTTCATTTTTAGTAAGTTATTTGGGGTCTAAACTGAGTCAGTTCAGTTTACGAAATTAAGAATTACACTAGGGATTTGAGAGAAGATAAAAGAGGAGAAAAGTCAAGGTGTTCTTGGAGATTTCTTGCGGAATCAAAGTCGTTTCACCAAGAGTTTATCCCTAGAGAGATATGTGAGACTTTCATAGTGTTGGGTTCGTTCACCCATTCACTAATCATGTTTAGTTCAGCAAAATTCGTTCTAAGAAATTGAAAGTTTGATGATTTTGAATTGTGTTCTCGAAATTAGCATTCGTTCTTGAGACTTGATGGGATTGTTGAGTTCTTGATGGAATCGTGTCGATTTTAGAGTTATTTAGGTATAGATTCTTATGTACATGTATTGGGTATCTGATCCAAAGAGGAATTGAGAAAAATAATCGAATTTAGGAAAATTGGGGTTAGAAAACGAAGAAGGAAGAAGTCGTGCAGAAACTGGGTACCGTGTCTGCGTCGCTGACCTATTCCTCAAATATAGAACTCTTCTCTCCATGTCATGGACCCCTCTGCCTCAAAAATTATTTTGCGACCAAATATTAAGATGCATCTCCGCGTCACGGACTTGCTTCTAGACAACGATTTCTTGATCGTTTCTCATGTTAAACTATCTAGAAACACTCCTCAACATCACAAGATCTTTTCTATCACAAATTACAACCTTGAATTTATAACTCAAATTTAAGGTAGAGTTGAGAGTCAAGTCTTGAGGGTTCTTCGAGTCATTTTAAGAAGTGTTTTACAAATCTTTTAAACTTGTTTTAAGACTTGAGTTTTGAGTTGAGTAAGAGTAACAAATGAAGTTCATTTTATTAAAAAGAGTATATGAGAACTATGTATTCCCAAAGCGTAAATGTTTTCATATTTAAACAAGAAAGGAAAAACTAATTTCCAAAAGAGCCTTTGAGCTAGTTTTTGAGTAAAGAGTCAATGTTTTCATATTTAAGCAAGAGGGGAAACACTGATTTCCTAGAGAGCCCTTGGGCTAGGTTTTGAGTAATTATCTCAATCCACAAAAAGAGTTATGTTTTTAAACGTATGAGCTAGTTACATTTTGGGTGTAGTATTGAGCATCGATTTGGGGACAAGTTGAGTTCAGATAATTCGTGGTCTCATTAAACCGTGTAGCCAACATGGGTAAAAAAGGGTCATACTTTTTAGATGATTCCTTAGTGGTTTTTAGCATAGACTAGTGGATCCACTTAATAGTTAGGTTCTATACCCCCGAAAAGGTATAGGATGGCCCTGGCAGCGTAAGGCATAATGTTCTATCATCACATAGCTCATTGTGATGATTGTCAGTTAGAGAAACTCCCACAGAGATATTTTGTATTCTATATACACAGAGTTTACTTTGTATTTTCATATACAAACAAAGTTTAAATTGTATCCTTACATAAAAACTGAGTTACTATTGTATTTTTCAATACCCAGAGTTGTTATCCACAGGTTTTAAAAGATTTTTTTTATATTTCATTTATATTACTGCTTTATATTGAATGAGTTGAGTTGAGTTGAGACCATGTATGTTCTTTCAGTTCCCTTTCAAGGTTATGTTTTGTTTTAGAATTCCCCTCGCATACTCGTACATTCAATGTACTGGTGTCAGTTGGCCTGCATCTTTTTATAATGTAGATACAGGTAACTAGGATCAGCATCCAGTGCATCGTTGATCCAATTGAGCTTCAAAGTTATTGGTGAGTCTCCTAGCTTCTAGAGGAACCCCTTTTTATTGTTTTATCATTTTAGTTCATTAGGATGTCGTGGGTCTTGTTCCGACGTCCATTTTAGTTGTTAGAGGCTTCATAGACAGTTAGTTAGTTCTTGCAGTCTTTCCTTTTTCATACAGTTATGTTGAGACTGGAGCTTCCACTTTGACTAGTTGAATGTTTATTTATAAAACATTCTAAGTTGTCTATTGAGCTTTCAGTTTACTGTTTTAAAAGTACTTTTATTATGAGTAAGTCTTCAGCTGAGTAGTGAGCCAGGCCAAGGGTTCTTTTGAGGCTAGCAATGATTCTGAGTGCCAATCCTGCCTAGGGTGTAGGCTCGGGGCGTAACCATTTATACCAATGTTTATATTAAATCTGCACTTCATTTAAACTAATACCTTAATTAAACAATTTTGTATCATAAATTATTTTAATGAAGGTACGCGCATTGACATAATTCCTTCATACAGTTATGCATGGTGCTAAAAGATTTAGTGTTTGTCTACGCACTCGAGTATGTAATTGTGGTGGATTTCAACATGATGAAATTCCATGTAGTCATGCTATTGCTGCTATAAGATACATAAGCAAACATGGTCAGGACTACTGGTCATCATATTACAACAATAAAAAATTTCAAGATGCTTATGCAATACCGATTGAGCCTTTGCCTTGTGAAAGAAATTGGGAAATTTCAGAGCATGTGTTGGAAGATATAGTGTTACCACCAGATGCAAGGAAACTACCCGGGAAACCACCAAGCTACATCCGTAAAAAGGGATTTAAAGAGGTTAAATTCAAGAGATCTAAAGTGACTTGTAGTAAATGTGGTACAGAGGGTCACAACAAGAAGACTTGTACCAAATATCCTCAAGAGAACCAAGTTTGTTGTTGATTGGTGTTTTTAGACCTTTTAATAACCACCCTTTTCAGAATATTGTGTTTGGTTATAAATGATATGCAACATTATTCAGGAATGATGCTTTTTTTTACTATCATTGAATGAATATTTTTTATTAAACGAAGTTGGTATATTAGATGATGATTTTTGTTGTTTAAAGACAATTAACGAAAATCAAGGATATAAAATTTAACTTTTACATTGATAATAATATACACAATATTTTGTTAATTTAACATCAAATAACATTAAACTAGTTAATCAAATGTATAAAGTAATACCAACAAAATTGTTACTATTATAATAAAAATATTGTGGTATTTGTAAAGTTAAACCAACTATTTAACCAAAAAAACATAACATATTAACCAAACTGTATAACAAAAACATATTGAAAATTTGAATGTTCAGTAACGATCTTTTAAATGCTCGGTTAAACCTTTGATAACTTTTTTTCACCCTTCCGTAATGCTCGGACTACCAAACTTGCTCGTCACCCTTCCAGTGACTTCACTTTCACTAATAGCACCATTATCTATCTTTTTCATGGCATAATCGCAAAGCAAGGCAGCATATCTCGTATGGAATAATGTTGATTCAAAATATGACAATGTGATGTCTTTTTGCCTTGGCAAAAACTAGACAACTGAATAATACACAATCACTATAAAAATATAAAATAAATAATTCAATGATAACTAACAAAAAACTTAAATATTAACATAAGCAATAGTTACTTACTTTGAGGCTTCCAACGGTAGTGGAATGCTATCTCAAAGAATGTATGCCAAAGGATCACTTAAAATTGTGAGTGTCACTGAAAATGCATATAGAATTACAATTCTCATTTATTATCACAATGTATACCATTATATACCATCAGATATACTGCTACTATAGTAAGATAATACCATTATGATTCTAAATCCTAATGTATACAATTGTAGATACCAATATAATATGATCATAATTCGTGCCAATAACAAAAACATATTAATCCTGCATATAATTTAAACCAACAAAATAACTAAGATATACAATTCTATATCATATATTGTACAATTTTAATCAATATAAATTAAACATATACTAAACATAATTGCATATACAGTAAATCACTTTCAAATTTTAAAAATAAAAAAAATATAAAATAAAGATTATCTAGTACAAAAAAGTAAAGCAGCAAAAAAATAATTATTTTTCAACATAAAATATATATAAAAACACATTGAATAACATTATCTTTTTCATGCTATCACGTTTAATGTCTTTTGTTTTCCCATCATCCACACCAGATTTCTACAAAAAAATATAACTAACCAAAATATATTATGCACGTTTAAAAATCGGAAAACAAACAATATTCAATTTATTGAAAAAAATTTTGATACCTTGGACATTGTTTTCGATTTTGATTTGGTCACCTAGTTGAGACATATTTTTTTGCAATTGATATCTCGTCTTCAAAGTCGTTGTCATGAGGTACTCAACATTCATAATAATTTTTCTTCGCTTTTTTTCCTGTAAAATTGGGTGTAGCAATGTTTGAGTTTACACCAACTCCTTTTTCTTTGCCTCTTTCAAATTCACTTTTGGGTCAAGGAGTGGAAGTATTCAACTCAAATTTGGAGTTGAACAAACAACCGGACCATTGACATTGATTTTATCCTTGATCAAACTGTAACGACCCATAAGGTCATTTTTGGAAATTTTCGTAAAATTACCGTTATACCTCTCTCAATAGTTGTCCCAATTCTTTTAGAATTAGTCGGTGAAGTTGGTTTGGAAATTTATGAGCTATTTGTTAATTACGATTGTTTAGTTGTCGGGTAATTTTAAATAATTAATTTTAATTGATAGCTAATGAGCTAAATCCATTATTTATTTAATAGAATAAGTAGTAGGGCGTGTCAGTTTTTAATACTCTAAGTATTAAGAAAAGAAGAGCAGAATAGAAACTCAACTGGAGGCGTGGAGTCGTAGGCGTGGAACCAACTTAGCTAATACAGTGCTGGTAAGGAAATCTCAAACTTTCATATTAATTGTAGCCATATTGTTAGAATATAGAATGCAAATTATTAAAATACAATTTAATTGAATTAGGAAGGGAAATTTGGCAAAGTTGAAATTGGAATTTAGAATTTGGCAGTACGTTCTTTTGACAATTTGAGGAGACAAGAGTTAGGCCATTATTGGCCAATGATGGATAAGATTGAGGTTGTTTATTCTAATGGCATAATGTAATCATTGCTCTGAATTGATAAGTTTTAGGAATTTCGTGATTTTTGACTCATATGGTCTCGCCATGGATTTTCGTAAACAGTTAAATTATCGTAGTGAGTAGTTCTTGTTTTATTATCAGATTACAAAATAATTTTTTTGATATATTGAGATAAGTAATTAAATATTATGTGTATTATATTATATATATGAATATCATTAGATTTATGATATTTGAAGGATTTGGAACTTAATCCTAGGCTTGAAAATTTGTAAAAAGAGTTGGCACCAAAAATTAAGAACTTGATCATCGATTCGTGCACTATGATTTTTGGGTCTATGTTAGACATATAGTGATACGAGTGTTGTTAGTTTCAAAATCTTACTATGATTATTTACTTGAATAGATTGCTTTGAGTTGGAAGTTCAATGAGATGGGAAGACTCGAGACCCAGAGTGATTATTCAATTAATTAAGGCAAGTGGATTTCTAAACCCTTGTTAAGTGTATGGAATTTGTGTATTTTCTTGTAATATGTGTTTGGGTAATGAGACTTGGTGATGGGTTAAATTGTCCACGTTGATTAAATCTAATGATGTAAAAGGGGTAATAGAAGACAATGTGATTAATTGTTTGTGTGTAATGTGTTAAGAATTGTTTGTGACGGGCATTGGTACGGGTACCAGTGTTATAAAGGAAAAGTTTATTACTATAGAATGCGGATTGTAATTCGAGAATGCCAAAGCATATGGACATTAGTTGATATATTATTTACTTGATTTATTATGTGTGATTGTGTTCTTTATTGAACCCGTATACTGGTGAAAGCTGAGGTGATTACATATCATATTGATATTTGATTGAGATGCATCATCCCTTTTATTGAAATCATATTGTGCACATTTATTGACATGAGATTGAGTATAAGTTGGGCACGTGGAGATCGTCCGTGCTGGGGATGGTGAGATGATAAGATTATAATTTGGGCATGTGGAGATCGTCCGTGTGAATTTTTTTTTGATCTATGATAGTGCGTTGAGATCGTCCGCACAGACACGTGGAGATTGTCCGTGTCGGTATATGGACCTCGCGGGTTCCCCATGGTTCATGAACTCTCAATGTATTTTTGAGGAGTATCATGTATATACGATTGAGAGAGTACTTGGTATTCTAAGGCATATCATTTCATGGTGTCATATTGCATTGCATCTCATGGCATCCTTCATTCTTGATGATTGTATGTTTTATTGGTTGTTGGAAAGTACTTGATATTTGATTACCTCCATTTTATGAACTTGATCTTGTGTGTTGCTGATATTTGTGAGTGCCTTTTTGTGAAAGTTGTGATTGATGAATATTGAGTTTGTTGTTGAGGATATGTAATTTGTTAAAGTGATTGTTGTTGAGCTGGGTGCTATGTAAACTGTGAACTGTTAGGTTGGGCTGGTTTTATACAGGTTGTATTGTGGAGGTTTGGTTTGGGTGTAAGGAGTACCCGTATTCTATCCCTTTACCTTGTGTTTAAAGGTTTACTTGCTGAGTACCGTGTGGTTTGGTACTCACCCCTTGCTTCTATAATTTTTTTGTAGGTTACGAGCCTGGACTTTGTGATACTTTCCATTCTCTTATTTTTCGAGGCTTCTTGGAGATTTGTGAGGTAGCTGTTTGTTATCTCAGCAGACCTTCTTACTCCTATTTATGATCTCTTTCTATTCTAGAAACAACGTCATTTGAGAGTTGTGTTTTTCTTTTGAATCAATTGTAATACTTTAGAGGCTTGAACATGTGACAACCAGATTTTGGGGTATTTTTGAGTTGATTATAAAAATTATGCATTTTTTTTGTAATGATTGAGTTTTAGGCTGACTTGTCTTGGTGGGATAAGACGAGTTCCATCACGTCCATTTTTGGGTCATGACAAAATGGTATCAGATCCCAGGGTTATAGGTCTCACCTGTGTACAAGTCGAGTCTAAGTAGAGTCTCAAGGGTCGGTATGGAGACGTCTCTACTTATCTTCGAGAGGCTACGGTGACTTTTAGGAAAAATCTTGACTTCTTGGATCTCTATCGTGCGTACTTGGTTCGGTTTTGATTCCTATCGCTTCATTTCATTCTCTCTCATTTATGTGATGACTCATGCGTAGTTCCTCATGTTAGTAGTTGATGTCGTGTATGGCTTGAATGTTAGATATGGTACTAAGGTTGAAGTGATATACTTGTGGAGATGATGTGTGGTCAAATTTAGAATGTTCAATGATTCAAAGGATTTGCGTGAGGTTTTGGTTTGATGATTCACTTTGAGGATAAATAAATGATTAGGTTTAACGATTGTTTAAGGGACTTCATGAGCGTCTTATACTTTTTTTTTCTTTTTGGCTAGTCATCTAGTAGTGGGATTAGTACTTGTGTGGTATAGACAATAGCTGGAGTGGTTTGACAATTGGAAGTGGAATGATTAAAAGGATGACTAGATAATGAATTGTGTAACCTTGGAAAATACAGTTGGTATAGTTTTCATAACATATACTTGTGTGGTATAGACAATATCTGGAGTGGTTTGACAATTGGAAGTGGAATGATTAAAAGGATAGCTAGATAATGAATTGTGTAACCTTGGAAAATACAATTGGTATTGTTGTCATAACATATATGGATTGCTTAGCGAATGATGTTGGGCTAATCGAGGTTAGAATCTTTCATAGATTGAGTGTATATCAAAAAGGGTCATAATACAACTACTATAATGGTACCGATTCTTACTTGTTAAGAGTTAGAGAATGTGTTACTCCTGTTTGGACGAGAGACCGAATAGATTTGGTAGTGTATGTTTGTTACTTAATGGGGAAGAAATGTGTAGGCTATTTGGGTACGACCTTCTCAATAGGTATTATGTGTTCTAGTGGTGGATCTAACGAACTTTAATGAGTGGTACTAGTTTTATATGAAAATGGATAAGTCAATTGTAAAGTGTAAATACTAACTACTTAAGGACTTATCAATTGTATCACATGGTTATATAGTAAGATTTGATGTTGCAATCATATTTTTTTTAAAAAAAACTAGCTTGGTACTATAGACGAAGGGGTTAAGCATTATTTATAAGGGTAATTTGAGTGGTTGATCTTTGGTATGGTATTGATACATTTAGGTTGTGAAGCGTATCCCAAAATTCTAAATGGGGTAAGATGATCTTTTCTTAAGCTCCATATGAGCAGATTGATACCGGAATGACAAACTTATGGGTAAACAAAGTCTTAGTGAGTATACTTGGGTGAATGAAATTAAAGATTTTAGTAAGAAAATGCATATAAAATTGAGTGAGTTCTTTGAATTTTGTTGATATAGTTTAGTTTGAGTTGTTGTGTCGATGACAAGGTTGACTTTGTGGTGATGGCAAGGGCTAATCGAGCATAACGATAATAAGAGTTTTTGATGTATTGTGATTGGGATGCAACTATATGAGGAATATTGTTGGTTATAAGGTGGTGGTTTGCTACTATTCGATGGGTAGCATGATTACATGGAAAATTGTAGGAGGTGTTGAGACACCACTCGGATGGAATTGAAATGAACTAGAGTCACAAATGAAAAAGAATTAATGGAATGTAGTTTAGCCTTTCAAAAGAGGCGAGAACAAATATATTTACTCTGAGTGCAAGGGTCAAAGATGTATCTTCAAAAAGAGTGGAAAATTAGCAGAGACACGTGGTTCCATTTGTTTCACTCTGGTTAATTAATAGTGTCACATGTTCATCAGATTGGTTAAAGTTATTGGTTAAGATTTGAAAAAGGAGTATACATACGTTTGATTAGAGGATGGTGATAAGTTCTCTTATGATTTTGAGTTGGTTATTCGGTATGGTTTAAATTCTAACGATGAATACAATAAGATCGATGGAGATGCGATCAAATATAAGATAAGGTATGCAATTTCAAAAAAAAAGCTTCAATGTATAAGCTAATGTTGGTAGATAATGGGATAGTGTTACATGGTTGGGATCAAAATTCAAGTTTTTTGTGATGAATTTATGTTCGTGATAGTATATTTTGTCAAGGTATGAATTGATAAGGTAAGAAATGATTGATCGCATTTGGGTATTGAGCTTTTGGAAGAACTTGTACATAATTTGACTTGTAAAGTTTATTACTTTTGATTGTTAAAGGACCTAAGGAAGGGTTTTACTTAAAAGTGATGGTTTAGAGTATAAGATTAAATGTCATGGGTTGTTGGTCAAATGATAAGATTGGTAAGCAAGTTAGCGAAAGAAACAAGAGTCGAGTATATTGAAGAGTTCAAGGTGTTTAGAGTTGCGTCATGAGAGGAATATAAGAGAGGTGAAGGAATAAGCCATCTCGTATAGATCTTTGGTTTGAAGTTGAAAGGTTATATGTAGTTTCGCCTTTGAGTTTAGATATGATTATGCGATGTGAACATGTTCGGTATAGACTTACTAGAGATTATCAATGATTTTTTTTTTACAAGGATTGATTTTTCTTCGAGTAATAAACAGGGACGTGTGAAAGAAGTTACATTTTTATGTTGGTATGGGTTGTTCGAATTGTGGTAGATAACTTATGGGGACGCTACGGTATGAACCTACAGTTCTACATGATTATTGAAGATTTTGAGGGGATTGAAATTATTTCGTTGATGGGATTACATAGATTGTGTTATTGCGTTACATAGACATTTGCTGGTAAATAGAGGTTATGTGCTCATAGTATACAAAATAATTAGGGTGACAAAGAACCTCTCTAAGTTTTGAGATGAGGTATATGATAGGTTGAATGGTAATTGAAACTTGGAATGAGAAAGATTGCGTGGAGTTGACATTGGGTACAATTCAATAGCTTTACCTCTATGAGAGAGTACATTCAGTTCTAAAATTAGTGTTATCATCCTTGGGTGTGACCAGTAGCTGTCATGGAATGCTTACATGGAAAGAGAGAGAGCCACATTTTTAAGTTTTTAGAGGCTACAATGTGTTTGCTAGGAAGACTTTCATACTAATGACAGTTTGAGAGTAATGTAAGTGGTTGGTGTGGTTAGGTTGTTTGTTAGTATTGGGGATGTAGGCTTCAGTGGAGTCAAGTGAAGAGTATGTGAGGCCTGATAAATCAAATACGGGTACGATCTTAATGGGAGCCAAACTGGTGATTGTGGGTAGCTAGAAAATCAAAGAGATGGAGTCAACCGAATGGAAATAATGATATGGACACTATGAAAAGAGTATCTTGTGTTATTTAACCTTGGTTCCGTATATTCTTATGTGACCACCTTCTTTGTACTGGACATTATTTAGAGTATGATTCACTGCTTATATTACGTGTGTTTCCACATCTATGGGTGAATTCCTAGTGGTGGATTGGATGGACTGATCCTCTTATGTCCTCTTGATAGGGTAGGATCTTTGGGCAAACTTGGTCATTTCAGTTATGGAAGATTTAATGTTGTTTGGGATAGTAAAAGTATACCACTAGTCTAGCACTTTTGACAGTGTTGTTAGAGACTCTGTATACTTGGGTGTATTTCTTGCTAGGTGGTTACTTGATCTTGTTCTTTTTTGGGTTAGATAACCTTGATCCTCCCTTGATTGGTACCTGATGTCTAAATATTAAGCTCGTGAAAAGATTGTTGTGAAAAGGATATCTTGATAAGATCATTTGATGGTTTCTCCATCATGAGTATGTGATGGTTGGTTAAAGTTCACTTCTCGTTGTATCCGGTATCGATTCAGAATATTATCTTGGTTGTGTTAGAAAAGGACTCATCATGATGGTTGTGTTATGGTCCAATGGGTTTCACTTTAGATTGAGTTCATGGGTTAGTGTGTGGCTTGATAATTATTCCTGATTCGTAGATATTTCAAAGTTTGATTTTAAAGTTCTTAGTAGTTGATCTTGATGGAATGGTCTTAAGGAGGAGATCACTTAGAGAGATGAACATCGACTGGTAGGTCATAATTTAGACTTTTGGCAAAGTTAGTTATTCTTCCTTCTTCCTTATGTTCGAAGACAAACATGATTTTTAGTGGTGGATAATGTAACAACCCATAAGGTCATTTTTGGAAATTTTCGTAAAATTACCATTTTACCTCTCTCAATAGTTGTCCCAATTCATTTAGAATTAGTCGGTGAAGTTGGTTTGGAAATTTATGAGCTATTTGTTAATTACGATTGTTTAGTTGTCGGGTAATTTTAAATAATTAATTTTAATTGATAGCTAATGAGCTAAATCCATTATTTATTTAATAGAATAAGTAGTAGGGCGTGTCAGTTTTTAATACTTCAAGTATTAAGAAAAGAAGAGCAGAATAGAAACTCACCTGGAGGCGTGGAGTCGGAGGTGTGGAACCGACTTAGCTAAAACAGTGTTGGTAAGGAAATCTCAAACTTTCATATTAATTGTAACCATATTGTTAGAATGTAGAATGCAAATTATTAAAATACAATTTAATTAAATTAGGAAGGGAAATTTGGCAAAGTTGAAATTGGAATTTAAAATTTGGCAGTACGTTCTTTTGACAATTTGAGGAGACAAGAGTTAGGCCATTATTGGCCAATGATGGATAAGATTGAGGTTGTTTATTCTAATGTAATCATTGCTCTGAATTGATAAGTTTTAGGAATTTCGTGATTTTTTGTCTCATATGGTCTCGCCATGGATTTTCGTAAACAGTTAAATTACCGTAGTTAGTAGTTCTTGTTTTATTATCAGATTACAAAATAATTTTTTTGATATATTGAGATAAGTAATAAAATATTATGTGTATTATATTATATATATGAACATCATTAGATTTATGATATTTGAAGGATTTGGAACTTAATCCTAGGCTTGAAAATTTGTAAAAAGAGTTGGCACCAAAAGTTAAGAACTTGATCATAGATTCGTGCACTATGATTTTTGGGTCTATGTTAGACATATAGTGATACGAGTGTTGTTAGTTTCAAAATCTTATTGTGATTATTTACTTGAATAGATTGCTTTGAGTGGGAAGTTCAACGAGATGGGAAGACTCGAGACCCGGAGTGATTGTTCAATTAATTAAGGCAAGTGAATTTCTAAACCCTTGTTAAGTGTATGAAATTTGTGTATTTCCTTGTAATATGTGTTTGGGAGTAATGAGACTTGGTGATGGGTTAAATTGTCCACGTTGATTAATTCTAATGATGTAAAAGGGGTAATAAAAGGTAGTGTGATTAATTGTTTGGGTGTAAAGTGTTGAGAATTATTTGTGATGGGCATTGGTACGGGTACCAGTGTTATAAAGGAAAAGTTTAGTACTATAGAATGCGGATTGTAATTCGAGAATGCCAAAGCATATGGGCATTAGTTGATATATTGTTTACTTGATTTATTATGTGTGATTGTGTTCTTTATTGAACCTGTACACTGGTGATAGTTGAGGTGATTACATATCATATTGATATTTAATTGAGATGCATCATCCCTTTTATTGAAATCATATTGTGCACATGCATTGACATGAGATTGAGTATAAGTTGGGCACGTGGAGATCGTCCGTGCTGGGGATGGTGAGATATTAAAATTATAATTTGGGCACGTGGAGATCATTCGTGTGATTTTTTATTTACTTATGATAGTGCGTTGAGATCGTCCACATAGACACGTGGAGATCGTCCATGTCGGTATATGGACCTCGCGAGTCCCCCATGGGTCATGAACTCTCGATGTATTTCCGAGGAGTATCATGTATATACGGTTGAGAGAGTACTTGGTATTCTGAGTCATATCATTTCATGGTGTCATATTGCATTGCATCTCATGACATCCTTCATTCTTGATGATTATGTGTTTTATTGGTGGATGGAAAGTACTTGATATTTGATTACCTTTATTTGATGAACTTGATCTTGTGTGTTGCTGATATTTGTGAGTGCCTTTTTGTGAAAGTTGTGATTGATGAATATTGTGTTTTTTTGGTGAGGATATGTAATTTGTTAAAGTGATTGTTGTTGAGCTGGGTGCTATGTAAACTGTGAACTGTTAGGTTGGGCTAGTTTTATGCAGGTTGTAGTTGTGGAGATTCGGTTGGGTGTAAGGAGTACTCGCATTCTATCCCTTACCTTGTGTTTAGAGGTTTACTTGCTGAGTACCGTGTGGTTTGGTACTCACCCCTTGCTTCTACAATTTTTTTGTAGGTTACGAGCCTGAACTTTGTGATACTTTCCATTCTCTTATTTTCCGAGGCTTCTTGGAGATTTGTGAGGTAGTTGTTTGTTATCTCAGCAGACCTTCTTACTCCTATTTATGATCTCGTTCTATTCTAGAAACAAGGTCATTTGAGAGTTGTGTTTTTCTTTTGAATTAATTGTAATACTTTAGAGGCTTGCACACGTGACAACCATATTTTGAGGTATTTTTGAGTTGATTATAAAAATTTATGCATTTTATTGTAATGATTGAGGTTTAGGCTGACTTGTGTTGGTGGGATAAGACGAGTGCCATCGCATCCATTTTTGGGTCGTGACACAAACGAGGACTCTTTTGGGGAAGTATTATCAAAAATGACTTTCTTGCCTATAATCATTTTTTTGAAGAAGCGGAAATATTTTCTTGTGGTATGAGATAAATTTGAAAAGAAACTTAAGAGAATGCAAGTAATTTGTTACTAAATTTTTACAAGAGGTGATACAAAACCTTTCGTTGAAAAATGTGGCATTGAAAAAGATGAAAACAAAGTGTGCAGCGTTAATTCCAAGAAAAGAAGAGTGTAGCAATGGTAGGTTAACAAGAGAGAGAAAGCGATATATTTATTAAAGGAATGTATCCAAATATAATTGTGATTGAAATTCTAAAAGGTAAATAAAATAAAAGGTAAAATATGATTCCCAAAATATCAGCCTACTAACTAATAAAATAGGTGAAAATCGTGTATTTATTAATTTTGTAATAAAGTGTCATATTTGTAATTAAAATGTTAATGTTATAAATAAAAAGACTAAAATAACAATATGCAAATTAAGGTCTTAAATAGTATAGTCTTGTAATTTTTACCACTATTTTGTGGATGCTTTTGAATTCTGGTGTATTATATTAATGTCTATTTTAACATTGTTAAGTTGTTTGCATTGCAAAGTCAACAAAGTTGCATTTCTTTTATTCATTTTATATATCACACATCAACAATTTGAATGACAAACCTACAACAAAAGTAGGATACAAGGTAAAACTTCTATAAAATGGCAGGGTAAAAAATAAAATAAGATTTTTAAATAATAAGTAAAGACAAAATGAAAATAAAATATATAAAAAAAAGACAGAACGAGAAGAAAAATATCAAAGTACCGATGTAATCACACCAAATCGGTCCTTAACATAAAATGAGATATTTCATCATTACCTAATGATGAATTTAAACATAAGGTACAATTAATTTGAGTAACGATCAAAACAAACATGATATTTAAACTAAATCCATGCAATTCACTCTACTCTTTTATGAAAAGTCGCTTCTTTTTTCTGTGACATTTCCGCAACTCCTTATCACTATTTCACTTTCTATAAAATATAGTATCAATCTCCTTACTTTATATGGTAAGAGAAAGTATCTTAAAAATTTCTATGGTAATATATTAATGACAGCCGATTCAAATGGCCAAATAAGGTAAATGTTCAAAGAAGTCACTTATTTTTGTTTTGACTTCGAGAAGTCATCCAAAAGGATAATAATGGAAAGTAGCATTTAATTTTTGGCGTTAAATGTTTTTTTTGTAAGTCATCCAACTGTATCTAGTCAATATCTATAGTCATTTTGGCTTGAAATAAAGTTTTCTAAATCTTGGAGACCAGTATATATGTGTGTGTGTGTGTGTGTGTGAAATTCCAACCGACCAAAACCCTCAAAACTAGCAAACCATTTTGTTCAAAGGAAGTGACAGCCATGGATTTCAAAGCTCATCTTGCAAAAGAAGAAGAATCTCTCATGTCACGAAAATGAGGATTATGGATCTTCCATGGGTGATTTTGATTGAAATTCTTTCAAGATTGTAAATTAAGCCCATTTTCCGATGTAGCACTTCGTGTAAACTTTGGTACAATATTTTATCTTACGACCCTTTATTTGTTAACATGTATCAAACAAGATCCCGTAAATTCACCTGCATTTATCTTCTCGATGGTGTGGGCAAGCCTTCATTTCTAGAACTCAAAGCAAAGTATACTTATTATATTCGCCATTGTAATAGACCCATTTAGTTGACCACTAAGTTTCACTACCCTCTAGGGAGAGTGTTTTTAGTTGGTTTGTGTAGTGGACTCACTTGCTTCGCGAATAATCCAACACATATTGAGAAGCATTCTGTTTATATTAGTAATCCTCTTTTGGGTGAGTATTTCGAACTCTAATTGCCCCAACGGGAGACAAGTGTTTGTCATGTTACTTATGGATTTTGCTTTAGCAAAGTGTCTGAAAAGTATAAGGTATTGAGATTAGTAGTTAGAGAGATTACTAAATTATCAGAATTGGAGGTTTATACTCTTGGAGTTGGTGAGAAATGGAGAAATGTGGGTGAGATTTCGTGTCCTGTATGGTATAATTTTGGCAAGGTTAATATCAATGGCTCTCTTCATTGGATGGATAGCGAAAAAAATAACACCATTTACTCCTTCGATATTAAGACAGAAAAGGTGAAGTCCCAAAAAAGGAATTTCTTTTTCGCATTTAAACCCGTTTGCATAGGCTCGTGCACTGATTTACGTTCAATAATACCTGAAACTTGAAGCTAGTAGAGTTGGAGAATTATTTATGTTTGACTGATTATTACAACTTGTCCACTATTATTGATATCTGGTGGATGAAAGAGTATTGGATTATTGGGAAATGTTTACATCATCAATCTTTAAATATGAAGAGGATTATAATAAACGAAATGATTCCAAAAAGTTCTCAAATCGAAATAGTAGTTTAGAGTATTGTTTTATCTTATTTCCTCCTGGATATGATGTTTTGCTTATGTGCTTCCAATATAAACTTTTACTATTTTATGGATCCTATTCTATTCTTGCCTTGAGTTTGAAGTATTTACATGCCTTAAATTTAGGTAACTATTTGTTTTTATGATTAAATTAACAACATAACTCTTTTGATCTTTTTTAATATGAGAGAACTTGAATTCATTGGACCTCTCTAGTTAATAAAAACTAGCTTATTGTATAAAAGAAATAATCTTTATGGATACTTCCTATCTAATTAATTAATTAAAATTCTCGCGAAATATAAAAATATTAGGTCATTGCTTTCTGTGTGTCCAAATCTTAATTATTGGATAGAGTTACACGTATTTGTTTGGTTGGACATAGAACGTACCCCACGAAATTAGTCGTGTATTACACACAAGCTAGAACGAACACCACAGTTATATATAGGAGAGTATATAGGATACATTTTTACTCACCAACTAAACACTGGAGAAAGGTTTTCCAAGAAAATATAAGGACAAATATTGTTTCTTCACATTTGGCTTTATTACCTAATGATGAATTTAAACATATGGTACAGTAAATTTAAGTAACAATGAAAATAAACATGATATTTAAACTAAAATTCATACAATAGACTAAGCTCTTTTAGGATAAGTCGCTTCTTTTTTGAAGACCTTTCCTCAATTCCTTATCACTATTTCACTTTCTATGAAACATAGTATCAATCTCCTTACTTTATAAGGTAAGAGAAGGTATCTCAAATCTTTCTATGGTAAATTATTAACTTCATCTAAAAAGGTAAAATATTGATGACATCCGATTCAAATGGCTAAATAAGGTAAATGTTCAAAGAAGTCACTTTTTTTTTTTTGACTTTGAGAAGTCATCCAAAAGAATAATAATGAAAAGTAGCATTTAATTTTCGTCCTTAAATATTTTTCTAGAAGTCATCCAACTGTATCTAGTCAACGTCTATGGTCATTTTGTCTTGAAATTAAAATTTTGAAATCTTGGAGACCACTATATATATGACAGTTCAACCGACCAAACCCCTCAAAACTAGCAAACCATTTTGTTCAAAGGAAGTGACAACCATGGACGTCAAAAGCTCATCTTGCAAAAGAAGAAGAATCTATCATGTCCCGAGGATGAGGATTATGGATCTTCCATTGGTGATTTTGATCGAAATTCTTCCAAGATTGTCAATTAAGCCCATTTTTCGATGTAAGAATGTGTGTAAACTTTGGTACAATCTTTTATCTTACAATCCTTTATTTGTTAACATGTATCAAACAAGATCCCTCAAATTCCCCTGCATTTATCTTTTTGATGATGTGGACAATCCTTCGATTCTAGAACTCAAGGAAGAGTCTAATTATTATGCTCGCCATTGTAACAAACCCATTCAATTAACCCCTAAGTTTCACTACCCTCTAGGAAGATTGTTTTTAGTTGGTTTGTGTAATGGATTCACTAGTTTCGTGAATGTTCCAATGCATATTGAGAAGCATTTTGTTTATATTAGTAATCCTCTTTTGGGTGAACATTTCGAAGTTAAATTGCCTGAATGGGAGATTAGTGTTTGTCGTGTTACTTATGGATTTCGCTCTAGCAAAGCATCTGGAAAGTATAAGGTATTGAGATTTGTAGTTAGAAAGCTTACTAAAGTATCGAAATTGGAGGTTTATACTCTTGGAGTTTGTGAGAAATGGAGAAATGTGGGTGAAATTTCGTGTCCCGTATGGTATAAATTTGACAAGGCTAAAAGCAATGGTGCTCTTCATTGGATGGATAGCGAAAAAATGACATCATTTACTCCTTCGATATTGAGACAGAAAAGGTCAAGTCCCTGCCAGCTCTACCGGGACTGGTAAATCCACCCTGGAACTTGAAGCTAGTAGAGTTGGGCAATTATTTATGTTTGACTGATTATTACAAAACATTAACCACTAATATTGATATCTGGTGGATGAAAGAGTATGAGGTTTCTGAATGTTGGACTAAAGAAATCATTTTGGTGGATTTTGTTCCCCGTGGTATGGTTCACATTAATTTTGAACCGATACTGATGTGGAAAGATGGAGAAATCTTAATTCAAAGTGGCAGAAAGCTAGCTTCGTACAACCCAAAAATGAAGAGTTTTAGGGTGGTTTATGTTTACGGTAAGGTCATTACAGCGATCACATACACTCCAAGCTTTTACTCGCTCAAGACTATCATGGGGGACGACTTTCATCTAAAAAATGTTTATCCGAAGACTCAGATAGTTTAGAGTAGTTGTTTTATCTTATTTTCTCCACAATATGATGTTTTGCTTTTGTGCTTCTGATATAAAAATTGTACTATTTTATGGATGCTTTTGAATTCTGGATAGAGAAATCTTAAAAGCTAATTACTATTTTGTATTAGGAATATTTGATGAAATTGATTGTTTTTGGAATTAGATGGCTTAAGTTTTTCTTCTATGTTGTTAATTGTTAACATTAAGATAACTAGTATATCTACCCATGCGATGCACGAATAATATTTAAAACATTTATTATTTCAAATTGTGAGTGTGTTTTCACTGGCAAATGAACCATTTATTGAACCTGAGCTCCATTAAAAAAGTAGACTTTCCATTTTCTTTATAATTGCTAATAACAACTCTTAATTGATATTTCCGTTAATAGTTTATACATCATCAACGTATAGTACTTGTATTCTTTTTCCTTTTATTTTCTAGTGAACTAACACAACTACGACATTTACGTTATAAAGGTTATGGGAAAATTTATATATCATCAGTCAAAGAATCAATCTTTAAATACGAAGAGGATTATAACGAAAAAAATGAAATCCAAAAAATTCTCAAATCAAACATAAATGTTAATTATGTCCAACTTTATATAAAGATATTTCACTTGCAATTCATTTTAGACTTCATTAAATATATACCAAGTTACTCTCTTGCCTTTATTTAGTCCATGGCAATCAGATTTTGTTATGTCCGACTTTATATAAAGATAATTCACTCACGTTTTATTTTATACTTCGTAAATATATACCAAGTTACTCACTTGCCTTTATATAGTCCATGTCAATCAGATTCTGTTATGTCCAACTTTATACAAAGACCATTCACTCGCGTTTCATTTTAGACTTCGTAAATATATACCAAGTTTCTCACTTGCCTTTATATAGTCAATGGCAATCCAATTTTATGAATCTTCTCACGAAATCTTGGAGTTCACTATATAAATGAAAGTCTAGAAAACCAAAATCATCAAAACTAGCAAACCTTTTTGTTCAAAAGAAATGACGGCCATGGACATCAAAAGCTCATTTTGTGAAGAAAGAAGAGTCTCTCATGTCATGAGGATTATGGATCTTCCATGGGTGATTATGGTCAATATTCTTTCAAGATTGTCATTTAAGCTAATTTTTCTATGTAGGACTATTTGTAAAATCTGGTATATTCTTTTAACTTCCGACCCTTTATTTGTTAACATGTAACAAACAAGATCCCTTAATTTTCCATGTGTTTTTCTTTTGGATAGTCAGTCCAATCCTTTGCTTCTATAACTCAAAGAAGAGTATGATTATTATGCCCGTCGTTGTCACAGACCTATTCATTTGACCCCTAAGTTTCACTTCCCTCCAGGGAGAGTGATTTTAGTTGGTTCATGTAATGGATTTATTTTCTTTCTGAATGGTGCGACGTATATTGAGAAACTTTTGTTTACATTGAAAGTCAATAGGGGGGTGAATTAAAATTCTTCCAGTCGACTCACCTGCAGGTTAGTATCACAATATAAAAAAGCTGATGATAGTAAGTAAATAGACACACAATATTTTATACTGGTTCGGAACACCGGTGTGGTGCCTACGTCCAGTCCCCTTGGGTTTCAAGGGTTTCCTTAAGATCAATTTAGAACTTGGAAATATTACACGGCATTTCACTAAGTTCTCAGTCCGATATGCAAATCAGACCTTTCTAATTTGACGCAACCTCTACCTCTATAACCTATAATGAAATCTTTCCTTTTCTTTTCTTTTTCAATTGTATATTCTCAAGAATACGAAACTTTTATGAAAGATAATAGAATACAATCGTACAAGTTCAAGTGAAGTTTCGTAATCTTCTAAGACACTAAGACTGGCCTTATATAGATGAGGTTTCTTTGCTCTTCTTTAAGGAAAACCCAAGGGAGTTTCAATCAATCAAGGATTTGATAGGGATTCCATGATTGAGGCAGATTTGGGAGATAAGTGATCATGTCCATATTAGATATGTTCATGATATAATTCTCTCCTCTGCTAAGGTAATCTTCCTTGATTGCGTGATGTCCTTCCTTATTAGGTAAGATCCTTCTTTGATTGCTTTTCTTCTTTCTTGAGTCATGTGATCTGATAATATATTCTCCTTGATTGTTTTTGCTTCTTCCTTGAATCATGCATTCAGGATTCGGCATTATCCTTGATTGTTAATCAATCAATTTATATCTCAATCAATCCAAATCTTAGAGTGTATCTTCTTGCTTGGATTCTTCTTTTGATTCTCTTTCTCACTGTGAATCCTGATGTATTCTTTCTTATGATATTGTCAAGTTTTGCAATAGAAACTAAGATTATTTATATTGATCAAAATCTATGAGTGCTTAAGATGCTAACTATCTCCCCCTTTTTGATGATGATCCATGAAAACTCTCCATCTAGTAACGGGCCTCATTGGAACAAGCTCATTCTTTTCATTTGGAACAACAGTCATACCTCCCTTCTTGGGCACACACTGCACAGGGCATACCCAACTACTATCTGCAATGGGATAGATGACTCCTGCATCAAGCCACTTTATGATCTCCTTTTTAACTACCTCTTGTATAGGTGGATTTAATCTTCTTTGGTGCTCAATACTGGGCTTATGCTCTGGCATGAGTTGGATTTTATGAGAGCAAATACCAGGGGGAATCCCAATAATATCTGCAATAGTCCACCCAATAGCTCGCTTGAACCTCTTTAATACGGTCACCAAACACTCTTCTTGCCTTGAATTCAAATCTGCTGCAATGATGACCGGCAAAGTATTTTCTTCGCCCAAGTATACATATCTCAAGTGCGGTGGTAGAGCCTTAAGCTCCAATTTTGATGCCTCCTCAATAGATGGTTTTGTGGGTGGGGACTCGCGATTCTTCATGTCTAGCTCATACTTCTTTGGTTTGGACCAGTATTCATGCTTATCAAGTGCAGCCACCAACTCATTATATTCTTCAATACCATCACTATCAAAATTCATCATAACCGCTGCAAGTGCCTCAACACCTAGTCGCTCTTCAATCTGTACTTCTGACCCACTCTCCACTCTGTAGGGGATGGCGGATCTTTTTTGGAGCTCCTCATTCTGCTTCATGGACCTACAGATGTTGAAAGTCGCTTCTTCGTTGTTCAATCTGAACTTCATCTGGCCCTTTTCCATATCAACCAATGCACGCCTTGTAGCAAGAAATGGTCTCCCAAGGATGATGGGGACCTCAAAATCAACCTCACAGTCAAGAATCACAAAATCCGCCGAAAAGATGAAGGACTCCACTTTCACTAGCACATCGTGGAGCACGCCAATCGGCCTCTTCACAGTCCGATCAGCCATTAATAATCGCATTGCAGTGGGCTTTGGGTCCCCTAGCCCCAACTTCTTGTAAATAGACAGAGGCATGAGGTTGATGCTAGCACCAAAATCACACAATGCCTTAGCAAAGTGTAATAGCCCTATAGTACATGGGATCGTGAAAGCACTAGGGTCTTCCTTCTTCTGCACCAAAGATCTTGTAGCAATAGCACTACAATGCTGCAATTTGTCGTCATCTTCGAAACTCACAGACCTCTTCTTTTTCACCATATCTTTCATAAACTTAGCATACCCAGGCATTTGCTTCAATGCTTCTATCAGAGGGACGTTGATAGAAAGCTGCTTCAACATAGTGATAAACCTGCGATATTTACCATCTTCAGTTTTCTTCACTAGCCTCGGTGGAAAAGGTGGTGGTGGTCTAGGTATGGGAACCACTTTCTGAGGTATCTCAACTTCTTGTTTTGTCGCAGTCTCAGACTTCTCTCTAACTTTCACCGCATCATCTTCTTTTCTAATCTCAGTCTCCACCATAGACGGCATAGGTGGATCTATGGTTTGCTTACCTCCTCGAGTAGTGATTGCCATGCAATGACCATCATTCTTGGGATTCTGGATAGTATTGCTAGGAAGAGTGCCAGGTTGACGTGGGTTCACTATAGTAGACAACTGAGTCATCTGCTGCTCCAGATGCTTTATTGACATTGCATGGGCATCAACCTTTTGACCAATGCCAGATAAGTCATTTTGCATCTCCTTCACGTTCTTATCAGTTGCATCAAACCTTTTCATCATCTTCTGCATCATATCTTTAATCCGCGCCAAATTACCTCCAGCTTCCCTAGGACCAGAATCCCGATTTTGAGGGGGAACATAGGGTCCAACCCGATCGTTTATGTTGCTATAATTGTTCTTGTTATAGTTGTTGTCGCGATTGAAGTTCCCATCCCGAACATAATGACCCTCTCGGTTGTAATTTCCATAGTTCCGACCTTGGTTTCCTTGACCTTGGCGCCAATTTTCCGTGTTGGATCCTTGGGAATTTGGTCGAAAACCCCCCATCTGATCATTCACCGCATAAGTGTCCTCTTCATAGTAACACTCCTCAACTGGTGGTGGAGTTCTTGTCAAGTAGTTCACAGCATTTACCTTTTCTGCTCCTCCGCTCACATGCTTCAGTACCAACCCCAACTCTGTCCTCATCTGAGCCATCTCCTCATGAATATCATCTGCAGAGTTGACAGTTGCATTATGAACGGCAAATGTGTTTCTCCCAGTATCTGCTCTCCTAGTGCTCCATGCTTTATTGTTGCGAGAGATCCTTTCTAATTTTTCAGAAATCTGTGCATATGAACAATCACCATATGAACCCCCAGCAATAGTGTCAAGGACCGCTTTATTGTTATCATCATGTCCTCGATAGAAGTACTCTTTCAGCGACTCATCATCAATGCGGTGATTTGGAACACTTCTAACGAATGAAGTGAATCTGTCCCAAGAGCTGCTCACAGACTTTCCAGGTAATGCTACAAAATTGTTGACCCTGTCTTTGTGATTGAGCTTCTTGGACACTGGATAGTACTTTGCTTTAAACACTTCCGTCAATTGGTCCCATGTAAATATTGAGTTATAAGGAAGCTCAGTGAACCATACTGCAGCATCGCTTGTGAGTGATAGAGGAAACACTCGTAGCCCAATGACGTCCATATCTAGGTCTGGTCTACCCACACAACTCTTGCAAACTATCCTTAGCTTGGCTAGGTGAGCATGTGGGTCCTCCGATGGCAATCCTGAGAATAAGCCTCTTGCTGTAAGCATCTGCATCAAACTGCTCGTCACCACAAATGTGTGCCCTGGAGGTAAAGAAGGTAGGACAATGGGTCCATTAGAGTTTTCTATATTCAAGTCGCCCCGGTAGTTGTCATATTGTCGTGGGCCTAGTAGATCTTGCGCCCTCAGTGGATCTCCTAATCGATTTTCAGCTGGAGCCTGGTTGTCACCACGTACTACCCTTTGCTGTTGTAATTCCTCTGCATCATCCAGATTTCCTCCGATAGGATTAATTTGACATCTTAGATTATTCATTCTTCGTAAAGTGCGGCTTAGCTCTGGATCGTAAGGAGTAAGTGGTTCACCCTGACTCCGTGTACTTGGCATACACTAGAGGTAGAACCTGAGAGAGACAAAAACAAAAATAAAAAGTAAAATACGGAAATATTTGACAAACGTTCAATAATGTAGTTAAAATAAATCTAAAAGCCAAAATTTCCCCGGCAGCGGCGCCAAAATTTGATACGCTCAAATTACACTTCCTTCCAGAAGTATAAGCGATCGTTATCAAGTAAATAACCCAACTTGTAGGTTGGGGTCGATCCCACAAGGAAAAATGGTTTAGACTTTACTTTAACCGACAATTATATTCAATTAGTCAAAGAACTTCCAGAAATAGATAATTAAAGGGGGGGGGGGGGTTTGTGTGTATGAAACAAATAATAAGAATTTAGTAAAGGAATCAGTAATCAGACAAAAATTAATTTTTGGTTGTTATCAAGATGAGAGAAATAACTAGGGCATACGTGTTCCCCATAAGCTCATAACGCAATAATCCTAGTAACAACAATCCCTTCCTAGTGTATTACATGCAAAGTGATAAGTTAGGTATCTCTAAATCCTTGATCCGGCATCTAGAGAATTTCACCCCGCACCTTGATCCGGCTACGTGTGTATACTTTACTAACCCTTACCTTTACCTCATATTAGACATCATAATCGATGTTTGGCTTAGTTATTACTTCGCATCAATCGACACTAGTCTATTAGATAGTATCACACTAAATCTATGTTGATAATTCTTTTCTTGTTGATTACCTCCTTGATCCGGCAAGTAGCAACAAGGCGAGTTCTAACGTTGGCCACCGTTAAAAAGATTTCTAAATGAAAGAATTATCAATACATGTAAAACACTATTCACGAATTACTTATTTACTATTCATATTTTGTTAATCGCTCATGGTTCCCACAACCCTAGTTGTAGATTTAGTTACTCATATTAGCAAGAACACAATTCATAATTTTAGATAAAGAAATCATGAACTTACGTAAAGAGAATAATAAATCCAGAAATTCAACTTGAGTTGCGAAGCCAAAAATCTTCAAAACGAACTTGTAAAATTAATAATTGCAAAAATTGTAATTCAATCTCCAAAGTCATAAGTATAACTAGAATAACAATGTCTAACCCCCAAAAACGAGGTTTACATGCCCTATTTATAGAAAAACAAATCCTAATTTAAAAAGGAAACAATTTAAGGAAAGTCCATTTGGTGCACGCGTCTTCAATCTACCAGACTGACTTACGGACCGTCGATGGATCTACGGTCCGTAAGTCCCTTCCGTAAGCCAGGACTTAGAAAATATTTTAGCCCCCAAAACTCAACCTCTCTGACACAAATGACGGAATGGCAGTACGGTTCGTAGATTGATCTACGGTCCGTCAATCCCCTCCGTAGCTCCATACTTAGAATCTTCAAAAATCAGGTACTGGAACCCTCGCAGTCTCTTTCTACGGTTTGACAGTACGGTCCGTATACTGATCTACGGACCGTCGATTTACACCGTGGTTCCACACTTGGTCAGATTTCACGATTTGTCATCCGTCCCTTGGCTGCTGATCTACGATCCTAACCTACAGACCATCAATGGACCTACGGTTCGTAGATAGGCTCCGTGAATGTTCTTTTTCTGCAATTTGATCAATTGTCTCAATACTTTTACGCCTGAACATCTTTCCTGCAAAAACATAATAAAACACATAAAAACCAATACGATAAGGCCCTAGACACACACAACTTGTAAGTTAAATGTATTATAAATACCGTAAACTCACGGTATATCATATGTCCCACCTTCTTATTATGATGCAAAGAAAAAGGAGTTTTTTTTAATCTAAGGCAATGAGGCATGTCTATTGTTGAATACGAACATAAGTTTCTAAGGCTCTCTCGCTATGCTGGTGGTATTATCAAAGAGTAAAAAAGACAAGTGAAGGAAGTTTGAAGACGATTTAAATGATTCCATTAGGAAGAATGTGACGATCCTACAACATGAGAAATTTTGTAAGTTAGTGTCTGCTACTTTTACTTGGGAACGACTTGATATAGAAGAGGCTAGTAGAAATGAAAACAGATTCCAAAAGCCTAGACCAGATTTTGGGGGTCCATCCAAAAGGGGAAGGTTTGATAATTCTAAGGCTGGTAGTATTTTTGATAATGTTGAAATATACTTCTTGAAAAGAAATATAAACGATCGTATGCAATATATTTACCCAACTATGAGTCGGGGTCGATCCCACAGAGAATATGGAAGAATATTGTCAATAGCAAATATTTAACTCAATAGTCGTTATATAAAAATGGGGGGATTTAAATTGAAATAAAATAAAAACAATGAACCGATATCTTTGAACTAAGTATTTATTTATATTCAGATTATTAGAAGTAACTAGGAATGTGTTCCCCATAAGCCCATACCGCAATAATCCTAATAATAGTAATCCTTTTCTAGTGTATTATATGCAAAGTGATAAGTTAGGTATCTCTAAATCCTGGTCCGGCATCTAGAGAATTTCACCCCGAACCTTGGTTCAGGTACTGTGTATAATTTACTAACCATTACCTTTACCTTATATTAGACATCATAATCAATGTTTGGCTTAGTTATTACTTCGCACCAATCGACACTAGACTATTAGATAGTATCACACTAAATCTATGTTGATAATTTTTTTCTTGTTGATTACCTCCTTGGTCCGGCAAGTAGCAACAAGGTGGGTTCTAACATTGGCCACCGTTAAAAAGACTTCTAGGTGAAAGAATTATCAATGCATGCTTCAACACTATTCAAAAATTACTTAGATATTATTCATACTTTGGTAATCGTTTATGGTTCCCACAACCCTAGTTATGAAAGTTAGCTACTTATTATCTCAAAAACACAATCAAAATTTATTAAAATAAATATGCTTGTGTTAATCATAAAAATTTAAGAACAATAGCTAGACTATATTTTATTAATCACAAATACAAATAAATAGTAAAGGAGAAGAAACAATAAACCACAATTCTCCAACCTCCACGGCGGCTCTTCCAAAGTTCCTAAGCTAGAAGAAAATTTATATTGTGTCTTGTATCTTTGTTCTTGGCCTCCCTCCCGCCCTAATAATTATTTCTATACACTTTATAGATGTAGGAAACCCTAAATAAAATAATTAGTCCCAATTAAATTGGGAATCCAGAACCAAAAGGAATTGGATTCCTTTTTATTTTCAGTGTGAACAGTAACCGACCGCCTCCACAATTGGTTGTTGCATTCATTTGTTGCCACGTGTACAGTAGAGGCAACTTGAAATTTTTTAATAGCAGCCGCCTTTTCCTTATATATATAAATATATTATTTTATTAAATTTAATCCATTAAGCTACCTGCTTGATTTCCTTCTTCAATCTTCAATCTTTAATTCGTTTTAGTTCCAAACTTCTTTATTTTTCCACCAATTTGATCCTACATATAAAATACACAATTTAGCGGAATTCATAAAATTTATGCTCAAAAAGGACAAATATAAATAATAAATGTGAGGAAATAATGATTAAAAATATGTATTTTTTGCCTCACATCAACATCCCACACTTAAACTTTTGTTCGTCCTCTAGCAAACATTAAAACTCATCCCAAGAAAAAAAATCATACTAGCAGTGTCATCACTTTGGTTAATACAAACAATTAGGCCATATACCAATTTCAAAATATCAAGTAGACTTCTCAATCATTATTCAAGACATCCAAATAAACAACAAACCTCTAACCTCCTAACCTCAAAGAAGGACTTTGAACTCATCAAATTTAAGTTTGCTCACCCACTCTCATCAAAGAAAGTTAATAAAATCACCTATCTATAATGAAACAAGTACCCTCACAAGAAGAAATAGTCCACACACTCAAATCAAAAGATTGAAAATAAATTAAGGACTTAGCATCAAAGAACACTCTCACACTCACAAAGAAAATTCACATGTATGCACAAAGAACCATATGCTTGACCATTATGTACATCTCTACTAATTAAGCATGCTTGAATATAATCAAATAGGACTTTAACGGGTTGTAATATAGGCAAGGGGACGGGTAGGAAAACTTTATAATAGTGACTTACACTTCCTTAAGTACTTTGCAATTTTAGACTTCATCACCCAATATTTTCTTCTATTTATTTCCAGCCCTCTCTTCAACAATTATTTCACAAGTAATTCTCATCCTCTCAAGAATGTTTCAATCATTTTTATTTTTATTTATTTTTTAGTTTTCCTTCATAATAGCCACCCTCAACTTACGTATTTTACATGCGTTAAGGTGTACGATATCCTTGGAAGGACCAGGGCCATCATCAAGGTAACTCTTTTTTTTTTCATGTCACATTCTTTTGTTTTTTTTTGTTTTTGTTTTTTATGTCACATTCTTTCAAAGAGGGCTTTTAAGAACTTTGTAACTATCATTGATTACCTTTTAACTCAATCATTCTTTTTTCTCAGAATTGATAATTAGAATAAATCTATGCTATAATGCTCAAGGAAGCAAAAAACTAGGGATTCAACAAAATGTTCAAGGGTAAAATATGGCTACCAACAAAAGGCTACAGGCTCAAAAGGGCTAACTAGTGATAAAATATCTGAAAAAGCTAAAATTTACAAGAAGAATCAAAGAAAGTCTATTATCATCTCCTAAACAAAGCATCACTTTTTATTTCGCTTCAATAACATGCAAGGCAAGTTCTAGACCAAGATGCAAAACATGAAATAAACAAAATCTCACCACACATGGCACAAGTATCAATCAAGATGGATAAATTCCACTTCTAAGAGAGACAAGATCATACCAAACTACAAAATAAAATAAGCTATATACAAAGTCACAACGAGGAGCTTAGATGTAAAGAGTCTGCATTTTTTTTAATCAAGCATTCACAAAAAAGTACTACTAAAAAATTAGGCCTAAATAGCAAGTATCACATCACTCAAAAGTGTCTTTTCTTTTCTCTCAAAAAAGAAATATAAAAAGAAAAACAACTTATTCCTAAAAAAATAAAAAATGACACTTGATTTAAAGAGACTATCTTAGGAAAAGAACCAAAAACAAAAGCCAAGGAACCCATCCTAAAAAAAAGACTCAATAAAACAGTAAATACTAGGAATTTATTCCTTCACTCCTCACTTAAAAATATGCTATGTCCCCAAAGCATAAAAAAAAAATTAAAACAAGGGTTAGGAAAACTCCCTAAGGCCTTATGGCCTAGCTAATAGCATGTTCTCTTTATTTTCATCAAGGGTCGAACACACCCCACACTTAATCTCAAACATGCTCCTTTGCTGCAATTTTTTTTTGGGTATTCAGACTACCCCTAATCTGCAAAAACAAGATAAAAAAAAAGTAACACTAATAAAATAAAAATAAAATAAGAAGTTACACTACTAATTGGGTTGCCTCCCAATAAGCACTTAATTTAACGTCGTGGCACGACGTAGACACCTTAGTTACTCAAATTCCATCTCCTTGATTAGCCATTTTCCTCAAAGTTTTTCTTAATTCAGGATTGTAGGGGGTCAAGAATTCACATCTACTCCGTGTACTTGGCATACACTAGAGTTGAAACCTATAGAAAACAAAACTAAAAACAAAAAACTTAAAATCAAGAAATACTTGACTAAAGTTCAATAATGTAGTTAAACTTAATCTAAAAACCAATTTCCCCGGTAGCGGCGCCATTCTTGATAACGTTGAAATATACTTCTTGAAAAGAAATATAAACGATCGTATGCAATATATTTACCCAACTATGAGTCAGGGTTGATCCCACAGAGAATATGGAAGAATATTATCAATAGAAAATATTTAACTCAATAATCGTTATATAAAAATGGGGGGATTTAAATTGAAATAAAATAAAAACAATAAAAAGATAGCTTTAAACTAAGTATTTATTTATATTCAGATTATTAAAAGTAACTAGGAATGTGTTTCCCATAAGCTTATACCGCAGTAATCCTAATATTAATAATCTTTTTCTAGTGTATTACATACAAAGTGATAAGTTAAGTATCTCTAAATCCTTGGTCCGGCATCTAGAGAATTTCACCCTGCACCTTGGTCTGGCTACGTGTGTATAATTAACTAACCCTTACCTTTATCTCATATTAGACATCACAATCGATGTTTGGATTAGGTATTAATTCGCACCAATCGACACTAGACTATTAGATAGTATCACACTAAATCTATGTTGATAATTCTTTTCTTGTTGATTACCTCCTTGGTCCGGCAAGTAGCAACAAGGTGAGTTCTAACGTTAGCCATCGTTAAAAAGACTTCTAGACGAAACACTTATCAATGAATGCTTCAACACTATTCACAAAATACTTAGTTATTATTCATACTTTGGTAATCGCTTATGGCTCCCACAACCCTAGTTATGAAAGTTAGCTACTCATTATCTCAAAAACACAATCAAAATTTATTAAAATAAATATGCTTGTGTTAATCATAAAAAGTTAAGAATAATAGCTAGACTATATTTTATTAATCACGAATACAAATAAATATTAAAGGAAAAGAAAGAATAAACCACAATTCTCCGGCCTCCATGGCAGCTCTTCCAAAGTTCCTAAGCTAGAAGAAAATTTATATTGTGTCTTGTATCTTGGTTCTTGGCCTCCCTAATAATTGTTTCTATGCACTATTTATAGATGTAGGAAACCCTAAATAAAATAATTAGTCCAAATTAAATTAGGAATCCAAAACTAAAAGGAATTGGATTCCTTTTTATTTTCAGCATGAACAGTAACCTACCGCCTCCACAATTGGTTGTTGCATTCACTTGCTGCCACGTGTACAATAGAGGCAACTTGAAAATTTTCAATTGCAGCTGCCTTTTCCTTATATATATAAATATATTTTTTTATTAAATTTAATCCATTAAGCTATCTGCTTGATTTCCTTCTTCAACCTTCGATCTTTAATTCGTTTTAGCTCCAAACTTCTTTATTTTTCCACCAATTTAATCCTACAAATAAAATACACAATTTAGCTCAATTCATAAAATTTATGCTCAAAAAGGAAAAATATAAATAATAAATGTGAGGAAATAATAATTAAAAATATATATTTTTAGCCTTACATCAGTAGTGATAACAGACCACCTCAAGAAAGGCAAAACATATCAGAATTTTCTACAGCTAGCACTCTAAATTATGACCAAGGAAAGCCTCGCGTTCCCACTTGTCCACATGTGGAAAGAATCATTATGGTACTTGCAGGAGAGCTTCTGGTGCATGTTTCAATTGTGGGAGTTTTGATCATAAAGTGAAAGATTGTCCTAATCCTAATAATGCTCCTTCCTTGAAGACTAAAGGCTCAGTTCATACGCCTTCTATTAATCCTCCTCAAACTAATAGAGGTGCAAGACCTACAAACACACAAGCAGTAGGTACAAGTGCATCTAATCAAGCTAGTGGACAAAGGACTACTGCATGCGCTTATGCTATGAGGCAGAGGGATGAGCAAGATGGACAAGACGTAGTTGTAACACCCCTAAAATACTAGACAAACTCTTGCATGTAGATGCATCATTTCTTAATTACAAAAATATGTTTTACTCTTATTTTGGGAACTTGAATTTTTGTGATATTTGCAACCTTGCTTAAAATAAATTATGCTCGTAATTAAGGTATTTTATGGTGGTATTTACGTAATTTTTCTAATTAAAATTTCATATGAATTGAAAGTGTTGGTAACAATTATATACATATAGGTGATTATGTATACATTTTGGGCATCACACAAATTTTTGGGCAACACCTTTAAAGGACAGCTGCCCAAGTGATAAACATCACTTGTTTGACGATATATTTTCACACTGCCTTTAGTAAATTAGTTTTCCTCAAATCTTAGAACCTTAGAAACATATCTAAACAGATTGTTCTTCAAAATCACAAGAGAAAAACTTGACCCTTTTGGCTGGAATTCGAGACACATACTTCTTTTTGGAAAGTGACGAAATCTGTTTTTGAGCTGGGTAATGTTTGGTATTTTATGCATTTATCATTCTCTAAAACTTAGTTTACAATGCATAAATATGATTTGGAAAGATAATTCGTATACCTACAACTCTTATGTTTATGTAAAACTCTGGTTTAGCTGTTATTGATTCGACATATGGGACGCAACATAGGACAAGTTTTGTCCAGATATTGAAATTACAAATTTTGTATGAACAACTGTTAGTATTCTGAATATATTTTTTGGTGATTCTTGTTTGTTTGCAACCCTAAGAGAAGTATATACATCTTTCATGAAGGTTATAAAGTCTAGTTTAGCCGTTTTCCTTTTCAAATCTAAGTTGCGACATGAGGTACTAGGCTGACCAGAATCACTATTTTGGGAGCATAGTCATATATGTATAGGCTAAGCTTACTTGTGATGATAACCCTGTGTTACACCATCATTATTGAACTACTAGAAAGTAAATAAGTTATTGAATTCATTTTTTAAGGTTGTGTATCCTTGCTACGAGTTGAAGACTTTGATAAGCTGGTTGGTCTACGATTTGAACTCAAGAAGTTGTGTTGGACTATTTTTTTGCTAAAGAATTGTGGTTTGTGTATAAACTTGTACTTGTACTCTTTTACGTGTAGATTTTAGGCTAGCTTGCAGGATGCTTTGTGTACTAAGTTGAAACTTAGCACTTCGTTCTATCCTCAGATAGACGGCCAGTCGAAAAGAGTGATTCAAATTTTGGAGGATCTGCTTCGAGCTTGCATTATGGAGTTTGAGGGTAGTTGGGACAAACACGTGGCTTTGATAGAATTTTCTTACAATAACAATTACCAATCGAGTATTGGAATGCCTCCCTTTGAAGCCTTGTACGGAAGAAAAAGCTGAACCCTTCATTGTTGGAGTGAAGTTGGTGAAAGAAAGCTTGTTGGTCCTGAAATTGTGCAACAAACAGAGGACAAGGTAAAATCTATCAAGGATCGTCTAAAGATTTCTTCGGATAGACAAAAGTCGTACGCTGATCTTAAAAGGTGTGACATTGAATATCAAGTTGGACATAAAGTATTCTTAAAGGTGTCTCCATGGAAAAATATTATGATATTTGGCCAAAAAGGAAAACTTAGTCCCCGATTTATTGGACCTTTTGAGATACTTGAAAGGGTTGGATTAGTTGTATGTAAATTAGCTTTACCACCGGAGTTAGACAAGATCCACAATGTCTTCCATGTTTCTATGCTCAGAAGATATTATTCTGACCCATCTCATGTTCTTCCAGTTGAATCTATTGAGGTTAATCCTGACTTAATGTATAATGAAGAACCTATTCTAATTCAAGCGCAAGAAGTAAAGCAATGTAGGAACAAGAGAATCCCTTAGTAGAGGTACTTTGAAGGAACTATTCTGGAAAAAAAGCTACTTGGGAAAGAGAAAAAGACATGAGGACCCTATATCCGTCCTTGTTCCGAGACTAGTGTAAGGTAAATTTCGAGACGAAATTTCTTTAAGGGGGAGAGAGTTGTAAAACCCCTAAAATACTAGACCAACTCTTGCATGTCGGTGCATCGTTTCATAATTACTACAATATGTTTTATTCTTATTTTGGGAACTTGAAATTTTGTGATAGTTGCAACCTTGCTTAAAATAAATTGTGCTCATAATTTAAGGTATTTTATGAGGGGTATTTACATAATTTTTCTAATTAAAATTTCATATGAATTGAAAGTGTTGGTATCAATTATATACATATAGGTGTATATGTATACATTTTGGTTTGCACCATTGAAGGACAGTTGTCCAAGAGATAAACATCACTTGTTTGACTATATATTTTCACACCTCCTTTAGTAAATTCATTTTCCTCAAGTCTTTGAACATTAGAAACATATCTAAACAGATTGTTCTTCAAAATCACAAGAGAAAAACTTGTCCCTTTTGGCTGGAATTCGAGACACACACTTCTTTTTGGTAAGTGACGAATTCTGTTTCTGCGTTGGGTAGTGTTTGGTATTTTATGCATATATCTTACTCTAGAACTTAGTTTACAGTGAATAAATAAGAATTGGAAAGATAATTTGTATACCTACAACTCTTATGTTTATGTAAAACTTTGATTTAGCTGTTATAGATTCAAAATATGGGACACAAACATAGGACAAGTTCTGTCCAAATTTTGAAATTACAAATCCTGTATGGACAACTGTTAGTATTTTGAATATATCTTGTTGTACAAAATATATTTTGTAGTGATTCCTCTTTTTTTGCAACCCTAAGAGATGTATCTACATCTTTCATGAAGGTTATAAAGACTAGTTTGGTCGTTTTCCTTTTCAAATCTAAGTTGCGACAGGAGGTACTAGGCGGGCCAGAATCACTATTTTGGGAGCATAGTCGTATTTTTACAGGCTAATCTTACTTGTGATGATAACCCTATGTTACGCCATCATTATTGAGCTACTAGAAAGAAATAAGTTATTGAATTCATTTTTTAAGGTTGTATATCCTCATGTACGAGTTGAAGACTTTGATACGCTAGTTGGTCTACGATTTGAACTCGTGAAGTTATGTTGGACTGTTTTTGTGCTAAAGAACTAAGGTTTGTATATAAATTTGTACTTGCACTCTTTTAACTGCTGGTATATCTGAAAGTTGATCTTGGTACCTTGGTTACCTCTTATCACTTTGCATTACCGTGTTGGTATCCTTTAAGATGTTAAAGACTCTTGTGTAACTTGCCCACTTGTACGGATTGTTTGATCACTTGGCACTTTTGTTGGGACCTTGTCCTTCTTGTGGCTATGACTTTGTCACTATTGGCATGCCTCTTGATTTGGATCATTTGCCATCTTGACTCTGCATTTTTAGTCCGTCTTAAGAATGGAAGTTGTCCATTTTTAAGTACGAACTTGACAGCCATTTTTAGTATGGTTCTTGGTTCTCTTGATTATTGGGTTTTGACCCTTCTCGATACCTACTTGTGCTTGGTGTGACAAACATGATGTATATATTGGGCGAGCTTTGTTGTTGAATCTCTTGGAAAACTGTGCTATGAGTGTTCTTGACATTTGGATCTTTAAATATAAAACTCGATACTCTTATATATTGTTTACTTGATTTATTGATTATGTTCAATTATGCTGCCCTTGACTTGAGAATGATAACTTGGTGAATTCGAGGGCTCTAAACCTATAGTTTTTACACCACTAAGTTATATGCTTAGCGATATTTGTTTCTATCGTAGGGGTTGTTTGAGATGATGCTTGAAGCTGGCCATTGGAGATGGATATTTTGAGAGCCTTAAGGAAGATCACATTTGCATATAGGCATGCATATTTTGTATAAACCCTGGGACTTGTACATATTCTATGTGTTGTATATTTACATGGGATTTTAAGGGCTGATTTGATCATGTCACCATGAGTTGTAATATAAATATGGCTATATGTTTTGTTCTTTTTGGGGTGTGTAAACCCAAGTCTTGTAATATCCTAAATCTACTATTACTTTATGAATTTTTGTGTGAAGCATGAGCAGGCTGATTTCGGTTCTTGAAAGCTTGTAATATTCTTGTTATTTCATCCTTGAGTGTGAGGATAATATATATACATGAAAAGCTCATCGGCTATTTGCTTAAATTACTTTTCGAAGGTCATTACGCATCTAATCCCTCTACTAGATTAAAATCAATATGGCTATAGTTAACCTCTTTTAAATGTCGCAAGTATTTAATTAGATTTCTTGTTTAAGTGGTAGTATCCTTTCGAAAGGGTAGTGACAAGTGTTGAACTTAGTCTACAGTGCATAAATATGATTTGGAAAGATAATTTATATACCTACAACTCTTATGTTTATGTCAAACTCTGATTTAGCTGTTATGGATTCGCAATATGGGGCGTAACATAGGACAAGTTCTGTCCAGAATTTGAAATTACAAATCCTGTATGAACAACTATTAGTATTTTGAATGTATCTTGTTGTACAAAATATATTTTGCGGTGATTCTTGCTTGTTTGCAACTCTAAGAGATGTATCTACATCTTTCAT
Organism: Solanum commersonii; assembly: GCA_029007595.1. Classification (NCBI taxonomy): domain Eukaryota; kingdom Viridiplantae; phylum Streptophyta; class Magnoliopsida; order Solanales; family Solanaceae; genus Solanum; species Solanum commersonii. The sequence continues at coordinate 2,492,635 of JAJTWQ010000038.1, forward strand.
GAAGTTTATAAAGTCTAGTTTAGTTGTTTTGGAAAGATAATTCGTATACCTACAACTCTTATGTTTATGTAAAACTCTAATTTAGTTGTTATGGATTTGGAATATGGGACGCAACATAAGACAAGTTCTATCCAGATTTTGAAATTAAAAATGTTGTATGAACAACTATTAGTATTTTGAATATATCTTGTTGTACAAAATATATTTTGCAGTGATTCTTATTTGTTTGCAACCCTAAGAGATGCATCTACATCTCTCATGAAGGTTATAAATTCTAGTCTCGCCCTTTTCCTTTTCAAATCTATGTTGAAACATTAGGTACTAGGCTGGCCAGAATCACTGTTTTGGGAGCATAGTCGTATTTGTACAAGCTAAACTTACTTGTAATGTTAACCCTGTGGTACGCCATCATTATTGAGCTACTAGAAAGTAAATAATTTATTGAATTCATTTTTTAAGGTTGTATATCCTCATGTACGAGTTGAAGACTTTGATACGCTGATTGGTCTACGATTTGAACTCGTTAAGTTGTGTTGGACTATTTTTGTGCTAAAGAACTAAGGTTTGTGTATAAACTTGTACTTGCACTCTTTTAACTACTGGTATATCTGAACGTTGATCTTGGTACCTTGGTTACCTCTTATTACTTTGCATTGTCGTGTTGGTATCCTTTAAGACATTAAAGACTCTTGTGTAATTCTCCCACTTGTACGGATTGTTTGATCACTTGGCACTTGTAAATTAGCAATAACTGAACCATTTGAATAAAGTGTAAAACAAACATTCATGGCTCTTAACTTAAGAAATAAGGGTAAAGGTCTCAAAGAAATGCTTGCGAAGGATTTTTGACTTAAGGCATATGCAACCACATTAGCTTTACATGGATGATAACCAATCGTGTAGTCATACTCCTTAATGAGTTCAAGCCATCTACGTTGTTGAAGGTTTAGCTTCTTTTGCGTACCCAAGTACTTTAAGCTCTTGTGATCAGTAAAGATATGACATTTCTCTCCATATAAATAATGCCGCCATATTTTTAAAGTAAACACTATCGTAGAAAGTTCAAGATCATGAATAGGATAATTCAATTCATGCGGTTTTAATCCAAGAGGCATAAGAAATTACCTTCCCTTCTTGCATCAAAACGCATCCGAGACCATTGTGAGAAGCATCACTGTATACTGTATACTCATTTCCTTCAATTGGTAGAGTAAGTATAGGCGCTTGAGTCAACAAGAATTTGAGAGTTTCAAAGCTCTCTTGACATTTGTCATCCCAAATAAACTTTACTTCCTTCTACAAGAGCTTAGTCAAAGGAGAGGCGATAATGGAAAAGCCTTTCACAAATCTTCTGTAGTATCCAATGTAGATCCAACTTTCGATTCACTCGTGGGATCCGGGCGGTCCGGGGGGGACCACCACGGCTCTGCTAAGCCCAAGAAACTTCTTACCTCAGTCAGACTTTTGGGAGGTCTCTATTCAACAACTGCTTGTATTTTACTAGGATCCATCTTCACACCTTCAGTTGATACAACATGTCCCAGAAAAGCTACTTCATCAAGACAAAATTCACACTTGGAAAATTTAGCATAAAGTTCTTTCTCCTTCAAAATTTTCAAAAATAATCTGGAGGTGTTTATCATGGTCTTCACTACTTCTGGAAAATATTAAAATATCATCAATAAAAATAACCACAAACTGATCAAGATAAGGCTTGAATACTCGATTCATTAGATCCATGAATACCGCAGGAGCATTTGTCAATCCGAATGGCATCACCAAAAATTCATAATGACCATATCGAGTTCTAAAAGCAGTTTTAGGAATATCTTTTGCGCTAACACGCAGTTGGTGATATCCAGACCATAAATCAATCTGTGAGAATACTTTAGCACCCTTTAATTGGTCAAACAAATCATCGATCCTCGGTAGTGGATATCTATTTTTGATTGTTATTCTGTTCAATTGTCTATAGTCAATACAAAGCCTAAGAGTGCCATCTTTCTTCTTTACGAATAAACTAGGGGATTCCCAAGGAGAAAAACTAGGTCGAATAAAACCTTTCTCAAGTAGTTCTTTCAATTCTCTTAACCCTGTTGGAGCCATTCTATAAGGGGTGACCGAAATAGGAGTAGATCCCGGAATAAGTTCGATTGGAAATTCAACCTCTCTTTCCGGGGGTAATCGGAAAGGTTTTCTGGAAATACTTCTGGAAAATCCCATACAGTAGGTATATCCTTGATACAAGGACTCTTCAACTGTGTACAACTATGTGAGCAAGGTATGCCCTACAACCTTGACGCATCAACTTTCTTGCCAAGGCCACAGAAATAAAACTAGATGTCACTGATCACAAGAGCTTAAAGTACTTGGGTACTCAAAAGGAGCTAAACCTTCGATAACGCAGATGGCTTGAACTCATCAAGGATTATGACTGCACGATTGATTATCATCCAGGTAAAGCCAATGTGGTTGCAGATGCCTTAAGTTGGAAATCCTTCACAAGCATTTCATTGAGTTCTTTACCCTTATTCCTTGAGTTAAGAGCCATGAATGTTTGTTTTACACTATATTCAAATGGTTCAGCTATTGCTAATTTACAAGTAAATCCAATATTACTTGAACAGGTGAAAGAAACACAAAAGTTAGATGAGAAACTTGTAAAACTGACCAAAGAAGTTCAAAATGAGGAAAAGCTTGATTTTACAGTAACGGAGGATGGTGGTTTATTTTATCCAAACAGGTTATGCGTCCCTTGTGATGACAAATTGAGGAGGTCTCCCCCTTAAAGAAAATTTGTCTTGAAATTTACCTTACACTAGTCTCGAAACAAGTGTGGATATAGGGTCCTCATGTCTTCTTCTCTTTCTGAGGTAGCTTCTTTTCCAGAATGATTCCTCAAAAGTACCTTTACTAAGGGGATTCTCTTGTTCCTAAGTTGCTTTACTTCTCGAGCTTGAATTAGAATAGGTTCTTCATTATACATCAAGTCAGGATTAACCTCAATAGATTCAACTGGAAGAACATGAGATGGGTCAGAACGATATCTTCTGAGCATAGAAACATGGAAGACATTGTGGATCGTATCTCACTCTGGTGGCAATGCTAATTTATACGCAACTGGTCCAACCCTTTCAAGTATCTCATAAGGTCCAATAAATTGGGGACTAAGTTTTCCTTTTTGGCCAAATCTCATAATATTTTTCCATGGAGACACCTTTAAATATACTTTATATCCAACTTGATATTCAATGTCATGCCTTTTAAGATCAGTGTACGACTTTTGTCTATCCGAAGAAATCTTTAGACGATCCTTGATAATTTTTACCTTGTCCTCTGTTTGATGCACAATTTCAGGACCAACAAGCTTTCTTTTACCAACTTCCTCCAACAAAGAGGGGTCCGACACTTCCTTCCGTACAAGGCTTCATATGGAGGCATTCCAATACTCGATTGGTCACTGTTATTGTAAGCAAATTCTATCAAAGCCAAGTGTTTGTCCCAACTACCCTCAAAATCCATAATGCAAGCTCGAAGCATATCCTCCAAAATTTGAATCACTCTTTCCGACTGACCGTCTATTTGAGGATGGAACGAAGTGCTAAATTTCAACCTAGTACCCAAATCTTCCTGCAAGCTATCCCAAAATTTAGACGTAAACCTTGGGTCTCGGGCCTTAAGTCAGAAATCCTTTGCAAGCATTTCTTTGAGTTATTTACCCTTGTTCCTTGATTTAAGAGCCATGAATGTTTGTTTTACACTTGATTCAAATGGTTCAGCTATTGCCAATTTACAAGTAAAGCCAACATTACTTGAACAGGTGAAAGAAGCACAAAAGTTAGATGAGAAACTTGTAAAACTGACCAAAGAAGTTCAAAATGAGGAAAAGCTTGATTTTACAGTAACGAAGAATGGTGGCTTATTTTATCAAAACAGGTTATGCGTCCCTTGTGATGACAAATTGAGGAGGGAAATACTAAATGAAGCATATACTTCACCATATGCAATGCATTCTGGGGGTACAAAGATGTACCAGACCATCAAAGAAAATTATTAGTGGAATGGTATGAAAAGAGAGATTGCGGTGTTCATTTCAAAATGTTTGGTTTGTCAAAAAGTAAAGGTAGAACGTCAGGTCCCAATTGGTTTACTACAACCCTTGTCGATCCCGGAATGGAAATGGGAAAGAATAACTATGGACTTTGTTTCTGGACTTCCTCGCACCCAAAGAAATCATGATGCAATATGGGTGATTGTGGACAGGCTAACCAATAGTGCTCACTTCTTAGCAATCAGGATGGATTACTCACTTGAGCGTTTAGACGAGTTGTACATTAATGAGATTGTAAGACTACATGGGATCCCTGTGTCTATTGTATCTGATCGAGACCAACGGTTTACGTCAAGATTTTAGGGTAGCTTGCAGGAAACTTTGGGACTAAGTTGAAATTTAGCACTTCGTTTCATCCTTAGACAGACGGCTAGTTGGAAAGAATGATTCAAATTTTGGATGATATGCTTCGAGCTTGCATTATGGAATTTGAGGGTAGTTGGGACAAACACTTGGGTTTGATAGAATCTGCTTACAATAACAGTTACCAATCAAGTATAGGAATGCCTCCCTTTGAAGACTTGTACGAGAGAAGATGTCGGACCCCTCTTTGTTGGAGTGAAGTTGTTGAAAGAAAGCTTGTTGGTCTAGAAATTGTGCAACAAATAGAGGACAAAGTAAAAATTATCAAGGATTGTCTAGAGATTTCTTCGAATAGACAAAAGTCGTACGCTGATCTTAAAAGGTGTGACATTGAATATCAAGTTGGAGATAAAGTATTCCTAAAGGTGTCTCCATGGAAAACATTATGAAATTTGGCCAAAAAGGAAAACTTAGTCCCCGATTTATTGGACCTTATGAGATACTTGAAAGGGTTGGAATAGTTGCATATACATTAGCTTTGCCACCGGAGTTAGACAAGATCCACAATGTCTTCCATCTTTCAATGTTAAGAAGATATCGTTCTGACCCACCTCATGCTCTTCCAGTTGAATCTATTGAACTTAATCCTGACTTGACGTATAATGAAAAACCTATTCTAATTCAAGCTCGAGAAGTAAAGCAACATAGGAGCAAGAGAATCCCCTTAGTAAATGTACTTTGTAGGAACCATTCTGGAAAAGAAGCTACCTGGGAAAGAGAAGAAGACACGAGGACCCTATATCCACACTTGTTTCGAGACTAGTGTAAGGTAAATTTTGAGACGAAATTTCTCTAAGGGGGATAGAGTTGTAACACCCCTAAAATACTAGACCAACTCTTGCATGTTGATGCATCATTTCTTAATTACTACAATATGTTTTACTCTTATTTTGGGAACTTGAAATTTTGTAATTTTGCAACCTTGCTTAAAATAAATTGTGTTCATAATTTAAGGTATTTTATGGGGGCGGGTATTTACGTAATTTTTCCAATTAAAATTTCATATGAATTGGAAATATGGGACGCAACATAAGACAAGTTCTGTCCAAATTTTGAAATTACAAATCCAATATGGACAACTGTTAGTATTTTGAATATATCTTGTTGTAAAAAATATATTTTGTGGTGATTCTTGTTCTTTTGCAACCCTAAGAGATATATCTACATCCTTCATGAAGGTTATTAAGTCTAGTTTTTCCGTTTACCTTTTCAAATCTAAGTTGCGACAGGAGGTACTAAGTTGGCCGGAATCACTGTTTTAGGAGCATAGTCTTATTTGTACAGGCTAAGCTTACTTGTAATGATAACCCTGTGTTACACCATCATTATTGAGCTACTAGAAAGTAAATAAGTTATTGAATTCATTTTTTAAGGTTGTATATCCTCGTGTACGAGTTGAAGACTTTGATACGCTGGTTGGTCTACGATTTGAACTAGTGAAGTTCTGTTGGACTGTTTTTGTGCTAAAGAACTTAGGTTTGTGTATAAACTTGTATTTGCACTCTTTTAACTACTGGTATATCTGAAAGTTGATTTTGGTATCTTGGTTACCTCTTGTCACTTTGTATTGTCGTGTTGGTATCATTTATCACGTTAAAGACTCTTGTATAACTCTCCCACTTGTATGGATTGTTTGATCACTTGGCACTCTTGTTGGGACCTTGTCCTTCTTGTGGCTGTGACTTTGTCACTATTGGCATGCCTCTTGATTCGGATCATTTGCCATCTTGACTCTGGATTTTTAGTCCGTCTTAAGAATGGAAGTTGTCCATTTTTAAGTACGAACTAGAAAGCCATTTTTAATATGGTTCTTGATTTTCTTGATTATTGGGTTTTGACCCTTCTTGATACCTGCTTGCGCTTGCTGTGACGACATGATGTATATATATTGGGCGAGCCTTGTTGTTGAATCTCTTGGAAAATTGTGCTATGAGTTTTCTTGACATTTGGATCTTTAAATATAAAACTTTATACTCTTATGTATTGTTTACTTGATTTATTTATTATGTTGAATTATGCTGCCCTTGACTTGAGAATTGTTTCTATCGTAGGGGTTGTTCGAGATGATGCTTGAAGCTGGCCATTGGAGATGTATATTTTGAGAGCCTTAAGGAAGATCACATTTGCATATAGGCATCTATATTTTATATAAACCTTGGGACTTGTACATATTCTATGTGTTGTATATTTACATGGGATTTTGAGGGCTGATTTGATCACGTCACCATGAGTTGTATTATAAATATGGCTATATGTTTTGTTCTTTTGGGGTGTGTAAACCCGAGTCTTGTAATATCTTAAATCTACTATTACTTTATGAATGTTTGTGTGAAGCATGAGCAGGCTGATTTCAATACTCGGAAGCTTGTAATATTCTTGTTATTTCATCCTTGAGTGTGAGGATAATATATATACATGAAAAGCTCGTCGGCTATTTGCTTAAATTACTTTTCGGAGGTCATTATGCATCTAATCCCTCTACTAGATTAAAATCAATATGGCCATAGTAACCTCTTTTAAATGTCGCAAGTATTTAATTAGATTTCATGTTTAAGTGGTAGTATCCTTTTGAAAGGGTCGCTATATTCTCAACATTTTCAACCTCAATATTCTCCTTTATCTCTTCATGATGCACATGAGGGGCCTCATTTTGGGGAGCATTCTTGACCGGTACCCCATCTCTAGTAGGCGCCACTCTTCCTCGGCCTCTACCCCTAGCTCTTTCTCTACCCATGCCTCGACCGCGACCTCTCACTGCAGATTTCTCAGCTGGAGCATAGGCAAAAGCTACGGGCCTAACGCCATTGAATCTAGTATTAACCATCCGCGGACAGAAGAGTCAAAGAGGTTAGACACCAATTTGAATCTCCATATACCAATTGGAATCAAGTTATAGCATGAAAGGAGACAAGAGAAAATAGATAGATTTCCTAAAGTCCTATAGCCTCTCGAAGAAACGGAAAGGCATCCCCGTACCACTCTGTAAGACTCTACTAGACTCTTTTTGGTACATCGAAATCAACGAACCTAGGCTCTAATACCAACTTTATCACGACCCAGACCATCGTGATTGGTACCCATAATAACCCTCCTATGGGAGTACCACTACTACAATCCAAACAAAGTAACTAAACCAAAAACTAAAGAATTTAAGGATATGAAAACAGGAATAATAGCCAAAACTGAAGTTCCCATAAACTCCAAAAGATCTAACAACTAACAATGCGGAAAATACACCTAAAACCTGAAAGTCAATGTACCAAAACATCTAAAGTTCAACAAGTCTAAACAAGCAGGATTACAACCCCAAACTAATGAACTCATAAATAACTAGAAAGTGTAAGTCCGAAATGTGGACATAGACAGAAAGAAAACTCATGGTAGCCTGGAAGAACTTGCTCACCCTTGAATTCAAAAATGATCACTGATCAATAGCCGCCTGAAGATGCCCTGTACTAAACAAAGAAAGAGCAAGTGCAGTATTAGTACACTAACACAGTGTACTGGTAGGATCGCACAGCTATCCCACTAAGTGCAACATATATAAATCAATACAACAATATGATCACATGCATATATCAAACATATACAATACTATCAATATTTACAAATAACGAACAACTTCACTTTCTCAAGATACACAATTATGACAAGTCATTGGTCCTCTTATAGAACCCAAACCCAAACAGCTATCATATCAAAATTTGGTACCCGATCCAATGATTATGACAGAACGTGGCAACTGATCACATAATTATGTCAAAACATGGCAATAGATCCAACTTGATGTGTCAGAACACAACACTTGATCTATTCAACAAGCCACACTCACAATTATCACGCCCCAAACTCGAGGGGCGCAACTGGCTCCTAATGCCAAAACTCAGGCTCGAGCCAACCCTACTAAACCATTTGCTACTAGCGCATGGCAGCCACAAACAGTCTAAAAAACAAACAAGTATATCTAGGCTTAAAATTTAGCCCTCGACTAGCAAGGCCCCTGTAAACAGATCCATAAAAGAAAAATCTATTCCCAAGAGTTCATATAAAGAAAAAGCCAACTAGCATAGAAGTCCTAATTGGGTCGTCGAGGCCACCATGATCTCTAGACCGAAACTGAAAGTAGGTATGTCAAGACAATGCATCACACAACTAATAAGCTTCAGCAAACCAACAAACTAGGGTAGCATGGCCATAGCATAGCTATAAACCTCACACACTAGTCTGCAAGGCTTTAAGAGTAGTAAATATTGGCGGGACAGAGCCCCACCCTACCCATGAAAAAGCTAATAAAACTCCCAACTCTAGCAGCTTTGCAGGAAAGGGGCTAGCCAACTGGATAAAAGTCAATCCTGCTGCTGAGGAGGTCTACTCAATCGTCTGTCAATACCTGCATGCATGAATACAACACCCCCAAGGCAACGGAGCGTCAGCACAAAATAATGAACAGAGTATGAAAGGCAATAAACTATGAGGAGGTACCTGATATATTGGAATAATTTGATAAATAAATCAAGAATAAAATAAGTGTACTGACCTTCTCCTAAATCTAAACTTATCAAAAATAATAAAACAACAACCTAACAAAGCCCCCATAAGCTCGACAGGTACAAACAACATAAGACCACCTACTCAAGCCCTCATAAGCCCAGAAGGTGCCAATCAATCTACATACCCCTATCGATAGTCCCCTAGCCCCGTAGGCAGTCACATATCCCTCTTAGGCAATAGTATAGCCCCGTAGGAAGCACATAGCCCTCTTAAGCATCAATATAGCATTTAGGCATCTCATAGCCCTCTACGCTATAACATGACCCGTAGGCAACTCATAGCTCTTCTAGGTGTCAAGATAGCCCTGTAAGCAACTCATAGCCCTTTTAGGAGTTAATATAGCCTTGTAGGCAACTCATAGCCCTTCTAAGCATCAATATAGCCCTAATCGACATAATATAGCCCATCTAGGCATATATCACATTCTTGCAGCTAACTACAATAGCCCAAAGGCAACACTAACAATCTAATAACTAAAAGCGAACAATTTAGTTATCAGCAACCTATACAAATAGCCTCTAAGTCGTGTCCAACATAAGAATGCTATCATTGCATAAGAATCCCGTATAGACAGGATTATACCCACTAGAGCACCCAACAATTTACAATAATGGCTACAATTATAACACTGATAACAACTTAATTACATTGCTCCTAAGCTTTAAGGAAACATGCCGTAAGAAGAGAATAGCCTTAACATACCATTTTCGCTAAATTCACGTGGCCTAACGACTTTTACTCATAACTCCTCTATACTACAACAAGGTAAGACCATAATCAACACGCAAAAATAAAAGATACCATGACAATATGATAAAAAATATGTATTTCCATCGCAAATTGCTATTTGCTGCTTATAAAAGCTAAAGTCGATGAAAGAAGGGTCTTACCTCGATCTTAGGTTTGTAATATGCCTCAAAACCTTCAAGTATATTCAAACCCTTGTTGTCCCAACACTAAAGTGTGATATGCTACGAAATCAATAAAATAAATTATACCACGATGATGAGCCCAACGCGTAGAACAACTTTCGTCAAAGACTTAAGTCGAGAAAATCTATACTTCACTTGATCCTAGAATGGGTTTCTCTAATTTCTCTGGTTCTTGGCTTAAAAATGAAGAAAAAGTTCGAAGAAGAAGATATATGCAACATTCCACCAACCAAGGGCCCCACCTCACGTGCCTGCTTGTGCAGTCCCATGAAAATGCGAATATCTCTCGATTCTGATGTCGTATGAATAAATGGTTTGATGCGTTGGAAACTAGACTCGTAGATCTTCGATTCAATAGGTCGTGGGCCCCGTAAATATTTATATATTGGGAGAAAACCTCCAAGACATTTGACCCAAAATTTAGAGAAATCTTTAAGAAGGAACTTACGATAACTTCCGCCAACTTTTATTTTGCCACGTACCTAACTTAAAGACTTGAGATGCAACACTTGAACACTTAAAATAGGACATACCACATCATTCTTAATTTATTACCCATCCTCCTTGTCTTTCCATGGAGATACAAGTAATGTTAGACGTTTTGAGAAGTCGGGGTTTTACATCCTTCCCCCCTTAGAAACATTCGTCCTCGAATGAAAAATCTGAGTCATGCGGTTCAGACCTTAGGAGTTGCCAAAATTTAGGCAGTGTATCCTTTGTAAATGTCACTATCCCGGAACCTGAAATGAAAAATTTCTAACCTAGTTGTCTCACATGAAGACATAAATAGCTAAGCGTTATAGCTCCACCATAACAGTGCGAGCAGATATACAACGACAACCACAATAATAATAAGCAATAGTCTATATATATATATATATATAAAATCAGATATGTATCTTACCTTATTCCCTTAATATAAATGGATATGCCATCACTCTGGGGTATGAAACAAGTGAGGATATTTGGACCTCATGCCATTCTCAGCTTCCCAAGTCACCTCTTCTCTATTTTTGTTTCTCCACAATACTTTAACCGAATCCACCTATTTTGTCCTTAGTTTACGGACTTGCTGATCTAGTATAGCAACTGGAGTTTCCTCGTAGGACAACTCCTCTGTGATCTGAACATCCTCAACTGGGACAACCCGAGAAGGGTCTCCTACGCACTTCCGTAGCATAGATACATGGAAAACTGGATGAAAAAATTCTAGCCCCGAAGGCAATTCTAATTCATAAGCCACTCGTCTTACCCTCCGAAGGATCCGTTATGGCCCAAAGAATCTTGGACTAAGCTTGCCTTTTTTGCCAAATCTCATAACACCCTTCATAGGTGAGACTTTTAAGAATACCCAGTCATCGACACAAAACTCTAAGTCCCTTCATCGTACATTTGAGTATGACTTTTGTCGGCTTTGAGTTGTTAGCAACCTCTCCCGAATGAGCTTAACTTTCTCCACTGTCTGTTGGACTAAGTCGGGTCCAATTAACCCTGACTCACCTACCTCGAACCATCCAATCGGGGATCTATATTTTCTCCTATACAACGCCTCATAAGGTGCCATCCCAATGCTGGAATGATAACTATTATTGTATGCGAACTCAATAAGAGGCAAGTGGTCATCCCAACTTCCCTTGAAGTCTAGCGCGCATGCCCGTAACATATCTTCGAGTGTCAAAATTGTTCGCTCTTCCTAGTCATCTGTTTGAGGGTGAAAGGCAATACTAAGACTAACATGTGTCCCTAATCCTTTCTGGAAGGACTTCCAGAAATTGGCAGTAAATTGTGCTCTTCTATCAGAGATAATACATACTGGGACACTATGTAGCCTAACAATCTCTCTAATATAGATCTTTGCATAGTCTTCGACCGAAAAAGTAGCCCTGACTAGTAAGAAGTGGACTAATTTTGTTAGTCTATCAACAATTACCTAAATAGAGTCAAACTTCTGATGAGATCGAGGTAACCCTGTAATAAAATCCATATTAATTGCTTCCCACTTCCAAAGAGGAATGGCTATCTCCTGAACTAGCCCAGTGGGCTTTTGGTGCTCAACCTTCACCTGTTGGCAGGACACTGCGCCACAAACTCAGTAATGTCCTTCTTCATCCCGTGCCACCAATTAATATCCTTAATATCATGGTACATCTTCGTCGAACCAGGGTAAATAGAATAACGGGAATGATGTGCCTCTTCCATAATTCGATGTTGAAGCCCTGCAACATTCGGAACACACAATCAACCGATATATCTGAGGACTGCATCTTCTGTTATATCAAATGCTAAAGACTGTTGATCCTGAGCCTTGGCTCTAAGCTTCTCTAAGCTAGGATCCTCTTGTTGCCGTGATTTTACTTCTACAACTAGAGATGATACGGCTATATCCTGAATTATGACCCCACTATCACCTGCCTCTAACAATATGACTCCTAAGCTAGCTAACTGATGAAGCTTTCACACTAGCTCCCGCTTATCAACACCTAAATGGGATAAACTACCCATAGATTTTTGACTGAGGGCATCGGCTACCAAATTCGCCTTTCCTGGATGATATGAAATATCCACGTCGTAGTCTTTCAATAACTCAAACCATCGACGCTGTCACAGATTTAACTCCTTCTGTCTAAATATATATTGAAGGCTCTTATGATCTATGAAGATGTCAATATGAACGCTATACAAATAGTGTCTCCAGATCTTTAACGCATGCACAACTGCAGCCAACTCTAAATCGTGGGTCGGATAGTTCTTCTCATACTTTCTCAACTGCCTTGAAGTATATGCAATACCCTTACCATGTTGCATTAGAACACATCCTAACCCAACACCAGAAGTATCACAATAAATCGCATATCCTTCTGAACCGTCTGGCAATGCAAGAACTGGTGCTGATGTCAACCTGTCCTTCAGCTCCTGGAAAATATGCTCGCAAGCCTCAGTGCACTGGAACTTAGCTGCTGTTTGAGTCAACTTCGTTAATGGTGCTGAAAGTGAAGACAACCCCTTTACAAACCTTCTGTAGTACCTAGCTAACCCTAAGAAACTACGAACCTCAGTCGAAGTCATAAGTCTGGGCCAAGTCTTTACGGCCTCAATCTTCTGTGTATCAACTGTAATTCCTGCATCTAATACAATATGGCCTAGGAAAGCCACAAATCTTAATCAGAACTCACACTTAGAAAACTTTGCATAAAGTTCTCGGTCTCGAAGAACCTGAAGGAGTGCTCGCAGAAGATTTGCATGCTCATCTTTTGAACGTGAATATACCAAAATATCATCAATAAATACAAACACAAACAAGTCTAGATATGGCCTGAATATACTATTCATTGTTGGGGCATTAGTTAATCCAAAAGACATTACCAAGAACTCAAAGTGTCCATATCTAGTTCTAAAAGTTGTGTTTGGAACGTCTTTCTCCTGAACTCGTATCTGGTGCTACCCTGATCTTAAATCAATCTTTCAGAAACACTTAGCACCTTGTAACTGATCAAACAAGTCATCTATCCTCGGAAGGGAATACTTATTCTTTATAGTTGTCTTATTCAGCTGTTGGTAATCGATACACATTCTTAGTGAACCATCTTTCTTTCTTACGACCAACACTGGTGCACCCATGGTGAAACACTAGGCCTAATAAAGCCTTTATCCAGCAAGTCTTTCAGCTGATCCTTCAACTCATTTAGCTCAACAGGAGCCATTCCATAAGGAGGGATGGATATGGGTTGTGTACCTGGTAGCATATGGATAGCAAAATCAATTTCTCGTTCTAGAGGGATACCAGGAAATTCGTCTGGAAATACATCTAAAAACTCATTAACTACCGGAATAGACTAAAGAGTCGGTGGCTCTGCATCTATATTATGAACACGAACAAGATGATAAATACAACCCGTGGTAATCATCCTCCTCACCTTAATATAGGAAATAAACCTACCTTTCGGTGTTGTTGTATCGCCTTTCCATTCCAGAACTACTTCTCCTGGAAAGTGGAATCTAGCAATCTTCGTCCGGCATTCAACATTAGCATAACAAGACGTTAATCAGTCCATACCCATAATGACGTCAAAATCAACCATCTCTAATTCTACCAGGTCTACAGAGGTCTAACGGTCGATAATTTCTACTGTACAACCTCGATAGACTCTCCTGGAAATAATAGACTCACCAACTGGTGTAGATACAATAAAGGGTCGATCTAATGACTCCACTACTATGCATAACTTTCCTGCTATAAATAGAGTAACATAAGATAGAGTAGATCCAGGATCTATCAAAGCATAAACACAATGGGAGCAAACAATCAATGTACCTATCACAACATCTAGTAATGACTATAAGTCCTGTTGGCCGGCTAGTGAATATGTATGGTTCTGGCCACTACCAGAACTAGATGATCCCTCTCTGCCTCCGCCTCTACCTCTACCCACTGAAGTGTGGGGTCCACGTCCTGTAGATTATACTAATGAGGAGGAACCAACTACTAACCTGGTCGACTGACCTATACCACCCTAACCTATGGTCGGGTAGTTTCTCCACCCATGCCCCTCATGTCCACAAGAATAATAACCTGTGGAACCCTGTCTGCACCAACCGAAATGCATCCTACCTCAAGTAGCGCAACACGGCGGTGTTGTCCTAGCCTGCTTGAACCCCTCTGCTACTAAGAGATTGATGCTTGTGAACCCTCACTTAGGCCTGACTAACTCTGACGATCAAATCTACTACCCTGAAATTGCTGTAGTGGAGGTCTAGGTGGCCTACTAGAATATCGAGGTCTAGGAACCCTAAAAATCTCCCAGTGAACCAACGGGCCTAGCCCATTTCTGTCTTTGTCTCTCGACCCTCTCACTCGTATACTATAGATGTCGGCGATCCTCTATGCCCTGTGCAAAGGCCTGAATCTGTGAGATATCCATATTATCATTTAGTGCAACGATAGAACAAGCATCGATATAGTCTGAGTCGAGCCCTCCCACAAATCTGCACACACTATCATGCATCGTATCAACAAATGTTGGTGCATATCTAGCTAATGAATCAAATCTTAGCCCGTACTGTCGAACACTTATTGCTGCCCTGTCGGAGGTTCAGAAACTGGTCCACCCGGCCATCCCTAATCTCTCGAGGTAAATAGTGATCTATGAAAGCTCTGTAAAGTTATCCCAAGTGGGTAGGGATGAATCTTTTCCCCTAGATCTCTCCCAACTCTCATACCACAATACTGCAACATCGAGTAATCGAAATGTTTCTAACTCAACTGACTCAGTCACTGAGGCATGCAAGACTCTAAAGATCCTATGAAGTTGATCAATAAAGTGTTGAGGGTCTTCTCTGCGATCTATCCCTGTAAACTGTGGAGGATTCAAGGCAAGAAATTCACGAACTCTCAAACTTCCAGGCCCCTCAGAAGGTCCGGCAATATCTGGCGCAACTGGTTGGTACTGTGCAACTATTAACTGTGCTAACATATATACTGCACTCTTGAAATCCTGATCAGATGGAATAGGAGGAACTAGAGGTGGTACTGCTGGTGGAGCCGGAAATCCTGTAGCCCACGGAGGCTCCTGAAGCTGTGGAGAAGCTATAGGGGGCTGAGAGGATGTCTCCCCCTAGGTCTCACAATAGGCAGCCTCCACAGGTGGTACCTTACTAGTACCCTCGCCTATTGTTATATCTAGTCCCTGGCTAATTGTGATCTGTCTGGAGTCAGCCATCTCTATCTGCATACAAATACTAATTATAAGCCAAAAATCTCAACCCTTAAGGCACCGCTCTATAGCACGAGGTGAGCAAAAGAAATATAGTCATTCTAACATGTTCAGTAGCTTCTTGTTTATTGAATGTGGTACACAACACATTTATAAACAAGACTCTAGGAGACACGGCTTGCAGACTCCCTAGGATACGACGTTTCTCTGATACCAAGTTTGTCACACCCCAAACTCGAGGAGCGCAACTACCTCATAATGCTAAAACTCAAGCTCGAATCGACCCTGCTGAACCATTTTCTACTAGCGCATGGCAACCAAAAACAGTCAAGAAAACAAAAAAGTATATCTCGGCTTAAAATTTAGCCCTCGACCGGAATGCCCCTGTAAATAGATCCATAAAAGAAATAGTTATTCCCAAGAGTTCATATAAAGAAACAACCAACTAGCACGGAAGTCCTGATTGGGATGTTGAGGACACCATGATCTCTATACCGAAACTGAAACCAGGTATATCAAGACAATGCATCACACAACTAACAAGCTTCAGCAAACCAACAAACTAGGCCAACATGGCCATAGTATAGCTATAAACCCCACACACTAGTCTGCAAGCCTCTAAGAGTAGTAACGATTGGCGGGACAGCGCCCCAGCCTACCCATGAAAATATATACAACAAAAGCTAGCAAACCTCCTAACTCTGGCAACTCCGGAGGAAAGGGGCTAGCCAACCAGATAAAAGTCAATCCTGTTGCTGAGGAGGTCTACTCGATCGTCTGTCAGGACCTTCATGCATGAATGCAATGCCCCCAAGGCAATGGAGCGTCGGTACAAAATAATGAACAGAGTATGAAAGGCAAAACACTATGAGGAGGTACCCTGATATACTGGAATAATCTGATAAATAAATCAAGAATAAGAAAAGTGTACTGACCTTCTCCTAAATCTAAACTTATCAAAAATAATAAAACAACAACCTAACCAAGCCCCCATAAGCTCGGCAGGTACAAACAACATAAGACCACCTACTCAAGCCCTCATAAGCCCAGAAGGTGCCAATCAATCTGCATACCCCTATCGATAGTCCCCTAGCCCCGTAGGCAGTCACATATCCCTCTTAGGCAATAGTATAGCCCCGTAGGAAGCACATAGCCCTCTTAAGCATCAATATAGCATTTAGGCATCTCATAGCCCTCTACGCTATAACATGACCCGTAGGCAACTCATAGCTCTTCTAGGTGTCAAGATAGCCCTGTAAGCAACTCATAGCCCTTTTAGGAGTCAATATAGCCTTGTAGGCAACTCATAGCCCTTCTAAGCATCAATATAGCCCTGTCGACATAATATAGCCCATCTAGGCATATATCACATTCTTGCAGCTAACTACAATAGCCCAAAGGCAACACTAACAATCTAATAACTAAAAGCGAACAATTTAGTTATCAGCAACCTATACAAATAGCCTCTAAGTCGTGTCCAACATAAGAATGCTACTACTGAATAAGAATCCCGAAAAGAGAGGATTATACCCACTAGAGCACCCAACAATCAACAATAATGGCTACAATTATAACACTGATAACAACTTAATTACATTGCTCCTAAGCTTTAAGGAAACATGCCGTAAGAAGAGAATAGCCTTAACATACCATTTTCGCTAAATTCACGTGGCCTAACGACTTTTACTCATAACTCCTCTATACTACAACAAGGTAAGACCATAATCAACACGCAAAAATAAAAGATACCATGACAATATGATAAAAAATATGTATTTCCATCGCAAATTGCTATTTGCTGCTTATAAAAGCTAAAGTCGATGAAAGAAGGGTCTTACCTCGATCTTAGGTTTGTAATATGCCTCAAAACCTTCAAATATATTCAAACCCTTGTTATCCCAACACTAAAGTGTGATATGCTATGAAATCGATAAAACAAATTATACCACGATGATGAGCCCAACGCGTAGAACAACTTTCGTCAAGGACTTACGTCGAGAAAATCTATACTTCACTTGATCCTAGAAATGGGTTTCTCTAATTTTTCTGGTTCTTGGCTTAAAAATGAAGAAAAAATTCGAAGAAGAAGATATATGTAACATTCCACCGACTTAGGGCCCCACCTCACGTGCCTGCTTGTGCAGTCCCACAAAAACGTGAATACCTCTCTATTCTAAAGTCGTATGAATAAACGGTTTGATGAGTTGGAAACTAGACTCGTAGACCTTCGATTCGATAGGTTGAGGGCCCCATAACTCTTTATAGATTGGGAGAAAACCTCCAAGACATTTGACCCAAATTTTAGAGAAATCTTTAAGAAGGAACTTACGATAACTTCCGCCAACTTTTATTTTGCCACTTACCTAACTTCAAGACTTGAGATACAACACTTGAACACTTAAAATAAGACATACTACATCATTCTTAATTTATTACCTATCCTCCTTGTCTTTCCATGGAGATACGAGTAATTTTAGACGTTTCGAGAAGTTGGGGTGTTACAACAATCTTCAGTACATTCTCATAATCATACAATCAAGTCGTGATTCATGGCATTCATTGTGATATATCCTCATTTACAACAAGAGTGATCAATAATGCAGCATTCACATACATACATGCATCATAATGAAGCAAAGACAAACATACATCACACAATCATAGAATCACAACCATCACCTACCTCGAAACAAGTTTGAAACCCTAAGAAACTTTATCCTTCCCTTTCTGGATTCGTTCGGCTTGTACTTGGTCTACAAACAATCAATATAATACGGGAATTGATAAAAAAAATCACTAATTACCCGGATTACTAACAATTCTAACAACCCTAGATCATACCCATGATCCCAAGTATCCAAATTAGGGCTTTTTCCACCATAATTCCATATTAAAACCCTTCCCCATAGATAATTACCTATTAGATTACGTTCTACGGATCGAAAAATGGATTCGAGGAGTTTAAATCTTATCTTTAGCCTTAAGAATGGTGGAAAACTGTCAAGAATTGCCTGGGGTTCGTTCCTTAGCTCTAAAAACTGAAAACTGACGTTTTGAGGTTTATTTACGACTTTAAGTCGCGTCGCGCCCACCACAGCAGTCCTCACCCTGCTACAGCGTCCTCGCTAGATCAACAAAAATCTCCGCCAAAGCGGCTTGCATGAAACAGTGAGCTATTTTAATAATTTCAAGACCCACATTTCACAACGCAGCTTCCACCAACGACTCAGAAAATACCCATTCACACTAGGATCAATTTCGGGAGTTGTACTCGCCCGAATTCAATTCCGTAAAGTCGTACAGATTCCTTAACGACTTATCTAACTACTCATGTAATCAAAAACATAATTAGATCAACCAATTGCTACCAGATTTCTCTAAACTTTAAAGACTCTGATTTCGTCCAAATCTGGACTAGGTTGAGAAATTACAAGTTACTAAGAAAAAGTTTTCCGACCCAAAAAAATTTCCCTTTGGCTTTTCTATAACGACAGAACCCGGTCATTACAAAAATCAATGATTCAATGATAACTAACAAAAAAAATATATATTAAAATAAGCATTACTTACTTACTTTGAGCCTTCCAACGGTAGTGGAATGCTATCACGAAAAATGTATGCCAAAGGATCACTTAAAATTGTGAGTGTCACTTAAAATGCATATAGAATTACAGATCTCATTTATTATCACAATTTATATCATTATATACGATCACATAGACTGCTAATATAGTAGGATAATACCATTATGATTCTAAATCATAATGTATACCATTGTGGATACCAATATAATATGTTCATAATTCGTGCCAATAACAATAACATATTAATCCTGCATATAATTTAAACCAACAAAACAACTAAGATATACAATTCTATATCATATATTGTACAATTTTAATCAATATAAATTAAAGATATACTAAACATAATTGCATATAGAGTAAATCACTTTCAAAATTTTAAAATAAACAAAAATATAAAATAAAGATTATCAAGTACAAAAAAGTAAAGCAGCAAAAAAATAATTATTTTTTCAAACATAAAATATATATAAAAACACCTTGAATAATATTGTCCTTTTCATGCTATCACGTTTAATGTCTTTTGTTTTCCCATCATCCACACATGATTTCTACAAAAAAAAATAACTAACCAAAATATATTATGCATGTTTAAAATCGGAAACCAAACAATATTCAATTTATTGAAAAAAAAATAGATACCTTGGACATTGGTTTCGATTTGGATTTGGTCACCTTGAAGAGACAGATTTTTTTACAATTGATATCTCGTCTTCAAAGTCGTTGTCATGAAGGTACTCAACATTCATAATAAGTTTTCTTCACTTTTTTCCCTGTAAAATTGGGCGTAGCAATGTTTGAGTTTACACCAACTCCTTTTTCTTTACCTCTTTCAAATTCACTTTTGGGTCAAGGAGTGAAAGTATTTAACTCAAAATTTGGAGTTGAACAAACAACCGGACCATTGACATCGATTTTACCCTTGATCAAACGAGGACTCTTTCGGGGAGTATTATCAAAAATGACTTTCTTACTTATAATCAATTTTTTGAAGAAGCGTAAATATTGTTTTGTGGTATGAGATGAATTTGAAAAGAAACTTAAGAAAATGCAAGTAATTTGTTACTGAATTTTTACAAGAAGTGATACAAAACCTTTCCTTGAAAGATGTGGCATTGAAAAGATAAAAAAAAAGTGTGCAACGTTAATTCCAAGAAAAAAAGAGTGTAGCAATGGTAAGTTAACAAGAGAGAGAAAGTGAGATATTTATTAAAAGAATGTATCTAAATATAATTGTGATTGAAATTCTAAAAGGTAAAATATGAGTCCCAAAATATCAGCCCACTAACTAATAAAATAGGTGAAAATCATGTATTTATTAATTTTATAATAAAGTGTCATATTTGTAATTAAAATGTTAATGTTATAAATAAAAAGACTAAAATAACAATATGTAAAGTAAGGTCCTAAATAGTATAGTCTTGTAATTTTTCCTACTATTTTGTGGATGCTTTGGAATTCTGGTGTATATATTAATGTCCATTTTAACATTGTTAAGTTGTTTGCATTGCAACGTCAACAAAGCTGCATTTCTTTTATTCATTTTATA
The DNA here is from genome assembly GCA_029007595.1 of Solanum commersonii. NCBI lineage: Eukaryota > Viridiplantae > Streptophyta > Magnoliopsida > Solanales > Solanaceae > Solanum > Solanum commersonii. The sequence goes on from JAJTWQ010000038.1 coordinate 2,513,436, forward strand.
AATCACACATCAACAATTTGAATGATAAACCTACAATAAAAGTAGGATACAAGGTAAAACTTCAATAAAACGGTAGGGTAAAAAATAAAATAAGTTTTTTAAATAATAAGTAAAGACAAAATGAAAATAAAATAAAAAATATTAAAGTACCGATGTAATCTCACCAAATCGGTCGTTAACATAAAATGAGATATTTCATCATTACCTAAAGATGAATTTAAACATAAGGTACAATTAATTTGAGTAACGATCAAAACAAACATGATATTTAAACTAAATCCCTGCAATACACTACTCATTTAGGGAAAGTCGCTTCTTTTTTCCAAGACATTTCCGCAACTCTTTATCACTATTTCACTTTCTATAAAATATAGTATCAGTCTCCTTACTTTATAAGGCACGAGAAAATATTTCAAAATTTTCTATGGTAAAATATTAATGACATTCGATTCAAATGACCAAATAAGGTAAATGTTCAAAGAAGTCGCTTATTTTTGTTTTGACTTCGAGAAGTCATCCAAAAGGATGATAGTAGAAAGTAACATTTAATTTGTCCTTCAATATTTTTCTGGAAGTCATCCAACTATAACTATATATAATCAACATCTATAGTCATTTTGGCTTGAAATAAAATTTTGGAAATCTTGGAGACTAGTATATATACATATACATATATATATATATATGTGTGTGTGTGTATCCAACCGACCAAAACCCTCAAAATTGGCAAACCATTTTGTTCAAAGGAAGTGACAGCCATGGACGTCAAAAGCACATCTTGCAAAAGAAGAAGAATCACTCATGTCACAAAAATGAGGATTATCGATATTCCATCGGTGATTTTGATCGAATTCTTTCAAGATTGTCAATTAAGACCATTTTCCGATGTAGCACTATGTGTAAACTTTGGTACAATCTTTTATCTTATGAACTTTTATTTGTTAACATGTATCAAACAAGATCCCTTAAATTCCCTTGCATATATCTTATCGATGGTGTGGGCAAGCCTTCACTTCTAGAACTCAAAACAGAGTATAATTATTATGTTCACCGTTGTAATAGCCCCATTCAGTTGACCACTAATTTTCACTACCCTCTAGGGAGAGTGTTTTTAGTTGGTTTATGTAATGGACTCACCTACTTCGCGTATGATCCAACGCATATTGAGAAGCATTCTATTTATATTAGTAATCCTCTTCTGGGTGAGTATTTCGAACTCTAATTTCCCCAACGGGAGACAAGTGTTTGTCGTGTTACTTATGGATTTTGCTTTAGCAAAGCATCTAGAAAGTATAAGGTATTGAGATTAGTCGTTAGAGAGATTACTAAATTATCAGAATTGGAGATTTATACTCTTGGAGTTGGTGAGAAATGGAGAATTGAGGGTGAAATTCCATGTCCTGTATGGTATAATTTCGGTAAGGTTAATATCAATGGTTCTCTTCATTGGATGGATAGCGAAAAAAATGACATCATTTACTCCTTCAATATTAAGACGGAAAAGGTGAAGTCCCTGCCAACTCCACCGGGACTGTTAAATCCAACCTAGAACTTGAAGCTAGTAGAGTTGGGGAATTATTTATGTTTGATTGATTATTACAACTTGTCCACTAATATTGATATTTGGTGGATGAAAGAGTTTGAGAAATAGTGTTTTGCCAAGTGATTGTTAAACTTTGAAATGATATGATTTGATAAGATTTAACTGCTCTGTTCGATTTTGAAATGCTTCTACTGATTACAAGAAAAGTATAAATGGGTGTTGACATTGATGAATCCCATAGCTAACGGCGGGTTCGTTTGACCTGGTGCACTTTGTAGTTATAGATTTCCGATAAAGCCCTTGCTAGTGGGAAGGTAGAACTAGTATATTGTTACTGATATTCCTCGAGTAGGGATCTACTGATATGAATATTTAACTCATTTATGAGGAGTTTACTTTTATTAGTTACTTCTTAAAGAGAAGGCCACATTGATTACATGATTCATCCTTGGAAACCTCCCAGTTATAAGATTTGATATGGAAATGCTTTTCTGAGTTTACTATTAAGTATTTACATTGATTTTGCTTATATGAGGAACATAAAATTGAATATTGTTATTGTTTCTGAAAGAGTATTATTTCATCATTATGATTATAATACTAGCATGTTTTCTGACTTGTCCCTCATTAAAATGGTTGTGACTAAGTATTATTACACATTGAGCTAGTGTATCACTCCTCGCTAATCGTTTTTACAAAGAACTCAGGTGGTATTGAAGAGGATTTCATTAACTAGAGAGTGTGATTTGGAAATATCTGGTGAACCCCGCATTGCTTCGCGTGGCAAGAGAACTACTGATTTGCTATGATTTATTTAGTTTCTTTAAAAAAAAAAAACTCTTAGAGTAGCTCCATTCGTCATTCCTTTTATTTGAGTCATGATTAATCTTTCTTATTGTAGTCAAGTGACTAGCTTGGAACCTCTTTTTCGTATTTGAAGATGAATTGGTTTTATTGTGTGATAATTAGATCATTGATGGATATTATGTCATGGCTTATAGTTGCTATTAGTTGTGTTGTGAATTTCTAAAACAGGAAAAATTCAGGATAGGCCTAGATATAAAAGAACTCTGCCTGATTTTCTGTAGAATTTTTGTAAGGCTTGCTTTGGGATTCTCCCCCTTAGCGCCGGTCACATTCCTAACTTGGGTCGTGAGTTGGTATCAGAGCCCTAGGTTATTCTTGTGACTTATGGAGCACATGTTAATACTAGAATCTCAATTATGGGTATGTTGCCGGCCATTTCTATAATCGTGACTCTGCGAGGACGTGATAGGATGTGTCTGTCTTTCTTTCTCATTCCTCTTTATGTGGGTGACTAATATGGTCTACTAGATGAATTTAACATTGTTTATCTTTCCATCGCATGTCTTGAAACTAGTCACCCAATAACAAGAATAGTCCAAAGGTTTGGAGTCATCAATGGTCACCGTGTAAACATTGTCTCTTCCAATTAAGGGGAGCTTACTGAAGTAGTTGAAAAGGCCAAGAAAAAGGTCGGTATGCCACTTTGAGGGATTTTAATTTGTGCACATATGTGAAATATAATATATCTCTTTTTGGAAAGAGCACTACTCTGTCACTTGAGCAATATGAGAATGTTATTGTTAACCCACATATGTTCCTGTAATGAGTTAGAGATATTAATGGACATAATGAATGGAGTCAGACAACTAATAGGTCCCAAGACCATCTTCAAGAAGCTACAATGATCCAGACTTTCAAAAAAAAGTAGGCTTAGGAGTTTCTAAAGATGAAACCTCCAAGATTCGTAGGTTCTAACAACTCAAATCTTAGAGATTTTTTGGTATAAATTCATGGGTAAATTACTTAAGGCCTTACGAGCTCTAGCATGTTCCAACAAGAGTATTGCAAGTATGTCAACGTTCAGATGGTGAACATGACAAGATACATGGTATAATATGGTATTGTTCAAAATACCCATAGGGGAACACCAACGACTTTAGGTGATTTACTAAGTTATTTATGGATGATTTCTTTCTTGACAATTGAAAATGTGTAACTTGTTAAGGATTTTAAGAAAGTTGTTCCAAATAATGTATTGAACTGATATATGACTCTAGATTTTTTGATTAAATAGATGTGATCCCTACTTATTATCTAACGAAGTATTATTAAGAGGTTTGTTGGAGGGTTTGTGTGCCCCATAAACTACCTTACAAATGAAGGCCTTAACATACTTTGAGGTAATTGATATTGCTAAGAGATTGGAAATATGTAATGTGATAATTGGTCAATCAAACAGTTATTCGAGAAGGCCAAAACAAAGAAATCCTTCTACGAGAATTGTAGTAAAAAGTTGGAAATTGTGAATGCTCAAGACATTGGGCAATACTTTTATTGGTTTCTACTCCTGTGGCATATTTTTCTTTTGTTCGACATGTATACAATGCTTGTCAAGATAGGATTGAGGGAAAGGATTACATAACTAACCAGATCATATTTATATGGTTTAATTGATATGTCATTGTGGTGAATGGGTTATTTTCCTCTCAGAATACTCTCAAATGTCATGAGAAGATAGTTTAGTTGAGAATCAATGAATCTATTGTTTTCAAAAGAAGAAAAAAGCAAGAGAATGGGAGTTACAAAAATAGGAAATATTTTATCTTTTATTGTTGTGACTTAGTGTCCAATGAAGAAAAATTCATATGCTTCCTATCAATGGTAAACGAAATGGTATGTGGTAAGACATGAAATAGACCATACACCTAGTTGGAAACATGCCATTAGTGAGAGAATTAAAGGATGTGTTTTCTATGGATTTGTTTCAATTACCTCCGATACAAGAAATAGATTTTTGGTAATGATTTGGCACCTGCAACCTAGCCCATTTTGATACCTCCATATCATATGATATCAATGTAGTAAAGTGAGCTAAGAAATAATTGGTGGACCGACTGAAAAAGTTCTTTATAGGACGCAATTGTACACAAATACCTGGTGAAGAAAAAAGGCTCACGTACTTGGAAATATTATTGACTACAATAGTTTAACTATGTAACAATATGCAATAAGGAACGACTGCCTCGTATAAATGACCAATTTGATATGTTTCATGGAGCCGTATAATTCTCAAATATTGATCTTTTGGTTGGTTCCCATAAGTCTAGAATTGACGAAAATATTTTAAGATAGCTTTCAAAAACTTGACAGAGGCATTAAAAAGTTTTATGTGATATCTTTTGGACTGGCATAGGCTCCTGTTGCTATAAAGGCATTACTTGAAAGATATGTGTGTAACATCCGCCAATTTGAAATAGCTATGAAGAAGCTTAGAATTGGAAATAGTCATTTTTTTTTTTGAAAGAATTAAAAATCTGGAAATTTAGCCAAGTATGGAAAAAAATGAGTTTTTGGTCAACTTTGAACAGTCATAACTCCTAGCTCAGGATGAGTTAGGTGTATTTCCAGTTATGTTTGCAAAGCTCATGGAATGATCTTTCCAATGCCGTTGTTGCACGATTCCGAGTTTGTATGAGTGAGTTATGCCCTTTGAAAGTTGGGCTATTGGCAGGGCAGTTTAGTCTGAATTTGTAAGGGTATTTTGATCCTTTCCCTAACCATTTCTTTTGGTTATATTAAGGGTATAGACTGATTTTAAATCAGTTTTCCCTTTTAAAAAGTGAGGGTTAAGGCTTTGAGAGAGAAGAGAAGAAGAACAGGAGGAGGAGAAGAAGAAGCAAGGTTCGTAGAGATCGTTGTGGATTTCGTGGGGGGTGATCCCTATTAAGGTATGTGAGATCATAGTGTTGGGTTGGTTCATTCCCCACACGCCAAACTTGTTTTAATTTCGAGAAAAAAAAGATTGGTTGTGTTTGTGGTTGTGTTTGTTGAAGTTAAGGTTGTGTTGTTGAAGTTTCTTGTTGGTTTGGTGTATGTTTCCGGTTGTGATTTCGAGTTGAATCTATTGTATAGTAAGGGGATTTATGATTCTAAGTGTTTGGGCCTGGAAACTTTGAAGTTAAGAAGGTTTAGAGTTGGAACAAGAAGGAGAAATGTCGGATTTTTGGGCAAAAAGGCTGGGGCGTCGCGCCATCCAGCGCACCCCAACAGGGGTTTTGAAGTTTCCCCCTTGTGGTGGCGCACCTAGCAGAGCCCCCACCAAGCCCCTCTGAAGTCTAAATGCTGGCGCCCCGTGCCTCTCAGAGCGCCAAGGACACCAATCCTTCCCATTCCTTCCCACTTTTTCATACATATTCCTTGGTAATGTACCTATGTTTTATAGTTGTTTTCAACATTCTAAGGTACATCTAGACATCCCAAACTCATCCATAAACATGAGATCATTACCCTTGAATCCATAATCCAATTCGAGGGAAGTTAGGATCGAAGTCAAGTAAAGTTAGAAGTCAAGTGAAGTTAGAGTCAAGCTTAGAAGTTAAGAAGTAAGTCAAAGCAAGTCTTTAAAGTTTTTCAAGAGTCTTTATTGAATGTTTTAACTTCATTTTAAGGCTCAAGTTTCAAGTTGAGTAAAGAATATAGAGTTTCAAGTTAAGTAAAGATTATAGAGTTTCAAGTTAAGCCAAGAGTAAAGAGTCAAGTTTATTTCTCAAAAGTTATTAGGGAACTAAGTATTCCCAAAGAAGTTTATAAATGTTTTCACATTTAAGATGAGAGGAAACTGAGATTTCCAAAAGAGTTCTGAACAGTTTGAGTACCATCTCTTTTAAGAAAAGATGAGTTTTGCGAAAGAGTTTCTAAAACATGATTAGTATGGCAATCGAGTATGTCATCAATGTTTAAACAATTTGGTCTCTAGATATACCATCAATTTTTATGCAGTATGACTTCCCGAGTCATCAATGATCATATTAAAAATATGGTTTTGATATGTTCTTTTTAGAAAGAGTTTTCAAGAGCAATTACCTCTTTTAAGAGGGTAGTTTGAGCAATTATTTCAAACTAAAGAAAGATGTGTTTAAAACACTTATGAGCTAAAGTATTTTTGGGAGTAGTCTTGAGCACCGAATTGGGGACACGAGTTCATATTAACTCAACTCTCCATAAGAACCATGTAGCCAAACATGGGATTTGACGGGTCATACTTTTTAGATGATCATGTAAAGTTAAGATAGTGGATCCATTAAGTTAAAGTTAAAGTAAGGTCCTATATCACGATAAGGTATAGGATGGTCCTTGGGCAACGTGAGGTAAAACGTTGTATCACCACTTAGGCATGTAGTGGTGGCAGAGAAACTCCCACAGTAGAAATTGCATGGTTCCTTGAGGGGTTCTGCTTAGTATGGATGGGGTATGGGACTTCATTCATGCATTGCACAAGTAGACTTTGAGAGAAAGCATGGTATTCTTTATGATATTATAAATATGATTTTTACATCATGTTTTAAATAGTTTTACAAGCTTTATATATATTGCATGTGTCTTATTTCTTTATATTGAGTTCAGTTATTCATGAGTTGAACAAAGCCAAGGTAAGTTCTCTTTTGTATCCTTTTCAAGCTTAAGTTGTTTAGCTATCCAGCTCGCATACTCGTACATTCCATGTACTAATGCCAGTTAGCCTGCATCTTATTATGATGCAGACGCAGGTACCTAGGATCAGCATCCAGCACGCCGTTGATCCAGCTGAGCACTCCAGAGTCAATGGTGAGCCTTCTTGCATTCCGGATGACTCTGTTATTTCAATTTTTCTAGTTTTGTTTTATTAGGATGTTGCATGGTCTGTCCCAATATTCATCTCAGTATTATAGAGGCTTCATAGACAGTCAGTCAGTTAGTGTTGAGTCTCTCATCTGTGTATATGTAAATATTCTATTTTGAGACTCGAGTTGCCTTTTTGGCCAGATTTTATCAGTTAAGTTGTCTTATGACCTTTCATTGCATGGAGTTTTTTGTTGAGTTAGGTTTCCTCTTAGTTAAGAAAGCCAGGACAAGGGTTCGCTTGGGGGCTAGCAATGGTCTTCGAGTGCCGGCCACGTTCAGGGTGTAGGCTCGGGGCGTGAAAATGTGCCAATGGTTAGTGATCGTACATGAGTGTACTCTCATGACTATAATCAACAAAAGGATCATCTCTAGATGGTATTTCAGACACAATAAGATTATCAACTTTATGTCGAATTTTCCAAGTGTAAAATGTATCGGCAAATTGAAATTATTATGTGTACTAAGAAGATAGAATCACTTGACAGTCTACTATAAATATTTGGTTGAGTAGTTCTAAAGAATTGTTGTGTTTCTGACCAAATTATAAAAAGAAAAGAAACAAATTTCAGTAGATAATAGAATGTGAGTAGAGCTTTATAAGCTCAAGACATATTGACCACCATTCGAGTAATAATGCTATTGTTAGCATCTGGAGCATTCATGGTGCTTTGAGGATGGAATAGAATGTGTTCTTATATAAGATGGTCATGTAATAGCTTATGTTTCGAGAAAGCTAAATTAGTAGGGAGCAGAACTATCCCCCTCATAATTTGAAGATAGTCTCGATGATAATTGGTGTAGAGATTTAGATGTGCTATTTGTACAATGAAACCAACAAGATTTATCTAGGCCTACAAGAACTTGATATTTATGTTCAGAAGGAAAGATTTGATTCTTCAATCTACACCAACTGAGGAAACTACTCAATGACTGAAAAATTTACTATTCAGTGTCATCTGGAAAAGGAAAATGTTAAGACAGATGCTTTGGGAAGTAAATCCATAGGTTATTTGATATGCAACTCTTGCGAATATATTTTGACCTAAGATGTACACACACTCAAGGATGTGGATATCAAATTATTGTGAGTAACTCAAAGACATTGTTGTCTTATGTTCAAGGCAAGCCTTTATTAATAGAACACATCGAGGCCACCTATTACAAGGATGAGAAGTTGTGTGACTATTGAAATAAGGTTCTAGTGAGTAAAGACACGAATATGAGTATTGACAATTATGTTGCCTTTAAACTAAGAGGCCGATTATGATAATTGAACATAGATGGTGTGAGAGAGGTTATTGTTCATGAATCCATAACATTAAATAGATTATTGACCTTGGATCTACTAAGGTGTATCGTGAAATAAATCAATTATATTGGCAGAAATAGATGAAGAAAGATGGTATTGACTCTGTTTCTAGTTGTTGGACCTTATCAGTAGGCCAAGGTTGAGTTCAAATGGCTTGTAGCCAATTTTCACCACTATACATCCAAAGTGGAAATGGAAAAGAGTTACTATGAATTTTATGGTCAAACTATTATAATACCCTTAGAGGTCTTGACCCTATATGGGTACATTTAAAATCATTTTTACAATGTAAGCACATATTTTTTTACTGGTCAAAATCAAATGCAATGGATAAAAATATGCACAAACTTACATGAGTGGAATTGTTTGACTCCAAAGGATTCTGTGTTAATCATTTCTGATAGAGGATAACTGTTCACTTCATATCTTGGAAATGTTTCCAAGAAGCCTCGAGTATATTATGATTAGATATTATAGTACCATATTTCATTTGCAGAGGAAGGTCAGTACGTGTGTACTATACTAACTCTAGGGGACATATTAATTAAGAATTTGCACTCTTGATTTTAGAGGTAATTGGGTTACTTACCTATCTTAGCTGACTTGCATACAAAATAAAAGTTTAGTCAAGATTTCATATGGTGACGTATGAAGCCTAGTATGATAGGCAATTTATTGTTATTGAGAAGGCTACTGTATGGGACTAAACTTGTTTCAAGAAGCTATTGACAAAGTCCAAATAACCAGACAAAGCTCGCTTATAACTCATAGCAAATAAAAACATTATGGAGATAAGCGAAGAAAGGACTTAGTGTTCAATGTTGGGGATAAAGTGTTCCTATGAGTCTCTCCTATGAAAGATGAGACACGAGATATTTGACCAGGTAGGAGTAGTGGTGTATTTTTTGTCGGTTCTTCATGAGATGTCTTCCATCCATTTTGTGTTTCATGTCTCTAGGATAAGGAATTATATATCAGGTTTCTCTCATGTGCTTGAAACATCGACTATGTTAATTGATGAGAACTTAATGTATGAAGAGGAACCAATGTCTATTGTTGATAGGCAAGTAAGAAGGTTACAGTCAAAAGAAATTATATCCGTAAAAGTCTTATGGAAAAATCAAACCATTGAAAAAAAAGCTACTTGGGAATCAGAAAATGGTATGTGAATCAAGTACCTCCACTTGTTTCAATCCACCAGTATGCACTTGCTTAAATCTTAATATGGGGAGAATGTAATGTCCCATATTTAAACAAGGACATATTAGTCTTTAGCAAAAGAAAAAGAAAAAAAATATAAGTGGGACTTAGCCCATCTGAACGTATATAGCGAAAACAAATTAAGATAAAGGGATTTTGGGAGTTCAAAATCTTTTCCCAGCAGCTCTTGAATAAAAAATAATTAAAAAAAAATAACGCCTTCCTGGCTTGTCATTTTGTGAAGGAGCACGAAGATCAAGTTTATCACAGAAAAGAAAAAGAAGAAGTGGAACCTCTGCAATTATAAACATGGATTTCAAGGTATTTTATTTCAGTTCATTGACATGAGTATATATGTACTATCACAGGTTGGGTTAGTGTGATATAGATAATTCGAATATCAATTTTAAAAAATAAATTCACTATCGAATCATATACATATTTCTCCTAAGAGGGAAGAGTCATTTTTAAAAACTAAGGAGAAATAGAATTCATATTTTCTGTTGTTGCTTTGTCCAAGCAAGTTGATGAAGATGTCAATCATTTACTCATTCACTGCAATAACAATCTGTGGAATCTCCTTTTATCGATTTCTGGTGCCCTTTAAAGTATAAGTTCTATATAAATTAAGGACAGAAGAGTTCTGCCCTTGCGGCAGCTATGCAAGTCGATTATCTTATTATTTCCCCTGGTAGATATGAGAATACACATGGACAAAGGAAGATTTTTATTCTACTAACCCTAAGATACTCCTAGTCTCACTATTTGAGTTACATTGTGATGCTTAAATTGAGTTGATGTGTACGTATGGTGGGCAGCAATGATCACGAACTTTTATAGTGAATTAGTTAGTGAAAGTTTCAAACACAAATATTTAAAATGACTCTTTGTTGTTGGAAATTGATCGACTGACAGACCAATGAATAAATATGAGGTGACAAGTGAATAAATATGAGTTGGCGAGTGAGGGGTGACCCGGAACCTTGGGAATTGGGTATTGTAAATTAGTTCATGAAATAACTCTAACAAGGAGATTTAACACGAAATTGCTATGATGTGATTATACATGGACCGAAAAAAAGTCATACGAATTGCTCGAGTGATGAGTTTATAAAGTAAATATGTTACTGAATGCTTTGAACTTGCATGTGGGACGAGTGTTTTACTTGATATGATACTCAAAATATCTTTATTTGAGATGATCTCATTGCTACGAGATATGATTACTGATATTGAAAAGGTTTTACACTTTTTGAGAAATAGTATTTTGTCAGGTGATTGTTAAACTTTGAAATGATATGATTTGATAAGATTTAAATGCTCTGTTCGATTTTCGAATGTTTCTACTGATTATAAGAAAAGTATAAATGGGAGTAGACCTTGATGAATCTCGTAGCTAACGGCGGGTTCGTTAGACCTAGTGCACCTTGTAGTTACAGATTTTCGATAAAGCCCTTGCTAGTAGGAAGGTAGAACTAGTATATTGTTACTGATATCCTCGAGTAGGGATCTACTGATATGAATATTTAAATCCTTTATGAGGAGTTCACTGTTATTGGTTACTTCTTAAAGAGAAGGCCACACTGATTACATGATTCATTCTTGGAAACCTCCCAGCTGTAAGATTTGATAAGAAATGTTTTTTTGAGTTTACTATTAAGTATTTGCATTGATTTAGCTTATATGAGGCACAAAAAATTGAATATTGTTACTTTTTTCTGAAAGAGCATTATTTCATCATTATGATTATTATACTGTCATGTTTTCTGACTTGTCCCTCATTAAAATAGTTTTGACTAAGTATTATTACACACTGAGCTAGCGTCTCACTCCTCGCTAATCATTTTTACAAAGAACTCAGGTGGTATTGAAAAGGATTTCATTAACTAGAGAGTGTGATTTGGTAGTATCTGGTGAGCCCTGCATTGCTTCGTGTGGCAAGAGAACTGTTGATTTTCTATGATATATTTAGTTTCTTTAAAACACCTCTTAGAGTCACTCCATTCGTCATTCCTTTTATTTGAGTCATGATTAGTCTTTCGTATTGTAGTCAAGTGACTAGTTTGGAACCTCTTTTTCGTATTTGGAGATGAATTGGTTTTATTGCGTGACAATTAGATCATTGATGGATATTAAGTCGTGGCTTATAGTTGCTATTAGTTGTGTTGTGAATTTTTGAAACAGGGAAAATTCAGGATTGGCCTAGAAACAAAGGAAACTCTGCCCAATTTTCTATAGAATTTTGGTAAGGCTTGCTTTGGGATTCTCCCCCTTAGCGCCGGTCAAGTTCCTAACTTGGGTCGTGACATAAACCCTCATTCTTTTGGATTTCTTCTTTATACTTTTGTATGTTTCTCTCTACCTTCTCTCAAAAATTATCTTGTTGCACTTGTTTGTGAATGCGGTGTTGTTCTCTTTCAGCTTTCAGGAATCAGCTTGCTGTAGAAACCTTTGTTTCACTCTTACCTCCTACTTCAATAAGACCTGACATTCATAATATTAGAAAAAAAAATTAAGGTAGGAGGAACATCAAATAGCAAGTGCATTATTAGAAGGACTGCATAAGTGAATTCCTGAACCACCATTGCCAAAGGGAATAAGTAAAAAAGAACTGACATTATAATCAATAATGAGCGACCCTGAAGACATTAAAACACTAACTAGAGGCGGTTCAGTGTCTTTAAAAACAAGGCATTCGCCTTCGGCCCCAAAATATGATGGACCTCATTTTTTAGTAATTATAATGGTATTATAAGTTTTTTCTTAAAAATAAAGAAATTATATTGTGTCTTTCAATTTATCTTTCTTACTTTTTTTAGTTCATTTCTTAACATTAAAGACTGTTTTTTTCTTTTTTGTCAATTTTTAAATTTAACTTTTCACATGACATATTTAAGACCATTCGAAAATCTCATTTACTTTTTTTAATATTGTGTCAAGTCAAAATCGGAAAATAGATTAAAACGGATGAAGTACTATCTATGGAAAAAGTATTTTTTTTTCATTAAAAAGAAAGAAATAACTTTGCATCACAAATATAATTTTAAATATACTATCAATTCTACATCTTAAAAAATCTAGAAGAATAGACTTAAAGTATAAGAAATAAAAAATATTAAAAATTTAAGGTGTCCGATTTACTTTTGCTTTTAGGCCATTGATTAGATTGAGCCTCACCTGACACTAACTATATTGGTAAAGAAAACAGTTTATCTTGATCAACTAGTTAAAGAAGTACCATTACCAGAATAAAAATATCTCAAACTGGTCCAGGAGCTTGTTGGCTTACTTTTACTATTGTTGTAAAGCAGTTTTTTCCTGCTTGATAGTAGATAAATCCTTGTCAAATGAGAACTTCTCCACGTCTGTTGCTTGACACTTCTTTAATACCTCTTGCTCCTTTGCTAAAGCATTATTCATGTTCATAGCATACACACCGTAGCGAGCATTAAGACCTTCTTCTTTAGTCCAACATTATACCTCTCCAAAGTGTTAAGACCAGAATTAGTTGTCTCAATCATGTATTTAATATTTACCAATGCTTGATCCATCTCCATAATCCCTCTCCATGGTGTTTTCCTCCAGAATTTGCATTTCCTCGTGAACTTTTTCCGCATCTTTTTTTTTCTTGCATCAACATTTATAGCTTAGCCTAGTCCTTTCCAAGCCTTCGAGTAGCCTACATTACCTTCTCATTTGCCCAATCAGACCACCCTTGGATATTTTTTCTGTAGTGTCTTCAAACGGGAAAGTAGCAACAATATAGCTTCATCTCTCTCATTTTGAGGGATGCTCATCTTAGTCATATTTACATGCCTAGAAATCTAATAATGCCAATATTTAAGCTAATTTTGAATTCAATGTGTTTGTTTATACACTTATCGAGTCTTTTGGTTGTTAATGAACTAACCAACTTGATTAGTTGTGTAGGTGAGCTTAATTCGAGAAACGAGAACGAAAATGGACAATGGGAAACACAAAGGATCCGAGCTGAAAGGAAGAGGATTGAAGAAATGTAAATCAAGGCCTCTCTATATCACGGAGAGGAATTTTGAGCTTGGGTTGTAAAATAACTTTTGAGCAGAACCCTCCGTGTAGCAGTTGCGTCGCGGAGAAGTAGGTTTACTCGCTAATCAAATCCCAGTTATGGCTCCGTGTCGCAGAGAGGGAATCCTAAATTAATTCGCGAGAGTCAAATTGAGGCAGAGTGGTCTATGTAGCTACCGCATCGCGGAGAAGAAAAAAGATCTCAGAGCAAAATCAAGAAATGCCTCTGCATCGCACCCTTGGCTCCATTTTTCGGCCGTTTTGACTTTTAGTATAAGTAGGTCATTAGTTTATTTTATTAAATTATTCTTTTTCTGGGTTTGGAAGAACGACGACTTGGGAAAACGTTTTCACCATTTTTAGGGTTCTTTCCTAAACTCTTTTTCTTTTGATGTCTTTATGTTTATTGAACATTGCTTGATCATATCTTGGATTATGAGTAGATAAATATCCTAGTTCTAGGGTTGTGGCTACATGATGATTGTAATCTATTGAGTTTTTATTGGGTTAATGTCAATTATCATATGAATCTTTCTTATATTCTTGCTTTATGTATTTCGTGACTGATCACCATTGAAATAAATATATTTTCCAAATTGAACTCGGGAGAAAAATAAGAGGATAGAACGTGGGACATAAGGAGCATGATTAAGTCTTTATAACTAGGGTTAATTTGTATCTAGGATAGGAATATACCTACAAACCATGTTTAGGTCACTATATAAGAAGAAATCGTAATGCTCGATACTTAATCCATCCTATCCTCGCTCAACGATGTAGTTAGGGTGTTCTTTATCGTAGGCGATTAGAGGTCGGGAGACCATGATCATACATTTAACCCTGTGATTAATTGATTCAATAGTTGATGTAAACCCATTTAAATGATAATAATTGCAAGAATCTTGATAAAAGTTGCAGCCCTGGACTTTACCCAATCACTGTTTTAAACCCTTGAAATTGAATCCTGTTTATTATATTTTGTTTCAATCTTAGAAGTAGATTATAAATCACTTTTGAAATTTTGATACACTTGTGCTTAACTGAAAGTTAGAGAAATTGAGTGATTCTAAGCGTAAGTCTCTATGGGTACAGTACCCGGCTCTTTATAAGAGCCACTTTAATACTTGAATGACCACGTGCACTTGCGTGTGCGATTTGAACGCAACAAGTTTTTGGCGCTGCTGCTGGGGACTTTAGAATTATAAATTATCTGATTTTTTTTTATCTCTTAAGTTAAAAAACAAGTGTTGACAACTCGATCTTAGCAATTCATTATTGGAGATTATTCTGGAACTTCAAACTGGACGACAATCAAGGATGGGTATCACCTATAACTCAACAGGAAAGATTCGTTCACTACCGGAGAAGGCAAAGACAACTCACATACCTAGTCCCTCTTGTTGCTAGTGAACCAACATCTCTAGTAGCAAGTGTTGAGCAAGAGAAACCTGAAACAATAATGGCTGAGATGAAGGTAAGAGACGTGGCAATCCAACGTCCCACCAATGTAGCATCAAGCATTCAAAAACCTGAAGCTGGTGGAAGATTTGAATTGAACTAGAGTATGGTGCAACTATTGCAAACAATGGGCAGTTCACTGGTCTATCGCACGAGGATCCAACAATTCACATTCAAAATTTCCTCGAGATCAGTGATACTTACACTCCAACTAGAGTGAATGTGGATTATGTGACGCTCACTTTATTCCCCTTTTCCCTGCTTGGGGAAGCAAAAAAATGGTTGAACTCTGAGCCCACTAACTCTATAACCTCCTGGAATGATCTAGCACAGAAGTTCCTCATTAGATTTTTTCCATCTGGGAAAACAGTTAAGTTGAGGAGTGACATCTTAAGTTTTAGACAGAAATGGGGGGAGAACTTGTACCAAGCTTGGGATATGTTTAAATTGATGTTGATGAGTTGCCCATATCATCATCAATCTAATGAGGTGTTGGTCCATACCTTTATTGAAGGATTGGAGCCTAACATCAAAATTCAACCTGATTCAGCTGCAGATGGTCAGGCTTTGGAGAAGACATATGCTGAACTATTTGCCTTGCTAAACAGGATCTCGCAGAGCAGCCCCGAATGGAACGGAGGAGGGGTGAAACCTGTGATTCAGAAAACTGCAAGTATGCTAGAGGTAAATGTCGTGACTACCATAACTACACATATTTCTACTATGCAGAATATGATGAACACCCACTTCAATAATCTAGCATTGGGACAATATCCTGCACAGGTAAATGTAGTTCAACAACCACCATCTTGGTGTGCGATCTATAAAGGGGTGATCATAGTGCAGAGGTATGTGGTGTAAACTTGGACTCTATTAATTTTGTAGGCAATGCCCAACGAGGAGGAGGCCAACATAATTATGGAAACTCTTACAACCCGAGTTGGCGCAACCACCCAAACTTTTCTTGGGGTGGAAATAAAAAATCAGGGTCAAGGCCAGAATCAGTATAGACCCTAAGGAAATGCACAAAGGTACCAACCACAGGCCCAACGAGAGAAGCCTAATAAGCAGTTTGATAACATGAGCATGGACGAGATGCTGAAAAATATCATGGCTGACCAAGCCCAGTTAGCTGCTGATGTGAGAAATAATCAGTTGGCTACACAGAATCTGGAGAAGCAATTCGGGCATTTTGCTAGTGCCCAGAACTCATGATTGCAAGGAGGTTTACCGGGTAACACTGCTGCAAATTTGAAGCAGGTAAATGCGATAGGTACTCGTAGTGGTTTGCAATTGGAGGAGTTAGCTCCTAAGAAAAGGAATATTGAAACTGTGAATAAAGAAAGTGAACTCAAGGAGGGTGAATTTGTTGTATAAAAAGAAAGAGTGCAACCAATAGTGAAACAACCTCCTCCATTCGCTCAAAAGTTCAAGAAACAGAAGGAGGATGAATGTTTTGGTAAGCTCCTTTCTCTTTTGAAACAAGTTCACATTAACTTGCCATTGGTAGATGTTTTGCAGGGTATACCCAATTATGCGAAATATGTGAAGGAGATTGTGGCGAATAAAAGGAGACTAACTGAATATGAAACTGTTGCACTTACTGAAGAGTGCAGCTCCAAGATCCAAAATAGGTTTCCTACTAAACTGAAAGATCTGGGTAGCTTTATAGTTAAGATCGCTATAGGGCAAAGCATTCATGCGCGATGATTATGTGATCTAGGAGCTAGTATAAATTTGATGCCAATTTCTTCGTACAAAAAGCTAGGGTTGGGTAGTCCTAAACCTACTACCATCATCTTACAGTTGGCTGATAGATCTGTAGATAGGCATGATGGCATTATAGAGGATGGTTTAGTGCAAGTGGGATCATTGATTTTCCTAGTAGATTTTGTTATGCTAAATTTTGAGCCAGATCTTGAGGTCCCATTCATCTTAGGAAGACCTTTCTTAGCTACTAGGTGGGATATGACAGATGTAGCAGCAGGGCAACTTACTATGTGAGCATATGATAAAGTGGAGGTGTTCGACGTGTATAAAACATTAAAGCTGCCAACTGTGTATGAGGAGTTGTCTACTATAACGGTAATAGATCTTGAGGCAGAGGCTCACTACATTGAATCTAAGGACCCTTTAAAGTGAGTGTTAGTAAGGGATGATATTTATGGGGATGCTGAGGCACAGGAAATTGAACAATTTCTTGATGTGGCACTTGTAGGTACATCTGGAGATAGATGAGAGCCTTTAAATAGGGTGTTGGGTCCTCCACGCAAGCCCTCCATTGAAGAAACACCAAGCTGGAGTTAAAAGCATTGCCAGCCTACCTCAGGTATGCATTTTTGGGTGAAGGGAAAACTTTACCGATTATTTTGTCTGCATCATTGTCTGATGCACAGGTGGAAGCAATATTAATCATCCTAAAGAAGAGGAAAGCAGCTCTGGATTGGAAAATGTCCAACATCTATGGGATCAGTCCCTCATTGTGCATGCATAAAATATATATGGAGGAAGCGTATAAGTCGAGTGCACAACATCAGCGGAGACTAAACCCATTGATGAAGGATGTGGTAAGAAAAGAGGTGATCAAGTGGTTGGATGCAGGGATTGTGTACCCAATATCAGAGAATAAATAGGTAAGTCTAGTACAGTGTGTGCCCAAGAAGGACAGAATGACGGTGGTGACTAATGAGAAAATTGAGTTAATCCCCACAAGAATAGTGACAGGGCAACGGATCTGCATGGACTACAGGAAGTTGAATGACGCCACCAGAAAGTACCAATATCCAGTTCCTTTCATTGATCAAATGTTGGATAGGTTGGCATGCCAAGAGTACTACTGTTTTCTTAATGGCTACTTAGTGTACAATCAGATTGTTATTGCACCAGAGGACCAGGAGAAAACCACCTTCACTTGTTCGTATGCTACGTATGCGTTCAAGTGCATGCCATTCAGCTTGTGCAATGCACTGGCAATATTTCAGAGATGCATGATGGCAATCTTCCATGATATGGTGGAGGATTTTGTTGAAGTGTTCATGGACGACTTCTCGATGTTTAGTGAGTCTTTTGAACTTTGTTTGATTAATCTAGACAGAGTTATTGCTAGGTGTGAAGAAACAAATCTAGTGCTGAATTGGGAGAAGTGTCACTTTCTGGTTCGAGAGGGAATTGTGTTGGGGCAAAAGATCTCCAAAAATGGGCTGGAAATTGACAAAGCCAAAGTAGAGGTTATTAAGAAGTTGCCACCCCCATCACAGTGAAGAGAGTTAGAAGCTTCCTAGGATATGCTGGTTTTTATAGAAAGTTCATCAAGGACTTCTCTAAGATTGCAAGACCCATGTGCAGCCTGCTAGAGAAAGAGATGAAATTTGTTTTTGATGAGAAGTGTTTGTAGGCATTTGAGTTGCTAAAGAAAAAGTTGATAGAAGCTCCTATTCTGATTGCTCCAAATTGGGAACTTCCATTCAAGCTTATGTGTGATGCCAGTGACATAGTGGTTGGGGCAGTGCTTGGGCAGCGGAAAGATAAGGTGTTTCATTCCATCTACTATGCAAGTAAGACACTTGATGCAACCCAATCAAATTATACTGTTACTGAGAAGGAGATGCTGGTATTAGTGTTCGCATTTTATAAGTTCAGATCATACTTGGTGGGAACTAAAGTTAAGTCTACACTGATCATGCTGTAATCTGATATTTGTTTAACAAGAAGGATGCCAAACCGAGGCTGATTAGGTGGATTCTGCTACTACAAGAGTTTGATCTAGAGATAAGAGATAGGAAGGGAACTCAGAACCAGATAGCTGATCATCTGTCCAGACTGGAGGATTCATCTCATGTGAAAAATGAGGGGCAAATTCGTGAAGAGTTTCCTGATGAGGAATTGCTTGTTTTGGACCTTGCTTAAGTGCCTTGGTATGCTAATATTGTAAATTTCTAGTGAGTGGTTTATTTCCACCTGGGGCCTCAACACATCAAAAATAGAGGTAGAAGTATGATGCACGCTTCTACATATGGGATGAGCCTTTCTGATTTATGCAGGGACCTGATCAGATGATGAGAAGGTGTTTAGCTAAACAGGAGGCGACACAAGTGTAGGAGAGTTGTCACTCTTCCCTATATAGTGGACACTACGGGGGCAAATGAACTACACATCAGGTATTACAATCTAGCTTCTTTTGGCCTACTCTTTTTAAAGATGCTGCTATATTTGTGAAGGGTTGTGATCAGTGTCAGAGGATGGGCACCATTTCGAGAAGGTATGAGATGCCCTTGAGCAATATATTGGAGGTGGAAATCTTTGATGTCTGGGGGATAGACTTCATGGGACCATTCCCATCGTCCCGGGTTAATCAATACATCTTAGTCACAGTGGATTACGTGTCAAAGTGGGTGGAGGCTATTGCATTACCATGCAATGATGAAAAAGTAGTTGTAAATTTCATCCGGAAACACATCTTCACCAGGTTCGAAACTCCAAGGGCTATGATCAGTGATGGAGGTACGCACTTTATTAACAATTCAGTGCATAATTTGTTTTCCAAATATGGGTTGAGACACAAGGTGGCTACAACATATCATCCTCAAACTAGTGGGCAGGTGGAAGTGTCTAATAGAGAAGTCAAGCAGATTCTTCAGAAAAGGGTGAATGCCCAAAGAAAAGATTGGGCTGACAAGCTAGATGATGTATTGTGGGTATACCATACTGCATATAAGACACCGATAAGGACTTCTCCTTATCGAATGGTGTTTAGAAAGCATGTCACTTACCAGCTGAATTGGAGCATAAGGCATATTAGGCGATCAAAAAGTTGAATCTGGATGTTGAGTTAGCCGGTAGGAAGAGAATAACACAGCTCCACGAGGTAGAAGAGTTCAGGCTTCACGCTTATGAAAATGCTAAGCTGTACAAACAGAAGACCAAGAGGTGGCATGACAAGCATATTGTGTCACACACGTTAGAACCTGGTCAATTAGTGTTGTTGTTTAACTCAAGGTTGAAGTTGTTCCCTGGAAAGCTTCGGTCTAAGTGAAGTGATCCTTTTGAAGTTGTGAAGATGACTCAACATGGTGCTATGGAACTAAGGAACACGGATAAAAGCTCCACTTTCGTTGTGAATGGTCAAAGGGTCAAGTACTATTTTGGGAATGATGTGGATCTTGAGCTTGAAGCGCTCGTATTGAATGACGAATGAGTCATGAGATAGGTCATGCCGCGACGTTAAATCAGGCGCTACATGGGAGGCAACCCGTGAACCCTTGTAATAGTTAGGATTTAGTTGTTTTTGTTTTGTTATTTTAATTCTTAGAAATTAGCAAAAAAGAAAATGACATACTTAGAAAAACACAAAAATATGAGTCATGCCATGACCAAAACTAAGGTGTTGGATGGGAGGCAACCCATAGTGTTTGTACTAATGGGTTTTGAGCTTAAAATGTGTAGGAATCCTGATTTCCAACCCATGGCGTGTCGTGTAGTGCAGCCCTAATTTTGGATTCGACGGAAAGTTATAATTACGTCAAAAATAATACAATTTCGTGATGGATCCGCATTGCGGAGGTGGGAAATTTTTTTGTCTCGCTTGGTCTAGTTGAAGGCAGAACACTCCGTGTAGATGGCACATCGAGAGTGGGCCTGATATTTTTATTTCGACGGGACTTTATGATTACATCATGTAAAAGGCCACTCTGTGCCATTCCTACGTGGTGGAGCGAGGCATAACTATTTGCCTCATATGGATTTAAATTTTTAGACGACTCAGTGTAGGCTCTGTATCGCACCCCCAAGTAAGGTTTTTCGACTTTCATTAAATGAAATAGGTTTTACCCATTTTAAATTAAAATAACCCGACCCACTTTCCCTTTTAACCCAAATTTCCCCAAAAAAAAACCCCATTATCCCCCATTAGTACCCGTAATTTCTCCCCCCATTCCCTCTTTTGTTTGATTCTCTAGCTTCAATCTGTAATGCGGAGGCAACTTTTCATCTTCTCTCTCTCAATTTCATGACCAACAACATACTCAAGTAATTATCACGATCATAAAATTGGATAAGCATTACAATAGCAGTTACAACCACACAACACTTAAGTAGTGTTACTCAAGACTTCACACAACTAATATAGACCCATGAATACACATTATCACCCAGCCAACACCGTTAAGCAACACTTACCATTCACACCGTCATCACCAAAATAATGTCTACTCAAGAATTCAACACTATAGACACCTCATTTGTAATAAGAACATAATTAACCACCTCCTCACCAGGCCATTCGACACACTCTATGCGGTCCATAGTCCATGGTACAATGGACTAAGCACAGCGGGAAGATATATCAGCAATATTTTCCCTACGCTCACATGCTTCGGGAGATGCGCGTTTGGTTAAAAGTTGTAATGAACTGTATGATATCGGGGCTCTACTACACCGACATTACTCTTGACATGGTGTGCTTGGTATATGCCTTGATGATCGGCACAAACCTGAGCATTGGAGC
Organism: Solanum commersonii; assembly: GCA_029007595.1. Classification (NCBI taxonomy): domain Eukaryota; kingdom Viridiplantae; phylum Streptophyta; class Magnoliopsida; order Solanales; family Solanaceae; genus Solanum; species Solanum commersonii. The sequence continues at coordinate 2,535,183 of JAJTWQ010000038.1, forward strand.
TATTGTGAAATCTGCTATGCGTAAGGTCGGGTTCACAAAGGGTACATGTATGCTTTTGGTGGTTTGATTACACAGATGTGTCATGCTGCAAGTGTCCCTAAAGAAATTTTTGACTATATGGCACCTCTATATCCTGCATCGATGGACATCACTAGGACTAAGGGGCCTGACACTGAGTTTGGCCCAACTCTCACCACTGTTGAACGCCATAGAAGGGATGAGTTGATTATGGCTAAGATGTATGGCTTAGAGATGTTGTGCCATTAGAATGGCTTCCAGGCTTCTACTGATATGCATTTGGGCGAGGTCGAGAGGCGCTACCCTCTGAATGGCCATGCTAAGGCACTACTTGGCATTGGTCCTAAGTTTCGTGAGTCGGTCAATAATGATATACCAACCGATGAGGAGAATGTGCGCACTAGCTCAGATGTGGAGTCCGACTTGGATGAGGAGGTAGACCTAGATCAGGCCGGGTATGAGGCCATTAGGGGTGATGAGATGAAGGACTGATCAGGGAGTGTTTTCACCTTACCTCTTGAACTATTCTTAATTTTTGTAAAGAAATGGGGATAGTGTTATTGTATAAATGTGGGGTAAGGGGTGAAAAACATATTTGGTCTGTATATATCTTTATTGATAAACACTGTTAGAGTCTTTTGTTTTGTCTTTGTTTTATTTTAGGTTCCTTGGAGGTTGTTTTCGGTTCTTTGGCCAAGGATAGTGCCTTTGAACCGTACAAAATACAAAAATATTTTGTCTTCGTAGGATTGAGTCAGTAGTTATAGTTGAGTCATGTTGCCCAATGATAGATGGATGACGACCATCTGAAGGGAAATTTCGTCATTGAGTCTTAGGATGGGTTGTCCTGAAGCTGAAATTCTGAAAGGAATATGTATGAAAAGCATGCTTGAAACTGATAAATGAATGCAACTGAACTTTTTTGTATATGACTTGAATGATGCAACTTAAGCTTTATTTGGACCTAATGCATGATCTGATTGTGTTGTTGTAATTGATCCAGTCTTGAGTATAACTTGTGCCATGAGTGGTGAGTTATTGTAATATCCATGAATGCATTTGAGTCTAGAACTTGCCCGGCTTGTTATTGAAGTGAAATATAAGTGTCATTGTGTTTAAAAGATGATAATAGGCTCTCTTTGAATTGTCTGAAATTTTAGCCTGTTCAAAAATAATATCCTTAGTATAGCCTAAATTGAGCCTTTTTAGCCTTGATTTTGTTCTAACCCACATAATGAAGTCGAATCCCTTTTATTGATACTGTTAACTTTGATCCCAAATCCCTAATGCACTATGTTAGGAGGAAAAGTGAAAATAACGAAAAGAGTAAATAGGGTGGAAATGTGTAGTTTGACGGGGAAGAATGAAAAGAGGAGGTAAGATGATACCCCATGAGTTTTAATCTGAGATTGGCCCTGTTTCGTAGGACATTGTGCACTTCGACTAGGGGAAACCTAAGTTGAAGGTGGCTAACATAGTGAATACCTTAATGATGGACCTGGCCTAACAAGGGCATTGTGCACCTTAACTCGAGAGAAATCTCTAAGTCAAGGGTGGCTATTGTTCAGTTTCAAAAAAATAAAAAAGAAATAAAGGGGCAAGTAACAAATAAAGGCAAGGTTGGTAACACTAGTGGAAACCTATAAAGAAGGAGGGGGCTAACGAAAAGAAAAAGTTGTGAATGTAAGAGGAAAGTTGAATATGATTCATTAGGGAAGATAAGTCACTAATTTTGTCTAAATGAATCCTCCCTTACCTTAAGCCTACATTACAACCAGAACAAGTCCTGTTTGATTTTTAGCATAGCACACTTTATTAGTAGAGATGTACATAATGGGCAAGCCTATGGTTATCAATGCATACATGTTTGATGTTTTTGTTGAGTGAGAGTGTACCTTGTTTGCATAGTCCTTAAAGTATATTCAATTTGTTGAGTTGAGTGTGTGGACTATTCTTTGGAATGAGGTGCACTTGTTGTATGAAGGATAGATGATATGTAATGGTGCACATGTTGTTGAATGTGTTGGTTGCTAAAAGTTGTCAAGTCAATTGCACGAGTCATGCATACTTTGAATGAAACCATGCATGTGTTAACTGGTTACTGATTCTTGGAAGAAAGTGGCGGATGCACAAATACCATAGTAGTGAGTATAGGTCTAGGAGTAGTTAGTAAGTTGTTTGAGGACGAAGAAAGATCTAATTGTGGAGTAGTGATCTTAGGCATATTTACATGCCTAGAAATCTAATAATGCCCATATTTAAGCTAAGTTTGAATTCAAAATGTGTATGTTTATAGTCTTATCGAGTCTTTTGGTTGTTTATGAGCTAACCAACATGATTAGTTGTGTAGGTGAGCTTAATTCGAGAAACGAGCACGAAAATGGACAATGGGAAACATAAAGGATCCGAGCTGAAAGGAAGAGGATTGAAGAAATGCAAATCAAGGCCTCTCTATATCCTCTCCGCATCACGGAGAGGAATTTTGAGTTTGGGTTGTAAAATGACTTTTGAGGCAAAACCCTCCGTGTAACAGCTGTGTCGCGGAGAAGTGGGTTTACTCGCTAATCAAATCCCAGTTATGCCTCCGCATCGCAGAGAGGCAATCCTGAATTAATTTGCAAGAGTAAAATTGAGGCATAGTGGCCCGTGTAGCTACTACGTCGCGGAGAAGAGAAAAGATCTTAGAGCGAAATCAAGGAATGCCTCCGCATTGCACCGTTGGCTCCATTTTTTGACCGTTTTGACTTTTAGTATAAATAAGTCATTAGTTTATTTTATTAAATTATTCTTTTTTTGAGTTTAGAAGAACGACGACTTGGGAAAACGTTTTCACCATTTTTAGGGTTCTTTCCTAAACTCTTTTCCTTTCGATCTCTTTATGTTTATTATACATTGCTTGATCGTATCTTGGATTATGAATAGCTAAGTACCCTAGTTCTAGGGCTGTGGCTATAGGATGATTGTAATCTATTGAGTTTTTATTTGGTTAATTTCAATTATCATATGAATCTTTCTTATGTTCTTGCTTTCCGTATTTCATGACTGCTCACCATTGAAATAAATATATTGTCCAAATTGAACTCAGGAGAGGAATAAAAGGATAGAACGTGGGACATAAGGAGGATGATTAATTCTTAATAAGTAGGGTTAATTTGTATCTAGGATTGGGATATACCTAGAAACCATGCTTGGGTCACTATACAGGAAGAAATCGTAATGCTCGATACTTAATCCATCCTATCACCGCTCAAATATGTAGTTAGGGTGTTATTTATCGTAGGCGATTAGAGGTTGGGAGACCATGATCATACATTTAACCTTGTGATTCATTGATTCGATAGTTGATGTAAAACCATTTAAATGATAGTAATTGCATGAATCTTGATGAAAGCTATAGCCCTGGACTTTACCCAGTCACTATTTTTAAACCATTGAAATTGAATCGCGTTTTTTATATTTTGTTACAATCTTAAAATTAGATAATAAATCACTTTTGAAATTTTGATACACTTGTGCTTAGCTGAAAGTTGGAGAAATTGAGTGATTCTAAGCGTAAGTCCCTATGGGTACGATAAAGAGCCACTTTAATATTTGAACGACCACATGCACTTGCATGTGCAATTTGGACGCAACAAATGCCTTGTTTAAGTGCCTCTATTTTTCTTCTTTGTAGCAGCAAGGAATTTTTTTTATTAGTGAATAGATGAAGATGTTTGAGTTATCTGATTAAGATTTATTTGTTGGTTTTGCATCATCAAAGAATGTTTTTCCACCGGGTTTAGGTTTCATCCGACTGAAGAGGAACTTGTTCTATACTATTTGAAGAAGAAGATCGGCCGGAAGATGATTCTGCTTAATGCCATTGCTGAGACTGATGTTTACAAATGGGAACCGGAGGACTTGCCTAGTATGTTATGATATGATTTCACTCTCACACTTTAGGATATCTTCTTTATTTTTTTTCTTGTTTCTCTCTACCTATTCTATAAAACTATCTTTCTCCATTTTTCCCTTAACATGAAGTTGCTCTCTTTCAGCTTTCAGGGAATTAGCTTGCTGTAGAAACCTCTGTTTCTCCTTTTCCTCCTATTTCGATTATCCGATAGGACTTGAAATTCATAAATATTAACAATTTTTTTATAATAGGACGAATGCTTGAACCACTATTATCGGAGGTAATAAGTAAAAAAGAACTAACATTATGATTGATACTGTAATAACAAGTCATTAACGGGATGAAGACTCTAAAACACTAACTATATTGGTAAAAAAGAAGTTTACCTTGATCAACTAAGCAACGAAGTTTCACTAATAGAATAAAAATACCTTAAGCTGGTACACAACCTTGTTGGCTTTCTCTTGCTGCTGCAGTAAAACAACTTTTTCCTGCTTGATCGTAGACAAATCCTCCTCAAATGAGCATTTCTCCACTCCGCTGCTTGAAACTTGTTTACTGCTTCCTGCACCTTTGTTAAAGCATTGTTCACGTTCATAGCATACACACCAGTACAGAGCATTAAGGCCTCCATCTCCTTCTTTGGTCCAACATTATAACTCTCCAAAGTGCTAGACCATAATTAGTTGTTCCAATCATGGAATTAGTATTTACGAATGCTTGCTCCATCTCCATAATCCTCTCTATGGCATTTTCCTCCGGCATTTGCATTTCCCGGTGAATTTTTTCATCATCTTCTCTTTCTTGCCTCAACATTTTAAGCTCATCGTTGTCCTTGCCAAGCCTCCGAGTAGCCTTCATTGCCTTCTCATTTGACCAATTAGAACACCCTTGGAATTCTTTCCACAGTGTCTTCAAATGGGAAATTAACAATAATGGAGCTTCATCTCTCTTATTTTGAGGGACATATTTCCCCAGAGGCTCATCATAATAATCTAGCTTCGCAAAAGAAATAGTTGTGTTGTCAAGGGCATTTATGCTAGACTAAGGCTCCATGGCTGGCGAGAATAGAGTTGTAGAATTGTAGAAGAAGAGTGAGAATATATTATTATCATAACAGAATTAATGTTCAATATAATTTACATCTTAGCTTTATACACTTGAAGGAATGTACTAGACTATATAATGGAATTATCAGTAACCGCTTCTGACAGACTCTAGGTTAACAAACTTCAGAACTTGCATTGTTGCAACCAACTAACTTGACACACCAGCATCCAGATTCCACCTTAGCTAACAATTTCTTTTTCTTTCAACTTGCACCAATTCTAAAACTGTTGCTTTTGATTTATCCTCTACTTCTGAAAGAGGTGTGGAACTTGCTTGACAAACATGTGAACTTTTAGACTCAAGTTCTTAAGGGGCTGCACTAGCAACAACAACTTCGGGCTGCAAGGTTTGAGCTATTTGGTAAAGGTTTTGACAACTGTTGGTTATACGGGATTGAATGAGCATTCTTGGAAGCCTTAGTCCCCCTTTAAAGAGCTATTGGAGTTCTCTCTTCCATTGAACTCTAAGGGTTCAGCCTCCCTTTAATAAGCCAAATTTATATATCGCCTTGTGAATCGATCTTTCCCTAAAGATCCTAACAAAAACCCTTTGGGAAGTTTTATGATTCTTTTAAAATGTTTGAACTCTGAAGTGTGGTGACAACTCTCACAACTTATTTTCACTTTTGAGTTTTGACATGTATAAAATTATTATAGGTAGCTAAATATTTATGTTGTCTAAATTTATTATAGTAGAGACTAAAGACTTTACTCTTAGAGTCTTTCCAATGTTTTCACAGACGATCCCAAAAAAATTCAAACAACTCATTAATGTACTATTAAAAACAAAAGTGCCACTATTTTCACTATTACAACTTAGAATGTGAAGTATTCCTTGCTAAACTGCCCTGCATTATCAAGTTTGCAACTTAGTTAATAATCGAGCACACATATTGTCACACTGAAGTTGTAGATAAATTGAATTTTTCAGACTTACCAACATGAGTTGTATCACGAATGTGGAACCGTTGCCCCACTTGGCTCTGTTGAGTTTTTACTCTTTGTACTCTTATGGTGGCTGCTCACTCTTTCCCTTTTCAACCACAATGATCAACTTTTAGTTTCCCAATCATAGTTTTGAGGTCTTAAGGATGCTACTAGTAGCATGAATAGTTCTACTAGTAAGTATGGAAACAAGGTTTCCTGCTACCATTAGTGCATTTCTACCAATTGTGTCAAGATTTATCTTTACATACTTATTCTTACATTGTCAACAAAAACTGTGCCAAGATTGCCAATGATGTTGGTGATACCTGGCACGATCTGAGCCTACACCCTGGACGTGACCGGCACTCGAGAACCATTACTGGTCCCCAAGCGAACCCTTATCCTGGCTGACTACAAGTGGAGGACTAACTCAAGCATACATAAGTATTAAATTGAAAGAAATGTTTAAAAACACCTTACTAAATCTCAAAACTTTGCTGAATATACTGAGTATTAATCATAAGCTTAAATAAAACATCTGAAAACTGAAAGACTCTCCAAAATTGTCTATCTATGAAGCCTCTACTATATGTGGACGAATGTCAGGACAAGACCCACGACTACTCAAAATGCTACTAATACTAAAAACTCATATAACTGGAGTCCTCCGGAAGCAAGGAGACCTCACTCAAAAGCTAACGAGCGGATGAAGTGATCTCATCAGACTCTTGTTGAGGATCCTAAGAACCTGTATATGTATTATTAAAATATGCATGTTGAATGACATCAGTACATTGAATGTACGAGTATGTAATATAGCTGAAGAACAAATAACTGAATGAAAGGACTGTAATAGATATAGATATATACTCAACTGAATTAATACATGAACATGAAGTGAAAACCATTTAAGCTTTACAATAAAATATGCAATGAAAGCAACATGAAAATAATATACTTTACTTGTAGGGAGTTTCTATAATCGGCAACCATTACCATGAGCCTAGCAGTGATACGATGTTTCACTTCACGTTGCCAGGGCCATCCTATACTTTTTCGCGGTATAGGATGATATCGTGACTATGCATCCATATAATTGGCCTTCTTAGAGGCAGTGATGAGTCTCATGAAGAGTCAATGCTATCCTATCCTACGCTAGCTATGTAGTACTATGGGACTTTCGAATCATAAAAGAAACTCAATTTGGTGCTCGATACTACTCCCAATATAAGTGATATAACTTTATGCTCAATGTTTAAAAACATATTCTTCCTCATGTTTGAGATAATTTCTCAAACTATTCTCTTAAATGAGGTAACTACTCTTGAAATATCTTTGAACTCATAACTCATTTGGAAATCAAAGTTTCTCTTTTATCAATGTAAAATTGATACCTTTGTGAATACTTAGTTCCTTTATACTCTTACTCAATTCATACTTGAAAACTCTTTCTAAAAAATATATCAAAATCATATTATGTTATGATCATTGATGACTCGGGAAGTCATACTGCATAAACATTGATGGTATATCTAGATACCATACTGCTTAAACATTGATGACTTACTCGACTGTCATACTAATCATATTTTAAAAACTCTTTTCAGAATTCATCTTTACTTTCTCAAAAAGTCAGTTTAAAACTCAAATATTTGCTTTAAATTTTTTTCCAAAATTTATAACTCAATTCATAGGGTTCATGCGGAATTATGAACATGAATTAATCAACTCGAGGGTATTAATAGAAATATGAAAATTCAGTACTCAGAACTCAAGGACTCAAGCACTGAAGTACTCGGAACTCAAAACTCAACGATACTACCCATCTCAAGATTACTCAATTCATATGGTTCATGTTGTAATATAGACATGAAAAAATCAACTCAAGAATCATAATGCATAACATATAGAAATTCACTAATTAGGAATAGAATTTTAAAAGAATCAGGAACTCAAGAACTCAAAAATCAACTCATCTCAAGAATACTCAAATCTAGGGATAGAAACTTAGATTACTCTTTTATTAATTAGAAAGTAGATGTAGGGCGTGAGGACGACCTAGTCCAACACTATGATAGCCTTACATACCTGGAAGATCAGGTTCTTGAAGAATTTTGAATATGAACTTGATCAGAAGCCTTGAAACCCTAGCTTGAAGGTAAACAATAACGAAAGCCTTTTCTTGAGATTCTTGAATTAGTTTCTTGAAATTGCTATGGCCAAGAATTATTATTTTCATGAGTGATTCATAATTTTATGGAGGAATTTGAGTTGGAAAGAATGGAATTCTTGGAGAAAGATTGACCATGAAGAAGAATCTTGAAAAAAATTGAAAGAATCTTGAATGGCAGAGTCCCCACTGATGATAACATACGGAAGTGCAGGATTCCAATTGTCTCTAAATGTTGCTGCTGCAACTTGGGATGTGAGGAAACTATGGATCATCTATTTCTAACAGCTCCCATAGTTCTTGAGCTATGGAAGCACTTTGTTGCTTGTGCAGGTTATAGGGTGGAGAGTGATCATTTATACACTGTGATTACTAAATGGTGGGAAGCTGTGGAGAAAGGAAGAGCTAATAATATCATAAGATCTATCCCAGCTATTCTTATATGGGAATTGTGGAAGAGGAGAAATCAAATCAGAAATGGTAAGCAGGTTCCCTACTCTGTTCTTAGGGACAGATGTGAAAAAACTATCTTTCAACTAATTAGGAGCAAATATCCCAAGTGGAGTTATGTTCCTAGGAGGTGGGCTGATAGTTTGGACAAAATTCAGAACCATAAAAGGCATTTGTTCTTTAGGATTGTAAGGTGGAAAATGTCGAAAAGGGACCAAGTGAAGTGTAACACAGATGGGGCCAGTAGGGGCAACCCAGGTAGTAGTTCCTATGGTTTTTGTATAAGGGACAGTAATGGAGATCTAGTATATGCAGAGGCAGATACCATAGGCATTACTACTAATATTGTTGCTGAAACTACTGCAATATGGAAAGCATTGCAATATTGTCAAGATAACAACATTCAAGACATGGTGCTAGAATCAGATTCTCTGTGTGTAATTAAATTCCTAAAGAGGGAATGGAAAATACCATGGGAGGTTATTGATCTAGTAGAAGAAGGCCTTTGCTTATTACAGAACATGAATGTGCAGATTAATCACATTTTCAGGGAAGGTAATCAACTTGCAGACAATATAGCCAATGAAGCTTTCAAAAGTGAAGGTAAACTACAATTCAATACATTTGCACAGCTTCCAGTTACAGCCAGAAGAATTTTAAATATAGATAAGTCCCAAACTCCAGCTATTAAAGTTAGTACTAGACCCATTTCTAATGATTCTATGTGAGGACTCACAGTACTACATTCAGCATACAAAAGAGATATTTACACATCGTCTACACAAAATACACAGCAGCATACAAGTTAGGCCTATTATGTATCAAAACTACAGAGTCCATGGGGTCGGGAAGAAAGAGATAGGTCAAACCAAGCTATGGTTAGCTAATCCAGCAAAAGAGGAGACAAAAATCACCAAAATGCAGAGGAAAGATTCAAGCGCAGATGGGGTAAACGTGCATTTCCACAGATCCATAGCACCAGCACCTGGAGTATAGACGGATTGTCTCAATCGAGGGGTAAAAATGAAGCAAAGGCGAAGACACAGAGGTACTTACGCATTAATCTTGATGGGGATGCATGACCAAGTGGATCTTTTCACTAGTGGGGTGGATGACCAGCGGGGCGTCACTGCCAACAAGAGCATACAGTTGGTCCATAAGATGCATTGGAGATGGAAAACAAGCAAATGGAAAGAAACTTATAGAATCACCAAGAAAACGACGAGCAGGAAGACCCAGATGGAGCATTGGAATGCAAGAGACATAGTGAAGTTCAAAAGTCAGAAGAGGAAAGTGGATGGAAAGGACAAGAGGAGTCTAGAACAAGTACAAATAAGAATATTATATTTATGTTGGCCTTTGGACTAGATCAGTAATGTAGTTCAGACAATGTTTATCAAGATTGCTTTTTAATAATATGGGCCTAGAGCCCAAAATTTGATTAAAAAAAAAAGTCTTCTACTTTGATTTTCCCTTAGGATTTTGCCTTAGGGTTTGAGAGAGAAGAGAATTAGCGATTAAGAGATAAAAATCTGATTGTTTTAGGCCTTTAATTAGTCAAGAAATTTGTTTAGGGTTTTCTTAGAGGTAAAAAGACAAAATGACCCTTTTTAATGTTTTCCCATCGGCTAATTTGTCACTGCATTGTATCAGGTTACTAAAATGGTCATAACTTTTTACTTGAAACTTGGATTGTTGTGACATTGGTGGTGTTGGAAGGAAGATTCAAATATATTTAATTTGATAGGTTATGGGCCAAGTAACTCTTTATATTCTAAGAGATATGGTCATTTGAAGTTGACCCAAGTAGAATCTTATATCAAAACTTAATCGGTAAGGAAACTTTCAACTCAACTTTGTTCTAGGAGTTCTAGTGACCTTAATTTATATTCTAAGAGATATGGTCGTTTGAAGTTGACCCAAGTAGAATCTTATATCAAAACTTAATCAGTAAAGAAACTTTTAACTAAACTTTATTCTAGGAGTTCTTGTGACCTTAATTCATATCCAAATTCATCCCCATGCTAAAGAATTGAACTTCACACATATGAGAAATTTAAGAATAACCCATTATGATCTTATTCACAAATGAAGAATGGTTCAGGTTTTAGTTTAGAAACTTTGGGGTTTTACAATGCCAAAGATAGGGAAAGCCAAAACCGAAAACTATCTAGATAAGGAAAGTCAAAACTGGATTTTAGTAGGGTATTATGGTATTTTCCATACCCAATTGATTTAATTCATTTTTAGTGAATTAATTAGGGTCAAAACTGAATTGGTTCAGTTTGCACAATTGGAAATTCACTCTAGGGTTTTAGAGAGAAGAACTCAAGAGAGAAGAGAAGAGGAAAGTCAAGATTCATCGTCTTCATGAGGAATTGATTGCATATTTCGTCATGAATTTGATCCTACGAGGTATGTGAGACTTTCATAATGTTAGGTTCATTCACCTACATGCCAAACATGTTTATTTCAGCGTGAAGTCGTCCTAAAAATATTGGAAGTTTGAAGGTTCTTGATGTGTCTTCGTGAATTTCTTTTGTTCTTGAATTTGGGTTGAGATTGAGGAGTTTCTTGAGGTTATAGTGTTGTTTGCTTGAGTTGGTTGAGTTAGATTCTTGTGTACATATATTAGGTATCTGAATCTAAAGAGAATTTGAGAAAAGAATCGAGTTTAGGTGAATTGGGGTTAGAAAACAAAGAAGGAAAAATTTGGACGAATTTGGGTACCACATCCGCGACGCGAACCTGTTCCTCAGAATTGGGAAATTCTTCTCCACGTCGCAAAGCGGTCACAGACCCTTTTGCCTCAAAAAAAAATTCGTGACCAAATATTTAAATGATTCCGCGTCGTGGACTTGCTTCTAGATAGTGATTTCCTAATCGTTTCTCATGTTTAACTATCCAAAAATACTCTTAAACATCACGAGATCTTTCTTATCACAAATCTCAATCCTTTAATCCATAAATTCAAATTCAAGGAAAGTTAAGAACCAAGTTTAGAGAGTTCTTAGAGTCATTTCAAAAAGTCTTTTACAAATGCTTTAAACTTGTTTTAAGACTTGAGTTTTGAGTTAAGTAAGAGTAACAAATGAAGTTCATTTCTTTAAAAAGATTATATGGGAACTAAGTATTCCCAAAGAAATGCTTTCACATTTAAACAAGAGAGGAAACACCAATTTCCAAGAGAGCCTTTGAGCTAGTTTTTGAGTAATTATATCAAACCACAGAAAGAGTTTTTGTTTTTAAACATATGAGATGAGCATTTTGGGAGTAGTATTGAGCACTGATTTTGGGACGAGTTCATAACAACTCAATGTCTCCATAAACCATGTAGCCAACGCGGGTAGAAAAGGACATACTTTTTAGATGATTCCTTAGTGCTTTTTAGCATAGACTAGTGGATCCACTTAGTTGATGCATTCTATATCCTGGCAAGTTATAGGACAGTTCTGGCAGCGTGGGCGAGACGCTATATCATTACATTAGCTTATAGTGATGGTTGTCAGTTAGAGAAACTCCCACAGAAGTATATTACTTTATTTTATATACATACACACACACACACTTTGAGTTGTTATTGTATTTTTTAAATACATTGAGTTGCTACCTATTGTTCAAATGCTTTATATAAACTGCATCTTTACTGTTGCTTATTTTTGCATTAAGTTGAGTATCCATGAGTTGAGTAAAGCTGAGGTAAGTTATTCTTTCAGAATTCAGTTCGAGCTTATGTCATGTTTAATTTTCCCCTCGCATGCTCATACATTCAATGTACTGATGCCATTTTGCATCATCTTATGATCCAGATACAAGTAACCAGGATCAGCATCCAGCACCTCGTTGATCCAGTCGAGCACTCAAAGTCAGTTGGTGAGCCAACTTGCTTTCCAGAGGATCTCCCTTTTTACATTATTTCAATATTTTCACTTGTTAGGATAATCAAGGGTCTTGTCCCAACATCCCTCATAGTTTTAGAGGCTTCATAGACAGTTAGTTACTAATTCTTTAGTCTTGCATTTCAGTTGTTTTGTTACAAGACTTGAGTTGCCACTTTGGCTAAGTTGAACGTTTATCCTTAAACGTTCTAAGTTTATTTGAGACAGTTGTTTTAAAAATGCATTTAATTTCTTTAATAATGCATAAAATCTTCTGCTGAGATTCTAGCCAGGCCAAGGGTTCGCTAGGGGCCATAAATGGTTCTCGAGTGCCAATCCCGCCCAGGGTATAGGCTCGGGTACATGACAAAACGTGCATTGCACGTTTATTCCAAAATACTTCATGTAAATTTTGTACCACAAATGACATATTTTATCCTCTTCAAATCTATTGGTATTTACTAAAACAATCCATCATTTTTGCGATAGAAAGTACATATATCTTCCTAATAAAAAGAATACATCCTTAATTATAAAATTGACTAAAAATGCATAAAGTAAAAATAATTAACTATTGTACAAATACAATATTCAAATGAGGATACTAAAATACCACATGCTAGGGGCTAATGTATACAAAGCAACAAACTATTGTGAATTCTCAATTATAATATCAACAAAACAGTAGAAAGTTGTACAATAAAATCAAACAAGAAACACAAACACTCAACAAAACATATAAAAAGGGATAAGAGAAGAGGGCATAGAGTTTTTCTCTTCTTTTTTTCCAACCGTTTTAAGTGTGTATAATATTGTGTCAAATGTCACTATTTATAGGATAGGATTGAGGAACACAAAGAGTTGTCGTGAATATGCATATTACCCTTTTAGATCATGGATGAGTATGAGAGGTGTATTAAAAATTATGATAAATATAATTAGTGGGAGTTACATATATTCACATAATGGAGAGTTGGTGGTAATAAATTTATGTAACAAACTTCACATTAATACATACATACACACACACACACACACACACACACACACACACACACACACACACACACATATATATATATATATATATATATATATATATTTATATATTAACTTAAAAGCATGAATTCCTAACTTAAATGTTAAATTACTATAATATCCCTAACTTGTGACTTTTTTGATGAGTTGTGATTTTTTCTATAAGTTGTGACTTTTTTCGAAAGGTCATGATTTTTCGATGATTTGTGACTTTCCAAAAGAGTTGGGACTTATTCAATAAGTTGTGACTTTTCCAAAGAGTCGTTACTTTTCAATAAGTTGTGACTTTTTCAAAGGGTTGTAACTTCTCGAAAAGGTCATGAATTTTCAGATAAGACACAAAAAATATTTGTTCATACTACCCTTTGTTAACTATAAATAGAAGGGCTTCCTCTCATTTTACAACTAATTTTTTTTTAAGCTTCTACTCTTCTTCTTCTTGCATTTTAATTTTTTTTTTGTGTGATTTATTGTTGTTGAGTCAGTTCGAAGTTTAGAAAAATATGAGGTACCACTATTATGATGAAGTAAGTCGTTCTATTCTAAGAGGGTATATTTCATAACCTCGAGTACTTGAGAAAAATAATTTTGATGATATAATAATTATTTTTTTGCTTAATATATACATTAGTATGTAATGTTCCAATATATGAAGCTAACATGATGTAGTCTAAATTCATTTGTTTTTGTTAACAATTTCTCCTATTATGTAGATATATGCTTCTGAATATCATTTCCAAAATTTAGAGAATTGTCACGATTTGTTTTGGATGCTCAAGACAAAAGAATGATTTTATTTGTCAGTGTTACTTATGTAATTAGGACTCTCATGAAATTTGCTTCAAAATAGTTATTACTATATAAACATTGCCCTTTTGTTTTACTTATTTACTATTTCTTAATAATTCAGTATTTTAGACGAAGAAAAGTTCATATGACTTGTAATAGCGCCCATTGAAGTTTTTATTAGTTTAATTTTTATTATTTATTTAATAATACATTTTATGAGATAAATATTTTCATTAATGCAAATATATATTTCTATTTGGGTAGGTATTTGTATTTAAATTAAAGTATTATATATGTCACAAATGTATTATCAAGTTAACAAGATCTTCTAACTTCAAAATATATTATTTTATAATGTTCCGAGTTTATTTTATTTTTAAAAAAACTCACAACAAATGTGAAAATATGTGAATATGTAAAATGTAGTTGTTCTCTTCACATGTTCATGTGACATCTAAACACTTTAACGTAGAATACACATGCAAAACAAATCTGGTTAGATAACAAGAAAAATACAAAGAAAATATTGTTTATAAGGTAATATTAGTGAGATAAGACTAATTACATGATTGAACCTCATCAAATTGAAATAAATATATACATTATTGTATTTAACTAATAAAAATTTTCATTGACCATCTTCATAGGTTTGCGTGAATAAGAGATATATATGACGATCCACGTTGAACATTCACAAAAGAATCTGCAATAATATTTTTTGATAAGCTTATTATTCAAATCTTCACTTAAATAAGCAATATTATTTACTATGACAGATATTTTTGGAATTGATAATCACGTGCAACGCACGTGTCAAAAAACTAGTATATATATATATATATTGGTTTGTATGATTTTTTTCTTTTTGTGAAGGGAAAACATAATCATTCATATTTTCAATTGGAAGATGAACAAAACAAAAAATTCATGAATTTACTCCAACATGAAATTAATACAAAGTATACAAAGGATACATATTCAAGAAACTTTATGGTGGTTGATTCATGTACTAATATGATGATTTATAATTTTATATTTAATTTATTAAATATTTTATAACATTTAAATTTAATGTAGGGGTAAAACCGTAATCTAACTTTTGCCTAAAATTCTTTCCATTTTAGTATAATATGATTCATCAACTAATTCTTCCTCTCTGCTTGTTTAATTTTCTTCAGCCAATTCAACCTTAACTTTTGCGATGACAGTTACTTCATCATTATGATCAACTTCATCTAATATGTGTTCACGATGTTCTAGACTATTTTCTAACTCAATATTCACTATTTGATGATCAACTTCTACATCATTTTGGTACGCCACATCTAACATATTATGAACCTCAAATCTATCTATAGACTTGCTCTTATAACTACCCACGTGAGACAATATCTCTATGCAAAGGATATGAAACACAATACACTTACTTCACATTTTGTTCAATAGTAAAAGGGTCCTAGCTAGTGATCACATTATCATGTGTACTTAACTTCAATTAATTTATGTTATTGATTCACATTTGTACCTCTATGTGATGGATCAAACCACTTGCATCGAAATAGTACTATCTTTTTTTTGGCCATCCAAGATACCTAAGTTCTAGTATATCTTGTAGCACACCATAATAATCAACAATTTCATCACGAGCCCATCAACATCACCTTTAGGGGTCATTTGGTAGATGGATAATAAAGATTCAGGATTGAAAATAATGAAATTTTGTTACTATTTTAACAATGAGCAGAGAAAATGTTTAAATACAAGTGAAGACCAACAACAACTCCTATACTATAGGAGGTGTATTCCTAGCGGACCCTTAATAATGAACGTGTAGTACTAAACCTATAAGCAGGAAATAACTAACTAACAACTACAACTGAATATGCCTTATTATAGGGATGATGTGCTAATACACCCCTGCAAGTTGAAGGTGAAATCAACAACCTTAAACTTGGGTAGATGTTTGTGAAAGAGCAGACGAGACAAAGGCTTTGTAAGTGTGTTTGCAAATTGATCCGTAGCATGTAGATATTGAACGCGCACCTGGTTTCTCTGCACTGGATCTCTAACAAAGTGAAAATAAACTTCGATGTGCTACATCCTGTTATGCAAGACATGATTTTGATAGAGATAAGTGACACCAACATTATCACAATAAATTAGTGGTGGTTCAGACAGTTGTACATGTAGTTCTGCAAGAAGTTATTCAACCTAATTGACTTCAGTAAGATCAGACGCGACATCCCGATGCTCTACTTTAGTAGAAGACCGAGCTACAATACACTACTTCTTGGATGACCAACTAATGGGATTTTGAGAAAAATAAAGAATATATCAAAAAGTAGAAGTCTTATCATTAATGTCATTGGCCCAATCCACATGAATACATAAACAACCCAGGAGATGTGTTGCTCGTTATCTGTAAACTACAATTCTTGGTATGTTGGAGATAGCATAGAAGTCATTTAACAGAAGACCGGTGTGGTTATGTGGGAGCATCCATAAATTGACATTACTTATTAACGACAAAGCTTATGTCTAGTCCAGTAAATGACAAATACTAAAACATACCAACAACTTGACGATACAAGGTGCCATCCAGAGAAGGTGTACCATCCTTAATGGATAGAGAAGTAGGTGAACTCATGAGTGTGTGAATAGGTTTACATTCAGACATATTATAGCCAGCTAGATGATCACAAACATACATGGGTTGAGTAAGAATGATTCCAGCTTGGGTTCAAAGGACCTCAACACCTAAGAAGTAGTGCAGTTGTCCTAGATCTTTGAGAGAGAATCCAAACAAAAGAACTCAAATAGCTTGTTTTATAGCATAAGAATTGGAACCAATAATAATAATGTAATCAACGTATACAAGAATGTAAACCGGTGTTCTACTGTGATAATGAATAAAAAGGGAGGAATCAGAGCTGGATTTTTGAAATCCCATTTGGATGAGGAACTTCTTTAACTCAGAATACCATGCGCGAAGAGTGCCTGAATTGCTTTCTTTAGTTTGCACACATAATGAGGAAAATCAGAATGAACATACCTAGGAGGTTGGCACATATAGACATCTTCATTAAACTAACATTGAAGAAATGCATTGTTCACGTCCAACTAGTGCAAGGGCCAATTATACTGAAGTGCAAGTGATAAAACCAATCTAAAAGTAATAGGTTTAACGACTGGGCTGAAGGTAGAGTGATAATCTACGCCTGAACAATGAGTAAAACCTTTTGCAACCAACTGAGCTTTATATCTATCCACATTTCCATCTGGTTTGGTTTTGATACGATAAAGCCATTTGCAGTCAACCAAATTGCATGAAGTGGACGATGGTACGAGCTCCCAGGTTACATTGGTCATTAATGCATCAAACTCAAGTTTCATAGCTTCTCTCCAGTATGCACTCTTTTGGGCTTGGTTATAAGTAGTGGGAAGTGATTCAGGAGAGGTAATGGCAAGATAATCAAACAATTTTTTCAGGTAGTGATGTTATTCTAAGAATGAGTGATAGGGCAATGAACAGTGGGTGGTTGGGTAGATGATATTATTGTGGTGGATGATGGATTGATACGGGAAGATGGGTTAAGAGATGGGTATTGAACTTGAGTTGGGACTGAATCTACATCAGGTAAAGGAGCTGTTGCGGGTGGGATTTGTGCTTGCGGTCACTACCTCAAGAGATAGAGTTAAAGATGGATCCACAGACAAATCCTTTTGCAATTATGTAGCAACCTAAATTGGTGGTGGAATCTCATTATTTATTGATGGCACATGTACATGAGTGGAGCCTTGTGATTCTTTTAGCAGAATATCCCATTGTAAAGTTAAAAGTTTTTTTCCTTAATGGAGGAAAACATATTAGAAAAGGGAAATTTATTTTCATAAAATATATCATCTCGGGAAATGTATATTTTGTTAGACATAGAATTATAACACTAATGATTGTGGTGGACATTAGAATAGCCTAGGTAAACACAAGGAGTGGATCTTGGATCTAATTTGTGTTTCATATACATCCTAAGCCACGTGTAACAAAGGCAGCCAAAGGATTGAATAACTTGGTAATTGGGAATTTTGCCAAATAACCGTTGGTATGGAGAATCATTACCAAGAGTTGGTGTAGGCAATCTACTAATCAAGAATGTGGTTTGGTGACAAGCAAACGTCTAAAATATTAGAGGAATGGAGGTTTGATGTAAAATGGTTTTGGCTGTTTCAATAATGTGGAGGTGTCTACATTCAGATATGGCTTGCTGTGTATATGGAGGAAACACAATGTGCTCAATGCCGTTGGCATGAAGGAATAGCTTGAGGCCTTTAAATTCACCACTACCATCGATGTACACTGAGAGGATTTTTGTATGAAAATAGTTTTCAACAAGGGATTTAAATTTGGAAAAAATTGTTTGAACCTCACTTTTGTTTTTAACCGTATAAAGCCAACTATATTTCATAAACTGATCAACAAAAATTACATAATATAATTTTTTATCAATCGACAAAACTGGTGAAGGCCCCCAGAGATCACTAAAAATAATTTGCAAAGGATTTGTGCTCTATAAAGTATTCTAAGAAAGAGGTAGTAGATGCCTTTTATTAGAAGAACAACAATTGCAATAATCAAACTTTTCTAAATTTGAAACAACAATTGAAAACTTATGCAAGAGTGTGTTAAGCACTCTTTTATTTGGATGTCCTAATCGTCTATGCCAAGATTCTTGAGATTCCACCTTAGTTGTTTGGTAGCTTAGATTGCATTGGCCTCTTCCGAAGGGCCATTCATAAAGGCCATCTCTATTCTGGCCGTGTGCCAACACTGCCCCTGTGCTCAAATCCTTCACAAGAAAAGAAGACGGAAAAAATTTCATGGATGTCAGGTTTTCTTGACAAAATGAAGACATAGATGTAAGACTACGTTTAATATTTGGGACACATAGGGTATTTGAAAGGTGATCCTTTTTGTTGAAAGTATTTAACTGAATATTACCAATGTGAGTTATAGGAATTTTGTTAGCGTTACCCATGGTGATTCGCTCAGTCCCTGTGTAGTCATCCGAACTTTCAAGTTGTTGTGAGTCAGTGTTCACATGATGGGATGCTCCAGAATCAACAATCCAAGGCATTGAAGCATAGTGTGCCTTGGCATCCAAGTGGTTATGAGAGAATGAATGACATACATTGGCAGTGTGCCCGATTCGACCACACAAGTGGCAAACTGGATGATGTGGTTGAGGAGGCGCATGTGTACGCCAATTTGAATGGGTGGGTGATGCAGGTTGCTGTTTAGAATTTTGTGGATGCCATGGTTGGCTTCACCTATGGTTGTGAGGTGTTGGAGAAATCCTTTGCGCCATTGCAGCAGTTATGGACGGCGCTGCTTGGTGAGGCTCTTTATGGTGAAGAAAAAGCTTTTTGTTGAGAAGTTTGTTATACAGGTCTGACAAGTATTAATGCTCCCAGATGTTTTGATGATCTCCTCACAAGTGCAGGGACCCGGTCCTCTGCAGAGTATGTTCGTCCAGGATTATATGTTGTACAGCGGGCAAGCTGTCACTTCAGTGGTTAGTGACACGCTAGTGTCCTAAACCAATCAGAACGGACGAGGTTGTTTGTACGTTGGACAATAGCTCTTTATGGTTGATATATTCAACACACAAACAACATTTTACTCATTCATTCGAAGAGAGATATTCAAGCTTCAAAACAGTAAGGGACCTAATAGATTGCATCATTGCTTCCTGTACCAGCTGTTACCTTGATTACTAGTATTTGTGTGAATATTGTAGAAATCATTTTGCTTGTGATAGAAACGTTTCAATCTTGGGTGAATCGTTGTAAAAACTTAGTTGTGAGTAACTTAGTGTCTTAGATCAAAGTCTATATTAATCAGTTGGGTTAGTATAGTAGGCAGTGTTGTATCTGCTTAGGCTCGTTTAAATAATAAGTGGTATTACTTAGTGTGGATATTAGCAGGTTAATCTCATGTTGTAAACTGTGTTTTACTTTTAGTTGTGAAGATTAGTAAAAACAGTTTGAAAATCCCTATGAGACAAGTCATGGTTTTACTCCCTTGAGCAAAGAGGTTTCCACGTAAAGTTGTGTGTACAATCTTTACCTTCAACATTTATTTACTTTCAGTATTTGTTTACTTTTCTATCATTGTAAATTGTGTTGAGGACCTGGTCCTATTGTAGCTAGTGGACTCATACATTCCAACAAGTGGTATCAGAGCTTGAATTTTCAATTTGAATAACACCAAAAAAAGAAAAGATCCTGAAGAAATGGTTGCTCCACCCAATATGGAGGAAGGTCAGTCATCTACCAAACCACCCCACTTTAATGGACAATACTATGGGTGGTGGAAGAATCGCATGCATGATTACATCAATGCTAAAGACACTGAGTTGTGGCACGTGATCCTTGATAGACTTTACATTCCCACAAAGGAGGTGAAAGATGGAGAGCTGACTATAACAGTTATCAAAACCAGAAAGGAGTACGATGAAATGGACAAGAAAAAGATAGAGAAAAACTATAAAGCAAAGAAACTTATAGTATGTGGAATCAAGTCAGATGAGTACATCCAAATCTCTGCCTGTGAGACAGCCGAAGAGATATGGGACTGTGTCCAAACAGCCCATGAGGGAACAACACAAGTGAAGGAGTCTAAGTTTGATATGCTTACGACTCAATATGAAAACTTTTGTATGAAGGAAGGTGAAACCATCTACGAGATGAATTCAAGATTAACCTCCATAACCAACGAACTGAGATGCCTTAGTGAACCTATTACCTTAAGCAAACAAGTTTGGAAGTTTCTCAAAGTGCTTCCCAAGTCATGGGAAAGCAAAGTGAATTCTATAACTGAAGCAAAGGATTTGAAGACACTTGCCATGGATGAACTGATTGGAAATCTCCAACCTTATGAGCTGAACAAGCAACATGGGACAAACATGAAGGAGCGAAAGAAGGAGAAATAAGTTGCTTTGAAAACATCTCAAAACTATGTGACTAATGAGGAGGATGAAATGGCATATATCACTAAAAGGTTTCACAAGATTATCAAAAAGCATGGAGGCTTTCAAAAGAAAGCTTTGACCAGTAGAGCAGCAAATGCAAATGATATTTGTCATAAATGTGGAAAACCTAGTCAATTTATGAGGGACTGCCCCAGCCAAAAGCAGGAAACTCAGTACTTCAGACCTCGCAAAAGGGACCAAGTCCTAGACCATGCCAAGAGGAAAGCTCATGCTAATCAACTGGTGAAGAAGGCTTTGGCTATATGGGGAAATGCATCTAGCGAGTCTGAGGAAGAGACAGACAGTCCAGAAGAAGTCTCGATGATGGCTGTGGAAGATGATGAAACTGTATACAATTCCATTTTCTTACTAATGGAAAAATCTGACGATGAAGAGGACCTAAATGAGGTAACCCTCTTTGACCTCAAGGATGATCTAGATACTCTTCCCATTAATAGATAAAGAAAACTTGATGCTCTATTAATTGACTCAATTGAGGAACTAACTTCTGAAAAATTAACGATGAGTGAAATGCTGAGTTTGTGCGAGGATGAAAACTCAACTCTCAACTCTCAATTATCTGAAATGAGTGTTAGGATAGGTATTCTTGAGACCGGTAGTTCGGAACCCAACGAGGAACCTGGTACCTCTAAGGGTGGGAAGCGAAAAACTCAGTAACTTTGAGGTTGAACTAGAAGAGAAACTTAAGTCCTCTGAGTCTAAGTTAGTTGCCTCCCTAGAAAGTAACTCTCAACTAGTGAAGGATTTGTGTAAGGCCAAAGAAAAGTTGAACCACTCCCTCAAATGGACAAACTCGTCTAAGATACTTTCTAACTTAGCAAATTAGAAGTTCAACAACATAAAGGGATTACGTTGTAGACAGATAGAGCCTCCCTACAATCCTCATAGTAAATATATGTCTGTCTCTGACAACTTTTTGTGTACTCACTGTGGAAAAAATGGTCATCAGAAAGAAAAATGTGAGATTTTGAGGGGAGTAAAAGAAAGGCATGAGAAGTTTCTTAAATCAAGAAAGAGTTTTGATAAAAAGAAAAAGGTACCTGGTCCCAGTTACCACTTAGCAATAACACTTTACCCCCATGGAAATGAAGGTTTCTCATTAAGCCTTTTGACAGTTTTGGGAACTCCATTTGAAGTAGGTTCCTAAGTCTAATATGTGATTCTTGTGCAGAAGAGAGGAAGAAGTCAGTGCTGGTACATGGATAGTGGATGCTCAAGGCACATGACTGGAGACACTCTAAACTTCCTCTCTCTGGAAGCACACCAAGGTGGTGGTGTGTCATTTGGTGGCCGAAAGAAGGGATTTATTATTAGAATTGGCAAGATAGGAAGAACAGCTGATCACTCCATAGACAATGTACACTATGTGGGTGGTTTTAAATACAATCTCTTGAGTGTATCTCAAATATGCGACAAGGGAAATGAAGTCAAGTTCATGTCTGATAGGTGTCTGGTTACAAATTGTGCAATTAAAAGGGTTGTTATGTTTGCCAAAAGAGTCAAAAATATGTATGTTGCGGATCATGACTCTGTTGAAGGAGACAGCCTTTCATGCCTGAGCGCTCAAACCGATGATGCAAATCTATGGCATCGACAATTGGGTCATGCAAGTACTTTTTTGTTAAACAAGCTTGTTGCAGGGGACCTGGTTCGTGGACTGCCAAAGTTGAAGTTCTCAAATGATAAAGTTTGTGACGCCTGTGCAAAAGGGAAACAAACAAGATCATCCTTCAAAGCCAAGAAAAGCATGAGCACAACCAGACCTTTAGAGCTTCTTCACATGGACCTGTGTGGACAAGTCAAAATTCAAAGCGGAAGAGGTAAGAAGTATATTCTTGTAGTTGTTGATGATTTTTCTAGGTTCACTGGAACATGTTTCTGTGGACTAAGGATGAGACAGTCGAACTTCTTATCACGTTTGCCAAAGCTATTCAACTTAAAGTCAACTGCAAGATTGCTAGTATTAGGTCTAACCATGGCACAGAGTTTGAGAACTCTCAAATTGAAGGTTTTTGTGCTGAAAAAGTAATCAATCACAATTTCTCTGCGCCAAGAACTCCTCAGTAAAATGGAGCTCTTGAAAGAAAGAACAGAACACTGGTAGATATTGCAAAAACCATGCTAATTGACTCAGGGCTTGCAATGAACTTTTGGGCAAAAGCAGTCAACACAGCATGCTATGTTACAAATAGGTGCCTTATCAGGTCTGTGATCAAGAAAATACCTTACGAGTTGCTAAATGACAAAAACCCTCAATTGCTCATCTTAAGCCATTTGGGTGCAAATGATTTGTACTGAATAACAGAAAGGATGACCTCGGCAAGTTTGATGCCAGAAGTGAAGAAGTAGTGTTTGGCGGGTACTTTTCTACCAACAAGGCCTACAGGGTTTTTAACAAAAGAAATCTATGTGTTGAACAGAGCATGCATTTGATATTTGATGAGTCTGAGAAAAATGATGAGCATAAGGAAGACCATGAGTTGGAGGAGCTGATTAAGGGAAAACAGGATGAGGCAATCCAAAATCCTGGAAACAAAAAGGTTGCAAAACAAAATAGCGTAGAACACACAGGAGAACCTAGTCCCTCTTGTTTAGCCTAGGAGGCATTATCTCAAAATCAAGAAGATGATGAAAGTCAATCTGATGTTGATGTGGAAGAAGAGATTACCAGAAAGTCCGGATAGAAACATCAATCCTCACATGCACTGAACAATCTCATCTCTCCACTTGACTCCGGAATACAAACTAGATCCAGAACAAGAAATCTAGTTGCATATTCAGCCTTCATATCATCCACTGAGCCTAAGAACATCAAAGAGGCTTTACATGATGCATATTGGGTAAGCTCAATGCAAGAAGAGCTTCATCAGTTTGAGAGAAGCAAAGTTTGGCACCTGGTCCCCAGACCTCTCAACAGAATCATTATTGGAATAAGATGGGTCTTCAGAAACAAACTAGATGAGCATGGGACCATCACCAGAAACAAGTCAAGACTCGTGGTGCATGGGTACAACTAAGAGGAGGGGATTGACTACGAAGAGACCTTTGCTCTTGTAGCCAGAATGGAAGCTATTCGAATCTTGATAGCCTTTGCTACCCACATGGAATTTAAGTTATTTCAAATGGATGTCAAGAGTGCATTTTTTAACAGAAATTTGAAAGAAAAAGTGTATGTCAAACAACCTCCAGGTTTCTAAGATATAGAATTGCCAAATCATGTGTTGAGCTGGATAAAGCTTTGCATGGTCTAAAACAAGCTCCCAGAGGTTGGTATGAACGTTTGTCAAGGTTCCTCCTTGCAAATGGGTTCAAAAGAGGTAAAATTGATAATAACTTGTTCCTAAAATCTAGAGGTAAGGAGTTGTTGATTGTGCAGGTATATGTAGATGATATCATCTTTGGAGCTACTTTATATTCACTATGAAAAAAGTTTGCTAATTTGATGAGTAGTGAGTTTGAATGAACATGATGGAGGAGCTTACTTTCTTCTTGGGACTTCAGATCAGATAGTATTCTCAGGGCACATCCATATGTCAGGAGAAGTATATAAAAGAACTGCTGAAAAAGTTCAATCTATTGAAAGAAAAAGTCCTTGATACTCCTATGAGCACAAGTGTGAACCTTCACCTGGATGGAGATGGAATTGAAGTAAATCTGATCATGTACAGGGAAATTATTGGGTCACTTCTGTAGCTCACTGCTAGCAGACCTGACATAGTCTTCAGTGTAGGGATGTGTGCAAGGTTTCAAGCAACACCAAACGAATCACACTTGAAGACAGCCAAGCGAGTTTTGAGATACATGAATGGCACACAGGACCTGGTCCTCTTCTATCCCACTAGTGACTCATTTGATCTAATTGGTTATGTTGATGCTGATTATGCAGGTTTTCTTGTTGATCGAAAGAGCACATCAGGCATGACACACTTTCTAGGATCATCACTAATTTCATGGGGGACTAAGAAGCAACACTCGGTGGAACTGTCTAAAGCTGCAATAGAATATGTGGCTACTGCATCTTGTTGTGCACAGTACTATGGATCAAGCAGCAGCTGGAAGACTTTGGCATTCTCACAGACACTATCCCTCTAATCTGTGATAACACCAGTGTAATCAACATGGCCAAGAACCCTTTTCAGCATAAGAGGACAAAGCACATAGCTGTGAGGCACCACTTTCTGAGAGATAACGTTTAAAAGAAAAATGTGGTGATGAAGTTCTGTAAGACAGAAAACCAATTGGCTGATATATTTACGAAACCCTTGAGTAAAAAGTGTTTCATCAAAAACAGGTTGAGGCTGGGGATGCACAAGATCACCTGATTCCATGACAAGTCTGCACAAAATCCTCCACTTGATTATGTAAAGGAGGGCAAATATCTATACTTGTTGCAATGCTTACCGTTTGAGAATTCACTTCTGGTACCTTAATGTAGGTATACACTCATGGCATGATGGCTGAAGGGAAGGTCTAATCATACAGGCAGGGCAACATACTGAATGGGACCTGGTCCTCACATGGTTAGTAACACTTATGCTACATTGTATGTCTGTCAACGGTCATTGCCATGTGTCTATCGCCCATTCATCACATCAATTTCAGACGTCTTTTCACTTTAAATCCAAGAGTCACTACCTTTGAGGGACCCGATACCTCTTATACTTAAATTTAAACCCTACTTCTGTGAATCTAAATCTTAATATCTTCCAAATTCCTCTGTGATTCACACTTTGCTTCTAAATCGTTTTTCATCTCTCCACATCAAAATGACCAACTCCTCTACATCTTCAAAGACTTCTATTCCCGAAGACGTTGAAAACCCTAGTTCTTTCAACTTCTCCATTCCTAAGACTGGCAGGGGGACCAGGTCGGCCCGCCTCGGCCCGCGACCGGTTTGAGAATCGGCTTGCCGAACCCGGTCCCGTAAGATTTCAGGGGTTTAGGGGGACGCAGGATAGGGGATCGGTCAAGGGCCGATTCACCCTCTGGGCCCGGTCCCAGCCCGAATGAACCGGCTGGTTCGCGGGATCCCCTATATATATATTTTTTTTTTAAAAAAAATTATATCCATTGGGAAACGGCTAGTGGGCCCCCCCAACGGATTTATTTCCAGTTTTTTTCCTTCCCCAACACCCCCTACCACCCCTACTTTTAATACTTTACTTTAAATCCTCAAGTTATCATAAATACACTTTAACCCATTTTTAATATTATAAATACCCCTCTATACCTTATTATTTCTTACAAAATCATATATTCTCTCATCTATTTTTTATATATCTCAAGTCTCAATCTTTAGCAATCTTTTATTCCATTTAAGTCTCATATTATATCATAATACATATATTTCAATTCTAAGTTTTCATATTATATATCATAATATATATAATTCTCATATTTGTTATCAAAAATTGGAGTTCCAAATTACAAGTTACAACAAACTACAAGCTTCAAGAATCGGTTATAACGTCTGCTATTAACGCAGACGTTTGGTACATTCGTTTCATAATATTTATATTTTATTTTTCGTCATTAATTTTTGTGTTATTATTATTTTTATATTATACTTTACATATAATTAAATATGAGTTCTAACAAAAAAAATACCGGTAAAGGAAAATTGAAAGAACCAAGTGGCATTAGTAGATTATTTAATTTTACTAAAAAAAGTAGTAAGGAAAAAAATAAGAGTAAATGTGGTGGTACTTCTAGAGTTAGATTTAATACAAATGATTCTACTTATGTTGATGATACTTCTTATGATATTGATTCAAATGCTTAACTCAATCGTGAACTTTTATAACAAATTTATGGTGATATTAATCCTTATCTTAATGAAAATTCAGGTGAAGCAGTAAAAGTTGGTTCGGGAGAAGATGAATTAGAAGATACACCTACTAGTCCGGTGACAAATGTTCCAAATGAAACTACAAATTCAACGGAGCAAAATTTTGGATGCCCACCCCTTATACCTCCTACGAGGGAGAAAGTGAAGTATCAATGCCCTAAAACTTTTGTTGTGTGGCAATTTATGACTTTAGATAAGGAAAATTCTATTGCTATTTGTAATAAATGTAAGCAACATTTTAAACATAAACAAGGTGGAGGTCAAGGTGGGACGGGGGCTTAAATAGACATTTGTTATCTTGTGTGCCGATTCAATATAAAGAAGCTAAATCATTAGCCGATAGAAAAAAAGGAATTCAAGTTAATGATTTTGATATTAATGTTAATGAATCGGTAGGGGCTTCTAACATGGTTCAAGGAACATTAGATCCTTCTAACCCCAGTGGTCCACTAACACAACGTAAATATAATAAGGACAGAGATCGCGAAAATTTAGCTAAAATGGTTTCTGTTTGTGGTTTACCTTATAGTTTTCCTTCACATTTCGGTTTTATTGAATATTCAACAAACTTATAATCCTAATTATAGAGGTTTTTCAAGAAATACTGTTAAATCTGATGTTTTTGTATATCAAGGTAAACATTGTCAATATCTTCGTTATTTATTTAGCATATTAGATTATAGAGTGTCTATAACTTCGGACATGGGTCGTAGTGTTAATGGACATGATTATTTAACTGTTACAGTACATTGGATTGATCATAACTGAAATTTGCAAAAAAGAATCTTAAGTTATAAAGAATGTACAGAGAAAAAAACTGGTGCATATTTAGCTTCAAATATTTTGAGTGTTATAGATTATTACATGCTTATAGATAAAGTAATGTATGTCGCATTAGATAATGCATCTAATAATGTAAACGCTGCTAGTATGTTAAAAACTAGATTATGTCCAATTGATGTTAATTCTTTTCATGTTAGATGTGTTGCACATGTATTAAATTTAGTTGTACAAGATGGTATTTCATTATTTGAATGTGATTGTATGAAAATTGAATATGTTGTTGCCTGAATTTTTTATGCTAATAGAGCTGCTAGAATTAGGGAATTTAATGAGCGTTGTGTACTATGTGATTTGCCACCAAGAAAAATTCCAAGACATATTAAAGCAAGGTGGAATTCTTTTTACGAAATGTTTTTAGTTGCTTACGAATATAGAGGATCCATACAAATGGTGTTTAATGCTCATAATGCTGACCCATTAGACAGAATTTGTGAAGAAAATTGGGAAGAAACTAATGAACTATTAGAATTTTTAAGACTTTTTTATGATGCTACAACCATGTTTTCTGGAATTTATTATCCTACTATTTCATCAATATTAATAAATATTTGTGCTATTTCAATTCAATTTTCTAAATACAAAAGAATTGAAAAATTTAGAGTTGCAATTGAAGGTATGATTGAAAAATTTTAAAAATATTTTTTTTCTATTCCTCAAATTTTTTTAACTGCTACTTTACTTTATCCTGACTATAAATTACAAGGTGTGCAGGGACTTGTTGACATTTTTTATGATACCTTAGAAATTTTACCAGAAATAAATCCAACTTGTGAAATGTGTAAGTGTAGCATAAAAGTAGAAGCAAAAATTTTGTATGAAAAATATAGAACTACAGGAAATACTCAAGAAGTTGGTCAAACTTCTAATCCTCAGAGTAAAGCTCGAATTTCAAGTTATATGCGAGATTTTCTTGGTCTTAATTCTACTAACCATGATGATTTTGAAGAATATCTTAATCAATCTTTAGAAATAGTGGAAGACGAAGATGGAAATGAAGAATTATTAGCATGGTGGAGGAGGCGGAGCGTTACATTTCCAATTTTGAGCAAAATGGTACGTGATGTTCTAGCTATTCAAGCTTCATCAGTTGCATCAGAGGAAGCGTTTAGTGCGGCAAGGTTTCAACTTGGCGATCATAGACATTCATTGGCGGAAGACAGTTTGGAAAAATCAGTTTTATTTAGAGACTGGGTCAACGCCGAGAGGAGAAATTATAATTTGCCAAAGTTAAGTTCCAAACAAGAAGCTTGGATTAATGCGGTAATTGGATCTAGTGATGATGAATTAAAGTCACAAGAGTTTCTAGCAAGTTTGCCAACACCAGAGGATGTTACCGTCGATATGATGCGACAATTATAATTAAATTTTAAAGGAGAATACAAATATTAGATTACATCCGAGAACTAATTGAAACAGAACCCTTCCTAGGAGGTGGCTGCGTAAATTAGTTACTCATCTAATATTTGTAACAGATATTAGTTTTACATATGAGAACTTATTGAAACAGAACCCTTCCTAGAAGTTGGCTGCGTAAATTAGTTACTCCACTAATATTTATAAATTGTAACTTCTAAGTTCTAAGTTGCAATTATATTTTATTGAATAAATTTGAAGGTTTTATTAAGTCTTTTTTATATAGCTATTGTCTTGTATTTTAATTTTAATATATTCAATTATTCATGCATATTTACATATATACTAAACTAACTTTAAAATACTTAATTTTAAAATCAAAATTTCAAGTTTAAATTACTTTAAAATATTTAAAATACAAATTTGAAATTTGAAAATTGAAAATTGAAGTTTGAAATTTGAAAGTTGAATTTGAAATTTGAAATTTGAAATTTGAAATTTGAAGTTTGAAGTTTGAAGTTTGAAGTTTGAAATTGAAATTTGAATTTTGAAACTTAAGCATTATTTATTAGCTAAAAATGTTATTGAAAAAAAATCTAATTTTTGACTCATTAGAAATGTTCTTTTTAGTTCCTACTGTCTTATATTAGTGATTAGTCTCCACTTTTTCCTTTATAATATTCCTTAAGATTCGTATGAGAAATTATAGAAGTTATTAATTGTGTGAATAGTATTAAAGTTATTAATTAATTGTGTCTTAATGTTTAATTTAAATGAATTTTTTTAATTAATTGTGTAAAGATATCTAAGATCATATTTACTTGCACTTAATAATTTATATATATATATTACAATAGTAATTTATGCTTTAATCATTAAATGTATTTATTTTTATTTCGTGATATTAATTTATTTGAATGATTAAGACTTAGCAAAATATTATAATATTATTAAGATGTTATTCATTCAAGATAAATAAGTATATAAAAAATAAAAAAATCCCCCATCCCGTCCCGTCCCGTCCCCCTAAAACCCGTCTTATCCCGTATATATAGTGGGACGGGATGGGACTTAGTTTTGTCCCCCCCAATCCCGGTCCCGGCCAAATCCCCCCAGTCGCGTCCCCCGTCCCATCGCGTCCCCCTTCGTCCCGTCCCCCAGTCCCCGTCCCCGCCCCCTTGCCAGCCCTATCCATTCCTCCCCCAGAAGAGTCTCCTTCGACACTAGTTTGTGGAGTTGGTGAAATAGGCGAATCCATCACTTCTCTAACTGAAGTAGTGGTTTCTCCTGCACTTCCATCTGGGGAGATTTTGCCTTATTCTCCTACTTTAGTGTTGTCCTGTGATAAATCCTAGAACTCAGAGGCACAATCTGTTGTGAAACCTAGTGTTGAACCTACCACTGAAGAAGTAGAAGTGGCTTCTAAGGCTGTGTTTTTTACAATGTCTGAGCGACTTTTTGAAGGGGATCTACCTGAGGGAAGGAATCCTGAATCACACATTCTAGCAGCAGGGGCATTACTGGTGGCTGTACAAAGTCTGGCTTCACTTAGAGGAGATGTTAAACCAACTCTGGTTCCAACAGAGTCGAGATCACCGGAACAGGTCCCTTTCAGTGTCCAACCTATGTTTGACCAAACTCCCACGTCTTTTGATGTTGAAAGTGAAGAGTAGGAGGAAGAGGCTCCTTAAGATGGAGCAGAACGGGGGTACGAGGAGCCAACACTTTAACAGTTGGTGTTCCATATGTGGAAACAGTTAAGAGTGCTCCTAAGTCTGTTCCTACTGATAAGCCTACTGAGTTTGCAAAGGAAAGAAAAAGAAAAGGGAAGGGAAAGATGGTTGAGTCCCACTCAAAAGGGGACAACAAGAGGTATGGTTCTAGAAGTGAAATGCAGAAAGTTATGGGGAGTGCCATAGCAACAAGCATAATTCAAATGGAAAGGGCCAGGAAAAGGAGAAAGGAAGGTCATGAGCCTGAAAAGCCTACCTCTACCCCTTTGCATGTTGGGTTCAGTGACAGTGAGTCTGATGATGTTGCTGCATATGTGGCAAAAAGAAGGAAGGAAGGAAGGAAGGAGAGGATGAGAGGGCCAAATCAAAGGATATCCAGAAATCTGCAAAGAAATCATTTGTGAAAAAGAAGAGGATGAGAAAAAACACCACTGTTAAATCAAGTCGAGTCAAGGGACTAGGTCCGTCTGTTCAAAATCTAGGTGAAGACAAGGAGATGACTAGGAAAGAGCGAGTGGCTGAATTGGAAAACCAGAAAGTTTTGTATGGCAGAGTATTCGACCCTGACATTCTTACTGCATTTGGTATGTCAACTCTCTTTGTGTAGTTTCTCTACAAGGCTGGGGCTATTTGTTCGAACCTCCAATACCATATCTTCATGAACCTGAGGTATGCAATTTTTTCTACAAAATGGAGTTTCTAGAGCATGGAGGAATTAGGACTACTGTCAAGAATGTTAAAATCCTTCTAGAAGAGGAAACCTTGGGGATCATTCTAGGTGTGCCTATGGAAGGAGTTTGGTCAATCGAAGGTTGTCAGCCATCTAGTGGGTTCTCAAAACAAGCCACAAAGTGTGGGGATATCAAGAGAGCAGGGTTGCCAAAGAAGTTTCTCAAAGGTGAATATCAGTTACTTTTTTACTTCATCAACAAGGTGCTTGTACCAAGGACAGAGAAAAGAATTGTAGCTTCTACTGTTAATCTATTTCTCATGGAAAAGTTGGATGAACTTGAGCAAAGCAATCTCCCTACTTTAATGCTTGAACATATGCACAGGGTAATGACTTAGAAACGGGTTAAGCATGGGATTCCTTACGGCTACTCGTTGAATTATGTGTTCAAACATTTTGAAGTGCCTTTAGGATGAGGAGTACCTGGTACCACCAAGCAAATGTTTACTACTGCTACTATGCTGGAATGTGAGTGTGTTGAAGGGAAGGCCAAGGGCAGGTCTCAAGTGGCGAATCTTCGAGAACATCAATCCTCTCTTAAACGTGAGTTTACTGATATCACTGCAATCTTAAATGATAAGGAGGTTGAAATTGCGAAACTAAAATCTAAGTTGCAGAAGGCTGTCTCAAAGGGTCCTGGTACCAGTTGTGTGGATGACAAGTGGTGCAGAAGTTGAGAGATGAGAATGGACAGCTGCTGAAGACAAATGCCTCACTCAGTGAGGAAGTTAGGGCTCTCAATAAGCAAATTATCCAAGCTCATCAGGCTGCAAATGAGAGGATGTCTTCGCTAATGCTCACCCTTAATCCCCTTCCCCCTCTGTCCTAAAAGAGTCATGTTTCCCTTGTCTTTTCATCCTTGTGTCTAAACTTTTGTGGCTTTGTGTACTGGTTTTACTGCCTTCTATGGTAAGCTTTTATGATCTACTAATATTTGCTACTGTGCCCTGTTTTATATGGTTTCATCTTCTCTTTCTGCTTGCATGCTCATGCTCGGTATGGCCCTTGGCCCTGAATTCTTTCATGCTTTGCATATAACTCGCATATATTTACTATTGCTCCTTTTCAATGATGTCAAAAGGGGGAATTTTTGGTGTAAGCTATTGTGAAATCAGAAGGGAACTAAACTAAGGGGGAAGAACAGTGGCAGAGGGAACTAATGTAGTTTTTGAATGAATTTTTAACACTCATGTGAGGTTGTTTGTAGATTGTTTATCATCATCAAAAAGGGGGGAAATGATAAGTATTAATGCTCCCAGATATTTTGATGATCTCCTCACAAGTGCAGGGACCCGGTCCTCTGCAGAGTATGTTCGTCCAAGATTATATGACGTACATCTGGCACGCTGTCACTTCAGCGATTGGTGAGGTGTCAGTGTCCTGAACTAATCAGAATGGACGACGTTGTTTGTACGTTGGATAATAGCTCTTCATGGTAGATATATTCAACACGCAAACAACATTTTACTCATTCATTCAAAGAGAGATATTCAAGCTTCAAAACAACAAGGGACCTAATAGACTGCATCATTGCTTCTTTTACCAGCTGTTACCTTGATTGCTTGTATTTGTGCGAATATTGTAGGAATCGTTTCGCTTATGGTAGAAACGTTTCAATCTTGGGTGAATCATTGTAGGAACTTAGTTGTGAGTAAATTAGTATCTTACGTCAAAGTCTATATTAATCAGTTGGGTTAGTATAGTGGCAGTGTTGTATCTGCTAAGGCTCGTTTAAGTAATAAATGGTATTACTTGGTGTGGAGATTAGTAGGTTAATCTCATGTTGTAAACTGTGTTTTACTTTTTCTTGTGAAGATTAGTAGTAGCAGTTTGAAAATCCCTGTGAGAAAGGTCATGGTTTTACTCCCTTGAGCAAGGAGGTTTTCATGTAAAGTTATGTGTACAATCTTTACCTTCAACATTTATTTACTTTCAGTATTTGTTCACTTTCTATCATTGTAAATCGTGCTGGGGACCTGGTCCTATCGTGGCTAGTGGAAGCATACATGCCAACAAGGTCTTCTTACGAGATAGGTGCATCTCGCGCTTGGAGAGCAACATAAATTGAATCATACTCAGGTCCTAAGCCACTGAGTATTTATACAACAAGTTCGTCATCTGGAATGGGAGCTCCTGCAATTTCAAGTTCATCTACAACATTCCTGATCTCTTGTAGATATGCAGTCATACTACGATAATTTTTTGTAATTGTGGCTAAGGATTTGCAAAGACTGAAAACTCGTGTTTGTGATGTGTTGGCATACAAGTGATGCAGTGCATCCCAGGCTTACTGGGAGGTGGAAGTTTTTGTGATTGCAGAGGTGATGGTTTGGTCGACTGATGCCATCAAGGCATTAAGAATCAACTGGTCCTGTCGAAACCAGATTTTGTACTTAGGGTTGGGTACCTCTAAAACATTCTCAAGGACAATCTTGGATGGCGCTGTCATGGTTCCATCTAGATAACCGTGAAGGTTATGGCCTAAGATGAGATATTCAACCTAAGCCTTTCAAATAACAAAATTGCTTGGACCCGTAAGCTTTATGGGTAGTTGGGAGCCTGGATCAAATTGAACCAGGTGGGTAGTGTTATCAACATCAATGCCAGAGATGCCTGGAGTCACCATGATAGAGGATCGAGAAACAAAATAGAGAGATGAGCAGATTTGACGATACTCGTTGTAGTTTAGAAGATCCCTGATACCATAAAGATTCAGGTTGGAAAACGATGAAATTTTGATATTTTAACAATGAGCAGATAAACTTTTTAAATACAGGTGAAGATCAACAACAACTCCTATACTATAGGAGGTGTATTCCTAGTGGGCTCTTAATAATGAACGTGTAGTACTAAACCTATAAGTAGTAAATAACTAACTAACAACTATAACTGACTATGCCTTATTATAGGGAAGATGCGCCAATAGATAAGAAACATGTTATTCATGTATTAATTTTCGTATATATAACTTATATGATGTTTGATAGATAGATAGAAAATAAGTTATTAATGTATAAAATTAATACGAGGTTTGATTGACAATTTAGAAACACCCATAACGAATACATTTATATGTTAAAAGGAAATCTATGTATTATTTTAGGCAAGATAGAAGGTTGAATATCTAATAAATGTATAACCAATCCCTGCATAACTATCCTTTATTATACATTTTCAACATGTACAACCTTATCATCTTAATTTCAATCCCCGATATTCAGAGTTCAGACCTATAACTTCCTTTTCACTTGAGTTTCTAAATTAGACCAACCTACAACAATAGCAACCAAATAATAAGAAAAAAAGAAAAAAAATAGCAAAAAACCTTAGTGGTCAAGTTTGAAGTTATTTACAAAAGAACAAA
This sequence comes from Solanum commersonii, assembly GCA_029007595.1. NCBI lineage: Eukaryota > Viridiplantae > Streptophyta > Magnoliopsida > Solanales > Solanaceae > Solanum > Solanum commersonii. The sequence goes on from JAJTWQ010000038.1 coordinate 2,570,377, forward strand.
GTTTATAGAGTTTTGAAAAAATAATAATAGTTAAACTAGCTATCTGTTAATTAAAAGATGATGTTGAATGAAAAACGATTTATCAATAATTGTTTTTCCTCAACAACAAAATAAATACTTGGATTTCAAAATAGCTTCACTCAAAACCACTACTGCCTACTGCCATTTCACATTTATGGAGTGTCATCTTGTTTGGATCGTTGTTACCTCTTGTATTCTGTTGCGATGATCGATGTTAGTTTAAATACATTATTTGTTATTATGTAACGATAAAATACAATACAATTTATCCAAATATTATATTCATCAAAATAATACAATAAAATACATTGTAAAACAATACATAAGTCATCTAGCAAGAAACGAAGAAAAAATCAAACTTGAATATGATTGGATTACATCAAACTTATCATCAACCATTAAATGAAGAGGAAGAGTCAAGTTGTAAATGGATTATAAGGACAATTATAATATGAATCATTTCCATAAAATATATTGAGTACAAATATAGGATTTTAAGAGTAAAGTTGTAAATGGGTTCCATAAAAGTTATGGCTACTAGATTTGCTGTAAAATTGTACATGTTTTCAACAATGTATCATATGTATGATCATTCGAGATAATGGGAAAAAGGAAAAAAAATATCATAAAATATATTCAGAATATTTTATTTTCTATAAATATGAATGATTTATGTATATACATTTGCATGTGCTTCGCGTGGTCATACATAATAATTGCATTGAACTTGCAAATAATCCTTTACTAATATCCATACATAAAAAATAATGAAAAAAAATAGATTCTTAAAAATATATTAGCAATATATTCCTACATGAATTTGATTATTTGTCATTATCACATAACTCAAGAACCTCTAATGAATGAATTATTCAGGAAATAATAAATCATTGGTTCTTTAATCATCATTAAAAGGAAAATAAATAAGAAAAAAAGAATATACATATACAAATGCATTTCGTAAGGAAAAAAACATATTTAAGTTGCATAGATTATACAATTATGATATATGTCTCAGGCAAAATTTCAAAACTTTGTTAATAGATTCAAAAAAGAAATTACGTTTGAACATGAAAGCAATTATAACTTTTGAAGTTGCATAATGAATTTCTTCAATTGATAAGTGAGAAACTCCATATCTATGCAAAAATAGATAATATGTAAGCTTATATATAGTACTTTTAAGTTATAGATTTTATATAGAATATCAAAATATGAATTCTTGGAAGTGAGTACAATAATTATTTTCTGCACAATGAATATACCTACTATATGTGTATACGTTCAATATAACCGGAGACAATAACTTTGCAGAAACATAAACAATAGAGTTTAAAACATGTACTCAAAGATAACAATTAATATCATAACTATAAATTAATGACTGTAATAAAACATACCAAGATATGTAAAAATAGAATGAAACAGAAAGGAAAAAATCGAGTCCATTGAATGCACAATGTCCCTTAAGAAAATTATTCCCCTCTAATACCTGAGGCTTAAAGAATTAGATCCTCTCAGGATGGACAATTTTATTCACCAACTTATTGATACAAAAACAATGGTGTCAGTAAGCCACTCAATAGGAGTAAAGTGCACTAATATTTAATTGTGCAGAAGAAGAAGAAGAAGAAGTTCAGAATTTTCGTTGTTTTAAAGTAAAAGGAAATACCTCTATTTATAGATAACAAAGGGTAGTATGAACAAATGATTATTATGCCTTGTCGGAAAGGTCACAATTCTTTGGAAAAGTCAAAACCCTTCAGAAAGGTCACAACCTTTCATAAACATCACAACCTTTCATAAAAAGTCGCAACTCTTCATAAAAGTCACAATTTTTCATAAAAGTCTCATCTTTTCATAATATTCACAACTTTTCATAAAAGTCACTCTTTTCATGAGAGGGGAAGACTAGTTTTGGAAATATATAAGTTAAAAAGGAATCCTGGTTTGTGGTGGAGCCATGTAGGCGGTATTAGGGTTCTCTTTTTAATATATACTAGTAAAATTACCCGCGCCTCACACGGGAATTTAATATCACGAAATTTATAAAATAATATTTAAAATCTATCAGTCACTGAAACTAAAAAAACTATAAAGGAAGATGATAATTATAACATCTTATCATTTATCCTTCAATCAATAATCTTTAATTTGATTTTAAAAAATCCTTTTGCTCCCAGGAAGTGTTACTATTTGATATTTTTTGGGGAATCAAATGAATATCAACCGGAGATATCAAATTATTTAATAAATAAATAATCATTGGTAAAGTTATAAATAAATTTGAAAAGGCTGAAGAAGTGAACAAATATTCCAATTCTTAGAAAGTTCAGCCCTACCTTTTGCTTTACATATATCATTTTAAAGTTGGGAAAAGGCATAAATTCCCCCTTGAACTTGTCTCGAAAAGTCAGTTACACGGTTAAACTATCATTGTGACCTATACTATTCAAAAGTGAATTTTCTTACCCCCTAAAACTGACGTGGGAAAAAAATAAAAAATAGGCGCGTCAGTTTGAAATTAAAGTAAAAAAAAAAAAGTTAGAATACTCTTTTCCACCCCTACCCCCACACCTCTTCTTCTTCAAACCCCACCCATTGTCCTCTTCTTCTTCATTCATATTTTCATCACACTTCTTTATTTTTTATCACAATCTTAAAGCACAATTTTTTTTTGATTTGCAATTAGGTTAATTCCCATAGATTTGTTAGTGAATAATTATATTTTATCTAGAAAAAAAACTATTGATTATTTCTATCTTTTTTAAAAAAAAAAAATTGACTTTGTTAAAGAATTTTTGGTTGTTAATCAATTTTTCGTTTTGGTGGTAATAGCAGCTTTATGGGTTTGGTGGTGATGGGTGGCGGGAGACAAACATTAAAAGAGGTAATTGAAGATGGTGAAGAAGAAAAAATCGATATTGATAATGGTGGTGGTGATTTTTGGTGTTGGGTGACAAAGAAGAAGAAGAATTGAAAGTGATATAGTGGTGGTGAAGAACAAAATCAATAGTGAAGGTGGGGTCGGATATGATTTTCCGATGAAATGAGAATTGAAAATGAGTGGGATTAGTGATGAAAAAGATATAATTATTAGAGAATTAAAATAATTAATTAGGGATTAGTTAGAGTAAAACATAGTTAACAAAAGAAAAGTTAATTAATAAAGAAAAGAAAATAAAAAATTATAATTTATGACATGACGCTGATGTAGCGCTGATGTGGCAGCAAGTGTAATACACCACATAATGTGAGAGTGGTGTTACACGTCTTATGGTGGTAATAAATTCACTTTTGAGTAGTTAAGATGTGTAATAGGTCACCATGATAGTTTAAGCGTGTAACTGACTTTTCGAAACAAGTTCAGGGGGAAATCTATGTCTTTTCCCGTTAAAGTTCCCCATTTAAATATATCATAAATAATTATTAAAATGAAAAATTAAAGGGAGAATGTATCATATTGAACAACAATTCAACTTATTATATATACTTGAAGGGAAAAATATTACACAAAACTATTCAGTTTGTTTGGTTGTTCTTTAAAAATCAACATACCATAGTGATGAAGTTTAATTTGAAACTACACTTTTATTCCAATCGCAGTGTGGAGAAGCACATCTATTACTTAAAGAAAAGTATTTACAACTTGCAGTAAACTTAAGAATATGTCCATACTTCATATTGTGAATCTGAGCGATTAATTTATTGTGTAGTTATCTATGTCTTTGAGATTAAAAGAGGTTGTAGTGTAGTCATATTCCTCTATAGGTCATCCGGCACATCCTTGAACTTATGTCAAAGGTTTATTAAGTTTTGTTTTCTTTTCCTGGTTCACTTCGCACATCAAAGTGCGATAATGTTTTTAAGGTCTTTATGTGCTTACAATGACATACCAAATTTGAATTTTGTCTTCAAGATATGGCAGTATAGATCTTTAAGGAATTCTTTTACTGTACCTTCAACAATTTTAGTAGAGAAAATTTGCATGAATACACAATTAACATATGTTATTTAATCTGTACTAACAAATACTTATAACAATAACTTTGCAGAAACATAAACAACAAAATTTAAAACATGCACTCAAAAACAACAATTAATAACATAAGCATAAATTAATGACTGTAAAAAAATTACCAGGATCTGTAACAATAGAATGAAATAGAAAGGAAAAAATCGAGCCCACTGAATGCATAGTGCACCCTTAAGGAAATTATTCCCCTCTAGTATGCGAGGTTTAAAGGAATAGATCCTCTTAGGATAGGAGGATTTTATTCACGAGTGTATTGATACAAAAACAATGGTGTAGTGAGCCACTCAACAGGAGAAAAGTACACAAATATTTAATTTAATTGTTCAAAAGAAGAAGAAGAAGATGTTCAGAATTTTTGTTGTTTTAAAATGAGAGGAAATCCCTCTATTTATAGACAACAATGGGTAATGTGAACAAATGTTAATTGTGCCTTCTCAGAAAGGTCACAACTCTTTGAAAAAGTTACAACCCTTCGGAAAGGTCACAACCTTTCATAAAAGTCACAACTTTTCATAAAAGTCGCAATTCTTCATAAAAGTTGCAACTCTTCAAAAAAGTCACAAATTTTCATAAAACTCACAATTCTTTTTTCTTTTTTTTTTAAAAAGTCACAATTTTTCATAAAAGTCGCAACTTTTCATAAGTCACAAAATTTTCATAAAAATCATAACTTTTCATGAATGGAGAAGGCTAGTTTTTGAAATAAATAAATTAAAAGGGAATAATGGTTTTTGGTGGCGTCACATAGGCATATGATTGTCGATGTTGAACTTTCTTCATAAAAATCTTGCCTCTGCTACTTTTATTTACACATATAGAGTCTGAATCAAAATTATTGAACTCAGATGAACCTGTAGTGTAAATAACCAGACCACATCCACATAATGCAATACCATGTATGTAGCTATATCAAAGCCACTGTGAATGAATATAACAAGACAAAAGAAGAACTTCCACTAAAATTTTAACTTATGTAGAAACAAAATCACTTACTTCAAAATCAACAAAAATGAAACGGTTCTGAGTGAGATCCAACTACTTTGTCCATATATAAAATAAAAAAATGTTCCACTTCTTGCAAGTAGACAATCACGATCCAACTAGTCTTTTGCATATGGAGTTAATTTTGAAAAACAATGTTAGGAAACTGATGTAAGTTGATATAATGCAGCAAAGAAATAGTTTTGTTTGGCTTGGCAAGTGTTATAAGGGAAAATAGGAATAAAATATCTCGAGTTTGAATCATGTGCATGAACATTTACCCCTTGGGTGAACAAAATTAGTTAGGACGTTACGTTTCAAATAACGAATGGTTAAATTAAAAAAAAAATCTCTTGAGATCATACTTTGGGAGCTTGAGGAAGATTAGGCTTGAAAAAAAAATCTCCCTCTTTCTAACTCATTTCACATGTACTTTCTACATATCTCTATACCTTTTTTGCATTTTCCTATCAACTATTACAGATACAGTAGGAAAGGAAGGCCTGAAGAAAAGGACATAGATTTTTTCTACAATGACCAGATTCATTTTCCTGCTGCTATTCTTAAGTTGCTAACTATTCTGAATAAGGAAAGTGGACACTAATCCGCTCCTTAACTGGTGTCCTACAAGAAGGACATTCATCCATTCCTTTCTTTAGGTGAAGCACGTAGCAATCTTCACAAAGGAATTGATGTGCACAAGGGAGAAAAACCACTGAAATCTGCTCATTCATACACATAACACACTCCCTCACCATCTTTACAACAAAAGAGCCAGAACTTTCTATGTAGGCTGCTAAACCAGTTGTCATTTGATGAATGCCTCGTTTAAGTGCCTCTATTTTTTATCTTTCAGATTGGAATCTCAACTGAGAGATTTCACTCTCACACTTTAGAATTTCTTCTTTATACTTTTGCATGTTTCTCTCTATTTTCTCTCTAAAATTATCCCGCTGCACTTTTCCCTGAACACGGAGTTATTCTCTTTCTGCTTTCATAGACTCAGCTTGTTGTAGAAGCCTTTGTTTCACCCATTCCTCCTACTTCATTAGGACCTGGAATTCATAAATATTTACAAATTTATTTTATAATAGAAGGAATATCAAATAGAAAATGCTTTAACAGTAGGGCTGCATAAGTGAAAGCTTGAACCACTATTACCGGAGACAATAACTAAAAAACAACAAGTCATTAACAACCTGGAGGCTCTAAAACACTGACTATATTTGTGAAAACCATTTTACCTTGATCAACTAGGCAAAGAAGTTTAATTAGAAGAATAAAATACCTTAAACTAGTCCACGACCTTGTTGGCTTTCTCTTGCTGCTGATATAAAGAAGTTTTTTTAGCTTGATAGTAGATAAATCTTCTTCAAATGAGCGCTTCTCCATGTCTGCTACTTGACACTTCTTCATTGCGTCCTGCTCTTTTGCTAAAACAACTTTCAGTCCATAGCATGCTTACAGGTAGAGAGCATTACGATCTCCATATCCTTCTTTAGTCCAACATTATCCATCTCCAAAGTGTTAAGAAGAGAATTAATTGTCTCACTCATGTAATTAGTATTTACCAACATTTGCTCCATCTCCATAATCCTCTCCATGGTGTTTTCCTCCAGCATTTGCTTTTCCTGGTGAACTTTTTCAGCATCTTTTTTATCTTGCCTAATCAGTTTAAGCTCAACCTTGTCCTTGCCAAGCCTCCGGGTAGCCTGCATTACCTTTTCATTTGCCCAATCAGACCATCCTTGGAGCTCTATCTTCAGTGTCTCCAAACGGGAAGTTCGCAACAATATAGTTTCATCTCTTTAATTTTGAGGAACATATTTCCCTAGAGACTCATCATATGGGATACCAACATAATAATATTGCATCGCAAAAGAAATAGTTGTGTTGTCTCAGACTTTTTTGCTAGAATTAGGCTCCATGGATAATAAATTCGGATCCTTTTCTTTTATATTATCTTGCATAGGTGGCACTTTGGAGGTGGCACTTGCAGGTGCAATGGATGAGGAAGGGCATGGACTATCAAAACTTGCTTTTGCTAATGGTTGATTGCATTTAACTGAAGTTTTTACTTTAGAGTGCGAACTCTTCTTTGCTGCATCAGAAGAAGACGAGTTCAGTTTCTTGCCCAAATCCAAATTGCTCTAGGCAGTCATGTTTGCCTTAATGTTTTTACCTGTACAAATTCTGCGGTTCTTCTCAAACTAATATGTATTTTGCCAATGCAAATCCTTCTTGGAATTTAGGGCCTTTTGAGCAGCCCCCGATTTGTCTTCTATAATTGTTGCTTTCGATTTAGCCTCTGCTTTTGGAAAAGGTGTGGAACTTTCTTTTCCTTTTACCACTTGACAAACATGTGAATTTTTAGACTCAGGTTCTTGAGGGGTTGCACTAGCAACAAGAACGTTGGACTTTAAGGTTTGAGCATTTGGGGTAAAAGGTTTTGACAACTATTGTTTATTCAGGTTTGAATGAGTATTCTCAGAAGCCTCAATCTTTGATTGGGAATGATTCAAACCAAACGAGTTACCGCCTAGACTTTCTTGGCTGCATAACTCAACCAGATGATAGCCTTTCATTGTACATGCATGTACGAGGTTCAAGTCCAATATTAATAGCCACCACATTGCTTCTACAACTGGCAAAGCTGGCTTAACCTCTCTCAGCACACATACCATCTCCAACAATGTGTAATAAACCAAGCACGGTAATTCTGCAAATACAACAGGTCTACCGATATCGAAAACCTTTTCCCTACTCAATAAAGCCAAGGCACCATCGACAACATTTGAGACAACATCTTTGCTACCATGATAAATGCCACTTCTCAAGATAACCCTTTCAGTAATTTCCTCACTGTATCCACACTTGGCAATCCTCTTGACTGCGTTCTGAAAAATTGTGGAAATATTTTGGGTTAAAAGCTCAAGAAGTTGAGTAGTTATCGTATCCTCCCAATCTATATCTGGTGGCGTTTCCATTTCTTGTTCCGCATCAGACTGAGGACACCCGCCCTTCAATAGGTCAATCTCAAAAAGAGTGCCTCCTTTCGGTGCTTTCTCTAATAATTCATATCTTGGAAACTCCGCAAGAGACGGCACATGTGAATTAGTAGGAGTTCCTAGAGGAAGCTTAGATACAAACTTCCTCTTGTTCCTGCTTCCTTCTTCCTAGTCATTAACCACCAATGACTTTTCATCGGCATCATCACTGATGTTATCATCAACCATGTTGATTATCTTTTCTATGAGTATTTATTAGTGCTCTAGTTTGATCAGTCAAGTGTCTAACCACAGTTTCCAGTCCTGCAACAAAAAGTCATTCAAGAGATAATATGGACGTGTGAGGATTATAAGTTAAGTTAAACACATAACAACAGAGAATTAAAGTTGCTAAACAAAAGGAAAAAACCACATAATGTTTCTTTGATAGGCTAAATAACAAAAAACAAAAATGACAGGCTAGTTGCAACAAGAACAACTCCAGTGAGAATGATTAAGCAGAAACATTTATCGTATATGTGGAACTCCCAAAGACAGGTTGCCAGCAATAAGAGCAACTCTAATTAGCTCAATAAACCAGCAACATTATCATACATGTGAAGCTGCCAAAGAATTACTTAATATTCTATAAGGATTATAAATTCTACATTATTTCGGTTACTCAAATCTCAGTGGTAATCCGGGGATTAAAATTAAATAGAAACATACCAGCAGAGAATAAAAAATTGCCAAAACAAAAGGAAAAAATGTATCCATTATTCAAACAGAATTGCGAACGACAAAAAACAGCTCTAGTAAGCATAATTTTGTAGAAAAACTTAGTATTCTGAAGAAAAAAATCACTTAAATGAATCGTCGGGGGTGGGGGGGGATCAAGCATTAGAATTGCCAAAAAAATGAAAACAATGTATCTATCTCTATCCAAGTAAACAAGCAAAATCACATATGAACACAGAAAAACCCAAAGCTCAAATTCTATCAAGAAACCAATAAAATAAAACAATCTTTTGAAATCCAAATAAACTCATCCCACCAGTAAAATCAAGAAACCTGAAAAAGGGGTCGTCCCAAAAGAGGAAAAAATGGATTTTTTCATACATATATACATACACACACGCGCGCACATATATATATATATATATATATATATATATATATATATATATATATATATATATCAAGAACGAACCTAGATAAAGAAAGAAACCAATAAAAAACAGTCTTTTGAAATCCAAATAAGCTCATCCCACAAATAAAATCAAAAAACCTGAAAAGGGGTCATACCAAAACTGAAAAAAATGGATTCTTTATATATATATATCAAGAATGAAACTAGATTTAACAAAATTTCAATCCAAAATCAAAGGGGTCACTCACCTAAGGCTTTGAAAAGGCAAAATCAAGAAAGGGTAAACTCCATTGAGCACAAGCTATGAGTAGTCTTTTGTTTCTGGTGCCAAACAATGAAATTTGGATTCCTCATATAGAGTCATTGTCTTGATTGTAATTACAGTTAGGTACATTGTATTTAATCTCTAATTCATCTATTGAGTAAATGAAATTTAAAACTCTTTTCCATTTTAAAGGGGTTTGTCAAAGTATTTATTGTATAATATAGAATAATCCTTTAAAGAAAAATAATAACACAAAGGATACATGTAGCCAATGAGAAAATCCTCAAATATTTGGCATGTAAGTTGGATGTAAGTCAAAGAAATAAAATGTATATCCAATTCATAGAATCTATTCACTCTTTCTTGGATATTTCAAATCAAAGTAATTATAGTAAGATGATATTGACAAAAATAAACATAGTTTTTCAATGTTGTTGTAGCACATTAGTTTTTAAATTGATTGTACAAATATCTCATATTTATTTATTTTGATTCTTACATAATTTTATGGAAAATATGTTAAATAATTAAAATAAATTATATAATTAGTACTTCCTTCATTTCAAAATAAGCAAAGGTTATCATTAGAACGGGTGAACAAAGTTGATATTTACAAGCAAAGGTCATCATTACCTTGATAATCGATGATGAGATCATTCTCAACACGATCTCGCCATGTGTCCCAAACGTGAAATCAAAAAGACATTTGCCATTTTAGAGTTACTTTTGAAAACTGTATGGAAAATTTTCCCACCTAAAAATTTCCACTTTCGAACAACTTTTGAAAACTATACGAAAAATGAGAAAACTATTTGTATCGATAATAAATATATCAGAAAGAAAAGAAACTAAAGGGAGTTAGTATTTATAAATAAAGGGTTGTTGTTAACTCAAGAAACAATCATGACATCAACCTCAACACTAGACATGATTTGCCATTTTAGATTACTCTGAACACGAACCCCACATATCCTAGACATAAGTTGAAGAGCAATTGTCATTTTAGATCTCACCAAGACTCTATGTCCTTAAGAGTAATGGTAAGTTTACCACCAGCAGTGCCTATAAGCTTATCCACTCAAAAACCACATACTCCCCTACCAAATCAAGGGATTAAGAATTTTGATTGAATCTGAAACATGACTTGTCCCAACAAAATCAAAACCTTCATCTGTCTCATGTACCACTAGAAAATCCCTTACTCCCACTACCTGAACAGAATTGGCTTGGATATCCACCCTGGTTGTCAAATATGAGGCCACCACAATGGGGACGTACACCACATCTTCTTCAGATGTACCAAAGCTATTGAGTTTTGGGATATCATCATGGTGAACAATATACCTCGATGCATAAGCTTGATAGAACCATGCTCTCCTTGGAAATTGACATAAAATCTGGAACTGTGTTTCCACCAAAGAGTACAACAACCTCATTCTTTGGGATGTTGTCCTCCTTTAATTCTTCTGGGCCATTTGGCTCCAAAGAAATAACAACCTTTTCAATTTAATAAAAAAAAAAAGACAGCATCTCCTTCACCAACATGATCAACCTAGACACTAATTTCCAAATCATCATTCAGGAGAACCACAAGGATAATAAAAACAAGTGTATTAACTAGGTTAAATGGGAACCTCCCTTAACATGTAGGTTAGAAGTTTGAATAACTCAACACTTATGGAGCTGTGAAAACTAATCCTCGACAAGGAGGCTTATGAGGGATTATCATAAACCACATAGGCTACTGGACAATTGAATTCATCAGTAAAGATGAAGAAAAAATTGTAGCTAAATGTTTTTTTTTCAAGTTATAAAAGTCGTGGCATATTAAAAATATAATCATAGATTTTTTGCTATAATACAATTTTATAGTTAATTATAAGTATTTTTCACGATCATGTTGAAATTTGTTGAAACAGTAGTAATCTTTTATACATAGGAAGTAATTTAAAATAAAATATAATAACTTAATAAATATTATGTTTTGAGTAGCAAAAAATTGTTGCAATAATTAACTTAATAGTTAAAATTATTTGTCATGAAAAAATGATACAGCTATGTGAGTACAATTGTGGTGATACGTTTTATCTAATACAAGGTGAAACGTAAGCCTTGAGGTGCTTCATCTTATGTTGAGAATTCATTTTATATGACTCGGACCTCTTCTATCGAACATTGCATTTATCGAGCTAGCTTAATTAGAGATGTCAATCTTTCTATCAATTCAATTTTACAAGATCTTAATTTGGAAGTTTTAAGTATAATTTAAATAAATAGAAGTTATAAAAAAATAGAAGTTATGTCTAATTAATTTGATGTAATTGTACTTTTTTTATACAAAAAAAATATGTATAATCAATTTACAAATCATTAAATAATATCATATTTTATTCAAATATGCAATATGAATTATTCTTGAATATAGATAGATAAATCAATTGTCTATTTGAATGTAATTAATACACATAGGAAATGATATTGATATTCAATTATTATTTTTATTTTTTGTTATTGGCAATTTTTTTTATTTCTTATTTTAATGTTAACTTCCTAATCCATATAATTTTTGTATTTTCAATTAAAACTACAAAACTACAATACAAAATTCACATCTCTATATAAATTCAAATTGAAATAACCAGACAAGTTGTCTATTTTTTTCCTGTAATATTTTGAATTCATATAATTTTTATATTTTAATTCAAACTAAAAATAGTAATTCAATATTAAGAGTGGTTATAAATTTAACTAAACACTATTCTCTCTGTTCCATATTAGTTGTCTATTTTTTTCTTGACACGATGCTAAGTAATCCAAGATAAAAAGGATAATTTTTACTACTTTACCCCATAATATTTTTTATCTGGAACTTCATAAACATGTTTACACTTTTAAATTATTATTTTTAAGGGAAATTGAAAAAATTGTAATTGATTTCCATCTTTATTTCATAAATTGATAATTAATTTGAGATAACTATGAGTAGATGGTCTCTTTTCCTTCACGAGATAGTGGTAACGTGTAGGTACACTATATCCTTCTTAAACCCCACTTATGAGATTTCACTAGGTATGTTATTATTATTGTAACTGGAAAATTAATATGAGACATACGAAGTATAAGTTAAAAATTTATTTTGAAAAGGAGAATAGATAACAAAAGTAATAAATGACCAAATATTATATATATATTAGAATAATATTTATTCATATAAATAATTGACCTTTTCCATTAACTTGAAGTAAAGTATATATTTGTTTTATTACTGTTAATATTATTAATTATTGTTATTTTCATGAGATAATTTTCTTTGTTATTATCTATAACAATTGTTGTATTTGTTATATATATATATATATATATTTATATATAATGTTGTATTTGTTAATTTTAAAAGAAGCAAAAATAATAACTATAAAAGCAAAGCATTAATCTTCACCAAAAATAACTCTCCAGCCGTCTCCCCCCTTCCCCATTTAGATCCAAAAATTCTTACCCGAAAAATTAAAAAATACAAAAGATCAAAAGTTCCCCCTAAAATTTTAAAACCCATTTAATAAAAACCAAGATATCCTTTCCCCTCTTCCCATATTCTTCTTGCCTGCCCCTCCCCGCACCCTTTTTATCCCATGGTTTTGTTCAATTTTTTTGTTTCTAATGTTTTGTTATTTTTTCTTTTGCAGGTTTTACATAACATTCCAAGTAGATAAGATAAGTTTTCACAATATGAGGTTTTTGTTTTACTTAGTCGTATGCTCTAAATTTTCTATTATGTATATGTTCAAGAAAAGATTGAACCACAAATAATTTATCATACATAATTATATTCTATATTTTTGCAAGAGATTATTGTCCTAGCTTGAGTCGATGGGTATTACAATGGATTGTATATGTTTATCAGTGTAAAAGAAATTTTCTGATTAGATATAAGTTTTATAATTGATACTAGAATTTGAGATCTATATCTACAGGTTTTAAGAAGTTTAAAAGTTACAGGTTTGCTTACTCCTTTGTTTACTTTGTATATTTTTTTTATTTGCTAAACATTTTTGTAAAACAAAATGATCATAGACAAATATATTTTTTCCTTGAAATTTCAAATCATTATGTTCTTGGTGCTAAAATATTTACCATTAATGATAGGCATATTTATGGAATAAGAGCATATAAATGACAAATTGGGACCGATGTTGATCAAGCTAAGGTGCATTCAAGATTGTGGAAGGAGAGATAGGGGAAGACTATGTTGCTTTGGACTCAAACAAAATGATGTCTTACAAGAATTGTATATTATGACTATTCTCAAAATTGTATAATGCAAGTTGAGAATTGTATATGTAAGTTGAGAATTATTTTGGAATCTCAAAAATGTATTCGTGGTTATATTATGTATTTTTTTGACTAACAAAGATTGTGGAAAATCCTTTCAAATTTGTAGTAATAAAATTGTTGAAATTTATTTTTAAGCTACATTATAAAAATTCTTGTGATTAATAATGTTTATGTTAGTATTCTTCAATTTGTAGCAACGGATTTTTGTAATTATGACTAAATCTATATGTAATTATAAAAAATAAGGCGACACATTTTCACTTTTCATAGCAAAATTAAAAATATTAGCTATAATTTATGTATGTCATGGCAAAAAGTTTGAAATTTTAGCTTTGTGAAAAAATATTTGTGGCAAATGCTTTAATTTTATAGCTATAATTTTTCTAAATTTGTAGCTAAATACAAGTATCATTGCCACAAGATTAAAAATATAAAATAGCCACAAATTTTAAATTTTCGTAGAAAATAGATCAAGTCATTTGCTACAATAGAATATAATGTGTCTACAATATAAAACTTGCTATAGATTTAATTTATTGTGGCAAAAGAGTAAAAATATTTTCTACAAATATATATTTTGTAGCAAGAATTTTGTACTATTATAGCTACAACACATTTTTTTAAGTAGCTATAAGTATTAGTCCTTAGCCACAGACCATGTAAAGTCTGTAGCTAACTTTTAGCCACCCTACATCTTGCCACGAATCCTACGAAAAAATATTTTATGGCTAAAGAGTTTAGCCACGAAAAATTTCATATTTAGCTACAATGTGTTTTGTAGCTTTAAATGTATTTTCTTGTAGTGACGGTTTTACCCCTACATTAAATTTAAATGTTATAAATTATTTAATAAATTAAATATAAAATTATAAATCATCATATTAGTACATGAATCAACCATCATAAAGTCTCTTGAATATGTATTCTTTGTATTTATATATGTATACTAGTTTCATGGCACGTGTGTTGCATGTGTGTATCGTATATATAGTATACGATGTTGTCAAATAAAATTAATATTACTAAATTAATATTTTTAGTAAATAATTATATTTGAAAGAACATATGACAAATGCTTTGAAATGATTAATACATATTGTCATAGACTTAGCTGTATTTTGAGATCAAAATAACCAAATATCATTGAAACATTTCTAAATACAATCATTCAAAGTTTAAATATGGTGAGAAAGTGACATTTCTTTAGTAGTATTAATTTTACTTCACCCAATTTTGTAAGCAAATCTAAGCGACAATTTTTTTAGAAAAATATCCATACAAAAAATGTCACCAATAGTCTTTCCTCTTGAGGTTATGAACATAAATGATCGACACTATTTAAGTTCAATTTTTCTCTTAAATATTCATACTTGAAGTTTAGTATGTTCAAGACACTAATAAGTATTACCATAAACATTTCAATATTTTGTCTTTATACATAATCTATCTTTTACAAAATCTCAGTACTTAGTTAATATTTGAGGATGACTATCATAGAGAGGTAATTTTACAAAAATAAATGGTACTTTGTTGTTATAACGAATGATGGTCAAATAGAGGTCCGAGTGTATGTAAAATATTTAGCTTGACCAATACTTTGTTATATATATATATATATATATTAGTAGCATAATTGAATGTCAATATATGAACAACATCACATAGGGTAAAAATAATAATTCATTTCTTTAAGTTTCTACCTTAACTTTATAGAATTGTAGTCTTCTCCCTTTTTTTGCCGTATACATATTATATAGTTGTTGTCTAATGAAAGTATCTAATATCTTATAAAAGTTGTATCGTGATATAAAATATTTAAAAATTTCAATAATAAAAAGTAATTGATGAATAAAATTTAAAGTATTATTTATAGAATCTTTAATTTGATTTAAGATTATTTTATGATCAATCATTATTTTCTTATCTATTTTTTTATATAGCTAGCAAGGAGTGTATCTTGTGACATAACATTTTCTCAAATTAAATGAACAGAAAATAACAGGAAATTCATACTTAAATAATTTCATATTCATCAAAATTAATATAAAATAGAAAAAATAAATGGCGCATTACATAGCCAATAAATAAGGAAGACAAAAATATATGTTCATGTTACACTCACTATAGTGTTCCATTTGATTGAAATATCTTGTGACCAACACTTTACTTTCTCCGTTCATTTTTTCGTACATATCTATTAAAAATTAATTATTATCATGACTATTATAATATTATAAGTAAAAGTGGAAAACTATTTTTGAAATAGTGGATTATACATAAAAACTAATAATTCAATGGATAACGTTGATGGCCGTTACTTTAGCAAAATTAGAAAGAAGCACGTTCGTTTGAGGGTAAAAGAATAAAAAATGAAAAAAACAAATAAGAAATATCTTACCCGAATCATGTGAATTTTTTCATATTTGTTTATTATTATAGTTTTTCCCACAACTTTTTGTCATTGTTAACTCATGAAAATAAAAAGAAAAAATACGAGTGTGAATTGATGAATTATTTGCTCCAATTTCTTCACCAACTCTTTCTTATGTGGTACCTTGAATTTCGTTGAATTATGAACTTAATTAACTGTTGCAAATAACCCTTGAGATTTTTTTAAGAAGAAGAAGGAAACATTAAAAAAAACGTAGTGTAAAAGTGAGAGGAAACCTCTCTATTTATAGCTAACACATACTTCCTACCAGAGCTATATGGTATCAGAGCTATGGATGTCGAGAAATATAAGAAGAAACATATTAGTAGAAAGTTAAGAAAAATAAGAAGAAAATTAAACAAATTATATCCAGAATATAAACAACTTAATATCACAAAAACTGATAACGAAAAATTAAATCGATTAATAGATAATATATCTAAAGTAGAATATAAATATATTCAATATTTAAAACTACCATGAATAACGAGAATAACGAATATACACAAAAACTTAATGAAATAATTATAGCAAAAAGACAAGAATTAGCACATAGGCAAAATAGACTTAACAGTAATATATTTGCAGAAATTTGTCACAAATCTATAATAGCACAAAGAAAGACTATTTTATATCTAGAAATACAAATAAATAACTTAGAATATAAACTTCAACATAATCTATAAGTGAATAAGGAAGAATACGCAATAGATGAAAAAACATATGAAAACTATGACGGATTAAAAATAAAAAAAATATTTTCTAATCTAGGAAGAAGATATAAGAAAATATGTGACAATATAAGTCTAATGTTAGAAAAGGAAACGGTAAAACTAGAAGATGGTTTAACTACTATGGTAAGAATAATGAAAGAAAATGAAGAAATAGATAGAAAAACGGAAATTGAAAAAATAAAACAACAAGCAAAAAAGGATGTACAACAATTAGAAGAAGTAAAAAATACTAAAATAATAGAGCTAGAAAAAGAGCTAGCAGTATTAAAAGAAATGTATGAAATTAAACAAAAAGAAAAAGAACAAAAAACAAAATTAGCAAATGAGATAATTAAATTTAAAGAAAAATTGCAATTAGAAGATGAATTAGAAAACTTGGAAGAAAAAGAAGAAAATAACCAAAATAATCTACCTGAAATAAAAATTGATGAAATAAATGACAATGATCCGGATGAACAACGTTCGGAAACAAGCGAAACCTATATGAAACTTTTAGCAAACATGGACAATACAAAAGATTTAGAAATAAATACAGGAGACGTAGACATGGATGAAAAACCTAGTACATCAGGAGTAAAAAACTCAAAAAATTTAAATAAAAAATATTATAATGAAAAGTATGGACAATATGATAGAGAAAAAACTATATGAGATAAAAGATTAAATAAAAAATGGACACCTAAACCAATAGTTGAACGACATGATTTTTTAGATTTAGACTGTGTAGCAGATATAAATAAAACAATCCAATTATGGATAGGATATATATCAAAACAATTAATAGATAACAAAATAGTAATAATAGAGACACCATGATATATAGAAAGAACGCTTATATGAACAGTAAAATTATGGCTACAAAATTTATCAGATGAAAGTTTAAAAACTCTAAGAAGTAATAAAAAATTTAATGGCGAATTAGCTACTACAACTATAGAAATATTATATAAATACGAAGTAGCTATAAGAAATGAATTTAGTAGTATGACAACAGAGGTAGAAGAACAAAATAAAGAAAAAATCATAAATCGGAATCTAATGATAAAATTAGTAATATGTAATATGTGTTACATAGATGAATATACATGTGCATTTAGAGAATACTATTATAAAGGAACATATAACACAGAAGAAAGTAAAGAAATCAGAAAATTATATTTTACAAAATTACCAGAACCTTTTAGTTCAAAAATAATAAAAAGTTGGAATGAAGCAGAATTAACAGATATCTTAGGAGCTAGAATGAAATTCTTGCAACGATGGTTTATGGAACTATGTGAAAAACATAAAGAAGAAATAAAAATGGAAAAAATATTAGTAAAAAACTTGGCATGTTGCAAAAATAAAATAGCACCTCAATTTGGTTGTACGGATAGGTATTATAAAAATAGAAAGAAATATAGTAAAAAATATAGATCAAAATATAAATATAAAAAATCAAGAAGAAGATACTATGTAAAAAACTACAAAACCAAAAGACCATATAGACCAAAAAGAAAACTAACGGAATGTACTTGTTATAATTGTGGAAAATTAGGACATATAGCTTGAGATTGTAAACTACCTAAGAATCCAAAGAAAAAACAAATATCAGAAATAATAATAGACAATGAAAAATATACACAAATAGAATACGTAGATTATGAATTAGAAAGTGAAGATAGCATATATGAATTATTAGAAAATGAAATAGACGAAATGGAAAATAATTCATTAACAGAATCAGATAGTGAACACTATATAAATGACTGAAGCAGATATACAAATAATAACTAAAGAAAAATATCAAGATGAAGAATCGGCAGAACAAAAAATAATATTTGATAATAATATATTTGAACAAATAAAAGAAAAAGAATTAGATCTAAGTGTAGCAAAAATATTCGAAATACCACCAATAAGAAACTGGTTTAAACGACAAAAAGAAGAATATTATGTAGTAAGTCAAAGAGAACACATCATAGATTGCAAATACACCAAAGGAAAGGCTAAAATACCAATAATAAACAACCCTTTGGAAAAGTCATGACTTATCGAAAAAGGCACAACCCTTTAGAAAAGTCACAACCATTTGAAAAATCACAACCCTTCAGAAAAGTCACAACTCATCAAAAATGTTACAACCCGTCAAAAAAGTCACAACTCTTTGAAAAAATCACAACCCTATAATGTGAAAAGGTATCTACTTTTAATATAATTAAATTAATAAATAAAATAAATTGAGTATTTTTAATTTGGGGTATTATAGTAATTCAACATTAAAGTTTGAGAGTTCATGTTTCTAAGGTAGTTTAGATATAGATATAGATATAGATATAGATATAGATAGATACATATAGATATATAAATATTTGTATTAATAATGTGAAGTATGTTACATAAATTTATTACCACTAACTCCCCATTATGTTAATAATATGTAACTCCCACTAATTATATTTGTTGTGATTTTTAATACACCTCTCATACTCATCCATGATATCAAAGGGATTAATGCATATTCATGACACCTCTTTGTGTTCCTCAATTCTATCCTATATATAGTGACATTTGACACAATATTATACATGTTGGGTTTTAAAAGATGTGAATGGAAAATGAAGAGTTGTGACTTTTATGAAGAGTTGTCACTTTTATGAAAAGTTGCGACTTTTATGAAGAATTGTGACTTTTATGAAAAGTTGCGACTTTTATGAAAGATTGTGACCTTTCCGGTAAGGCACAATAAGAACATTTTCACACTATCCTTGTTTTCTATAAATTTAGGGATTTCCTCTCATTTTAGTTGAAAATGAATTTTCTGGAGTTCTTCTACAACTACTAAATCTAGTATTCTAAGTGTACTGTACTATCGTTGAGTGGTTCACTAACACCGTGGTTTTAGGTACAGATACACCGGTGAGTAAGATCGTTCTATCCTGGAAGGATATGTTCCATTAACTTTGGGTACTTGAGGGGAATAATTTCCTTAAGAAGACACTGTGCATTCAGTGGGCTCGATTTTCTTTCTTTGAGAAAAATATTTTGTATATTGTTTTCTAATCTGTTTTTATTCTATTTTCTCTACTAGTTTTGAAAATACTCTTTAAATTTTGTTGCTTCTTAGCAAGTTCTTCAAAGTTTTGTTCTAAGTATCTTAGGAATACAAGATGAACAACAATCTTAAGGAAATGATTATACTGTTGGTATTTCTTATATTCTATGGATTGAGAGAAACAGATCATGGAAGTAGAAGATTAATGCATTCTCTAGAATTCGGTGCTTTGTTTAGCAAGGTTGAAGTGAGAATGTACTAGAAGAATTGGTGGTATTTCGGTTAAAGATTACACCATGTAATCTTCTTATTATTTATCTAAGGAGGAAAATAGTTTCTAAAAGTTAATAGTTTTGATATTTATCATGTATGTCTTTGGAAAAGATCTGCAAGCCATATATTTTTGAATGAATTTTCCTTGATAAAAAGTGTTGCCTTTAAAATTCTTTAGTTTGTAGAATGAGAGATGCACATTTTTGTTTGATAAAATAGTATGTCAAAATGTTATAGTTGGAAGGCTATTTGAAAAGAAAAGCATGTCTATGTGATAATCTAAGAATATGTTTAATTATGTTTGGAGACTAAAAAAACTTTTGTAGTTTTGTACTCCATGTGAAAATTGATTGTTTGATTTTGTAGACTAAAAACTTTTGTAGTTTTCTACCCTAGATAAATTAGACTATACAATTGGTGTGAAGAATATGAAAACTTCACATAATAAGTCAATGTTGTACTTTTTGATTTTCTATAAACTTTACTATTATATAGAAACAAATTGTACAATTTTTTTTTCTTTATTATTAGTATTCTAAATACTAAGTGGTATGTCTATTTGTGATAGAAGAAAAATACCAGTGACTTAGAGTTTGTGATTTTGTACCTCTATGGAATGAACTTTGACATTGTGTAAAAATTGTCAAATGGAATCAAAGCACTATAATTCTTTTGTAGAATAATATTTTCAAAAGAGGTTTCATGTTGCCAATAACACTTTGATAGCATGAGAAAAAATATGTGAAAAAATTATTTTCAAATACTTGAAAAATATTTTTGAGATCATATTTAAAATGTGGGGGGTTCTTTGCTTATGACAAAGATAAAATTAGACTTAGTGTCTACTTTAACTTTGGAGTACAAGATATGATACTTTTGTATTATGTTAGACCCATAAAATTCTTGGAGTATATTTGATGTTGTGGTCGTTGAGTTTCTCTTTTACTAGTATATGGTATGACTAGTTTGAAACTACCAAATTATATGTATACTTGTTCAAAATGATTTGAGTTCTTTTATGAAGAAGTGTCACTTAAAATGTTGTGATTTTCATGAAATGATATGTCTATTAAATATAACTATTTGTATAGACATGAATATTGGTGAATAGTCATTTGTCATGTTTTGTAAAAGAAGCATTTGAACTATATTGCCTTTATTGGACCCGATGAACCTTTGTTCATGGGTAGTTCTATAACAATCAAATTGAAAGTACTGGAAAGGTCCTTCCGAAAAGGACATTTGACAAGGTGATGACTCTAAACAATGTTTGTATCACACAAAATTGTAAGAACTAGGAATTTTGTGATAAAAAGTTACCTCGAGGAGAACTTTTAAAACTCAATATTTTTATTTTTTCTGACTTGCTTGAGTCAAACTGTTTGTGACATGAACACTTGGGACATGTCAATTACAAAACCTTGTACGTAAAACTGATCAACTTAGAAATTTTTTCTGACTTTGAGTACAATAAATTAAAATGTCAAGTTTGTGTGAAATCTAAGTATGGTGAGCATTCTTATAAATCTGTTGAAATGAACTCTAATCCCTTAGAGTTGATTTACACTGACATTTGTGATATGAAGTCAACACCATCTCATGGTGGGAAAAAGTATGTCATAACTTTTATTGACAATTGCATTTGATACGGCTATGTCTATTTGTTGAATAGTAAGGATGAAGCAATAGAAACGTCTAGGCAATATAAAATTGAAGTTGAAATCAGTTGGGAAAAAGATAAGAAGTGATAGGGATGGAGAATATAAATCTCCTTTTGCAGAAATATGTTTGGAAAGTGGATTTATCCATCAAACTACAGTCTTATTCACCTAAATATAATGGAATTGTAGAATGAAAAAAAAACCAAAATTTGAAGGAAATGATGACTGCATTACGTATAAGTTCAGGTTTACCACAAAACTTGTGTGGAGGAACTATCCTTACTGCAAAAAGGAACAACAAAAAGTTTTGTCAATTCAGAAAGAAAGCAATTTTGTTTGTCCAAGGCACATTCTATTCCATATGAGAAATTGAAAGGAAGGAAATCCAACTTGAAATATTTCTAAGTGTGGGGGTGTCTAGCCGAAGTCCAAGTTCCTATTCCTTAAAGGATTAAAATAGGACCTCAGAATTCTGGACTATAAAATTAGACTTAAGTAGTCTAGTGAAGGGTTTCGAATATGATTTCGTAACATTTCCTATGTCTTCTGTGGACTCATCCTTTTGAAAAGATGGTGTCAATAGTGAGATTGGTTCAATCTTGAGAAATCCTATTGGAAGTTGGTTGATCTTCCTCCAGAAATAAACCTTTGGATTCAAAGTGAATCTTCAGAAGGAAAATGAAAGTCGATGGAACTGTTGACAAATATAAAGCAAGAATTTTTGTCAAGGGATTTAGATAAAAGCAAGGTCTTGATCTTCTCGACACATACTCATCAGTAACTAAAATTACATTCATTCGGATGTTAATATTATTAGCTGCGATATATGACCTCCAAATTCATCAAATGAATGTAAAAACAACTTTCTTAAATGGAGAATTGGAGGAAGAAATTTACATGGAATAACCCGAGGGTTTTGTGGTTCCTAGTAAAAAAATAAAGTGTGCGAAGTTGTTAAGTCACTTTATGGACTAAAACAAGCACTCAAACAATGACATAAGAAATTTGACCAAACCATGTTGGCAAATGAATTTAAGAACGATGGAAGTGATAAATGTGTTTACATTAAAATCACAAGGTCATTGTTTGTTTATATATTGATGACATGTTGATCATCAATAGAGACACTAATGACATAACTGCTGCTAAACGTATGCTAGAAAGCAAGTTTGATATGAAAGATCTTGAAGTTGCTGATGCAATCTTAGGTATAAGAATCCTTAGAACTCCATAATGTTTAGCATTGTCACGGTCTCATTGCATTGAAAGGATCCTTAACTTGTTCAAATATTTGGATTTCACTATTGCCAACACCAATAAGTGTGAGCTTTGCATTTCAAAAGAGTGAAGGCAAAAGTGACTTACTGTTGGATTATGCTAGAGTATTGGGAAGTATGATCTATTCACGAAGTGTATGCGATCAGATATAGCATATGCTATTAATAAACTGAATCGGTTCATGAGTGATCCAAATCAAATTCATTGGATGACAATGAAAAGAGTTTTGGGATATTTAAAACATACTCAAAACTATGTCTTGCATTATAACAAATATTCAATAGTATCGAAATGATATAGTGATGCAAATTGGATCACCGAAATGAAATGAAGTAAAATCCACGAGTGGATATGCATTTACTCTTGGTAGAGGAATAGTCTCTTGGAAATCTTCCAAAAAGACATGTATCACTAGCTCTACAATGATCTCTGAGCTAAGTGCTCTAGATAAGGCTAGTGAATAAGTTGAAAGACTCTGAAATTTCTTGATAGATATTCTGTTTTGGCCCAAACCTTTGACATCAGTATGCATACACTTTCATAGTCAAGATGCAATAGGTAGGGCATGAAGCATGATGTTTAATGAAAAGTCTCGTCATGTAAGGCATAGACATAATACCATTAGAAAACTACTCTCTAGTGGAATTATCATAATTGACTATGTAAAATCAAAGGATAATGTGTCAGATCCACTTACAAAAAGGCCTAACTAGATAGAAAGTTGGAAGATCATCTAAGGGAATGAGTTTACGGCTTAGGACAAGTCATCATGGCGATAACTCTATCTAGCAGACTGGAGATCCCAAGAGCTAGATTCAAGGAGAAAAACAAAGTTGTGATTGACGGTTCAACATTGTTAATCAACTCAATCCATTCTTATGATGAAGACAAAGTTTAGGAATGAGGTTAAAACATTAAGGCTTGTTAATGAGTTAATAAAGCTTAATTTTTTTTAATGATTTGCTAAGTTTGGCAGAGTTGACCAAATAATGTATCTACGAGATGACACAGTTAGAAATCAGGTATGTGAGTGTGAAGTGTAAGCCGCTTTAAAGATAATTTTTTTGTCGAAAGCCTATTCTCTATACACTCATGAAACCAGGAGGTGTTTATGGCTGAATCGAACACAACCGTAAGAACCAGAAATGGTAAAGGGTTAATTGTGTGACATATGATTGTCAAGGTATACACCAAATCTCGACGGTTCAAAGATATCGTATTTACCGATTGACCGAGTATATCTGACATATGTTCACTACGGAAAGTTCAAGGGGAAACCTACTTATCCAGATGCAATTAATTCTTCCTTGCAAAGTACATATACTTGTCCGTTTCTTTGTCTTGGAGTCATTCCCCATTCATACGGGGGATTGTTGGATTTTAAAAGGTGTGAATGGAAAATGAAGAGTTGAGACTTTTATGAAGAGTTGTGACTTTTATGAAAAGTTGCGATTTTTATGAAAAGTTCTGGTTTTTATGAAAAGTTGTAACTTTTATGAAAGGTTGTGACCTTACCGTTAAGGCATAATAAGAAACTTTTCACACTACCCTTTGTTTTCCATAAATTGAGAGATTTCCTCTCATTTTAGTTGAAAATGAATATTTCTGGACTTCTTCTACTACTACTGAATCTAGCATTCTAAGTGTACTTTACGGTCATTCAGTGGTTCGCTGACACCGTGATTTTAGGTATCGATACATCGGCAAGTAAGATCGTTCTATACTGGGAGGATATGTTCCATTAACCTTGGGTACTTGAGGGGAATAATTTTCTTAACGGGACACTGTGCATTCAGTAGGCTGGATTTTTTTCTTTGAGAAAAATATTTTGTATATTTTTTTCTAATCTATTTTTATTCTATTTTCTCTACTGATTTTAATTTTCTAGTTTTGAAAATACTCTTTAAAATTTTATGTCTCTTACCAATTTTTTCAAAGTTTTGTTCTAAGTGTCTTAGGAATACAAGATGAACAACAATACACACTTAAAATAGTTGGAAAAAGAAGAAGAGAAAATCTCCATGCTCTTTTCTCTTATTCCCTTTTATTTGTTTTGTTTAGTGTTTATGCTTCTTGTTTGATGTTATTGTACAACTTTTTATTGTTTTGTCATTAATATTATTGAGAAGTTACAGTAGTTTGTTGCTTTGTATACATTAGCCCCTAGCATGTGGTATTTTAGTATCCTCATTTGAATATTGTATTTGTACAATAGTTAGTTATTTTTACTTTATGCACTTTTAGTCAATTTCATAATTAAGGATGTATTCTTTTTAATAGGAAGATATATGAACTTCCTATCGCAAAAATGATGAATTTTTTTAGTAAATACTAATATATTTGAAGAGGATACAATTTGTCATTTGCAATAAAAAATTTACATGAAATATCTTGAAATAAACGTGCAACACACATTTTCAGAACTAATATGAAACAAGCGAGAAGGAAGAACTAACTAACTAACTAATTAACTTGTAAGGAATGTTTTACTCTTTTTTAATCTATAAAAAATGGAGATAGAAAGTGCATGTTCGGAAGGAACAAGTCCATGTCAAATTTCATTAAAAATTATTCCATAAATTTTAAATTATCAATCATATTATTTGTTACAATCAGAGTTGAGCGAGCGATGATGATGTGAAAGCTAGAAGAAATGTTTCTATATGTATAAGCAAAAAAAATCTCCACCTTGTATCAATAATAGAGAAAGTTGTAAACTTATTATCGGCATGTACAAGATATAACTAGTACTGTCTATGTTCGTTGTAATAAATGTAATTGTTTGGTCTCATATTACCTTCAACTATTACTTAATTGTATCCTATTTTAATTTTTAATTAACTATGATTAATAAATCTTTGTAAAATTAATTGGATATAAACACTTGAGGTAAACATAGATTTTTTATTCAAAATAATATAATTTTTTTCCATATAAATGGTCATTTGGCATTTCTCAATTGCAAGTGAAGAACAATTCATGCTTTGTTCTTTCGCCTTCTTTCATGTTCTTATTTTAGCCATTATTGGTTTCTTCTTCTCTTCTATCTTCTTCCTTTATTCCTTCCTTCTAATTCATCCTTATTTCTTCATTGTTTTCCTCATTCTCCTTTTTCTTCTTATTCTTATATGTCGAAAGTTCGACTTTAAAAATTGACATACCGCAAATATGAATGGTTTAGAGTGAATAATACATCAAAAACTCAATATATCGAGAGGAGTTCATATCTATAATTTAGGATTGTTTAGAGGAGACCAGAGTTGGATGGGATTGGAAAAAATTGGTCTATAATGTATATTTTATTGTATTCATGCAATGTATATTTTGTTGCATCAACAATGCATATACATTTATGATAAAGATATACATTATCTCTATACAAATATATATTATTTTTATACAATATTGATACATTATGTATACATATCAATACATTAAATATACACATGATTATTGCAACATCTTGCAATTTGAAATAACTAGGAAGAAGCTAAGAATTTGAAATAGTCCTTTTTTGGGAAGAATGAATATTTGGAAATTTTGTTAAGTTAGAAAGAGAGTGAGTTTTTGGTCAACTTCGAACGGCCATAACTTCTAGCTCAGGATAATTTAGGAGCACTTCCAGTTATGGTAGGAAAGCTCTTGGAATGATCTTTCCAACGCCGTTGAGTTTGCGCGATTCCGAGTTCATATGCGTAAGATATTCCCTTTGGAAGTTGGGGTATTGGAATAAGAAAAGTTCAATTCGGATTTTTAAAGGGTAGTTTGGTCTTTTCCTTGCCTAATTATTTTATTTTGTTTTTCATAATTAAGTTAGGGTCTAAATAGAATTATATCAGTTTACGCTTTTACCAAAATACGCTAGGGATTGGAGAAGAGAGAAAAGAAGAGGAGAAAGGAGAAGAGAAGCACGATTCGTCAAGATCGTCGAGTTTAGCTTGTGGATTTCATCGGGGGTGATCTGTACAAGGTATGTAAGATCACATAGTATTAGGTTAGTTAACCCATGTGCCAATCATGATTCCATTCAGCGAAATATGTTTGATTTGAAAGTGAATCCTTTGAGTTCTTGATGATATTCGGTTGAATTCTTGTGGGTTGTTTTGTTGAAGTTTCTTGGGGTTTGATTCATGTTTTCGGGTGTAATTTCGGTTTGAATGTATCATATATTGAGGGAATAAATGATCCTAAGTATTTGGGAAAAGAACTATCAAAGTTAAGAGGGTTTAGAGTTGAAAAACGAGGAAGAAATTTCGTCGATTGAAACTCGTAGTGTCTCCGCATCGCAGACCCACTCCCCAGTTTTGGGAAAAGTTATTTCGCGTCGTGGAGCAGACATGGAGTGTTCTGCCTAAAAATTTAATTCACGACCTAAGATTTTAAATCACCTCCGCGTCGCAGAGCAGTTCCCCATAATCGATTCTTGATAATTTTCTCATGTTTAGTTATCTAAAATCATTCATAAACATCATGAGGTACTTCCTATCAAAAATCAAGATCCTTTAATCCATAAATTTAATTCAAGGAAAGTTAAGAGCCAAGTCAAGAGAAGTTAAGAATCAAGTTAAGAGAAGTTCATAAAGTTTTCCAAAAGTTTTTTGCAAAGGTTTTAACTTTGTTTTAAGACTTAAGTTTTGAGTTCAGTAAAGAGTAAAGTTGAAGTTCATTTCTTCAAAAGTATATGGGGGCTATGTATTCCCAAAGGGTTTAAAATGTTTTCGCATTTAAACAAGAAAGGAAACCTCAATTTCCAATGAGCCTTCGGGATAGTTTTCATAAAAGAGTAATCGCTTTCTAAATGAAGCAAGAGAGGAAACATTGATTTCCAAGATAGCCTTTGAGCTAAGTTTTTGAGCACTAGTCTCAAATCACAGAAAGAAGTATGTTTTTAAACATAAAAGTTAATATTATATTTTTGGGAGTAGTATTGAGCACTAATATGGGGGAGAGTTTAGACAAATCACAGCCCCCATAAACCATGTAGCCACCATGGGCAAAAAGGGTCATACTTTTTAGATGATTCCTTTAGTACTTTTTAGCATAGACTAGTGGATCCACTTAGTGAGTTAGTTTCTATACCCTGGCAAGGTATAGGACGGTCCTTGGCATTGTGAGGTAAAACGTTGTATCATCACTATAACTCTTAAGTGATGGTTGTCGGTTAGAGAAACTCCCATAACAGTACTTTGTATTTTTATATACAAACAAAGTTCATATTGTATCTTTGCATATATACAGAGTTATTATTGTATTTCTAAATAAACAGAGTTGACATCATGTTTTAAATAACTTTTCCTTATATTGCACTTGTTTTTAAACTGCTTATATTGAAATGAGTTCAGTTATGTTGAGTTGAGTTGAACCAGGTAAGTTCTTTAGTTCCTTTCAAATTCTTTTCAAGCTTAAATTATGTTTAGCATTCCAAATCGCATACTTGTAGATTCAATGTACTGATTCCAGTTGTCCTGCATCGTCTTATGATGCAGACGCAGGTAACCAGGATCAGCATCCAACGCATCGTTGATCCAGTTGAGCTTCAGAGTTGTTGGTGAGACTCTTTGCATTTCGAAGGATCCCCCTTATTCATTATTTTTTCATTTTAGTTCATTAGGATGTCGTGGGCTTGTCCTGACATCCATTTCAGTTGATTTAGATGCTTTATAGATAGTTAGTCAGATGTTAGTTCATTCACCATCATTTTGTTATTGGCTTATATTCATATTTAAGTTGCCATTTTGGCTAAGTAAATGTTTATTTTTAAAACATTATGAGTTCAGTTTGAGACAGTTGAGTTATTTAGCATATGAATCCTTTTTTTAATGCTTAAAGTCTTTCTCTGAGTAAGTAAGCTAGAATAAGGGTTCGCTTGGGGCTATCAATGGTTCTCGAGTGTTGGCCATGTCCAGGGTGTAGGCTCGGGGTGAGACAAACTTGGTATCAGAGCACAGAGTTCAAGAGTCCTAGGGAGTCTATGAAATCGTGTATGTAGTGTCCTAGTTATCGGTGTGAAGCGCACCACATCTATAAATAGGAGGTTGCAACACTTAGGAATTCCTTCAGTTCTTTCATACTCACTTCATGTGATAGAGTGTATCTCGATAAAATTTTCTTTCTAAGTCATGCTTACGTGTAATCGATTGGTAGTTGGACTGTCTTGAGAGTGCTTTCATGGGGCGTTTCTTTTCTCGTGAGCTAAGAGAAGCAAAAATATGGTTGTCGGCATGAAGAGCAGGATGAGTGTAACGACCCTAAAAATGAACTAGTGCAACTAGAGCCTCACATGTGAGTTTGGAGTTGAGAACTTGATGAAACGATGAGAAATGACTGTGACTTCCGGAAACTAGTCATTTGAACTAGTCAGTTATAAGGGTCAACTTTAAATGGTCATATCTTTTAGCTTAAAATGAATTAGGTGGACCATTACCTATACAATTAAAGGTCTCTGAGTCCTCTTTCCAACGCCACCGAGTTTGCCCTTTTGATCTCAGAGTAAAAAGTTATGCTCAAAATAGTGAAGCACTGTCAGAAAGGACGAGCTTAGACGGATTTAGTGAAAACTTTCAAGTTTAACTTTGTGGGCCCTTAATTCTTTTCATAAGTTGAGTCCCTATTATTCTTTGCCTTTCCTAGCAATTATAAAACCCTTTTTGACCAAAAATCTTCCATTTAAATCACTCCAATTGAAAAAAAAAGGTTCTCTCTAGCACCCCATGGAAGCTTAAGGTGAAAGATGGAGCTAGGGTTGATGGTGACTACTGATTCTTCTTCAATTTCGTTTGGTTCTTGATGATTAAGGTATGGAGATCCTTGATCCTTGATTATTTTTCCTTTCAAGGAGCTCAATCCAAATGATTCAAATTTCTTGCAAAAACACAAAAATCCTAATTTCGGTTCTAGCATGGGTTCTTGCATTAAATGATTTTTAATGATAGTTTATGTTATTATTGATGTTTATTGATGGTTTTAAGAAAGAAAATTCCATGAACCCATGTCTTTCTAAGTTTCCTAAATTTGGCTTATGAAGTGGGTTGAATGTTTATGATTGAATGATGATGGAAATATGCCTAGGTTGAGTTGAGTAGTTGATTTCTATTATTATTTATGTTTATCTATTGAGAATTGTTGAAGAATTGAGGAATGGTGATTGTGGCTTTGGAAAAGGGTAAGTTGTCCTAACTTCATTGTTAGTAGAATTGATATAGAATTGTGATAGATTGATGTGTGATCCACTTATGGTG
This sequence comes from Solanum commersonii, assembly GCA_029007595.1. NCBI lineage: Eukaryota > Viridiplantae > Streptophyta > Magnoliopsida > Solanales > Solanaceae > Solanum > Solanum commersonii. The sequence goes on from JAJTWQ010000038.1 coordinate 2,600,798, forward strand.
GAGGTGGTTACTTATTGAATGTATTATGATTATGGCCTTGAAGGCATAATATGAGGAATTAAAGTGTTGACATGATAGCACATATGTGAAGGTGATGTAAAGGAGTTGAATGAGAATTCAGTGAAGTAAAGGTAATCATGTTGTGATAATGGCTAACTTGCGTAATTTAAGGGATTGTGATGGGATGTTTAGGTAATATTCTAATTGGAATTATGTATAACTTTAAAATGAGATGAGTGATAATATATATATATATATATGTATGCATTTTGGGCAGCACACAAATTTTTGGGCAGCACTTTTGAAGGACAGCTGCCCAAGGGATAAACATCACTTGTTTGACTATATATTTTCACCCCTCCTTTAGTAATTTCGTTTTTCTTAAGACTTAGAACCTTAGAAACATATATAAATAGATTGTTCTTCAAAATCACAAGAGAAAACTTGGTTCTTTTGGCTGGAATTTGAGACACACACTTCTTTTTGGTAAGTGACAAAATCTATTTCTGAGCTGGGTAATGTTTGGTATTTTATGCATATCTTTCGATCTAGAACTTAGTTTGCATTGAATAATATGATTTGGAAAGCTAAGTCGTAGACCTACAACTTTCATGTTTATATAAAACTCGGATTTAGCTGTTATGGAATCAAAATGTGGGATGCAACATAGGGAAAGTTCTGCCCAAATTTCAGAAATTGAAATCCTGGATGATCAGCTATTAGTGTTTTGAATATATCTTTTTGTACAAAATGTATTTTGTGGTGATTCTTTTTTGTTTGCAACCTTAAGAGATGTAGTTACATCTTTCATGAAGGTTATAAAGTCTAGTTTTACCGTTTTCCTGTTCAAATCTAACTTGCGACTTGGGGTACCAGGCTGGACAGATTCACTATTTTGGGAGCATAGCTGTATTTGTACATGCTAGACTTACTTGCGATGATGATCCTATTTTACGTCGACATTACTGAGCTAATAGAAGTTAAATAAGTTATGTAATTGTATTTTTAAGGTTATATATACTCGTGTACAAGCTGAGAACCTTGATACGTTTGTCAGACTACGGTTTGAATTCTTGATGTTTTGTTGGACTGTTTTTATGCTAAAGCCGAGGTTTGTGTATAAACTTGTACTTGTACTCTTGTTATTTTCTTGTATATTTGAAGGGTTATCTTAATACCTTGGTTACTTTTGTCACTTGGCATTATCATGTTGGTATCCTTTAAGGCATTAAAGACCTGTGTCACTCGCCCACTTGTATAGATTGTTTGATTACCTAGCACTCTTGTTGGGACCTTGTCCTTCTTGTAGCTGTGACTTTGTCATTCTTGGCATGCCTCTTGATTCAGATCATTTGCCATCTTGACTCTGGATTTTTAGTTCGTCTTAAGTATGGAAGTTGTCCATTTTAAGTACGAATTAGAAAGCCATTTTTAATATGGTTCTTGGTTCTCTTGATTATTGGCTTTGACCCTTCTTGATACAGGGCGTTGACCCTTCTTGATACTTGCTTGTGCTTGGTGTGAAGAAATGATGTACACTTGAGTCTTTACATGTAGTACTTGATACCCTTAATGGGAACTCTAGTTACTTGATATATTCTACGACGTGTAGGTAGTTGTATGGGATGCTATCTACACATGGCACGAGTAAGCTTGGAAGATATTAAGTGAGTTCCCTAAGCCTTAATGGCTAATATGTGAAAGTCCTCCAAATGCATGAATGTGTCCTAAATGTCTCTAATGATGAATGTTGACTTAATTGTCTAAAAGAAATGATGAATGAGTAGCTTATTTGATGAAATGAGATATTTAGCATGTTGTGTTGAAATGTGAATGTCTTTGTCTATTGTAGCCTTGAGGAACACTTAGGTGTGTATGAGGAGGTTGTATGGGCGGCCACTTCATGTCTTACTTAAGTGTGGCTTAAGGTAACTTTAGATGGAGGTCCTAAGATCATGAAATGGCTTATTTGATGAATATGTTTATGTGTTGTATGTTGGTACTAGTTGCGCATGATGGCTTGTGATATGAAGCACGGTAAGTGGTAAGTTCACGTTTGAAGGCCTTAGGATGATACTTTATTGTGGATGGTGGTATGGGACACTATCCATACATTGCACAAAGTGTTGTCCAAGGGTTTCTTGAGATGGATGGTTTAAGGTGAAGGAATGGGTTATATGTGGAGTATGTGCTAAAGTGGTTAATGACTTGTATATTGGTTATGGTTGAGTATTGTGACTCTTATACTTGTATTTTCATGAAGTTTTACCAAATGGCATAAAAGCATGTGACTTTCAACCAAATGTCCTTTTTAGCATGTTTTTGCATGGTTTCCATACTTAGTACTTAATTGTGCTAACCCCTTTCTTTCCCTTTTGACTAAAGTGTAGGGATTTGGAGATGTTGATATTCCATGATTGATGGATAGGTTTCTAAGATGTTTGAAGATGAAGAATTGGTGAGCCCTCATAGATTCGAGGACAATAACCAACATGTTCCTTTTTGTCTTGTAGTTTTGTTATAACTTTGAGTGGGCTTAGTCCCAATGTTGTATTCAAGTATTAGATGATTTTGAGACATCTTGGATAAAGTTTAGAAAATCTTCCGCTTGCTATTTAATGAAAGTATCTTCATGTGTGAAGGAAGTTTTAAATTTCTCCTATATATATATATATATTTTGTATCGTATGCAATGAATGATCCATGATGCTTGTATTTGACCTCTTCAAGGTCGAATACGCCAGTTATGACTAGGGGGTGCTCTCGGGTCATGACAATGAGTTTATTCGTTGTTGGGTTGCCTCGTCTGTCAAATAAGGAAAGTAAGGCAGCCATGCTAATAGGTGACATGGGTATAGCAAGGCTGATGATCCATGTGCAACAAGTTGAGAAGGACCAGCTAAAGGATAGAGAAGAGTTTGAGAATAAGAGGGCTAAGACATCATGGAATGAATCCGGGCAGCAAAAGAGTAGTGCGAATGAGTCTTCCTTCCAACAAAAATAGAAGGGACCTGCTCCATCATATGCTAGTGCACCTGTACCTAAGAACAAATGTGAGTACAATAGTCATAATTCCCTGAGATTCAGAGCTAAATCTGCCTATTCTCAGGGCAGTATGGCAGAAAGGGGTAGTAAGCCTCCTGCATGTGCTAAGTGTGGCAGAAACCACTTAGGTATTTGTTGTGAGGGCTCTACTGGTTGTTTCAAGTGTGGTCAGAACGGTCATTTTATGATGGAGTGTCCTGAGAACATGCAAGGTAACGGTAATAGGGGCAATAAAGCCCAATCTTCATCAGTTGCTCCACTAGACAGGACTGCACCTAGAGGAGCTACTTCCGATACTGGCGGAGGAGCAAATTGCCTTTATGCGATCACTAATCACCAAGAGCAAGAGAACTCTCTAGATGTTGTCACCAGTATGATCCAAGTCTTTGACTTTACTGTTTATGACTTGCTAGACCGAGGGGCGAGTTTCTTTTGTAACTCCTTATGTTGTTATGAATTTGATGTTATTCCTGATCAACTTAGTGAACCATTCAGCATTTCTACACCTATTGGTAATTCTATTCTAGCAGAAAGAGTCTATCATGATTGTCCTAGTTCTGCCAATCACAAGAGTACCATGACTGACTTAGTTGAGTTAGACATGGTAGAGTTTGATGTCATTCTAGGTATGGACTAGTTTCATGCCTGTTATGCATCAATAAATGAACTCGAGTAGTGAAGTTCCAGTTTCCAGTGAACCAGTTATAGAGTTGAAGAGCAGTTCAGCAGTACCTAAGGGTCATTTTATTTCGTACCTTAAGGCGAGAGAGTTAGTTTCCAAAGGGGTGTGTCTATCATTTAGTCCGAGTTAATGACTCTAGTGTTGAGATACCTCTTATTCAGTCAGTTGCAGTAGTAAAAGAGTTTCCAGAAGTCTTTCCTGATGATTTTCCCGGAGTCCCCCCTGAGAGAGAAATAAACTTCGGTATAGATATTCTTCTAGATACTCGTCCTATCTCTATTCCTCCATATAGCATGGCACCAACAGAGTTGAAAGAGTTGAAAGAGTTAAAAGAGTAGTTGAAAGATCTTTTAGAGAAAGGCTTCATCGACCAAGTATCTCACCTTGGGGCACTCCGGTCCCATTTGTGAGGAAGAAAGATGGTTCCCTTAGTATGTGTATAGATTACCATCAGTTGAACAAGGTTACCATCAAGAATAGTATCCTCTTTCGAGAATTGATGATCTTTTCAATCAGCTTTAGGGTGCTTCGTGTTTCTCGAAGATAGACCTCAGAGCAGGCTACCATCAGTTGAGGGTAAGGGAATATGATATTCCAAAGACAACGTTCATGACCCGTTATGGTCATTATGAGTTTCTGGTCATGTCGTTCAGCTTAACCAATGCACCTGCAGCGTTCATGGACCTTATGAATAGAGTATTCAAGCCTTATTTAAATATGTTTTTTTATCATTTTCATTGATGACATACTAATCTATTTGAGGAATAAGGAAGGTCATGCTAGTCATCTCATAATAGTTTTCCAAACTCTACAAGATAAGGAGTTATATGCCAAGTTCTCTAAGTGTGAGTTTTGGCTTCAGTATGTGCCCTTCTTAGGCCATATTGTGTCGGGAGAGGGAATTAACGTTGATACTCAAAAGATTAGGGCATTGCAGAATTGGTCTAAACCCACCTCTCCAACTGATATTAGGAGTTTCTTCGGTTTGGCTGACTATTATAGAAGGTTTGTAGAGGGGTTCTCTCCCTAGAAGGTTTGTAGAGGGGTTCTCTCCCATTTCGTCCCCTTTGACCTAATTGACTCAGAAGATAGTGAAGTTTCAATGTTCTGAAGCTTGTGAGAAAAGCTTTCAAGAATTGAAAAAGATGTTGACTACTGCTCTAGTGTTAACTTTACCAGAGGGTACTCAAGGTTTTGTGGTGTATTGTGACATCTAGAGTTGATTTGGGTTGTGTGTTAATGCAGAATGGCAAGATTATAGCTTATGTCTCCAAACAGTTGAAAGTTCATGAAAAGAATTACCCAACCCATGACTTAGAGTTCGTTGCCATAGTATTTGCCTTGAAAATATGGCATAATTAGCTTTATGGTGTTCATGTGGATGTGTTCACCGATCATAAGAGTCTTCAGTACATGTTTAGTCAGAAAGGAGAAGAGAAGCAAAATTCATCAAGATCGTCGAGTTTAGCTTGTGGATTTCATCGAGGCTGATCCCTACAAGGTATGTGAGATCACATAGCGTTGGTTTAGTTCAACCACGCACCAATCATGATTCAATTCAGCGAAATATGTTTGATTTGAATGTAAATCTTTTGAGTTCTTGATGAAATTTAGTTGAATTCTTGTGGGTTGTTTTGTTGAAGTTCCTTGGGGTTTGATTCATGTTTTCGGGTGTAATTTCGATTTGAATCTATCATATATTGAGGGTATAAATGATCCTAAGTATTTGGGAAAAGATCCATCGAAATTTAGAGGGTTTAGAGTTGAAAAGCGAGGAATAAATTTTGTCGGTTGAACTCTGGTAGTGTCTCGGTGTCGCGGACCCACTCCCCAATTTTAGGAAAAATTATTTTGCGTCGTGGAGCAGACACAGAGTGTTCTGCCTAAAAATTTAATTCGCCGCTTAAGATTTTTAATCACCTCTGCGTCGCGAAGCAGTTCCCCAGAATCGATTATTGATCATTTTCTCATGTTTAGTTATCTAAAATCATTCCTAAACTTCATGAGATCTTTCCTTACACAAATCACGATCCTTGAATCCATAAATTCAATTCAAGGAAAGTTAAGAGTCAAGTTAAGAGAAGTTCATAAAGTTTTCCAAAAGTGTTTAGCAAACGTTTTAACTTTGTTTTAAGACTTAAGTTTTGAGTTTAGTAAAGAGTAAAGTTGAAGTTCATTTCTTCAAAAGTATATGGGGGTTATGTATTTCCAAAGGGTTTAAAATGTTTTCGCATTTAAACAAGAAAGGAAGCCTCGATTTCCAAGGAGCCTTCGGGATAGTTTTCAGAAATGAGTAATCGCTTTCTAAATGAAGCAAGAGAGGAAACTTTGAGCTAATTTTTTGAGCACTAATCTCAAATCACAGAAAAAAGTATGTTTTTAAACATAAGAGCTAATATTATATTTTTGCGAGTAGTATTGAGCATCGATATGGAGGAGAGTTTAGACAACTCACATCCCCAATAAACCATGTAGCCACCATGGGTAGAAAAGGGTCATACTTTTTAGATGATTCCTTTAGTGCTCTTTAGCATAGACTAGTGGATCCACTTAGTGAGTTAGGTTCTATACCCCCGGCAAAGTATAGGAAGGTCCTTGGCAGCATGAGGTAAAACGTTGATTCATCACTATAACTCTTAAGTGATGGTTGTCGGTTAGAGAAACTCCCACAACAGTATTTTGTATTTTTATATACAAACAGAGTTCATATTGCATCTTTGCATACATACAAAGTTATTATTGTATTTCTAAATACACAGAGTTGACATCATGTTTTAAACAAATTTTTCTTATATTGCACTTGTTTTTAAACCGCTTTATATTGAAATGAGTTCAGTTATGTTGAGTTGAGTTGAACCAGGTAGGTTCTTCAGTTCCTTTCAGATTCTTTTCAAGCTTAAGTTGTGTTTAGGATTCCAAATCGCATACTCGTACATTCAATGTACTGATGCTAGTTGGCCTGCTTCATCCTATGATGCAGACGCAAGTAACCAAGATCAGCATCCAGCGCATCGTTGATCCAGTTGAGCTTCAGAGTTGTTGGTGAGCCTCTTTGCATTCCGTAGGATCCCCCTTTTTCATTACTTTATTATTTTAGTTCATTAGGATGTCGTGGGCCTGTCCCGACATCCATCTCAGTCGTTTTAAAGGCTTCATAGATAGTTAGTCAGATGTTAGTTCATTCGTCATCATTTTGTTATTGGCTTATGTTTAGATTAGAGTTGCCATTTTGGCTAAGTTAAATGTTTATTTTTAAAACATTATCAGTTCAGTTTGAGACAGTTGAGTTATTTAGCATATGAATCCTTTTCTTAATGCTTAAAGTCCTTCCCTGTGTAAGTAAGCCAGGTCAAGGGTTCGCTTGGGGCCAACAATGGTTCTTGAATGCCGACCATGTCCACGGTGTAGGCTCGGGACGTAACAATTATTTTGTTAAAAATATTTTTAAAACTATTTCAAATAAATATTGAGCTATATTTTTTGAGTATCATAATTCTTTCTTTTTCCTTCGTACTTCCTATGTCCAACAATAATTTCCCACTATTGACGTGTCACACACTTTAAGAAACAATAAATAATAGATGTAATATTGCTATATTACTGTTTAAATATACTTATTAATGATTTGGAAAATGTATTAGATATTGAATGATATTTAATATCAAGGATAAAGTAGATACAAAAGTATAAATTATCTGTTGATTTCTGAAACTGAGCAAATATTATTGAACAACTATTTTTAACATAGTGGATATAAACCTTGCCTCGAAAATGGTTATGGACAGTCCCATTGACTCCAAAAGGTACAAATCTAAAACACTGAGAAATAATATTTTTTTATTATTTACTCCTCCGTCCAATAATAGTTGTCCACTATATTAAAAAAAGTTGTCCAATAATACTTGTCCAATTTAGAAAATAAAGAGATAATTTATCTTTTGTGTCTATTTTATCCTTGCTATTAAATATTATTTATCATCTAACACATTTATCAAAACATTAAATTTAATAAAGTCAAAAGAATAATATAATAATATTATCCATATTATTTATTGTTTTCTTAAGGGGTCTGCCAAGTCAATAGTGAACAACTATTGTTGAGGGAATATTAATTTTTTTATTTCAACTTTTTCGATATGTTTAACCATTTAAGACTATAAAATTGATATATTTGTCATATCTTAAAATTAAGACTATAATATTTAAAAGTCTTAGGGAGAAAGTAAATGAAATCGATATACTGATTGAAGGTGCATGTCAAATTGAAATATAGGTATCCACTCACAAATATTCAAGTTTCATGTACTTTGTTTTCTAGTAATGTTCATATCCAAGTAGGGATAAGGAACAAGTACCCCAAGACTATGACCGAAATTATAAAGATACACCTGAACTTATTTTCTTTTCGTATTTTTATGCACCTTTTGTGCTAACATGGCACCTTCAACTACCCAAGTTGGTTGTGTTTGTACACACTCATCTGCCACATGTGTAAATGTTATTTTTCATTTTATTTTATTTTATTTATAAGAAATTAATTTTTTAACATTTTGTTTTTTTTAAAAATAAAAAATAAAAAATATTCTTATTTTCTTTATCTTGTAGCTAAATTAAGCTAATGCACTTTTTTTTTTTTACCTTGTATCGATTTTTTTTTTTTACCTTCATTCATAGATTTTTCTGTTTTATTTTTCTATTGATTTTATTTTCTTTGTCTTTTGTTTTGTTTTGATTTCAAATTTAATCTTGTATTTAAAATAAATTAATTTTGAATGGATATCAAAATAAGTGAAGAAAATCAATGAAAAGATAAAAGAATTTAAAAGTTAAAATTAAAGGACACTTCTAAATTATTATTAAAACAATACACATAATTTTTCAAAAAATATTTGAAAGTAAAAAGATAATAAATTAATTTTAAAAAAAAGATTAATGTTAAAAGAAATTAAAATAAATATTTTAAAAATAAATAAATAAAAATATATATATATATATATATATATATATATATATATATATATAAGTTTTAATGTCAATAAATATGTGTACTAACTAATTATAAAATTACCAATTAAAAAATGACATGTGTCAAATTTGTTGACTCATCGTTTGCCACCAAGAGAGTGTACACACTCTCTATGCCATGTCATCATTTTTGGTGTATTTATTCCATTTTAAATTAGTTTAAGAGGTAATAGGACTCTAGTTAAGTTTAGGTATTTCTCTAGGATTTCGATCATAGTCTACGGGATATTTGTGTCTTATCCCTATTCAAGTACAACTTCAACTTTCACGTTATGTTTCTTTCAATTCAATAATTAACTTCAAATACTTTTTCTGTCAGCTTCAACTCAGATATTGTGAGATATCGAGTACTTTTCTAAAAAAATAATATATATATATATATATATATATATATATATATATATATATATAGATTTCAACAGCTTATTGTTACTTTCGGTCTTCAGTTGAGAAAATAAAATTTATATAAGAAAAATAGCTAAAATGACGCTTATATTATAATCGAATTTGAAGTAACACACTCTTACTTTTCGTGAATTATATGACCTTAGACAAAAAAAAAGTACTAGTATCTTATACCAGAAGATGTAAGATCAGTAAATACTCATAAATGAAATGAACACAAATTAGATGGATGAGAGTTGAGAACCTTTTCATTGCCAGAAAACTATAAGTTTGTTTTACACAAAACTGTTGCTATATTTTGCACTCTGCCCTATATTTACAAATGCTTCTGTCATATCTGCTCAACTTCAAGCTAAAATAAAAGATCATTGGGAAGTTTTGGCATGTTTCACTGCGAGGATAACAGATGAATCATATGGGGTATTGGTTAGTATCTCTTCTACATATGCGTCAGGACAAATATCAATTGCAGTTGAGAGTAAACTCTTACTAGACTAATAAGACTTAGTATACTCGAGCAACATGTGCGGAGACCTGTATATGTTCACTACCGTCCAGTATAGGACTTCCTCCACTATGAGCTCACCCTCTTCTCTAGCAGCATATATATCCTCACATATGGCAATAAATCTGCGTGGAACCAAAATCAGACATTTTTACTTTAAGTAGAAGTGTACGATTTTAATTACAGCGCTATTAATAATCAGACCATGACTTAGTATTACCTGTCACATGAAGGAAGATTTTCATATGGGATTCTCATTCTTAGGTCGGAGCACTGCAGTCTGATGAAGCGACAAACTGCTAAAACAAATGTGATGTAGAGACTCCAATACTGAATTTGCTGAGAGTATCACCTAGCAAACCCACTAGAACGCATAAAAATTGTTATTGATCAACATAATACACTTAATTTCTCATTTTACGTAAAAAATGATCCATTACTTCCGCGGTGTTTCCTCTGATACAATTATGGCCATAGGCCCTCTCAACCCTCCGAAGCCTTTTACATCCAGTGAGTCGATATCATGGAAGGACCACCACTCGGAGACTCCCCGATTTAAAATGATATCCGCGCTAACACCATTTGCCTATAAAAATCAGTTATTGGGACAAATATCTTTAGCTGGATACAACCAAGAATATGAAATGCAAAAATTAACATGTTAACATGTTAAAAAAATTGTTAAAATTTATCTACCTTCTGGTGACATGAAAATACAAATAACATATAAATATTCAGTTTAGTAAGACCATCTTACCTCCTCTTCAGTAGTCCTAACTTCCCTAGAACCAGTCACACGAATATATATAGGAAATTATATTATATGCACGGAAGCTATTGGTGGAACCATTCAAAACTTTCTTAACTTCCCATGGCTTTGGACAATCCACAGGATCAAGTGTTCTTTCGTATTTCACAACCTCCTTGACCTTAGACCTGTCCCTTTTAAGAACCCAATAAAATTTAACTTTCATATCTTTCAGAGACAGAATGAATCTTCTCTGAACCACATCCGGAACCAGCCACAGAGTATTTGCATCAGTTTGACAGCAGATAAGTTGGATATCATTTATATTGTATGCATGAAGATAGCAGTTGGGGTCAAGATTCAAATCATCATGGAGCTGATTAAATGGAATCATTTCACAAAGAGTAGTCTGATAGAGGGTTAACCTTCCTCCACTTTTTCTCTTTGATATCAAGCTGAACCCTCACATCATTTACAGGATTTGCAATCTTAGTTGGATTACTGCTGCTGTACATCTGCACCGAAGAACAACTTCAATATTCTCAATTTATAAGATCACAACATAGAAAGGAAAATTTGAATAAGCTGGGATGCCTGACCCCAAAAGTAACAACAAAATCTAACATATCAAGCTCTACAAGGTCAACATGAGTGACTCTATGAGAAATAGAAATAGGACAATTTCTATAAACTTTTTTAGCAGTAACAGCATAACCAACGAGAGTAGGGATATGAAAGGGATTAGAAAGGATTTCTAGATCAACATCAAATCGCATGGACACAAAAGGAGTAACAAATGACAATGAAGCACCCTGATCAAGATAATCATACACATCAAAATGAAAGACTTTCAATATACCGGTCACAACATCTGGAGAATCCTCATGCAACTATTGAGACTGAAAAGCATAGAATCTATTTTGATGAGGATCACCTGATCCAAAACTACCAGCTAAGCTTGCCTACCATCCTTACCCTTGTTTGCTTGCAACGGACAATTCTTCACTTTGTGACCACTCTTTCCAAACCAAAGCAACCATCCATACCGGCTACAAATTTGTCATCATGCTTCTTGACATACCTCATGCAAGTCGATATAGAAGATCCACCACTATTTCCTCATTAAGGCTTAGGGTTAGACACCCTATATTTGTTGAACTTAGAGGTTGGAGCATTGGAAGAACCTTGACTGGAAAACTTTTCCAGAATTGAGGACATCCATGTCCACCGGACCTAGAATGAGAAAAGACACCATCACTAGTCCTTGCCCTTGTCTTGTGTTTTTCCTCTTCAATTTGTTGGGAATGTATCATTAACCGGGAGATATCCATCTCCTTAATAAACATGGCGGTACGACATTATTTAAACACCCGACAGAAACATACTCATCCTTGCTCTAAAGTCGACAACCATATTTGTAGTATACTTAGACAATTGAGTAAACTTCAAAGCATACTCCTCACACTCATATTCCTTGCTCATTTGACGAGGAAAGAAATGATCAAGAAAAGCTCCTTTGAATTTCTCCCAATCAAGTTGACCCACATCAATCGTTCTCTCTTCCTTCCATTGACTGAACAAAACTTGAGCAACACCCTTGAGTTGATAAGAGGCTAATTCTGCCTTCTCCACAGTAGATAATCCCATAATTCCCACTATCTTATATTTCTCATCAATGAACTCTTGAGGATCCTAATCAACCTTGGAACCATGGATCTTCGATGGATTCATCCTAGTGAAGTCCCTTATCCTTTCCACCGTCATACCCACATATGGGTTCAAGATATCAATGGCCTATCTATTAGCTTGGGTTGTCATAGCTTGATCCAACACTTCGAAAATGGCTCAGAATTTGAAATGAGTCACTTGCTCGGCCAAAGGATCAACATGAACTTGAGGAACCTCGGGCTCTACATTTTAACCCGCATTTCTTCTAACATGAGCTCTTCGAGGGGCCATATCCCAAAAAAGCACCTGACAAGATTTAGGAGAAGGATCTTTATAGAGATAAACTTCATGGAATGACTTTCGAGTAATGAAAGAACTGAAGTTTCATAAATTTTTTGTAGCCTCCTATTCATAAATGTGGTGCTCTTCACACTCATGAAAAATACTCTACTCAATGCGGCTTGTCAGACATCTTAGGACCTTTTCTAAAATCTTGTGCTTAGAATACCAAGTAGTCAAGACCCAAAGTACACCTTAGATGTGATATGACATATAAGACCCTAAGAGGAGCTATACTAGCCCCTAGACATACATATACACAAAATAATAGAAAAAAGTAGAGAATTTGATATAATGAAAGATTTTGACATAATAGCGGAATTTTACTCATAGTCTTGACAAGCCGATCTAATACATCAAAAGGAGTGGTCAAGACATAACCCGTACACCATGTAAAACATCAAAAACCTAAAAAATAAGAAAACAAAGTAAAGGTGACATTGTCCTCAAGTTATGAAGACTCATCAAGCCTTCAACGATCAAGCACTTGATCACTAGCCATGAGCAGGAGGGGGAGAAGCGTCAGACCCTATATTTGGAGACAACTTAGGCACAAATATGCATTAGTACATGAAATGTGCTAAATATGAGAGTTATGCATAAGAACGTAAAACATGATCATAAAGGAACATAAAGGAAAACATGATATGCATGACAAAGCTAAAACATAGTAAAAGCCTTTAAAGAAGAATCATAAATAATGAACATCGTCAATGCATCTTAAAATCATAACGAAACCTTTATAAAATCTTTGAAGTAATTTTAGCTCATATGATGGGATATTAGTTGTAACAAAAAATAGGCCATGTGAGCTATAACATGGAATACGATGTAATTCCCACATGGAGAAGGGAGATTGTACTTGAAAAGGCAGAACTCCGTATCATGATTCATATGTTATTTGTTGATCCACTAGCTAGGTCATTTAAGAAAATCCTACGGGGGCATGTTGTTTGGAACTAGAGAATGCTACTAGAGACAACCCTATTTGAGCCTCCACCTCAAATTTCTCTCGGTGCTAAGTTAAATCCCAATGAATAGTAATTTTCATAAATATAACATAATACATGGAAAATGTAACACCTCATAGTGTAGTAGGTCAACTAGAGCTTGACGTGAGGGTTAGAGTCATAGATTTAACTTTCCATACTTAGAATGAAGGATTTTGGGTTAGAACGTCAAGGTACGAATCCCCAAGAACCAACTAAGGGTCCTTGAAGAGGACTCTAGCAAACCACCCAAAAATCTTCCCCAAGGCAGTGCACCCATGAGGGACCCACGCCTCGTAAGGGGATCTACGCCTTGTGGGTCAGGATCCCAAAAGTAGAGTTGCAGACCACCACCCACGGAAGAGCAGCACGCCCCGTGGGTCCACCCACGGCCCGTTGGTGTGGTCTCGTGGGTGAGGCAGTGGGCATGTTTAAGTCGATTAAGTGTTGGCTTATAGAACTTTTCAGAATGAATTAGTTATTAAGTGATGTCGTTTTACCCTAGTTTAGACCAACTATATAAAAACTTTAGACCCTTAATTAAGTCATCCAAATCATTATTTCTAAATCCCCAAAAGAAACCCAATTCCCTCCAAGAAATTCTCTCTCTAGAAGAAGACGAAGACGAAGAAGAAGAAGAAGAAGAAGAAGAAGAAGAAGAAGAAGAAGAAGAAGAAGAAGAAGAAAAAGAAGAAGAAGAAGAAGGGTCAAGCTAGGTCAAATTCTTCCAATATTTCAAGCTTTGTGAGAGGTTTTTATCCAAGGTATGTTAGCTTATCCATCCATGGATACTTCCATCTATGGAGTCCCCTAGAATTCCCCCAATTGTGAAGATGAAATCCCCAATTCAAGTTAGGGTTCCTTCCAATATTATGGGTTAAGTTGAGTATGAATCCAATTGAGTGGATATTTATTGTTTATGATTGAATGTAATGAATCATGATATTATGATGATATTACATGTTTTCTATGTTTAACCCTAGTCTAATTGATGAAATTGAAGTAATGTGCGTTTGTGCCTTGTGAAGGGAAATTGAGGATTCATAGCTGATCTTCTAGAATCGATGACATGTATAGTAATTGTTCAAGAATAGAAGCCTGTAAACATGAATTGAATTAGATTAAAGTATATATGATGGATCATGACTAGTAATGATTGAGATTTAGCCTTTATGGTGAATTATGACTAGAATTGCTTAACAATGAAGCTTGTGACTAGAATATCTTGTGATCTAGATATGTATGATGATTGTAAGAAGTAAAATCATTGAGATTAGGGCTTGTAGTCTTGAATGTTGACTTCTAGGGTTTTAAAGGTAAAACTAATAAGATGAATTATGTATGTTAAGGCTTTGAGAGTAAAGTCTATATGAGAATAGAAGATTAATGGATAGAATTATGGTGGAAGGCCTTTACTGACCTAATCTACCCTATGTATGATAGGTTGTATGAAGTGATAGAATCACTTGACTTATGATAGTATCCATGTCTGATGTAGTAATTCTAGACGTGTTGATTGATATGATCCTTGACCCTTGAAATGGCAAGATATGATATTATGCATGTTTTATGAAAGCTATGCACATGCCTTATGAACACTTTGAGAGTGAAATGTTTATTATTATGATATGTTGTTGTGTTGTTGAAATGATATTATCATATACACACTTATGCATGGATATGATATGATATGAAAGGGTCTCTCACATAGAATGATTCTTGGTTGAAAGGTTTGCTCACCTAAAATGAATCTAAGTCCAAGGATTATGAAATGTGATGAGGTTGTGGTGATTCCCCCAAAGACGTTTATATGAGAGGAATGTGAGGTGAATTCCTTATTCCTAGTTAGATAAACATGAGGTGATTACCCATGTCATGATATGAGAAGTGTGTGGTGACTACCCT
The DNA here is from genome assembly GCA_029007595.1 of Solanum commersonii. Classification (NCBI taxonomy): domain Eukaryota; kingdom Viridiplantae; phylum Streptophyta; class Magnoliopsida; order Solanales; family Solanaceae; genus Solanum; species Solanum commersonii. The sequence goes on from JAJTWQ010000038.1 coordinate 2,616,109, forward strand.
TAATAAATAACTTCTATAGTAAGGCAAGAGCTGAATACTCATTAGCCTTTAAAGTGATATGGAGGCGAATACCTATAGCATATTAAAATGAACATGGAGGCGATTACATATGATCCTTATTAAGTGATGTGGAGGTGAATACCTGCACTACACCCTAAAATGTATACGGAGGCGAATACCTATATCTTATTAAAATGAACATGGAGGCGAATACCTATGATTACTTAAAATGAACATAGAGGCGAATACCTATGGTTCCTTAATATGTATTATGTTATGAACAATGAATTGTATGGATTGTAGCTTGACAGGCCTTCCATGATATGTATGACTTCAGGTGATTCCTCTTGTCCTTTATGATGAGCTAATTATGAGATCAAAGAGATGATCAATTTGCATGATGACTTAAAGTGATACTTAGTATGGGTGAGATTATGGGGTCTTATCCATGCATTGCATAAGTATGACTTGAGGTTACCTAGAAAGTGTTTCTCTTATATGATGTATGCTTAGTTTGGATTGTTGATATAGTTTCCATCCTTGATATGTGGACTAAAGGTGAAGATTCCCTTGTCTATGAGAATTAAGATAAGGATGAGACAATAAGATGGTAAGTATGATTATGATGGCCAAAGGGGATACTTAGGATGGATAGGATTATGGGGTCTTATCCATGTATTGCACAAGTATATTTGGAGGTTACTTATGAAGTGGTTCTCTTATGATATGAAGGTTTAAGTATTGATTATTTATATGGATTATGATTTATGATGACTAATGCTTACATTATGTCTATGCTGGAAATTATGCTTATGACTTTGTTGTTATCTCTTATGCTTATGGCTTATGTCTTATGTTGGCTAACACTTATATTATGCTCTTACGATGTTATGTTAGCTATCATATTTAGTATATTATTGTACTAACACATACTCTTGCCTACATTCTTATCAAATGTAGGGTCCGGCGATATTGAGTTTGATTCTCGTGGCTAGGTTTCTAGTAGAGCAAGGAGTTGAAGACTTGGTGAGTCCTCATAGCATCGAGGATATGATCACCTTTCCTTTATGTCTTTTCTTTTATGTTTGAGACTATTGTATGGGCTGCATCCCAAAGTTTTATTCAAGTGCTTTTAGATGGTTTGAGACAAAGTATTATAGATTTTCGCTTTCTTTTATAAAGACTTTGATTGTATGGAAAAAGTTTTAAAATTTCCACATCATATCTATTTACTTTATGTTATGATATGCTAAGTGGTTTGTGTTAGGCCTTTGGGGTCTAGTACACCATGTTACATCTAGGGTGTACCCCTGGGTCGTGACACAAAAACACAATTAAATTACTAATCCATGCTTTAACTATTATAGAGTAGCTCCTTATATCATGAATCATACAACTATGAGAAAACCTTTCACCAACCATGATTCGTTAATATGTGAGAACACCTTTCACAATTTCATTGATATTTATCTTAAAGAAACTTTTTGATCATAGAACATATTTTTATAAATCATCATTCATAAGTTCATAGCTTTCTTCATAAACTCATGTCGTCACAAATTCATAGTCAAAATCATCAATAATGCATGGGCCCATATGCTATCAATTGGACAACATGTAATTGAATCAAATTATTCATAATAAGACTAAAATAAAACAATTGAATCATGTCAATGAATACCCATGGGGAATTGGATGAAACCCTAATCAATTTTGATGAAATTGAATTTGGAGATTTGAGGTCTTTTGGGACTCAATAGGTGAATGGAACCCATTGATGAATTCCCACATACGTTGATGATCAAAGTCCAAAAGTACTGAAGGAAAAAGGAGATTTGAACCTTGATCCCTAGATTTGTCCCTTGAAGCTTAAGATGATTTGGAGGGGGATGAATGTCACGCCTCAGATCTGATTAAGACAGACAGGCACCCAATGCCTAAATGGCCGGGAGAACCAACTTACAACCTGCACTTACCATACATTTAACTATGATAACTATGAAGCTATGACAAGCTTATATGCACTATAGTGATAAAAGACCGACATAAACAGGCCCAAAACTTATGTACAACACTTGGCCGTTGAGGCCACAATTATTAAGAGACAAGATACAACCAAACTTTATACATTAGTCTACAAAGCCTCTACAAGATAGACAGCCTTAGTTTAGGTCGGGACAGGCCCCGCCTTACCCTTAACTACTATACGATAACAAAATAGATGCCAAAGACTCGGTTAAGCCCCGAATCAACTTGGAGCTCACCAATAGCGGCTGAGTATCCTGCGCTCCTACTGGGGATGTCTACTAGCTGGAGTACCTGTGGCTGCAGCATGAAATGCAACGTCCCCCGAGAGGGACGTCAGTATAAAGAATGTACTGAATATGTAAGGCAATAACATATGTAAACAAAAGCTCAATTGAAATCAAGTATCAACATGTAAATACATAGATCAGATTAAAAGACCACCCTTGTTGCTGTTGTGGGATCATGTACGTTATATTATTTTCTGTAATCTTCTTTACATTGTAATCTCTGTAAAGCATGTGATACAAGTAACCAATTGATCAGTGGTAAAAGAGGATGACCCATGCTAGGCATTTTAACCCCTGGGATGCTGTCCTCAAATATATAAATGTTGGGATCGACCCATACTAGGCTTTCGCCCCTAGGCTGCCACCCTTACACATATACTGCTTCATATAGTTTCTTTAATCTTTGAGATTGTTACTTTGGTGGTCATAATTATTTTTGAGTGTCAGAACTGTGGATCAGTAGTAGGAAACATGTGAATATGCACTTAAGGCAGTAACAATAACACAAGACGGAAATGTAACACTAATGAATTACATAAGAGCTCAAATGACATAATGGACCTCATTTGATTAATAGGAGGAATCACAAAGCTACTGCTGCAATTACCCTTTCTCATACCAATACTTGGAAAAGTAAAGATGCACATATATTGAAGCAATTCGACACACTAAGGAGAGGGGAAATATTGTTAGCTGTGGTTGGGATTGTATGCTGCCACTATTTGTCTTTTACTTGAAAGAGCACTTAGGAAGCTCACTTGTTGGTAGTGACACAAGCAGAGTTCATGCCAAAGAATATAGTATCGAATAGCCATACATACCTTCTTTGTACCACTCGGATAGTACAACGAATTAACCTCCTTTCTTTCCGATTATTAATCTACAATGAAATAAGTAACACAACTAATATTAGTAGCTAACCAACAGATTGGGCTACTTGAACTTGACAAACAGTAATCAGGTAGCAAACCCATACTTATCAAACCGATGGTATGCATTCCACCCCTTCTCCTTTAATAACGTCATATACAATACGACCTTCTAATAAGGTCCCCTGAAACTCCTTGGGCATTTGTAACATATGCAAAACAGTATACAAAGGGGTTGCAGGCAGCAAGCTCATGCAACGCCCAATTAGATGGTATGTTACTGCACCCTTTACCATTTTATCCTTTAACAAGTTCTCATGACTTCTGCACATGCCTCCTTATGTATATGAACTCACGGTTTTCGACCACTGTCCCTTGAGCATCCAACTAACATTACATTTAAAATGCTCAACTGAGCTAACAATTGAGTTAAATGGGACTCCCCTCCATGGCTGTCCCAACATGCACAATCAACCTGAACATTCTCCCATCTCACACCATGTAAAAGGAACAATTCTTAGCTCATTGACACATACCAAATCCCTTAACCAATTCAAGCACAAAAGAGGGATGAAAATTTCAGTAACTCACCTTGTTGGACAGCAACCTCACTTGCTAACTTCAAGGTTTAGGTTGTCTTTTCCAAATTATCTTGAGAATAATGAAGGATTACTAAATCAGCAGACCATATTCTTACAAATCCAAACTTTTAAAAAAAAATTAACATATGGCAGTAGCCTTACCTTAGTTTCTGAAAATTTATCCTCTAAACTTGTACTTCAAGAACTGAAACTCTCCTTCAAACTTTTACTTGAAAAGGGAGATAATACTCAAGAACCCAGGGTGTTTTAGGGCTGCTGATTGAAGCCAAGAAAGACCTTAGAGAAACTTAAGAAATCTGAAAATTTTGCAAGTGAAAAATGGAGCAAAAGATTTGATCTTTATCCCTTTAAAAGGGATGTGTAATGGACGACTTTCTTGACCAATTTTAGGCCATATATTGTCAAGTAGGTGACCCACCTACTTGGCCTTTTAACTTGGGCCTGTTTGGACTTAAGACTATTGGGCCTTGGCTGTCCATTGTCCCTCATTCTTTGGGCCAGATTAATGCAAGTATGTGGTAGTGCACTTGGCCCAATTACATGGTAAAAAAAACAACAAAAAAAGAGTCTTAGTAGGTGATGCACCTACTTGGTCCTTTAGACAGGTGAATAAGTCAAAGTAGGTGATGCACCTACTAGCTTAGCTAAGTCAAACAAGCAGCTCACTTATTTTATTCCATTTTCTAAATATTAATCCCTTTTTCTTCAACTTAGCACTTAACTTTCAACTTTAAGTTCAATTACCACCTTACTACTTCTAGTGTAAATACTTCTGTAGGAGTTAACTTACAGTACACATGCTGAAACGTGCAAGGCATTACATCACCTTCCGATCTAGTTTAAACCAACACTAATCATATAAGAAGCACAGTCCCTCACCCATACTATAAGGCTATGCCAAGTATCATATGAATAGCACTAGCATATGCTTAATACGGGCTGTTACAATGAACTTGGATGGGATTTCGAATGTTAAAAGAATGAAATGGTTAGACTAGATTTAGAAATATAAGGTTAGTTATATGAATTACAATTAGTGTCAAAATGACATAGTATAGGCATTAAATACATTAGAAATGATGAAAATACCCTTAAGAATAACTACCGGATGGCTTCTACAGTTTGGACCTATGATTTGTAGAAATTTCTAAGGCCCATACTAGTCAACTGTAGAACCAACTTTAGAGACAAAATTCATTCAATTTCCCACAAGACCTTTCTACAGTCTGTCCTTCCTTCTATGGTCCATAGACCTCTTTCGAAAAAACCAAGTTTAAGTCCAAAATTTCACTAAATCAAAGATTAGTTCTATGAGACAACTCTACGAGCCAAAAGACCTACTACGACCCATGAAACACTTCTCTAGACCTGAGGTTCGAAATGAAATCTCTAAATCCTTTCTACGAAGGCCATCTACGGTTCTTCTTAATTCCTATGGCTCATCCTGTCAAGTCATAGGTCACACATCAGAAACATTAAAGTCTAAAAATTTAACTCAACTACTACGATTGCCTTATAACGGCCCGTAGGACTTCCTACGGTCCATAAATTGGACACGTACTTCACTACCTCAGTGCCAAAAATCTAGACTTCTCCTTTCAACTTGACGTTCCAATTTTTGAGGTGTTACAAAAGGGCTATGCAAACTTCGAATTGGTGATCAACTGAGTTGTTTCGGTGAGCTAAGACAAGCCCACCAAAGATGATAGTGCAAAACGGTTCAAGGTCAGGTCTAAAAGGTAACTGGGACTTACTCGGTGATTCACCTAATCACCTTGGTGAGCTAAGACAAGCTTGCCGAACAGGTAATTTAAGCCCAATGTAATTTTTTCAAAATTAAACATCAAAATGCAACACTACCCAACACCCAAACAATTAAACAAGTTACCCACATGCCTCATTACCCCTGAGCACTCAAATTTCCCCTAAATTATAACAAAGTACTATCAGATTGATGATTTGTCCTTCAAAAGAATGTCACCCTATCTATCGTTGGGAAAATGCAAGACAAATGGACAAAAATATTCTACTCATACTTCACCCAATAAATATTCAAATAAAACCCACTCAATTTAACAGTAAAATTTCAACTTTTAACCTTCACAATCAATACAAGCAATTATAGGCACAAAATTAACTATTTTAGTTCATGGGCAATCTTCAATCAACTACATTTAAGCAACCCACGTGATTCACATAGCACATTATCAAAATCAATAGCTAACCCAATCAATATGCATCAACAGTAAGAAAAAATAACAAAAGTTGAACTCGAAAATAAATCTCAAATGAGTAAAGATCAGTGACCAAAGAGGAAGGAAAGATTTGGGTCGAGAATCATGAGTAATAACACACTCCACTCAAGTAAATCAAAGAAAATAAAGGCACAAACTAGTATTTAGGATACGAGTCTAGAGTTTAGGAAGTGAAAAGTTTCAAAAAGATCAAAGGATTCCTTTCAAAAAGTGAAAAGACCCTTGGCCTTTTTCTATCAGGCGTATTCGACGGTTTGCAACTAACATTGTCAAATGTGTTCGGTGAATTATCGAAGGAGAATAAGCTTGCCGATGATGTCACGCCCTGAAGCTACCCAAAGACGTGGACACAGGACCTAGGATCATGAGTGACCCTAAGCTAACCCTAATTTGACATAGCATAAGCAAACTGAATATTCTATAACAATTAAGACTGATGCGAAAGCTAGATCATGATAAACCTTAATAGTGGGGAATACCCAAACTGATCTGAATATATATGAACTATGAGTTTAATAACAACTGAACGATCAAACTCAAAGACTAAAGCTAAATCTAACTATGTCTAAAAATAGCCTCTAACTAACTAGAAGTGTTGGGACATGCCCCAGCTAAATCTAGCAAAACCTGAAACTAAAACTAAAAGCAAAGAAAGATAATCATGTCAATCGTCCTCAGAGAATTAGGACTCACCACTAATGCTGCTAAACTAAAGATCGGGAGCCGATCTATGCTTGATCTAGAAGCTGAGAGCCTGAACATACATCACGAGAAGATGTAATGCAGAGTATGAATCAGTATTTGAAAGGTACTGAGCATGCATGATAGAGTAAAGTTGAACAATAAAAATAACTGAACTAAAACATATATCTGAGCAATGCTAAGATAAGAATGATACTGTTAAAAATCAGTTAAGGGAAAAAATTCAGACGAAAGGTATAAGATTAGCAAGCAAATGCTTTTGCCATTCGTAGCATGATAAATAAAGTATTGATTGCCTCTTCATCAAGAGTAAGGTTTCTATGGAGGTTTGGAACTATTTTGATCGCCTTTTCAATATAAGATCCATCCAAAAAGATTCCATTCAGTCTCGGTGGTTTAACAGAACATGAACTAACTGAATGTAATGACCAAGTTTATAACATGCTGAAACTGAAATCTGACTGTAATTGATAACATGGCCAATGCAACAAAATCTAACTGAAAGGGAGCTATTAATAACCAACCTAAAACCACATGGGCTAAATGTAGAGTCCGATGTATACGCCCCATCGAGAGGAACCAATATAACCTGCCAGAGGTATAGAGGCATGACTGGCGTGATCACTAAAATGATGCCCACAGAAAGGACTTACAACCTACGGGGAACATAGTTCTGGGACTTAAGGGTGACTGAACCTAGTCCACTCCGTATTAAGCTAACTCCCAACTGATTATATAATTAACACATTATGACTGAGTTTTGGTAATACTGGATAGCTCAAAATACTGACATGCTAACTAAAAATCAACATTAATGTGCTGATAATGAAACATTCAAATCTGAGGCATGTATATCTTAAATATCTGAACTAACATGTGTAATTTATGAACTAAAAGAACTACTTGGCCAGGGTTCTATGTTTATGAAAGAATCTATGTAAGACAATACTAAAATCATGATAATCTGATTAGGAATATTAAGGTAACTAATTCATAATGATCTGTTGAAATTCTAGAAACCCTAGGTTTAGATAATATTAAGGGAATCAATAATTTGACTAAATTATAATAACCTAATGGGTGAAAGGAACTCACTAGTGAAATCCCACATACATGGTGACGAACTCCATGGAGAAATCTTTCAATTTCGAGGCTGGAATGGATGAAACCTTGCTGCGTTCTTGGAGAGGCGTTTGGTCGACCCTTTCTCCTTCTACGTTCTATGTTTTCTAAATTTTTGATGAATGATTTTCTTAGGGTAGATTCTAATTGAGTTACTAGGCTAAATCTGACCAAAACTACGTAGTTTAGGGGTTAAACGACGTAGTTTATGGGTCTAATGCATAGGGAAAACACCTAACGACACCTGACTTAACTACTGTCGGGACCACCAATGGAAATGACCGACGGTCTGTGGACTGACCCACGGTCCGTGCTAGTCAACCATCGGCGAGGGACTGGGACTTGAAAAAATAGGGGTCTGACCTACGGCTCTGGACCACGGACTATGGTCTGACCTATAGTTCGTACGTCCAAACTTAGTTGGATTTTCTGGGGTTCTGGGAGGGAGTTGCATGTGGCCATCCACGGACCCAACCTATGGTCCGTAGGTGGCACCTGTAACTTCTAAGATTCTACATTTTTGGTCTGTCTAGGATACGAGGTGTTATATTATCTCCCCCTTGGGAAAATTCATCCTCGAATGAAGTCTAAACTAGCTAAAAGTGGAGGGAAAGAGCTGCATGCCCAACCACTAATTTCTAGAAACTGATTTCTGACTGAACTAAGTTCCAAGGACATGCAAATACGCTGAAAATGCAAGTACAAATTGAAGGAACATGATACTAAGACTGAATCTGCGCATGAATGACTGAAAAATTGAAGAGAAACTTTTACCTCAAACTGGAATGGAATCGAAAGGAAAGAGATGAGGATACATGGCCTTCATGGCTACTTCTACTTCCCAAGTAGCTCCCTCTACGGACTGACTCCTCAACAAAACCTTAACTGAAGAGACTTCCTTGTTTCTCAATCTTTGAACCTGAGGATAAAGAATCTCAACTGGTACCGCTTCATAAGTGAGACTATCCTTCACAGTCACACTTTCTAAAGGTACAATAGATACTGAATCACCCACACACTTCTTGAACAACGAGATGTGAAAGACCGGATGCACTGCTATTAATTTGCTGGAAACTCTAACTCATAAGCCACTTTACCAACTCTTTTCAAGATCTTGTAATGTACTACATATTTGGGACTGAGCTTCCATTTCTTGCCAAATCTCATCACCCCTTTGATAAGTGACACTTTCAAGAAAACCCAATCATCAACTTGGAACTCCAAGTCCCTTCTCCTTTTATCTGTATAGGACTTCTGGTGACTCGGGGCTGTCTTAAGTTTATCCCTAATGAGCTGAACTTTTTCCATAGCATCATAAACCAAATCTAGCCTAGTTAAGGCTGCTTCACCTGCTTCAAACCAACCAACTGGAGATCTGCATCTATGCTCATATAATTCCTTATAATGTCACTCCCCGAGACTACCCCTGAGACGCGAACATGGGACTTAGGACCACAACTGATCCCCAGCTAACCTTGCTGGCATGGTCATTAGCATACTAAAGATAAGTTGAATAATAAACTGATGCAGAAGCTATAATCATAAATAAAATGAAAAAAAAATGAGGAATACCTATATACTATAACTAAGATATATGAAAATTGATGAGTTTAATACAAAGAAGATATTAACTTAATTCTAAGTTGAATCTAACTATGTCTGAAATAAGCCTCTAGACTAACTAGAAATGTTGGGACATGCCCCAACTAGATCTAGCAAAACTGAAACTAAAGGACTAAAAGAACTAAAAAGATAAACATGTCACTGGTCCTCGAAGAATGAGGACTCACCACTGATGATGCTGAACTGATGATCGGGAAGTGATCTAAGCGTGATCTGGATGCTGAGAACTTGAACCAACATCACGAGAAAATATAGCACATAGTATGTGTCAATACTTGAAAGGTACTGAGCATGCATGATAGAATAAAATTGAAATAACATACATCTGAACAAATCAAATAAGCAATGATATAATCTGAACATGATATAGATACTGAATGTTGAGCTAATTGAATGCAATGACCAAATTTATAACATATTGAGACTGAATACCGACTGTACTGAAATGTGGTCAATGCAATGGAGTCTGATTGAACTGTGGGAGCTACTAATAACCAATAATAAATCCACATGAGCTAAATGTAGAATCCGATGTATACGCCCCATCGAGAGGACCCAATATACCCGGAAAAAGGTATAGAGGCATGCTGGCGTGATCACTGAAATGATGCACACAAAGGGGACTTACAACCTACGTGGCTAGTAATTCTGGGACTATACGGGTACATTGAACCCTAGTCCAAATGCTACTCCCAATAGATTAAGTGATTAATACATTATGACTGAATTTTTGTATTATACTGGATAGATCAAACTGACATGCAAATTGAGAATGCACAATAATATACTGATAAAGTCACATTCAAAACTGAGGCATGTATATCTGAAATAACTGAAATATCTTACCTAGCATGTGTAATTCAAAAACTAAAGAAATACATAGCTAGGGTTCTGAAATTAATGCAAAAAAAAAGGCATAATAACATGATAATTTGATTTGGAACTTGTAATTAAATAATTCATGATAACCTGTTAAAGTTCTAGAAACCCTAGGTGTAGTCACGATAAGGGAATCCAGAATCTGACTGAAATCTAAGGATCCAATGGGTGAAAGGAACCTACTAGTGAAATTCCACACACTTGGTGATGAATTCCATGGAGAAATCATTAGATTTCGGGGCTGGAATTGATAGAACTTTGCTGCGTTTTTGAACTAGGGTTCTTGACTTCTCTTCTCCTCTTATGCTCTAAGTTTTCTAAGTTTTGATTAACGATTTGACTTAGGTAAGTTCTAGTTATGTTTCTAGGCTTAAACTAACTAAAACCTCATAACCTAGCGTCTAGATGGCGTAGTTTAGGGGTCTAATGCATAAGGAAAATATCGAAAGACCCTTGACTTAAAATCTGCTGAAGCGACCTACGGACTGGTCGATGATCCATCGACGGATCCATGATCCATCCTATCACTCTATCGATGACTTTAGAGATAAGTTTTAAGGGTCTCGACCTATGGACTGATCGATGATCCGTCGATGGATTCATGATCCGTCATGTTAGTTTGGGGATGGTTGCAGATGCAAACCATGGACCATCAACACGGGCTGTGGGTCACCCTACGATTCGTGGGTGGCAACCGTGGGTTCCACCTGTAACTTCTAGAAATCTGCATTAAGTTTTGTTTTCGGATACGGGGTGTTATATTATCTCCCCTTTGGGAACATTCATCCTTGAATGAAGACTAAACTAGCTGAATAGAGAGGGCAAGAGCTGCAAACCCTGCTACTAGCATTGGAAACTAATTTTTTGACTGAACTCAGTTCCAAGAAAATGTAAATAACTGAAAATACAAGTACTAACTAAAGGAACATAATACTAAGATTGAATATGCGCAAGAATGACCGAAAAATCTAATGAGGAACTATTACCTCAATCTGGAGTAGAATCGAAAGGGAAAGAGTTGAGGGTACTTGGACTACATGGCTGCTTCCGCCTCCCAAGTAGCTCTCTCTACGGACTATCTCCTCTACAAAACCTTGACTGAAGTGACTTCTTTGTTTCTCAGCCTTCTAATCTGACGATCAAGAATCTCAATTGGTGCATCCTTATAAGAAAGACTATCTTTCATGGCCACACTCTCTAATGGCACCACGAATGCTGGATCATCCACATACTTCTTCAATAGTGAAATATGGAAGACTGGATGCACTGCTGCCAAATCTGCTGGCAACTCTAACTCATACGCCACTTTACCAATCCTTTTCGAGATCCGGTAAGGGTCTACATATCTGGGACTGAGCTTCCCTTTCTTTCCAAACCTCATCACCCCTTTCATAGGTGACACCTTCAGGAAAACCCAATCATCAACTTGGAACTCTAGTTCCCTTCTCCTTACATTTGCATAAGACTCCTGGCGACTCTAGGCTGTGTTAAGTCTATCTCTAATGAGTTGCACTTTCTCCATAGCATAATGGACTGAATATGGCCCTATCAAGGCTACTTCACCTATTTCAAATGAGCCCACAGGAGATCTACATCTACGCCCATACAATGCCTCATAAGGGGCCATCTGAATGCTAGAATGGTAACTATTGTTGTAGGCAAACTCAATTAGAGGAAGGTGATCATCCCAACTACCCTTGAAGTCGATCACACAAGCTCTCAACATGTCCTCTAAGGTATGAATGGTACACTCTGCCTGACCATCTGTCTGTGGATGAAATGTTGTGCTAAGGTTAACCTGAGTACCAAAACCCTTCTAAAATGACTTCCAAAAATGAGAGATAAACTGAGGGCCTCTATCTAAGAAGATAGACAAAGGAACCCCATGCAACCTCACAATCTCATTAATGTAAAGCTTGGCGTAATCCTCCGCCGAATCTGTAGTCTTGACCGCCAAAAAGTGAGAAGACTTAGTAACTCTATCAACAATCACCCAAATAGAGTCATGATGTCTGTGAATATGAGGTAAACCTGTGATGAAGTCCATGTTGATCACTCACTTCCAAGTAGGAATGTCAATCTTTTGAGTCATACCTCCTAGTTTCTGATGTTCAACCTTAACTTGCTAGCAATTGGGGCACTTAGCCACAAAGTCTGCTGTATCTCTTTTCGTACCATTCCACCAATAGACTTCCTGCAGATCGCGGTACATCTTTGTGGCACCTGCATGAATAGAATATCTAGAGTTATGGGCCTCTGCAAGAATATATTGTCTCAACTCGCCCACATTAGGAACACATAATTGACCCTAGTAGCGAAGCACACAATCTTTCCCTTGGAAGAAAACCTCAACTCTCTATTGGTGGACTTCACCCTTGAGATCAAGTAATATCGGATCACTGTCTTTCTTTTCCTTAACTCCCACTACCAAAGAAGATTCTGCCCCATTTTGAACCGTTACACCACCATCTGATATGCTCATAAGAGGAACTCCTAGGTGAGCAAGTCTGTGAACATCCTTTACTAGTTCTCTTCTTTCTTCCTCAACATGTTATAAACTGCCCATGGATAATCTGCTAAGAGCATTTGCTACTATATTCGCCTTACCTGAATGGTAATGCATGCTTATATCATAATCTTTGAGGAACTCAAGCCACTTTCTCTGGCGAAGATTCAACTCTTTCTGGGTGAATACATACTGGAGGCTCTTATAGTCTGTAAACACATCTACATGAACACCATGCAAGAAGTGTCTCCAAATCTTGAGTGCAAACACCACTGTTGCAAGCTCGAGGTCCTAAGTCGAATAATTCTTCTTATGTACCTTAAGCTGTTTAGAAGCATAAGCTATAACCTTACCTCGCTGAATCAACACATAACCTAGGTTGACCTTGGATGCATCACAATAGATCACATAACCATCTTAACCCTCTAGTAGAGTCAAAACATAAGCTGTAGTCAACCTAAATTCAATTCTGCGAAGCTTTTCTCACAATCATCTGACCATCAAAACTTGACCATCTTCTTAGTCAACCTAGTCACTGGTGAGACCATGGATGAAAATCCTTCCATGAACCGTTTGTAATAGCCCGCTAGACCCAAGAAACTCCTGATATCTATAGCAGAGGTAGGTCATGGCCATTGTTTCACTGCTTCTATCTTCTGGGATTCTAATCAAATTCCTTCACTGGACACAATATACTCAAGGAAGGCAACTGATTGTAACCAAAACTAGCACTAGTTAAATTTTGCAAATAATTGGCGATCTTTGAGAGTTTGCAGAACAACTCTCAAATGACTTGCATGTCCTTCCTCATTCCTAGAGTAAATGAGGATATCATCAATAAAGACGATAACGAACAAGTCCAAGTACTGCTTGAACACTCTGTTCATCAAATCCATGAAAGCTGCAGGAGCATTGGTTAGTCCAAATGACATGAATATAAATTCATAATGACCATGCCGAGTTCTAAAGGTTGTCTTCGGAATGTCACTATCTCTGACTTTAAGCTGATAATAACTCGATTTGAGGTCTATCTTTGAGAAATGACTAGCACCTTGAAGTTGATCAAACAAGTCATCAATCCTGGGGATAGGATACTTATTCTTGATTGTGACCTTGTTCAACTACCTATAGCCAATGAACATTCTAAGAGAACCATCTTACTTCTTTACGAACAACACTGGTGCACCATATGGTGAAATACTAGGTCTGATGAAACCCTTATCTAGAAGGTCTTTCAACTGCTCTTTAAATTCCTTAAACTCAGCTGGATCTATTCAATAAGGAGGAATAGAAATAGGCTGGGTATCTGGAAGGAGATTAATTCCAAAGTCGATTTCCCTTTCGGGAGGAACTCCGGGAACATTTTCTGGAAACACTTCTGGGAACGTATTAACTACATGAACTAACTCAAGAGTTGGGGTTTTAGATCTTGAATCCTTAACCCGAACTAGATGATAGATATACCCCTGGAAATCATCTTTCTAGCCTTAAGGTAAGAAGTGAATCGACCCATATGCGCTAAGATACTACCCTTCCATTCTAAGATTGGTTCATCTGGAAACTGAAAATGAACAATCCTAGTTCTACAATCGAATGAAGCATAATAGGAATGTAACCGACTGGGTTAGAGACTGAGAAGGGTTCTGAGAGAGTTTTTGGACTAATATACATAAATAAACCAAAGCATATATCTAAGCAATGATAAGATAAGCATGATATTGTACTAGAAATACTGAACACAAACTAATTGAATGCAATGACCAAGTTTATAACATGCTAAAACTAAAATCTGACTGTAACTGATAACATGGTCAATGCAATAGAATCTAACTGAAATGGAGATACTAATAACTGACATAATACTACATGAGCTAAATGTGGAGTCCGATGTATACGCCCTATCGAGAGGACCCAATAGACCCTTCCAGAGGTATAGAGGCATGACTGGCGTGATCACTAAATTGATGCCTACAGAGGGGACTTACAACCTTCGAGGCACGTAGTTCTGGGACTTGAGGGTGAGTGGTCCTAGTCCACTCGGTATTAAGATAACTCCCAACTGATTATGTAATTAACAAATTATGACTGAGTTTCGGTAATATTGGATTGCTCAAAATACTGACATGCTAACTGAAAATGCAACGTTAATGTACTGATAATGAAACATTCAAATCTGAGGCATGCATATCTGAAATATTTGATCTAACATGTGTAATTTATGAACCAAAAGAACTACATGTCTTGGATTCTGAGTTTATGAAAGAATCTATTTAAGACATACTAAAATCATGATAATCTGATTAGGAACATTAAGGTAACTAATTCATAATGATCTGCTGAAATTCTAGAAACCCTAGGTTTGGATAATATTAAGGGAATCAAGAATTTGATTGAATTCTAGGGACCTAATGGGTGAAAGGAATGCACTACTAAAATACCACATACATGGTGACAAATTCCATGGAGAAATCTTTCGATTTTGGGGTGGAATGGACGAAACCTCGCTGCGTTCTTGGAGAGGCATTTGTTCGACTCTTTCTCTTAATGCATTCTAAGTTTTCTAAATTTTTGATGAACTATTTTCTTAGGGTAGATTCTAAATGAGTTACTAGGCTAAAACTGACCAAAACTACGTAGTTTAGGGGTTAAACTATGTAGTTTAGGGGTCCAAGGCATAGGGAAAAGACCAAACTACCCGTTACTTAACTGCTGTCGGGACCACCGATGAAATTGACAGACGGTCCGTGGACTGACCCATGGTTTATGCTGGTCAACTCTCAACGGGGGACTGGACATGGAAAAATAGGGGTCTGACCTAAATAGGGGTCTGACCTATGACTATGGACGACAGACCATGGTCTGATCTATAGTCAGTAGGTCCTGGTGTTGGTCCAGACTTAGCTGGATTTTTTGGGGTTCTATTGAGGGAGTAGCAGGTTGCCATCCACAGACCCCACCTACGGTCCATAGGTGGCACCTACAACTTCTAAGATTGTATATTTTTGGTCTGTCTAGGATACGAGGTGTTACAAATGACACCTATATGAATACCAAATTTGAAGTTCCATTCGGTAGACCTGATGAAGTTCACCCAATGTCATTTGGTGGATCGCTGATTAGGTCCTTGCATGCCAAAGTTGACAGTACCATTTTTCAAAATTTATGGCTAAGAAGGCAAACATGATGATGTCTACCAAATAACTTTAGGAAATTGCTCAATGGGTTATTTGTATCGCACATTGTGTCCTTTTCAATTTTTGAATTCATTACTCACAACACATGTTATTTAAAGCAATAAAATAAACTTGAGTTGCCTCCCAAGAAGTGCCTATTTTAACTTCATGGCACGACATAGTTCTCACTCATCAAACATCATTCTTGGGATTGGGTAATGTTTCATTTTTCCTTGGATTGATAGTAGTGGAGATTTGAGACATTTGAGTTTCCAGCTGCTTAATTGACACGGAGTGGGAAGTAACCATTTGAGTCAAAGTGGAGAAATCATATTTCAAATCTTTCAACACTTTGTTGGACTCTTCAACTTTGTGATCCTAGTTAACATCCAACCCTTGTTCTCACCTAGTCTAGGATAGTTCGGATGAGAACCCCCCATTTGATTCCCTATGTATTGTACTTGTTGATTGTATAGTGCCTCTAATTTGGCATCATTCGGGAACTTCCCACTGGTTGTACCAACTGCATTCACTGTTTTGAATACACCCCCAAGACATGTTTGGATAATAAGTCAAGTTGAGTCATCGTCTTTTCCATGTTCTCATTATGCTTATGGTTCTTCTACATTTGCTCCTTGCTTATACCCAACTATAGAGAAGATACTTGATCCTCCCTAGTATGTCATGCTTGGTTTATCTTGGTCATATCATCAAGCAACATTGTTGCCACATCAAACGGTTGTCGCATCATCCCTCCTTGAATAAGTTGGTCAGCCAACCCTTTGTTGACCATGTAAAGGCTACGATAAAACTATGGAAGCAACAAATTGTTTGGGATACGATGTGTTGGGCATTGTAGCACTAAATTTTGAAACTGCAACCAAGTCTCATGGAGAGAGGTTCACCTTACACTCTTTTGATATTCTGTATGCTATCTTTAAGTTTTACCATTTTGGAGGGAGGGAAAATTCTCTCAAGGAACACTTCTGTCAGTTCCTCCCATGAAGCTATAGAATTATTTGATAGTTCGGCCAGCCACCTAGTTGCTTCTCCCGATAAGAAAATATGAAACAACCTCAAATATATGGACTCTTGTGAGATGTTCTTAAAGATCAAAGGGCCACAAATGTCCACAAAATTATGGAGATGTTAATTGTGTCTTCATGCGCATGACCTCCAAACATTCCTCTCATCTTGAGCAATTGAAACATAGTTCCAGTTACATGAAACATAGCTCTCTCAGTAGTAGGAGGTAACTGGATTGCTCCTATACTTTTGACAACATTAACATGCATGTCATTTATATCTCCCATGTTATCATTTTTCCCATAGTTACTAGTATCATCACTTACATTTTCTCTCATGTTTTCAATTACAAATGGGGAGCAACAACATGACCAAACAACAATATATTCTACTACAAGCAAACAAGTTCACAAATTAACTTCACAAACTTAATTCTTAGATATCACTCCTCGACAACGGCGCCATTTTTTATAATGCTCAAATTACTCACTAAAACAATAAATGATTAAAAAACGTTAGCAATATATATACCCAACAAAAGAGTTGGGGTCAAATCCCGGGTTGATCTAAAGGAAAGAATTAAATAAGGAAATTGAAAATACAAACCGATTCATTGTAGCAATTAGGACAATCGGGTAGATGATTCCACCAAATTTAAGATAGGGGTTTAGGAATCAACTACTGCAATTTAACTAAAATAAAGATTTAAACAATTAAGAGATAATCTAGGGGTGTAGGAGTTGGTATCAACATCAAATATGAGTATAAGTGTTTTCTCAAGAATGTTAAACACACATGGATAGGTTGGGTAATCATCGGTGACACAAATCTTCTTTCGATCTCAAAACATCATATCATAGAATCTCCTTTTGGTCTTATATATGTAAAATGAAATTAAACCCAATATCTTACTAAAATATTTCTTTCAAGCGGATTTGGCAATAAGAATTGAACAACAATTTCTCCTTCGAGCAAACTACTACAATCAAACCCAATTTTCTAGTATTAAACTATTTACCCGCTTCAATTAATCTCTTTCAACCATCAATCAAAGATCTAAGATATTATTAAATTTTATACTCATGCTAAATATCTCAAATCCATGTATGAACAATTGAAAATAGAACAAGACACTAGACCCACTTAATTATTTCAACACCCAACTCCATAATCACACCCCTAGAATTGGGGTTTTAGCATAACATCATAAAAGGACAAGAAATTATACCAATTATGTTTTCAACGATTAAGTAGTTGAGAATCATCAATAATCTTCAACACCCACTTTGAATTGAACCCTCAAATGTTACAAGATTGTTCAAAACCCCAAAAACTAAGAGAAAAGCTAAAGAGTCTATTTCTCCATATAAAAAAGTTTAAACCTTTTAAAACTAAATTCAATATTACATGATACATTTTCTATCTACTTTGGTCTATTTATAATTTCCCCAAATTAGTCTAAAATTCCATGTGTGACATGATCAACAATGTTAGTCAGGCTCGCCTAGCACGATCGGCGGATCATTGTTTTTCTTTAGCTCACCCTTCCTTCGCTTCATTCTTCAATTATTTGAACCTCAGTTGGGAAAATTAATCGAGTCATCCTTTCACATTCATGGAATCACCGAATACGACCTTGTTCGCCCATTTATCCTTCATTTTAATTCAGAATTTTGTCACTTTCAGCAATGGAACCCTTAGCTCGCACACCTACTTTGGTGAATTACCGTTTCATATTTGCTTCGCCGACATGTCTTGAATATTTTCAAATGTAGACACTATCACTTTAGGCACGATATGACCTATTGGGAGATTCACCCTTTTGGTTAGGCGATCCTCAGTTGATAGTTTACACTCTTTTAATTGTTTTGAACTTCTTTTCGTAGATTCATCATTTCCTTATCATTTAGCCTTCATAGGTGAAAAATAACAAGATATCATTAGATAAGGACATAGATAGACATTGAGGACACAATTTTTTGAACTAAAAAGGCCTCAAATGAGTCAAAATCTCATAATCATGAGTAGTCAACAAGGTCTTGAGTTTCAAAAAACTCTCTTAACACTCATCCGACCATACAAATGGAACATTCTTCTTGGTTAAATTGGTCAGTTGGGAAGCAATGGAAGAAAATCCCTTGACGAATCAACGGTAGTTACTAGTTAACCCAATAAAACTCCTTATCTCTAAAACATTAGTGAGCCTTGACCAACACTTCACTGCTTCAATCTTCTAGGATCCACCATCACTCTATCGTTAGAAACCACATGCCCTAAGAAGGACACTGAATCGAGCCAGAACTCACACTTGGAGAATTTTTCATAGAGCCTTTTCTCTTTTAACAATCCCAATATTATTCTTAGATGCTCTTCATGTTCTTTCCTTCTCTTTGAGTAGATTATAATATTGTCAATAAATACAATAATAAAGAGATTCAGATATGGCTTAAAAATTCTGTTGATCAGGCTTATGAAAGTAGTAGGGGCATTTTTAAGACCTAAAGACATTACTAAGAACTCATAATTCCCATACCTTATTCGAAAAATAGTCTTTGGCACATACACTGCCCGTATTTTTCAGTTGATAATAACCTAACCTCAAATCAACTTTAGAGAAGACACAAGCACTCTATAACTAATCAAACAAGTCATCAATGCAAGGAATAAGGTATTCATTCTTAATAGTAACCCTGTTTAGTTGCTTGTGGTCTATGCACTTAAAAAACTACCATCCGTCTTCTTTACAAATAAAATTGGAGCACCCCATGGAAAGGTACTTGATCTAATAAAACTTTTACTTAAAAACTCTTGAAGTTGGTCTGTTAACTCCCCCAACTCAACCGAGGGTATTCTATAAGGTGGAATGGAAATGGGTGAGTCCCTAGCTCTAGGACAATATGAAAATCAATAGCACTATCAAGTGTCATAACAGGTAGGTCTCAATGGCAAACATCCATAAATTGTAATGACCCAAGGTAGACCCTAGACGTGACATAGCGAATAAAATCTCAAGAGACACTAAATTAGCCATTTGACATGATCAATGACGTAAGATAAATACATACAATATGAAATCAATAATAAAACTACAGAAGTCTAAATGATAATATCTCATCATTAGAGATTTTAATAAATAACTTGAAATTTGGAAGCTATACTAAGTCTGACATAAGCCTTTACTATATAGATATGGTTAGGACAAACCCCTAAACTAGAAGCCAGAAAACAGAAATGACATATGGAAATAAGCTGATAAAAGGTGTTCCAACCCCCGAACCATGAGGTCTCACCACTAGTAAGCACCATTGATAGATAAAATTTAGCCACGACTACATGGAAAAGCGTAAACCCTATAATATGAAATAATATATGCACAATATACATCAATACTTTGAATGTAGTGAATATGAGAAACATGCATAAAATGTGAGCAAAAATATGATAAGATTGAAAACATAACGATCCATGAGCAAGTAAACAATATCAAATCTTGATAAGCTAGTTTCATAAATCATGAGGAAGAGGTCAATGCAAAGCTTGGAAAAATCAGATCAAAATCTTAAACTACTTACTTTTAATGTGTGGGACCGACCATTAGTCGACATATAACCATGAGAGACAATCACAAAGTTAAATGTATTACCCCATCGAAGAGGAACCTAAACATCTTGTCAGGACATTAAGGATCATTACTTTGAGACATGGGTACTCGCCACTAGTCTTTAAAACATGGGTACTCTCCAGTAGTCCCTCTTAAGACCAAAAGTAATCGATCCCTTGGGTACTTATCTCTATTCTCATATTTCATGAATTCTCGGCCTATCCTACGGTGACATGTAATTTATGGGGGTATGGGTAATCACTGTTAGTCCACTCGATGCTTAGTCAACTCCCCACATAATTAATGCATCATTATTTTAAGAGTAGCTCCTTAAATTATCATGACTTCATAACTTAATTAAAAGAGACACTAATGAAAGCATGTCAATCATGATCATCATTCATATTAGAATACTTCAATCGCAAGCAACCTAGTTTATCAAACATGTTGACACTTTATTCAAAAGCATCCTTTAAGTATTAATATTTTCAATTCACAAATCATTCATGCCATCCATGCTTGATTTTATAATCAATTATTCATACAAACATGGCTTCATGGAGAACATCCTTGAAAGCATACTATATTCTCAAATTCTTCAATTAAATGTTTAATGCATAATCCGAAAGCATAATTCATGATAACAATATAATCAGATAATATGGGTTCACATAATTTCATAAAAAACGAGCAATACCACTCAATCCATGCATAATAAGATCAATTATATTGAATTTAGTCATAAACAATTGAACTCATTCATAAACATGTAAAACCCTAGGTTTAGATTGAATTCATAAAGGAGCTTTTGAGAAATATTTGAGACTCAATTGATGAAATAGATCCATTGATGAACTTCCCAAGTACCTTGATAACAAATCCCTAGAAATTAAAGGAAGAAGACCTTGAATACTTGAATAACCCTAGGAATCCTTTGGGAGCCTTGGGGAGAACTTTTGAGAGAAACCCTTGACAGAATTGTGAGATATATTAGGGATTGAAAGGGAACTGGTAATTTTCTAGGAGTAAAATAAGTAATAGGGTTTATTTATAGGGAAAAAAGGTGTAGTTTAGGAGTTAAAAGGGTAGGAAAAGACCCAAATTCCCCTAAACCTACGGTCCGCATAAATTTCTACAGTCCGCATTGGTCATCCATAGAACTAGATATTCGGGACCCAATTTCTGAATAGTTTCCACAGGAACTCCTATGGTCTGTCTAAGTTTCTCGGTCCTTAGACTCAATCGTAGATGCAAAATTCAATCAAATCTTTAAATAAGTGTGGAATCCCTTATACAACCACATTTTACGAGTCGTTAGACGTTCTACAGACTGTACTGTTGGTCCGTAGGAAAAGTCAGAGACCTAAAACCATGAAATCCTCAAAACCATCTCTACGACTGCCTTCTACGGACTGTAGAACCTTCTACGATCCATAGACAAGACATGAAGACATGGACAAGTAGTCAACAATGGAACTTTCCTTTTTTCGAGGTGTTATAATGTATCCACCTTGGAAACATTCGTCCTTTAATAGGGTTCAAGTTAGCATAAAAAGGGTAGAGAAAGCAATCTAACAACCCAACAAAAATGTGAACCATAGAAAAGTGCACATAAATAAGGATCAATCAATAAAGGTAAATCATATTTCA
The DNA here is from genome assembly GCA_029007595.1 of Solanum commersonii. Lineage (NCBI taxonomy): Eukaryota > Viridiplantae > Streptophyta > Magnoliopsida > Solanales > Solanaceae > Solanum > Solanum commersonii. Next base: position 2,638,432 of record JAJTWQ010000038.1, read on the forward strand.
AAAATCAAATTTTCATGAGCATGCATGCATCATGAAACATGTGAATTGCTTAAAGGGATAAATCCAAAAGAGTGAATATGAGGGACTAATGCCTCAAGCTAAAACTTAAAGGAAAGGAAATAGATAAGGGTACTAAGTTATAACACTCAAATTAATCTTCAAAATTAATCAAAAGAGTAACCGTTCGTCATCAATAAAAAATACCCAACAAAGATTTTGGGTTGAATCCCACAAGGAGTGGTGTGAGGTTAAGAATACAATTATTGAATTAAGATGCAACTAATTTAAATGTCGCAAATGAGAAAAATGGGTGGATGATTCCACCAAATTTAATTTCAAGTTCACAAACTACAACCAATCTTTAAGCAAATGAAAATTAACTAATTGAGTTTACTCTAGGGGTGTGGTAATTGAACATTGATGTCACTAGGGGAAGAATTGCATTGCTCAATAAGGCTACTGAATCATGGATAGGTTGGGTTATCTTCGATAATGTTAATCTTCTTTTGATCTCAGAACACTAGTTCGTGAAATGTCCTTTCGGTCTTATTCATGTGATTTTTCGTTCAACCCACTACATTGATTTCACAATTAGATATAACTAAATTGCAAACCTTAAACTAGTTACCCACTCATATTGGTCTCATTCGAGCACCAATTTGAGATCTAAACTAAGATCAAGTTGGCCACCTTAAGCCTTAAATGAAGCACATGGTAATAGTTCAAATGTATAATTAAAAGCTATAAAACAGAGCAAATTCAATACACCTACTAAGTGAAATTAACACCCAACCCCACAATCACAATGTTAGAGATTGGGGTTTTAGCCACCCAACACAAAGTGTAAAGTAATTATACCTTGTATGAAAGTAACCATGGGTATCATAAAATGAAGAAATTACAAGACAACCCACTTTGAATTCAACTTCAATTTATTAAATTCAAGGGCAAGTTTTAAAGCACCAAAGACTGAAAGTGTTCTTCACAAAGTAGAAAGTGTTTCTCTCTCTAAAATATTTAGATGTCTCTCATAATTTTTTAAACCCCCTCTTTTCTCTCTCCTTTGGGTTTTTTGTAGTTTCCAAAAATTAGGCCAAAACTCATTGCGTGAACTATTTGGTGACATTAGTCAGGATCTCCGAGCTCATTCTGAGAATTGCCAATAGCACTTCAACTCTCCTTTCTCTTGCTTTAGGCTTCAGTTGTTTGAACCTCAATCGGTGATCTCATTTGATTCTACCTTTCTCATTAGGTGAGTCACATCTCACCACATTTTTTCGCTGTTTAAGCCTACAATTTTTGACCAAGTACTGTCAACTTTGGCAATTGGTAACACTCAAAACACTCTTTAAAACTAATCAAAAGAGTGAGAAATCGTAGTTAGTAAAAAACCCAACAAAGAGTTGGGGTCAAATCCAACAGAGAATGGTATATCATGGAGAATTCCTATCAAGAGATTTGGACTTTAAATTCTCTCATTTACACTAGTAAGAATAATTGGATGTATGATCCCACCTATTTAATATAATGTTTTGGTTATCAATTATCACAATCAAACTAAATGTCAAAGAAATCAGGAGTTCACAAGCAATCTAGGGGTGTAGGGGTTAGAAATCTATATCACATATGGGTAATTGTGTTACTCTATAGTGATGAACATTCATGAATAAGCGAAGTCATCTTTATTAATGCTAATCATCTTTCGATCTCAAAGCTTCTATGCATAGAAGAGTGAGCAGGCGTAGTCAATTTAAAAACCCAACGAAGAGTTAAGTCGACTCCCATAGGGAATGTAATATCATGGAGAATTCCTTATCAAGAAATTTGGACTATAAATTAGCTCATTTGTAATAATAAGAACAATTGGGTTGATGATACCACCAACTAGTATCAGACTAATTACCAACTCCAATTAATCTCTTCCGAGCATCAACCAAAGATCAGAAGTAGGAATTAAGTTTATAATCTTTAACTATAAATTATACTCATGCTAATTAGACCAAATTCAAGTATTAACAATAAAAAAAAATAGAGCATACCACAACATCCACTATATTAAATCAACACCCAACCCATATTTTCACTCCTATAACTTGGGGTTTTAGTTACCCAATGACAAAAATTAAAAGGTTCTACCTTCCATAAAAGCAATCATGGGTAGCATGAAATTAAGGAATTACAAGTAAAACCACTTTGGATTCAACTTAAATTTGTCAATTTCAATCACAAAGTCATAAAGTCCCAAAAGCTAGAAAAGTGTTTTTCAAAGGTAAAGTGTTCTAAAACTCTCTCAAAAACTGTATGTCTGGCTGTCTCTCAAAATAGTATCCTAAATTGTATATTATTTCTCTCTCCTTTGGATTACTTATACTTTCCCAAAATATTTCCCAAAAATCCACTATGCGACTTACTCGGTGACATTAGTTGGGCTCGCTGAACTTACTTGGCGAAACACCTTTCATTCCTCATCTTATTTTATGATGCTCTAGGCTTCAGGTGTTTGAACCTCAGTTGGTGAACTCGATTGAGTCACCCTTTCATGCTTAACAAATTACAGAATACCACCTTGGTTCGCCTTTCAAGCCTTCAATCTTTTCTTTTCACACTATCATTTTGGGCGATGTGGATCATGACAACCATTCTCATTATGTGCATCACCATTTCTACTGGAGTCCACTGATCTACTTTGATAGACACAAGTTCTATGCACTGTCACTTAGGGCATTGTTGTGGTTACTTGTCTATCCGCCCTTCTTGTTAGGCAATCGACAATGTATAAGTTGCACTTCTTTTTTGCATTTTTGGTCATTATTTGAAATATCAATCCTTGCCTTGCCCAATTTCCTTTGTAGCCGCAAATCATAAACATTTAATCAGAATAGGACAACATTAGGCACTGAGGACACTAATTATTGAACTAACTGCACCTTAAATGAGTACAAATCTACCACTCATCAATACCCCTAACTTAAATTTTTGTTTGTCCTTAAGTAAATCAAGAACACATTAAGCTCAATTAGGGTGTCTACAACAACACTCAATGAGAGCTAACATGCAAGTGCCATAACAAAAATACTCTCAATAACATGTTACCCTCAATCATGATAAAAAAGCTTCAAATGATGACTAGCCGGTCTCAACACAAGCTCAAGCTCACTTTATCTTCTTGTCTAATGCAAGAACATGTTTCAAAAAATGTATTCAAGTGCCCTCACATCAACAAAGATTTCATGCTCTCACAAAGAAATTTCAACAAAGATGTAAGGAATCAATGCAACTCTCACTCTCTCAAAAGAGAAACATATGCAAGTTTTGTCCCATAGGTTTGCCCATATTTTCCAATTATCACATAACCTAGTTCATGCAAGATCTCACGGGTCTTTTTGGTTTGTAATGGGGCTGAGGGTTAAGCTATGGTCAATTTGGATTGGTGACTTTACCTTTGCAAAGCATTGTTGCAAACTTCGTCACCTCTTCTCAATTGCTTTTCCTGTTTTTTCATTTGAGAACTCAAACTTTGACTTGTCACTCACTTATTTGGAATCCTCTTTTATTTCGTTCACTTATCTTTTTCATTTTCATTTTTCAAAATCATCTTCATCATAATGGCTTTTTTTTTAAGGAAGGGTTCCTTCTTGTTGTAACTTTAAGAGTTGAGTCACATTTCATCTTTCTTTTCCCTTCACTTGGCTTTCATTCTTCCTTTCTTTCCACACCCCCAACTTCGGCTTTTGTCCTAAGTTGGCTATTCAAACATCATAATGCTTCAAAAGATTTTTTTGTGAGAAGGTAAGGACAATTTGGTTCAAGAGACTTTCTTTTGGTTGCCAACAAATAGGATAGGATCAAATGGTGAGAAAATTGATTAACACCCTCCCAAGTGTCACGACCCGGGAGCACCCCCTAGTCGTAACCGGCGTACTCGACCTCGACGAGGTCTAATACAAGACTCTTAGCATTCATTCATCGCATATACACTAAAACCATAAGGAATTAAAGACTTTCTTTACCAAGAAAACATTTCATAAAACAAAAATATAGCAAGCGGAAGGCTTTCTAGACTTTATACATGATGTCTCAAAACCATCTAATACTTAAGAGTACAAAATTCGGGACTAATCCCATACACCACTTAAACAATACTAAAAAGACATAAAAGAACATATTGGGTATTGTCCTCGAATATATGAGGACTCACCAAGTCTTCTTCTTCAACGCTTAGAAACCTATCAAATAGCCATGACATGTCATCATCTCCAAATCCCTACACTTTAGTCCAAAAAGGAAAAGAAAGGGGTTAGCACAATTAAGTACTAAGTATGGAGACCATGCAAAAACATGCCAAAAAGGACATTTTCAAGGAAGTAAAATGCTTTCATATCATTTGATAAAACCTTTCCTTTACAAGTATAAGAGACATAATACAAGTCAACATTAACATATAAGACCATAGCCAACCATACATATACTCAACATATGTCCATATACAACCCATCCTTAACTTTAAAAGAACACATATCATTTCATTACCATAGGACCTCTACCTAATATAACCTTAAGACACACTTGAGTGAGACAAGAAGTGACCACCCATACAACCTCTTCAAGCACACTTAAGTGTTCCCCAAGATTACCTTAGATAAGGACACAATCGAAATGCAAGAGCTAGTTCCATAGGCATAATAGATAACAATATGAGGATGCATGATCAAAGTGAAGTCAAAACATGTTTAAGTAAATCTATACTAATAGTAGATATCATATGTGTGTGCATAATCCAACCAATCTATAACCCGAACTTAGGATGGGGGATGCCGTTCACACCCGGACACCCTGGTGGCAAGGTATAAACCCCTCACATGGTTGATGTTGGTCACACCCCAAGCATCCTAGGTGGTGAGATATAAACCTCTCATATGGTTGATGTTGGTCACACCCCAAGCATCCTAGGTGGTGAGATATAAACCTCTCACATGGTTGATGTTGGTCACACCCCAAGCATCCTAGGTGGTGAGATATAAACCTCTCACATGGTTGATGTTGGTCACACCCTAAGAATCCTAGGTGGTGAGATATAAACCTCTCACATGGTTGATGTTGGTCACACCCCAAGCATCCTAGGTGGTGAGATATAAACCTCTCACATGGTTGATGTTGGTCACACCCCAAGCATCCTAGGTGGTGAGGTATAAACCCCTCACATGGTTATCCGGTTCTTTTCCCCCGGACCGGGCATGGTCATGCAACACTTTATATAGGAAATTCACATTAGGCTCTAATGCAATCTCATGTATGGAATGAACATGTACACAAGCTTAGTTTGTCATCAACACATCTCTGGAATGCCACACATCTCATAACTCAAGCCCTGAAGCATCAATTTATCAATTCTCTATAATTGGACATTTTGTCAAACACCTTGAAGACATGTAATGGGATCAAAGAGCATGAAAGATAGGGTAGTAATTATGCAGCCAAACCAGTGAACAACCTACAACAACGCCTTTTAACACCCACAAGACCACATGAAAAATCTCCACATCCATTCCAAATTTAGATTCAAGTTCTAGAGTCACAACATGCTCAAAACAATCACTTTTCATGTTTAAAATTCACTTGTGTAGGAAATTTATACAAGGAACAAGACTAATTTATGAATTCTCAACTTAAACCATGAATTAGTGAGTAGAATAGAGACTAGGCACTATGGGTGGAAGGACCCATGAGTTCAACACCACATACTTTAACTCACAATGCTACCCACTTTACATAGAATCATCACAAGATCACATAAAACTCATTCACATCATACCTTCACATATAGCTTCACATAAAACTCATTTACATCATACCCTCACATATTGCTTCACATATAGCTTCACATAAAAACTCATTTACATCATACCTTCACATATAGCTTCACATAAAACTCATTTACATCATACCCTCACATATAGCTTCACAAATAGCTTCATATAGGATTTACATATAGCCTCATATAGGACTTTACATATAGCCTCATATGTGTATAATAATACAAGAATATAATAACATTTATATAATGCCCTTTATGACCTCAATTCACAATAATACAACAAATAACCACCTCCACCAAAGGTCCACCAAAGGTCCACCAAAGGTGGATTGAACCAATCAATAACAATTATATCAATACTAAGAGATTAAGCCATCTTACCATTCTCCAAAAGCCATAACCAACGTTACTCAATTCCCTACTAATTCAACATTATTCGTATAGTAGGTCAACTTACCATCCTTTCCAAGCCACAATCACCATCCTTAATTCTCCGTAATATCACAATAGAATAACATAGATAATAGTAGAATTTAACTATACAATAAAAGCTAAACATAATCCAATAATCAACATGAAGATAAATTCACAATCTTTTTGCCCTTCAAGGCCAACATCCCACATCCTTCAATTCAATAAAAATTCTTAACAATTCACATAATAATACCCTTTATGAACAGCCCATACCATACTAAACACAATTTTTATAATCATCTACTCAAAATCAATACACCCACTTTATGGTGAAATTTAGAGAATTTGAGAAAACATGGGTTCATGGGGATTTATTTCTAAAAACCATTAATAATCATTAATAACAATATAAATCATCATTTAAAACCTTTTTATGCAAGAACCCATGCTAAAATCGAAATTAGGACTTTAGGGTTTTTGAAGAACTTTGAAAATACTTTGAATTGGCTCTTTGATTGAAAAAGGAATCAAAGATAGAGAGTCCTCATACCTTAATATTGAGAAAGCCCACGAAAATCGATGAAAGAAGCCTCCAATTTGAAACCCTAGTTCTTCACCCTTCTTCTTCCTTGAACTTGAAAGAAATATATGAAGGGAGATGGGAATTGAATTAATGTTATATAGGAAATAAAATATGCCCTTTGGAAAAACGGAACCAACACTTAGAAAAAAAAATGAGGCGGGTGAACAGTAAATTCGGTCACTGGAATTTACATTTCCTGCACGGACAGATTTTACGAAAATGGGCATAACTTCTTCGTCCGAACTCCGAATGAGGTGAAATGAAGTGCATTGGGTAGCTAACTCAAAGGTCTTTCCATGGATATATTATGGGCCACCCAATTATTTGTGTGCTAGGAGATATGACCCTTCAAAGTAGACCCTCGAAAAAGGCTTCACTTGGAAATTTCGGATTTTGATACGGTTGCTCTAAAATTTGGGTTAGACCCATCTCCCACTCAATTTGACCCCCTAAACAAGAATATAAAGTCGGATTTTCGAAAAGCGAAACGAATTTTTAGATATAGCTAAAACAAGTTTCCGGTAACTTCCGAAGCACATTTTTAGGATTTTTTTTTTTGGGTTGTTTCACCAAGGTAGTCACAAAGGATTATGGACAATTTGGTTCCCTCTTTAAATTGTTCCCCAAGCTCATGCCTAGCATTCATAAAGATTAAAATAGTTGGAATAACAAGGCAAAGTCTAGGACTCTACATGCATGATTTCAAGTAAGACCTCACCACACATGGAACTTTGAAATATACTCATTTAGCTCATTCTAAAAAGATCAAAAGCGTACGCACAAAGTTCATTGGATGGCTCAAATCAAAACACAGTTAGTCAACAAAAGATTCAAAGAGAACGCTAAAAAAACAACCAAATTAATTTCATTCTCGCAACACCAACACTCTATACACTATTCATCATGAGTACTATTCTAGACATCGATATTGGACACATTCAATCCTCAATTTTTTATCAGTGAAAACTTCAAGCATTTCACGATTTTAAAATCATGGGGGGTTGCAACATCAAGAGAGAACAAAACTGTCATGACCCAGGGGTAACCCCTTGATGTAACATGGCGTACAAGACCCTGAGAGACCTCATACAAGCCACGTAACTTTCATAACATAAGAAAATAGAAATGATATGGAAATTTAAAACATTTTTAACACAATCAAAGTCTTTATAAAACGAAGCGAAAGTCTAATACACTTTGTCTCAAAACATCTAAAACATGAGTATCTTTGGGACACAACCCATACAATAGTTCAAAACATAAAACGGAAGACATAAGGAAATGGTGGTCAAATCCTTAAATGCTTTGAGGACTCACCAATCTTCAAATCTTGCTCTACTATGATCCTAGCCAAGGGGATGGGAGTCGATATCGTTGTACTATACATTTGGATAAGAAATCTAGGCAAGAGTATGTGTTAGTACAAATATGTACTAAATATGATAACTTGCATAAATATCATAAACATAAGCATTAGACAACATAAGTCATAAGCATAATCAATGCACATAATAAATCACCATAATAAGGAGGAACACTTCCTCAAGTAACCTCAACTTATGCTTAGTCAAAACTTGGGTCATCCGCCTCTAGTAATACTTACATCATGGAAGGCAACTCAAGCAACAATCCAAGCTATTCATTCTTCATAACATAATTCATACTTATTCATGCTTATTATTAAAAACATGTGGATTCGCCTTCTTTCCTCCTATAAAGGATAATGGGTATCCACCTCTTGCCTTACATACTTTAGGATGATGGGCATTCTCCTCCATATCCAACATCATAAGACACATGTATTCACCTTCACATCTTTCTATAAGGGTCATAGGTATTCGCCTTCATGCCCAATCATCATTATGGGAACGAGGATAGTCTTCTCTAGTTCAATCATACATAGTAGGAACGTGGGGAGTCACCTCTTGTTCAACAACATAGAGTAAGGGTAGTCACCTCACACTCATCATCACATGACACTGGAAGTCACCTCATGTTTTCTAACCTAGGAATATGGGTAGTCGCCTCATATCCTTCTCATATGGAGGTCATGGGAAATCACCTCAAGCCTCATCAATTTCATAGTCTTTTAACTTAGATTCATTTTAGGTGAGCAATCCTTTCAACCTAGAATCAATCAATGTGAGAAAGCCTTTCACATTCATACATACATAGGTAATCATGTGGGTAAAGTCCTTCCACAACAATCCGATCTAAAATCAACAATTCATGCTTAAGATTTACTCTCAAAACAATCGATATCATAGTTATCTCATGTGCTTAAATCTCAAAGCATTCCTAATGTATCTCAACAATCCTATAAGAATACATCTAAACCCACAAATTTTCCTTTCATGGCATAAAACTCATTTACATTAATTTCATCTTTCTAGACAAGGGTTAGGAATGGGTACATGTAAATTCATCCTAAAAACATATAATACTATCAATTCATGCATAAACAATCATCACCCCATCAATTGGATCAACATTCATTAATATCCACAGTATTAGAAGAAAACCCTAATTCAAACTGAGGAATTTCATCTTTTCAATTGGGGAATACTAGGTACTCCAAGGATGGAAGGAATCCATGGATGAAAGCCATCATACCTTAATCACAAAGCCCACAAATTCTTGAGGAATGGACACTTGACCTTGATCCTAGCTCCAACTCTTTCTTCTTCTTTTTCAAGTTCTAGAGAGAGAAATATTTGAGAGAAGAACTTTGGGATTTCTTTTGGGTTTTGGAAATAATGACTTGAATGGGCGAGTTTTGGGGTTCCAATCACTTATATAGGGGTCCTAGGCTTGGGTAAAATGATGTGACTTTGATTTAACGAAAAATAGAAAAGATCTTTAAGCCCCCAACTTACAGGAGGTTGCCCCATCTTCACGTGAGGCTCCACGAGCCGTGGTACACATCCCGAGCAGTGGTGCCTTCCGTGGTCATGAACCAGTGGCTTAGCAACCACCTTGCTTAACATCTAAAAACTAAGTCTTCACCATGACCCCTCCTACATCCCGTCAAGGCCTTCATGAGCCGTCTAGTGGCTTGTGGGGAGGGTCTTATTTTTGGGGAGACTTGGAGGCCTAATGCCTTACCTCCACGAGTGGCACCACAATCCATGGTGGCCATCATGATCCATCTTGGCTCTCGTGGGAGGTGATCTTCCTTTGGTCACTCACTGCCTAGGTCCATGGGCAACCCCACGAACCATGGTACCCTTGACAATCCATGTGGACCTTCGTGGAGGGTGCCAAGGTGAATTTCTCTAGCCCTTGACTTGGTACTTAACCCCTAGCTTAGCCTACTAGATTTTGAGGCTTTAAGAGGGAAGATATTATGTATGTTGAATTGTATATGGCATTATTGTGGAAGGACTTTACCCACATGACTTCTAATATGACTACATGAGATTGTGCATGTAGTGATTGACCTACTTGAATTATGATTATATCCATGTCTAATATAATGAATGCTAGATGTGTTTATTTGATGTGATTTATGATCCTTGAATGCAATATATGAGAATTATGCATGATTGTGATATTATGAATATGATTTATGAACACTTTGAGAGTGAAGTTTCTATGATGATAATGTTGTTGTTGTGTCATCGAAAGAACAATCACACACACTCCATCCGTGAACATGACTATGATGTAACTAAGGTGTTGTTGAAAATTTATCATATGCACCCTTACATATGACTATGAATGAAATGTCCATGACCATGATAATCTTGTTGTGATTATTAAAAAGCTATTTCTCATGAACACACTATGAACATGATGTGAAAGGCTTACTCACATAATAATAATTTTAAGGTTGAAAGGCTATTCTCACCTCTTGAATCAATAAGCTATACCATGATATTGTATTGGATTGAGTGTTAAGACATTCTTCCATAAACATGAACTTAAGTCAAGACTTAACATGAACTTAATGGGAATTATGCCTAGCACCGAGTAGATATGAATATGAGATGGAAGGTTTTACACCAGCAATCCAGCTTTCCAATGGGTTCCTTTTACGCCAGAAGTCTGGGTTCCCAAAACAGCTATCTCATGAGATGGAAACCTTATACCTCAGAATCCTGGGTTTCTAGTAATAATCTCCATATCCCGTAACTATGTTCCCATATAGGTCTTTAGTTAGTTGATCCACCTAAGCTAACAAACTTTAGTTCTACCTTAGGCAAGTAGGACACCTCTTTTCGATGTGGGGGTATGACACCGGATTCCATGTAGATCACATGGTCTATGTCGGTTAAGGCTTTTTCCCTCCATGAACAAGAATATGAACTATGAACATGAACATGAGTTATGCACTATGGTTTCTCAAGAGTTTTTACTTGGTGTGAGTGGGGGTATGGGACTTCATTCATGCATTGCACAAGTAGGCTTTGAGAGTGGCCATGGTGTGTTTCTCTTACTTATAAAGGTATATGAATTGATTCACGCTTTATGTGGATTGTTGCTATGAGTGGCTTTCCTTGATATGAGTCATTGAACATGAATGTTTTCTTGTCTATGAGTATTAACTATGGATGACATCAAAGTATGACAAACATGAGCATGGTGGCCTAAAAGCGGTACTTAGTGTAGATAGGATTATGAGATCTTTTCTATGCATTGCACAAGTATAACTTAGGGTTACTTATGTGATGACTCTATTATGATGAGATGATCTTGGTATTTAACTATGTATGTGAACTATGTCTTATGTTAATTGATGGTTGCATTATTTATATGATTGGAGACTATGCTTATGATTATGTTGTTACCCTTTATACTATGATGAACTATATATGAGTTATCTTATGAGTTACTTTCTCCAACTATTTCAAAGAAGGTGTTCAAAATTGGCATATAGCATGGTTTCAACTAAAATATCCCTTTTAGCATGTTTTCAAGGATTTTATGCATGGCTATCATACTTGGTGCACTTTTGTACTAACCCATATTTTCTACTTTTTTCTATAAGTGTAGGGCCCGGTTGTTGAGGTGTGCTTCCTTCTTGATCAAATCTTGGATCGATATTCTCCACGCTTTTGGTGAGTCCTCATGGTTCGAGGATGGAAGTTGTTCATTTCTAGTTTCTTTTTACATTCCCTTTTTGAGACTATGTTGTGAAGGGATGTGACCCTATTTCATACTTGATTGTATTAGATGGCTTATTGAGATAATGTCTAGATTTCCATTTGCTTTTATGAAAGACTTCGATTATAAAGAAAAGTTTTAAATTCTGCATCATTTCTATTTATCTTATGTCATGATATCATAAGGGATTGTATGAAACCACTTCGGGGTTGAATACGCCATATTATATCTAGGGGGTACCCTTGGGTCGTGACACTCAACACGTCCTCTAAATGTTGGATAGTATGCTCCGCTTGCCCATCATTTTGTGGATGAAAAGACGTGCTAAGCTTAACTTTAGTGCCAAGACCCTTTTGGAAAGACTTCCTAAACTAAGAAGTAAACTGAGTACCTCTATTAGAGATAATGGACAAGGGTACTCCATGCAACCTTACCATCTCCCTCATATACAACTTAGCATAATCTTCCACCGAATAATAAATCTTGATCGGAATGAAATTAGACAATTTCGTCATACGGTCTACTATTACCCAAATTGAATCATGTTGTCGCTGAGTACGTGGCAACCCAGCTATGAAGTCCATATTCAAGTCTTTCCATTTCCAAGTAGAAATGCTAATATCTTGGGATAAACCTCCCTATTTCTGATGCTCAACCTTCAATTGTTGGCAATTTGGACATTTAGCCACAAATCCCGTAATATCCTTCTTTATCTTATTCCACCAATAGATCTCCCGCAAATCATGGTACATCTTGGTGGCTCTCGGGTGAATGGAATACTAAGAACTATAGGCTTCTGAAAGATATGTTTATTTAAGTCATCAACATTCGAAATACACAAACGACCTTGATATCTAAGAACACTATCTCCCTCTTGGGAGAAAGCCTCTACATACCTTTTAAGCATTACTTCTTTCAATTCTACTAAAGTAGGATCAAGACATTCCTTAGCTTTCACATCTGTCATAAAATACGATTTTGACCCATTATGAACCATAATACCACCTTTTGTGGAATCAACTAGTTGAACAGCCAATCGGGCCAATCTATGTACATCTCGTACCAATTCTTTCTTATCATCATCAATATGAGCAACACTACCCATAGATAACCTACGAAGAGAATCCTCTGCTACATTCACCTTATCGGGGTGATAGAGAACACTCATATCATAATCTTTCAATAATCCAAGTCACCTTCTTTTGCGAAGGTTGATGAGTCAACGATTTTAACTCATTTAGGGCTATATTTTGATGAAATTAGTGTCCTCAAATGCATGTTTTACCTCGATATATAGTAAAAACCATTAACTTTCAGGTATTTGAAGTTTGAGGGAAAGCATGGACATTATCGAGCAAAAAAAAGAGAGAAAGAAGCTAAAATAAAGAAGAAATGAAGATTTGCGAATCGATGAACCCATTCGGCTAATAGAAAATAGATCGCCTATTCGCCTTTTGTTCCAGTGATCCAAGCCCTTAAAAAAAGGAGCAAATAGGAGATGAAAAGGAGCAGTCAGTGTATCGCAGAGCGACATCGCAGAGCGACTAGGAGAAGTAGTGCTACATCACCCAATTATCAAGGACACAAAGATGATGTAGGCAACCGATGAAAGGCAACAGAGTAGACCAAAGAGCGGATCGTTGAATGCATCGGCGATTCCCAATAACTTCGCCGAAAGATTCTTCGGAGCACATTTTCTGAAATCTATAAATACTAGTTTAGTTTTTATTCTTAACAACAAATTTTACCTTATTTTATCTAGTTTTGTTAGATTATTAAGTTTGAGACAGAGTTTTGGAGTTATTTTCTCTATGTTTTGGGATAAGGTTTTGAAGAACTTGGAGCTTTCAAGGGTTTCAGCTTCAAGAAATTGGATTTTGGTCTCTTGGATTCTTCACTTTGGGCTTGTTTTAAGACTTAATCTTGCATACCCATTGATGGAAACTGATATTAGTATATGTCTTTATCTATTTTACATGCGTACCTAAAACACCAATTCTTGGGGTGTGATTTTGTGAATATGGGTTAGATTAGTTGTTGGGTCTTGCTTGCTGATAGTCTATTTGTAGTTTAAATGTGATTTTGTTTAGTGGTTGTGGATGAATTTAATGAATTTTTAGTTGCAAATACAAGTTTTATTATGTGTTTTCATCTTACTAGAGAGATAGGTCGTCAAATTAAGACCACTAGATAGATGGCCAGTGTGAGTGGGTCGACATGAGGTTCAGCTTGAGAGAGTGAACCCTAGTCCCATGTACACACACTCAGCTCAAGAGAGTGGGTAGGTTAAGTCGGAGGTTGTTCTACATGCGGCAAGTGGGTCTCCGAGAGGAACGCATTTGAAATGGGGTAAGTTGATCGAGAGAGAGCTTATCCCCCTTAAAGCCTAGCCTAGTCACAAATATTCAATGAATTTACTATCAAAAGCATGTACCTAATGATTTAGTCTATCCCGTATTCCTATCAAATCCCAAGAATCCCGTCTCCATACTTGTATTTTTCTTTATTTTCATAGTCTTAGTTGTTTCTTGCTTACAAACCCTCATTTGATACTGGACGCTTGCGTCACCCTTTTTAATTTGTTATGTTTTCATTCACCAAAGTCTTTAGCTATGATTAGCCTTAGCAATTTTTGCACTTTACCACTAATTCACACACCCACTCCCTTGGGGCTCGACCTCAACCCTTGGTTGGGTTACTAAACTATTTTACAATAGTAAACACTTGCATCAGAAGTTGTGTCTTGATTACGCAAACATCAAAATTGTGCCATTGTTGGGGAGTGGTGTTACGTGAAAGTTTTTGGTTTAAGACAAATTTTGCTTTTGGTACTCGTAGTTTACTAACTTTATCTTTAGTTTTGTTTTCTTTTGAGTTGTCGTTGTATGCAGGCAACCTGAGCATGGCTGTGGGAAATTGTGACAAGTCGGCTGAGACAAATTAAGAAGTCGAGGGTGACTTCAAGTTATCTGGTAACTCAGTTGAACGACTTGGCCACCAAAATCTCAGAGGTGGAAAACCAGTGCAATCGCCAAGGGAGGTACATGCCACCTCATGAGCGAGAAAGGTCTACGAGCAATGAAAATAAGCGTATCGAGGATATGCTATTGATCATTCTTCAAAAGCTTCATGAGCAAGATAGAATGCTAGAGGAAATGAAGGAAAGTGTGGAGGTGTTGAATCAGATGAGTGGCTCTCACTCAAGATCAATCAAGTTGATCGAAGACCTCTTGGACCATGCATTGACTCATCTCTACCCTAGCAGTAAATGAGGGTTGCCTAGTAGCTTTAGGTTTAACCCCAGTAATGAAGCTTGACTGATAGCTCGCGTTGAGCCACGACGTTAAATACGGCGTATCTTGGGAGGCAACCCAAAGTTTTATCGCTTTAAATTAGTATGTTGGAATAATGGTGTGTTAATTTTGTAGGTTAAAACAATGAATGTGTCGAAAAGTGCAGGTTGGCGAACTGAGGATCCGGTTGGCGTGTTGCGGAATTGATTGGCTATTCTGCTATTTTCTGTCGTTTGGACCTCCATGTAAAATAGAGGTCCTGTAAAAATTAGCAAGGTAAGCAACCATTCGGCGCATCGCCGAGTAGGTCAGCAAACTATATTAACGTCGCTGAATGGGTGCGAACTGGATGGTTTATAATGGCCAAGAAACTTCAAATTTGAAATTCTTCACTTTCCCTCGCTCTTAAACCTCCTAAATTCACGCTAAGGTAGTATTTTCTTTATTTTAGCCTTGTACTAGCATTTTAGTTTGTTGATTTGTGCTCAAAGTTGGAATACTTTGACAGCTAGCTTTTCAATCGTGTTTTAATTGACATATAAGGTTGGTTTCCGAATCTCGAGTTTACTGTTGAAATTTTTTGAACTCTTTTGCAATAATAGTATCGTATTGATGTAAGCTAGGCCTCTCTGGTAGGATTTGAATCCTTTATTGCCTATTTCAATTTGAAAAATCTTGCCCATATTCCAGAAGGTAGATTGAAAATGGGAACATTGGGCCATTCAGCGAGATGAATTGAGCTCGCCGAACCACTAGGTGGTTCGCCTATTTCCTTTACCTCGCTCTTTATTATCGCATCAAATTTGTGGTTTGAGTCTCTAACTTTAAGTGAGAGGCCATAGTTTGGCGAAGGCACTCAGTGACTCACCAAAAGTACTCGTTATCGCACTTATCTGCATCTTGGAACCCTTGTGCACGGTAACTTTTGGTGGACAAAACTTGCTTGCCAAAAGTAGTCGGTGATTCATCAAAAGGACCTCCCTATTGCCAACTTGTCTTAATTATTGAGCCAATCCCTTCGGCGAGCTCGACTTAGCTCACCAAAGAGGTTCGGTGACTCCCCGATCGGATTGATGAGTCTGTCTGCAATAACTTTTTTGTGCTTGTATTTGAGTTTCTCTTTGATCTTTTGTAGATATGGTACACACCAACCTAACCGAGCCACCTTAGAAAAAGGCAAAGAGCATTACGATAAATAAAGAAAGATCACGTCCTTCGTAGAAAACAAAGCAAGATCTCCCACTGGGAGATAAAGTCAAACGAAAGAAGCATATCGCTAAGAAAGGGGCAGCTGTTGAGCCAGATTTTTTTGAACAGGAAGATGAGGAGCTCTTGATTCACCGCAGTAGTAAACATTAGGCTAGATTTCAGCCTACCCCTATCGGAGCCTCCTTAGCTGTTGTCCCACCTACTACTGAATCAGTGCCAGCTTAGGCACCTCCAATCACCTCTGCATTCCCTATAGTTCCTCCACCAAGGCTATTAAATAGATTGAAAGGTGATGGTTTACGAACCATCATAGAGGAGAAGTTACTATCTATGGAGGGACTAGAAGGCAAGCATCGTGATATGCTTGATACTCTTCGATACCATAGATTCGAGTAGTTCACACGGCCTCGAAACCCTTACATTCCCTCCTGGGTAAGAGAGTTTACACTACTTATGGGGACTTGGTGCCTAAGAACAAGAAGAAAGCAAGTGAGTTTCGACTGATGAAGTCGGTCATGGTCATAGGCAAGGAGGTGGAGTGTCACAGCGAGCATATTAATGTTGTATTAGGTAGACCAGTGCACTCTGTACTCCCTTACGAGGGGTTGTCAATTGTTCAATCCTTGGATAATTTGAAGGGTTGGCTGGTTCCGATGATTTCTGACACCACCCCGAGGTGGATGGATATATGAGCTCCCATTGAGAAGAGGGACATGAACATCTCTTCCAGGTTCTGGTTTGGTTTCATCATTAGCACCATAATGCCATCGCAGAACGAGTCCATTTTGCGCCATCCTAAGACGTCTTGTCTCATTTCTATCATGGCTAGAAGGAGGATCGACCTAGGACTACTGATTTTGCAGGAGATGACCATAAGAGCCAAGCAGAGACTTATCTCTCTGCCATTCTCAATTTTGATCAC
Organism: Solanum commersonii; assembly: GCA_029007595.1. Taxonomy (NCBI): domain Eukaryota; kingdom Viridiplantae; phylum Streptophyta; class Magnoliopsida; order Solanales; family Solanaceae; genus Solanum; species Solanum commersonii. The sequence goes on from JAJTWQ010000038.1 coordinate 2,655,774, forward strand.
TATGCTAAGCCGATGTACTAGAGTACCCGAGATCTTGCGAGTGATATAAAGTTCATCCCATTTTCCTCCACCTATATCCGGCATATCGAGGTCGAGTTCACATGAGATGAGGTTAACAAGAGGAGAGCAGCTCCAGCGGACACTTCTCAAGAGGTCAATGTTGACTCATTACCAATAGAGGCATCTTCGCCTACTTCGGTCTCTGAGTCCTTAGGTATACCCGCTCCTTCTTCCTCTTCCTCATAGGCTCCAGGTGCTTTCTCATCCTCCTAGCCTGCCAGGATTACTCAGGCCATGATCCTGAAAATGGGGCAGTTGGCCTATTCAGCTAATGTGAGATCTACCCGATTGGAGAGATCCATTCTGGGGATGATTGACAATACCATACTAGCAACACTTACCCCCCTTCAGACTTCTGTTGATGCCTTGACAGTGAGAGACATTACTTAATTGGGGTGGGGTGAGGCCCACACCTTTTGTGTTGATAGTTGTGTTCTGTGTATATATTTGGGTTGTTATACTTTAAAATTGTGTTTTATCTGTTTCTGTGGATGATTGAGATTATGATTCCTTTTATTTTATATTGCAAAATGATTTTAACCTGTCCGAATTTTTTTTTCCACCTCTTGTGTGATGAATGTGGCTGTTCTTTTGCAAAATTTGAGTCTCGGTCTTGATTAATACTGATGACTTGAATAGTGCTCTCAATCGAATGAACATGAATGTGCGGCTATGATGAGGACAAATGAAGTTGCATAAACAATATGTGAACTATTTGCATCTCATTTTGATTAGCCTAGTATTGAATCGAGTCTCTTGTAATAACCGTTGTACACTAGCGAAAGTGTGAAGTCTTGTTTGACTATAGTGTCGATCCTAGTGTGATGAGCTTACTTTGAAACATGCATGATAGATCCTAGAATTGGTCATGTTGGTCCGATCCCTACCTTGTGAGCATGTGTGAACCTCTGTTGAACATCCCTTGAGCCTGACCTTTCTTTGGAAGAAAGTTGATGAACACTAAACTTTCTTTATCCACTACCTATAATCCTCTTGAGTTGTGGTTAATTGAATAGACAACTTAGGCCAAAAGCCTAAGTTGGGGGTATGGTGAAAAGTAAAGGGAGAGTCAAGAAGTGCAAGAAAAGTCTCCCTTAATCTGTGGTGTTGAGAAAAAGGGAACCCCTCCATAAAAAATAAAAAAAATGAAAATGAAAATTGTTGAATAAAGTACCAAAGAAATGGGGATTCCAAACAATCTATGGGAAGTGAATAAAGGGATGACTTAAGAGCACTGGCAAAAATGATGAAGGAAAAAGAAGGGGAGTGTTGTGAATGCCACATCTCATGAGGATGAAAGCCACTAAGCCTAAATGACCATATCTTTGCACTCAGCCCCATAACAAGCCTTAGAAAGACCATTTTGATCTTGAGTAAGCTGAAACAAATGTTGATTGGAAAATACAGGCGAATCTATGGGTAAAAGCATGCATTGTTTTTGTCTTTGTGAGAGTGAGCGTTGAAGTTGATTTCAAAACTTTAAATGAGTAAACCATTATGTGCGAATATGGAATCATTCTTTCTGTGAGGGCAGTTGAACACTTTAGTTGAGCTTGAACTTGCATTTGAGGCAAGTATTGTGAGCATGAGATTCTTTGATATTGGTGAGTCACTACTTGAATCTTTGAGTGCACACTTGACCTTTGCATAAGTAAATTGAGTCTTGTTGTGTGCATTAATGGTCGAGTATTGTGTAGCACTGTTCAAGACACCCTTTTTTAAACGACTGAACTTGAGTTTGCTTGGGGACAAACAAAAGTTTAAGTTGAGGTGTTGATGAGTCCACCATATGGACTCATTTAAGGCTATATTTTGATGAAATTAGTGTCCTCAAATGCATGTTTTACCTTGATATCTGATAAAAATCTTTAAGTTTCAGGTATTTGAAGTTTGAAGGAAAACATGGACATTATCGAGTAAAAAAAGGAGCAAAAGAAGCTAAAAAAATGAAGAAATGAAGATTTACAAATCACCGAACCCGTTCGGCGAATCGCCAATAGATTGCCTATTCGCCTTTTGTTGTAGTGTGTCAATCCCTGTAGGAAAAGAGCAAATTGGCAGTGAAAAAGAGCAGTCGGCGTATCACAAAGCAACTTCGCAAATCAGTGCTCATCGCCCAATTATCCTGGACACAAATATGTTGTAGGCAACTGATGAAGGGCAAAGGAGTAGGCCAAAGGGCGGATCACCGAATGCATCGGCGATTCCTACTAACGTCGCTAAAAGATTCTTTGGAGCACATTTTCTGAAAACTATAAGTACTAGTTCAGTTTTTATTCTTAGTAACGAATTTTACCTTATTTTATCTAGATTCTTTAGATTATTAAGTTTGAGAAAGAGTTTTGGAGATATTCTCTCTATGCTTTGGAGAGGGTTTTGAAGAACTTGGAGCTTTCAAGGGTTTCATCTTCAAGAAATTGGACTTGGGTCTTTTGGATCCTTAACTTTTGGCTTGTTTTAAGACTTAATGTTGCATACCCGTTGATGGAAACTAATATTGGTATACATCTTTATCTCTTTAACATGCATAGCTAAAACCCCAATTCTTGGTGTGTGATTTTGTGAAAATGGGTTAGATTAGTTTTTGGGTCTTGCTTACTGATAGTCTATTTGTAGTTTAAATGTGATTTCGTTCAGTGGTTGTGGATGAATTTAATGAATTATTGTTGAAAATACAAGTTTATTTATGTGTTTTTGGCTTGCGAGAGAGAGAGGTCGTAAAACTAAGACCACTAGATTGATGGCCAATGTGAGTGGGTCGACATGCGGTTCAGCTCGTGAGAGTGAACCCTAGTCCCATGTACACACACTCAGCTCGAGTGAGTGAGTGGGTTAAGACGGAGGCTGTTCTTCATGCGGCAAGTGGGTCTCCGAGAGGAACGCATTTGAAACGGGGTAAGTTGCTCGAGAGAGAGCTTTTCCCCCTTAACGTCTAGCCTAGTCACAAATACTCAATGAATTTACTATAAAAAATATGTACCCATTGATTTAGTTTATCCCGTATTCCTGTCACATCCCAAGAATCCCGTCTCCATACTTGTATTTTTCTTTATTTTCACTGTTTTAGTTGTTTCTTGCTTACAAACCCCCATTTGATACTTGACACTTGCGTCACCCTTTTTAATTTGTTATGTTTTCGTTCGCCAAAGTCTTTAGCTACTATTAGCCTTAGCAATTTTTGCACTTAACCACTAATTCACACACCCATTTCCTTGGGACTCGACCTCAACACTTGATTGGGTTACTAAACTATTGTACGATCGTAGACACTGGCATCATATGTTGTATCTTGATTATGGAAACATCAAAGGTTCAATTCCTTTTGATTGAACACATATTACAAACTCTTATGGCTGGTGAAAACATCAACATGAACTCCATAAAAATAATGCCACCAAATCTTTAAGGCAAATGCAACCACCACTAATTCAAGGTCACGGGTAGGATAATTCTTCTCATGGATCTTTAGTTTCCTTGAAACATAGGCAATAGCTTTACCATTTTGCATAAGCACACATCCCAACCCAATTCTAGAGGCATCAAAATAAACAACAAAGCCATATGTACTATCCTGTAAAGTCAACACCGTAGTGGAAGTAAGCATATCTTTTAACTCTTGGAAACTCTTTTCACAAGCTTCTGACCATATGAACTTGGCCTTATTTTGAGTCAAAGCCATCAATGGAGAGGCAATTGTAGAAAACCCCTCAACAAACCTTCTATAATAACCAGACAAACCCAAGAAACTCCTAATGTCTGCCGGTGATAGAGGTCTAGGCCAACTCTTGACCACATCTGTCTTGATGGGATCTACCTCAATACGCTTACTAGAAATAATGTGACCTAGAAAAGCCACAGACCTTAGCCAAAACTCACATTTGCTGAACTCTGCAAAGAGTTGTTGTTTCTTAAGGATTTGCAACACAATCTTCAAATGATTGATGTGATTATCCTCACTTCTTGAATAGATTAAAGTATCTTCAATGAACACAATTACGAACATATCAAGGTATTATTTAAACACCATATTCATCAAATCCATAAATGTCGTCAAGGAATTAGTCAAACCAAAGGACATAACTAAAAGATCATAGTGACCATATTGGGTTGTAAAAGCTGTTTACGGAATATCATCATTCTTTACCCTCAGTTGGTGATAACCCGATCTATGGTCGATCTTAGAGAAGTAACTTGAACCTTATAGTTGGTAAAATAAATCATCTATCCTTGGAAGAGGATATTTATTCTTAATGGTCACCTAGTTCAATTGTTGATAATCGATACACATACGAACTGAGCCATCTTTATTCATAACAAATAGAACTGGAGCACCCCATGGAGAGATAATCGGTCAGATGAAACCCTTAACCAATAAATCTTTGAATTGTTCTTTCAACTCCTTAAGTTCTGCTGGAGTCATTCTATAAGGAGGAATAGAAATAGGTTGCATATCTGGGAAAAAGGTCAATTCTAAAGTCTATTTCTCTTTTAGGAGGAATACCGGGTAAATCATCTAGGAATACTTCCGGAAACTCATTCACAATGGGGACTGACTCAAGAGTAGGGGTTTCAGAATCAAAATCCCCCACCCTATATAGATAGTAAATACAACCCTTAGAAATCATCTTTCTAGGTTTCATATAAGAAACAAACTGACCTCTAGGAATATAATTTCCTTATTTCCATTTCAGGATAGGCTCATTTGGGAACTGAAACTTGACTACATGGGTTTTACAATCAATAAAAGCATAACAAGAGTGCAGCCAACCCATACCAAGGATAACATCAAAGTCTGACATATCAAGCTATACTAAATCAGCAAGAGTAACTCTATGGGATAAGGAAACAGGACATCTTCTATAGACTCTCTTAGCCACCATAGAATCACCAATAGGAGTAGAGATATAAAAAGGTTCTAACAACACGAACGAAAGAAAATCAAACCTCATAGCCACATATGGCATCACAAAAGACAAGGTAGCACTGAGATTAAGTAAAGCATAAACATCAAGTAGAAAAACTTTCAACATACCCGTAACCACATCGGGAAAACCCTCTTGTTCACCTCAAGTATCAAGTGCATAGAATCGTTTTTGCTTAGGAGCATTCACATCCGAACCACTTGGACCGGATGAAGGATAGGGTTGAGCCCTACGACGACTATCTCCTTCATTTTTTAGAATCGAGGGACAATGTCTTATCTTGTGATCCATCTTACCACAACCAAAGCAAGCATTGGAACCCGCTAGACACTTTCCCTTATGCTTTCTTCAACACTTAGTACAATCTAGAAATGAAGACCCAATACCACCTCCTTGAGGCTTAGGGTTAGACACCCTTTCATTGTTGAGCCTTGGGGGAGCCTTAGAAGAACCTTTCCTGGAAAACCTTTGTTGCAACCTTGAACGACCACGTCCACCGGACTTAGGGTGGGAAGAGTTACCATCATGCATTCTTGACCTCTTAAGCTTTCTATACCTTTTTTTAAGTTTCTCCTCTTCAATCTATTGGGCATGAACCATAAGACGAGAAATGTCTATGTCATGGACTAGCATAGTTGTACGACATTCTTTCACAACCAAGTCAGACACACCTGAAACGAACTTTCTCATTTTTTTCCCTAGAGTCAGCCACTATAGAAGAAGCATACTTCGACAATTGAGTGAACCTCAAAGAATAATCCTTAACACTTATATTACCTTGCCGGAGATTAATAAACTCAAGCATCTTAGCCTCTCTTATCTCAAGAGGGAAGAACCTATCAAGAAAAACTTATTTAAACCTTTCCCATTCTATGGGACCCACTTCTACCAGTCATGCTTCTTTCCATTGGTTGAAATAAATCTGACCAACCCCCTTAAGTTGATAAGTGACCGACTCCGCCTTTTCCACTGGAGTCAGTCCCATGATGACTAACACCTTGTATACCTCATCAATAAACTCTTGAGGATCTTCCTCAATCTTTGAACCATAAAATTCCGGAGGATTCATCCTTGTGAAGTCCCTCACTCTAGAAGCCGTTGTACCCATATTTGGGTTCACGGGGACTGTAACCTCTTTATTGGCTTGGGCCGTCACGGCTTGAGCCAACAATTGAAAAACTAACCTAAACTCCGCATTTGTCACATTCTCCACCAAAAGGTTGATAGGAGCTTGAGGAGGAGCTCCTTGGTCCACATTGTCTTCCTCATTATTTGTAGCTTGAGCCCTTCTACTAATCATATTCTGCATACTATCGGGTAAGGATTAAGAGAAAGACCTTATAGAGTTAAACTGTATCGCACGACTTAGAGTGAAGAAAGAAGTGAAATTTCCTAAGCATCTAGTAGCCTCACATTAATAAATGTGGTGCGCTTCACACTTATGAAAAAGACTACTTCGCGTGGTTTTGATACATACTAGAACCATTCTAAACCTTGTGCTTTGATACAAAGTTTTTCACAACCAAGGGGTACCCCCAATATGTAACATGGCGTACAAGACCCCGAGAAACCTCATACAAGCCACTCAACATTCATAACATAAGAAAATAGAAATGAGGGGGAAATTTAAAACATTTTCAACACAATCAAAGTCTTTATAAAACAAAGCGGAAGTCTAATACACTTTTTCTCAAACCATCTAAAACATGAGTATCTTTGGGACATAGCCCATACAATAGTTCAAAACATAAAATAAAAGGCATAAGGAATTGGTGGTCAAATCCTTGAATGCTATGAGGACTCACCAATCTTCAAATCTTGCTCTACTATGATCTTAGCCACGGGGATGGTAGTTGATAACGTCGTACTCTACATTTGGATAAGAAATGTAGGCAAAAGTATGCATTGGTACAAACATGTACTAAATATGATACCTAGCATAAATATCATAAACATAAGCATTAGACAACATAAATCATAAGCATAATCAATGCATATAATAAATCATCATAACAAGGAGGAATACTTCCTCGTGTAACCTCAGCTTATCCTTAGTTAATACTTGGGTTATCCGCCTCTAGTCATACTTACATCATGGAAGGCAACTTAAGAAACAATCCAAGCTATTCATTCTTCATAACATAATTCATACTTATTCATTCTTACTATTAAATGCATGGGGATTCGCCTACTTGCCTCTTATAAAGGCTAATGGGTATTCAACTCTTGCCTTACATCCTTTAGGATCATGGGTATTACCCTCCATGTCCAACATCATAAGACACCGATATTCACCTCCACATATTTCTATAAGGGTCATGGGTATTCCCCTACATTCCCAATCATCATTATGGGAACGAGGATAGTATACTTTAGTTCAATCATACATAATAGGAACGTGGGGAGTTGCCTCTTGTTCAACATCATAGAGTAAGGCTAGTCGCCTCACACTCATCATCACATGACACGGGAAGTCACCTCCTGTTTTCTAACCTAGGAATATGGGTAACCACCTCATATCCTTCTCATATGGAATTCATGGGAAATCACCTCAAGACTCATCAATTTTATAGTCTTTTAACTTAGATTCATTTTAGGTGAGAAATCCTTTCAACCTAGAATCAATCAATGTGAGCAAGCCTTTCACATTCATACATACATAAGGAATCATATGGGTAAAGTCCTTCCACAACAATCCTATCTAAAATCATCAATTCATGCTTAAGCTTTACGCTCAAAGCAATCGATATCATAATCATATCATATGCTTTTATCTCAAAGTATTGTTAATGTATCTCATCAATCCTATAAGAATACATATAATCCCACAAATTCTCCTTTCATGGAATAAAACTCATTTACATCAATTTCATCTTTCTAGACATGGGTTTGGCATGGGTACGTGTAAATTCATCCTAAAAACATATAATCCTATTGATTCATACATACACAATCATAACCCAATAAATTGGATCAACATTCATCAATACCCACAACATTAGAAGAAACCCTAAATGAAACTGAGGAATTTCATCTTTTGAATTGGGGAATCCTAGGGACTCCATGGATGGAAGGAATCCATGGTTGAAAGTCATCATACCTTAATCACAAAGCCCACAAATTCTTAAGGAATGGAGACTTGACCTTGATCCTAGCTCCAAATCTTTATTCTTTTTCAAGTTCTATAGAGAGAAATATTTGAGAGAAGAACTTAGGGATTTCTTTAGGGTTTTGGAAATAATGACTTGAATGGGTGAGTTTTGGGGTAAAATCACTTATATAGGGGTCCTAGGATTGGGTAAAACGACGTGGCTTTGATCTAATTAAAACCAAAAAAGACCCTTAAGCCCCAAACTTACAGGGGATTGCCCCATATTCACGTGAGGCTCCACGAGCCATGGTACCCACCACGAGCCGTGGTTCCTTCCGTGGTCAAGAACAGTGGCTTGGCAAGCACCCCCCATAACCTCTAAAAACTAAGTCTTCACCACAACCCGTTAAGGCTTTCACGAGTCGTGTAGTGGCTCGTGGGAAGGGTCCTATTTTTGGGTAGACTTAGAGGTTTACTGCCTCACCTTCACGAGTGGCACAATGATCTGTGGTGGCCACTACGATCCATCTTGGCTCTCGTGGGAGGTGATCTTCTTTTGGTCACTCACTGCCTAGGTCCATGGGCACCACCACAAACTGTGGTGCCCTTCACAATCCGTGTAGACCTTCGTAGAAGGTGCCAAGGTGAATTTCTCTAGCCCTTGACTTGGTACTTAACCCCTACCTTTGCCTACTAGATTCAAAAGTGTTACAGAAATAGAAATAAAGAGACACAGTTTAACCCAAAAGAGAACTCTAATATAAGCAAAAGTAATACTACAAATATTCAAAATTTAAATTAACAAAATACCATAAAAAAGGGAATATTGTCATGAAGGCCCTTACCCCAACAAAAATATAATGTAGTGTCCTCAATGCAATATAAGCAAAAGGTTCGAAAGTTAAGAAAAAGTGTCCCCTTGACAAGCTATGCCTATGGAGCACTCTCATCAGGAGTTTCAGGTGGGGAAGCCTTAAGAAGGGAATCAATGACTGGCAAAAGGATCACTGGAAGTGGAAAGGAAGGCTCAACTAGGGCATCAATGCCCGTCTCAACAATAGGAGGTACTGTGGGGTTAGGAGTGACTCTACTAGAACTAACCTATGAAGTCTCTCAAAGAGATCTCTCTAGGGTTGCCTGAAGAATTACCTCCTCAGTCTCATGTAGGTCAGTCAACATCTCTAAAATCCCATGCTCCTCATCATAACTCTTCCCCCATCAGTCTCCTCGGCCAACTCCTCCTCAGCCCTCTCACTCTCATCCTCAACAACATCAAAATTAGCAGCATATTCTTGTTGCACAGTAGGTGTAGGAACATTACTTAGCGTCTTGGGCACGGACGTTAGTTCATTTAGTAGGGGCAACTCACCCCAAAGCATCGATATATCAATCGACTACAACTACACCACCTCCGCACTCAAGGTAGCAAGCTCATCCTTCATGGTATCTAGTGCACCAGAGCTACCCTTGACCTTCTTTTGGGCCTCTAATATCATTGTGAGATCATCCAACCTCACACTGTGACTCTAAAAAGCTCCATCACACTTGACCACCTTCCTAGCAATGGCGCTAAAGCTTTCTTAATGGCCTGGTCAATGTGGTTGGGAATGTCCATCTCAACCCAAGTGACTATCATAGTCTGGGTCAAGGGAGGAGGCCTCACGGCAGCAACACATACAGAAATAGAGGCAGTAGGGTCAGAAGTATATGAAGATGTAGAAATACCTGCCTACTCCACAAGAAGAGCAGGTTTGCTAGCCTCAGCTGCTAGGGTAGTGACATCAACCACGAGCATCGATTCTAGTGGTGGCGGCTTCCCTCGATCCACATCATCCCATAAGTACTCAACCATAATTCTTCGAATATCACTGGATGAGGCTAGTATGATCCTCACATCTATCATCCCCTGAAAGGGAACTCCCGCTCTCTCACATAACTATGTAATTAGCACTGGGAAAGGGAGAGAGATTTTCTCCTACCTGGTCTGTAGCAGTATATCCTCCACAGTGATGGAACCTACATTGGTTTTTTCCTTCTGAATGACAGAGACCACTAGCATTGCCTTTGGATGCAGGAGTATTTATTATTTTTGGGATGACATAATGTTGGTGCTAATAAACTTGAAACAATATCGTGCCACGATGTTCAGATCCTTCTTGTCTATCTTTACCCCGTCAGCCATCCAATAGGGAAAAGACTCATAAGATATCACAGGGGCAAACCACCCCTTAAATGCATCTGGATTCCTGGTCATCCGGGTGTTGTACTCATCAACATGATTATCTGGGGTGCACAATACTATGTTAATCTCATTTACATGGCACATAACTATCTTGACCCTCATTTCCACTTCATCTACAGTCTTCTAATCAATGTCCATTCTCTTCTTTGGAAACTCCTTATCATAGGTGTCATAGAACTCTCCCACCAACTTTGGCACATAAGGTTGTCTGGCTTTACTGAACTACTCTAACTTGTGAAATTTCATCATATGCCAAATGTCCTGGTAGTCACTCATGACTCCATCAGTTGAGAGTCAACGCTTCTCCAAAATAATCCCTTCTCTTTCTTTCTTGAGTTTATTTAAATATCTTAGAGCTATTATCGAAAGGCAAGCTAAGGATATTGTGGGGGCGATGGCAACTTAGAGAGCACATTCACTTGTTTTGTGTCAATATGTTTCCTCACTTTTTTACCCCCGCTTGTAGGGATTTTATGGTTGGTTTGTTGGGAACAAGAGGCCTCTAAAGGATCATTTATAGAGATGCCCTTTTGTTTTTTTCGAGGAGGAGGAGACTCACTATCAATCTCAATATCAGATGAAACTATATGTTTTCCCTTTTTTGTGCCATTTTCGAAAAAGCACACATTCAAACATAGAATATGTGAAGGTTAGTTGAAATCAAACACACATTGAATTACATTTTGAAAATATTTGTGAGGCTCACCTAACGGGAAGGCGGATTACCAAACAAGATCAGTTAGCTTCAGTGAGCTCACCAAAATGGACAATAGCAATTTTCTCAGGGTTTAAGCACAGGAAGTGACGTCAATGCCAACTCGGTGATTCGCCAAGTCAGTTTTGGTGGGCTTAGACAAATACGCCAAAAATTAAAGTGCAAAAAGGAAAGATAAAGACATCAAAGGTGATATCCACTCCCACTCAGTGATTCACCTATTGGGTTGGGCAAACTAAGACAACCCCACCAAATGGGATAGTATCCAGGGTCATATATATATATATATATATATGCTAAAGAAGGCGAACTGGGGCTTACTCAATGATTCGCCTAACCTCCTTGGAGAGCTAAGAGAAGCCTGCAAAAGGAAGTGTTTAGTCTAGTGCCTAATTTTCACATATAATCTAACATACACAATGAATACAAGTTCCCCCCCCCCCCCCCCCCCCATAATCATTAAAATACACCTATATGCTTATCACCTATGAGTGCCCAGATTTCCCCCATATATTGCTAAGAATTTCACTAAGTAACAATATTCCCTTAAGAAAGTAATCACCATGTCTATCATTTGGCAAAATCACGAAATTGGGTTAACACTGGGCCAATCATACTTCACCTACATCAAATAGGATCAGACCCAACATATTTATCAGTATAATTTCATATTTCAACCAACACAGACAAGATTCCCAATTTGGAAGGAATATGCATTCTTACAACTCACAGGCACAGTTCAAATCACCAATAATAATGCTACCGATCGAAATAAAGCACACAATAACAATTAAGGGGCTCAAGCCCACACCCCACATGCAATTTAAAGTCTAAAATCTTAACAAAGAATCGAAAACCAACCTTAATGCCTCAAATTTGGCATCATCATGGCACTGACCAGTATTGGTTCCAACCGCATTTTCTGAATTGGTTCCAACTCCCATGACATATCTATATAACAAATCGAGTTAGGTCATCATTTTGTCCATGTTTACTTCTCTTTCATGATCCTTCTCGACTTGTTCTTTGGTTAAACTCAATTGTACAGTAGGAACTTGGTCCTCTCTAGTGTGTCGTGCTCGATTAACCTTAGTCATATCATCAAGCAACAAGGCAGCCACATCAAATAGTTGTCTCATTAATCCACCTTGGACTAATTGATCAACCACACCGTTATTGACTAAATCAAAGTTGCAATTGAAGTATTGCAGTAGCAAATTGTCCGGAACTTCATGCGTTGGAGATTGCAAAGGTAACTTCTTAAACCTCAGTCATGTCTCATGTGGAGGCTCACCTCCAACACACTTGAAATTTCAGATCTGGATTTAAAGTTTAACCATTTTTTGAGGGTGGATAAAATCTCTCAAATAAGTCATCATTTAGATCTTCTCACGAAGTGATTAAATCAGTTGGCAAATCTTCCATCCATTTTGTAGCCTTTCCTGTAAAAGAAAATGGGAACAACCTCAACCTTATAGACTATTCAGAGATACTCTTGAACACAAAGGGTCCACGTACCTCCATGAAATTCCTAAGGTATTCATAGGGATCCTCATGAGCTAGAACCCCAATAATTCCTTTCATCTGGAGCAATTGTATCATAGTTTCGATGATGTGAAACACAGTCCTCCCGGTTGTGAAAGGCATCCAGATTTTTCTCATGGTTTGAATGACACTAATGTGCATGTCATTCAAATCACCCATGTTGTCTTTTTGATCATAGTGACTGTTGTTGTCACTTACATAGTCACTCCTTTTACCAACCTGCAAATTAGCTAAAAACAACAACAAATAATAAATCTACTACAAATAAATAAAATTAAAATCAGATTTCTCAATTTAAATTCTGAACTACCATTCTGTGACAGCGACACCATTTTTGATAACGCTCAAATCGCTCATCAAAATTAATCAAAAGAGTGGGCCACGTTAGTCAGTCAAAACCCAGCAAAGAGTCGTGATCGAATCCCACGAAGAATGGTATATCATGGAGAATTCCTATCAAGAGATTTAGACTTTAAATTCGCTCATTTGCACTCGTAAGAACAATTGGGTGGATGATTCAACCAATTTAATATAAAGTTTTGGTTATCAATTATCGCAATCAAACTAAGTGTCGACAAAATCAATAGTTAACAAGCAATCTAGGGGTATGTGGAATAGAGATTAATATGACATAGGGGTAATTGTGTAGTTCTATAATGAAGAACATTCATGAATAGGCTAATTCATCTTCATTAACACTAATCATCTTTCGATCTTAAAGCATCTATGCATAAAATCTCCTTTGGGTCTCATCTAAAGGGAAATATAAACAACACAATACCCTACTCTATTCGCTCTTTCAAGAATATGACAAATAGATCCTACCCATAACCTCTATTTTCAAGCAAGTTAGAGGCATCAAACCTAAATTTCTAGTATCGAACTAAGTACCCACTCCAAGCAATCTCTCTCGAGCATCAACTGGAGATCGAAAGTAGGAATTAAGTTTCCAACACCAAACCCCATATTTGAACCACTAGATCTTGGCGTTTTAGCCAGCCATAACAAAAAGTAAAGAGATTATACCTTCCATGAAAGAAGATATTGATAACATGAAATTAAGCAATTATGAGTAAAGCCACTATGGATTCAACATCAATTTGACAATTTCAAGCACAAAATTGTAAAACCCCAAAAGCTAGGAAAGTGTTCTAAAAATCTCAAAACTCTCTTAAAAAGTGTATCTCTAATTGTCTCTCAAAATTGTATCATAAATTTTATATGTTTTCTCTTTCCTTTGGGCTATTTTTACTTTCCCAAAATCCACTACAGGACTAAGTCAGCGAAATTAGTCGGGCTCACCAAATTCTCTTGGCAAATTACCTATCTTTCCTTAGCTCACCATATGATTCTCTAGGCTTCAGGTGTTTCAATCTCAGTTGGCGAACTAGATTGAGTCAGCCTTTCATGTTCGAAGAATCGGTGAATACCACCTCAGTTCGCCTTTCAAGCATTCAATCTTTGCTTTTCACTCTATATCTTTCGGTGATGAAATTCAGGGCTTTCATTCTCATTCGACATATCCCCATCTCTATTGAGTCCCCTGACCTGATTTGATAGATACAAGTGTTATGCACCATCACTTTGGGCGAAGTCATGCTGATAGTCTCATCTGGTTGAAGATTTCTTAGGAGATGGGGAGTTTGATTTCTTTTATTGAGGCTCGCTCTTTCTTTATTGATAAGATTCATGAACACCAGTTTGATGATGACAAATTATGTCTCATTCGAGACAAGGTGATGAGAGGGGAATCCAATGAGGTTATCCTAGATTTCTGGTGGTGTCTTGAGGATAGGGGAAGATTTGTGTGCCCAAGGTGGGCGAGTTGATTAGACTGATTGTTGAGGAGGCCTATTATTCTCGATATTCCATCCATCTGGGTGCGGCAAAGATGCATCATAAACTGGCCCAACACTATTGGTGGTGTGGGATAAAGAGAGATATTGCAAATTTTGTTTCAAGGTGTTTGACTTGTCAACAGGTTAAGTGTGAGCACCAACGACCTGGAGGTATATCTCAGAGGATGCATATTCCTACTTGAAAGTGGGAACGGATCACTATGGACTTTGTCGTGGGACTACGTACCATCATGAGTCGTTATGACTCTATTTGGGTGGTTGTTGATAGCTTGACCAAATCTGGCCATTTAATCCTAATTCGAGTGATGTATACCGCGGAGAAGTTAGCTGAGGTTTATATTAATCAAATTGTGCGATTACATGGAACCACGGTTTCTATTGTCTTTAATCGAGGTTCTTTGTTCACTTCCCATTTCTAGATGACTTTGCAGCATGGTTTGGGTACTTGGTTAGGCATTAGTACATCCTTCAATGCTCAAATAGATGGGCATTCCAAGAGGATGATTCATGCGTTAGAGGACATTCTACAAGCCTATGTGATTGATTTTGGTACTAGATGGGATCAATATTTTCCCTTAGAAGTGTTTTCCTACAACAACAATTATCATTCTAATATTCAGATGGGCCCTTTTGAGGCATTGCATGGTAGATGATGTAGATCTCCGATCGGATGGTTTGATTCGACAGAGATTGATTCATTAGATACAAACATGCTTAGAGATACTATGGAGCAAGTTCATATGACCCAGATTAGACTGTTGACAACCCACAGTTGACAGAAGAGTTATGCAGATCACATAATTTGAGCCCTAGTGTTCATGGAGGGTGCATATGTTTGTGTCACGACCCAGGGGTACACCCTAAATGTAACATGGCGTACTTGACCCCGAAGGGGTCTCATACAAGGCCTTAGCATATCACAACATAAGATAATAGAAAACTACAGAAATTTTAAAACTTTTTCCATGCGATCGAAGTTTTTATAAAACGCAAGCGGAAGCCTTACTATACTTTGTTTCAAACCACCTAAACTTGACCTGAATAAAACTTTGGGATGTAGCTCATACAAAAGTCTAAAACATAAAGAAAATTACATAAAGGGAAAGGTGATCAATCCTCGATGATATAAGGACTCACCAAGTCTTCTACTCTTTTGCTTCTTAGAAACCTAGCCTCCAAAATGGAACACAATATTGCCAAAACCTACATTTGATAAGAATGTAGGCAGGAGTATGCGTTAGTAATG
Source organism: Solanum commersonii (assembly GCA_029007595.1). Lineage (NCBI taxonomy): Eukaryota > Viridiplantae > Streptophyta > Magnoliopsida > Solanales > Solanaceae > Solanum > Solanum commersonii. The sequence continues at coordinate 2,671,454 of JAJTWQ010000038.1, forward strand.
TACTAAATATGTTAGCTATCATGACATCATAAGAGCATAACGCAAGGGTTAGCCAACATAAAGCATAAGTCGTAAGAATAAGAGACAATAACATAATCATAAGCATAACCTTCAACATAGGCATAATATAATCATAAGTCAACATAAGGGATATAGCTGGTGCATATGAGATACCTCATGTTCATGGTATAGTATATACTTTAGAACTTTATATCATAAAAGTACTATACTCCTAAGTAACCTTAAAACACACTTGTGCAATGCATGAATGATATCCTATAATTCGATTCACACTAAGCATAACCTTGAAACCACACTATTCATACTACCATTCATTTGGTCTCATTCTTAGCTTACTTCATATAGACAAAGGAATCTCTCACCTTTAGTCAATCATAACATGGAAGGCAACTATAGCAACAATCCATCAAAACATGCATCTTATAAGAGAACACTTCTTAGGTAACCATAAGTTATACTTGTGCAATGCATGGATGAAACCCCATAATCCTACCCACACTAAGTACTCCTTTAGGTCATAATACTCATACTTTTAGTTGGAGACTAGTCCCCCTCTTTAAGCCTTAGAACACTATGAGACACTCCTTGAGCATACTCTTAGTTCCCTATTAACTTGAACACTACGAGATGCTTCTCAAGCATATCTAATTTCACTATTAAGATGGACCCTATGAGATACTTCCTTAAGCATGCCTAAGTCCATTAATGCTTATGAACACTAGGAGGTACTTCTTTAAGCAAGTCTTAGTTCATTGGATAAGGAGATTTCAATCCTAACTCCACTACGTGAAGGCTTCCGTCTCATGAGATCTAACTTTGGGAAAACCCGGACACTACTATGTGAGAGTTCATCCCTTTAACTTAGATAGTCCTCATATCAACTAGATGTGGTTCTCCATTCAACTTGGAGCCCGAACCCTACCTTGTGTAACACTCCATCTCATTGTCAATATACATTTGGGGCCAAGCATACACCCCTAGATTTACTATTAAGCCTTGCTTAATATTCAAATCTCATGGAATAATGTACTTGACAATCAATCCATGCTCAAGTGATTCTATCACTTCATGCACTCAATCACTCATAAGGTAGATTAGGTGAGTATAAGCCTTTCACTACAATTCTACTTATGAGATTTCAATTCTCATATAGACTTTACTCTCAAAGCCTTAGCATACATAACTCATCATGTTGGCTTTACTTTCAAAACCCAAGTGATTAACATTCATGACTACAAGCCTTACTTTCAAAGCTTTACTTCTTACAATCATCATGCATATCTAGATTTCAAGGCATTCTAGTCATAAGCTTCATCTTTAAGAAATTCTAGTCATAATTCATCATATAGGTTCAATCTAAAGCTTTACTAGTCATAATCCATCATATATACTTTATTATAATTCAATTCATGTTTACATACTTCTATTCTTGAACAATTACTATACACATCATCAATTCTAGAAGATCACCTATGAATCATCAATTTCACTTCACAAGGCATACACCCACATTCTTCATTTTTATCAATTATACTAGGGTTAACCATGGAAAACATATAATATCATCAATATATCATGATTCAATGCTAAATAAATCATAAACAAGTACTATCCATTCAATTGGAATCATACCTAACACTACCCACAACATAGGAACAAACCCTAGCTTAGGTTGGGGTTTATCTTCACAATTTGGGGGAAATCTAGGGGACCTCCATGGATGGAATAATCCATGGATGAATAAGCTAACATACCTTGATTCAAAGCCCTCAAAAAATCTTGCAACAATGGAGTCTTGTTCTTGACCTAAGCTTCAAGCTCTATCTTCTTCAAGTCTTAGGGAGAGAAATATTTGAGAGGAGAGTATTTTATGAATTTGATTTGGATCTTGTGAAATAACGACTCAATTGGGTGGTTCAAGGGTTAAAAATAGCTTATATAGGTGTATAACGTCCATACAAAACTACCCCCATTTAAAACTAACTAAAAAGGAATTTATTAAAAGACCCCTCACTAGGCCACCATTGTGCCAGGTACCATGACAAGGCTCACGAGCCGTGGTCAAGGCCATGATCCATGGTCCTTCGTGTGGTCTTTGGGCAGTGGCTAAGGCTTGAGGTCTTTGGCCTCCACAAACTAAGGCTTCTTCACGATCCTTCCCAGGAGTCGTGGTCCTCACCACTGGCTGTGAAGTGGCTCATGAAGATGAGCCATTTTTGGGCAGCCTTGGATGGTACACTGCCTCACCACCACAAGTGGCCCCACGATGCATGAAGGCTCTCATGGTCCAAGGCAGTGCCATGGCAAGCTTGGGGTAGCCTTGGCTCTTGCCTTGGCCCTTTCCCCTTTGCCTTGGCTCATGCCCTCTTTGCCTTAACTCTAGCCCTCAATTTAACCCTAGATGGTCTACTAAACTATGGGGTACAACACCTACCTTTACGTTTAACCCCTAAACCCCTCATTTTAAGCATGAAAAGTCTTATCTACGACTCTAATCCTCATATCAAACTCTAGAACCCCAACTTAAGGCTCTAGTTTAGTCTAATAGTTTTCGAGATGTTACAGTTTGAATTCGATTGTCATCCATGAAAGGTGTTATAAGGTTTAGAAGAAAGGACAAGCTGAGCTTTAGATTCAATGATAATTTTGAGTCGTGTGGGAGAGGTGGCCTATAATTTAGCCTTGCCACTAAGCTTGTCAGTTGTTCATCTCGTGTTTCATGTCTCCATGCTTCGAAAGTATGTGTCGGATGAGTCCCATGTACTTTCTCCTGATTCAGTGGAGTTGGGTCTAGACTTATCTTTTGAGGAGGATCCTATACCCATGTTGGATGGGCAGGTCCAAAAGCTTAGGACCAAAGAGATTGCTTTAGTGAAGGTGCAGTGGAAGCATCGTTCAGTCAGTGAGGTGACTTAAGAGATGTAGTCAGATATATGTGTCAGATATCCTCAGCTTTTCGAAGCTTCAGGTACATTTCTTTATTTATATTTGAGAATGAACATGATTTTTAGTGGTTAATAAAGTAATAACACAGTCAATCATTTTTTAAAATTTCATGAATTTACCATTTTACCCCTCCTGATATCGACCCCGAGTCTTTTATGATTGAGTTTGAAAATTTGGTTTTTTGACTTTTAATTAAAAGTTGAGAATTCGATAAGTTTGTGATCTTGGAAGGCTAAGTTGCTTAAAAGTAATTTTTGGAGTCTTTTGGAGTTTCAAGTATCAAAATGGAATTTCATCAATTCCATCCATCTTAAAATGAGTATTCTGAATTGGGAGAGTTGTCATTTTTAGATTTGGAGTCTTTTTAAGGTCCTAAGTTGTGAAATTGTGGAAATTTAGCCTTCGAGTTGATTTTTGTCAACATTTTGTCTTCGGATGCTCAGATCAGAATTCTGAGAGTTCCCTTAGATTCGGGGGATGATTTTATGTCTAAGTGCGGTCTTGGTTGATTTTTGTGAGACCCCGAGCTTTTTTAGCCTTTTTAGGCATTGAGTTAGTTTCCTCTTGTTTTCATGAATGTCGGGTCAAATATATATCAGATTCATATTTTGATGATTCTATTGAATCTGAAACGTTGAGTATAACTAAGTTTCATATATGGTTTGTGTGGATAGGGTTTCGAATCTCGAGGGTCCTTTCAATATTTTTTGTATTGACTAATGTTTCTAGTGCTGCAATCCTCTCTTAAGAGGAACCTGGTTTGCTTTAGCGATAGTCACTTAAGCGTAACCTGGTTTGCAAAAGGAAGGCTGGCATTTGAGGTAGCGTTCACTTAAGAAAATTATGGTTCGCTTTAGCGTTAGTCTCTTGAGTGGAACCTGGTTCGCAAAAGTGAGAACCCAAACTTTTGTGGGGTTTGCTTAAGAAGAACCTGTTTCACAAAAAGCCACTTTGATTCAACTTGAAAGAGGCCACCTGGTTTGCAAAAGCGATAACAAAAAGTAAAGAGATTATACCTTCCATGAAAGAAGCCACGGGAACACATGAAATTAAGAAATTACAAGTAAACCCACATTGGATTCAACATCAATTTGATAATTTCAAGAACAAAGTTGTAAAACTCAAAAAGCTAGAAAAGTTTTCTTCAAAGGTAAAATGTTCTAAAACTCTGAAAACTCTCCTAAAAATTGTATCTCTGATTGTCTCTCAAAATTTTAGCCTAAATTGAATATGTATTTTTTCTCCTATAGTCTATTTTTACTTTCCCAAAATTTGGCCAAAACATCCCCTACGCGACTAACTCGGCGACATTAGTCGGGCACACTGAACTCTTTTGGCAAATCTCCTATATTTCCTCGGCTCACCTTATGATGCTCTAGGCTTCAGGTGTTTGAATTTCAGTTGGTGAACTCGATTGAGTCAGCCTTTTATCTTTAGAGAATCGGGGAATACCACCTTGGTCCACCTTCCGAGCATTCAATATTTTCTTTTCACACTATCCCTTTGGACGATGAACATCAAGACTGACATTCTCATTAGGCACATCGCCATTTCTACTGAGTCCCCCGACCTTTCTTTGAGAGACACAAGTTATATGCACTATCACTTTGGGTGAGGTCGTGTTGACTTAGTGATCCACGTTTCTTGTTAGGCGATAAATGATATATAGTTTGGACTTCTTTTTTGCATTTTTGGCCATTCTTTCTAACTTAAATCCTTGCCTTGTCCAATTTCCTTCGTAGCTTCAAATCATCAACATTTAATCAGAATAGGAAAATATTAGGCATTGAGGACACTAATTATTAGGTTAAATAGACCTTAAATGAGTGTAAATCTACCACTCATCAGTGATGGTCACCTTGTTCACCTTATTCATTCGGCATGTCGCATTCCTCTTGAGATCTCTAACCTGCCTCAATTAATTCAATCATTGCAATATCAACTTGGGTGAGGTCTTACTCATTTGTTGATTTGTCCTTCCTTTTAATCGATCACCAATGTGCAGTTTACACTTTTTTTTTCTTCATGTTTTTGGCTTTCACACATTAATCCTTGCCTTTACCCGTTAGCTTCCAAAGCTTCAAATCATCAACATGCCAGTAAATAAGACATAATTAGGCATTAAGAACACAAATAGTTGAACTAAATAGGCCTCAAATGAGTGTAAATCTACCACTCATCACCCCCAACTTAAATGTTTGCTTGTCCTCAAGTAAATCAAGAACATAACTAGTTCAACTAGCATGTCCACAATAGTTCTCAGTGAGAGCTAACATGCAAGTATCATTATAATACTATTCTCAAAAACATGCTACACTTAGTCATGATAAAAAAGCTTCAAATGATGACTAGTTGGTATCCATCCAAGCTCAAGCTCACTATAGCTCCTTTTCTAATGCAAGACCATGTTTCAACAAATGAATTCAAGTGCCCTAACATCAAGAACGATTACATTCTCTCACAAATAAAATCATATAAAGAAGTAAGGAATCAATACAACTCTCACTCTCTTAGAAGAGCAAAGCATGCAAGCATGATCCCATATGTTTGGTTATATTTTCCAGTCATCAGAGACCCTAGTTTATACAGGATCTCAAGGATCTTATAGGTTTGTAGTGGGGCTGGGGATTAAGGTATGGTCAATTTGGCTCAGTGACTTCACATGTTCAAAGTATTGTTACAATCATATTCACTTCTTCTTCTTTCCATTCTTTTTCATTTGAGAACTCAAACTTTGACTTGTCAATCACTCTATTGGGAACCACTTTTTATTTGATCAAATTTTTATTCAATTTTTCAAATGTGATTCATCACAATATTTCTATTTATATTTTCTATGAGGAGGGGTTCCTCCTTTTTGTGACATAATTCAAAGTTGAGTCTCATTTCAGCTTTCTTTGCCAATCACTTAGTTTTTATTCTTCCCTCATTTCACACCCCAACTTAGGCTTTTGGCCTATGTGGACTATTCTAATAAGCCAACACTTCAAAAAGGATTATAGGTGAGAAATTAGGGACAATTTGGCCCAACAGGTTTCAATATGGTTGTCAACAAATGTCTTAGACTCAAATTGTGGAAGAATAGATGCACACCCTTACAAGATATTCACACAAGGATATGGAAATTGGGGTTCAATCTCAAAATTTCTACCCAAGATCATTCGTTACACTCACCAAGGCTAGAAAATTAGACTATCAAGGCAAATTCTAGGATTCTACATTCATGCTTTCAAGTAAGACCTCAACACACATGGCACTTCAAATGCAATCATTTATCACAACCCAAGAAGATGAGAAGCTTATGTGTGATGTTCATTGCAAGGCTCACATCAAAACGCAGCTAGTGAACACAAGATTTAATAAGATCTCTCAAAAGTACAACCACATCGATTTCTTTCTTGCAACACATATTATACACCACACTCATCACGAGTATTATCAAGACATTGATATTGAACACAATCGATCCTCAAATTATTAACAATGACCACTCAAGAATTTACGGTTTCAAAAACTTATAATGGGGTAATTGAAAATTTGAGAGAAAGAGACCAACATGAGTTACACCAAACAAACCACTGCAATCATCCAACAAAAGGGGAATATTTACATAGATGCCCTCAGCCCACTAAAGTAAAAGTGTAGTGTACTCAATGCAAAGAGATATAATTGAGTTTTAGAGTAAGAGATTCCTTGACCCATGAAGAGTATTTTGAGATAGCTGGCTAGGTCAGAAGAACACCAAATTAGTACGAGTTGCTAACCATGCCTGTAATGCAGGCGAGATTATTTTCCCTCTACAAATTGACGTCCGATCGCCCAAAGAAATTAGGCAAATGGCCAATCTTTCCCAAACCTCGCCAAAGTTTATAGTACATCTGCAAAGTTGAGCTTTCCAATGAGTAAGATCATAGGAACATCACCTAGTAGTTTCGGCAGATTAGTGACTTGAGATCTACATTCTCATCTTCTTCCGTTCATCCTATACAAGCGACAAACACATTATTGAAAACCACAAAAACTTGGGTTGCCTCCTAAGAGGCACTTGATTTAACATCGCGACGCACCGTAGATATTCTCTCAAGAATTATCCAAGCAAACCACTTCAATGACTCGCACATCATGACTCTCTCCAGAGTATACTTTTAACCTTTGGTCACTAACTTTGAATGTGACCCCCTTTTCATCTCTACTTTTACTTTTCCCCATTACTATACACTTTATTTATTGTGTACGGATAAGTGCACTTTGACTTTAGTTTCTATGGAAAGAGTTTCAATCGAGAGTTGAAAAGAAGAACTTGCTTGGATAATTCTTGAGAGAATATCTACGGATACCCCCATGATGTCCACCCACCGGTGAAGTATGACAGGCTTTGAGTATTTCTTGGACCTTTACTTTGGTCACACAACGCCAGATAATATTATCAGCACACTCTTTAAAGAGGAAAGGTTCATCCCATATATAATTCTTCACATAAAATAAGAACTTCCTCTTCAGATGGCTACTCAACTCATATGGCAACAATGCATATACAATAAAGTTTGCATAGTCAATATATAAAGGGACAAAGGTTTATGAAATAAACATTACCAATTCATCAGGGAAAGCATCATCAATATCTCTTCCTTCATCCCCCTTAGCATCCGCTTCAAGCCTTGATAGGTGGTCAGCCACTTCTTTTTCACATCCCTTTCTATCTTTCACTTCCAAATCAAATTCTTATAGAAGGAGCACTCATCGAATCAACCTGGTTTTGCCTATTTCTTTGCCATTAAGTACCATAGAGTAACATGATCTGTATGCACAATCACATTGGTGCCTAATAAGTAAGATATAAACTTCTTAAACCCATACATAAAAACCAACAACTTTTGTTCAGTGACGGTATAATATTTTTAAGCACAGTTCAAAGCTTTCCTAGCATAGTAGAGAGAATGAAAGAACTTGTTTTTGCTTTGCCCAAGAACAACTCCAAGTATAATTTGCTAGCGTTGCACATCATTTCAAAAGGAAGATTCCAATCGGGGTGCGATGATGATAGGGTACTAGACAAGTTTCTCTTTCAAAGACTTGAACGCTTCCAAACACACATTATCAAATTCAAACACGTTTTCCTATTCAAGAAGCTTATACAACGGAATATCAACCTTTAAGAAATTTTTAATGAACCAACTATAAAATCTGGCATGACCAAGGAAGCTTCTTAATCCTTTCACTGAGATTGGGGAGGTAATTTTTCAATTACTTGGATTTTAGCTTAATCAACTTCAATCCCATCCCTAGAAAGTTTGTGCCCCAGCACAATTCCTTCCTTCACCATGAAGTGACACTTCTCCCAATTAACAACCTAATTTGAATCTACACACCTTTGAAGCATCATCTCTAAGTGCTACAATCACTCTTCAAAAGAGTCTCCGATGACCGAAAAATTATCCTTGAATACTTACATGGAATCCTCCACCTTATCCTCGAAGATCAATAGCATGCATTATTGAAAAGTAGTTTTGATAACGCTCAACTACACCTTTTATAATTCAAAGTGTAGGCGGTTGCTAATAAGTATGAACCCTACAATGAGTTGGGGTCAATCTCACAATGAGTAATACTGTAAAGAATTCAAATACGAAGTGTAGAAGTGCTCTAATATCTTGTAGAAGTAAAGGGATATGTGACATAAAATAAATCAACGAGTTTTAATTATAAATATTAAGCAAGTTTGGTAACCAATTGTTAACATAAACAAGTAGTACAAATTTTGAACAAGTATAAAGAGGGCCTTAGTGTGTGTGAGTAAGTGAACACTAATTTTGTTTAATGGGTAATTATCAATTGCTTTAAGGTGTGGAATCTTAATGAGTAGGATGGGTTTTGAATATAATAGATATTTATCAATAAGCTATCATGTTTCAAGTAAGTTCTCTTGAACCTCAACAAGCTTCGCAATACAAAACAACCAAATTCATTAACTTAACCCACTTTTCAAGCTAGGTAGTAAAGACATAAGCCAATACAATTATCAATCATTTATTCTACTCTATCCATCTTTCGCAAGCAAGCATCACGAGCTAGATTAGAACTAAATTTGCAACTTCAGTTCATAGATTAAAAACAGGAATAAACGATTGAACCCATTTCAAAACAACATTAAATATAGAAATCAACAATACCCATAAGCTAATCTATGTATTCAATTACATGATCACACCCCTAAAGAATTGAGGTTTAGCCTAACATAGAAAAAAAGAAAAAATCGTTGCCAAAACGATGATCTATCAAATTGAAAAAATCTCCAAAACTTAAATGTTGAAAGTAAAACGTTAACCTCAAATCCTCAATAATATAAGCTCAATAATTCAAAAATAATGTCAAAGTATGTAAAATTCTCTCCAATACTGTGTTAGATCCATTTTCTCTCTCCAAAAATCAATTTATTCATTTCCAAAAATTTCCCAAAGTTTCAGTACGTGGGCTCACTCGGTGAAGTTAGTCGGGCTCGCCGATGGGATCGTCGATCCACCAACAAGTTCCTTTCCTCACATTTTTGGTATGACTTCTGCACCCAACTATTCTGTAAGCTTAGACAAGCTGGGTTGAGCTGGCCATTCCATTTGGAGCATCACCGAAGTGCTCTCTCAGTCGCCAAGTTGGCTTTGTTCCTTAGCTAATTCCCTAGATCATTTGGTGAGCCGGGAGCCGAGTCGCTGAGTCGCTTTTGTGAGCTCCAACTATCTTTCTTTTAAGTTTTTCCAACTATTTTCCCAACTTTTCGCATCGTAATGTTTTGCCTTGTTCTTAAACATTCATGTCTACAAATAAGCACTTTAACATCAGTTATGGACAAAAAATAGTCATTGAGGACACATATTCATTAAATAACAAGCCCTAAATGAGTCAAAATTCCCGACTTATCCACACCCCCAGCTTGAACGTTTGCTTGTCCTCAAGTAAAACACAAGATCGATCAAGCCAACAGGGATGTCTACAAGTAGTGTTGCTTGAGACTCAACATGAATGCACACAAGGTTCAATCCACACATGCAATGTTCAATTGTGTACTGAAAGTTTCAAACTATGACTAGAAATCATCAAATAGAGTTCAAGCTCACAATGCTTACTTCAAATGCAAATTCATGCCCAACAAGAGTATTCGAATGCCCTCACATCAAGATTTTTTCCATGCTCTCACAAAGCCAATTAAGGATTACAATCAAGGAATTAAAATCAACTCTCACACTCCCAATGAGAAAAACATGAATTATTTTACCCATAGGTTTGCTCGTATTTTCCAACAAACACATCACTTGGCTCATGCAAGATCAAAAAGGTCTTTCAAGGCTTGTAATAGGGTTGAGGGTAAGGGTATGATCGTTTCAACTTAGTGGCTTCTACCTTCGTGAAGTATGGCTCAAATTTCACTTCTTTTCCTTTTCTCTCATTCTTTTCATCTTCACAACTCATCCTTGGCCTATTCATAAAACCTAATTTTTTTGTTATAGCTCATCGAACACACCTTTTATTTCTACAACAATGCACAAAGGATACATATTTATCATTTCTTTTCTTTCTTTTTTATATGGAGGGGTGCCATCGTCCATCTTTTTCTTTCACACATGTTCCCAAGGATGAATTTCATGAACTTCTTACTTGGTTTGTTTCCTCATTCTTACCACACCCCATCTTAGGCTTTTGGACTAATCAGTTACACCAACTAACATAACAACACTCAACACTCCGAGTGGCATAGGCGCGGGAAGGCCAGTTAAGGTCTCGTAAGATAGAGTGACCCACGCACAGCGGCTTCAGGTTCTAAACCATTGCAAGCAACCTTCAAAACCCCTTTGAGTCGTGACAAGGAGTGGCAAAATGCACTCGATAGCTGCACCCGTTCCGGATCTTCGTCCTGCCAATCCTCCCGTCAAGGTGAGAGCTCTCTTCCCATGGCAAGCGCTACCTCACCCCTTGCTTCGCAACCGTCGTCTTTTAGTTGATTGATGAGTGTCAAAGATAGACGTGTCACGCCGCATGAAGAAAGCTGTCAAGCATTTAATGAAGGGAGGGAGGCTCGGGCGAGGTTGTCGGAGCACGTCTGCCGATGTCTTTTCAATCTCGAGAGGAAATGCTTCATACGGTGTGGAAGGGCTTCACATCGAACGAGTTAAATAAGACTTCAAAATAGACGTGACTAATGCAATAAGTAGACTTGAATTAGCTCTTTTAGCTATAGAAGTTCTTGGTGGAATCTCCTTTGTTGGTAAACTATCGTAGAAGATGTTGATGCAATATGCGGTGCATGTGTTCTCGAAAGCACTCAGGGAGAGAGTGGTTTTTTCTGGACTTTAGGTCATCTTGTGACCTCTACTTTGATTTATGCGATTGTTGCCGCATGTAAGGCGTAAAGAAGGCAAGGAGTTCTTTCCTAAAGGAGTCTTTAACGCTTCTCCAACCCTCCGAAGACATGATCAATAGGGCGCTAATCTAATGCAGTGAAGGAGGCTTACAACAATGATATTCTGCCTTAGCTGTTTTATCCTTCCCTCAACCTCCCCAGAAATAGTCCATTCATTGTTGTCTTGGGGAACCAGAAATGGAATCGGTTCAAGAACCAACCACTTTGAAATTTCCACCTATTGAGATTTCTCGTATTTTTAGAGCTTTCTTGAAGCTATTGGAAGTGACTCTACTCCAAAGTTGTCTGGGTGGGTCCCTCAACCCAATAGTTCGCTAGGGCGGTGCTCGAGATCAACACAAATAAAAAAGAAAAAAAAGCCCTATGCCCCTGATCATGCCTCGAAGAAGGCAATTCACGAGGAAAGTGGATATCTCCTTTCAGTCGAGCTGGAATGGGTTCCTTCCTATCGCTTTTCTCTCCCCAGGATTGCTACCTTTTTCTGGGAATTCTCAAAATAGATGTTTCAAAATAGACTTCTATGAGTGAAAGGCAGGTTTAAACTAAAAAGACGGGGAATTAGCCAACTTGCACGATTGAACTCTCTTCTTTTTAGAACTCGAGAGAAATTTGACTTTCCTACTAGAAGTGATGCCATGCTGTTCTAAACCTTACTTACGTCATCCAGTAAGCGGGGGCCCATTTCAGACCAATCTAGGTTAAGCTCTGGGGAAAGGATTGCCTCCTTATCTTCTAAAGAATAGGAAGAATCTTATTATGCTATCAACTTTTCTATTCTACCCTCTCATGGTTATAGAAGATTTTTTTCTATTTGCTTCAAAAATGGCAATGAAAGAGGGTGATAACAGAAAGTGCACACCGCTATCTCATGATAGAATACGGCCCCTTTGGCTTGCCAGATCGAACTGGCTGTAAATTCGGGAAGAGGCACCTTTCGGGACAAGGGTAAACTCGAAGCAAGAAAAGTGCAGATAGCAGTCAACAAAGGTTTAGTGCTTCTCTTACACTTCACCTTCCCCCTAAAGGGTAGTTTTCATTCGAAATAGTGCTATTCAATTGGTCAATCCTTAGAACTCGAATGGAGGTAGAAAGAATAGGTTGGAACTATTGAAAGATGATAGGCTTATTCTAAAAGTACGCATTTCTTGCTCTAAGTCATTTGGGTTGGATCGAACTAGTTGGTTTGGCAGGAAGATAATGGCATAAAAGAAGCATTCCACTTTTGGAAAGAGAAGAGTCGATGCTTTCGCACCTCTGTCTTGCATTGGGTTAACTGGAGCTTAGATAAAGCGATAGGCGGAAGAGAGAGAATTAGTCTGTCTTTATAGACGACTTTCCTCGCATCAAAGCTTTCCGGTTCTCTTCCTTTATGAAGAAAGGAAAGGCTTGTTATCGACGAAGAAGATCTTTATACTGTTCATCCTAAGAAAAGAAGTTTTCACTCGGTACAACTATTCTATGCTAGCATAGCATGCTTCTACTTATGTTGTGTTGCAAATTCCGGATCAGGAACAATCCTTTCTTATTCTAAGATGCCCGTCTAAAAATCCGTACTTGTTGACTAAAAGGCTTTCGGCTTTCTAGCAAGCTTAAGGGCGAAGGGAAATTCATCCTTGGATCAATGAAATAGTTGAATTAGCTAAGATGCAAGAAGCAACCTCTTATTGAAATGACTTTAGGAAGTGCCTAACCTTTCTCCTTCGATCCGATCCTTTCTGTGACCCGAAATGAACTTATTCTCTCTTCGTCTCTTGCCTTTGAATCGGATATTCCGATGAAAGCGGATTCTCTTTCCGTCCCTCGTCATCGAGAGGAAGAATCACTATCTATCTATCTATCCATTTACGTATCAACAAATGTGGTTCCAGGGATCGGTCGATTGCCCCTCACCAGCAGCTAGAGGAGGAGAAAGGAATGATGTCCCGGCCTTGGCTGGGCACCTATCAGCCAACTATTCCTTTTTGGAATGGAAAGAAGAAAGGATGGTCATAGATCACTGATGTCGAATTCACGAAAAAGATCATATGTGAAAGAATCGTTAGATTATGGGTTCCCGGAGTAGACGGAATGGAGAATGAATGAAATAGAATAGTCTGGCAGAATCGTATGATAGGGAAAGTGCTTCGCCTCCCACTTGTCTGGGTTACCGGGCTGGCTAACCTAACTATGAATTTCTATTATTGTCGAGATAGACAGAGGTCTAGGATAGTACACTGTCGGAGTGAGACCGGGGTATAGTAACAAAGTTAGACCGAAATGAACGACTCAATTCCTCTAGAAGAAAGGAGAGAGAAAGAACAACCAATTCTATGAAACAATTTCTTATTTACTAGGAAACAATATCTTATTTACTAGAATCAGTTGCTACTAGTCCGGGTTACCTCAGAGATAGAGCCATTAGGCGAGAAAAAACAACCTAGTTAGTGCACTAACTCAAACCTAGTTCTTGCACGAAATGTCCTGCTAACATAGGAGCACTCCTACTAAGAAATGGAAGAGCAAATTTCTTTACGTTCGACGACACAATGCCTCACCCGCCCTCTGCTACACATCTCTTTCGTTCGCCCTAGACCCACCCACCAAATGGAACTCGCCCTTTTTGTTGGGTTAGAGCGAGTATGAAGTCAGGGAGGAAGAAGAAGAGAGGGAAGAAATAATATAGTAATATTTACCTTTCCCAGCTCTCGAAATGGAGAAGGAATCAAAAATCTAGTGAACCCCTCAAACTCCGTAGGTAATTCGAGACAATTCAAGAAGAATAAGATAAGCTAACACAAAAAAGTTGATTTGATTGACAATATTTCTCTGTAAATCTATTCGGATGATATGCTAATTTATGCAGCCGAGTCACGAGGGCTTCTTCTTCTACTCCCTTCCCGGAAGATAGAGGGAACTTAGCCTCGACAAAGTAGTAGCCGACATAGGAATAGGCGGCAAAAGGAAGAGCTTCCGCTAAGATTCTTACTTATTTGGAAACTAGATTTTTTGCCCCTGAGACTCTTCTTTTGAAGAATCTCGATTCGCTAACATTGGTATACCGAATTTGCGGCATGGCATAGAATAGAACATGAATGGGTCTTCCTTGCCAACCTTCGCTTCTAGAAGGAAGTAAGTAGAAGCGACCCTCCAACATACATTGCGGGGAAGGACCCCTCCAAAGTGGCATACTTTATGGAGAAAGGCTTCCATCGGTAGGCGGTATTTACTTTTACGATACCTTCACGTCCTGTGATACCTCTTTATTCATTCGTCACACATTTGGGGATAGTATCTACCTTCTTTTATATGTCGATGACATTTTTCTCACAGGTAGTGATCAACAGGGAATACTTGCTCTTCTTTCGTTCTTGCATGCTCATTAAAATATGAAAGACTTGGGCCTTCTCCACTACTTTCTTGGTATGGAAGTGTATCGGCGGGCGCACTCTTATCCTTCGTCGCAAAAATATGCCTAGATCTCTTGCCTCGTGCGAGACATGCTTGATTCTCGTCCTTTGGCCACTCCTCTTACTAGTGGTACCGAGCTTCCCAAGTTGGATGTCACTTCCCTCTCTCGATCCCACCAATTTCATTCTTCTATTGAGTCGGCTAACTGTAACTATAAGCTACACGCCTCGAACTCGTATAAAGATTCTTCCTCTAGGGCCTCCTTTCACCTTTTGTTAGCGACCCTTAAACAGGTTCCAGCAGTGCTTCAAGCCTGACTTTTTTTTTTCGTTTAGTCTAACTATTTTCCGAATTTTATATATGAATGAAAGCTACGTTTCGGCAAATTATATAAACTTACTAAGGAAGAAAGAGCAAAACTTTTCACAGCCGAGGTCGAGCTTCAAGTCGTAATGTCTCTTTAGCACCCCATACCCTACTACAATTCTTATTCAATATAATAATATTACTACAATGTCGTGCCGATGTCTCCCTTACGAAAATGAAGATAAGTCTTTTGATTAGGGGGGTGACAACCGAGGCTTTTAAGAGAAGTTGCCATAGAGGCTATAAAGAGCTATTTCATATCTAATAGGAATAAATTCTTATGTCTCTTTTGTGGGAAATGGGGTCCCGTGGATTACCTCTGCATGCTCCATCGTATTGCACTTCATTCCTCGGTGGTGGAACCAACCAAGATGTATGTCGTCCGACCCGACCTCAGACTCTTTCTTCCCCACCTACACAAGTGGTTTTTTAACCCACATTAGGAAAAGTTCTGTTAGGTTCTTAGTAGCAATCGGCGACCTTTTCTTCTTTTACTTCACATAGCTTTTCGTCTCCTTGATCAATTCCTTTTTTTTAGGCAGTTTCGTATTCTAATGATCCCGTCTTACCTGATGATTAGGATTTGCTTTCCCTATTTGAAAAAAGGAGATCTGTGTCACTCTCACTATGCTTCACACATGAAATTATACAGCTTTCAAGGGCTCGAATAGATTGATTTGAGAACTTGTTTCGGGGTTGCCCCGTGGGAGAACTTTCATAATCTCTTTCGCTCTCGGATCTAATTCTCGCTTAGTGACTCGATCTCTCTTTCTTTTGAAGCTCGTGCAAAGCGCTAACTATCGAAGGCCTCGCACCGGCGCTAGTTGAACCTTCTTCGGTCTCTTTCAGCGGCGGGCTTACCTTTTTTATTAGTATTGAATTCATGTCATTGTCGCTCATCATCCTTGTTAGAAAAGGAACAAGAAACTCTCTTTATGGGAGGGGAAGGTCATATTCAAAAAAAAATTACCAGAATTCCTCCACTACGGATGGACTGATCTAAAGAGCGAAGACTTGATTCGATATTTACAGTTGCTATAGGTTAGGGCTTCTATCGTGCTATTCTATTTCTATAGAGAGGTAGGCGACAAAGACAAGGGATCTCTCTCGCTATGGATAGTTGCTGTTTGCGAGAAGCGTACATTCCGCTTTATCCTTTCAATAATTATATTGAATAAAGACAAATTGATCCACAGGTATTTCGACGCTCGATCTCTACTCCTCGAAAGCTCACTCACAATCTATGGCTCACTTAGGGCTAGAAAGATAGGATTCTTCATACAAAGCCAACCGGGAACCTTCTTTCCAAACTCGCTCGACACACAAAAGAAAAGACGAAAGACGAGAATCGGCGCAAGGATCAAAACACTTAATAGACATAGAAGAGTAAAAGAAATGCTTCCTAGCCTACCGAAAACTCGGTTGAAGCTAGTTAGGTCCTCCCGGTCAGTCAAGTGTTGACACCGGATTTGGTTTGACCTTCCTTCTCAATGTCCGGATGAACATGCATTCTTTTCTCTACAGTATGGTAGAGTATGGTAGACTTATAACCAATCCAATTGGAAACCTTAATTCGAGAGATCAAACTACCAAGGATAATATCGTAAAGTCGGAGAGGAAGAAGAATGCCATCATAGAGGGATCAGCGTGTAAACTTGAAGGGCTAGGGAACTCCTTTAGCTCAATAATGAAAGTTAGGGTCGATCGGAGGAGGCCTTACCTCTTAGATGACCCAAGCAAGTCATTAAGCTATTGGATGGATCCTCCTAACTGTAGTTACTTAAGGTCGAGTAGTAGACGGGTGAGGCCCACGGTTCTAATAGGATTTCACTTGAGCTTTCCGCGGCAAAGGAAGTCTACAAGCCACTACGGTGAGGTTATAGGTCGATTTCTTTCTCGTATTGAGATCTTAGAATGCTATACGCAGCCCCCGCAAGGTTACTTTAGATAGCAGTATTTTACGTATAAGATTGGCATCCCCATTCTAAGGTTACTTAGTACTTAGGTCGTGAGTTCCGATCTTAGTAGCCTTTATTCCCATCCCGCGTAAGAACATAGGTTTTTTCCTCGGTTTCGCTCTCCTTGCTTTAACTAAAGAACTACTTTTCACTTTAAGTAGGACTCTAAGAGCTCTACCTTAGAATGAGTTAGATTTCCTGTGTTAACAAGAAGGAATGGCGGGATGCTAAAGAGATGGCTATGAGACTAGTGCAATCAGGTAATCGACCAAGTAATCCACATACATGATAAAAGAGCATTCCAGCCCTAGTGTACTTATCCACTGGCATTGAAGGAGAAGAATGACAAGGTCTGCTTCCACAGTAAGGATTGCCGCTTAGTCCAATCCAAGAGCAAACAAGGGACGCCTCATTAAGCAAGAACCCGAGCTAAGAGCGGGCGGTTCAATTAAGGTATAGAGAAAGCTCCAAGCAGCTACCATTGATCAACCTTATTCAGGCACATCAATCAAAGATCTTGCTTACCGGATAACTTTCTGGTGAAGGAGAGAAAGTTTGACAAGCTAAGAAAGTCTCGTTGAAACGGGAACTCAGGCGTGACGACTATTTTCACTAGTTTCAAAGGCTTGATTGACCCTTGGGATTGAATCGGCTAGGGGTGCCCTCGTAAAGACTAAAACCTCGTTACGCCGAAAATAGTAGAGGTGCGACAGCGCTTTGGTAGTGAGTGGAAACTTACTTTCCGTGCGGTTAGTAGAAATTTCTTGCTGCTAAGGGATTAGTCCAAGTTAGACCGAGAAGTAAGAGTTTGTAATTGAAGTCGGGGGGGCTGAATAGAGAAATTCTCTTCCCACGTAGCGCTAAGAAGCAAGTTCCGACAGCCTATGATGAAATAGCACAAAACAAAAAAGGGCTACGCGAATAATAGTGTTAGTAGTTCGTGAGGCTAATTTTGAGCTAGATAGTGGATTGATTGTCACGACCCGGGAGCACCCCCTAGTCGTAACCAGCGTACTCGACCTCGAAGAGGTCTAATACAAGCCTCTTAGCATTCATTCATCGCATAGACACTAAAACCATAAGGAATTAAAAACTTTCTTTACCAAGAAAACATTTCATAAAAAAAAAAGATATAGCAAGCGGAAGACTTTCTAGACTTTATACATGATGTCTCAAAACCATCTAATACTTTAGAGTACAAAATTTGGGACTAATCCCATACACAACTTAAACAATAATTTGAAAAGACATAAAAGAACATATGGGGTATTGTCCTCGAATATATGAGGACTCACCAAGTCTTCATCTTCAACACTTAGAAACCTATCAAATAGCCATGACATGTCAACATCTCCAAATCCCTACACTTTAGTCAAAAAGGGAAAGAAAGGGGTTAGCACAATTAAGTACTAAGTATGGAAGCCATGCAAAAACATGCTAAAAGGGACGTTTATTGAAGAAACATACTTTTATGCCATTTGGTAAAACTTCATAATAAATAATACAAGTATAAGAGTCACAATATCCAACCATAACCAACATACAAGTCATTAACCACTTTAGCACATACTCCACACATAACCCATTCCTTCACCTTAAACCATCCACCTCAAGTAACCCTTGGACAACACTTTGTGCAATGTATGGATAGCGTCCCATACCACCATCCACATTAAAGCATCATCCTAAGGCCACCAAATGTGAACTTACCACTTATCATGCTTCATATCACAAGCCATCATGCACAACTAGTACCAATGTACAACACATGAACATAATTGACAAGTAAGCCTTTTCATCATTTCTTGACCTCTATCTCAAGTTACCCAAAGCCACACTTAAGTGAAATATGAAGTGACCGCCCATACAATCTCTTTATATACACCTAAGTGTTCCTAAGGGTTACCATAGATAAGGAATGTACCATTACAATATAGCATACTAAGTCAATGTTCACATATAAAACCATAGCCAACCGTATACATACTCAACATATATTCATATACAACCCATGGTTAACTTTAAAAGAACACATGTCATTTCATTACCGTAGGACCTCTACCTAATATAATCTTAAGACACACTTGAGTGAGACAAGAAGTGACCGCCCATACAACCTCTTCAAGCACACTTAAGTGTTCCCCAAGATTACCTTAGATAAGGACATTTTCTTTACAACATAACATCAATAGCCCAACATTCTTTAAGAAACCATTTTGGAGACATTCAAGCACATAAGGGGACTTTCACATAATAGTCGTTAGACTTAGGGAACTCACTTTAGTATCTTCAAAGCCTACTCGTGCCATGTGTAGATAGCATCCCATACTACTACCTACACGTTGTAGAACCTATCCAATAACTAGAGTGCACATCCCACATGATGGGAATAGGCATAACCGACATAGACCATACTAGCTAGGTATGGAATCCGGAGTCTATCCTACTCCGTGGAGGTTGTTCTACTTGCCAAAGGTAGAACTAGTAAGCAACCCATGTAGGCACATGGTTTAGGGGATGTCCAAGGAAGTTCATTGTGCCCTAGAATCATACTCAAGTAGGACCACCATCCTAACCACATCCACTCGGTGCTAGCCTTGTTTCCCACAGAGTATTCAATCACATATGTACTTAGAAAAGGTTCCTTTTCTAGTTCAACCAACTCATAGTACCTCTTCCCAAGAAAGGCCCCATTTCTTAGTCATGGCCAATCAAGGTTCATAAGGATAGCTCATTAAATCCCCCTGGAAAGGTGCCTTAGGCCTACCGATTTTTCATTAAGGGTGCCTTAAGCCTACCGGTCCAAGGTTCATCATTTCACACATGAGAAGGGCTACCACCATTAGGTCTATCGATTTCATGGTTTTACAATTACTTAGGAAAGCTAGACTTATGAAAGGGCACCATTTCTTAGTTTTGCCGATTCAAGTCTTGGCCTAGAATTCCTCTTTTAGCATTTATAGAAAAGGCACCATTTCTTAGTTCTGTCCATTTCACACATTCATGCATTCAAGACTTTAAGTAACAAGGAGGGACACTTTAGTCTACCAACCAAGTCACAACATTTTCATCTAAGGATACTTCATAATCCAACATCATTTCATATATACATCATGAGAAATCATACTTTAACTCACAATGCTATCCACTTTACATAGGATCATCACAAGATCACGTAAAACTCATTCACATCATACCTTCACATAAAACTCTACATATATCTTCATATAAGACTCATTCACATCATACCTTCACATAAAACTCTACATATAGCTTCATATAAGACTCATTCACATCATACCTTCACATATAGCTTCATATAGGACTTTACATATAGCCTCATTTATATATAATAATATAACAATACAATAACACTCATATAATGCCCTTCATGGCCTCAATTCACAATAATACAATATTCCAACATTATGCAACAACTTCCCCAATGCCTTCATGGCTACAATTCACAATAATACCACACAAGAACAAGATATAACACTTCCACCAAAGATGGATTCAACCTACCAACAACAATTAATTCAATAAAGAGAGTTCAAGCTTTCTTACCATAATTCAAAGCCATAGCCAAAATCACCAAAAATCCAAACAATCACCAATACTTCACCCATAAGGCTTACCACCCTTAATTCACCCATTATCAACAATTAATCATGAATAAACATTAAACAACACAAGAGATATCAATACAATTCACTTTACACATAATTCCATCAACTTTGAATTTATAGAAATAGACCCACTTCATAAACACATTTTTGGGTTTTGTAGAATACAAGGATTCATGGAGTTTTTCATCTTAAAACATCAAATAAATATCAATAATATCATAACTTATCATTTGAAATCGTTTCATGCAAGAACCCTTGAGTTTGAGTAGAAATTAGGCTTTTTCACAAACTTTGGAAAAGTTGAAAACCATTTGAAATTGGCTCTAGGGTGATAGCTTGCCCTAGATAAAGAACTCCCATACCTTTACTAAGATTCCCCAAGAAATTTGATGAAGAAAATGTCTTGCATCCACAACCCTAGCTCCCACTTCTTCTTCTTCTTCTTCTCTTCTTTCTCTCTTCTTCTCTTCTTCACTCAAGAACCTAACTCTTACTCTTTTAAAATGGAAAAAAAATGATCCACAATCAGCCTAACACAACAATATAACCTCAAAAGAAATGGTTTGTGAAAAGACCAAAATGCCCTTAAATTTCCGGACGGACTCCCTGCCAACTGCCCAACTTTCAAAGGGCATAACTCGTTCATACGAACTCGGAATCGAGCAAATTCGGTGGCGTTGGAAAGATCGTTCCAAGGGCTTTCCAAACATAACTGGAACTACTCCTGGATCATCCTGAGCTAGGAGTTATGACTGCTCAAAGTTGGCCAAAAACTCACTGATTTCCACACTTGGCCGAATTTCCAGATTCTAATTTTTTTTCCAAAAATGACTACTTCCAATTTCAAGCTTCTTCACTCCAAACTCACATGTGAGGCTCTAGTTTCACTACTTCATTTTTAGGGTCATTACATTGATGTTCACTGTAGCACTATCTGACCTTGAAGGTTAAGTTAGTGTACCATGAATTTCATCCCACATATTTTGGATGCTGTGGCAGCAGTTATCTAGCTACATTCTATTACCGGTTGACACCATTTTGCAAAACTTTGATTCCGGTTACTGCTTGTTAAATTCCGTTAGGTTCTTTGTCAAATACTAACAGATTTGAATCCATATTCTTTGGGGGTCTAACTTTGGTTGTTCTTTCCTTCGAGCTAAGATAGACCCTATCAAAAACTAGTTCCGAAGCATCTTCCATTCATCTCGACCTAGATCGATCTTTGTTCGATGATGATAAACCATCATCAATTTGTATAGTATATATACCCCCAAGCCCTCTTTTTGTACCATTTTTTTCTTTCTAAAAGAGGGCTGGGAACTGGGCTCTCTTCACGGCCCCTAAAGGCGTTAGGAAGAGATTTAATCAGCCAGCGTAATAACTTCAATCGATAGAAAAATCTATCAAGACCTAAAACAAAGAATACCATCTCCCAGGGAGTCTTTTTATTTTGCATATCTCGAGTTTCGAATTCTCCTCACACTTTTTCCATCACGATTTTCTCTTCGAGAACACTCGCCTCGTCGATTCTTCCCCTCGTTCTTTTTATCTTGGACATTGAGATGTTCATGCAAAGCATTCTTTTCTACCCTATGTAGGTGACACAAGCTACGGAGCTGTAGACTTAAGACCTAAGGATATTTCTTTGACGGGTGATCGGGTCTTAGAATCCTTAGGAAAGTGTAAGCACCTGTATAAAATTTCTATTTTTCTTTCTATATATAGATATGGCTTTCTCTTGATGGAATATACCAAGCTAAATCTTCTTTTTAGAACCACAACTCAGTGAAGTAGGCGACAACTGCTATTAGGGTCTGTCTTAAGGCATTGGCTCTCTAAAAAAAGGATTTCCTATCGTTGCATGGGTTCGTTTTTGTATAAAACATATTGACTACAAATTGAACTAAAGAAAGAATGTTGACTGTTCGACAACGTGAAGACCGTAATCTCGACTTAGAATAATCAAACGCCCATCATGAGTCACATGGGCACCCCCACCAGGTAGAATAGTTGTGATATCCCCATCAAGATCTAACTCTAAGAGGATACTATTCATTTCTTCTTCACACTGCTGCTAGCTTTGGAGACTAAACAGTGTAAATAATACGTAACTTGATAACCCAAGTAACGATAATAAGAAAGACTAGGGTATAGTTTGTTTAAATCCCCGGTTGAAATCATCCAACATCAAATTGTATAAGACCTTAGTGATTAACCCAGCGTGTGGGATCCCAACTTCCGTAATAGAACAATTAATTCCATTTTGGTCATTGGTATCTTTAAAAAGGATGAAACTAAGGATATTACGTAGCTATCACGCACCAAGGGTGCCAGCTTTCATAAAATTCTTTTATGAGGAATAGTACCTTGTGAGGGTGCTAGATTCAAGATGAAAATAGTTATAATCTTCCCCACTCCACCTAATTTGGCAAAGAACTCACGGCGGTCTCTGGGAAAACCACACGACTGCTCTGAAAGATAGATGAACGCATAAAACAACTATTCAACATATGCGTCGGAGCGATTAAAAGGAGAGCGTCCCTTTCACCGGGACAAACAACCCATTTATGATCGGGGTCCCCTGGCTGACATAAAGTTTCAACATAAAAATAAATCGCCTCGTCTTTGGGAATACTTAATAACTTAAGTGGGGACAATGCATACCTCTCTTTCGAGATAAGAATGATTATATCACATACGCTTAAAGGGGGCAACGAAAATAGATCACCAAGTTTAGCATAGGCATATAATATTGACCGGGCAAGTTCTTTGTGCGGAGCATGAATAAGGTGGATTTTTCCGTGGGTCCTCGCCATCCGAATCAATTCGAACGAACAGTATCTCTATCTCGGCTTTGTTATTATTACGGTGTTATACGCACCCGGCCCGGTAAGTAGAGATATGGAGAGAGGGGACGGCTTTGTCGCGGACCTTTCTTTGCTTTCTTTTATGAACTCCACTGGTCGTCCATGGATTATAGAGGCTTTCCATTGTATATAAATACACTTTCGTATCCTACTCGCAAATCCCATTTTCCTTAAGCATATAGAAACCTATGATTCCAATTTGCATATCTTTCTTTGCTTTTGGTGAGTTTAGTGATCATGGCTGGCTCACCTGATCTATCACCTGAGTAGTAAGCCTCCTTGGGATAATTATCAATATCTCTTCCTATCAAAATGAGATTAGGAGGGCGCCCTTTTTAAAGAGCCAGCTGTCTTTCAATAGAAACTATTGGCAATTGCCTTAGTCATTCTCTTATATAGTGTAGTCCCCATAGCAATGGGCCTCGGTCTAGTGAGGTTTTGCTTTTTGGGAATCATTGCTAGGAATAAGGATTGAATTGCACCTGGTTTGCTCTGTTTGACTTCAATTACCATATGGAAATGGAGATCGTCCAACATTATGTTCAAAGCCTTTGCCCGAATTAATCAACCAAGTAGAAGTTGAAGTTCGGTTGGAATCCATATAGTCTAGTAGTTTTTACTATGAATAGCCCCCTATTGTTGATAGAGAGCTTACCGCCCCGCCCTTTATAGTCGCATTTGTTGTCATGGAAAAAGAGTTTGTTTTTACGTCAAAGAAGCATGCTTAACACAGCCTATAGCATAAAGGCATTCGAGCCGCGTCTAAACTAAATGGTGGGCAAGGGCCCGTACTCTCTCTTACGTGGATACGCTATCCCTTCCGGCTATGGTATGGGGAAGGGAAGTGAGATCTACTCATTGATTTTATATTAGATGAGTGGCCGTGCGTGATCGTTCGGGAGACATGGGCCACGGCGCTACACACAAGAATGAATTGTTATGCGGTCGGTAAACTCTTTCCTTTTGCGGGCAGCCTATCAAATCGGATCACGTATTTTGGAATATGTCGTTACATCATGTACATGTATTCGCCTTTCCATTATTTTTTATGTTCTGCTCGTGCCCGGATAGAGAATGGGCACGACTCCCCTCTCCCCGTTCTACCGTCCAAACAGCCGGCCGTTCTAAGTTACGGGGTTGGGTCGGATAGGACCGAGATCCAATCGGATCGATCGTAGCTTCGAGTTCAGAGTGCCGTCTTGCGACCGGACCGAAAAGGAGGGGACAGCGAACCTCCGCCAAGAGGCCAAGGTTGCTTGCTAACTCTCAGCCACTTGTTAGAAGGAAGTGCAACTTGATTGTCGGGGGGAATCAACGGGAAGGAAAAAAGAAGGTAGATTATTCTATTCTATTTCCTCCTTTGGTAAGGATTGGCTTTTTGTTCAAGGGTATGTTAAAAA
Organism: Solanum commersonii; assembly: GCA_029007595.1. Classification (NCBI taxonomy): domain Eukaryota; kingdom Viridiplantae; phylum Streptophyta; class Magnoliopsida; order Solanales; family Solanaceae; genus Solanum; species Solanum commersonii. The sequence goes on from JAJTWQ010000038.1 coordinate 2,696,438, forward strand.
CCATCGTCTTTTCTTTGTTTGTATCACTGAGACACCCGAAGGGCCGGCCATATGTACCTCGGGAGCCCCGACCCATTCAAATCAAAATAGAACGAGCACCTACGACTAAGGGGAATGGAATGTCGACCACAGGGTGAGAGAATCTTATAATACGAGGGCTAATGACTGGTCAAGTCATTAAACTTAGTCATTTTGATCAACATGGCTGCAAGTGGACTGGGTTTATAAGGTTAAACTGACTATGACCAAAGTCGTGGCTACTTCAACCAAAAAAAGGGCGACCCCCTATTCAAACCAAAAGAAGTACCTCACCTCACTTACGAAGAAGTTGTTGGAGCTGGGCTCCGAACTATGAGAGTTTGCTTTTTCTCTTTCTCAGAGCGGTCTGATCAAATAGGGGATCAGACCACTCCTGTTGTTTTAACTAGTCATTAATGGTCGGCTTAATTAGTACCCTTTCGGTATGTGTTGCGAACACTTTCATTTTTAGTCTCTCATCTTCTCTAGAGAAGAAAAACTCGAACGGATAGAACAGATGGTCCAACTACATAACTTTTTCTTTTTCATTACTTCCGTGGTCGTGCCTCGTGGCACGGCAGCACCCGTACTATTGAAATAGTTCGTCAGTAGAGATGTTCCCACAGGTGCCCTTTTTTCCAATGGTACTATAATTCCTATTCCTATCCCTTCATTCCCTCTTTTGGTCTATCTACATTCCAGGAAATTCATACGCTCCGCGAACGGAGCAAAAAGTGGAGTCTTGGTCAGAGCAAGCCGCCCTATTCTATTACCAGACATAATTGGGAGAAGCTCATCTGAAACTAGAGCTAGAAACGCTTTATTTTGTTTCGTTCCCGTTCTTCATTCAAATGAACTAATGCTTCATGAAGGCTATAGGTGGGAAGGACATGGCAATTTTGTAACACCCCGGAAACTAGTAGGCTAAACTAGAGCCTTATGTTAGGGTTCTAGAGTTTGATATGAGTGTTAGAGTCGTATATAAGACATTTTGTTCTTAGAATGAGGGGTTTAGGGGTTAAATATCAAGGTATGTTTTACACCCTGTAGTTTAGTACCATCAAAGGTTAAATTGAGGGTTATGAGTCAAGACTAGTGGGCATGAGCCAAGGCAAGGGAGCTAGAGCCAAGGTTGCCCCAAGCTTGTCATAGCACTACCTTGGACCATGAGAGCCTAGACGGCTTGTGGTGGCCACCATGGATCGTGGTGCCACCCATGGTGTTGAGGCAGTGTGCCCTTCAATGTTGCCTAAATTGGCCTCCTCCACACGAGCCAGTTCACGACTCGTGAAGGCCTAGACGGATCATGGGAGTGGCCATGAAGATGCCTTCAACTTGTGAAGGCTAAGGCACCAAGGAACATGGGAAGGACCATGGCTCATAGTTTTGACCACGGCTCATGAGCCCTGTCATGGTGCCTGGGAGTAGGCTTCCTAAGTGAGGGCAAAATGGGAAACTCCATATTAAGTGGTTATTGGGTGGGGTCATTTTGCCTGGTCTTAAAACACCTATATAAGCTATTTTAACCATTTAACCACCCAATTAAGTCATTAGTTCCCCCAAAACCCAAAACAAATTTCCAAAAACCTCTCCTCTCAATTATTTCTCTCTCTAAGACTGGAGGAAGAAGATAGAGCTTGAAGCCTAGGTCAAGAACAAGACCCAATTGTTGCAAGTTTTATAAGGATTTGTGTCCAAGGTATGTAAGTTTATTCATCTATGGATTCTTCCATCCATGGAGACCCCTATATTTCCCCCATATTGTGAAGATAATCCCCAATTCTAGCTAGGGTTTCTTCGTATATTATGGGTAGTGTTGAGTATGATTCCAATTGAGTAGATAATAATTATTTATGATTGATTTAGTATTGAATCATGATATATTGATGATATTATATGTTTTCCATGGCTAACCCTAGTTTAATTGATGAAATTGAAGAATGTGGGTTTGTGCCTTGTGAAGTTAAATTGAGGGTTGATAGATGATCTTCTATAATTGATGTTATGTATAGTAATTTTTCAAGAATAGAAGTATGTAAACATGAATTGAATTATATTAAGGTGCATATGATGAACCATGACTAGTAGAGCTTGAGATTGAACCTATATGATGAATTATGACTAGAATTGCTTAAAGGTGAAGCTTATGACTACACTGTCTTGAAATCTAGATATGCATGATGATTGTATGAAGTAGAGCTTTGAGAGTAAGGCTTGTAGTCATGAATGTTGATCACTAGGGTTTTGAGAGTAAAGCCAATGTGATGAATTATGTATGTTAAGGCTTTGATTGTAAAGTTTATATGAGAATAGAAGTCTAATAGGTAGAATTGTGGTGAAAGTCCTATACTCACCTAACCTACCTTATGAATGCTTGAGTGTATGAAGTGATAGAATCACATAAACATGGATTGACTGTCAAGGGCATTTTTCCATGAGGCATGAATGTTAAGAAAGGCTTAATAGCGAATCTAGGGGTGTATGCTTGGCCCCTAGTGGATATTGACAATGAGATGGAGTATCACACAAGGTAGGGTCTGGGCTCCAAGTTGAAAGGAGAACCTCACCTAGTTGATGTGAGGACTATCCAAGTTAAAAGGGGTACTCCCACATAGTAGAGTTCGGGTTTTCCCAAAGTTAGGTCTTATGAGATGGAAGCCTTCACATAGTGGGGTTACGGTTTCTAGTAGCAATCTCTGTATCCAATGGACTAAGACATACTTGAAGAAGTATCTCCAAGTGCTCAAAAGCATTAATGGACCTAGACATGCTCAAGGAAGTATCTCATAGGGTCCATCTTAATAATGAACCTGGACATGCTTAAAGAAGTACCTCATAGGGTTCAAACTAATAATGAATTAAGATGTGATTAAGGGAGTACCTCATAGTGCTCTAAGGTTTAAATAAAGGGACTTGTTTCCAACCAAGAAGTATAAGAATGAGGACCTAAAGGAATACTTAATGTGGATATGATTATGGGGTCTTATTCATGCATTGCACAAGTATGACTTATGGTTACCTAAAAAGTGTTTCTCTTATATGATATATGCTTAGATGGATTGTTGCTATAGTTGCCTTCCATGTTATGATTGACTAAGGGTGATATATTTCCTTATTTATGAGAAGTAAGCTAATGATGAGATTAAAAGATTATAAAGAAGTATGATTGCCTAAAAGTTGTACTTAGACTAGGTGGGATTACGGAGTCTTATGTATGCATTGTACAAGTATAACTTAAAGGTTACTTATGAAGTTTATCTTATGTTAAGAGGATTTGAGTATGGACTAAGCTTATGAATATGTAGTATTTCCTATGTTAGTGGATTATGCCTTATGATTGACTTATGCTCATACTGTGCCTATCTTAGAGATTATGCTTATGATCATGTTATTATCTCTTATGCTTATGACTTATGTTTTATGTTGTCTAATGCTTTGTTATGCTCTTATGATGTCATGCTAGCTAACATATTTAGTGCATTTTGTACTAACGCATACTCTTGCCTACATTCTCATCAAATGTAGGGTCCGGTGACATTGAGTGTTATCTTTGAGGCTAGGTTCTTAGAAGGAGCAAGAAGTTGAAGACCTGGTGAGTCCTCATAGCATCGAGGATTGATTATATTTATCCTTTATGTCTTTTCTTTATGTTTAAGACTATTTTATGGGTTGTGTCCCATGAGTTCACTCAAAGTTGTATTAGATGGTTTGAGACAAGTGTAATAAGACTTCTTCTTTGCTTTTATAAAGACTTCGATTGTATGGATAAAGTTTTTAAAAAAAAATTCCATACTTTTCTATTATCTTATGTTACAATATGCTAAGGGATTGCATGAGACCCCTTCGGGGTCAAGTACACCATGTTACATCTAGGGTGTACCCCTGTGTCGTGACAAATTTCAACAATCGGTTTAAACATTTGTGTTCACGTTTCATCCAAAGAAAGTTTAGGCTCAAATGGTGGAAAGATATGTTCATATGCTCACACGGTTGTCACACAAAGGTGTAGCAACTGGGTTCACTCTCAAAAATTTATGTCTAAGATCATTTCCTTCATTCACCAATGCTAGTCAATTGGACCAATGGGGCAAGTTCTATGTATCCGTAGGCACGCGTGTAAAGTAAAACTCACCGCACATGGCATCAAACACACTTATCCATCACAACACTACAAGTTAAGCTCGCGTGCAACTGTCATCGCAAGACTCACCTCGACAATCCAACTAGTCACAATGAGATGCTAAGAGTTCACACAAAACTTATGCAACTCAAATTAGCTCGTTGAACTTGCACAACATATCGTTCATCAAGAGCACTTTTCAAATCATCAGTATTGATCATAATCGACACTTAAATGTACAAGAGAACATTAACAACATTAATAATTAAGCAATCAATAAAATCAATGAATCAAAGCCAACATTCATTCACTACTAAAGGAACATGGAGAAGTTTCAAACAAAAACAACAAACTAACAAAAAATCCCAAAAATGAAATAAAAACAAAATACAACCAAAAGAGCATGTAGCTAGATACCTTCACCCCACCAAAAAACACCAAGCAGTGTCCTCAAAGCGAAATAAAACTGAATGTCTCAACGTGGAATAAAAAGGAGGGAGAGTAAAGATCCCCTTGTCAAGATAAGCCTAAGGTGAGATCTGGGTCTCTAGAGTGGCCTCAACTTGGGGCATTAGTGCCTCGCTCTACTCCAACACTGGACTGTGCATCGACCTCCTCCGTGGGCTGAGACCCACTAGAACTAATCATAGATGTGTCATGTAGGGAAGTCTCTGTGACCATCCGAACAATGTCACCCTCCATATCTTCCAAATCCTCATACACTACCTCCTCAACAGCCTCCAACTCTTCTTCATTCGTCTCGGGCTTGTCAGATTACCCATCCTCATCAACTGTAGTAGCATCTCTGGTCATAGTAGTCGGAGGGATCTCAAAAGCAACTAGAACTATAGGCATCTGTAAACTGGGGCCTTGGGGATATCTACACTGCCCCACAATATTGATATTTCGATGGATTTAAGCTTATCCACGTATAGACTCTATATCAACAACTACAGAGGTTTCCACCAGTGCTTTCTTCTTATTCTTAGCCTTATCCTTTAAATACTTGGCCTCGATCTGATGAATGTCACAAGACGAGGAAGAAGTAACCTCGACATTCGTCTTCCCCTCAAAAGGCACACCCACTCGGTGATATAACACACAAATCAAAATCAAATTCAGTAATAAGGTATATTTTTTTTCCCTCATAGACATCTCTTGTGCTATGATATACCCCAAGTTCAGCCTCTCTCGGTCAATGATACACCACAGAAGTGCAGCCTTCGGATGCCGGATAATAGACTCATTTTGTGACAACATCAACGTGTTTCTAATGAATCCAAACCAGTACTGAGCCGTGATGTTCATATATTTCTTCTCAATCACAACCCCGACTTTATCCATGGGGGTGTGGCATTACACAACAGTGGGGCAAGCCACGTCTTCAATTCGTCCAGTGTATTGGTTTTGACCTTATCGTACAAAGAATGGATCACACAAACTGGGAAATTCAACTCATCATTTATGTCTGTCTCACTGCACTTCACATGTTTACCCCAAACTTTAACAAAATCAAATGGTGCCATCAACCAAGCTTTTTTCCCTTTCGAGATCAATTGTGCATAGCTCTTATAGAATTCTCGTACCCAAGTGGGCACATATGGACCTCGGGGCTGTAGTAGTTATGGAACCATAGTATCTCCCAAACAACAGGATACCTATCCACCACTCCGTCTATAGACAAGTGCTTCTCCTCATGTATTGTCCGCAAGACAGTGGCCTTCAACCTATTCATGGACCGAGGAGGATGAACTGGAACTGGGGGCACTTGTGGTGCATGTGTGGCCTATGGTGCTAAAGATGTTGGAGGTGCTAAAAGTCGTGCAAGTGGATCATGAACTACTCTAGAACGCAGTTCTGAATACCTCTGCTTTAATAACTCTCCATCTGGTGTCGGTGTATGGACTGGGGTCTTGGACCCCTCAACTTCCTTATTCTCAAAATTAGATAAGGTAAGATAGTGGAATTGATGCCCATTCTATGATGAGAACTCGAACTAGCTACCACATGTTTTTTGCCCTTGCCCTTACCATTTGCCCAAGGAGTCTTAGGCTGAGTAGTGCAGGGATTCTCAACCTCCCCTGCGATCACAACCCCTTTGGCCTTTTTTCAGGGTGGTGGACCATTTGCCGGAACCTTAGGTCTGGCCATATTTGTAAAAGCACAAAAACAAGAACAAATGCGGTTGCAAAGAGTTAGTGACATAACATTCTCAAAAAGTGCAAATAAACTCACCAAATGACTCGGCAAGTCTCTGAGTTCATTCGGTGAGTAATAAAGGACTGACTAAATGTTAAAGAAAAACCCAGCAAAAATTCAGTGCAAAAAGGCAAGACCAAAAAGCACTCAGTGAGTCAGCGGGTTCATTCAGCGATAAGAAGACACCTCGCCAAATGTTACAGAATATTAAGCCAATACAAAGGTTTAAAAGGTGATATTAGGGCCACTCGGTGAGCAGAAACATATCGCCGAAAGTTATAATTAATTTCAGCAAAAACAAAAGTCAATTAGGCAATAAGGGAGGTCATTAGGTAATGCACCGAGTCACTTGGCGAGCTCAACCTAGCTTTCTAGATAGATGCGTCGCATTCCTAATCCGATTTCTAATTTGAAACCATCATCCTACGACAAATCAAGTCAAGCACAATTCTACACAATTCTAGCCTACTCAAGATGAATATCTAAGTCGGGATCTAATTAATTAAAGTTCAACCAAACAACAACTTTGCCCATAAGAACGACATCACCCAGTCCATCATCAGGAAAATTCAAGTCATTTGGTCAAATTTGGGTTACTCATACTTCAGTCGCACAAGACCCAATATGCAACATCAACAATTTAACCACAAACACGAGAAACTAAAACAAATTTGCCTAAAAGATATAATTAGCATACTCGATTTCAAATTAAACAATATATGAAGAAACAAGCATACGATCAAGGCATGCAATTCAAACAAGAACCTCAATTCTTCAAAAAATTAAGCGGAGATCGAACAACAATCCTCAGAGTAAACAATCAAAGGGACTCGACAAAAGGGAAGAGTAGACAACACTTCCGATGCAAATATCACATGAGGAAAAACATGATACTAAATGAAAATAATATCTGAAGATTGATGTAAATAGAATAGGAGTCAAAAAGTTCAAATAAGAGAGAAATTTTGAATTCAAAAACGGTTGGAGGGTACCTGACTCTTCCGTTTGTGCCTTGCTTAGCGAGCTCACTAATGCTTCCGATCCACTCAGTGATACGCCGAGTGGACTTCAGCTCGACAAATTTGATAGGTAGACAAACCTTTAGTCGAAGATAAAGAGAGAACTTGATTTGGCTCACCAAGCCAACTCAGCGATTGGCCGAGTGAGCCATGAGCTCGCCCATTCTTCCAGAGCCTTCATTATTTTTTATCCCCCCTTTGGTGATGTATTTGGGCGATCATAGTGTCACTTCGGTGACTTGACAATTGGCCCAACCCCTCACCAATTTTTTTTCTCCAAACTACAAACTCCAACCTACGCATCCAACAAACGTTATTTAAATAACACAAAATAAAACTTGGGTTGCCTCCTAAGAAGCACCTTATTTAATGTAGTGGCACAACATGGACATGCATTCAAACATCATTCTTCGGAATGGCAATGGTATCACTAGGAAGACCCCATTTTGATCTTGAATTTAAGTGAGCCGAGATTTGACCTATTTAAGTCTCAAGTAGCTTTATGGAAACCGAGTGTGAGGACACCGTTTGATTTAAAGATGAGGCATCATCCTTCATCTCCTTGAGTACCTTATCCATTCCTTCCACCTTGTTTAGGATGTGGGCAAGCATATTCTCGGTCCAAAAACTTTTGGGGTCAGCCTTTGGTTTCTTTGGCTTTTGACGTTCATGAGAGGCCACATAATGATCTTTATCACCATCTCTATTTTTCCAATTCGCACACCTATCACACCAATATCGATCTTGATCTCTCCAACCATCATCACAATCTCAGTTCCAACCTTGATTCCTGCTCGGCCTTGGATATCTTGGACGAGAACCCCGTGCTTGGTTTGTCAAGAATTGTACCTCTTTATTGTACATGGCCTAAAATTGTGCATCATGTGAGCTCATACCACTATTAGCACCAACCGCATTCACGACCTTATAACCACCGCTCATGACATGTTTCGTCAACAAGTCCATTTGGGTCATCATCTTGGCCATATTTTCATCATGCTCTTGGTTCTTTTCCATTTGCTCTTTAGTCAACCCAATATTTATAGGAGAAACTTGATCTCCCTTGTATGTCATGCCCGATTAATCTTGGTCATATCATCAAGCAACGCCGATGCAACGACAAATGGTTGTCTCATAATTCCACCGCTAATAAGTTGATCGACAACACCTTTGTTAATAGTGTCGAGACTTTGGTAGAAATATTGCAAGAGCATATTTTCTGGCAATCCATGAGTAGGACCTTTTAGAAGTAGTTTTTGAAATCTCATCTACGTCTCTTGAATAGGTTCACCATCAATCCTCTTGATATTTTGAATATTATCCCTCAACTTTACTATCTTCAAGGGAGAAAAGAATCTTTCATAAACACTTCTGGAGCTCCTTCCAAGAAGTGATAGAGTCACTTGGAAACTCGACCAACCACTTTGTTGCTTCCCCTACTATAGAGAAGGAAAACAAACGGAGCCAAATCGACTCTTGAGAGATGTTCTTGAAAGAAAATGGTCCACACACATCCACAAAATTTTGGATGTGATCATGAGGGTCCTCATGAGAAAGTCCCCCAAAAAAACCTTTCATTTGGAGTAGCTGAAGCATAGTCCCGGTCACATGGAAAATAGTGTTGCCCAAAGTTGGAGGCAAACGAATAGCACTGGCACTTCCCAATTTCTCTGCATTGACATCATTCAAGTCTACGATATCATCATTGTGTCCAATTTGACTCGCATTGATCCTGTTCAAACTCATTTCTTCACCTATTGAGAGCAATCACGATACAACACTTATTAGAAAATTATACTACAATCAAATTAGTTCACAAAAACACTTTAATAAAAAAATTCTAAACACTACTCCCCAACAGAGGCGCCATTTTTGGATAACGCTTAACTACACCATTTATAATTGAAAGTGTAGGTGGTCGCTAAAGAGTATAAACCCAGCGATTAGTTGGGGTCGATCCCACAAGGAGTGATACGGTAAATAATTCAAGTACAAAGTGTAGAATTACTCTAATCTCTTGTAGAAGTAAAGGGATACATGACATAAAATAAATCAATGAGTTTTAATAATTATAAATATTAAGCAAGTTTGGTAACTAATTGTTAACAGAAACAAGTAAGGCAGAATTTGAGCAACAATAAAGAGGGACTTAGGGTGTGTGAATTATTGACCACTAATTTCGCTTAATGGGTAATTAACAATTAATTTAAGTTGTTGCATCTCAATGGGTAGGATAGGTTCTGAAAATAATAGCTATCTCTCAATCAACTATCAAGTTTTGAGTGAGTTCTCTCAAACCTCAACAAGCTTCGCAATACAAAACAACTCAATTTCTTAACTTAACCCACTTTTTCAAGTTGGGTTGTAATGACATAAGCCAATACAATTGTCAATCATTTACTCTACTCTATGCATATTTTGCAAGAAAACATAGAGAGCTAGACTAGAACTAAATTCCCATATTTAGTTCATAGATTAAAAATATGAATAAATGATTGAACCCATTTTAAAACAACATTAAATATAGCAATCAAAAATACCCATAGGATAATCTATGTATTAAATTACATGATCACACACAAAAGGAAATGGGGTTTTGCCTAACATAGCAAAAAACAAGAAATCGTTACCAAAATGATGATCCATTGAATTGACAAAATCTCCAAAGCTTAAATGCTGAAAGTAAAATTTGAAACTCAAACCTTAATAATCTAAGCTCGATAATTCAAAATAATGTAAAGTATGTAAAACTCTCTCCAAAACTATGTTGGATCCATTTTCTCTCTCTCCAAAAATTAATTTATACATTTCCAAAAATTTCCCAAAGTTTCGATACGCGGGCTCACTTGGTGAAGTTTGTCAGGCTCGCCAATGGTTTCGATGATCCACTAACAAGTGTCTTCTCTCGCCCATTTGGTATGACTTCTGCACCCAACTATTCTGTAAACTTAGGCAAGGTGGGTCGAGCTTGTTGTTCCATTCAGCGTATTGCCGAACTGCTTATTCAATCGCCAAGTTGGCTTCGTTCCTGAGCTAATTCCCTGGATCATTTGGTGAGCTAGGAGCCCACTCGATGAATCTCCGAGTTACTTTTGCGAGCTCCAACTTTCCTTTTCTTAAGCTTTTTTATCCATCAAAACTTACACTTCAGTTGAGAAGTATAAACGATTGAAGTAAATTTATAGAACTCAACGTGAGTTAAGGTCGATCCCAGAAAGAATTTACTTACATAAATAGTTTCACTATCGTATTTATTCAAATGTTGTTATTATTTCCTAAAGAAAATGATTACGTAATGTACAATGGATTTAGTTTTAAGGTTCAAGTACTCAATATTGTTATAATATCCAAATTAACACAAGTAACAGGGTTTTATTCAAGGTTGTGATGATAAATGAATGAAACCAGGGTTGTGTTTTTTATGACCTTACATCTAGTGTTGATTCGTGAACAAGCTTTGGGTGATTGTTTCTTTGCAAACTATCAGTGAGTTAAATATATCTAACACCTCTTAGTCTTGTTAGATAACTCTCACTCAAATCCTTTCGATCTTTGAGTGTTATCAGATTTTACCCTCACATATTTTGGTGCCAAAATTCTCTTCTCTCGAACTCGATTTTTCACTCCAAACCAACAAACTAACTCGACTTGTTCTTAACCACCAATTTTCTCTCGAACAATTGATAGATACAAGCAAGTTCTAATTCGTGCACTCATTTGAAAGATTGAATAACAAAAGTATGAATCATAGTGTGCAATTAGGAATCACACTTTACTCGTTCTATGAATCTACCCTTCGATTACTGTCATAGTTCCCACAACCCTAGCTGTGGTGTTTAGCCACTCATGCTTTCAATTAAATATGCAAGACTAAGTATTGAATTCATTAAAAGAAATTACTTACGAAGAATGCAAATCCAAAGAAAACATGATATTCAAAACCAAATCAAACTTCAAGTCTCGATCCAATGATAATCGATAAAACCAAAAGTATCTAATAATAGGAAAGTAGTCTCTCATTCCAGATATGAAGAGATAATTCAAAAATACTACCTAATTAATTCAAATAGTCTGTCTAAAAAGACTCTTACTCTAAGTAGGACTGAATTGTCGAGACCTGTCACGGACAGTAAGACAATCCGTCAAGAGCTTCGTGGCCCATGAGGCTGTCCGTGGTCCTTACTTAGCTATACTAAAACATAGTTCATCAAAGCCTCTATACTGGACTCCTTCACGAACTTCAGGATGGACTGTGAAAGAGACCACGGTCCGCCATAGTCTCTGTGGTCCTTACTTGACAAAACTCAACTTGCCTTGCTGACACTACTTTCTCTTTACGACCTTTATCACATTCTGTAAAGAGGACCACGGCCTGTCTAGGGATCCGTGGTCTTCACTTAGAATTTGGTAATCGGCATCAAGATTTCCATACCCACTACTTCATCACCATAGGCATCATGATGGCTCATCATGAGGACAACAGTCTGTCTTGGACTCCATGGTGGTTCCTTCTATGCATTCATTTCACAACTCTTTTCCCACTTTCCTATGCAAGCGCAACCCTGTCTATACATTCAACTAACACATCAAATCTTACATAAATACACTTTAGTTATTGCGATATGCCTTAATTTTGAGCATCAATTTTGCCAAGATTTCACGGCCCAACAACTTCCTCAACTTAGAGCCATTGTATTTCCTTAAGGGATGGAAACAAAACATTTGACGCTCAAACACCCAAAAACATCTTACTATTATGCAGCAGCTAGCTCAACCACAATTTGTATCCAAAACCATCTATCTAACATGTACGGATTAATGTATGTCATCCTATTACTCACAGTCAACCATGCTTATGATCTTATACATTATCAGCCAACACGATTTTACTATCAAATGTAAACATAGTGTCCTCACATATGATAATTAGGACTAATTTCTACGCTCACGCTCTCAAAGAACTTCTAACCCTAGAAACAAAAATACCATATCCTTACCCTTGTTTTCTACACTCTATCTATCAAACAACTGGTATAGGATCATTGTACGACATTCTTAGGCTTGTAATATAGGCTCGGGCTAGGGAATGTAATTTTTAGTTTTGTGAGTGACTAACACCTTGGTTCTCCAAAGTTTCATTCGCACACAACTTTATATGAGCAATTCCCTCATTTTTCATTCAGTACATCCCAGTAGCCACACCTTTTTTCTTTTTCTTTTCCCTTCTTTTTATGCACATTTCTCCTTAGCAACCGAGTATTTAGATTTTATGATTTAAAGCTGACTGAGTGAACCTTCTTTTTATACTTTTCCTTTCTGTTCGGGGTGTAATCACCCTCAACTTAGGCTTTTGGCTTGAACAATGGCATCGTATCTTCAGAGACACAAGAATATGATATCAAATGGGTAAGACAAAATTAGTTTCAAGGCTCAAATAGAGCTCAAGGGTCATGCTTTTCATTTGGTGGTTTATTTTTTGCTATAAGTGGACTTAGAAAAAATGGCCAACTGATCACTTCCTATCCAGTTATTCTCAAATTCTAGCAAGACTACTCAGGCAAGTTCTAATTTCTGCACCTACTGTTAGACTTCATGAAAACCTCACACGCACATGACACATATCTACATTTTTCAGTTTCTTAGTTAACTAATTTATGTTTCAAGCTAGCAATGTTCAACTTGTGAGTATCTAGGATGTCATATAAAGAGCCTAACAGTAAAACTTTCAGGTTGACATATTTGTTAGTATTTCAAACACAACACGAGCTCAGATTGCTCCTACTAGCAAACGTTCACACCTCCAAACAGATAGAAATTTCACACAAAAAATTTAACACAAAAAGAGCCAACCTCTATGCATGGTAACACCTAATGGTAGGTGTTGACACCCCAATTTTGGACCTCCACAATATAAATTAATCATTTCGATATTCTTCAATTTCAAACGATTTAAAATAATTAGTTTTATAAAATTTCCAAAAAATAATAATCATAATAATATAGTTTGTAAATTATTTTAAATAGTTTTGTCACATTTTATAATTTTTAGATAATATATATGTTTTACATAATTATATATATATAATTAGAATATTTTATGATTATTCAAAAATCGTCTCAAAAAGATTTTGTTTTATCTAAATATTTGGTTGATTAGTTTAGTTATATAATAGTTAATATTTTAAATTATTTAGTTTATATATGAGTTAACTATTTTATTTTTTATTTTTTAAATTAAGAAGCTCGTTAATTAATTTTTTATAATTCATCCCATTTAGATTTAATCCGAAGTCTCAAATTAAATTCAATTTGGCAAGACCTTTATTTACGATTTTTAGCCATTCCCTTTCACATCCTTCTAAACCTTTTAAGAAAGACCAATATTGGGCCTTCTTGTCTCATTTATTTCAGCAACCAAACGGCCCATCATAATAATACAACAAAAACAAGCCCGACACCTCAACAACATTCCAATTTCAAATAGCCCACTCCAATAACCATTTCCCAGCCGACACCAATCCATTTCCCCGACCCGGCCCATTTTTCCCTTCACAAAAGGAACCCAGAAACGCCAACAACAGCTTCCAAACATCAATAATACACAACAATACAGCACGTACCAGACGCAACACCCAGACGACCCCTGTACACGCCTCGTCTCCTTTACGCGAGGGCAAGTTCACGAAAGCAGAAGCTTTCCATGTCTTCCTCCTCTGCCAGAGAAGCTCAAACAGCTTCGCAGCTGCCACAGCCACCTGAAATTTTATCCTTGCTCCGCGATTTTCATCTTTTGCTCGAATGGATGGGCACAATGTCGATCTCCAAGGAGAAAGAATCGATCGAAGTCGCTCGCGTTGACTCCACTTTTTATTTTATTTTGGCTGAAAATCTGAATTTCTAGTACAACAACAACTTTTCTCGTCCTTGGTAAGAAAAAAATTGAATTTGGAATAGGTTGGGGGATTTCGATTTTGCCCCTGTTCCTATCCAAAAATTCTTCATTCCCTCCCCCCCCCCCCAAATCTACCCTAATTCTCTTCTATATAACCCCTCTTTAGTCATTGTTAGGGGTTGGAGATTTTTCGGGTAAAATACAGAGAATAGTTTTAAGCAAAAAAAAATAGTTTAGATATACTCGAAATACTTTCCAGAATAGAGAACTTGCTCGGATTTTTGTTTAAGTTCCCTGTTCATTGTTCGTGTTTCGATTCTCGCAGTGGTAAAGTCGTCCTTAGATCAGTTGTCTTCGATTCGTTACCCCCAAAAAAGTAATACTCCGTTTCTGAGTTTGGTTTCTTTCGTCATGAACTAATAGTTGCATAGTTCCATGGTTTCATGTTATAATGTTCCTATTTAACTAATTTAAGAACTGTTTACTTTTTGATCGTTGCGAGTTATTCAAATGTTAGGATTTTGAGAACATCTTGACTTGGTGTCGGCTTTAATCAGTGTTGTAACTCATTTGTGATTCAAAATGTTGTTGTTTGATTTATCTAAAGTTCTAATGGTCCTGTCTGATGTTGAGTTATTTGCTCCATGTTAAGGTCTTTTTTCCCGCTAATATCTTTTATGATTGGCTTTGAGTCGTATTTCAATCTGAAAGTTTTGAATAGAGTTAGCTTGTTTTCTGAGTTTGATATATGGGAGGGCTTCCTCATTTCTTTTAAGCTAGCAATTCATGTGAATAGAACAATTTATTGTCCCATCTCCCTTTTTATGGTGTCTGCTCTTTCCATATTCAAAACTGAGTATCTTAGCCCATATGTTAGTCAATTGCGTCTCTAAAATCCTGCTTATGATAATATCAGTTATGTATTCTTTATTATCTTTCATGTCGGGTTAGCTTTTGATGAGTTTGTTTAAGGTAAAGCGTGTGAAAAATGATGTCGATAAGCCGTTTATTTCAAGCTACCCAAATTTGATTTCGTTTGTGGTTCTCTTTTCTCTTTAAAAAAAGTTCCTCCTGCTCCGGTAAGGTTCTATTCATGTAGTTTAGTCTCTTCACATGTGAATCATGTTAAGATGAATTTCTTAACAATTGTCCCTAAGTTAGTTTCGATTCAAAATATTTGTCTATCTCTTTCTTCCTTTCCCTGTTGTTTGAGGTCTCTTATTTTTGTCTTTCCTTCACAAATTTTTATCATCTCTTGCTTGATAATTTTTCTTGAATGAATTATTGGTTGCAGTTGAGGTACTAAAAATTTTAAGCCTCTTGCCATTTCTCTTCCTCCCTAGTTTTCTAGCCTATTTCGAGTTGCAAATTATTGCCTATGCTTTAGTTGATTATATATTGTGCTTTGTGTTCTCTAAAATTTATGTGTAGCCTTATTGTCTGATTAAGTATTCTAGGATTAGAATGAGGCATTAGTTATTTTCTGTCCTAATTAGTCCGAGTTGATCCATATTGTGTGATATTTTAAGTTTGAATATATAAATTGCTCTCAATATCTATTTTTGTCCATTCTGATACTGCCATATGTTAGTCTTATTCTTGTCCTCATGGCATATTGACAACATAAAAAAATGTTTATTGATGTTTTTTCTATGGCAGTAGCTTGCTAGCTTGTTCTAGTGTTACTATTTAATGAAAACTTTTAGTATTTTGATTAAAAGTTGTCGACTTAGTTATCGTTTTTAAAACTAGTAGCATGCATTTATTATCTCTTACTTATTCGGTTGTTTAGTCATTTGGGTGTGATTGTCTCTTTTCCCTATTTGTATGTATGTTACCAAGCTGTCACACTGATATGTTTAGCGTCTCTCTTGTCCACTTCTTCAAATTTTGTTGTTTTCCAGTATACTTCTTTATGATTTCCTTTATCGGATTATTTGTTAGCTTTCTCGAGTCAAGGTGTATATATTTTATAATTTGACACTTTTTTTCTATCTATATTAGAGTGTGTATTAATCCTTTGCCTTTTTCTTTCGTTGCATGCAAAATTTGTCCGAGTTCAGTATGAACTCATCCTCCTCTACATTTCGAGAGAGCCGTAAAGGCTCCAAATTCCCTCTATCGAGTCAGCCAACAAGAAAATATGAAGAACAGGTCCCTCAAAAATTGACGAATAAGAATTGGAGTCGATACATCAAGAATATACAACAATATACACTAAGTATAGATGTTGTGTATTGAGACAGAACGGGGACCAAAAGTCTATCTCTTTACCCTAAGTTGTATTTTGTTGTTTTGGGCCTAAACCCTTGTCATTTTAATTGTTATTATTGTGTTATTTTAGGATAGGTGGAAGAATTGGGCCTAAGACCCAAATAGAAAATATTTATATTCTGTTAGAATAGGACATGTATAAATGACTTTAATGTGCCAAAGGCCCAAAACTGAAATTAGGCCCAAGTACTGGCCCAAGTGGACAGGAAAACCAGAATTGGACCCAAGTCTCTCTCTTTCTTTTATTTTGTTTGTTTATTTGTTAATAATTATTATCGATTTTAAGGTTTCAAAAATTCAAACCCCCAGAAGACACTCATTTTGAATTAACTACTTAACTAAATTATTCATATTTCACTTGATTTAAAAGATAATTTTGCTAGAGATTCAACTTAGGTAATATCCCAACTTTCCCCATTTTCCCCTTTCAGAATGACCTCAACTATAAAAATGGTTCAATCTTTCAATTCGAGCTAAGTCAAATTATTTTTCATCCAAATAGTTAATTTTCAGATAACCGTGTGTTAGTGGGCATTTCGGGTGCTTTCAAACCCTTTCCGAAATGCTTATATGAACCTCGAACCCCCTTTAAATATTTTCATTAGATTTGTTGTAAATCTTTCAAAAAATATAGTTTTCTTAATTTTACTTCAAAAATTAAGTGGCGACTCTTAAAACCAGTCTAACTTTATTTTTAAATAAAACAGAATGACGACTCTGCTGGGGACTTGAATGGTTCTAACCTTAAAATTAATTTATTTGGATATGTGTTTTAACTGTTTACTTGTTTAATTTATCGTATATATAAAATTGTGACTTTCACGGCATCCCATTCCGCCTAATGGCAAATAGATTGCATTAGGAAAAATGCGATTAGGTAACTTACCCCGACTGTTCTTCAGAAAAACACAAGTTGAATTCATTTGAACTAATAAACAAATAGCTGGTTTGTGGTCATCCAACTTCGTTTATTAGACTTTAACCTGTCGTTTGTCCGACTCGGGTAACCGTCATTTCTAAACCAATTCTAGTCAACCTAGAGTAGAGCATAACCAAATACAAATCTACGCATTAGCCTAAGACGACTTAATACCCAAGGCGTATTAAGTCCACTAGTAAAATCACCAAAAATCATGTCCAAGGTCCACAACCTAACGGCATATCATATTACTTGACATTTGAAAGATGTATATGTGGAAACCTACTTGTTGCCTATTTGGGGGGAAATCTTATTCAAGTTCTATTTTGTAGGTATGGATCGTTGTCGCAAATTCGACATGGTAGTGAAAGCCCCAGCTTTGCTCAAGTTATGGTACAACGACCTTAACATATTTCACAAAAGGGACGTCAATAAATATGTAGGGGGTCTAACAGAGCTCATCAACATGGTTGGGTGGCCCGAACTAATTGAAATCCTCACTGGTTATTGGGATAATGAGAGAATGGTGTTCCGATTTAGGACCATGTAAATCACCCTGACAATTGAGGAAATTCGGGATCGCATAGACACGATGGATACTGTGCTTGATAGAAGAGTAAGAAAATAGGAAAACATCCTAATCATTAACAAGCCTACTGTCGATGATATTATAAATTGGCTTGGATTAAGAAAGGATTATGCCCACTGGGCCGAAGGTTCGAGTGTTGCTTTCAAGGATCTCTACATTAGATTCGGGCATGCAAGCTTTTATGCGAACTACAACCAAGAGTTTAGGGTTACTTTCAGAGAATGGGACGAGATTAGACCCTTAGCATTCACTATCGCGTTGTTGGGCACTATGTTTTTTCCATACGGCCCGAGCCTCAGTATCAACACTTGAATATTTATGCTTTCACACACTTTGTTCCACGACTATGAGAACCAGAAGCAGGTGAAATATTATTCCATCGTGCCAGTCATCTTATCCGATATGTATCGTGCTCTAGGTAGGTGTAAGGAAGGACATCGTTACTTTCAGGGTTGTAATGTCCTTCTCCAGTGGTGGATAATGAGTCACTTGGTGAAGAGACACAGGACGCAACAAGTACATACCCTCGATTAACATAATGCTCTTAAGAATTTGAACGACATGCTATTCTGGGCGGATTTAGAAAATAGGAGAACTAGAGAAAGATGGGTTCAGATTTTCTCCGAGCTAAGAGAAGAAGATATTCAGTGGATGTTCAACCGCTTCATCTCAAAAGATGTCGTAGTAAGGGGTGACAGACAACTCGTACTTCCTCTACCGAGTATTCAGGGTATCCACCCTTATGCACCCATCCGGGTCCTGAGGCAGTTTGGAAGAAGACAAACTACACCTCCAAACACATACTACCGTATCTATGTGTTCAACATCGGGGATGATAGACTGCCCGAGGCTTCAGAGATGCTGAGAGAATGGAAAAAAGCAGTGTGAATGAAAGAAGGCACCATCGCTATGGACCGATTTAATGCTGGATACGATGAAACTTACAAAGGTTGGTTAAGAGGAAATTTGCAAGGCATCTCCTTCCCAGTTCCGAAAGTCTACCGCAGTGTGGAGGACAAAGAGTCCAAGACTTTGATAGAGTTAAGAGAGGATAAAAAGGAAGCTCAGCAAATGTATAGTGAACTCCTCTGGAAACAAGACGCCCTCGAGGGTATAGCTCAAGAATTAGAAAGATTAAGGGACGATTTGGGAGAGATCAACATATGGATTGAAGATAAGAAAGGAGAAGTGCGGTTTAAATATTAGGAAGAGAAGGGGCATCGGCTTGATGGATACCTGTTGATGATCTAGCACAGTCTTCAAGACCACATGGGACAAAATAAGAGAAGCAGAACAGAAGCGGGGGCCTCAGGAACCCTTAGTAGATTTCGCCCCTGTGTGGGTTTTTCTATGTGTATTTGTTGTTATTTTCCCCTGCGTGGCATGCCTTTCTTGTATTTTGGTACTCCTTTCAAAGGACCCCTGTGTGGACCCTTCCTTTTGTATTTCCCGTTTATTCCCTAGTGCTTATTTTCTCTTTTTTTAACATTCTTTTATGTATGCGAAATTTGAGTTGGGATAACAAAATGGTTTAGTTCCACACATACATCATTCAAATGCGCTAGGCCTACCCTTGGCATAAAAGGGCCCCTTACGTGTTTAGGACATGCATTAGCCGCTTGTGTTCTTAACTGTTTACGTGATATTGTTGCTTTGAGTGAGTATATTTTAGCCCACTCCTTTGCAAACATTTTTGAAAAATCTCCACAATACGGATACAAGTCACTACCCCAAAACGTCCGACCAAAATTTCCTGAGTCTTGAGTTTTTCAGCGAAAAATAAAATCCTACTGCCAAATCCTAAGACATTACTCTATCATCTCAGGAAATGTAAAATTGCAACTAAGATGGAAAAAGGCAAGAGAATCGACATAGAGCTAACTGAGGAGGATTTGATGATGGAATTGCAGTGGCTCAGACAGGAGATCCAAGAAACCAAAGAAAGGAGAATAGAAGTGGAGATCACCACCGCGGTCATTCAAGCCGCAAATGTAGCACCAGACGAGGATTTGGCGATTAAGATGGCAAGGTATGCTACCACGAATGAAGAGACAACCATTGCATGGAAGGAAAATGATGTCTTCAACAATGATATAACCATGACGCTTCGGAAGCTACGTGGAAAGTACTCTTTCTTCAACCAAGAGGCCACCATTAATGGTCCCGAAGGCACTGGACCCAAAGTTGTTGAAGAAGAACCTAATGAGGAAATTGTCTATAGACCTCCTTTCCAGGGACGTTGGAAGAAGGGAATGAGAAAATCACCCTCGAAGCATATCTGCAGGAATATAGTGTGGGAGCAAAACTCGTTCCATGTGCTCTCATCCACAAGCGACTTCTGGCTAAACGCATCCTGAAACCCCTCAGGGGAACGACTTTTGAGGTTGAATCGGGGGACGTACATAAGATATATGTGTATTATCCAGACCAAAATGGGGATACAACAGAAGAATGTGTGGAGCTTAAGGCCATGATCCGCAACCTGATCAAGATTGGGAGAATCCCCTATATGTGGGGTGATAACACTATCGTTACCTGTGACCAGCTGGAGCCCAACATACCCGTCAAGAGCATGTTATGTTCTACTGTCACTCCTTCACTCCTTTCAAGAGAACGAAGTTACATATCTATATGCAATTGGTTTGAAGGGGGGTATTCTCCCCTATCAAAAGGGATGAGGAAACATTTGATCTCATTGGAATCGAAATTTCAAAACCTTGCCCTTATCACGATACCATTTATCACAACATTAGAAGGTGCCTCAGGTTTTGCTATGATCTGGAGTCCCTAATCAAAAAGGGAAGGATCCAAGTTGAGTTTACGCCCCGTGATTAATGCAGCAGTCAGAAGAAGAAGCTTTGACGAAGGCATCATCTATCTTTTAGAAGCTTTATTGTATGTCTTTTTTTTTTTTACTTTCCTTATAATCTTCAAGAAATGAATGAATGAAAATAAGAATATCCTTTCGTATTCGAACTACATAGGGCCTGAGTTATCCTTTGGAGATACGTAGGCAGCCTTTCAAGGCCCGGCCCTTATCTTTTAAAATTTTCTTTTCCCCCTTTCATTCTACAAGGAAACATTGAATTCATATCAACAGATGTTGGGAGATGCAGCAAGAAGACCTTAGCACAACGCAATTTAACCTTTCTGAGTCACTAGCCTCAAAATAAAACGAGTAAATTCTTGCTTGTTCAAAAATCAATCCCTATTTTTGTGGGTTAAGATGTCTTCAAACAAAGCAACTCTTATGTGTTCATATGCTTTCTATGTGATATTTTGCATTACTTAGCCTGAACTAAAACTTAATAAATTTGCCTTTGAGTTGTTTTTTTTTTCAGAAGTAGTTAGAACTGATCTGTGTCAATAAGTTAGCTGAACACCCTTATTTTACAAGATCAAAAGGCCCTACAGATTCCCTCCCCAGTAAAAGTTTTTGAAAGGGCAAGTCAACAATGGGCGATAACGTTGAGGATACCGGCTTAACATATGTTATTGTGGTTCAGCCCATCATTGCCGATCAGAACGAGTTAATCATGCAGTTAATGCAACAGATCGCTGAGATGCGGGTCGAAATGCAGAGAAGGCAAGATTTGCCTAATCCAGATTTTGCTTTCAATGCTTCGGCGGATGGAAGGCCTCCACTTCACTTTCCTCCTTCAAGTGTGAAACATTCTCAAAACCCACCCTCCAGTCCTGCTCATAACCCCTCAATCACGACCTAACCCCTAAAAATCCCCATTATGCCTCCGCCTCTTATCATACACCACCCCTCCTCAAAATACCAACCTCCAAGTGCCACTTCCTCCCCAAAATCCCAACATCCAAACTGGTCCACCCTCTCAAAACCAAAACGTTAACAATTCGCAAACTTCCCTCCATCACCAAAATGAACATACCAACCCCCAGACTTTTCCTCAAAACTACCAAGGCATTCAAAATACCCAAATTCCCTCCATTACTCCACCCCTACCTCAAAAATCCACTTTCCAAATCCTGGTCCCAAATGAGCATGACGCCAATGGTTCTGAACTCGACCACTATGAAGAACGATAGAGAGAGTGGAGGTCGAAGGAAGAGGCTGCCAAGCTGGATATTAAGGAAGAGATCTGAAATACCATGAAAGAGTTGTAGTGTATTCCTGAAGTCGCTAGTTTGATCAGGATTTATGCATTCATCCAAATTTGGACTTTTCGAAATGGTTCAAGGTGCTAAAATTCAATGTTTTCAGAGAAATAGGGCCTACTGTAACCTGCTCGTGGGAGTTGGAAGAGATGAAGTTTTACTGATGTGGTTTTTTAGCTGAAGTCTGAGTGGAGAGGCTTTGGAATGGTTTACATATCATGAAACAAGACAGTGTCCTATCTTGAATAGTCTAGCTAAGGACTTTATCAAACGATTCACATACAATGTGGAGATCATTCTTGATCGTTATTCCTTAGAAAAATGAAGCAGAAATCAAATGAAAGTTAAGAGAATTTGCATACAGATGGAGAAAGGAGGCAACTAGAGTTCGGCCTCCTATGTCTAAGAAGGAAATTGTCGAAGTATTTATGCAGGTTCAAGGGCCCGAGTATTATCATAGAATCATGTTGCTCGTTGGAGTAAAGTTTACTGAGATAGTCAAAGTAGGTGAGACTATCAAAGATGGATTAAGAATCGGGAAGATTTCCCGTGTTGCTGCCTCGCCTGGATCATCGGGTTTGTTGAAGAAGAAAAGAGAAGATGTGTCCTATATCTCTTATGAGGGGAAGAAAACCCCAAGGAAATCCTCATCATACCAAGGTCGTTCTCGACCTTCACAAAGTTCATACCCGGCTTGTTATGTACATGTTGATTACCAAAATACCCCTCGCCCAGTTACCAAAGTCCCCCCAGTTACCAAAATGCCCATCCCCCTAGTTATCAAAATACTTCCCCTCCTATCTACCAAACTTCCCCTCCAGTTTACCAAACTCCATCTCATCACTATCGAAGCGCCGCCCCCAATTTTTCCATTATTTAAGAAAATTACCAAATGCCTCCCCCAATGTACCAAACCCCAGCTCCACTTTACCAAAATACTCCCCCGAACTACCAAGCTCCATAGCCAAATTACCAAACCAACTCATATACAAGATATCAATCCCCCCGTCCTAACGCTCCAAATTATTGTCAAATTCCTCCTTATCAACAAGGCAATTACAATTCTCCCCATCCTAGATTTGAGAAGAAACCCGCTAGAATTTTCACTCTGCTCATTGAAAATCGAACAAAGTTGTTCGAGCGATTAACTGCGGCAGGATATATTCATCCAGTGAAGTCCAAGCCGGTTGACACTAGCTCAAGGTTTTACAGACCTGATCAGAGGTGCCCATATCACTCCAACGGTGTTGAACATAATATCGAGGACTGTATCAACCTAAAGTATAAGATCCAAGACCTGATTGACCAGAATGTTGTCTCTCTCCAGACAGTCATGCCCAATGTCAATAGTAATCCTTTGCCAAATCATGGAGGTGTCACTATCAATATAATAGAGACAGATGTTGATTTGTGCGTAACACATGCGATAGTTCTGATTGCTACTGATGAGCTGGAAAGTGTTGTAGCTTCGTTGAGCATTAGAGAGAAGAAAGAGTTTCTGATTCTGACACACGAGAAGGTTATTGCCTTGGTGCCAAGAAAAACCCTTGCCCAACCAAAGTTTGTGATTGAAATGGCTGCCACTCAAGGCATGACCAGATCCGGTAGATGTTACACACTGGAAGAGTTGGCTCAAGGAGGGAAGAAAAAGGACCAAACAAAAAGGCCTATCAGTGAAGCCGAGGCCGAGGAGTTCTGGAGAAAAATGCAGCCGAAAGATTATTCGATTGTGAAGCATTTGGAGAAGACGCCAGTTTAGATTTATGTATGGGCCTTGTTGATGATTTTGCAAAAGCATAGGCAGACTCTGATGAGGGCTTTGGATGATACCTATGTGTCTGTGGGTACTAACAGTGACAATCTAGCAGCCATGATAAACCAGGTCATTCGAGGACATCGAATCAGTTTCTATGACAAAGAGCTTCCCTTTCAAGGCAGGATGCACAATAAAGCTCTACACGTCAGCATCAAATGTCGAGACAAAATTATAAATCATTTTTTGGTCGATTATGGGTCCAGTCTCAACATCTGCCCACTTTCGACTCTCAAGCAGCTGAAATTCCACTTGGAAAAGGTTCAACAAAACCAGGTCAATGTGATAGCTTTCGATGGACTGCAGAGAGACAGGATAGGGGCAGTAAACTTGGGAATTCAGATGGGTCCTACAAAGTGTAATGTGGAGTTCCTGGTGTTGGATATCAACACCAGTTACAACCTACTTTTGGGAAGATTGTTTATCCACATGGTTGGGGTTGTGCCTTCTACCCTTCATCAACTAATGAAATTGATTTGGAAGGACTAGGAATTGGTCATTTATGGAAAGGGAGTCATTCCAATGGATATGCGCCAATCGTTGATGAGGTCTCCTGAGATTTTGATTTCTACACGGTGGAGCTGGTAATGCCACCTATGATGATTTGGCTCCACAGCCCTCTATGCCTTCTGTGTACAAGATAATTGCTATTGTTATGCTCTGGAGTGGTTTCAAACCATGTTTCGGATTGGGGAACCACTTTCAAGGAATTGTCGAGCCTATTCAGATTCCCGCCAAAGGAGCAAAGTTCGGTTTGGGATATGTCCCAACAAATGACGAAGCAGAGATGAAGAACAAGAGCATTGATCAAGCATTGGCCAGGCCAATTCTTCATCTGTACCATTCATTCCCGGTGCAAGAATATGTCAATGATGGTGGTCTCGAGGAAGGAAGGAAGGAATCTGGGGCCTTTTTGAGGAGATTGATGCGGTCATCAACAAAGAGGCTAGGACATCGGGTATCTGTGATGTAGAATCTGAGGAGCAATTGAAAATTAGGACCTTCATGCCACTCCTGATTCCCCGTGTAGCTTGGTAGAAAAGAATGTATGTATGTTTGTTTTTAAAATCGATGGTAGTTCGAAAGAGGCGCAAGACCCACCCTTAATGCAGTTTTTACTTTTTTGAGTTTTTTAATTCCCCTGTGATGTTTAAAAAGGCGAAATGGCCCTTAGCCATGGCTAAAGTTTTTACTTGTCTTTCAATTTAAATGAAAGCCTCTTTTATCAAAAAATTGTTACTTATCTGTTTTTATTTTACTTTCCTAACTTTGTTTGTTTATGATTTCAGTAATATTAATTTAAAACCTACCAATATCATGTCATGTCATGAACCGAGTGAACGAAATGGGGTAGGTGATGACGAATGCGAGGAATACGAAGAAGAAAATGAGGTACCCGAATATGTTGCTGAAGAGTTTCGACAATTTGAGAATCAACACAAATCAAATTTGGAAGAAACTGAGATTGTGAATCTCGGAGATAAGGAGCATGTCAAAGAAGTAAGAATCAGCGTCCATCTGACTGAAACTCAAAGAAGAGACCTGGTTCGTCTGCTCAGATAATACATCGATGTATTTGCCTAGTCTTATAGAGATATGTCGGGGCTAAGTACAAACATGGTGTCTCAGAAATTGCCGATCAACCAAGATTTCAGTCCGATAAAACAGAAAACCCGAAAGTTTAAGCCTGAGTTGAGTTTAAAGATCAAAGAGGAGATTACCAAGCAAATTGAGTCTCAAGTAGTGAAAGTGACACAATATCCAACTTTGTTAGCCAACGTTGTCCCGATTGTCAAGAAAGACGGAAAGATCAGAATTTGCGTTGACTACAGAGATCTCAACAAAGCAAGCCCAAAAGATAATTTTTCATTACCAATGTAGACACGTAATTTTTGACCGAACCTAAACTTTTACACCATTTTTAGAGTTAAAATATTTTAAAATTTTAAATTAATATTTTTTACTTTTATCTTATTTTATTAAGTTTATTTTAAAAGATTTGAAAACAACAAAAAAAACTATATGTTTTGTTTTAATTTAAATTTAACAAATAAGCTAGCATTTCTTATTTTTAATTAATTATTTAACTTATCTTATATTTAGCTATTAGTTCAAGAAAGTAAGTTAATATTTTTTATATAATTTAATTTAAAAACAATTACTAACTTAACTAACCCATAAACCTTATTAATCTACCCATTTTCATCACACCTTAATCCCCCACTTCCTCAACTCACCCTCACAAGAGACACACGACACACATAACACACCCATATATCCTATAAATATACTACAACAACACAGAAGACGGAGGGACTAGCATCAGAAAAACAAAAAAAAATAGATACACAAAAAAGCAGCATTACACTACTAAAAAAACCACAATCTGCATATACAAAAAACCAAAAAAGCAGAAAGAGGAAAAAAAGAACACTTCTACTACTATACAGTCACCCAAAAAACACAACACACATGGAAACAAAATAATCCGAAAATACACATCTTTGTTTTATTCTTCTTTTAAAAATTCATCAACACATTCACATCTTTTTTTCCTTACCCATTTTTTTCATATCAACACAAACACATATACCATCACAAACAACCTACAAAAGTTTGTGGGTGTTCTAATCGAGCTTCGATTAAGATTTTGCGGTATTCAACTTTATCTTATTTCTTTATTTAATTTATTCATGGAATTTGATGTAATTTTATGACAAGTTTTAATATAATTGGTTTCATTCATGAATTTGATAGAAATAATTCATTTGTTAGTTGTTATATCTCTATTTCATGAATGAAGGTAGCTTTAATTGATGATTTTTTTTATATATATTTATTTTTATTTGTTAGTTGTGATCTCTTAAAAATGAATGGGTCATAACATTGTTCTTGTCTTGATTTAGATAATAATGATAAAGTAGGTATAGTTAGGCTAAAAAATAAATATATAATAAATTATTGTTGTTTTATTTTATGAAACAAAAAATGAGATATATTTTTCTACAATTCGGTATTGTTTTCTTTGATTAGAGAGTGTACACTTAATTTTGACATCAACTTTAAGAAATTGCAAAAAAATAAAAACATATGAAAAAATGATCAAAATATTTATTCTAGAAGTTTAGTATTTTACTTTATTTGGTTTTTTTAGGAATACATATTTTCTTTTAATGTTAGATCGAACACTAAAACAAATAAAAAAATATTTGTTTCAATTAAGAATGTGGTTACACATCTTTTTTGAAACATTGAAATAAACTCAAAGATGCGGTGATACACCTTGTCCACTAATATAATTAGTTTTTATTAATTTAAGGTAGTGACTTATAGAAAATAAGGTTATTAAGTGTGATGTAAAGAAGACAATTATGTCTCTAAAATGTCAAGATCGAGAATGCAGTTAAGCATCCACTTTAAGACTAATAAAAATTCAACAATTAAAACATGCGAGCAAACCATGGCCTGAAATAATATATCCAAGAATATTTTAAAGTAGGTAGAAGTCAATAAAAACGATCGTGCTAGAACCACGAAACTCGAGGGACGCTTAATACCTTTCCCTCGATCAACAGAATTTCTTACCCAAATTTCTCGCTCGTAGACCAAATAAAGAGTCATTTTCTTTTAATTAGGGATTAAACAAAAAGGTGACTTGGAAAATCATAACTCAATTCAAGTGGCGATTCCGAAAAATAAAGTAAATCCTTAATCAATACCATCACTTAAATTGGAAAAACCCTCACCGCCGCCGTGCACAAAAAGGGGTGTGACATCTCTGGCGACTCTGCTGGGGACTAACCAAAATTAAAGCTTTAATATATTGACTTTTACTTGATCTTATTGTTATTTGTTGGATATATAATGTATGACAGCCTAATTGTTGCTCATTTATTAATTTGATGTTGTTGAATTGTATTAAATTGTCTTCATTTGCACATCTATTTTAAATCTTTGAATACACTTACTTAACACACGTTCACTGGAATGCAATTATGCATCCTACTTTTCCTTGAGATAAAGCTGGAGTGTTTTGACATCCAGTGAAGGATATTTAGTCACATATGTTAGGCGGGATTGGATCAACAATTAAGTCGAAATAACGCTATTACCGATAAGTTGCCCCTCCTTGGCTCGAGTTGTCCACTCGAGTAAGCCAGTCTAAACACTAATCTCTTTAGGTTTAAGCCTATTAAACTTGGTATACAGACATGATTATCCCTAGTAGGCTCCGCTTATTTGCATCATTTGTATTTTACTTAGTAGACTTGAACAAGAATTGAGTTTGTCTATGACATGTATCCCTCTCTTACTTGATCGCTTAGATCATTTTATATGCTACATGCAAATGCAATTTTTTTTAGAAAATATCTATAAGTTGACTCATTTGAGTGTGACTAGTGAAGAAAATAATTATATATAAAAAAAAAAATTCTTATTTTAGAAGATATTATACCTTTCTAGAAAATTAAATGAAAGATTTTTCACTATTTAATCAAAATTACAAAAAAAAAAAAAAAATTCCTTTTGTACAGTTATTAAAAAAAATCAAAATATTTTACTTTCATAATACTTTAAAAATTGCATTTTATCATAAAGAAGGTTTAATATGTCAAAGTTGTTTTTTTCCTGTCCAATTTGAACGAACTACGCACACCTGATTCTCACCTCAATGAGATACGTAAGCAACCCTTTTTGGGTTTGGTGATCTTTATTCAAAAATAAAATAAAAAATCTTTTTTCAAAAATTCAAAAAAAAAAATGAAAAATAAGAAGCTATAATCTTTATCAAAAATAAGTTTTTATTAATTTTCTTTTAATAATTCAAATAAGAAAAACTAAAGGATTTTATCTCAAAGCTCTAAAAAAAGCTCAGTTATTGAGTTTTTGAAAAAATATGCAAAGATCTTAGTTATATTCGCAAGCGTGTTACGTACGCAATCTCAAACGGATTTGATCAATGCATTATTAAATCATTTTTAAAAAAAAACAACTTATAACAGAAGAAGGTCTAACCATAACAAGAATTATTATCCTTGCACAGTTTAATTAAGGTGTTTGATTTGTGGTTAAGCTGGCATCTCATCCCTACAATACAAGGTCAAAAGGGAAAAAGAAAATGACTCACAAAGACGAAAATGAGTCGAACAATGATGAGGTCCAGAACCAGATGATGTCACAAGAAATAGTATCAGCCGAAGAGATAAGGATACTAAGACAACAAATGACGGATATGTACGAAGCTTGGATGAGTGGACAAGCTCCACCACCTTCAATCTGTGACTATCTAAATACAAATATGTCACCCCCTGTCCAAGTAATGATAAGTAATCCAATTTATCCACCTGGATTCGATCCTTATGCTAACGCATCCAACGTAGTTGGAACTTTTACGGTGCACCCTTTGAGTACACCTATGACAAGTAATCCACTATTCATTCCAACTGCGCCGTCGTTCAACAACCAAAATGGAGCCAAAATCTAACAACGATCCTCCACCTAAAGTTCAATATGATCGAGATTATACTCCTGAATTGACTTTTAAAATTCCAAGCTCTTACCCTCACACTCATCAGTATAGTTCCCATGTTGAGGCTGAAAAAGCTGTTAAGAATGAGGAACATGAAGAAATGGCTAGAAAAATGAATAGTTTGGAACAGAGTATAAGAGATATGCAAGGATTGGGAGGTCACAAAAGTGTTTCATTCAATGATTTGTGCATGTTTCCCCACGTTCATCTACCCATCGGTTTTAAAACTCCAAAGTTCGAAAAATATGATGGACATGAAGATCATGTAGCTCATTTAAAGAGATATTGTAATCAACTGAGAGGGGCTGGAAGAAAAGAAGAATTTCTCATGGCTTATTTTGGGGAAAGTTTGATGGAAATTTCCTCAGAATGGTTCATAGATCAAGATACTACTAACTGACATACATGGGATGATTTGGCTTGATGTTTTGTTCAACAATTTCAATATAACATTGATATAGTTCCAGATCATACTTCACTTGTCAACATGAGGAAGAAGACCACCAAATTTTTTTGTGAATATGCTATTAGGTGGAGGGAGCAAGCTGCTGGGGTTAAGCCACCAATGAAAGAGTCTGAAATGGTTGATGTTTTCCTTCAAGCACAAGAACCAGACTACTTTCATTATTTACTTTCCATTGTTGGAAAAATATTCATTGAAGTTATTAAGATTGGTGAAAAGGTAGAGAATAGCATCAAGTCTGGAAAAATTGTAAGTCAACCTGCCTTGAAAGCCACAACACAAATGATTAAAAATGGATCAGGAAATCTTGGAGGAAAGAAAATGAAGGAGGATATAGCAAATGTTGTGTCAGACACACAAAAAAGTCCAAGGGATCCACTTTATCAATATGCACCACCTCAATTTCATCAGTATCTCCCTATGAAAGATACACAATACTCTATTGTCCCACCTCAATATGTAGTTTATGGTGCACAACCATATGTATATCCACCAAACTATCCTTAATGGAAAGCGCCAACAAATCAAAATGTTCGTCCTTCTTCTCAAAAATTTTGAGTACCTTATAATCTATGTCCAAGACAGGGATTTGAAGGAGGTCAAAGACCTATGAACAATTTCACACAAATTGGAGAGTCTTACACAAGTGTATTTGAGAAATTGAAGCGTTTAAATATGATAGAGCCATTTCCTCAAAATTACGTGGATCCACATGCAAAAGGTTTCAATCCTACAATACGGTGTGCATACCATTCTGATGCTCCAGGGCACAGTACTGAAGATTGTCAAAATTTAGAAAGAAAGGTGGAAGAGATGATTCAAACAAAGATGATTATGGTTCAAAATGATGACCCCCCAAATGTTACCAAGAATCCTCTACCGGTGCATAATGATGTACACTTCATCAAGAAGGTTGAAAGTTTGACAAAGATAAAGTTTAGATTGATTGGACAAATCAAGCCATTTAATCTAAAATTGCATGTCATGATCATTAGAATTGACCACCACTATCAATGGAGTCCATTTATTTTTATTTATTATTATTTTATTTTTTTCTTCTCAAAAAGTCAAATATTATTTCTTCTTATTTTCTGTCGCTCAATTCAATCTTGAGTCGGTCTTCACTAAGCAAGTAGGAAGTGATGTCAAAATTTCTATCATCTCTTCAATTGCACAAAATAAAGTTTAGTCAGCACATCCATCATGACATGATTCAATAAATAGTGATGTGCATAGTAACTTGTCCATAATTGACAATTTCTATTAAACAAAATTCAATTATTGTTGAAGGGTGGAAACAATATGACAAATCTGAAGTTTGAAGTTCTAAACAATTAGAGTTGTTTTCAAGATTATCAAGGTGGGTTGACTAGCAAACGGAAATAGTTTGCCCCAACTGATATGGTTCAACATTGCAATAACAGGAGTAATCATCTTCAAAGCCAATGCCACAAACCGACCACCACCAAAGAAAAAAAAGAAAAAAATAACTCAATTTTTTTCCCAAACAAGTAAAATGTTGCTGCTGACATAAAGGTTATCTTGAAACATCAAATTTGAAAATTATTGCAAGAAAAGAAAATTCATGGATCACATTTGTTTTTTCTTTTTTTTTCTGCTAAGATAATCATTTCCTAGTCTAAGACGTTTACTTTTTTTTTCCATTCTCTTTTAGAATAAATGCTTCTGAACATTATTTTTTTCTTTCTCATGGGATATATACACTTTTTAGTTTGAGACATTTATTATTTTAAAGCTTACCATTACTAATTACTCACAAAACTTTTCTGGTGCAAACTGGGACAAAAAAGAAATGTTGTGATGATTCCATTTGATGATTCTATATAGCAGGACCTTTCTCATAATGGGATTAGCAGGACCCTACTCATAATGGGACTTAGATTAGCAGGACCCTCCTCACAATGGGATTAGCAGGACCCTCCTACATAATGAGATTTAAATTAGCAGGACCCTCCGACATAATGAGATTTAGATTAGCAGGGCCCTCCTCATAATGGGATTATCAGGACCGTCCTCACAATGAGACTAGCAGGACCCTCCTCATAATGGGATTAACAGGACCCTCCTCATAATGAGACTAGCAGGACCCTCCTCATAATGGGACTTAGATTAGCTGGACCTTTCCCATAATGGGACTTAGATTAGAAGGACCCTCCTCATAATAGGATTTAGTTTAGCAAGACCCTTTTCATAATGGGATTTACTTTAGCAGGACCCTCCTCATAATGGGATTATTAGGACCTTCCTCATAATAGGACTTAGATTAGCAGGACCCTCCTCACAATGGGATTAGCAGGACCCTCTTCGCAATGGGATTAATAGGACCCTCCTACATAATGGGATTTAGATTAGCAGGACCCTCCTGGACAATGGGATTAGTAGGATTCTCCTACATAATGAGTTTTAGATTAGCATGACCATCCTACATAATGAGATTTAGATTAGCAGGACCTCCTCATAATGGGACATAGAGTAGCAGGACCCTCATAAACAATGGGAATTAGAGTAGCAGGACCCTCCTAAAAAATGGGAATTAGAGTAGCAGGACCCTCCTAAACAATGGAAATTGGCATAGCATGACCCTTCTAAACAATGGGAATTAGCATAGCAGGACCCTCCTAAACAATGGGAATTAGCGTAGCAAGACTCTCCTAAACAATGGCAATTAGAGTAGCAGGACCCTCCTAAACAATGAGAATTAGCGTAGCAGCACCCTCCTAAACAATGAGAATTAGAGTAGCAGGACCCTCTTAAACAATGGGAATTAGCGTAGCAGGACCCTCCTGGACAATGGGATTAGTAGGACCATCCTAAATAATATGATTTGGTTACTTTCTTCTAGGATAAACACTTCCTAGTCTGAATTTATTTATTTTAAAAAAAATTATCTGCTAATAACTCACAAAAATTTCCAGTGAAAACTGGGGCAAAATTTTTTGTGTATTTCTTTTGTTTGTGATGGTTTTCAGGTTTCTTCAAGTGAAACATTGATTTGAAATTCAGGAACAAAGGTTCAACTCTTTTCAAAATAATCAATCCCATGATAGCCACAATTAGCTTCTTCAATGCATATAGCCACCTGACTTCATGACATCTATTTCTATTCAGCTTCTAATCAAGAAAACATGCAGTCATTCAAGAGCATTTTCAAATTGTCATTTTGAAGAGTGCCAAAAACTCACTCTAAGTGGCAAGTTAAGCCTCAAATCTATTCAAGATCAAGATACTCACCAAAATCAAGGTGATATCTGAAAGTTAAGATTCAAGAGAAGCTGCATAGATAGTAGCTTGTACTTTATTTTTCTTTTGACTATTAGCTTTCATTTTTATTTTATTTTTATGTAAGGATAAGAGCCGCGACCTAGAGCCTCGGTAAAACCTCACTTAACTTCCAGCTCATCACCTTATCTCCTTGAACTACACGTGACATGATTCCCTTATAACTCGGGATATGTAGGGTGTTCAAAACTATGACTCGATCGCACAAATTTCTCTTCTCAAATAAGAGTCCGGTCAAAACTTGTCGCTTTGTCTACTTCTTTGTCTGACAAACACTTCGTGCTTTCAGTCAAAGAGGGGCAAACTGTAGACACGTAATTTTTGACCGAACCTAAACTTTTACACCATTTTTAGAGTTAAAATATTTTAAAATTTTAAATTAAATATTCTTTACTTTTATCTTATTTTATTAAGTTTATTTTAAAAGATTTGAAAACTACAAAAAAACTATATGTTTTGTTTTAATTTAAATTTAACAAATAAGCTAGCGTTTCTTATTTTTAATTAACTATTTAACTTATCTTATATTTAACTATTAGTTCAAGAAAGTAAGTTAATATTTTTTATATAATTTAATTAAAAAACAATTACTAACATAACTAACCCATAAACCTTATTAATCTACCCATTTTCCTCCCACCTTAATCCCCCACTTCCTCAACTCACCCTCACAAGTGACACACGACACACACAACACATACACAACACACCCCATATATCCTATAAATATACTACAACAACACAGAGGACGGGGGGACTAGCATCAAAAAAACAAAAAAAGATACACAAAAAAGCAACATTACACTACCAAAAAAGCAGAAAGAGGAAAAAAGGCACAGTTCACTACTATACATTTACCCAAAAAACACAACACACACGGAAAAAAATAATCAGAAAACACACATCCTTGTTTTATTCTTCTTTTAAAAATTCATCTACATATTCACATCTTTTCTTCCTTACCCATTTTTTTCATATCAACACAAACACATATACCATGACAAACAACCTACAAAAGTTTGTGGGTGTTCTAATCAAGCTTTGGTTAAGATTTTGCGGTATTCAACTTTAACTTATCTCTTTATTTTATTTATTCATGGAATTTGATGTAATTTATGACAAGTTTTATTATATTTGGTTTCATTCATGAATTTGATAGAAATGATTCATTTGTTAGTTGTTATATCTCTATTTCATGAATGTAGGTATCTTTAATTGATGATTTTGTTTTTATATATTTATTTTTATTTGTTAGTTGTGATCTCTTAAAAATGAACGGGTCATAACATTGTTCTTGTCTTGATTTAGATAATAATGATAAAGTAGGTATAGTTAGGCTAAAAAATAAATATATAAATAAATTATTGTTGTTTTATTTTATGAAACAAAAAATGAGATTTATTTTTCTGCAATTCGGTATTTTTTTTCTTTGATTAGAAAGTGTACGCTTAATTTTGACATCAACTTTAAGAAATTGCAAACAAATAAAAGCATATAAAAAATGATCAAAAAATTTATTCTAGAAGTTTAGTATCTTACTTTATTTGGCTTTTTTAGGAATACATATTTTCTTTTAATGTTAGATCGAACACTTAGACAAATTAAAAAATATTTGTTTCAATTAAGAATGTGGTTACACATCTGTTTTGAGAGATTAAAATAAACTCAGGGATGCGGTGACATACCTTGTCCACTAATATAATTTGTTTTTATTAATTTAAGGTAGTGACTTGTAAAAAATAAGGTTATTAAGTGTGATGCAAAGAAGACAGTTACGTCTCTAAAATATCAAGATCGAGAATGCAGTTATGTATCCGATTTAAGACTAATAAAAATTCAACAATTAAAACATGCGTGCAAACCATGGCCTGAAATAATATATCCAAGAATATTTTAAACTAGGTAGAACTCAATAAAAGCGACCGTGCTAGAACCACGGGTCTCGAGGGATGCCTAATACCTTCCCCTCGATCAACATAATTCCTTACCCGAATTTCTGGTTTGCGGACCAAATAAAGAGTCATTTCCTTTTGATTAGGGATTAAACAAAAAAGGTGACTTGGAATACCATAACTCAATTCCAAGTGGGGACTCTAAAAATAAAGTAAATCCTTAATCAATACCGTCACTTAAATTGGACCCTCACCGTCGCCGTGCGCAAAAAGAGGTGTGATAACCAAACATCCACATTCTCATTGATAACTGTGCTAAGCATGAGATGCAGTCATTTGTGGATTGTTATACGGGTTACCACCAGATCTTTATGGATAAAAAAAAATGCAAAAAAGACAACTTTCATTACGCCTTAAGGTGTATATCATTATTGGGTGATGTCGTTTGGTCTAAAAAATGTCAGCGCTACTTACATGAGGGCTATGACAACCATCTTTCACGATATGATTCACAAGGAGATCGAGGTGTATGTAGATTATGTCATAATTAAATCCTGTGAGAGTTAAGATCACTTGACTCATTTAAGGAAGTTCTTCGATTGTCTGCGTCGATACAATCTGAAGTTAAATCCTGCCAAGTGTGCTTTTGGGGTGCCAGCTGACAAATTGTTGAGATTTACCGTTAGTAGAAGAGACATTAAGCTTGATCCATCCAAGATCAAAACGATTCAAGAGTTACTTCCTCCGAAGACCAAGAAAGAGGTGATGAGTTTCCTTTGAAGGCTAAACTACATCAGCCGGTTCCTAGCTCAATCCACTATGGTGTGTGAGCCCATCTTCAAGTTGTTGAAAAAAGATTCCTTGACCAAGTGGACCGGAGAATGTCAAACTTCTTTTGATGCCACCAAGAACTATTTGTCCAATCTACCGGTGTTGGTTCCTCCACGGGAAGGAAGTCCATTGTTACTATATTTGTTTATCTCGAATAACGCATTTGGATGTGTGCTCGATCAACATGATGACACAGGGAAGAAGGACCGAGACATCTACTACTTGAGCAAAAAATTCACTCTATATGAAGCTCATTACTCTCTTTTGGAGAGAACATGTTGTGCTATGACTTGGATTGCTCAGAAGTTGAGATATTATTTGTCTTCTTATACCACATACCTTATTTCCAAGATAGACACATTAAAGTATATTTTTCTAGAGAGCAATGCCGACCAGGAAGTTGGCTAAATGGAAAATGCTTTTGAGTGAATTTGACATTGTGTATGTGACTCAGAAGGCGATAAAAACACAAGCTTTAGCTGATCATCTTGCAGAGAATCCGGTTGATGAAGAGTATGAACCCATCAAGACTTATTTTCACAATGAAGAAGTAGCATTTGTGGGTGCAAATATTTCTGAAGCTTACCCTGGTTGGATAGTATTCTTTGATGGAGCGGCAAATCACCAAGGGAAAGGTATTGGAGCGGTCTTAGTATCAGAATTCGGTCAACATTATCCTGTGGCAGCTAAACTCCAATTTGATTGCACGAACAACATTGCAGAATACGAGGCTTGTATCCTTGGTTTGAAAATGGCCATCGACATAAATGTTCATGAGCTTCTGACTATTGGAGACTCAAACTTGATGATTCATCAAGTTCAAGGTGAATGGGCCGTGAAGAACCCAGAGATCACACTGTATGTGCGGTATATACAAAAGTTGTGCACGAGATTTCGCAAGATTGAGATTAGGTACACTCCAGGACATATAATGAGTTGGTCGATGCTCTTGCCACCATCGCATCAATGATTAAACATCCAGATACAAGTTATATTGATCCAGTGGATATAGAGGTAAAAAAGCAGCCTATCCATTGTTCACATGTTGAAGCGGAACCAGATGGTTTGCCTTGGTATTTTGACATCAAGAGGTATTTAGAGACCGGGACTTATCCTGAGAATGAAACGTTCAACCAGAAGAAGTCGGTACGCCGTATGGCCTTCAATTTCTTTGCAAGTGGGCAAATCCTTTATAGAAGTACTCCAGATTTATGTCTTCTCAGATGTGTTAATGCTAGTGAAATTGCAAAGCTTCTAGAACAAATACTTCGGAGTTTGTGGTACTCACATGAATCGGCTCACTTTGGCTAGGAAGATCCTCCGAGTCGGTTATTTTAGGATGACTATAGAGCATGATTGTTGCAAGTTTGTGCAGAAATGTCATAAATGTCAAGTGCATGGTGATTTGATTCGAGTGCCACCTCATGAACTCAATGCTATGAGTTCACCTTGGCCGTTGATGAGAGAGATATGTGAACAATTCAAGATTACTCACCAAAATTCAACCGCTTATCATCCCCAAATGAATGGAGCTGTAGAAGCCGCCAACAAGAACATCAAGAAGCTTTTGAGGAAAATGATTGACAATTATTAAGGTTGGCATGAGATGTTGCCATATGCTTTGTTGGCTTACAGAACGACTGTCAGAACGTCGATTGGAGCAACTCCATACTTGTCAGTATATGGGACAGAAATAGTTATACCTGCCGAAGTTGAGATACCTTTATTGAGAATCATCTAAGAAGCTGAATTGAATGATGATGAATGGGCTCACAAGCGGATTGATCAGTTAACATTGATCGATGAGAAAATAATGGTTGTTGTTTGTCATGGTCAGCTTTATCGACAGAGAATAATTTGTGCTTTCCACAAAAAAGTAAGATCTAGAATATTTGAAATCAGTCAATTGGTCCTTAAACTTATTTTACCTCATAAGGATGAGTACAAAGGGAAATTTGCACCAGATTGGCAAGGACCCTACATGGTTCGTAAAGTGTTATCTGGAGATGCCTTGGTCGTGTCGGAGATGAATGACACCGAATGGCCCAAACTGATAAACTCAGATACTGTTAAGAGATACTATGTGTGAAGTTTCAATTTGTATTCCTGTCATTTCCTCGTAATCGTTCCATTTTCATGTAATTACTTTATCTAGAATTTTATCCCTCTTGTAATGAATTATGTCTGACCTGAATTCTCAAGAATGAGATACATAGGCGGTCTATGTCGGCCTCGATCACCCCTTTATCCCCTTTTAATATTTTTCCTTGTACTTGAACTACGTTCGACCTGAATTCTCAAGAATGAGATACATAGGCAGCCTATGTTGGCCTCGATCAGTCCTTACTTAAATTTCTTATTTTGTTAATCTTTGAGGGGGAACAACGTTTGACCTCATTCCTGCCTCAACGGGATAAGTTAGCGCCACAATGGCTCGGTCATATATCCCGTAAGATTTCTATTTTTACATTGCAATAGAAATTAAGATAGAATATTTGAGAGGGACTCAAAAATTCTCAAGAAGAAGATCTCCCCAACCAAGTCAAGACCAAAGTTACTTGAGATTTGAAATTGGGACAGAATTTTTGAGATCCTCTCAAAAATTCTGTGATTTGCTCACCAACGGTTCAAAATATGCCAAGACAATTAACCGGGACAGAAATTTTTGAAGATGATCTCAAAAATTTCAGCAGGGTTTATCGGCAATTTAGAGCAACTTTGAATACTTCCCAACAAGTAATAAGATAGACCTCGAGACATCAACTTCAAAGGC
The DNA here is from genome assembly GCA_029007595.1 of Solanum commersonii. Classification (NCBI taxonomy): domain Eukaryota; kingdom Viridiplantae; phylum Streptophyta; class Magnoliopsida; order Solanales; family Solanaceae; genus Solanum; species Solanum commersonii. The sequence goes on from JAJTWQ010000038.1 coordinate 2,735,195, forward strand.
GTTCATTAAGCCTAACGTGGCATGACGCTTGGCACTGACCTTTTTCTAAATACTGCTTTTTGAAAATCTATTTTTCTTAAAACTTTTCCCCCATATTACAATTATTTTTGCATAAAAATATTTTTTCTTATCTATCAAGAGCCGGGAGATCACAGAAATCAACCAGAGATAGCAAGAAAAGGAGCAGGCAACTTAAGAGATCGACACAGATCAGTTCAGTTTAAACTAGCAATTTTTCGGTGGATGCAAGAAATATTTTATGCTTCTTATATCAACAAATTGGGAATAGAAATAGCATTACTTCATTCAATTCTCGCAAGGTGAAGTCCATAACAAACATGCTACTATGTTTGGAGATGGAACAAATGAAAACCTCGAGGAAGCAATGTAAGTGTTTTCCATCAACTAAAGATACTTGGAGGACATTATCTGTATCATATTATCAGACATGATAATATTACTACCCGGAGAGTCATCTATATCGTATTATCGAATGAGATGATACCATTACTCTTAGGGTCATTTTTATTTATATTATCGATTGGGACAATACCGCCACCCAGAAGATACCCAGAAGATCATCTATATTTCTTGGGGAAGCATTATCTTCGCTTGGAACCAGGGAGGCATCAAGAGAAAATTCATGCATCGCGGTGGAGAAGTTTCAAGCACCGCGGGAAAAAGATTCATGTATCACAAGAGAAGAAAATCATGCATTGCAAGAGAAAGAGTCGTACATCACAAAAGAAGGATTCATGCAAAGCAAGTGAAGGAGTCATGCATTATAAGATAGAGAGGTAATCCATAGCAAGAGAAAGAGTCATGCATCATGGAAAAAGATTCATGCATCGCGAGAGAAGATTCATGCATCGCGGGAGAAGAAAGTCATGCATCGCAAGAGAAAGATTCATGTATAGCAAGAGAAAAAGTTATATATTCCGGGAGAAGATTCATGCATAGCGAGAGAAGATTCATGCATCGTGGGAAGAGATTCATGAATCACAAAAAAAGATTCATGCGTTGCAGTAAAAATGTCATGCAACGCGGGAAAGAGTCATGCATCGCAAGACAAAGGAGTCATGCATCGTAAGAGAAGGAGTTCTGCATCGCAAGAGAAAGATTTGCCCATCACAAGAAGATCAGCATCGATTGTATCATTTTTCTTTGCAAAAACGACATTAAGAGAACCATCAACGATGACATCAAGAGAACTGTCAACATATTACATCAGCCTATTTTATTATTTTGACATCAAAAGAAGAGTGCATTGAAGATTATATTGCAGATATGAGACACAAGTTTTATTTGCTTTATGTCAAACCCGATGAAGTTGACGTTAAATGTTCAAGGAGAGAAATTAAGTGTCAATATGGTAAAAGATATTATCTCTCCATTTGAATTGCATGTTTATGCTAATGAGTTTTATCTTAATCTTTGTCAAGAGCATTCGAGAGGATGAATTCTCAAAACAAACCACAGGTGCGGATGACATAAAAAAGGATGCAACACAACGTGGAGCTTTTTCTTAGCAGCAAACTGGACATAGTCCAAAGAGGAGTGCCAAACTCTTAGGACACAAGCAGAGGAACGACTTCCACCATAATCAAACCACACCCCTATCAGATGGCATGTGGGTTTATCTTTGGGTTTGTTAGTTTTAGTTTTGCATCTGGAAATTTTTGTTCTCTATCGGAACCAGCTTTCCAATCCGAGTAATGATGCGCCAAGAGCTTTGGAAATTATGTTCGTGTAAGTTCTTAATTATAGGTGTGAAGCATGCCACATTCATGACTAAGAAGTTGCAAGCCTCCTTTTCATACTGGACTTACTTTGTCGCTCTTCCAGAACCAAAGGTTATTTTGCATAATAAGTTTCCTTTTCAACCGATTGACTCGAATTACAAGCAACCTAATTCCCTAATTTGAGGGATATATAGGCGGGATCAATGTTGTAAACTCGGCTATATTCCGACATTCTATCTTAAATCTTATTCACAAGTGTTTCGATCTCTTCATAATTCGATTTCAGGATGACTTTTGAATTCTTTTGAAATCGTGCTTCAAATCAAGCGTATCGAACTACAAGTGGCCTGAATTCTCATATAGCCTGAAATATGTAGAAAACCCACTTCTGGGGTTCAGCCATAATTCCTAAAGTCCTTACCAAAAACACTTTTTCTAAAGGATGAATATATGGTTGGTCAAAATTGGATTCGTCAATTTCATTTACCTCAAATTTCTTTCATCAATCCAAGTCAAACGAGGGACAGTTGTTCACACCCCAATTTTGGACCTCCACAATATAAATTAATCATTTTGAGCTTCTTCAATTTCAAACGATTTAAAATAATTAGTTTTATAAAATTTCCAAAAAAATAAAATAACAATAATATAGTTTGAAAGTTATTTTAAATAGTTTTTTCACATTTTATATTTTTTAGATAATAGATATGTTTTACATAATTATATATATAATTAGTATATTTTATGATTATTCGAAAATCGTCTCAAAAAGATTTTGTTTTATCTAAATATTTAGTTAATTAGTTTAGTTATATAATATTAATATTTTAAATTATTTAGTTTATATTTGAGTTAACTATTTTATTTTATTTTATTTTGGTAAAACTAAGAAGCTCGTTAATTAATTTTTTATAATTCATCCCATTTAGATTTTATCCGAAGTCGCAAATTAAATTCAATTTGGTTGTATCTTTATTTACGATTTTTAGCCATTTCCGTTCACATCCTTCTAAACCCTTTAAGAAAGACCAATAATGGGCCTTCTTGTTTTGTTTCTTTCAGCAACCAAACAACCCATCATAACAATACAACACAAACCAGCCCAACACCTCAACAACATTCCAATTTCTAACAGTCTACTCCAATAACCATTTCCCAGTCGACCCCAATCCATTTCCCCGACCTTACCCAGTTTTTCCATCACAAAAGGAACCCAGAAACGTCAACATCAACTTCCAAACATCAACAATACACAGCAATACAATGCATACCAGACACAACACCCAGACGACCCATGTACGCGCCTCATCTCCTTCACGCGAGAGTGAGTTCACGGAACCAACAACTTTCTGCGTCTTCCTCCTTTGCCAGAGCAGCTCGAACAGCTTTGCATCTTCCACAGCCACCTGAAATTTTGTCCTTGCTCCGCGATTTTCATCATTTGCTCGCATGGATAGGCACCACGTCGAACTCCAAGGACAAAGAATCAACTGGAGTCACTTCGACTCCACTTTTGATTTTATTTTGGCTGAAAATCTGGATTTCTAGTACAACAACGGCTTTTCTTGTCCTTGGAATGAAAAAAAATTGAATTTGGAATAGGTTGGGGGATTTCAATTTTGCCTCTGTTCCTAGCTGAAAATTCTTTATCCCCTCCCCCCCAAATCTACTCTAATTCCCTTCCATATAACCCCTCTTTAATCATTGTTAGGGGTTGGAGATTTTTTGGGAAAAGTACACATTATAGTTTTAAGAAAAAAAATAGTTTAGATATACTCAAAATACTTTTCGGGATAGAGAACTTGATTGGATTTCTGTTTAAGTTCCATGTTCATTGATCGTGTTCCGGTTCTCGTGGTGGTAAAGTCATCCTTAGCTCACTTGTCTTCGGTTCGTTATCCCCAAAAAGGTAATACTCCATTTCTGATTTTGGTTTCTTTCATCGTGAACTAATAGTTGCATAGTTCCATTGTTTGATGTTGTAATGTTCCTGTTTAACTGATTTGAGGAGTGTTTGCTTTTTTATCGTTGCGAGTTATTCGAATGTTAGGATTTTGAGAACATCTTGACTTGGCGTCTGCTTTAATCGGTGTTGTAACTCGTTTGTGATTCAAAATGTTATTGTTTCATTTGTCTGAAGTTCTGATGGTCCCGTCTGATGTTGAGTTATTTGCTCCAGTTAAGGTTTGTTTCCCGCTGATATATTTTATGGTTGGCTTTTAGTCATATTTCAATCTAAAAGTTTTGAATAGAGTTAGCTTATTTTCTCAGTCTTATATGTTGGGGGATTCCTCATTTCCTTTAAGCTAGCAAATCATGTGAATAGAATAGTTTACTGTCCCATATCCCTTTTATGGTGTCTGCTCGTTCCATATTCAAAACTGAGTATCTTAGCCCATCTGTTAGTCAATTGCATCTCTAAAATCCTGCTTATGATAATATCATTCGTGTATTCTTTATTATCATTCATGTTGGGTTAGCTTTTGATGAGTTTGTTTAAGGTAAAGTGAGTGAAAAATGATGTCGATAAGCCGTTTATTTCAAGCTACCCAAATTTGATTTCATTTGTGGTTCTCGTTTCTTGTTAAAAAAAGTCCCTTCTAATCCAATAAGGTTATGTCCGTATAGTTTAGTTTCTTCACATGTGAATCATGCTAAGAAGGATTTATTAACAGTTGTCCCTAAGTTAGTTTTGATTCAAAATATTTGCCTATCTCTTTCTTCCTTTCCCTGTTGTTTTAGGGCTCTTATTTTTGTCTTTCCTACACAAATCTTTATCATCTCTTGCTTGATAATTTTCCTTGAATGAATTATTGGTTGCAATTGAGTTAGTGAAAATTTTGAGCCTCTTGCGACTTCTCTTCCTCCCTAGGTTTCTAGCCTATTTCGAGTTGCAAATTAATGCCTACTCTTTAGTTGATTATATATTTTGCCTTGTTTTCTCTAAAATTGATGTGTAGCCTTATTGTCTGATTAAGTATTCTAGGATCAGAATGAGCATTGGTTATGTTCCATCCTAATTAGTCCGGGTTGATCCATATTGTGTGATATTTTAAGTTTGAATAAATAAATTGCTCTCAATATCTATTTTTGTCCATTCTGATACTACCATATGTTAGTCTTATTCTTGTCCTTATGGCATATTGACAACATAAAAAAATGCTTATTGATGGTTTTCTATGGCAGTAGCTGGCTAGCTTGTTCTAGTGTTACTATTTAAAGAAAACTTTCAGCATTTCGATTAAAGGTTGTCGACTTAGTTATCATTTTAAAAACTAATAGCATGCATTTATTATCTCTTACTTATTCGGTTGTTTAGTCATTTGGGTGTGACTGTCTCTTTTCCCTATTTATAAGTATGTTACCAAGCTGTCACACTGATATGTTTAGCGCCTCTCTTGTTCACTTTTTCAAAATTTGTTGTTCTCCAGTATACCTCTTTATGATCTCCTTTATCGGATTATTTGTTAGCTTTCTCTAGTCAAGGTGTATATATTTTATAATTTGACACTTTTTTTTCTATTTATATTAGGCTGTGTATTAATCATTTGCCCTTTTCTTTCGTTGCATGTGAAATTTGTCCGAGTTCACTATGAACTCATCCTCCTCTATATTTTGAGAGAGCCATAAAGGCTCCAAATTCCCTCTATCGAGTCAGCCAACAAGAAAATCTCGCTATGAACTCATAACCTCTCGGCTTTGTTATTTTCAAGTTCAATTGCACTTGTTGAAATACTTGAGTTACCTTGATTGGCCAAGACCATTTGGATCTCAATTTCCCAAGAAATAGACGAAACCTGGAGTTGAAAAGTAGAACTAAGTCACCAGGACTGAAGGTCCTTTTCTCAATGTTCTTATCATGATAAAGCTTCATCCTTTCCTTGTACAGTGCATACCTCTCATAAGCCCTTAAACAGAATTCATACATTTCATTTATCTGATCCAGTCTCAAGTTTGCTATTTTACTCCAACTTAGGTTTAACTTTTTTAGTGCCCAAAGTGCCTTATGCTCCAGCTTGGAAGGCAAATGACATGCCTTTCCAAACACCAACTGATATGGATACATACCAATGGGTGTCTTGAAAGCTGTCTGATATGCCCACAGAGCATCATCCAAGTTCCTTTCTCAATATGTTTTGTTGGCATTCACTGTCTTTGCCATTAAGCTTTGATCTCCCGGTTTGATACCTCGACTTGGCCATTTGTTTGCAGATGATAAGGTGTTGCTACCTTATTCTGTTTAACCCCATATTTAGCCAAAAGTGCACTGAACACTTTATTACAGAAATGTAAGCCTTCATCGCTGATAAGCGATCTAGGTGTACCAAACCTAGGGAATATGTTCTTCTTCAAAAAACCAACAACATTTTTACCATCATTTTTAGGCAGAGAGATTGCCTCAACCCATTTGGACACATATTCCACTACCACCCATATATGTTTTTGCCAATAGTAGCTCAGAAATGGTCCCATAAAGTCAACTCCCCACACATCAAACAATTCCACCTCCAAAATAGGTGTCATTGGTAGTTCATGCCACCGAGAGATGGCTCATTGCTTCTGACACACATCACAACCCTTGACTAAGTCAATTGAGTCCTAATGGATTGTAGGCCAGTAGTACCCACTTTGGAGTACCTTTTGGGCAGTTCGTGCACCCCCACGATGACCACCTACTGGAGAGGAGTGACAAACTTCTAAGATATTCAGCATCTCAACTTCAGGGATACATTTCCTAATGATGTTGTCAGCATACATCCTGTATAAATATGGTTCATCCGAGAAATACTTTCCCATATCATGTAGGAATTTCTTCTTTTGTTGGAATGTCAGCCCTTCAGGCATCAACTCGCTGACAAGAAAATTATCAAAGACAACAAACCAAGGAATGAGATCAAGAGTGGCGGCTAATACCTGATCATCTGGGAATGAGTCATTTATATCTAACTCAAGTTCTTCTTTCTTGTTTGCCTCCAACCTAGACAAGTGATCAGCCACCTGATTTTCGCAACCTCTTCTGTCTTTGAGTTCAAAGTCCTTGAAGTAACATTACCCATCTTATTAATCTCAGCTTTGCATCTTTCTTTGCCATAAAATATCGCAATGTTGCATGATTAGTGTGAACATTCACTCTAGTTCCCAGCAAATATACCCTGAACTTCTCAAATGCATATACGACAGCAAGTAACTCTTGCTCAATAATAATGTAGTTTCGTTGTGTCCCATTAAGCAATTGATGGCATAGCAGATCAAGTGGAAGATCTTGTTACGTTTTTGCCCTAGCACAACTCCTAAGGAAGTACCACTTGCATCACACAACACTTCAAATGGTTCCGACCAATCCGGGCTAATGATCACTGGAGAAGAGACCAACTTTTCTTTCAGGCATTCAAAGGTTTTTCAGTATGCAACATCAAAGGCAAATTTCACCTCTTTCTCCAATAGCTTGCACAAGGGGTGAGCAATTTTTGAGAAATCCTTGATGAATCACCTATAGAATCTTGCATGACCCAAAAAACTTTGAATACCTTTTATACAAATAGGCGGAGACAACTTTTCAATTAACTCAATCTTTCATTTGTCTACATCCAGCCCCTTTTGTGATTTCTTGTGGCCTAGGACTGCCTTTCTTGACCATGAAATGGCACTTCTCCCAGTTAAGCACCAAATCAGCCTTCTCGCATCTCTGTAGTGCCCTGCAAAGATTCAACAAACAATAATCAAATGTGTCACAAGAGAAATCATCCATGAATACTTCCAAAGTGTCATGTACCATGTCCGAAAAGATGAACATCATACACCTCTGGAAAGTTGATGGTGCATTACATAATCCAAATGGCATACGTTTGAACACAAAGGTACCATAAGGATATGTAAAGGTGGTCTTATCCTGATCTACTGGTTTAATTGATATCTGGTTATACCCAGAGTATCCATCTAAGAAGCTCTACCATCCTTTACCAGCCAACCTATCAAGAATTTGATCCGTGAACGACATTAGAAAGTGGTCCATCAAGGCCCACTTGTTCATCTTCTTATAATACATGAATATTCACCAACCTATGACTAGTCTTTGCGAGATCAACTCATTCTTCTTGTTGGCAACCACTGTCATACCACCCTTATTGGGCACACACTGCACTGGGCTAACCCAATAACTATCAAAAATGGGCTAAACCACCCCTGCATCCAGCCACTTTATGATTTCCTTTTTGACCACCTCTTGCATTGGTGGATTTAACATCCTCTGGTGCTTTATGCTCAGGCTGCAGTCCTCCTCACGTTGGATTTTATGAATACAGATACTCGGAGGTATCCCAATAATGTCAGCAATAGTCCAACCAATCGCTCTTTTGTACCTTGTCAAAACTTTGACTACAACTTGCACCTGTTCATCATTCATATCTGCAGCAAAAATGACTGGCAATTGTTATTAGTACCCAAGTAGAGATACCTTAGGTGGCTGAGTAACTGTTTCAATTCAAGTACAGGTGGTTCCTCAATAGATAGCTTTGCTGGAGGATTTAACCTGTTTTTCATGTCTAGGTATAATTTCTTTGGAGCATAAGAATGTGACCCCATGCCTTGCAGAGCATTTATAGTTTCCACATAGTTATCCCGGAGGTCTTGTTCAAAATTCATTAGTCTGGCTGCCAATGTTTCCACAGAAAATCTTTCCTCAATAGCAGCTCCCAGCTCCCCTTCATCAATGACCTCTTTCGCATATACAACATTCATGTCTTGTGGTTACTTTATAGACCTGCATATTTTAAACTTTACCTCTTTATTGTTGAGCCTGAACTTCAGCTCTCCCCTCTCAACATCAACCAAAGCTCAACCTGTGGCCAAAAATGGCCTTCTTAAAATTATGAGAACCTCAAAGTCTACTTCGTAATCCAGAATCACAAAGTCTGCCAAAAAAATGAAACAATCCTCTTTTACGAGCACATCACATAGCATCTGCTCCAGAGCTTCCACCAACGGGATGTTCACTATGGTTATGAATTTGCAGACTTCCCATCTTCAGCTTTCTTCTTGAGTCTTTGAGGGAACGAAAGAGGCGGCCTTGGTATCTACTGTAAAGACAAAGTAGTCTCAACTTTTGTTTCTTTATCTAAGTCGGCTTTGCTGTTGGTTGAGCCCCTTCTGTATCATCTACATGTTTAGCTTCAACCTCTTCTTCCACATTTCTCCCTATACTTTGTTCCTGCTCAGTACCTTCATATTTTGACTCATTAAGGATCTCACCGCTTCTAGTGGTAATGGCCATGCAATGTCTATCATTTTTGGGGTTCTAAATAGTGTCACTTAGTAGTGAACCATTCTTCCTCGGATTTAATAATGCTGATAGTTGTCCCAACTATTGCTCTAGTTGCTTGATTGAAGTGGTGTGAGAATCAACTAGCTGACTCATACCGAAGAAATCAATCTTCATGTCTTTCACACCTACATCAGTTGATTCAAACTTTTGCAACACCTTAGCCAACATATCCTATTTTAGACTCGCTGGAACTTCCACTTGGTTGGTCTCTATTACCTAGTGGCACATATACACCACTGCGGTTATTCCTGTAACCATCTCTATTCTGCCAGTTGCTTGTTCTCTATTTCCAGATCTTTCATATTGCCCCTCTCTTGGATAGCTCCGACCTTGATTTCCAGAAATATACCCTTGGTTTCTTGAGTTATAATTCTGGAAACCCCCCTGGTTGCTTAACTGTTTGGCCACCTCATCTAAATCAATATCCTGATCTTAGTACCTGTTTGAGGCCCCCACAACATTACCTTCTCAAAGCATGTCATGATATGTTTTGTAAGTAGATCCATTTGAGTTGTCGTGTGAGCCATATCTTGATCCCTTTCTTCTTCTCTCTTTTTCTATTCAGCTGAGAGCTCAAAAGTGAACCCAAGATCTCCTACTTCATCATCCCTGGTGCTCCATGCTCTATTATTCTTCGAGAATTCATCCATTAGTTGCATGATTTCTGGAAATGGCTTCCTCATGAATGAACCTCAACACACTACATCAACAACATGCTTAGTGACATAATTCAATGATGTATAAAATGCCTACTTTAAATGTCTATCAGTAAGACCATGATTCGGATACTTCTTCAGCTCTTGGCTGAATCTCCACCATGTATCATGCATTGCTTCCCCTAGTAGTTGTTTTTGTGTACCTATCGCATCCTTCATCTGTAGTTCCTTTGATTCAGGATAGAACCGTTCTAGGCAGGTTGTTCACAACATTTTGTTGTGCACCTCTTGTGGCGGTTTCAGCATCAAGTCCTAGTCTTTGCCTTTGAGCTTCAAGTTCTTGTGCATTAACCATCTTGCGGATAGTTCTTCTAAGTTCTGGATATTAAGGAATTAATGGATCTCCCTTACTTTTGGTATTTGGCATGCACTATTCAACTTACCTGTCAAAGACACAAACAAAGAACAAGATGTAAAATAAGGAAATATACCCATAATTAGAATAATTGCTAATAAAATATTTTTGATTTTAAATACCCAGTAACGGTGCCAAAATTTGATATGTCCAAACTTGCACTTTAGTTAAGATGTATAAATGGTCGAAATCAATTTATAGAACTCTACGTGAGTTGAGGTTGATCCCACAATGAATTTACTTACAGAAATAGTTTCACTATCACATTTATTTAACTGCTATTATTATTTCCTAAATAAAATGATTACGGAATGTAAAATGGATTTAGTTGTAAGGTTCAAGTAACCAATATTGTTATAATATCTAGATTAACACAAGTAATAGGGTTTTAAATTGAAGGTTGTGATGATAAATGAATGAAACTACGGTTGTGTTTTCTATAACATTACATCTAGTGTTGATTCATGAACAAGCTTCGAGCGATTCTTTCTTTGCAAACCTAAATAATTCAAATAGTCTATCTCAAAAGAGTCCTACTCGAAGTAGGACCATTCTCGGGACCTGTCACGGACAGTAAGACGATTCATCAAGAGCCTCACAACTCGTGAGGCCATCTGTGGTCCTTACTTAGTTATACCAAAACATAGTTCTTCAAAGCCAGTACATTGGGTTCCTTCACAAACTTCAGGACAGACCATGAAAGAAACCACGGTCCGTCATAGTATCTATGGTCTTTACTTGACCAAACTCAACTTGCCCTACTAGCACTGCTTCCTTTTCACGACCTTCATCACGTTCCATAAAAAGGACCACAACTCATCTAGGGCTCAGTGGTCTTCACTTGGAATTTGGTTATCAGCATCAAGATTTCCATACCCACTGCTTCATCACCACAAGCATAATGACGACTCGTCATGAGGACCACAGTCTGTCTTGGACTCCGTGGTGGTTCCTTCTATGCATTTCTTTCACAACTCTTTTCCCACTTTCCTATGCAAGTGCAACCCTGTCTAAACATTCAACAAACATATCAATTCTTATATAAATACACTTGCGATATGCCTTAGTTTTGAGCATCAATTTTTCCATGATTTCCTGGTACATCACTTTTCCAACTTTTTCGATCCTTTTCGCATCGTAATTTCCTTGTCTTGTTCTTAAACATTCACTGCTGCAAATAAATACTTTAACATCAGTTATGGACACAAAACAAGCATTGAGGACACAAATTCATTAAATAACAAGCCCTAAATGTGTCAAAATTCACGACACATCACTGGTGTGTTGCACTACCCAAAGGGCATTCGCATGAAGGCAAACGTCCCATAAGGTCTTGTGAAAGTCAATTTGTCTTAATCTTCCGGTCTGATAGATATTTGGTTCTACCCGGAAAATCCATCAAGAAACAATACCACCCCTTGACTGCAAGCCTATCAAGTATTTGATCAATAAAGGGCATAGAGAAATGATCGTTCTCGCTTCAATAATTTAACTTCTGATAGTCCATGCACACGCGCCACCCAGTCACGAATCAAATGGCAACAAGTTCAGCCTTTTCATTGGGACTGTCATTATACCACCCTTCTTAGTAAAATACTTTACCGGACTCACCTATTGCACTACAACATTTTAGGCCTACGGCCACACTAATTCTGGACAACACTTTTAAAGTGTTGCCTAAACTACTTTTGGGGACGCTTTTAAAGCGTAGCCCAAGTTTTTAACTTTTAGCTTCGATATTATTGGCAACACTTGTAAAGTGTACTGTTTAATAGTATAAGCTACACTTTATAAGCGTTGTTACAGTATGATATAATTGACAACAACTATTTACATATATTGCCACACTTTTAAAGTGTCCTATTTTTGTAATTGTAAAAACAACACATTACAAATGTAGCCTTAAAATTTTCACTAAAATATTATATTCCCTCCAACATTTTTAACTCTCCCTCCCATTTTAATTGGGCAAAAAATATATTCATAAAACATTAAAATTTTCCTTTCCTCCAAATTAGAAAAAAGTAGGTCAAAGTGAAGAGCTGCAGAACAGGCTGGAGCTGAAGAACACGTTGAAGAGCTGGAGCTGAAGAACACATTGAAGAGCTGGAGCTGAAGAGCTCTAGTTCTCGTTGATGGTCTCTAGTTGTCGCTGAAGATTTCCGTCCTAGTTCTCAATTTGAAGATTTCTGTCGGGTAATTTAGAAAAATATTCTGTCAATTTGAAGCACACGATTTTCTCTCAAGCTAAGTCTCGAACATACTTTGTTTTTGTTTGAGAAGATTTGTATTGTTTGGTTGAGTCATTCTTCTACGATCTGGCGTATTTTTTGGAAATTTTATAGTGAGTATATGTATTGAGATTTGGGAATAAAACATGTTTTATGTTTCTAGAATTGCAAAGCCCTAATCGAATGATTGGTTTGCACAATGTGAGTATCTCTATGTGGTGTTTCTTTGGATTACTTTGGGAATTTTAGATGTAGTTTGTAGTAGATTTGATGGGTATTTGGTTTCTTGATATGTTAGATCTTCCATATTTTACTTTCTGATTGTAGTTTTAGACGCAATTGACTTCCTTTTAAGGTAATATGTGCTTGCAACTGTTGGATACAATGTCGAAGCTACGAATTTTGCTTAAGGGTGTTCAAAACTTCAGGATATATATCTAAAAAGTTATTTTTGACCTATATACACAATATTATTTGCTATTAGTTGGCAATTGTTTTGATTTTGGGGTTGTGCACAAAAATTGGTTGGTAGTTACTAGCAATGAAAACATAAATAATTTAGTTTCTAGGAACAATGTCTCGCTAAAGTGTACGCGCAGACATGCGACACTTTTCTACAGACAGATGCCTCATAAGAGTTTGAATTAGTGGAAGAAGTGCTAAATTATTAGGCTGGATCCACAGAAGTGTAACATGCTAACTGTTTGTTTTATCAGCTTTCTTGGGAATCTTTGACAGAATTTCAACTTTTCGGCGGTAGTTATGCTCTTTATGTACCAAAACATTATCTTTGTTATACGGAGTCAAAAGGTTTATGAAAGTAGCATTCAGATAATTTAACATTATGGGCACTTCCCACTTACAACATTCTGGTCTCTAGGTGTAAAACTGGTGATCTGATACTCTTTACCATTTTGTTTGGCAGTCTTAAAAGTGTGGTCTAGGTTTGTGCATATTCAATTAGGGTATATCTGGTACTTTTGGTGCTTTCATGTATTCACGTTTCCAAGAAGGACTAGATCTTGCCAATGAGAAATTTCCACTCAAGATTGAAAAAACATGTGGTGTTTCTGGCTTGCTTGTTAAATTAATTTGTAGTTCAAGCAAGTTAAGAATCTTGGGGAAATTGACAACGGCTTTTGTCCTAGAGTATTTTTAAATGACCTTGTTGTCTAAAAAGCTGTGTTCTTTTAAATAGTGTGGTGCAGGAGAATTGATGAGCTTGTTGATGGCCCTAATGCGCCACACATAACTCCAGAAGCTTTAGATAGGTGTGAGGCAAGTCTGGAAGATATTTTTAATGGGCGGCTATTTCATTTGCTTGATGCGGCCTTATCCGATCTTGTTTCTAGATTTCATGTTGATATTCGAGTTAGTCTCTCTAAGTCTATCACCATTATCTTCTCATTCGATTCTATTCTTTTTCCGAGTGCTTTTCCGATGCAAGTACTTGTGGAATTCGATACTTCTCTTCCATATACTTCTCTTCTTTGTATTTATATCTCTTTCTAATATCATTATCTACTTATATTTTTTATTTGATTAGCAAATTAGGCAACTAGTTTTCATTTGCTATCACTGGTGGCTGACATTTATTTTGTGTTTAATAACCTCGATCTCTTACTTGCAACCATGTGAAGTGTCGATAATTCATCTAACTGGTGCAGCCATTCAGAGATATGGTTGAAGGAATGCGTATGAACTTGTGGAAATTCTTATACAACAACTTCGATGAGCTATATCTCTATTGTTACTATGTCGCTAGTACAGTAGGATTGATGAGTGTTCCAGATATGGGCATTGCACCTGAATCAAAGGCAACGACAGAGAGTGTATATAATGCAGCTTTGGCTTTAGGGATCGCAACTCAACTAACCAATATACTCAGAGATATAGGAGAAAAGTAAGTATGAAGCTATATTTAATTCACATTGATCATTTCTCTAGTAACATGCCAAAATATATCAAAAGCGTAGTCTATTTCTCATATATAAGTACCAGTGTAATGCCTATTGCTCCATTTTGTTTCGAAAAAGTCACAGGCGACTTTGCCATTCTTTTTGTTTCAGATATAGTAATTACAAGTTGTTGCTCTACCTTCATATTACTCCATGTGGTTGTCTAGTGATTGTGTGTGGCAGGCTTCCACCGATCTTCATCACTTTCACGTTTCATCTTCATATCATTTCACATCAACACAAAAGACGAATTTCCTCAATGTTTCATTTCCTCAAGCTTTACATCTTCAATTACTTCAAGTATTGCTGCAATTTTAAGGCAATCTTTTTTTCCTCACCCATCTTCTTCTTTGATTTTAATTATTCGTAAGTTAATTTTGAATTGTTACAATAAGTTGTGCTTTCTTTGTTGTGTTAGGTGTTTATGCTCTTTGCAAAGTAGGTTTTGATCGGGGTTGCGGGGTTATTATAGGTGAGGGGCTACATATTTGACAATTTAGAAGTCAATTATGCACTCGAAGATTTTCAACTGGTTGGTGTTATTTTTTATAACTTCTTAAGCAATATCAACCGCATATATGCCGGTAGAAATTGGACGGGGATGAGTATAACTTGAACCGCTAGACCCTGAACTTTGCAACATGCTAACTGAATATGAAATTCATTTATTCTTAGCCACGTTGCAACCGCACTGAGTTGGTATGCACTTCATATATGGGAAGCTGATTTTTGTTTGTCCATTAATTACTTGGATTGGTTTTCGTTATGAATTGCCCGTAAGTTCACAATCTATGTTGGTCAGACTTAGAATATTGTTCTTGATTGTTAGCATTCTGTTGATTTACATTTCTTGGATATATATAGAGGTAAAACATGAGCAGTTCAATTGTTAGTTGTAGTCTGCCTATCAATTGCAGCCAAAATGGAAAGATTCATGTTCCTTTGATTGTTGATTTGTAGGTGATGAATAGTTTCGTTCATTCCTTACCTATGTTGCTTGGACCCTTCAAAAATGTCGTTAGGTGTGTGTTGGATCCTCCAAATGTAGTATATTTTTAAGGATCCAACACGGGTGCGACAACATTTTTAGACAGTTTGAGCAAGATAAAGTTCTTTACATGTTTGTCATGTTAACAATTTATATATTTTCGAAACTAGATTGTATAGTAAAATCTTGAGTTTATGAAACGGGTTGGGTATCCAAATTTTGTGTTTGAAGGTAAAACTATACAAAGAATGGTACCTTTGGTACTAACCACATTGAAGTGGAGAATGCTAGCTTATACACCTTGCACATACATCGATTACTTTGTAAGAAAGATGAATGACGAACAATCCCATCGTAATGTTTTGTGATTAACCCAATTCATGATTATTGAATCCGGCAATAGTATCACCATCAAATGAGGAGGTGTGGCGCCACTTATAGCAGTTGGACAAACTAATGATGAGGTAAATCTTTGTGCAATAGAACTTCTATATGATATATATATATTTATATATGCTTTCCTATGCCTGCTTGGTTGTTGCTCTTTTTCATCTTTTCGTAACTTACGAAGGCCTAATTTCTTCCTCAAATTGTTATTGAATTGGGTCTTTGTATATCTTAAATTCATGTGTAACTTAGCTTACCATTAGTTGGTGAACTCTTATTCTATTTTCCTGGAAACTTTAGATGAAATTAGTCGGCTCTTCAAACTTAAAAGAAAGAATTAACCCGGCATGTCCAGTGATGGCAACTTTGTCCACACTTAGAGAGTAAATTTAGGATAATATTTTTAACCTTTTAATTAGTTTGTTCTAGGCTTAAACTTGTCCACACATGCTTCATCACAATAAATAAATTATAGTTCCTTCCATAGCATGATGGATACTGAAGCTTTCACTAATTCTACCTTAAAGGTTCTAAATAATCGAGGCACTATATCAAGTAGGTAATAGTTTTAATAACGTCTTCCACATAATTTATGAGTCATTCATATAATCTCTGAATATATTGTATTGTTGAAATATGCCATATTTAGATGTAGCATCTTTTGGACATTTGTTTATGTACTGCAAGTGGTTTTACCTGGCAGTGCAATGTCAATGATGCCTTACGCATTTATACAGAGAAATCAATACATATCATCCTTTTCTGGAACATAAAACTAATATGTGAAGCAATAGTTCTGTTAATTGGCATGTAAATGATAAATGCAGGTACTCTTAATTATATAAGTTTTTCTGCTTTCCGAACTATGAGTGAGAAATAAGCACAAGTATAATTACACTCATGTTATTATTCGTTTATGATGCAACACCTTCTAAGAAATTCGTTTGCTCTTTTCAGGAAAGCCTCTAAAATAGCTACCAACTATTTTTAGAGGCTACACAATCTTCAATAAGTATTTTTGCCAAAACAAAACAAGTAATGAATTTAGACGAGACTACTATGTGAATACATATGCTTCGAGAGGAAAGAATATAACACTAAGAAACAATACTTGTGGCCAGAGAAACAAACGGGAGAAGATCACAAATGTTAAAAATTGCATCTGCTGAAAGTAATCTAGGATGTATGTACATGTAGTTTTGCTTTTCCTATTTTTTTTTTTGTTGATGTCATTTGAAGGCCTGAAAATTCAGTGCGTATAAAATGCATAGAGAAAAAAGATGGTCTCTTTGGTGTCATTGAAGTAACGGCTACTTTTTGCTACATATTCGTGTATATGAATTTCAGTTGTCCTACGCTCATCTAGGTTCAGTGCAATAGCTTGCTCTTATGAAACTTATAAAGCTAAATTATTGGGCCCGTGTGCAGCACGGGCAATGAATCATGTAGTACCTCAAGATGAATTAGCACAGGCAGGGCTCTCCGATGAAGACATTTTTGCTGGAAGAGTGACTGATGAGTGGAGGATCTTTATGAAGAAGCAAATTCAGAGGAAGGAAATTCTTTTATGAGGCAGAAAAAGGTGTCAAAGAATTGAGCTCTGTCAGTAGATGGCCGGTAAGTAGTCATAAAGTTATAGTTGATCGTATGTATACGCTACTTTTTCTTTTATTGTTAATTGTTATGGTAGTGAGGTAAAAAACAATATGAATTTAAGTTTTTATAGTGACACATTCCATCACATTGTTATGCAAAACAGAATAGGCTTCAGTTCAAATAAAGTTTCCTCTCATTTGGCTATAGTTAATATGGACTAATCGTCATACTAGTAGACATTGAAAGGTATCATAGTTTTTGATCTCTAGTTCTTAAATCCTCTAAATCATATGTTCCTTCATCACGAGAGGAGAGGAAAAAGAGCTTGAACAACGTTCGTCATAAACGAAGGTATGTTACGTGTCTAAGAGCACAAACCTGTTTTAGTTTACCTCTCTTGTTCTGTTTAAGCTGTATAAGCCCACTAAATGTTTCTATTAAAAAGGTCTTTATTATTTTTATAGAATGACAAAATGATTAAATTGGTCCTTAATGTGTGGTAGTTGGATTATATTAATCCTTCATATATTTATATGGTGCAACTTTCATGAGATGGTAGGTCTGTGTATACTCTTACCTTCTTAAACTTCACTTGTGGCCATAGAATTGTAGAAAAGTGATTATTTTAGTCCTAAACAGTCTCATTTTATCTTCTTATAAAGAAAGAAATCGTAACTCAAAAAAATCTTCTAGAATATCCGAATCGCAATCCGAAAGGCACAAACTGTTTTAGTTTACCTCTTCTCATTTTGTTGATCTTTATCAGCTCAATTTATATGCTTAGGTATATTCATGTTTTTGTGTTCCAAGCATATCTTGGATCCGCAATCTGCTAGAATACCTAAATCGCAATCCGAACTCAAAAAATCTTTACACAGTCTTTGCAATCGAACTCAAAAAATCTCGCATCTGCTAGAATACATTGTGCTGCCTGAACTAAAAAAATATGTGGTCTGCAATCTGCAATCTGCAATCTGGAACTGCTGCAATCTGATTTGTTGTACATGGTTTGTTTTGATTTTTAATTTCATTTTAAATGTGTAGTGAAATGGAGATGATCAAATTTGAAGGGTCGCCACAAGTCGGTTTGATCTCATTGAAGTGGATGATGAAGAGTTTTTGAACTATTGTAAAAGTTTGAATACATTATATTTGATTTTGTGAAATATATTCATTGCTAGAATATATTGAACAATTGTAAGAGTACTTTTGAACTATTGTGTACACATATTTAGAATATTGCTTTATAAGTATGTGTATGTACACAAGACATACTATCTTTTGATGTGTATTGCAAATCTATATAGTTGAATTACTTATTAGCTAATTTAATGCTTGAGATTATTTATTGCAAAATAATATTGGTGTTTTTTAATTAGAAATTGTGGCATATAAATATTTTATAGCCAAAATGATATGGCCACACTTAAAAGTGTAGCCATAGGGGCGTAAATTGTGGTATGCACATGTGCAAGGACTACACTTCAAAGTGTTGTCATACATTAGATAGAAAAGGCAACACTTACAAATTGTGGGCAATAAGGAAGCTAAGGCCACGCTTAAAAGTGTAGTTGTATGAGATAGAAATGTTGCTATTTGAGGTACATAAAAGCGTTGCCATTTTGCCTTTTAGGCTACGCTTTTAAGCGTAGCTAATAAGGCAACACTTGAAAAGTGTTGCCTTAACTCTAAGGTAACGCTACTTTCGGGCACCCCTGGAAAAGTGTTGCTTAAAGTCCAAAAGTGTAGCCTTTTATCAAAGGCCACACTTTTTGCTAGTTTAGGCTACACTTTACTGGGGTGGCCGTAGGCCTAAAATGGTGTAGTGTTGGATGTCCACAATTGGAAAAATAACTCCCACATCCAACTACTTTATGATATTCTTTTTCACCACTTCTTCATATAAGGATTTCTTATTGTTGGTGCTCAATGCTTGGTTTGCAATCTTCAACCAAATTAATTTTGTGACAGCACACACCTGGATAAATTCCTATTATCTCGAAAATTGACCACCCGAAGGTCTCATAATCCTTTTTAATACTATGAGTAACAAATCCCTTTGTAATTTTTAAAGATCACTCGAAATAATAACCGGTAATGTGTTGGTTGACCTCAAGAAAACATATTTGAGATGAGGAGAATTCTTTCGATTCTAATATGTTGGTTCAATAATATATGGCTTGGCCGGAAGTAATTCTCGACTCGATAAATTGAGATCAAGATTTTTTAAAATTAAGTATGGGAGCCTACACCCATAAGAGTAACCACAACTTCATCATAGTCGCTTATTTGTGCTTGATCTAATTAAGTAATACAACTTTCAATAATTCCTCATTATATACGGCCTCTCAAATACTTGCCACAACTTCATCAATCTGATCCAACTGAGACACAATGTGCATATCACTTGGATCTTTCATCCACTTATGAATATTGAATCTAACTACTTTGTCATTAACTCAGAACTTCAACTTGCCACCTCCAACATCAACTAAAGGTTTACCTGTGGCCAAGAATAGTCTACCAAAGATGACTGACAGATCAATATCAATCTTGTAATCAAGCACTACAAAATCAGCTGGGAATATAAATTTGTCTACCTTCACCAACACATAATATACCACACCAACTAGCCTCTTTATTGAACGATAAGCCATCAAGAGACTCATCTTTGTAGGTTTTGGTTTATGAAGCCAAAGCTTATTAAATATCATCAACAACATCAAATTTATGCTTGCACAGGGATTGCACAAGGCTTTTATGAAGGTGCAAGCATCAATGGTATGTGGAATAGTGAAAGCCCCCGGGTCATCTTTCTTGAGGAATATTGTCACGACCCAAGGGTACACCCTAGACGTGACATGGTGTATAAGACCCCGAGAGGCCTCATACAAGTCACTTAGAATACATCATACACTATAATAGAATTTAAAAGATTTAAAAAATAGACTCAACATATAAAAGTTTTATAGAGAAATCTAAACATCGTCTCAAAGCCTAGAGTATATAAGAGATTATCGAAACGCATCCCATACATCAAGTCCCAAAACTGAAAGTAAAGACAAAAGGGAAATCAAGATTGGTCCTTGGAATATGAGGACTCACCACAACTTGAAATCTCTTCAACAACCTCTAGCCACAAAACTGAGAACAGTGAATGTCAGACCCTACATTTTGGGAAATGTAGGCAAGAGTATGAGTCAGTACAAAAATTCACTAAGTATGATAGCCATGCATAAAAGGATGAAATCATGCTGAAAAGGACATTTTAATGATATGACAAGACCAAGTCAAACATAAGATCAGAAGGTTAGAAAACATAATCGTAATAATGATCAATGCAAGTAAAATTATCTTTAATCACAGGAGAGATACTTCTTGAAGTAGCCTTAGTTCATTATTATTGTGGGAATGAGCCTTAACTGACATAAATACCATGTGAGATCTACCATGATCCCCACGGTGTCTCCCACACCAAAAAAGGTTGTCCTACTTGCCAAGGTAGAACCATGAATCTGAGCTAAAGTGGATCCACTAGCTAATGTCAATCTAGACCATCATTCTATGGGAGCACATAGGTAAGGGATAAAGAGATTGCTTCTAGAAAACCCGACCTCAAAATGGAAGATCTTTCATCTCAATATCCTCTCAGTGCTAAGCATAATTCTCATGGAGTAGTTATTAAGTCTTGGCTTAACTTATATTTAAAAGACGTGGGTAGTCGCCCCTTATCTTATCATAGGATAGCTCCTTAGACCAAGCATGAGAAAACCTTTCACCATCCATGATCGTTTCATAATAGCTTCTAAGGCCCATAGTCTCATGTGGCAAAGCTTCACATAACATATAGACAATCTCATCTATAAACTTTTCTTGAGTCATAAACATACTTTTATGAACATGCTTTCTTTTCAATAATTCATAAGCTTCATCATGTCTTCAAAGTCAAAGCATCTTCAAATTCATTTAAATCTATTTCATAAAGAGAAGACATGCATATTTTCATGAATTCATGTTTCATAGTTCAAGACCCACTTTCAATCACCAACATCTATATTACATGAGTTAGACATGGGTTCATAGAAATTCATCATAATTTAATGTAATTCTATAAATTCATGCTTGATTTCATATAATCTTCTTTCACAATCCAAGACCCACATCATATTATCATAATTTAGAAAACATAGGTTATTCATGGGTTCATGGGAAATCAACTTAAAATCATGCAATTACTTTAATTCATGCATAAAAGTTCATAAATTAATCAAATAAATCAACACTGAAAGGAACTCATGGCAATTGAAGAAAACCCTAACTTAATTGGGGAATCTAACTTTAAAAAATTGGAGAATTTGGAAACTCCATGGATGGAAGGGATCCATGGATGAAAACTACCATACCTTGATGCCAAAAGGTTGGAAACAATGGAGGATTAGGAGGTTTGATCTTCAAACCTAGATTTCATCTTCAATTTCTAAAGAGAGAAATATTTGAAAGGAGGAGCTTGATCTTCTTTTGAGAATTTTAGAGAATGAATTGGGTTTGGGTAATTTTGGGGTTTTAAATCATTATATAGGGGTTTGGATAGAAGAAAAAATGGCATAGTATTGAGTTAAAACAATTGGGGGAAAAGACCCAAAAGTCCCTGACTGGAAACTGCCGAATTGGCATGATGGAGGCCAAAATGGGTCGAAATCATCACCATGGCCCTTCAAACGGGTCATGAAGAAATTTTGCATGACAATGCTTCACTATTTTGGGCATAACATTTTACTCCGAGCTTGAAATTAGGCAAACTTGGTGGCATTGGAAAGAGGACTCAGAGACCTTTAATTTGATCGGTCATGGGCCACCTAATTCATTTTGTGCTAAAATATATGATCGTTTGAAGTTGACCTTAAACTCTAAGTTTATTGAAAACCTATCACGGACGACTTCACGGTCCGTGTGGGCATTCATGAGCCATTGTGATGCATGTGGCCCTTGACCAGTAGCTAGGGGTGGACCCCTACTGCATTGAACCTCTTCAACACCACTCTAATGGTCTGTGATGATCACCACGGGTCGTCTAAGGGTCCGTGGGAAGGGAACCTTTTTGGGCATGTTCTAGAAAGACTTCACGAGTACCAAAACGGGCCATGGTCCCCTTCACGACCCATCTAGGGTTCCGAGGAGGGTCCCATGGTCCAGTTTTGGGGTTGTGACTTGCCCGGTTTACCCTTTCTATCCTTTCCCAAATTTGAGGTGATACAAATATATTCTTTGTCATCAATGAACCATATGTTTGGGCTATTTCAATTGTTTCACAATCTATCACCCTCTTCATTTTCACCGATTCTTTAATATATTTGACATAACTGAAGAGTGATAGATTTGCACTCATTTGAGGCCTATTTATCTCAAAAGTTAGTGTCCTTAATGTGTAGTTATGTCCTATTCTAATGATATTTTGATAATTTGTAGCTATGAAGGTTAAAGAACAAGGCACGGATGAATATTTAAAAGAATGGAAAAATATGTAAAAAGAAGTGTAAACTACACACTGATGATCACTAAACAAGGCGAATCGCCTAGTGAGAATGACCTTACCCAAATTAACGGTTCCCAGCACTTGTATTTGTCGAGGCAGGTTTCAAACTCCGAAAGGAAAGGAGACTCGTCAAATGAGAAGATATACTTTGTTGACCATCACCTAAAGCGATGATACAAGGAAAAAAATTAAAAACTTGACAAGTGAACTATGGTGGTACTTTATGATATGCCGAATATGAAAAGTAGACACAAAAGATCTCACCAATTGAGGTTCAAACACCTGAAGCTTAGAGCAAGAAAAGGCAAGTTGAAGCACAATTGGTGACTCATCGAATGAGCTCAGCGAGCCCGACTAACGTCGCCTAATGGGTATCGTACTGAGTTTTTGGACAAATTTTAGGAAATTACAAATAGCCCAAAGGAGAGAGAACAGATGTGAAGAGCAATAGTTTTTGGTGTATGAACAAGTGAAGAGATAAAAATACTTTACCTTGTGAATAACACTTTCTAGTTTTTGGGGTTTTCAACTTTGTTCTTGAAATTGACAAATTTAAGTTGTATTCAAAGTGGGTTTGCTTGTAATTGCTTAATTTCATGTTACCCATGACAGATCTCATGAAAGGTATAATTTCTTTTCTTTTTGTGATGCATGGATAAAACCCCAAGATCTAGGGGTGCAATTATGGGGTTAGGTGTTGATTTAATGTAGTAGGCATTGTGTTATTTTCTATTTTGTTGTTGTTCAATATGAATTTAGGCTAATTAGCATGGGCTTTATTTATGGAATAAGATTGCAAACTCCGGTCGATGCTCGAAAGGGATTGATTAAATCGAGGAGGATGAACTAGAACCAGAGGCACTTGTGGTCTCTATGTGGCCTGTCGTATTGTAAGTGCTGGAGGTGCAGGAAGTCATGCCAGTGGATCATGAACTGCCTTAGAATGCAGTTCTGAACGCCTTTGCTTTTATAACTCTCTATCTGGTGTCGGTGTATGGACTGGGGTCCTAGACCCCTCAACTTCCTCATTCTCAGAACCAGATGAGGTGAGATGGGTGGAATCGATGCCCATGTGATCATCAGAACTCGAATTGGATACCACCTGCTTATCGCCCTTGGCCTTACCACTCACCTGAGTAGGTTTAGGACAAGTAGTACGGGGATTCTCAACCTTTGTTGCAATCATAACCCCTTTGACCTTCTTTCGGGGTGGTGGACCCTTTGTCGGAACCTTCGGTCTGGCCATTTTTTGTAAAACCACACAAACAAGAACAAATGTGGTTTCAAGGGTTAGTGACATAAAATTCTCAAAATGTGGAGATAAACTTGCCAAACGACTCGGCGAGTCACCGAGTTAATTCGGCGAGTAAAAGAGAACTCGCTCAATGTTACAGAAAAACCCAGCAAAATTTTAGTGCAAAAAGGTGAGACCAAAAAGCATTCGGTGATCAAAAGACACCTCACCGAATGTTATAGAAATATTGAGCCAACACAAAGGTTAGAAATGATATATTATGGCCACTCGGCGAGACTCGGCGAGCAGAAGCGTATCGCCCAAAGTTATATTTAATTTCAGTAAAAAAAAAGGTCAATTAGGCAATAAGGGGGTCATTAGGCGATGCACCGAGTCACTCGGCGAGCTCAACGTTGCTCGACAAATGGCCCAACGTGTCACCTTCCCAATCTGATTGTCGATTCGAAACAATCAGCCTACGATGAATCAATTCAAGCATAATTATACACAATTCTAACCTACCCTAGATGAATATCTAAGGCAATGTACTCAGACTTTCCCCCAATTGATTGAAATTCAACCAAACAACGATTTTTCCCTTAAGAACGATGTCACTCAATCAATCATCGGGAAAATTTAAGTTATTTGGTCAAATTTGGGTTACTTAGACTTAACCCGCACAAAACCCAACATGCAAACCAACAATTTCACTACAAACACGAGAAACTAAAACAATTTTTCCTAAAGATATATTTAACATGCTTGATTTCAAATTAAAAAATATACGAAGGAACAATCATATGATCAAGGAATGCAATTCAAACAAGAATCTCAATTCTTCATAAAATAAAGTGGAGATCGAACAACCAACGTCAAGAGTAGACAATCAAAGAGACTCGGCAAAAAGAAAGGGTAGAAAACACTTCATATGCAAATCTCACACAAGGAAAACCATGATACTACATGAAAATAATATCATAAGCTTAATGGAAAGAGTATTAGAGTCAAAAAGTTTGAATAAGAAAGAAATTTTGAATTTAAAAAACGGATGGAGGGTGCATGACTCTTCAGTTCACGCCTTGCTTAGCGAGCTCACTAACGTTGCCTATCTACTCGGCGATATGCCAAGTGGACCTCAACTCGCCCAATTTGAAAGGTAAACAACCCTTCAGCCGATGAAAAGGGGCGAGTTTGATCAGGCTTGCCGAGCCAACTCAGTGATTCACCAAGCCAAATCGGCGATGAGCTCACCCAATCTTCCAAAGACTTCCTCATTTTTTATCTCCCCTTTAGAGATGTATTTGGGCGATCATAGGGGCACTTTGACAACTCGCCGATTGGTCCAACCCCTCGCCCATTCGCTTTTTATCCAAACTACGAATCCAAGTTGTGCATCCAACAAACGTTATTCAAATAACACAAAATAAAACATGGGTTGCCTCCCAAGAAGCGTCTTATTTAACGTCGTGGCACTACGGAGACATTCATTTAAGCATCGTTGTTCAGGTTGGCCAAGGTATCACTAGGAAGACACCATTTTGGTCTTGGATTTAAGTGAGCCGAGATTTGACCCATTTGATTCTCGAGTTGCTTTATGGAAACTGAGTGTGAGGTCACTATTTGATTTAATGATGAGACATCATCCTTCATCTCCTTGAATACCTTATATGTTCCTTCCACCTGGTTTAGGATGCAGGCAAGCATATCCTCGGTCTGAAAGCTTTCGGGTTAGCCTTTTGTTCCTTCGGCTTTAGACATTCATGAGGGTCCATATAATGATCTTTATCACCATCTTTATATTTCCAATTTGAACCCTATCATGCCAAACTCAATCCAAATCTCTCCAACCATCTACACAATCTCTATTCCAACCTGATTCCCACCCGGCCTTAGATAGAATGGACGAGAACCCACCACTTGGTTTGACAAGAATTGTACCTCTTTGTTGTACATGGCCTCAAATTATGCATCATCCGAGCTCATCTCACTATTAGTACCGACCACATTCACAGCCTTATCACCACCGCTCATGACATGTTTTGTCAGCAATTCCATTTGGGTCATCATCTTTGCCATATTTTATCGCACTTTTGGTTCTTTTCCATTTTCTCTTTAGTCAACTCAATATTTAGAGGACAAAACTTGATCCTCCCTTGTATGCCATGCCCAGTTAATCTTGGTCATCTCATCAAGCAACGCTGACGCCATGACAAATAGTTATCTCATAATTCCACCCCTAATAAGTTGATCGGCAACACCTTTGTTGTGAGTGTTGAGACTTCGGTAGAAATATTTCAAGAGCACATTATATGGTAATCCATGAGTAGGACATTTTAAAAGTAGTTTTTGAAATATCAGCTACGTCTCATGAATAGGTTCACTATCAATCCTCCTTAAATTTTGAATATTATCCCTCAACTTTACCATCTTCAAGGGAGGAAAGAATCTTTCATAAAACACTTCTGTGAGCAACTCCCAAGAAGTGATAGAGTCTTTTGGCAACTCGGCCAACCACTTTGTTTCTTCCCCTAGTAGACAAGGAAAACAAACGGAGTCGAATCAACTCTTGAGAGATGTTCTTGAAATAAAATAGTCCACACACAACGACAAAATTCTGGATGTGATCATGAGGTTCCTCATGAGCAAGTCCCCTCGAAGAAACCTTTCATTTGGAGTAGAGGAAGTATAGTCCCGATCACATGGAAAATAGTGTTGCCCACAGTAGGGGGCAAACAAATGCACCGGGATTTCCCAATTGCTACTTATTAACATCATTCAAGGCTCTGATGTCATAATTGTGTCAAAGTCGACTCGCACTGCTCCCGTTCAAACTCGTGTCTTTACTTATTGAGAGCAATCAACATATAACACTAATAAGAAATTTCTTCTACAACAAAATTAGTTCACAAAAATAATTCAATAAAAGAATTCTAAACACCACTCCCCGACAGCGGCGCAAGTTTTTGATAACATTCAACTACACCTTTTATAATTTAAAGTGTAGGCAGTCGCTAACAAGTATAAAACCAACGATGAGTTGGGGACGATCCCACAAAAAGTGATACGGTAAAGAATTCAAGTATGAAGTGTAGAAGTGCTCTAATATCTTGTAGAAGTAAAGGTATATGTCACATAAAATAAACCTACGAGTTTTAATTATAAATATTAAGCGAGTTTGGTAACCAATTGTTAATAGAAACAAGTAGTGCGGAGGTTGAACAAGTATAAAGAGGGCCTTAGGGGTGTGTGAGCAATTGAGCACTAATTTCTTTTAATGGGTAATTATCAATTGATTTAAGTTGCTAAATCTTAATGGGTAGGATGGGTTTTGAATATAATAACTATCTCTCAATCAACTATCATGTTTCGAGTGAGTTCTCTCGAACCTCAACAAGCTTCGCAACACAAAACAACCCAATTCCTTAACTTAACCCATTTTTTTTTAGCTAGGTTGTAAAGACATAAGCCAATACAATTATCAGTCATTTATTCTACTCTATGCATCTTTCGCAAGGAAGCATCGAGAGTTGGACTAGAAATAAATTTACAACATCAGTTCATAGATTTAAAACATGAATAAATTATTGAACCCATTTCAAAACAACCTTAACTATAACAATCAATAATACCCATAAGATAATCTATGTATTCAATTACAAGATCACACCCCTAAGAAAATGGGGTTCAACCTAACATAGCAAAAAGCAGGAAGTCATTACCAAAATGATGATCCAATGAATTGACAAAATCTCCAAAGCTTAAATGCTAAAAGTAAAACTTGAACCTCAAATCCTCAATAATCTAAGCTCAATAAATTAAAATAAAATGTCAAGGTATGTAAAACTCTCTCCAAACTGTGTTGGATTCATTTTCTCTCTCTGGAAATCAATTTATACATTTCTCAAATTTTCCCAAAGTTTCAGTATGCGGGCTCACTCGGTGAAGTTAAACGGGCTCATCGATGGGTTCGACGATTCTCCGACAAGTCTCTTCTCTCACCCTTTTGGTATGAATTTTACACCCAACTATTTTGTAAACATAGGCGAGCTGGGTCAAGCTCGCCGTTCCATTTGGCGCATCACCGAAATGCTCTCTCAGTCGCCGAATTGGCTTCGTTCATGAGCTAATTCCCTAGATTATTTGGCGAGCAGGGAGCCCACTCGGTGAGTCACTGAGTAGCTTTTGTGAGCTCCAAATAGCCTTCTCTTCAACTTTTCAAACTTTTTCTCTCCTTTTCGCATTGTAATGGCCTTGCCTTGTTCTTAAACATTCATTGCTGCAAATAAAAACTTTAACATCAGTTAAGGACACAAAACAGGCATTGAGAACACCAATTTATAAAATAACAAGCCCTGAATGAGTAAAAATTCCCGACTCATCACTGGTGTGTTTCACAACCCAAAGGGTATTCGCATAAAGGCAAACGTCCCATAAGGTCATGTGAAAGTTGTTTCTCTTGATCTTCCGGTCTAATAGAGATTTGGTTGTACCCTAAATATCCATCAAGAAATCAATATCAACCCTTTCCTGCAGGCCTATCAAGCATTTCATCAATAAAGGGCATAGGGAAATGATCCTTCTCGCTCAAATAATTTAGCTTCTGATAGTCCATGCACATAGGTCACTTGGTCACGAGCCTAGTGGAAACAAGTTTGGGCTTTTAGTTTGGGACTATCGTTATACGACCCTTCTTAATAACACATTAGACCAGACTCACCCATTGGATGTCCGCAATTGAAAAAATGACTACCACATCTAACCATTTTATGATATTCTTTTTCACCACTTCTTACATTAGCGGATTTAATCGTCGTTGATGCTCAATGCTTGGTTTGCAACCTTCAGCCAAATTAAGTTTATGAGTGCACACACCTGGAGAAATTCCCACTATCTCAGCAATTGACTACCCCAAGGCTCTAATATTCCTTTTAATACTATGAGTACCAACTCCAATTGCCATTCTTCAAGATCACTCAAAATAATAACTGGTAATGTGTTGTTGGCCCCCAAGAAAGCATATTTGAGATGAGAAGTTTTCTTTATTATAATTTTTTGGTTCAATAATATATGGCTTCTCCAAAAGTAATTCTCGACTAGACAAATCGACCTCAAGCATTTTTTAAACGAAGTATGTGAGCCTACACCCTCAAGAGTAACCATAACTTCATCAAAATCGCTTCTTTGTTCTTGATATAATTAAGTAACACATCTGCCAATAATTCCACATTATATGCGGCCTCTCCAATACTTGCCACAACTTCATAAATCTGATCCAAGTGAGGCACAACGTACATATCACTTGGATATTCCATCCACTTATGAATATTGAATCTAACTACTTCATCATTAACTCAGAACTTCAACTCGTAGCCTTCCAAACCAACTAAATCATTTTTTGTGGCCAAGAATGGTCTACCAAAGATGAATGACAGATCAATATCAGTCTCGTAATCAAGCTCTACAAAATCAACAGGGAACATAAATTTGTCTACCTTCACCAACACATAATATACCACACAAACTGGCATCTTTATTGAATGATAAGCCATCAAGAGACTCATGCATGTCGGTTTTGGTTTATGAATCCCAAGATTATTAAATAACATCAACGACATCAAATGTATGCTTGCACAAGGATCACACAAAGCTTTTATAAAGGTGCATGCACTAATGGTACATGGAATAGTGAAATCCTTCGGGTCATCTTTCTTGAGGAATATATTTTGTCATCGCTGCACCATATGTTTGTGGTATTTCAATTGTTTCACGATCTATCACCCTCTTCATTTTCACAAATTGTTTAATATATTTGACATAACAGATGAGTGGTAGATTTACACTCATTTGAGGCATATTTAGTTCAACAATTAGTGTCCTTAATGTCTAGATATGTACTATTCTAATGATATTTTGATAATTTTTAGCTATGAATGCTGAAGGACAAGGCAAGGATGAATATATGAAAGAATGAAAAAAAATATAAGAAGAACTGTAAACTACACTCTGATGATCACTAAACAAGAAAGGTGAATCGCCTAATGAGAATGACCTTGCCCAAACTGACAGTGCCCAACACTTGAATTTGTTGAGGCAAATTGGTAGACTCCAAAAGGAAAGGTGACTTGCTGAATGAGAAGATAGACTTTGTTGACCATCATCAAAAGCGACAATACAAGGAAAAAAATTAAAAACTTGAAAGGTGAACTAAGGTGGTACTTGGTGATATGCCGAATGTGAAAAATATACATAAACGAGCTCACCCATTGAGGTTCAAACACATGAAGACTAAAGCAAGAAAAGGAAAGCTGAAGCACAATTGATGACTCATTGAATGAGCTCGACGAGCCTGACTAACGTCATCAATGGGTAGCGTATTGAGTTTTTAGCCAAATTTTTGGAAATTATAAATAACCCAAAGGAGAGAGAAAAAAGAGAGAGAAAATCTTAAGATCAATATTTTTTGGTGTATGAACAAGTGAAGAAAGAGATATTTTACCTTGAGAAGAACACTTTCTAGTTTTGGAGGTTTTCAACTTTTTTCTTGAAATTGACAAATTTAAGTTGTATTCAAAGTGAGTTTGCTTGTAATTGCTTAATTTTATGTTACCAATGACAGTTTTCATGAAAGGTATAATTTATTTTATTTTTGTGATGCATGGCTAAAACTCCAAGATCTAGGGGTGCAATTATGGGGTTTGGTGTTGCTTTAATGTAGTGGGCACTGTGTTATACTCTATTTTGTTGTTGTTCATAAATGAATTTGGGCTAATTAGCATGGGTTTTACTATGGAATAAGGTTGCAAACTCCGGTCGATGCTCGAAAGAGGTTGATTTGAGTGGGTAAATAATCTGATACTAGAAATTTAGATTTGATGTTTGTATCTTGCTTGAAAATAGAGGTTATGGGTTGGATCTATTTGCCCTATTTTTGCATCGAAATAGAGAATAAAGTAAGGTATTGGGTGGTTTAGTATAGCTTATGGATTAGACGGAAAGAAGATTCTATACAAGGTTGTTGTGAGATTGAAAGAAGATTAGCATCATTGAAGATGACCTAGGCTATTCATGTACGTACATCACTATAGAGCAACACAATTACCTCTATGTTACATTGATATCCAATCCCTGCACCCCCTAGATTACTTGTTACTTCTTGAGTTTTCAAAATTTTTAGTTTAATTCTGACCATTGATAATCGAATCCTTTTATTAAATCGGTGGAATCATCCACCCACTAGTTTCTACTATTAGAAATGAATGAGTTAACAATACAAATTTATTGATAGAATTTTCTACAATATACCATTCTTTGTGGGATTCGGTTGTGACTCTTAGTTGGATATTTTTATTGATGATGACCACTGTGTTTTTTTTTAAGAGTACATTTGAGTGTTATCAAAAGTGATGTCGCTGTCGAGGAATGGCAGTTGAGAATTCTATTTGAGAAATTAGTTTGTAAATTTATTTAGTTGTAGTAGATTGTTAATTTCTGTTGTCGTTGGCCTAAATTGCGGCTCTAATAAAATAAGTGACCATTGTAGTGAAAACGATAGCCACTATAGTCAAAACGACAACATGGGTGATTTGAATGATATTCATGTGAATACTTTTCAAACCATGAAAGCCATATGGATACCTCCCACACCGGGAAAGTTGTGTTTCATTTTATCAGAACAATGCTACAAATGATCGAACTAATAGAAATGTTTTGGGGGTTATCTCATAAAGATCCCCATGAACACCTTCGAAAATTTGTGTAGGTGTGTGCATCGATTGTGTTCAAAAACATTTCACAAGAGTCCATGAGTTTGAAGTTATTACTATTTTCTTTGATGGGTGAAGCTACAAGATGGTTAACATAATTGCCAAATGACTTTATCACTTCTTGGGAGGAGTTGAATGAATCTTTCTTTGAGAGATTCTTTCCCCACTCAAAGATGATGAAACTTAGAACCCAAATCCAAGATTTCAAGTGTATTGGAGGTGAACCTCTATATTACTCTTTTGCGGTACAAGAAACTACTTTTGCGATGTCCAACACATGGTTTTCTTGAGAATTTTCTGCTACAATACTTCTATTGTAGCCTTGATTCAGTCAATAGAGGTGTGGCTGATTAGCTAGTCCAAGGAGGATTAATGAGATAAATGTATGAATTAGTAGCCTTGTTGTTAGATGATATGGCCAAAGTTAATGGAGCATGGCATACTAGAGAAGACCAAGAGTCTACTTTACAACTGAGATTGAGTAAAGAAAAACTCAAGAAGAACATTGAACAAGATGAAGACATTGCTAAAATGACAACCCAACTCGATTTGTTGTCTAAAGATGTTATGGGAGGTTGACTTAAATTGGTGGATGTGGTTGGAACTTATAGTGGTCAATGATCAGATGATGCCAAGTTTGAGGAGATATACAATGAAGAAGTTTAATATATGGGAAGCTAAATGGGGGAGTCTCACCCAAATTACCAACGATAAGGTAGGAACTAAGGTTGGAACAAGGATCGAGAAATGGGTGGAAAGATTGGCGAGGTTGAAATTGGAGAGATATGGAGGCTGACAAAGATAGATATGTTATTCCCTATGATCATCAACGGCCAAAGTACCCATCTGGGCCAAGAGGAAATTGAATAGAGGAAATGATCGCAAGGATCATCAACAAGGTTGTAGGGTCCAACAAAGTGTTGAAGGAATTGAAAAAGGAATTCTCCACTTTATCTCAAATGGTAACCTCTCATTCGGTATCAATCAAGCAGTGGGAGACACAATTATGCCAGATCTCTACTCATCTCAATCAGCCACATACCCCCCCCTAGACATAACAAGGCTCATAGGATCCTAAAAGGCACCATGTAAGCCACTTAGCATACCATAACATAAGTAAAGAATAATGAAGAGTAAAACACATTTCAAGTCTTAAGAAATTTTCATGAAAGGATAGCGAAAGTCTAGACTTGTCTCAATTAGCCATCTATTACAATCGAGAACTCAAATAGGGTCACAGCCCTTACAACATAGTTCACAAGTGAGAGTAAGGAACTAGAAAATCATCATCCGTCCTCAAACCATGAGGACTCACCCAAAAGCAAGGAGATTAGTCGATCCAAGCTTTGACCAAGAAGGAGATCACTTCAAGAACCATACCTTACACTTATGGAAAAATGTAGAAAACATGGGTTAGTACAAAAATGCACTAAGTATGGTAGCCATGCATAAAAACCTTGAAGACATGCAAAAAGGGAGATTTTAGTTGAATGTATGCAATTTACTAAGTTAAACCATCATTTCAAAGAAAAAAGGAAAGCATAAGCCATAAGCATGTTCATTACATAAATCATGTCATAGTGGAAACATACCATAAATTCCCTTAAAACATACTTGTGCAATACATGAATAAGATCTCATAATCCCACCCATGCCAAGTAAAACTTCTTGAGTAACCATAGTTCATAATTCATGTTCTTGTTCATATTTCATCATGGTGGGAATAATCTTTAACCGACATAGACCATGTGATCTTAACATGGAATCTGGTGTCATGCCCCACACCGAAAAGAGGTGTCCTACTTGACTAAGGTAGAACTAAGGTTTGTTAGCTTAGATGGATACACTAGCTAAAGACATATGTGGGCACATAGTTATGGTATAGGGAGATTGCTACTAGAAACCCGGACTTAACTGAGGTAGAAGGTCTCCATCTCATGAGATACATGTTTTGGGAAGCCGGACTTAACTGGCACAGAAGGAACCCATTTGGAAAGCCGCACTCACTAAGGTAAAATTTTTCATCTCATATACAATATCAACTCGGTACTAAGCATAATTCCCATTAAGTTCATATTAAGTCTTGACTTAGGTTCATGTTTATGGAAGAATGCCTTAACACTCAATCCAACACAATTCATGATTTAGCTCATAGATTCAAGAGGAGAGAATAGCATTTTAACCTTGGAATCATCAAATTGTGAGAAAACCTTTCACAATATTTCATCATCATTATAGGTGTATAACTGAGAATAGCCTTTCAATCAACCCAACAACATTATCATAATCATAATCACTTACTCTCAAAGTGTTTATAAAGCATGTACATAAATATCATAATCATGCATAATTCTCATAATTTACCCTTAAAGGACCATGGATCATGATTCACCAACACATCTAGAATTACTACATTAGACATGGATGATAGCATAATTCAATTAGATCAATTACTACAAGCATAATTCTATCACATTCTACTTGCATCAATCAATACCCACACTTTAAGATTCAAATTGAGAAAAATTGGGTAATTCATGGATTCTTGAGGAATTTGACTAGAAATCATATAAAATCATCAATATATCCATAAACAAACATAATTCAATCTTTAAATGAATTTGAAAGGAATCCATGATATTGAAGTCAAACCCTAGCTTTTGGGATTTCTAGTTTTGAAATTGGGGGTTTTGAAGGGGCTCTATGGTGAAGGCTACCCATGGATGAAGAACCACCATACCTTGATGAAGAATTAATACGAATTTGGGGAGAAAAGCTTGATCCTTCAACCTTAGCTTGCACTTTCTTCTTCTTCTTCCTTGGAGTTCTAGAGAGAGAATTTTGGAGAGGGTTTGGGTCTTTCTTTTGGGTTTTGGAATTATGAGGAAGATGATTTAGTTTAGTGAATTAAAAACCTTATATATCTATTCTAATAATGTATAAAACAATGTCACTTAACCCTACTTAAAATAGGAAATCCCCATAATGCCCAAGTAAAACTGCCTTTTGGTAGTTACAAGCTTCATCCACGACTGCACGATCATGGTCCATGGATGGACTCACATGGCGTGTTGTCCATCCGTGGTTTGAGGTTTTGTGGCATGGTTTGCAGGCCTTGACCCATGACCCTTCACTAACAGATAAAAGTTGGACCCACAACCCGTTCTGGTGAAGCGTGGTTTGGGTTCAGAGACTAGGTTCTCAAGCCATTGACCTACGCCCCTCACCCATGAGGTGTGGGTGACCTCCGTGGGTCACTTCCAGGCATCCTCTAAGAGGCTTTTCCTCAAGGACCCATGCTTGGTCCTTGGGGTTTAAACCTTGATGTTCTAATACGAAAACATGAATTTTAGGGTACGGGGAGTACGTTCAAGGCTCTAACCCTAACGTCAAGCTTTAGCTTATCCTACTAGTTTCCGGAGTGTTCACAATTCAAGGTAAAAGAGAACTTTGCCTAGTGATACCATTCTTAATCCCAAAAATAAATGTTGAGAAAATGATAAATATGTCGTGCCACAATATTAAATAAGATGTTTCTTGTCTTTAGTTTTGTTTTATTGCTTTTAATAACATGTGTTGTGAGTGCATGTTGAAAAGAAGGCACAATGTTGAAAAGCGAACATTAGGTGATGCTAATACCAGCATAGTGATCTGCCAAAAGCGTACTGCAGACTTATTCTAGTCCGTTGTTTGAGCTTGAAAATGTGGAAAAGTGTATTGTCCATTTTAGTGACCTGAACTCCAAAAGATGATCCACCAAAGTACACTAAGCGAACTCCATCGGGTCCGCTAAATTAGCCTTCCAATTTGGTGTTTGTTCATGTATTTTTGGTTAGCATCAGCTCCAATTTGTGATCCATCGAACACACTTGGCGACGTTATTCATGAACACCGAATGTAGCTGATACAAAAAGGTAAAGGGTCTTTTCAAATTAAAAAAGAAAACCCTTTGAAACTTTTGAGACCTTTTCTTCCCTTTTACCTGGAATACCTTTTTTGGTTGTGTGAGCATCCTTAGTGTGTGATTTTTGAGTGTGTGAAGTGCATTTTCTTCCTAGATCAATCGACCCAACCCTATTCTCCTCTATTTTCAAGTTTTGCTTTCTGGATTGAGGTTGGTTTTCAATTTTCATTTTGTATTTTGAGCTTTAAATTGTGTTTTGTGTATGGGCTATAGGCCATTTGATGCATGTGATTGTTTGCTTTCAATCAGTAGAACTATAATGATCGCATTGAACGGTGCCCATGAATTAGTTGCTTGTTTTATTGGCTAGAAATTGCTAAACTTGATTATGTTGGCTAAATATTAAAATCGAACACTTAAAATTAGTGGGTCTTGGTTGAATTTGATGTGGGTGAAGTCTCAGTAATCTAGTGTTGACCCACTTGCATGATTTTTCCCAATGATAAATAGAATGACGACTTTCTTAAGGGAAAATCGTCAATTTGAGCAATAGTTTGCAATATCTGAGGGAAATCTGAGTACTTATGGGTAGATAAGCATATGGTTGGATTGTAATAATGTTGGGAGAATTGATTTTGCTGTGTATATTAGGTTTGTGTGTGAAAAGTAGGCACTGGGTTAAACACCTCTTGTTCGGTGTACTTGTATTTTCTCGCCAAAGAGGTTAGGAGAATAGTCGAATAAGACCTAGCTCACCCTATTGATCGAATATGTGACTTGGGTATTGTCCCATTTGGTGAGATTGTCTTAGTTCACTGAACCCACTTGGAAAATCACCAAGCCAGAGTATACATCGTCCTTGATGCCTGCTTCTTTTCATTTTACACTGTCAGTTTTGGCGGACTTATCTTAACCTGCCAAAACCAACCTGGTGAATCATTGAGTTGGACTTGACTCCACCCATTGTGCCTGAATTCTTTGATAATTGCTTCTATCCAATTCAGCGAGCTTACTAGAGCTCGCCCATCCTGTTAGAGGATCCACCTTCTCATTAGGCAAGCCTCAAGATATTTTTGAAGTTTTCTTTCAACTGAGTTTGATTTCAACTAACTGACTTCATAAACGGAGTCAAACAAAGACTCTTCTTCTCCTTTTAAAAAGCATACAGGTGTCACCATTAATAAGCCATCTGAGGTTTCTCATCCAAGCCAAGCCATTTACATGTTTCTTAGGCATTGGTTAGTAGATTTGATGGTATTATTGTCTGTATTTGCAGGAAAATAGGGGTTGGCAGTCTAAGAAAGAAAATTTAGAGAAGAGACAAGTTTCTGAAGACCAATGGATCAACCTATGAGCCGTAGGACTAACCCATATAAGAGGCTAAATATTTTGAAATTTTATTTTGGCTAAGTATGGGACGACGAAAGCAGACTACGAGTCGTAAAGTGATCTACGAGTCATAGGATGATGTAAAAATATTGAGTCCTAGTGCATTTGACTACGAGTTTCCAGGACAGACCATGCAAAGGTCTACAAGTCATAGATCATATCCGTAGGAAGAGTTTAGATGGCATTGAAGAAGTTTCCTTCTACGGGGTGAGTCTACAAGCCATCGTTTGAGCTATGAGGCATAGATCACCAACCGTACACCTGACTATCGAAGCCCAATTTTCTATAATTATTTTCCTTGTCTATTTAGGAGTAGATGTCTATAAACAGTCATTTATTTCTCATTTTTAATGTTAGACAGTTTGGTACCTTGTTTTTGGGTTTGAGAATCATTTGGTAAACACTTTTTTCATTGTAATTCTTGATTTATATTAAATCTTTTGTTCGACAATTCAAGAATCTGGAATTCAATTAATCAAATTGTAAGTTCATAATTTATTTTAACAAACTTAATAGGAAGTGTGATAATGCAAGCATGAGTAGTTAAATTCACAACTAGTATTGTGGGAACCATGAGGAACTAACAACATAGCCTTAATAATTAGTAATTCTTGCATAGTGTTTATGCAGGTATTATTGATATATTTGCTTTGATTGCTTTTTAACGTTGCACAATATTAGAACTTGCTTTATTGCTACTTTCCAGACCAAGGAAGTAACGAATGAGAAAAGAGATTAACGGTGGAGATTTTATGACTACAACATTCATCTAATAGCTTGAACCACCTCTTTGATAGCTAATTTGGGGTCAAGGGTAAGGGTTAGTAAAGCATACACATGTAGACCGACAAAATTTGCATGGTGAGATTTCCTATTTGGGTGACATGCCACTTAGGAGATACCTAGCTTACCGACTTTGCATGTTAAACACTAGACAAGGTTACTACTATAAGGTTTATGCGTTAGAAACTTATGGGGAATAAGTATACCCTACTTTCATCTTCTATTGATTCTACAAAACATTTAATCTTGCTTACTTGGTTACTTGTCACTGAATTCAAGCTAGATTTCGTTTCACAACCCCCCCCCCCACCCCCTTTTTATGGAAATAACTCGACTCAAAGTACAATGAACACCCAATTAGGCTAAGTCTAGACCTCATTCCTCGTGGGATCGATCCTAACCTCTGTTAGGTTCTTTATTTGAACAAAAGACCGCTTATACTTCTTTAGGGATGTGTAATTTGGGCGTATTAACAACGTGCGAGTATGAATCTCAGTATACCTAAATATGTTAAATTTGAACAAAACAAATAAAATATACCAAATAAAGGAAATCGGCAAAGACAACAAGCCACTCAAAGTAATTTTCTTTTATATATAAAATTAAGTAAATCTACTTAAAAGAGCAAACAAAATCACCAAAATTACCCTTTATGTCTTGAAGTTATGATATTAACTATTAAGCCAAAACAAAAGGCAAAAACTCAAATTATTTTAAGCTTAAGACAAATATATCAAAAAAATAAAAATTTAAAATTAACTTATACATAATACTACATGATCCAATAAACTAACCACATATCTATAAGTAGCTAACTATATTATCAATTAAGTATGTTACATATGAATGTAGTACAAATAAGTATTGTTATTATAAAAACTTTGCGAATATCAAAATTTCTTTAAATCTTTTCAAACTAATCAAGGAATAATATCATCCAAGTCATAGCATGCATAATTTACAAACTACAATATTAGTATATAATTTTACAATTATGTAATTAAATGTAAGAAAAAAAATATCCATCGAAACTTTCTCCTGAAACGATTTTTAGGGATAGTATTCTTACCTTTTAAATAGAGTATCGTGTTGATAATGTGTTGTAAAAGGACTGGAAACTCCGTTCGCAAAACAGTCCATAGATGAAAAAAATAGGATTAAATTAAAAATCTTCATCCATGTTTAAGAAAAGTGTCGTGAAATTTATAGAATGAAGTACTTTTCTGGTATGCTGATAATGGACTATCTAGTGATTTCATTCGTTGGGTACTGCTTGGAAGTTTATTTATGACATAGAGGGGAGGAAATACACTACATGTTTCCTGGACATGTCTTTTATCTTCATGTCCTCTCTTATAATGGGGAATCCTTGTTAGCAATAATCATGATAGTAGTTGTGGGAAGCTAGAATATAATATATGAATTGATTGAACTTAGTAGTTTTAGTGTGTAATTCAATTTAGGTGACAATATTGACTTGCAAAAAAGAAACTAAAAATATCTACTTATTTCATTTCATTCATGTCATTATTTAAAGTTGACGCAGTCTTTAGCCATTGGTTTTTATCAAAAGAATCTTGTTGGCTTTTTAATCTTTTAATGGGTGGTCCTTCTTCATCAGTAGTAATAATAACTAGAATATTTTAATTAAAATAAATAACACAAAAATACTAATAGATGAAAGCAATAGAAATATAAAGACAAGAGATGAGAGATTTCATATTCTTCAAAGTGTATTTAAGTGTGTACAACATCGCCTCAAGACCTTTATTTGTAGTGTTACATAAAAACATACAAAAAATAGCTAAAAACATGAATTAATCCTTGAGAACGTGGAAAAGATCAAAGGCGCATGGAAGATAAATGAGGTAGTGAAGGTGTGGGTATTAACATAATATTGAAGAGCAATCGTAATATTATATTTGGTGGATATCCATATAGTCTATTTCATAACAAACACAAGCCTATTTGAGGCCCAAACGTGCAAATTTTTGACACTAAAGTTGACTATTTTTTGTCAATTATTACTATGGTACATTTATGCCAACTTATTTAAGGAAATTTTATCTATCTAATCAAGCATAGATGTTATATCTACTATACATAGTTATAATATATGGAGAAGGATCTAAAATGTCCCTCAAGTATTTGAATTGGTATAAATTTACCCTCCATCCACCTATCGGCCCTAAAATACCCCTGACATCCACCTTTCAGCTCAAAAATACCCTCGATGTTAATCCTTTGGCTCATATTTGCCCTTATTTTTAATAGCTCCCTTAACGTAAAATTATTAAATATTTGTTTATTATATTGCTTAATGTGATTGGTCCAAATTTAAACTCTTCTCAAATAAATAATAAAAATGATATTTTTAAAAATTCTATTTTTCTATAAAACCACCTATGATTCATATTTTGACCCAATACACTTGAAAATAATATTGAAAAAATAATTAATTTCATGATATCTTCCTATTGGCCTATTTTAAATCGACCCCAATTTATTATAACGTAACTCAACTCATAAATGGGGATCCAACTAAAATTCATACTTACCCTGACTAATTGTCCATCTAAAAAAATTATTATTTTCATTTATATAAAATTTTCTCTCAATTATCCAAATGTCTTGTTCATTTTCTCTTTTATTCCTTTTTGTCATCTCTTATTCTTAATTAGGATATCTGGGACTCAAACTTGAAACGAACTTACATATTTATATTTTTTTAATTAGTATTATTGTGACGATGGGATGAGGATGGGGATAAGAGAAATGATTATTTTTACTATTTTATTTTTAATTTTGGGTACTCACAAAAGAAAAATGTAATATTTGTACATATTTGCTTAATTAAGTCATCTTTTATTGAACAAATTATTTCTATATGAATACATCATTATTTTCCTCCTCTTTTCCCCTCTTGTTTGTCATTAAAAAAAAATGGTGGACAAATTCCAACTAGAAAAAAAATAGAAGAGATAGAAAGTGAAGAGTCGGGGAGGGAGGAGTGTAGATAGTAGATGCCTAACCTTTTTTATAATTTTAAATTTACTATGAAATTCAAAATCAAGTCAATCATGTGAGATTATATATTAAGTAATTTCAAATTATTTTAACGAAAAAGGGCCTAAAATGCCCTTAAACTATGATATTTGTTACAGTATTACCCTCCATCCACCTAATGAGTATCATTCATTAGACATAAGGGTATTTTTGAGCCGAAAGGTGGAGGTCAGGGGTACTTTAGGGCCGATAGGTGGATGGAGGGTAATTTTGTACCAATTCAAATACTTGAGGGGCATTTTAGGCCCTTCTTTTATAACAAATCTCTCCTCTCTTACTCGTCTCTCTCCTCACACTCTCTTCTTCTATCTCTCACCCTCTCCCTCTCTCTCCCGTATCTCAAAATGTTGTCATCTTTTCAATGTTGATTGTTATGAGGGTTTCCCTAACATAGACAATTATTTCCATCATTTTTCCTCTCTTCCATGCTTCACATGATGGTGTTTATTGAGCATATATTCTAGATTTTAAAGGCTCTCTACTTTTATAATTTCACCCTTGTCACTACCCGCATCTCTTCTCGTTGTTCAATTCTCTCTACCAATGCATTTTATAAATAAGTGTTCTATGTATCTGTATATGTGTTCCTTGAGCTATATATGTGTATTAAAGTGAATCTATGTATTTGTGTATTAGATATACGAGTATATTTGTGTTTAGTTAATGATTGAGATAGATGTGATTCGATGTATCTATATTTTAGTTTCAAAATTAATGTGTGAATCTGTGTATCGATGTTTAGTTGATAACTAAACATATGTGTATTTGTGTATCTTATAACGCTCAAATGTACTCTTCAAAACCAATTAAAAGAGACAACTATCGTCGTCAATAATAATACTCAACTAAGAGTTGGGGTTGAATCCTACAGAGTGGTATATCGTAAAGAATTATCTCAAGAAATTTGGATTGTAAATTATTCATTTGTAGTAGTACAATCAAGTGGGTGGATAATTCCACAAATTTAATAAAGGGATTTGGTTATCCACTGTCATAATTAAACTAAAATTTCAGAAAATTTAAGAAGTAAAAAGCAATATAGGGGTGTTGGGATTGGAAATCAATGTCACATAGGGGTAATTGTATTGCTCTATAGTGATGTACATTCATGAATAGGCTAGGTCATCTTCAATGACACTAATCTTCCTTCGATCTCATAGCATTCTTGCATAGAATATCCTTTCGGTCTCATTTATATGTTATACTAAACAACCCAATACCTTACTCTATTCTCTCTTTTGATGTAGAAATAGGGCAAATAGATCTGACCCATAACCTCTATTTCCAAGCAAGTCACATTTATCAAACTTAAATTGCTAGTATCATACTAATTATACACTCCAATCAATCTATTTCGAGCATCAACCAAACAATGAAAGTAGAAATTAATTTGACAACTTTAACCCATAAATAAACCCCATGTTAATTAGCCTAAATTCATGTATGAACAACAACAAAATAGAGCATAACACAATACCCACTACATTAAATCAACACCCAACCCCATAATTGCACCCCTAGATCTTAGGGTTTTAGCTACCCATCACAAAAAGTAAAGAAATTATACCTTTCATGAAAGCAACCATGGGTAACATGAAATTAATCAATTAGAAGCAAACTCACTTTGGATTCAACTTCAATTTGTCAATTTAAAGAAAAAAGTTGAAAACCTCAAAAACTAGAAACTGTTCTTCAAAAGGTAAAGTGTTTTTCTCTCTTCACGTGTTCATACACCAAAAACTATTACTACTCACGTCAAC
This sequence comes from Solanum commersonii, assembly GCA_029007595.1. Classification (NCBI taxonomy): domain Eukaryota; kingdom Viridiplantae; phylum Streptophyta; class Magnoliopsida; order Solanales; family Solanaceae; genus Solanum; species Solanum commersonii. Next base: position 2,777,921 of record JAJTWQ010000038.1, read on the forward strand.
TCTCCCTTTTTTCTCTCTCCTTCGGTCTATTTATAGTTTCCCAAAATTTGGCTCAGAACTCAATATGCTACCCATTAGGCGACATTAGTCAGGCTCGCCGAGTTCATTCGGCGAGTCTGCAATCGTACTTCAGCTCATATTTTCTTTTTAGGTCAAGGGGGTACGGGTAGTAGGAGCTGGGGCAAGTAGAACAGCCGCAGTAGTAGTAGGAAGAGATGCAGAAGTGGAAGGCACAACGGGGAGGAAGATATAAATGCCTGCTCCATACAAAAAGTATGTGTGGTGGCCTTAAAAGGCAATACAGTAGGATTAAATACGAGTGTGGTGTCTAGTTGTGAAGGATTCTTTCGAACCATGTCATCCTATAAGTATTTGATATTTGCGTAATCAACACACAACTTCCTATGCAAGTGTCTACGATCGTACAATAGTTTAGTAACCCAACCAAGGGTTGGGATCGTTCCCAAGAGAGTGGTTTTGAGAATTAATAGAAAAATAAAATTTAGTTCTAACTAATCGTGCTGAAGATATTAATGATTAAAAAACATTGTAAATTAAAAGGGGACACAAGAGTGTTAATAAACAATGGGGAGTTTTGTCACTAGTAAGTAAAAACAGCAAAATAAACAAGGATTTCTAAGTAATTAATGAGAGGGGATCCTTGGGATGTAACGGGAATACGAATTAAGCTAGATTATTGGGTATATGCTTTCGATAGAAGATTCATAGAATAATTGTGACTAGGCTAGACTTTAAGTGGGATAAGATCTCTCTCGAGCAACTTACCCCGTTTCAAATGTGTTCCTCTCGGACACCCACTTACCGCATGAAGACCAGCCTACACCTTAACCCACTCACTCTCTCGAGCTGAGTGTGTGGACATGGGACTAGGGGTCACTCTCTCGAGTTGAACCTCATGTCGATCCACTCACACTGGCCATCAATCTAGTGGTCTTAATTTTACGACCTTTCTCTTGAGCAAGCCGAAAACACATAAATAAATTTGTATTTGCAACTACAAATTCATTAAATTCATCCACAACCACTAAATGAAATCATATTTAAACTACGAATAGACTATCAACAAGTAAGACCCAACAATTATCTTAACCTATATTCGCTAAATCACACCCCAAGAATTAAGGGTTTTAGCCACACATGAATAAGAGATAGAAATTTATACCAAATTGAGCTCGCTTTCAACTAGGTATGAAGATTTAAGTTTTGATACAGGCCAAAATTGAAGAATCCAAGAGACCCAAATCCAAATATTGAAGATGAAACCCTTTGGAACTTCAAGTCTTCAAAACCCTCTCAAACTTAGAGCAAAAATATCAAAAAGTATTATTCTCTATGAAAATTATAATAATTGTTCCACCTGTAAAACTACAACTCTAACTAGTATTTATAGTTTTCACATATTTGTGCTGCAGCGGATCATTCGGCGTTGTTAGTCGGAATCATCGATCAATTCGGTGATTCACCTTTTGGTGTAGTTCATCGCCGTCTTGCACCATCCCTCAGCATCGTCGTGCTCTAGGTCATTGGGCGACATGGTACTGCTTTGTGGAACTTCTCAGCGATGCGCCGACTGCTCCCTTTTTCCGTCGACTTGATCCTTCCCTTCAGGGCTCAGCATACTGGAACAAAAGGCGAAGTAAGACCCTTCGGCGACTCGCCAAGTGGACTCAGCGATCCTCAGGCCTTCATTTCTTCGTTCTTTTCAGCCTCTTCATTTCTTTTTGCGACGTAGTGTCCATGTTTTCCTTTAAACTTCAAATACCTAAAACTTAAGGGTTTTCATCAGATATTGAGATAAAATAAGCATTTGAGGACACAATTTATAGTAAAACATAGCCCTAAATGAGTCCAATTTGTGGACTCATCAACACCCCCAACTTAAACTTTTTCTTGTCCTCAAGCAAACTCAAGTTCAGCCGTTCAGAAAAGGTGTCTCGGACAATGCTACACAAGACTCAATCATGAATGCACACAACAAGACTCAATTTACTTATGCAAGGATTAATTGTGTACTCAAAGATTAAAGTTGTGACCCACCATTATGAAAGATTCTCAAGCTTGCAATACTTGCTTCAAATGCAAGTTCAATCTCAACAAAAGCCTTCAAATGCCCTCACACAAATGATGATTCCATTTTCACATGCAAAGGTATAATCAATTTAAAGTTCAGGAATTAGATATAATGCTCACACTCAAAAAGAGGAACGCAATGCACACTTTCACCCATAGGTTTGCCCGTATTTTCCAATCGACATCTGTTTAGACTTTCTTATGATCACAAAGGTCTTGACAAGGCTTGTAACGGGGCTGAGTTTAAAGGTATGGTCATTTAGGCTCAGTGACTTTTATCCTCATAAAATTTGGTGCTCACAACACTTCCTTTCCTTTTCCTTCATCATTCTCTTTAGTGCTCATAAGTCATCCTATTATTCACTTTCCATGGATTGTTTAGGAACCCCATCTCTTTTGTACTTTATTCCACAACTTTCTTTTTCTTTCTCTTTTTTTTATATGGAGGAGTTTTATTTTTCTCAACACCATGGGTTAAAGGAGACTTTCCTTGCACTTCTTGACTTTCCCTTTTTCTTTTTCACCATATCCCCAACTTAGGCTTTTGGACTAAGTTGGCTATTCAATTAATCACAATTCAAGAGGATTATAGGTAAGGGATTAAGAAAGTTCTAGTTTTCATCAAGCTTCTTCCAAAGAAGGGTAAGGCTCAAAAGGGTGTTCAAAAGAGAATCACACGCTCACAAGATAGGTCACAAAAGAGGTATATGTAAAATTGGTTCACACTCTTAAAAGTTGCCTAAGATCATATCAAGAGAAAGTCTTACTTAGTCGACCGAACTAACGGGGAAAATTCTAGGTGTTGTCATGCATGGTTCCAAGTAAGCTTATCACACAAGACATCGACACTTAAGTCAAACAAGAATCCACACTTTTGCTACTATGCAACAGTCATCATAAGAGAATCGATTTGATAAATGGCTAACCACGACGAGATGCAAAGAGTTCACATATTATTTATGCAACTTCATTTGGCTTGATTATAGCCGTACATTCATGTTCATTCGATTGTAAGAACTATTTAAGTCATCAGTATTGATCAAAATAGAGACTCAAATTTTGCAAAAGAACAGCCACATTTAACACACGAGAAGTGGCAAAAAATTTTGGACGGGAAAAAATCATTTTGCAATTTAAAATAAAATGAGCCACAAGCTCAAACATCCATAGAAAAGCAGTATTAACACAATTTTAAAAAGAATAGCCCAAATATAAACAACATATGAACATCAAATAGCACACAAATGTGGGCCTCACCGCACTACAAATAAAAGCAATTTTTTCTCAAATGCAATTAACACAGAATCCAAAAGGTAAAATAAAGAAAGATAGAGAGGAAGGAAAAGAGGGGATCTTGGCTAATTGGTCGCTCCATCTGTCTGGGCTTTAGTGCTCGGAGTGACCCCAGAAGGACCAGCTCCACAAGATCTAGCAACAAGTGCTAAGGACGCTTGCACAGTAGCATCTATCATAATTGCTTCCGTCTCAGTCATGTCTTCATCTGCAGCTCTCTCAGTCTTCTCATACATCTCTTCATCAGTCTCTGCTTCTAACTCAGGATTGGTTATCTGCTTCGATCTATCCCCATGTCCAGTGGTGGTCTGAGGCATCTTAAGCACGTCTGGAATCTCCATTGTTCCAAAGACCATGGACGCATTGATGGACTTCAGGTTGTCTACATATTTTCACAGTTCAGCAATGGCAGCTTTTAAAGTCGTCACCTCCTCTATGGGCCCTTGGTTGTGCTCACACACCGCTATCCTGGCCGCTAGGGCATCAATGGTAGTGCTTAGAGGTGTCACAGCATCAGTTAGGGCAATCTGGATCATGCCTGGAACAGAGGTCTCTGGACTAGCAGCCTGACGATCAGCAGAAAGGGCCAGTTGTTCGATTCGGAGTAGGGAAGTCAGGGTGAGTGGAGGCCGAGAAATAGCAGCAACAGTAATGGGTCTTGGAGACCGTGCAACAGTAGAAGGACCTAGAGGGTTAGCAGGAGTGGTAATGGAATCAGATATACCTGAAGACCCAGGGGCCAGAATAAGCAAAGATGCCTCTGCTGGTATAGATACAGTGGCCACAACTTCCTTCTGCCTCTTTTTCGCTTGGTCCTTCAAATATTCGACTTTGATCTTATAGATAATGGTGGAGGCGGTGGCAACTAATTCCACATCCTTCTTTGCATCTCTAGGCACCCGAGCTCTTTTGCATGATGCAGTGATTAATATCAGGAAAGGGAGAGATGCATGGCTCTTCTTTGCATGCATATGGATCTCAGAAGCAATGATCATCCCTAGATTTATCCTGGTTTTCTCTATGATGCATCCAAGACAAGATGTCTTAGCAAGATGAATGATTGATTCATTCTATGATGGCATAATTGTGCTGTTGATGAACTCGAACCATTATCTTGCAGCTATGTTCATATTATTTTTTTTCAATCGAAACTCATTCTTCTAACCATTTCGGAGAATTATCATCTGAGATTAGCGGGGTTAACCACTTTTTCATCTCATCCAGCTTCTCTATTCTGATCAAGTGCTGGCAGTGATCATTAATCTTATTGGACATACCCAAGGCTGTGTTGATAGCCTCACTATCACAAGCTACCTTCCTTCCTCTGACAACCACATAGTCAACTGCTTTGAAAGACAATATTAGCCTCTTCTGTTGAGGTACCAATGCACTATATGCATTGTAAAATTCTGTGACCCATCTTGGTATGTAAGAGCCACGGGGTATTGTGAAGATTTGAAATTTGTGATAATTCAGGCACTCCATTATCTCAGGATACCTATCAATCACCCCATTTATGGGCAACTATTTTTCCTCAATGATCGTTCTCAGCCCCTTAGACTTTAACCTATTCGTTGATTTAAGTGGGGGGGCTTCTACTAGAGGTGCCAGTACTATTGCCTACTATGGAATTGGAGGAGTCGGAGTGGTGGATCAAGGATTTTTTATCCGAGATGGGTCTATTAGTTGTTTAGATCGTAACTCATTCCTTCGTGCCTCCATCAGTTCATCTTCATCAGAACCCATACTCTCACTGTCATATGTTGTTGGGTCATAGGTGTAAAAACCAATACTGTCGGAACCTGCATCTGATAGCTCAACGGTTTTGTCCTTGCCCTTGCCTTTCCCACCAGTTGTGGAAAGTTTAGTAGCCTTGTTCCTGGATGCAGTTGCATCCTCATTGATTGTGATCCATTTTTCTTTTCCTCGGGGTGGTGCGTAGTACCTGCTTTGTTAGGTTTAGTCATATCTACAAAAAATTGGGAAGAGTTAGGGGAAAAAGCAAATAGAAGCACAGGCACCCTACTGCAGGAAGACTCGCCAAGTGGATTGGCGAGTCGCCGAACCTCTATGGCGAGCTAACTCAGGCTCGCCAAAAGAATTGGCTTCAAATTATAGCAAGTCAGCGATGGGAAGGTCCTTTCGGCGAATCGCCGACTACTTTTGGTGGGCATGGTTTGTCCGCCAAAAGTTACAGTGCATTAAGGGGTCAGAATAGCATACAAAGGGCAGTCAAGAGTACTTTCGGTGAGTCGCCGAATGATTTCAGAGACCCATGGCTTCTCGCCGAAAGGTACAAACTCAAACATCCAATTTGACACGATATTAAGGGAAAGATTGAGACATTAGCGAACTGCCAAACATTTCAGTGAGCTCGACCCAACTTGCCAAATAGCCCAACGTGCCTTTCTTCAATCCACCTTCTCGAATTCAATCCTACAAACCCCAAAAATAAAAACAAAAGCATGCACTAACAAAATTCAAGCAAGACCCACACTACCCATTTCCCTGGGATACTCAGATTTCTCCTGGATTTGCCTAATTTGGCAATTTGATGATATTTGCTCTTCAAAGTGGTGTTACCCGCTCTATCTTTGAGCAAATTTTTGACATTTAGCACAAATGTGGGCTACTCAGACTTCATCCAGTCAATCTAACGACATGCTAGCATCATCCAATCAAATTTCATTTGTTTCGAGGCATAAAAATATGGGCATTTTAACGATCAAAATAATACAGACAAGATTTTCAAATTAAAATAGGCATTCAAGCATTCTAATCCTATCAAAGAGTCCCAGCACACATCAATACGATACGATTATTGCAAAAGAGTACAAAGCTTTTGAAATGTAAGCTTGGGATTCAGAAACCGACCATTTATGCCGATTAAAACGTGATTGGAAAGCTAGGCGGCAAAGAAATCTAACTCCAAGCACAAATCAACCAACCAACATACTAGTAAAATGCTTAAAATAAGGAAAATACTACCTTGGTGCAAGTTTAGGAGGTTTAAGAGTGAGGGAAAGTGAAGAATCTCAAATTTTAAAACTCTTGGCCATTATAAATCGTCCAGTCCGCGCCCATTCGGCGACATTAGTCACACTCGCCGATCTAATCGGCGATTCGCCGAATGCTCTCATATCTTGCCAGTTTTATAGGGCTTCTAATTTACATGGAGGTCCAAACGGCAAACACTAGCGGGATTGCCAACCAGTTTCGCGATTCGGCAATTGGATCTTTATTTCACCAACCTACATCTATCAACACTTTCCAAACTCAAACCTATAATATCAACATACCATTATTTCTTAAACAAGATTAAAGCATTTAGGGGTTTTGGGTTACCTCCCAAACAGCGCCTTAGTTAACGTTGTGGCACGACGTGAGTTAACACCTAAACTTCACTATTGGGGTTAACCAAAACATCACCTGGCAACCCCTGCTTTGTGTCGGATGGAGATGAGGCATCACATGACCCGTAAGGTTCTCGAGCAATTGAATGGATCTGGAATGAGAACCAATTATTTGTTTCATCAATTTGATATTCTCCTTCACTTCTTCCAGCACCCTATCATGCTCACTTACCTTATCAAGAATGATTGAGAGCATTCCCTCAACACGTTTACCCTCATTGTCCTTGGGCTTTCTTCGCTCATAAGGGGGAACGTATTTGTCCTTCCTTTTGCATTGGACTTCAATCTCCACTATCTTTTTGGCCAACTCATCCATCTGAGTCATCAGTGCGGCCAGCATGAAGTCCTTCTCTACTTCTTGGTTTGCTTCAGCCATGTGATCAAGAAGGTGGGCTGCTATCGCATAGGGCTGATGTGTAATACCACTTGGAATTAGTCAGCCAGCCAATGCTTTGTTTCCAGGACCAAGACTTTTGTAGAAGCATTCCAGAAGAACTATATCGTGAATTTCATGAGTGGGGCATCGAATTAGAAGCAATTTAAACCTTGCCCACACCTCGTGAATTCGTTCACCTTCCAATTGTTTGAAAGTTAGAATACGATCCCTGAACATCATTACTTCTAATGGAGGGAACTCTATTTGCTCATGAGTACTACTTGACATACTCATATGTCTGTTGAAACACACAAACACTCAAATCAAAACTGAAAATTAAGTTAGTAAAACTACAACTAAAAAGAACAAAAATTCTACTAATCTAAGAATTCTCAAGCAACACCACTCCCCGGCAGCGGCGCCATTTTCATGTTTGCATAATCAAGAAACAACTTTCGATGCAAGTGTCTACGATCGTACAATAGTTTAGTAACCCAACCAAGGGTTGGGATCATTCCAAAGAGAGTGGTTTTGAGAATTAATAGAAAAATAAAATTTAGTTCTAACTAGTCATAGCTGAAGACATTAACGATTAAAAAGATTGTAAATTAAAGGGGGACACAAGAGTGTCAATTCACAATGGGGGGGTTTTGTCACTAGTAAGTAAGAACAACAAAATAAACAAGGATTTCTAAGTAATGAGAGGGGATCATTGGGATGTGACGAGAATACGGGTTAAGCTAGATTATTGGGTACATTCTTTTGATAGAAGATTCATAGAATAATTGTGACTAGGCTAGACTTTAAGGGGGATAAGCTCTCTCTCGAACAACTTACCCCATTTCAAATACATTCCTCTCAGACACCCACTTGTCGCATTAAGACCAACCTACACCTTAACCCACTCACTCTCTCGAGCTGAGTGTGTGGACATGAGACTAGGGTTCACTCTCTCGAGCTAAACCTCATGTCGACCCACTCACACTGGCCATCAATCTAGTGGTCTTAGTTTTACGACCTCTCTCTCGAGCAAGCCAAAAATACATAAATAAACTTGTATTTCCAACTACAAATTCATTAAATTCATCCACAACCACTAAACGAAATCACATTTAAACTACCAATAGTCTATCAGCAAGCAAGACCCAACAATTATCTTAACCCATATTCGCTAAATCACACCCCAAGAATTGGGGCTTTTAGCCACACATGAATAAGAGATAGAAATTTATACCAAATTGAGCAGGCATTCAACTGGGTATGAAAATTTAAGTCTTGATACAAGCCAAAATTGAAGAATCCAAGAGACCCAATTCCAAATCTTGAAGATGAAACCCTTTCAAACTTCAAGTCTTCAAAACCCTCTCAAACTTAGAGAAAAAATATCAAAAAGTACTATTCTCTATGAATATTATAATAATTGTTCCACCCTTAAAACTACAACTCTAACTAGTATTTATAGTTTTCACAGATTTGTGCTGCAGCGGATCATTCAGCGTCGTTAGTCGAAATTGCCGATCAACTCGGTTATTTGCATTTTGGTGTAGTTCATCGTTGTCTTTCACCATCCTTCAGCATCGTCGTGCTCTAGGTCATTGGGCGACATGGTACTGCTTCACGGAACTTCTCGACGATGCGCCGACTGCTCCCTTTTTCCACCAACTTAATCCTTTCCTTCAGGGCTCAGCACATTGGAACAAAAGGCGAAGTAAGACCCTTCGGAGACTTGCCAAGTGGATTCGGCGATCCTCAGGCCTTCATTTCTTCATTCTTTTCAGCCTGTTCATTCCTTTTTGCAAGTTAGTGTCCATGCTTTCCTTCAAACATCAAATACCTGAAACTTAAGGGTTTTCATCAGATATTGAGATAAAATAAGCATTTGAGGACACAATTTCTATTAAAACATAGCCCTAAATAAGTCCAATTTGTGGACTCATCAGTAATCAACCTCAATCCATTTGATGTCATTGGAAGAGGCCGGTGTGATCTGCACATCATATTTCCCCAAAAAGGAACTCATGCATCTTATCGAGCTCTCAATAGTATCTCCTCTGCAATAATAGACCCCACATTAATATGCTCCCGATCAATGATACACCCTACTAGTACTACTTTTGGAAGTCAGAGAATGGACTCTTTTTGAGATGGTAGTAGATTTCTACTAAAGAATCCAAACCAATAATGTCCTTCTACATTCATGTCTTTTTTTTTAATTTGTTATCCTTCCGCTATCCATGGAGGAGATGAATATTCTATAAGTGGTGCTAGACAATCCTTGGGGGCATCCAACTTAAACTTCATCCAAAACTAGAATTTATCAGTTTAGTTACCTTTGGTACCAAGAATATCATTTATCACACTAGCATCACATAAAAGTTACATGCCACGTACCTCTACTTCATCTAGGGGTTTCCAGATTGTGCCCTTTCTCTTCTTAGGCAGGGCCTTGGCATAGGCATCATAGAATTCTCTGACTTACTTTGGCACATATGGGTTCCTAAACATTGTGAACTATTCAAATCTTTGAAACTTGATCGTCTCCCATATTTCGAGGAAATCACTCATCACTCCATCAGTTCAAAGCATTCGCTCTTCTAGAATAGTCCTTTTTCCATCTGCCTTAAGCCTACTAAGGTCCGTTGGAGCTATTATATGTACAAATTGAGATGTAGGGGTTGGATTATGAGGAGGTGATACCAACTTGAAACATATAGCAATTCATTTTGTGGCAATATGCTTCTGTAGTCTCTTACCCACACTCATAGGACTATGCAGAGTAGCTTGTTATGGATGAAATCCTCATATTGGATCATTAATAGTGACACCCCTATACCTTTTTAGAGGAGGGAGAGGAGGAGAGGAGTCCATGTGTGACTCCATGTCCGAAGAAACTATATGCTTACCCTTTGTCATAGCCATAACTTGCAAAGCAAAAGTATTCAAACATAGAATCAGTGAAGGTTAGTTGAAATAAAACTAAATTGAAAGCACAGTTCAAAAATGTTCTGAGGCTCGCCTAATGAGAAGGTGGAATGCCCAATAGGAAAGGCGAGCTCCTGTGAGCTAAGACAAGTCCATCAAAACGGATAGAGCACAATGAAAAGAAATAGGCATCAAGGGCGATGTCCACCCCCATTCAGTGATACGCCAAGTGGGTTCGACGAACTAAGACAAGGTCATCGAATGGAACAGTATCCAAGGTCACATATTCACTCAAGAAGGTGAGTTGGGACTTACTCGGTGATTCCCCTAACCTCCTTGGCAATCTAAGACAAGCCCGCCGAGTAGGAGGTGTTCAGCCCAGTACCTGATTTTCATATTCAAACACAACATACGCAACAAAATCAAGTTTCCCAACATTTGTACAATCCACCCACATGCTTAATAACCCATGGGCACTTAGACTTCCCCTGATATCGCAAAGTAATGCTCAAATTGACAATTTTCCCTTGAGAAAGTAGTCACTCTATCTATCATTGGTCAAAATCAGGCAATCGAGTCAACACTCAGTTACTCAGACTTCACCCATATCAAATTCAACCAATATACACTAATTTTTAGGGTTCAATTCCAACATTTACCACACAATCAAGTTTAGCTATTTCTAGGCAATAACACAAGCAATCAATTTATAGGCACATTTCAATATGATAATTATAGTACTACCCAATAAAATCAAAACATTGCATGCATCAAATGGCTTATAGCCCATACATAACACATAATTTAAAGCTCAAATTGCAAAATGAAAATTGAAAACCAACCTCAATCAATCAAGCAAAACTCAAAAATAGCAGAGAATAGGGTTGGGTCAACTGGTCTGGCAAGTAAATGCACTCCACGCACTCAACAATTAAACACTAAGGATGATCACACACTCAAACAAGGTATTTCAAGCAAAATGGAAGAAAAATGCACATAAATTGTTTTGAATTTGAAAAGACCCTTGTCCTTTTAATACCAAGCACACTCTGAAGTCATGATTAACGTCGTCAAATGTGTTCGTCGAATCACCAACTGGAGCTAAATGCCACGAACTTAGAGTCTCACTAAAGCTCCGTGCAGAACTTGACAACTTACTCACTAATCTTTCAAGATCTTGTAAGCTCAAGTAAGCCTATAGAACTAAGATCGCTAAGAGAATGCAAGAAAGACTTAGAAAGACTTGGAAAGTTTTGGAAGAAGGCTTTGTTATTGCTTGGAGAATGCTTTAAAACTTGAGTGAAGAGTTTGCAAATGAGAGGCCCTCTATTTATACTACTTCCTAGCGGCCTAAGTGTAAATAATATTTACTTTGCAAGTCCTTACAATTTTTACACTTTAGTCCTATTCTAGAATTCTCTCCAATTCTAGAGAATTCCAAAGCCTTCCTTGAAAATATCTAGTCCCTCATCTTGAATTCTCTACTAGTCTAGAGAATTCTAAGGCTTTCTAAGATATTTTCTAAGTCATTCTAGAGTCTTCTATGGAAAGATCTAGAGAATTCTAGAATCTTCTATGGAAAGATCTAGAGAATTCTAGAGTCTTCCACTAACCTCTCCATAACTCTAGATTATTCCTTCTTATTTTATGCCAAATTTGAAAGGCAATGTGGAGGATCATGACATAAAGCTCACTAAAAATTCCTAAATGAACACCAAACTTGAAGCCTGATTCGGTAGACCTGATGGGCTCCGTATAGTATACTTCGGCGAATCGAGCTTAGAGCGCAAAAATGGAAAGTAAATGTTTCAACATTTTCTAGCTCATAAATTGGACAAGAATGAGTCTGAACAACACCTTCGGTGGATCGCCATGCAAGTTTTGGCATCGCCTAATGTTTCTTTTTCAACATTTTGACTTATTTTCAACCTGCACTCACAATGCACTTAGTTGAAAGCAATAAAACAAAATTAAAATATTTGGTTGCATCCCAAGAAGCGTCTTATTTAACGTTGTGGCATGACATAGTTCTCATTTCCTCAACATTCATTTTAGAAGTTGGGATGGTGTCACTAGGCAATGTTCCCTTTTTCCTTGGAATGAGATGAGTGGAGCTCTGGTACAATTAGGTCTCTAAATGTTTGGTATATACCGAATGAGAGGTTATCGTTTGAGATAAAGTGGAGAAGTCATTCTTCAATTCCTTCAACACTTTGTCGGACCCTTCAACCTTATTGAAGATCCTTGTAAACATTTCCTCGGTTCAATTTCCATTTGGCCCAGCTGGGTCCTTTGGTAGTTGACGATCATGGGGAGGAAAATAGCTATCTTTGTCAGCCTCCATATCTCTCCAATTTCCACCTCACTAATCTTTCCAACCAATATCTCGATCCTTGTTCCAACCTTGGTTCTCACTTTGTCATTGGTAATTTGGGTGAGAACCCTCCATTTGGTTTCCCAAATATTGAACTTCTTCATTGTATAATGCCTCAAACTTGGCATCATCTGGGCATTGCCCACTATTAGCTGCAACTACATTCATTGATTTAAGTCCACCTCCCATGACATGTTTAGACAACAAATCAAGTTGGGTTATCATTTTAACAATGTTTTCATCTCGTTCACTGTCCTTCTAGATATTTTCTCTACTGAAGCTCAATTTTAGAGTAGACACTTGCTCTTTGCTAGTATGTCATGCTCGATTCATGTCATATAGCAACGAGCTTGCTAATTCATATGGTTGTGTTATTAATCCTCCTTGAACCAGCTGATCAGTGACACCTTTATTGACTGAATCAAGGCTACAATAGAAGTATTGAAGTAGCAAATTGTCCGGAACACCATGTGTTGTACATTCCAAAATTAGTTTCTTGAACTGCAACCAAGGCTCATGTAGAGGTTCGCCTCTAATACTCTTAAAATTTTGGATTTGGATTCTAAATTTCACCATCTTCGAGGGTGGAAAGTATCTCTCCAAGAAAGCTTTATTCAACTCCTCCTAATAAGTGATAGAGTCATTTGGCAATTTCGCCAACCATCTTGTAGCTTCACCCATCAGAGAGAACGGGAATAACCTCAAACTACAGACTCTTGTGATATATTTTTGAACAAAAATGGTCCACAGACCTCCAAAAAATTCTGAAAATGTTCATGAAGATCATCATAAGCTAAACCCCAAAACATTCCTCTAAGTTGGATCAATTGTTGCATTGTTCCAGTTTCATGAAACACAACCCTCCCAGCTGTAGGAGGTATCTGGATGGCTATCGTTGTTTGAACAATATTCAGATGCATAGCATTCAAATCACCGATGTTGTCATTTTGACCATAGTGACTATCATTGTCACTACCATGGTCACTCATTATATTAGACCTACAAATCAGTCAACAACAATCTACTACAACTAAACAAATTTACAACTAATTTCTCAAATAGAATTCTCAACCACCACTCCCAGAAGCAGCGTCATTTTTTATAATGCTCAAATATATTCTTGAAAACCCAATTAAAAGAAATAGCAGTCGTCATCAATACAAATACTCAACTAAGAATCAGGGTCGAATCCCACAGAGAATGGGTTATCGTAGAGATTTCTGTCTAGAAATTTGGATTGTAAAATCATTCATTTGTAGTAGTAAAAGCATGTGAGTGAATAATTCCTCCAATTTAACCAAATGATTTGGTTATCAATGGTCACAATTAAACTAAAATTTTGGAAAATTTAAGAAGTAACAAGCAATCTAGGGATGCAGGAATTGGAAATCAATGTAACATAGGGGTAATTATGTTGCTCTATAGTGATGTACTTTCATGAATAGGCAAGGTCATCTTCAATGACACTAATCTTCTTCCAATCTCATAGCATCCTTGTATAGAAACTTCTTACGGTCTCATCAATATGCTATACTAAACAACACAATACCTTAGTCTATTCTCTCTTTTGTTGTACAAATAAAGCAAATATATTTGACCCATAACCTTTATTTTCAAGCAATTTATAGACATCAAACCTAAATTGCTATTATCGGACTAATTACCCACTGCAATCAATCTCTTTTGAGCACCGACCAGAGATTGGAAGTAGAAATTAAGTTCGCAAGTTTTAACGAATAAATTAATCACATGCTAATTAGCCCAAGTTCATGTATGAACACCAACAAAACAGAGCGTAACACAAAATCCACTACATTAAATCAACACTCAACCCCATAATTGCACCCATAAATCTTTGGATTTTAGCCACCCATCACAAAAAGTAAATAAATTATACCTTTCATGAAAGTAGCCATAGATATCATGAAATTAATCAAATACAGGCAAACCCACTTTGGTATCAACTTCAATTTCTCAATTTAAACAAAAAAGTTGAAAAACCCCAAAAACTAGGAAGTGTTCTTCACAAGGTAAAGTTTATTTCTCTCTTTACTTGTTCATACACCAAAAACTATTGCCACTCACGTAAACTTTCCCTTTGTTTCTCTCTCATTTTGGCTATTTATAGATTCCCAAAATTTGGCCAAAACTCAATATGCTACCAATTAGGCGACGTTAGTGAACTGAGCTCATTCAGCGAGTAGACAATCGTGTTTAGCTCAACTTTTATTGCTCTAGGCTTCAGGTGTTTGAACCTCAGTCAGTGATATCGTTCAAGTCTGTCTTTCACATTCAGCGTATCGCCAAGTACCACCTTAGTTCGTCTTTTGATCCTTCATTTTTCTCTTTGTATTGTCACGTTTGGCAATGGTCAACATGTTCGCCCTTTCTCATTCGATGAGTCGCCTTTCCTTTTGGTGTCCACCGACCTCCCTTAATAAATACATGTATTGTGCACTGTCAAATTCGGCAAGGTCATGCTCAATAGGCGATTCACCTTCTTGTTTGGCGATCATTAGTGTGTAGTTTACTCTTCTTTTTACATTTTTGGTCATTCTTTCATACATTCATCTTTGTCTTGTCTTTAGCCTTCATAGCTTTAAATCATCAAAATATCATTAGCATATGACATAATTAGGCATTGAGAACCCTAATTATTTAGCTAAATAGTCTTCGATTGAGTGCAAGTCTACCACCCATCAGTATCTATATTTCAAATTTAAAAAAATATATCTATAGATGCATTTGGTTAATTATTGACATATGTGTATCTATGTTTTGATTTCAAAGCTAATACATATATTTGTGTATTTGTGTACAGGGTTGGAAGAGAGAAGAGAAACAAATAAGATTCTAGAGAGAGAATAGAAACGCATGAGTATAAATTGTATAGGTTGTATCAAAGATAAAACATGTATCTAGCATCTCTGGATGTTGTTCACCTCTATAAAATTATTGCTAAAAACTATAATTAGATGAACGAAAAAAATTTAATATGGTTGAGGCACAACTAACAGTAATTGTGTAAGGCTTCTTAACTTTTGACAAATATTTTTTGGGTCCCATTTTATCACCCTCACACTCTCTCACCTCAATTTTCTCAAATTCCCATCCATTTCATATTCCTATCTTTTTCACTATTTTCTTTTCTTTTTCTTTTTCTTTTTCTTTTTAAATTTCTTTGTGCATTTTACCAAGTAGTAACTCGGTTAGCTCTTCCTCTCCCATTAATCATTTTTCCCTATATTAAATCAATTAAAAAAATTATCCTTCTACCTCTTAACTAAATCAACAAAAACATCATTGAAATGACCCGAAAGGTCATTTTTGGAAATTCTTAAATGATTCATTTACCTATAGTTTATTAATTGATGGTAATCTTTAGGTAATTAATTTAGGTTATAATTGTGGATCAAGTCTGAAATTTATTTAAGACCCTATACCATTTGGCCCATATATATATTAAAATAAGTTAGTAGGATATGTCACTTTTACTACATAATTAATTTAGAAAAGATAATAAAGAAGAGGAAGAATCTAACCTTGCTTGCGGTGTCGAATAAAAAGGAACAAAGGGTTTCAGGTAAGCAAATTTTGATCCATTTTCCTTTCTAGTGTAGGCATACATTGATTATTTTATCTAAGAGTAATATTATATTATAGAAATATTGGGTTTGAAATTAAAGGTAGTTGTTGGTATATTTTGTTGGAATTATGAGTGGTTTATTTGGACCAATATGGACAAAATTGAATGGTTAAGCAATAGGTGGCAATCCTAATGAAAGGTGGTAGAATGAATGTAAACAAACATTTAAGTGTTGCTCTATTTTTAGAGGTTACAGATTAGGTATCAATTTTAGTTTCAAATTTATTTCATTTTACATTCAGTAGGCCATGATTTAAGTTCTTATATATTGGAAGACATAATTAAACGTTGGATGCATTATTTTATATGAAAACTAATAGGGTTGTATCGTTTGAAAAAAAATTAAGACCTAACCCTAGACTTGAAACTTAGAAATTTGATTATAGATTTGGGTGAGTTTTTGGGTCTATGCTAGACATATAGTAATATAGGTGTTGTTAGTTTCGTAATCTTGTCGTGGCTTTTTATTTGAATAGATTGCATTGATTTGGAAGTTCAACGAAAGGGAAAGACTCAAGTCCCAAAGTGTTTGATTATTTGAGGCAAGTAGATTTCTCGACCCTAGTTAAGTGTATAGAATCACGTATTTTCTTGTGATATGTGTTGGGAGTAATAGGACTCGGTGATGGTTGAATTGTTCACATTGAATGATCCTAATGACAAAAAATGGGGTAATAAAAGGCTACTTGATTATATATTGATGTGTGATGTGTTGAAAATGAATGGAAATATTTATTGATTTATTATTGATGTTGTATCACGATTGTATTGTTGTGAATTATGTATTGATATGAAAATGGTCATATCCTAATTAATTGTGTGAACATCTCATTTGCATTGATTCTGAGACATGGTTATGATTAGGAATCAAAGAGGATATACCATTTCGAGGGATATGGCACGTGTCGTGATGGATATTATGATTCGAGGGACGTGTTGTACGCCATGATGGATTCTATTATCGAGGTTCATGTCGCACGCCATAATGGATACATGAACATATATGTCCCCCATGTGTCCCAAATTGAGAGACAACGTGTGTGTATAGTTAGGTCAAACATGCATCACTACGTGTTACATTACATTTCATTGCAATGCATATCTACATCATTTGTGAATTTGTGAGTGCCTTTCTATAGAACTTGTGATTGATGAACTTGATTTGATGTACTATTGATCTGTAATTGTTGGAGAGTTGTTATTGAGCTATGAGTTATTTAAATTTTGCACTGTTAGGTTGGGATGGTTTTATGCAGGTTGTAGTTGTGGAGGTTTGGTTGGAGTGGTAGGAGTACTCATATTCTATATTACTCAACTTGGTGTTTAGGAGTTTACTTGCTGAGTACCGTGTTGTTTGGTACTTACCCCTTGCTTCTACACTTGTGTAGGTTACGAGCCCAAATCTTTGTGATTACTCTCTTATATTCTTATTTGAGGCTTCCTATGGAGATTTAGAGGTAGTTGTTTGTCATCTCAATGAACCTTCTTACTTCTGTTTATGCTTTCGCTCTGTTTTAGAGACAATATCATTTGAGACTCTTATTTTTTTTCAAATTCATTGTAATACATTAGAGTTTTGTGCATGTGACAACCAGGTTTTGGAGATTTAGTTAAGTTGACTTGTTATTTGCATTATTATTTATTATTAAACTTTTGTTTATAGCTTATTCCGCACATTATAGTAATGATTGAGTTTTAGGTTGACTTGTCTAAGTGGGATAAGATGAGTGCCATCACATCCATTTTTGGATCATGACAATGGTATCAGAGCTCTAGGTTCATAGGTCTCACGTATGTACAAGCCAATCCTAGTAAAGTCTCGACGATCGTTGCGGAGACTTTTGTTACTTATCTTCGAAAGGCTATGGTGACTTTTAGGAAAATCTTCACTTCTTAAATTTCTATCGTGCATCTTTGGTCCAATCTAATCCCTATCACTTCATTCCACTCTCTCACTTATAATGATAGCTCGTGTATGGTTCTTCATGTGATCAATTGATGTCGTGTATGGCTTAGAGGTGAGATTTGGTTTGGAAGTGATAGGCATATGAAAATGATGGGTCATCACATTTGGAATGTTCAACGATTTGAAGAGATTTGGTGACGTTATGGTTTGATGCACTTTAAGGATATTTAAATGATGAGGTTGAACAATGGTTTGAGGGACTTCATGAATGTCTAATCTTTTTTTGGGGTTAACTATCCAGCGGGGGGAACAACACTTGTGTGGTATATACAATATTTGGAGTGGATTGACAATTGGAAATGGAATGGTTAAAGAAATGGCTAAGTAATTAACAGTGTGACTTTGGAAACTACTGTTAATAAAGTTTTCATAATAGGTATGGGTTGCTTAGCGTATCATGAGAATGATATTGCATCAACTGAGGTTAGAATATCTACTACAGTTTCATACAATGGGTGTATATCAAAAAGGGTTCATAAGACGACTACTACAGCAGTATCAATGCTTAGTGGTTCGAGTTATAGAGTGTTTTACTTCTGCTAATGACCTTATCTATGAAAGAATGTATATCTCTTTGGGCTAGATTCAGGATGGATTCGGTAATGCATTGCAGCTACTCAATGGAGAGAGACATTTGGGTTATCGGAGTACGATTTTCTTGGGAGTATGATGTGTTCTGGTGATGGATCTAACAAACTTTCACGATATGGTGCTAGTGGAATATGAAAGCGAGGACATTGGTTATCAAGTGTGAATACTAACTACTTAATGAGTTATCAGTTGTATCACTTACTAGTGTAATGAGATTCGATACTGCATTTACATATGAAAAACCAATTGAGTTGTTGCTACGGACGCTTGAATTAGGCATTATGTATATGAAAAATTATAGTGGTGGATTTGTGGCAAGGTATTAATGTATTTTTATTGTGAAGTGTATTTGAGGATTTTAAATGGGGACCAGTGATTTCATCGTAAGCTCCAAATGAGTGGGATGATATCGAAATTACAAGATTATGGATAAAGGAATTCCCAAAAAGTATACTTGGGTGAAGGCAACAAAAGATTTTAGTAAGAAAGTGCATATAAAATTGGGTAAGTCCTTTGAATTTTGTTGGTATAGCTGGATTTGAGGTGTTATGTCAATGAAAATATTGACTTTGTGGTGATGGCGAGGGCTACTGAGCATGATGGTAATAAGAGTTCATGATGGATTGTGATTGGGATGCAATTGTATGATAAGGATTTTCAATTAAATGGATTCGATATGGTAATAACAACTTGTAGGTATCTAAAGTTGTGATGTGCTACTATTTGGTGAGTAGCATGGTCGTATGGAAAGTTAAAGGATATATTAAGACACCACTTGAATAGAATTTAAAAGAGATAGAGTCATAAATGAAACAGAATTAATGGGATATAGATTAGCCTTTGGAAGGAGGCGAGAACAAGAATATTTACTCTGATTGTAAAGATCAAAGATGTATCATTAGAGATGTGGAGAATTGGATTTAGAGACACGTGATTCCATTTATTTTTCTCGGATTATGGTAATAGTGTTATGTGTTCATCATATAAGTTAACAATTGTTAGGTAAAATTTCAAGCCACTTCTTAGTTGTTGACTCAAGCCATGACGGCCCAAGATAATAGAGAGGCTCATGCTCCCGCGAACCCAAATAAGGGTACGACGACGGCAAGAATAAGGGAATTCACAAGGATGGAGTTCCATGGTTCTAAAGTTGATGAGGATCCTCAAGAGTTTATTGATGAGGTTTACAAGATAGTGGGTATCATGGGATTGTCTACAGTTGAGAAGGCGAAGTTGGCCACGTATCAACTCAAGGGTGTTGCTAAAGTGTGGTTTGTACAATGGAGAGTGAGAGGGCGGTTTATGCGGGTCCTATAGACTGGGAGAAATTTAAAGGATTTTTTCTTGATCGTTTCTTTCCTCTTGAAATGAAAGAAGCAAAAGTGCTTGAGTTCATTAATATTTCACCACCCTTGGCCAAAGGAACAGTTGTAACTTGAGGAACCTAGGGCGTAGCATTGTGGTTACCCGCATTCCTTCTAACATAATCTCTTTGAGGGGCCATATCCTGAAAAGGATCAAACACGATTAGAAGAAGGATATTTATAGAGATAGACAATATGGCACAACATTAGAGTAATGAAAGAAGTGAAGTTTCCTAAACATTTTGTAGCCTCTTATTCATAAATGTGGCGCGTTTCACACTTATGAATAAGACTCTACTCAACGTGGCTTGTCAGACATCCTAGGACTTTTTTTCTAAAATCATTTTCTCTAAATACCAAATTTGTCACGACCCAAAGTACACCCTAGACGTGACATAGCATATAAGACCCTAAGATTCCTTACACAAGCCACTTGGCATGCATATACACAACATAATAGAGTAAGGCAAGAAATCTCATAAAAAGTAAAGAGTTTGACATATAAGCGGAAGTCATCAAAGTCTTGACAAGCCATCTATTACATTAGGGAGTGGTTGGAACGTAACCCCTGCACCACATACAAAGTCTGAAAACTAAATCATAATGAAAGCAATAACATTGACATTATCCTTGAAGTATGAGGACTCATCAAGTCTTCAATCTCTAAGATGATCAACTAGCCATGAACAGTAGGAGAGGAATCTTCACGCCCTACATTACTGAAAAAATGTAGGCATAAATATGAATTAGTACATGAAATGTACTAAGTGTGAGGGGAATGCAATAAAACATGGTTCATGATCATAATGGGACATTTTCGAAAACATGATATGCATGACCACGCTAAACACATTGAAATCATTTAAGAAGAGTCGTAAATCATGAACATGGTAAATTCATCCTAAAATCATAAAGGAGGCTTCATGAAACATTTGGAAGTAACTTAGTTCATTTTTGTGGGATATTAGCTTTAACCGACAATAGACCATACCAGTTATACATGAAATTCGTTGTAACTCCCACATCGAGAAGGGAGAATCTACTTGTCAAGGTTAGAACTCCTTATCATGTCATATACTATTTATATGTTGATCCACTAGCTAGGCCATTTAAGGCAAACCTACGGGGCTCATATTTTGGAACTAGAGGTTGCTACTAGAGACAACTCTATTTGGGCCTCCACCTCAAAGTTCTCTCGTTCCTAAGTTAAATCCCAATGGAATAGTCATTTTCATATAGTTATCATCATACATGGAAAATCAGAAGTCAATTACTAATCCAAGCTAAAATCATCATAAATTAGCTCATTATATCTTGAATCAAGCGTAAATGGGAAAAACCTTTCACAAACCATGATTCTTTAGGTTGTGAGAAAATATTTCACAATTTCATTGATGCTCATCTAAATCTACCTAGATCATAAAACTTTTATTTTTATAAATCATGCATGTCTTTCATGAAAACATCAATCATAGCTCCAAAGCTTTCTTCATACATTGAGATTAATTAGGATTCATAGTCAAAATCATGATCAATGCATGGTGCACATGGAATTAGTTGAAAAGTGTGTAATTGAGTCTAAATCATAAAAATAAGATCATAATCAATCAATTGAATCCATACAGAATTGAATGAAAACCTAACTAATTGAATTGAAATTTAATTGGATAATTCAAAAATCTTTAGGGACTAAATGGGTGAATGGAGCCCATTTGTTACACTCGGGCCTACACCTTAGACGTGGTCGGCACTCGAGAACCATTGTTGGTCCTCAAGCAAACCATTGGCCTGGCTGACTACTTATCAAAAGACTTAATCAAGTAATGATATGCTCAAATAGAATAAATCAGTTAAACTCAAATACTCATCTCATAAAGTCTAGAAATACTCAATCACAATACTTATAGTTTGTAGAAAACTCAAAAGAAATTACATACTGAGAGATACTTCGACACTGTCTATTTATGAAGCCTCAACTATTAAAAAAGGATGTCGGGACAAGACCCATGACATCTCAAAACTACAAACTAGAAAGTAAATGTGCAGTCCTTCAAAATACATGGAGGGTCACCAAAAGCTAGATGAAGTGTAGAGTGATCTCAACGAAGCACCTGTTGATGATCCTGAACACCTGTATCTGCATCACAAAGATGCAGGTTGAATGACATTAGTGTATTTGAATGTACGAGTATGTAATATAGACAAAGCGAAATAACTGAATAAAGGACTACAATAGATAAAAATATACTCGAGTTGAATGTAAAGAAATAAAGGAGTTAAATCATTTAAAGCTTTACAAAATACTTACTCATCTCTGAACTCAACATAATAAGTGATTTATTAAAATACACTTTAACTTTATTGGGAGATTCTCTAACTGACAACCATCGCTATGAGCTACGTGATGATACATCGTATCACCCATGCCGGCAGAACTATCCTATACAGTGTCGGGGTATAGAACCTCTCAACTAAGTGAATCCACTAAGCTATAAGGATTCATCCACAAAGTATGATCCTTTACCCATGTTGGCAGACATGGTTTATGAGGATTTTGAGTTGTCTGAACTCATCCCCATATCGGTGCTCAAGTATAGAACATATTCTTTCTCTGATTTGAGATAATTGCTCAAACTATCCTCTTAATCTTAAAAGAGGTAACTGCTCTGAAATATCTCTAAACCCATTGCTCATTTAGAAAACAAAGGTTTCTCTTTCTCAATGTAAAAAGTGATACATTTGGGAATACTTAGTTCCCTTATACTCATGCTAAAATCCTGGTTAAAACTCTTTCTCAAACTCCTCTTTACTTTCTCAAAAGCTCAGTTTAAAACAATTATGATTTGTTTAAATGATTATGAATAAGAACTCCATGAATACATTGGAATAGGGTTCATGCTGATAAACAGATATGAACAATCAACTCAATAATCTCAATGCACAATATACAACAATTCAATAATTAGGAAATATAATTTAAACAAAAAAAAAAACCAGGAACTCGAGAACTCAGAACTCAACATCAACTCATCTTAAGAATACTCAAATCTAAGGATAGAACCTAGATTACTCTTTTACCAATTTGAAAGTAGACGTAGGGTGTGAGGACTAACTAGTCCAACACTACGATAGCCTTACATACCTAGAATAACAAAGTTCTTGGCGAAATCGACGAAATTCAAAGAACGCTTGAAAATCCTAGCTTATTCTCCTCTTGGAACCTTGCTCTAAAGACTTGAAGTGTTAATGAACGTAAAAGAACTGATTAACACCTTCTAAGCCATTAACTAGATGTAAAACGTCGTGTTTAGGTTTAGAATAGGAATTAAAATGACGTAGCTTAGGTACCAAACACATAGGGAAAAGACCAAAATGACCCTAACTTAAAAACTGATGAAGTTCCCTAAATGGAAGGCTTCACAGACCAGTTAGGGCTCTATGATTCGTGAAACACTTCACCGGCCGTATAGTCATCCATGAAACTTTGACTGTCTGATAGGGCCTTACGAAAAAGAGCATCACATTTTACTCCGAACTCAAAATGGAGTAAACTTTTTGGAGTTGGAAAGAGGACCCGTAGACCTTTAGTTTGATAGGCCATGGGCCACCTAATTTGTTATGTGCTGAGAGATATGGTCATTTGAATTTGACCCAAGTAAAATATCATAAATACTCTTAAAAATAAATGTCGGATTGATCCTATAGGTTGTGACCTACGGTCCGTAATTCCTATGGACCTTGCTGGTGAACCGTAGACCAAGTGTTGTAGCCTAAAATTTCATCCAACTTTGATGAGTCCTTCCTACGGACGGTAGGAATTCCTATGGTCAGTAGACCCAAATTGTAGAATTCAACTTTAACTCCAAAATTTCACTAAGTCGGGAACCTTTCTATGGGACCTTCCTACGATTCATAGAACATTCAACGGACCGTCCTGGTCAACCGTCGAATGAGTTACTGGGACTTGATTTTCCAAAATGCAACTTGGGTTCTGCAATTCACTTCCTTCGGCCCGTAGGACTTTTTACGGTCCGTAGTTTGGACTCATAGACCACTAGTTCAGTCAATTTTCTGCATTTTTCTTTTCCTTTTAACTTTCCAACTTCTGAGGTGTCACATTATATCAATAACTATTTTTAATAAAATAATTTCACATGTGAAATTAAATTTTTGCTCTTTTTGTTTGTAAGATCTAGGTATTACCTTTATATGAATTTAATTTGATTTCTTTACGTTCTAGTTTGATTTGTAATTTTATTTTGATGATTTTAAAAATTGATTTTATTTTCAAAATGACTTATTTTTAGTCCTTGTATTATTCATCACAGTTAATTTAAATATCATCAATATACAGTAAAACCTCACTAAATTAATACTCGATAAATTAATAATCACTCTAAGATAATATTTTCTTCCAATCCCGACTTGGGCTAATGGGAAAAATCACTTATTTCAATAAGATAATATATTTTAAGAAGATCCCTATATAAATATATGGTCCCATTAATAGTAAAAAATAATAATTCTTTAAAAGTACAAATATATCTAAGACAATTTAGTGAAATGTAATTCTATTGTATTTTGTTTTTTTGTTAAACATTAAATCCAGTTGAAGTTCATCTTTAACTTTTCTTATTGCATCTAAAAGTTCTGGTGTTGTCTTCTCGAACTACACCATAATATTGTGAAGAGTTTTACATACGATAAGTGTTTTCTTACACATACGACATAACTAGTTCTAAAGGTATTGTACTTCTAAGATTTGGACCATCGAATATATATCATTTTCACTTGGATAATTCAATAGGTTATTGACATCCATTTTATTGCGCTAACTGAAATCATTAATCATGACGTCAAATTCACAAATGACATTTTCACAAGTGGGTGGACTCATTCAAATTCTTTGAGATTTCATCCTCCAAATATATTTTTGTAGTGTCGAAAATAATTTGTTGTTGTCTTTGCTGAAAATTGTCGTCCAAGCCGGGATTGCCAAATTCATAATATCCAAAACATTAATTTTTCCTGCATCGATTTTGTAACGACTCGGAAAATGATAGAGTGAAACTAGAGCCTCACATGTGAGTTTGGAGTCGAGAACTTAATGAAATGATTATATTTGAATTTGACCCAAAAGTTCTTAAAAATGTGCTTCGGAAGTTACCGGAAACTTGTTTAGCTGTATATAAAAAGATCCGTTTCGTTTTTCAAAATCCGACTTCATATTCTTGTTTAGGGGGTCAAATTGAGTGGGAAATGGGTCTAACCCAAATTTTAGAGCAATCGTATCAAAATCCGAAATTTCCAAGCGAAGCCTTTTTCGAGGGTCTACTTTGGAGGGTCATATCTCCTAGCACACAAATTATTTGGGTGGCCATAATATATCCATGGAAAGCCCTTTGAGTTAGCTACCTAACGCACTTTGTTTCACCTCATTCGGAGTTCGGACGAAGAAGTTATGCCCATTTTCGTAAAGTCTGTCCGACAGAAAACGTAAATTCCAGTAGCTAATGTTACTGTTCATTACTGTTCACCCGCCTGAAAATTTTTCTAAGTGTTGGACCATTTTTTTTAAAAAGACTTATGTTATTTCTATATACCATTAGTTCATTCCCATCCCTAAAAACATTTCCCTCACTTCTCAAATATTCTCTCCAACTCAAGAAGAAGAAGAAGTGGGAGCTAGGCTTTGGATTCAAGTCTTTCTTCATCAATTTCTTGCAAGATCATAGCAAAGGTATGGTGATCCTTCATCTAGGGTTAGCTTTCACCCTAGAGTCCATTCAAAGTTAGTTTTCAAAGGTTTCAAGTTCTTCAAAACCTAGGGTTTTTATTCTAACTCATGGGTTCCTTCTTCAAACGTTTTCAAATGGTTATTAATGACTTATTATGATTGTATTAGTATTTAAATGATGATTTATGACGAAAATACTCCATGAACCCATGATTTCTCTCTATTCCTAGTTTATGCCTTTATAAAGTGGGTTGCTTGATAATGAATGTATATTAATCGAACTTGTTTAAATGTCTTTAGATTGTTGAAGTATGTCATTACTCATGCTTATTTTATGGTGTATTGTTGGTGTATTGGTATGAGAGGCTTATGGCCTTAAAGGCATAGTATGAGAAATTGAAGTGTTATCATGACATTGTATGAATGAGAGTTCAATGAAGATAATGTGATCATGTTATGAATGTAAAGGTGTTGTTGTAGGTTGTTCACTTGGTTTGGTTGCATCATTACTACCCTATTTTTCATGTTCTTCGATTTCATTACATGCCTACAAGGTGTTTGACAAAATGTCCAACTATGGAGAATTGATGAATCGATGCTTTAAAGTTTGAGTTTCGATGTATGGAAATCCAGAAATGTGTTGATGACACTCATGAATGTTGATGATATAATATGAAGGATTCTTCAATATAAAGTATACCTTGAATTGGTAGGGCTTATACATCATTTTCTTGTATAAATGATTATATTGTTGATTGTTGAATCCTTGGATCGGTAGGCTTATGGCACCCTTCCACACATGCTTATAATGAACCTTGGATCGGTAGGCTTATGGCACCCTTCCACACATGCTTATAATGAACCTTGGATCGGTAGGCTAATGGCACCCTTCCATTAATGATACGAAATGAACCTTGGATTCGGTAGGCCTATGGCACCTTTCCATAAAGGTTAATGATGAGTCTTGAATCGGTAGGCCCATGGCACCCTTTCAAGAGGAGTTAATGAGCTTTCCTAAATGTACCTTGAATCGGCAGGCTTATGGCACCCTTTCATGTGTTAAATAATGTACCTTGAATCGGTAGGCTTATGGCACCCTTTCATGTGTGATGATGTCAAAGTAGTGAACTATTCTATGGGAATGTAGGCTAAGCACCGAGCGGATTTGGTTAGATGGAAACTCCCACGTTAGGCATGAGTTTCAATGATCGTCTACCTTATCCCATAAACTATGTGCCCACATAGGAAGCTAGTGGATCCATTAAGCTATATATATACCGGTCTTCCTTAGGCAAGTAGACCACCTCTTTTCGGTGTGGGGACTCATGACACCGGATTCCATGACAAGCTCTCATGGTCTATGTCGGTTAAACGCTTACTTCCCATCATGTGAGATTTCATTATGGTTTCTTGACAGGTTCTACAAAGTGTAGGTAGTAGTATGGGATGCTACCTATACATTGCACGAGTAGGCTTGGAGAGGGTCATAGTGAGTTTCTCTAAATCCTAATGACTGTGACATGAATGTACCCTAAATGAGGTTATTAAAGAATGTTGGCTCTTAAATGCTTAATATGTTATGCATGTTATACTTGGGTTATATTACGAGTTATTTTCCCTTGTCATGTCTTAATTAATGATATACCTCTTATGTATGAATATTGTGCAAAGGTGAAAGAAAGGAATGATAAGTTACTTTAAGTGACCTAAATGTGGTGCCTTAGTATGGATGGTGGTATGGGACGCCATCCATACATTGCACGAGGTATAGCATAAGGGTTTCTTGAGGTGAAGGTCCAAGGTAAAGGTTTTCATGTTTATATTGTTTAAAGGTGATATTATGACTTACTTGATGTTATGCTTGTCTTGTATGTCTTTTATGCTATTGTTCATGATATTTCAAAAAGGTGGCATAATGCATGGTCTCTAACTAAAATGTCCCCTTTAAAGCATGTTTTGCATGGTCATCATACTTAGTACATTTTTGTGTACTAACCCATATTCTTCATGTTTTTACTACAAGTGTAGGTTCCGGCAAGTGATCCCTCTTAGCTAGTTTGAAGTGTTGGATTGCTTTCCTCTAAGACTTGGTATGTCCTCATGGATTCGAGGACAAGACTTTTAAGTTCTTTTGTTCATGTAATAGACTTCTTTTGATTGTAAAGGGCCGTGCCCCTACTTATGTTTTGCGACCGTGTCTAAGATGGCCATGTGAGACTTAGACTTATTTGTGTGTTTTTTAAAGTTGTTTTAAGAAGTTTAAATGTGTGGATGTAAATAGTTTTTTTTTTTTATTTCCGCACTATTTTCATTATTGAATGCAATGAATGACTATGTGGCTTGTATAAGACCCCTTCGGGGTCTAGTACGCCTTGTTACGACTTGGGGGTGCTCCCGGGTCGTGACAGATTTCATGTCCCACTTCATAGCCTTCTAATATCCTACGATAAAATATGTTCCGATAATACATCTTGAAAGTTTTTATTATCCGAACATCATAAGGTTGAATCTCAAAACACTCTATAAATTGATAATTTTTAATTTATTGATTAAATAATACCTTTACAAAATAATAATATTTCACTGTCCCAACTATATTAATTTAGTGAGGTTTTACATTATAAAAAAAGCTCACCCATAAGTAAGTAGGAGCACACCTATTAGTATCTAAAATCATTTGTTCTTCAAAAAAAACTTTTTAAAAATAATTCTTTTTGAAATTGGCTTGGTATTGTACTTATCATTTAACAACAACAAAGAATACATAAATCAAGGAAAGAAGACTATAATTCTAATGAGAGTTCAATTTTTTAATCATAATAGC
This sequence comes from Solanum commersonii, assembly GCA_029007595.1. Taxonomy (NCBI): domain Eukaryota; kingdom Viridiplantae; phylum Streptophyta; class Magnoliopsida; order Solanales; family Solanaceae; genus Solanum; species Solanum commersonii. The sequence goes on from JAJTWQ010000038.1 coordinate 2,806,518, forward strand.
AAATACAGGAGAGGAAGACTCAAAATTTAGATTGGTATAAACTATTTATTTCTATTTGGTTTTTGTTAAATAAAGATCTAACACTATTTTTTTTAAAAAGAGAGCTAAAATACTGACGAGGAAAAAGGTGGAATTTGAAAAAAAAATGAAGGTGAGAAAGTGTGTAGCGATAAAATGGACCCCACTAAAACACTTGTCAAAAAGTTAATGGGATCTCTCACAACTATTGTTAATTGTACCTCAACTATATTAAAATATGTCTACTATTCATAATTATGATTCAATCTATACCTATTTATTTAGGGAAAACTATATAAATGAGCCATAAAATTCAAAATATTTACAAGTTCATACCTAAACCCAAAGCAATTCCTGAAATAACAATTCTCTCATAAATAATTACAACCCATACCTCACCCCACATTCATTAAGGTTTGATAATTTTCGCTTAAGTGATACTAAATCAGTATCATATATTATATTGATATCATTAAAGCTGATAATTTCGCTTAACTGATATTAAATTAGTGTCATATATTGTATTGATATCATTAAGGATGATAATTTCTCTTAATTGATACTAAATCAGTATATATATTGTATTGGTATCATTAATGTTTCTTGTTCAGAAATTAGTCATTAGTCAATAAATGTATAAGAGTATATATATACTCTTATAGTATCATTGACTAATGCGAAATTCCTTAACAAGAAATCTTATATATATATATTATCAATTAAGCGAAATTATCAGTGTTAATGATACCAATAGAATATGTGATACTGATTTAGTATCAGTTAAGCGAAATTAATTAAAGGATATATAATGTAATTATTTAGTGGAATATGAATATAAATGAATTTATTTTAATAATTATTTTTCATTTACGAGGCATTTGCTTAGTTTCCCATTTATTTAACCAAAACAACTTTTTGGGAAGGCACTAGAGAAATGGTTGGCGTGTGGATTCGGACTAGCATTTCGAATTTCACTCAACACGCTTAAGAAAAGCCATATACCCACCCACAAAGAAGCCAACCGGGTCGGCCGGTTATTGTTCTCCTTCCTGAATTTTCACTTAAATTCATTTAACCAAATTCAGTCTTCCTTGTTAAAGCAAATTTGCTGTTGAATCGTTGATATTGCTTCTACTCTAAATTGTAACTTGTAATCAACAGGTATTGCGACGTAGATATGGTCGTTCCCCTTAGTTGGTTCAGAAATTCATTCGCTTTTACTGATGATGAGTTTTTTGTTGATGGTTTAATTGCAGAATTTTCGCCTTTGTTTGTTGTATAAGCAAACATGTTTTCGCGGATGTTTGGGAAACCCAAGCAGGAAACTAATGCTCTTATGACTCTTGACAAATTAAACGAGGTCGACATCGTTAATTTATTTATCTATATTGATATTCCTTTACTCTAATTATGATCTATATTTACGCATAATTCATTATATGCTGACCTGGGATTGCTTCCCTTAGCAAAGAAGAAGATTATCTGTTGCTTTGTTTGACAAGCTAGGGATTTTCTGTGAGTTTATAATTGATACTGCTTAACTGATATATGGTTGGGTTCATCTTTTTTTCTAATTAATCCATTCATTAGTTGGGATTAAACTAGTTACGGATAACTTGCTTAGAATATGATTATTTTGTACTGCATAGATGTACAGGACTCATATAACTAAGTTCCCAAGGGGATGGCCCAGTGGTTGAGACATGGGAGTAACAATTTGGAGAGCCTAGATTTGGTTAGCAACAGCAATATTTGGTATTAGGCCGTCTACTACAGCATTGATAGGAAGAATTACCTTGAGAACCTGTGTTTGTGCTTGTGGGTGACTGCTGCATTAGTATAAGTGTGCGCACAAACTCTGACACCGCCGATATAAAAAAAGATCTCATATAAGCGATCCTTAATTCTTTAGGTTGAGGCTATTAATTGATTGATATTAAATTATCTTCAAAATCTAGTGTCAACAGCTTCCAATTTACCTGATAAAAACTATCCAGAATCAATTTACTATAATTGTCTCTTGCTTTTTAACTCGGTACATGGAATTGCCATTAGTGTGTCATGAGGATGTATATCTAAGAGGAAGCCTATCAGGGATGATATTCCTTCCTCTGGAGAATATTTTGAAGCAGTATTTAGCTATTGTGGGAAAAAGTATCTCTCTTTCTTTTCTTGCATTGCGAAGTTTGACTTCGCCAGCAAGTGGCACATAGTGATTTTCATTTCTCCCACGCAGCACCATTCTCTGCTAGATTCCAGTTCAACCCTGCCTTGGAAAATACAATACAACCCTTTGGGCTCTGGTTGAAAGCCTCACTCCCTCCATCGATTGGTCCAACCTTTTCAATTGTTACATTTACTTCGTGTAAATTCTTCTCGTTAGAACATTTGACAATGTCGTTATGTGCTGCTCTCTTGCTAAATCATAGTTCGTCTTTTTTACAGTTGGTGCCTCAGGAAGAAATTTTATGAGGTTGACAATTTCTTTCCACATTCACTTTGGCATACTAGTTTTATTTATTTGGATGACATCATAGGATCACATTTATCACCAATAAAAATTGCTATGTTAGGTAAACCAGAAAGGTGATAGAAAGAAAAGTGATGGTAGAGGTCTATGCTTATTATGAAACTGTATTTACTTGCTTGTTAAGACACATTCAGGGGGAAAAGAAGAAACCTGTCTTAGAATGGTAAAACATTATACAGGTCAAAGTGATTGAGGTGCTTAGGCTCTTTTGCCCTAGTTCATCCATGTTCCTCTTTTTTCAGCTTCGTGTATGATTTTCCTTTGCAAGCAGGTGTATGTATTTGAATATTTTGTTATACATTTGCTTAGACACTGGAGATGCTTGAGAAAAAGGAAAAGGTGCTTCAGAAGAAGGCCTCTACAGAGGTTGGGAAGGCCAAAGATTTTACAAGAGCAAAGAACAAAAGAGGTACGGGTGATCCTATTGTGTTTTCCTGGAATTTCTAAGTTTCTCGCTCTTATAGTGACTATCACTTTGTTTTGCCCCCTGTATCTTGCTATGTGATAAATAGTATAAAGACTTAAAGAGCATAGGAACTTCTCTAGATATTTCTTACCTTCATTTCAATTGAAGGGAATTTACATGATACGTGCTGCTAGCTTACATGAGTAATTGTCGTTTTATGATGCAGCTGCAATACAATGTTTGAAGAGGAAGAGGCTCTACGAACAGCAAATTGAGCAGCTCGGCAATTTCCAGCTTCGCATCCATGATCAGGTTTGCTAGTCAGTTATCAATTCTTTTGTTTAGTGTTGGATGAGATTCTTGTTGTGCACCTGTTCACATGTCGAACTTCAATTTCTAGATGATAATGCTAGAAGGCGCAAAAGCTACAACTGAAACTGTTGATGCTTTGCGAACTGGAGCTTCTGCAATGAAAGCAATGCAGAAAGCAACGTAAGTAACAAAGTCACTCTATATAGTTATCGTCAAATTACTGAAGCACATGTCTACTATTTTTTTTCTATCATTTGTTCTTACCCTATACTTGATTCATGTGATCTCTGGAGTATATTGGGTTATTATTGTTTCTTTTGTCTGATTACACAGTGCATTCTATTTACAGAAATATTGATGATGTGGACAAGACAATGGATGAAATAAATGAACAGACAGAGAATATGAAGCAAATACAGGAGGCTTTGGCTACTCCAATTGGTGCAGCAGCTGATTTTGATGAGGTTCCCAATCTAATGCTAGATTATGCTTTCCCTATTAGTTCTATGAACTTCATTTGTTGGACAGTTTATATTTTATGCAAGAGTACTTTGTCACATAAAATGCGTATGTATTTCTGCTAGTTCTGACATGCTGTTGTTGCAGGATGAATTGGAGGCAGAACTTGAAGAACTGGAAGGTGCTGAATTAGAAGAGCAGCTGCTTCAACCAGTAACTACAGCTCCTGCTGCTCCAGTCCATGTTCCTGCAGGGAAGCAACCTGCTCGGCCCATTCCTCAGAAGCGTACAGCTGAAGAAGATGAACTTGCTGCGCTGCAAGCAGAGATGGCTCTTTGAGCTAGTCCGTCTTTTATTTTAACCGGTACCTATAACTACCAGCCCATCTGAAATTATGTATTTCTATGACTTTTAACTATTAACTTACTGATTGGTGAAATGTGAGCTCCTGTGTTTGAAAGATTCCACCAAAAGACATGCAAACATTTTTTGATATGAATTGTTGGAGTCCTTACTTCCATTTGCACATAGTGTATCTAGTATTTACAATCATTTGGTCCCGATTACTTGGATGAAAGTGCTAGTATGCAATTGCTATGTATGGTCCTTTATTGGTTTGTGATCGTATTTGTTTTTCTGCAGGTCTTATCACGGGTAGCTTACATTTAGAGACTGGTTATATGCATGTAAAAAACTACTGCAAATGCTTTCACATTTCTCGATATCTATGTGGGTTAATATATAGGGCTGTGTACATATTGGTGTTGCAGAAAATGGTGAATTCTATGGACACCAGAATTTGTGGTTTATGTTCATAAGTGAATTTTATGTTCACTACCGTCGTCTTTTTTTCTTTTCTTTTTTTTAAATTCACAATTTCCATAGTTATCTTGCACCATCTCAGAAGGATAATAATATAAAATGTATTGTCTGTTTCTGCAAATTGGTGATTGAATAATGTGTACCTTGGTATTTTTGTATCTTACTATCCTGTCATTGCTTGCAAATCCCTTGATATGTTTTGGATCCTTCCTTACTCATGTTGTACGCATGGGATGTCTTCTTCTGAATGTTAAATGGATTTGCTTGCACCAACTGCGTGGGCTAGATCTGTGCCAAAGCTTATTATATCCTTCCATGCCAATGTAGATTTCATTCTTATGGTCCATTATGGCGTTTCTTTTTCGTTTTCTTTCTTTTTTTTTCGCCTTGTAGCATGGGAACTGAGCTACTGATTTATGGTACGAAAAGCTGAAATTTGGTAGTAGAGTGTATCGTAAGTGATTAATGTTTATCGGGAAAAGTACAGTTGAATTTATATGAGATCAAGAATACGCATCTTGGTTTAAATTGTCAAATTAGCAGTCAAATATATTCATGCATATAAGTAAAAAAATGGGGAAAAGGCATAAATTTACCTCTGAAGTTGTCTCGAAAAGTTAGCTATACACTAATACTATTGGGGCGACTTGTTACATACATATAATACTCTAAAGTAAATTTAATTCCACCTTCAAACTTGACGTGGAAATAAAATTAAATACAAAATAAATAAGGTGTGTTCGAGTCAAAATAAAGTCAAATTTTCCCCACCCGTCTCCTTCACGCCACCCTACCTTTCTTCTCCTCCTTCATTTATCTTATCACAAACACTCTTTTTGTTATGGTTAATGGGAAAAATAATTTTTTTCCATGGTAAATTTTCAAGAGAAAAAAACAACAACATTGCGGAATAGAAATCCACTGCAAAGATTGGTGAAGTTGTTCAATTAATTAGGTTCACTGCTCGAAAAGAATTCCGACGAGACATCTAAAACTAGTCAATTCTTACTACTCCCATATCAAATTCATCAAGTCGAGCATTGATTATTCAATTTATAATTGTCTTTTTTGTTGAATGTTAGCATGTGAAATAAGAAAATTCCCAAATCTTTCTTTTTTTGTGTAAAAAGTTTCTTGGTTTGGCACAAAATCTGATTTTTAAATGTATATTCATAGATCTTTCTTCTCTTTCAAAAAAAAAATCATCTCTAGGTTTTCTTCAAAATCAATACTAGTAAATCGAGCACTAATCTTTGTAAATAAATATTGCAAATTTTCACCATTCTCCTCTTTGAGCTTGAATGAAATTTGTAATTGTGATAATGTACGAACCTTCTCGTATAAATTTTCATTGCTTAGTTGGGTATTAATAGCTTGTTGCCTTAAGGGCTTTGTAATTACATGCTTAGCATTTCATGTTGATATTGGCAGCATACCAATTAGTTTGGCATAGAAATTATGTGATTGCAACGCCTATAAACTACATAGCTTGCCTAGAGGACTTTGGTCTTCATACCGACTATAGAGGAAAAAAATTAGAGTTGTAGTTTTACCTTCGGATAAATAGCATCATGACTGCATATTGAATTATGGTGGTGAGTTATGAGGTGTTTCACCTACTTTTTAGTGATCTTACCCTTCAATATGATATACATATTGTTGTTTAGGTCGCATAGGAGGCCATCTTTACTTGTTGACAAATTAGAAGAATGCTTGATGCCTACATGTGACTATCTCAGCAGTTGTTACTATTTGGTACTAAGCCTTTGAGTTATATACATATAAATGTCCCTTTAATTGTTTCCTAGTAAGGTCATTGGTAAACGTACCTTGCCTATGGGCTATACTTAGCTTATAAAGATATCAAATGTCTAGAAAGACCATATTAAAGCCTACAGAGCTATATTGAAGTTTTCTCACTTATGGACTTCCTTTATGTCTAAGTTGACATTACTGATCCTTGATAGAGTTTTGTATGCTCAAGTTGTAGATATAGGAGCCCAAAAGATTTAGATTCAAGTGCACGAGCCCATAAGACTCAGATACAACTATAGGAGCCCAAAGGGCTCAAGATACAAATACAAGAATTACGTGTGCTCAAGATACAAATACAAGAGCTACGTGTACTCAAGATACAGTAAAATTTAGAAAATATATGGTTAGTTTTTGTAACTGATATAGATATTCCTCGTTGGGATCTATATTCTATCATTAGCTACCCTATATTTTTGCAAGGCATAATAATTATTTATATAACTCGCTTATATCCACATTGCTTGCTTTCAGGTTATTTGATTGCTTGTTGTTGCCCTCAGGGCTAAGAATTTAACTTGTACCTTTCGGGCTATATTCTTATTGCCTAATGGACTATTAAGACATGTACAACTCTACACATTATACCTATTGCCTACAAGGCTACATTGATGCCTAAGGACCTATTGGAAGATAGTGATTGCCTTTGGGACTGTATACAAATTTCCTAAGGGGCTATATATTGATGCCTTTGTAGCTATATACAGATCACCTAAGGGGCTATACACAGATTACCTAAGGTGCTTTTAGGGAATAACTATTTTCTTCAGCACTATTCACATAGTGTTCGATGGACTATTGAGATGTAATGATTGCCTACAATGCTAGAGTATTACCATTGGGGTATATAGATTGAATTGTGCCTACCGTACTTATAGGGGCTCAGGTAGGTTTGATTATTGTTGTTTGTACCTACCAAGCTTATGGGAACTCATGTAGGTTGTATTATTAGTTGTTTGTACATGTCGAGCTTATGGGGGGCATGTACGTTGTTGTTTGATTAGTCTTTGTTTGATAGATTAAGGAGCATGCCAGTATGCTCAACTTATTCTTGACTCCCTTACCTGATTGCTTTCAGTACATTATGATACCTGCAATTATTCTAATGCATTTTATGCTCGGTAAATCAGTTTGTACTGAAGTCCCATTGCCTGGAGGCGATTCATTCTTGCCTGTAGGTCTTGACATATATGTACAAAGTCTTCTCAATAGAATACCGAGTTACAGTAGATTGGTCAGCTCCACTTCTTTCAGAGTTGCTAAATTTAGAGGCTTGCAAGCTTTGGGTGTATGAATATGCATTGTCGATTGTGTTGGCCTTGTTGTTTTTCCCTTTTAACACACAACCTATTGACCATGATCGTACATGATTATATGTGTTTAGTTTTGTAACACCTCGCAACTCTACTCTTAGAATCTAAACTGTTCATCCTAAGTATATAAACTTGAACCGGGTGATGTCCTACTTGTTCATGTATTTTAAGTTCCTTACCAAATGTAGAAAGAGTATCGGAAGTGATTTAGGGTCATTAGGGACCTCTAACAACAAATGAAATTCAAAGCATTTATATCGGCAAAGTTTTCGCATGAGTCCATATAAGGGTCAACTTCAAATGACCATATCTCTTAGAATATGATAATTTACGTGACCCATAACCAATCAAATTAAAGATCTATTATTCCTCTTTCCAACTCCGCAAAGTTTGCATCAATCTGAATTTTGAGTAAAAAGTTATGACTGATTTACTAGAGATGTTCTAGCCTGGCAGCATCTCGGTGATGGCTCCGCGTTATGCAGTGAATACATACCTCACTATCCGCTGGAATAAAATACCAAATTCCAGCTCTTTTTATTTATTTTTTAAAGGATAATTTTATCCTAAAAACCATCAGGGCTTCATCTAAATAGCCCTAAACACTTGGAAATCAGTTTTTCATATTTAAATCCTCTTTTTCACTCCTAAAATTCTACGCTCAAGAACTTCAAGAAACATCAAGACTAGGGTTCAACTTTCAAGATTCTCCATCAAACTTCATAACTAAGGTATGTAAGGCTTCAATGGGAGTATTCATTTCACTCTTATGCTTAAGGTATTCGATTCTCAATAATTTCACAAGATTATTAGAAGTAAAGCTAGGGCTTTTATGATATTATGATATTTCTTCAACAAGCTATATTTTTTATTGTTTCACTCCGATTTTGAAACCTTATGGCTGATTTAGCATGATTTTTATGGACATTCAAACCCTTATGAATTTTAAGCATGAAAATTAGCATGATATGAATTATAACCTAAATACATGTTATTTTAAGATATGACTTTTAAGCTTAGCCTCATATATGACTTAAGATGATAAGTGGTTTCATACCTATGAGCATTTTATGAATATATGTTGTTTTGGAAGGACTATTTAGTACCGAGAGGATGCGGGTCTAGAAAATCCAAGTCATATAACTACGCGCCAACACAGGATTATGTTTCACCGCTTTATCAGTTGACCTTCTGGCCCTAAGAGGCTTAGATGAGTGGATCCACATAAATATGATATGGTCTAATACTCTGGCAAGGTATAGGGCACCCTCCCAACAGGGTTAGTTGTTGGACATGATGAGCTCACATAGTGTATGTCGGTTATTAGAAACTCCCCAATTGTGCAAATTTCATGACATGTTTTAAGTCTATATGGTTCATTTTAAGTATTGTCACGCTTTGAGCCTACACCCTGGACGTGGCCGGCACTCAACAACCATTGTTGGCCCCAAGCGAACCCTTGGCCTGACTTAACTGTTAGAGGAAGATTTACTCATGATAAAAACACTTTAAAAGTAAACTGTAACTCAAAGGATAACTTAGAATGTTTTATAAATAAACATTCAACTAGCCAAAGTGGCAACTCAAGTCTCAACATAACCGAATGAAATTGAAAAGACTCATGAACTAACAATATTTAACTATCTATGAAGCCTCTAATACTATGAGGGATGTTGGGGAAAGAACCCCGATCATCCTAACAAACTGAGATGGCAAAACAATGATAAAATGGATCCTCCGGAAGAAAGGAGGCTCACCAACACTTTGAAGCTCAACTATATCAATAAACCACGAATGTTGATCCTGGTTACCTGTATCTGCATCACAAAAGAAGCAACACAAATGACGTCAGTACATGGAATGTACGAGTATGTGAGGGGAATTCTAAAACAAGACATAAGCTTGAAGGAGAACTGAAGAAACCTACCTCGTCCCAACTCAACTCAACTCAACTCATTTCAATATAAAGCAATAATAAAGATGCAGTATAAAGAAAAGCTTTAACACATGTAGGTAACAACTCAGTGTATTGAAAACACAATAGTAACTTAGTTTTGTATATGAAAATACAAGTAACTCTGTGGGAGGTTCTCTAACCGACAACCATCACTATGAGTTATGCGATGATACAATGTCTTGCCTCACACCAGGGCCATTCTATACTTTGTCGGGGTATAAAACCTACTACTAAGTGGATCCATTAGTCTATGCTAAAAAGCACTAAGGAATCATCTAAAAAGTATGACCCTTTCTACCCATGTTGGCTACATGATTTATGGATACTTTGAGTTATCTGAACTTGTCCCCATATCGGTGCTCAATATTACTCCCAAAATGTAGCTAGCTCATATGTTTAAAAACATAACTTTCTCTGTCATTTGAGATTATTACTCAAAAATCTATCTCTTAAAATAGATAGTACTCAGAACTGCTCGTGAAAACTCTTTAGGAAATCAGTGTTTCCTCTCATCTTAAATGTGAAAACATTTACTCTTTGGGACTACTTAGTTCCCATATAATCTTTTAAAGAAATTAACTCGGCTCTACACTTTCTCAAACTTCATGCTTAAGTCTTAAAATAAGTTTAAAACAATTGTAAAAGAGGTTTTGAAAAGACTCGAAGAACTCTCTAGACTTACTCTTAGCTCTACCTTGAATTTGAATTATGGATTCAAGGGTTATGCTCTCATGTTATGAATGATCTCATTATGTTTAGACGTACCTTAGAGTGTAGAAATCAACTAGAAAACATAGGTATGATTCAAGGAAACCCAAACGGAAAGAAGTGGGAAAGGGTAAAGGACCTGGCGACCCTGGCGTACTGAGTGGGGTAGGGTGCCAGACCCTGAACTACAGAGTCTAGTTGGGGCGCACTAAGTGGCGCGGCGCTCTAGAACCCCAATCCACCTAGAATCAAATGGTTTCTTTCCTAATCATTTAGATTTGATTACCCAAAATTAGTGTACAAAAATGTACTTAAAAACAACCTTAAAACTCATATGATTATCTTAAGAACTCAGCAAAACCTCAACAATTAAGATTATGAAGGAAACTTCAACAAAAATCATCAAGAGCTCAAATCTTTTACTTTCATGAACGAAATTACACTAAATAAATCATGATTGGTGCATGGGTGAACGAACCCAACGCTATGTGAACTCACATACCTCTTAGGGATCAAACCCTTGGCGAAATCCGCAACGAAAATCCTCAAGAACTTGATGAACACTTGAGTTTTTCTCCTCTTCTCCTCTTCTTGAACTTCTCTCAAAACCCTGGCGTAAATTTGGATTTGTAAAACTAAACAAAATCAGTTTAGACCCCTAGATATTACCAAATATCATTTTAAGTTAATTGGATAAGGAAAAGACCAAAATACCCCTCTTAAATTCGAGTAACTTTCCTTAACTAGACAGCCTGACTTTAAACGGGCATACCTCCCTCATACGAGCTCAAAAATTAGCAAACTTGATGGTATTGGAAAGAGGATTCCAAGACCTTTCATTTGATATCTTATGGGCCACCTAACTCCTTTTGTACTTAAAGTTATGGTCGTTTGAAGTTGACCCAAAACTCATACTTAGCATAACTTGCCAAAATTTCCAAATTTATTCTTTCCAAAAATAGTTTCTTTCAAATTCTAGTTCTTTCTAATGCGGGATGTTACAAGTATGCTATTTTATGTATATGACCATTCAAAACTATTCAAAAGACTCAGATATATGTATATGTACCTTTGAAAAGAGAATTTTTATTATACTTGGTCATGAACTCCAACTATTTTCTCTTTAGTTCTTTAACTATGCATGTGATTTTAGCAACCTTATTTTACTATCCTCGTTATGAAATTTTACAATTATGCTAGTATTCCTTACTTACTCAGGACATTCCGCATACTGACACATACTTTGCTCAGCGCTGCATCTTTTTATGAAGTAGATTTCAGTGTACGTACTCAGACTCGCGACTAGTGAGGTTGCAGTAGTTCCATCCTGCAGATGGTGAGTCCTCCTTATTCGTGGACTTCCTAGATTAGTTGTTAGTCAAAGTTTAGTAGTTTCTTGGTTATTTGACTTGAGGTAACTGGGGGCCATATCTCGGTAAACTTCTTTCCTTCGATTTAAATGTTAAAGGCTTATTTCAGACATTAGTTGTTCAGTCATCATGTATTTATTGATTTCCTTACTAAGACTTATTAAGCATATATTTCAGCTTCCGCATTAGTTTCATATGATATTCTTTGATATGTTATGCCAAGGGTTATGTTGGGGCCACTCGTGGTTCCGAGTACTTGATACGTCCAAACTTACACTTCAAATAATAAGTGTAAACGATCGATGTCAATTTAAAGAACTTAACTAGAGTTGAGGTCAATCCCACAAAGAATTTCTTTACAGATAAGGTTTCACTATCGCGCTTATTCGAATGTTGTTATTATCTCCTAAATAAACAACAACGGAAGGTAAATTGGGTTTGATTGAAATGTTGTAAGTACCCAAACTTGCAGTCAAACTCCAGATTAACGACTAACAGACTATTTCATTGTAAGGTTGATTTAGTTAATTAAGAGAAACCAGGATTGTGTTCACCATAACAATACTTCTAGTATTCTTTCGTAATTGAGTGTCAGGCAATTCAATGTTTCCAGAATCATTGTGGGTTATATTCATCTGATACTTCTCAGCCTAGTCAGATAATTATCACTCATGTTCTCTCGACCCTAAAGTGTTACTAACGTTGACCATCGCTTACAATGATATGGTTTTAAAATTCTTTTCTCTTGAACTCAAGCTTTAACACCAAGTTGTTAATGTAGTTCAACTTTTTCCTAACTTGTATTTTTCTCTCGAGCAACTAACGAATACAGGCTCATCTAAAGCGTGCACACACTAGATTAAAATGATGTTGAAAGCTAGAAAATATAGATTGTAAACACGAATTGCCTTTTACTCGTTATATGAAATCGTAACTAGAATTTCATCATGGATCCCACAACCCCGGTCGTGGTATTTAGCAACTCATGCTTTCACGTAAAAAATCAGTATTTAGGAATGAAAACATGTTAAGAATGACTTACGAAAATAACTAACAATGCAACAGTCACTTCGATAATGTGATAATCCAAATCCGAGCTTCAAATTGAGATTCAAATCGAAATCCAAAATCAAAAGTTAAGCGTAAAAAAATATCTTCCTTCTTCGTAAAACGTCAGATGATGAATAATATTCAAAAACAACCTAAAGTAATTCAAAATAGAATGCTTAAAATGAGTCCTAATCGAACTAGGAATGAATTGTTGGGCCTTTTCACGGCCACTACCACGACCCATCAAGGGCTTCACGGTCCGTGAAGCCCTCCGTGGTCTTCCCTTGGAGCTTCCCAAAAGTGGGTCTTCAAACTTGGTCACTGGAAATTTCATCATGGACGAGACCATGGATTGTCATAGGGGCCACGGCCCGTGAAGACGTTTGTGGTCTTTACTTGGACTTTCCAAAACTTTGAGTCATTAATGCTATCCACTGGAACAAGGACTACGGATTGTACCACGGTTCATAGTGAGGACTACAGCCCATGATGGTATCCGTGGTCTTCACTTGGTTCTAATATTCTTTCAACTCTTTATTGCGTTCACAGTGGTTCAACTTCACGGTAGGTACCACGGTCCGTGGTGAGGACTACGGCCCGTAGAACCCTCTGTGGTCTTCACTTGGTTATTCATGCTCTTCAACTTCTCAAGGCCTAACACTTTCTCACTTTCACAAGCTCAACCACGAACCGTAATGAAGGTCACAGTCTGTGAAGTTGGCTGTGAACTTTACTTTGAATCATCATCATTTTGCAGCTTCTTTTTCCATCTTCTACACAAACCATATTCTGCCTACACATTCAACAAACCCATCAAATAATACAAAATTTCACTTAATTTCAGTATTAGTTCATAGTTATTAAGCATCAAATGTGCCACGATTTCGCGGCACATCAACACCCTCAATTTTGAACCATTACTTGTCCCCAAGTGATGATACAACAACACCATCAGTCCTCAAAATGTTCAGACACTTTTGAAACTATGTAGCAGCCATTTTAAACAACAATTGTATCCAAAATCCTGAATCTAACATATAAGGATCAATACATGACATCTCATTACTCAAAGTCAATCATGCTTATGCCTGTGAATTATCGGCTCACACAATCTACTTCTAAATACACCCACTGTGTCATCACACCAAAGAAGTCCCTCACTCAAAATAGTTGGGACTGAGTACTACGATCACGCTCTCAAAGACTTCTAACACTAACAACAAACTACCATAGGCTTGCACTCACTTTTTATACCTAACAACAAATACCTAAAATAGGATCATTGTAGGGCTTTATTGGCTTGTAACATAAGCTCGGGGTTAGGGAATGGATATTTGGTTTCGTGAGTGACTAGTCTCTTGGTTTTCCAAAGTTTCATTTTCACATAACTCTTTTTTGAGTGATTCCCTCTTTTTCTTTATTTCAGCACAACCCATTAGCTATTATTTCCTTTTTATTTTCTCTTCTTCTTTTTCTGTTCTTTTCTCTCTTTTTTTATACGCAATTTTGATATGCACTTAGCTCGCTAGTTGAACCTTCTTTTTCCTTTTTCTTTCTGTTCGGATTGCAATCACCCTCAACTTAGGATTTTGGCATGAGTTGTAATATCGTACCTTTAGAGAACCAAGGATATGATATGTGTTGGGTAAGAACAAAGACTGATTTAAGGCTCAAATTGGGTTCAAGTGATAAGGCTTTTCATTTGGTTATTTTATTTTTGGCTTTTTACTGGTTTCACAAAAATGGCCTACTGATCCTTTCTTATCCGGTTATTCTCAGATTCAAGCAAGACTACTAAGGCAAGTTCTAGTTTCTGCTCCTAGTGTTAGACTTCAATCAAAACTTACACACAGACGACACATGACTGTATTTTTCAGTTTCTTGGTTCACCAATTAATTGGTCAGATTAGCCATGTTCAACATATCAGTATCTAAGATGCCATCTAAAGATCCTAACAATCAAACTCAAATTCAGGTCCTCACTTTTCACAGACTAGTTGATGCATAGCTCAACACACAAAAACACCCAAAAATAGTAGCACACAGATACAACCTCCATTTTTTTAACAGTTATGGCAGGTTGCTCTCACCACCCCCTCCCCAAATAAAAAGGACTTTTCCCTCAAAATCGATACAAAATAATAAAACACACAGGCTATGAGGAGGGGTCAAACCTATGGCACCGGTTGTTGGATCAACATTGACACCCTTATCAATAGGTGCACTCTCACAACTCGGGACCTGATCAGTTTGGTCCTCACTAGTCGGGGTAAACGCTCCACTACCAGAAGCTCCAACTAAGGCTGCATTTTGTTGTTGTTGTTCAAGGGATTCCTTTTCTCGAGCTTTCCTCTTTGATGTTCTACGAGCCCTCTTTTCTTGTCTTCTTGCCTCTCTGCCTAGATCAATAGGGGTCTCCTCATCAATTTCTCTAGCTTTATATTTTCTCCTGCCAGACTTACTCATGGGAAGTACTCCCCAAAGATCATTAATTGATTGAGTGAAGGGTGCTTGAGTTAGCATTTGCATTAAAGATATTATCGGAGTGGGTACCTGTACTGGCTTTTCTACCAGTTTAGTAATCTGAGTTCTCATCTCGGCCAGCTGTGATTTGAACTCTTCAGTATCAACTAACCCGACAGCCTAGAATTGATCTTGGACAAGGTTCTCCAAACTATCTAATCTGTCTTTTAAGACAACCAGCTCTATTTGCACCTCATCTTTGATCTTTTTTTCGCAATTAACACCTTTGTCTCTATCAACTAAGGCATCCAAAGCACAATTTGGTCTACCAATGTTCTTGTCTGGCGCTGATCTAGAACCAATTTCTCAAGAAAGAGCATAGGAATAGTAACAAAAGTACCTGGAACCTGGGACGCAGAAGCTGGTGGTAGTGCTGTTGCCTCTGTGGAAGGTTGGGATGACTCTCCCTACTTTGGGCCTCTGCCTACCTGTGAAATATCAAGTGGGATATGTGGAACAACACCTAAAGTACCCACAGCTACAGACTTTGCGCCAAAGAGATGATTCGCGACATCCTTGATTTTAGAAACCTGGATGAGTCTGAATGCGTCACGCCATCTTTCAATCAACTTGTTAGGGGGAATATCCGCTTGTCTACACAATTTCCCTATCAGACAGGGAAATGGAAACCCAGATTTCTCATTTAATGCTCTGTTTCTCATCTCAGTAGCTATGATCCGCCCCACATTGACTGGGTAACCAGCCATGAGGCAAACTACCAAAGATGTTAAAGAAGGAGAGAAGGTGTTGTCATTTCTTGTAGGTCTCAATTGGGCATGCACAATTGCCCACCATACCTTGGCTGGAAATGATAACGAAGCTTTTGGAATCAATGTCGGCATCGTGGTGACCCAAATTGCATTCTCCCCATCTATGGCAATTTGTTTTGCAATCCAGCGCAACACCGTCTCGCAAAAACTCTGAATGTCCATAGTAGTGTCACTAGTGACTTCATGATATTTGCCCTCGAAAAGGATAACTGAAGTCAGTGCAGAGTATTCGAGGTCATGTAACATCATGTTAATAGTGGCCTCCGAGATATCTACTGATTTGCCCCGAACAATAATAGAATTGAGTGGACCCTATGTAATGGCAATGCCTCTCTGTCCACGCTTCGTAGTCTCTGTGTCTGCAGCAAAATTCATCAGCGTGGCTGCATACGAGGAGTAGAACTCCCTAGCCAGGTGGTAAGTGTAATCCCCAGGTTCATTGTCCATCCAATTGAAGTGATGAAATTAAAACATCTGATAAATGTCCGGGAATGCTTTAATGTCAACTACCAGCACTCCAGTCTCAGGCATGATTGCCCGCTTCTTGAAACTGCCAGTCTTGGTCATAATCCCATTGTTGAAAAATTCTTCGGATCGTTTCACAGTCCACAGGAATGATAACAGGTAATCAATTGTGATCTCAGTGCAGGATTAGGTTCATGGGTATTCACATACATCACCATAGTATCATTATCGATGATCTCTTCATCATCCTCTACAGTAGCCACTTCCTCTCGTGCTCCAGTTTCAGCTTCTGTATTCGCTACACGTGGGGAGGTGGTTGCCTCTTCCTGAGAACTGCTTTCAGATTTTGCACTGCCCCCCGAGTCAGCATTAGACTGGCTACCTGCACCATCATTAGATTCACTACCTAATGATATAATGTTACCGGAGCTACTTCCTCCCTCTTCAGACTGGGGAGAAGTGTCTTGGAGAATGACTCTCTTTGTCTGTGATCTGGTAGCTCGAGGTGAGTGATCTTTATGTGTGACATTTATTTGCACCTCAGAATTACTAGCGTTGGAGTCGTCATGACCCTCTGATTGAGAACTAGTGGGGGAGGGGGCAGGTTTAGTTGCGTTCTTTCTTCAAGGAGCCATCGTACCTGAGAAATACAAAATTCATTAGTATTCAACACAGTCAAATGATGCACTATTGGGTACTCAGACTTCCCCTGTGTAATTACATCTTGACTGTCACGCCCTATTTTTCTCAAAAATAGGTTTTCGGATGCACGACCTAACAACTCTTTTTGGGTTTTGGGTTGGAGTGAAGAGTTGCCACCTAACGAATTAAGGCGCGTTAGGGCACCTATCTAACCTAACTAATCTAACTTAAGATCAACGAACCAGAGATCGGGTAAGGATTCAAATTACCTCGAGGGGAAGGTGTTAGGCATCCCTCGAGGTCCAAAAAAGTGGGTCCCAGTCGTATCTCATGCAATTTATGTGGGGGGTTACAAGTAGCAATTAAGGTCACTTCATTTTTACTTATTAAACATGCGAACTAAGTGATATAATAAATAAAACATTAGGCAATTAAGGTCACTTTAATTATTTAGGTTATCTAACTTAAACATGCTTACTAAGTGATAAATGACATTCAACAATTAAGGATACTTCAGTTATTTTAATTAGTTAATTAAGCATGCAAAACTAGGTGATGTAATTGATAACAAACAAATACTACGCAATTAATAAGATTTAAACAAGGAGACAAAAAATGCACAATTAGATAGTTAAAAACATTTTTTTAAAACTACCCCAAACAAATATAATTATAACAAATAAAAAGGGAAAAGGGAGGGGGAGACCATGGAAACCGACATATTTTATGAATCAGGGCTCGGCTTCTGTATAGGGACAGACAAAACAAATGTTTGTCGTTTACGGCTCAAGGCACTGTCATCATCTCCGTAGGGCCTAAACTACCCCTACTCCACCACCGCATGCTTTCCATCCTAAAAGGTGCTAATCGTCCCGACTTAATGTCCAAGAGACATTGGACTACTATTAAGGTGGATTTAGACTAAAATAAAATATATGTTGCTAAATAGGCCCCCTAGACACCAAGTCAAACACGTTGGACGAACACTTGGCACATAGAGTCTCGTATTGGCCTCTAGATTTTAATTAACATGTTTGCAAACAACACATAATTGTGAAAGGTCTCATGTTAAGTGTGTGTGCATACAAATACATACGAGCATTAAGACAACAACTGTAACATCCAACAATTTTAAATGAATGTGAAGAAGCTTGAAATCGAAAATAATCTTTTTGGAAAAGTTTTAAAAATCTGGAAATTTTGGCTAAGTATGGGAAAAGTGAGTTTTTGGCCAACTTTGAGCGGTCATAACTCCTAGCTCAGGATGAGTTAGGAGTAGTTCCAGTTATGGTTGCGAAGCTAGTGGAATGATCTTTCCAACGCCACTGATGTTACTCGATTCCGAGTTTGCATGAGTGAGATATGCCCGTTGGAAGTTGGGCAGTTGGCAGGGATTTTGTCCGAAATTTTGAGGGCATTTTGGTCTTTTTCCCTAATTAATTCTTTGAACTATTTTGGTTGTGTTTGAACTGATTTGGATCAGTTTGTTTTCCTTTTCAAAGAGAGAGTTAGGGCTTGAAGGAGAAGAGAAGAAGAAGAAGAGAAAGGGGAAGATCAAGCAAGGAATCGTTGTGGTTTTCGTCGGGGGTGATCCCTACCAAGGTATGTGAGGATTAGTGATGGGTGATCTTTCCCCCACACACCAATCCCTTTTATTTTAAAGAGAAGTTGTTCATATTGTTGAAGTTGTTGGTTGGTGTTGTGATTTGTTGTTGATAGAGTTGTTGGAAACTTTAATGAGTTTAGTACATGACTTTGAATTATGTTCTGGGCCGAAATCTAGGGTATGTTGAAGGATTTATGATTCAAAAAGCTATGTCTTTTGAAGTGGACTTCATCAGAAATTCTCAGAAAATTTGACAGCATTTCCATCTACGGTTACGACCTACGGACCGTAGATCGGTCGACGGTCCGTACTGGTCAACCGTCGATTGGGACAGAAGCTAGGCCCTTTGGTGTGTCGACCTACGGATACGACCTACGGTCCGTAAGTCCCGACCGTAGGTCAATACTTAACCAATTCTTCAAATCGAGTTCTTGGGGGAAAATTCTCTGACACGAACGACGGACCAACAGTACGGTCCGTAAGTCCATCTACAGTCTGTCGATGGCCTCCGTAAGTGGCACTTGTGTCACCAGAAGTTTGAAATCTCAGCCAAGTTCCCCCATTCTTATGTCACTTTGTCATGCAAGTTCCCATGTATTATACCTATGTTTCATAACTGTTTCCCACACTTCAAAGTACGTCTAAGCATTCAAGAAACCGTCTATAATGCATGATCAAATATCTTGAATTCATAATTCCAATTCAAGGAAAGTTAGTTTCCAAGTCAAGTGAAGTTAGACGTCAAGTGAAAGAGTATAGAGTTTCAAGTCGAGTTAAGTCAAGAGTTCAAAGTTGAGTTCTTTTCTCAAAAGCTATTAGGGAACTAAGTATTCCCAAAGAAGTTTGTAAATGTTTTTTTTATTTGAGAAAGAGGGGAAACATGATTTCCAAAAGAGTCTTTGGGCTAAGTTTTGAGTAATTATCTCAACCAAAGAAAGAAGATTGTTTTTAAAACACTTATGAGCCAAAGTATTTTGGGAGTAGTATTGAGCACCGAATTGGAGATACGAGTTCATATTAACTCAACTCTCCATAAGAACCATGCGCCAACATGGGATTTCTCAGATCATACTTTTAGATGATCACGAAAGTTAAGCTAGTGGATCCACTAAGTAAAGTTAGCTTCCTATATCACGGCAAGGTATAGGATGGTCCTTGGCAACGCGAGGTAAAGCGTTGTATCATCACTAGGGCTCATAGTGGTGGTTGTCGGTTAAAGAATCTCCCACTGAAGTTATATTACTTTTACATAAGTAAAGTTGCTTTTGTTATTGTTTTATCATTAACGAGTTGAGTTGTTTATACTGTTTTACAAGCCTTATACATATTGCATGTGTTTTATTGCTTTATATATATATTGATTTCAGTTATTCATGAGTCGAACAGAGCCAAGGTAAGAGTTCCTTTCTACTCTGTTCAAGCTTAAGTGTTGGTTTAGCTTTCCAACTCGCATACTCGTACATTCCATGTACTGATGCCAGTTGGCCTGCATCGTCTTATGATGCGATTCTGAGTACCGGATCGGCATCCTGGGCGTCGTTGATCCAGTTGAGCACTCCAGAGTCAGTGGTGAGCCTCCTTACATTCCGGAGGACTCAAGTATTTTTGTGTTCTGAGTTTTGTTGTATTAGGATGTTGCGAGGTCTGTCCCAACATCCATCTTAGTTTGTTTAGAGGCTTCATAGACAGTCAGTCAGTTAGTTTTGAGTCTCTCTTCTGTATATATATATATAAAATATTCTATTTTGAGACTTGAGTTGCCCTTTGCGGCCAGATTTCATTAGTTGGTTCTGTTATAACCTTCTATTTCTTTGAGTTAAGTTTCCGCTGAGTTAAGAAAGCCAGGCCAAGGGTTCGCTTGGAGCCAGCAATGGTCTCCGAGTGCCGGTCCCGCCCAGGGTGTAGGCTCGGGGCGTGACAACAACAATGAGTTAAACATGGGGAATTATTAGCAGACAATTCTAAAAGCATGTAGATAATTATTTAACTGATTTTAGAGGGCAGAAACATTTTTGCATGTGTAGAAAATAGGTTATTAAGAGCAGTAGCAGACCACATTAATAATGCAGAAATTTATTTAACTGGCAGTCAGTTTATTAAAGGCAGAAATTAATTAGTAGCTGATTTTAAGTGGTAAAACAGTTAATTATGATGCAGAAAATAATTGATTCGGGCATATTTGATCAAGGGAGATTAGTTTTAAACACTTCCAATTTATATTCAGAAAATGGTCACATATAAATTTATTATTATTTGGTTGTAACATGCTGGAAATAGTTGGTTGATTTATTTTAAGTGGCTGAAAAACAATTACTTGCAGAAATCATTTGACAATGAGGGGAAATATGCAGCAAATTTATTTACATTATTTAACATGCTGAAATTATTAGAATGCCTATGAACATGATTTCTAAGTGATTAACATTAAAAACAATTGATTACCATGCTGAAATTTATTTAGCAACCTAAGGTTAATTGAACTAGATTAATAAACTAACCAGCTTAAGTTATTAAAATATGCTGAAATTCTTTAAAATATTTAACTAACATTGATGTTATTAATTAGGTCCTATGAGCATGATATCTACATTATTTCTACTATGAGACAAATTATTGAGAAAAATATTTATTTATTTTCATCACTTTTTATATATTTCATATGAGAGTTATAATTTACTACACAGGGTAACTAGATAAGCACGTAAATGACAAACACTTTAAAATCATTCACATTGTGCTAAAAATTGCACTACAGAGAATTATTAATTTATTTTAATACTTAATTAATTAACAATTAGAGTAGATGACCAACATAGAACATACTTACATTTTACACAACATTTAAAAGTGATAAAATATCGGCAAGATCATTTTTGTTTTATTTGGTTCTAATTAGACTTAGAGTGAGGAATGAACCAATAATTAAATCACACTCCTATAGGCATGCTTTCTAACAAGAGGTAGGTTACGATAATATAACAAGTAGCACATAAGTCCCCTCCCCCTTAGACGATCCCCCAAATATTTCACATATATACTAGAGTTAGAGTTTACAAATTATTACTTGACAACTAATAGAAATTAGATAATATACAAAACATAAATTAAACAAATTCAGCTTGTCTAATATTTTCCTTCCATGGCAATTCTTCAATATCTTTAATCTTTAAGTTCAAAACCTTGTTAAAGTAGATGAGATATACAGACAAATATATATGATAAGATTAAATAAAAGGGCAGAATTTTGGAGCAGTCACAATAGACATGGATTTCAAGCAAATCATGGAGCATATAAAGCCAAGCATGGAGAAAGAAGGGTTAAGGAAACTGACCCGGATGCTTCCTTTTTATTTATTCATTTCAAACACACAATATTCATAATAGATGATGCAATACGAAATTTAAACTAATGAAGGGGAGCTGACTGATTATGCAGAATATAGTTATCAGCAATGCAGACAAATTTAATCCAATACTACACCCGAAAACAACAAGACCGATTAGAAAAGCACTTCTTAGAATGTTCACTGGATTTTATTTTTTAGAGCACAGAGTATTTTTACTATTGTTAAAGTGTGTAAGCCTAAGTCTCCAGTAAGTCAAGAATGAGGGAAGGGTCTCTTTATAGTGAAAGAAGGGTCTGTCATTAAAGGAAAGAATTAATAGTCATTCAATTAAAAAAAATTCTTTCTTAAATAAGGAAGGAACCCAATCGACTTACCAAAATAAAATCTGCAAGAAGATCTGGCCAACTTTAATTAAGGCGAGGAAATATTCATTAACCATAGTCCATATGAACTAAATTAGAGGGAAGATTATACTAAGGGAAGAAGTAATCACACAACCAATTTACTAAATAAGGGCAAATAATAAATTTGATCAATCTCAATCAAATAAGAAAATGGACAACTAATCAATTAAGTGTAAACAAGAATCCCCACGAGATTAATTGTTATAGGAAGTATAATCAAAACTTAAATAGGACAAATTACAGCATACTCAAATAATCAAGTTAATTAAGGAAATAATCAATTCACGATATAACCCGATTAACAGAATCAATTATTAATCCACAATTACCATATGCTATGGCGTATCATCCTAACATGTGTCTATTACAACTATCCTCCATAAATCAAGCACTTAGAGCAGTTTATGACATAATTAAGTTAACAAAATGGCTAAACTTTAACGGGCAAATTCATCATCAATTTAGAAAAACGAAGGAATTACAACAGTCTCATGTCAAGCGCATCTAAAATTTGTTCATTCTAGAATAAAGATAGGCCTGAACCCAAAGAAAGTCAATCATCACATAATATGGCAACATACATAACAAACACTATAATCTTAAAATATGCAAAATCAAGAGCCAAGACCCACACTTTCATATAATATGCTATAAGAAAGCAAAGGGAAAACAATGGAGAATGTAATAGTCGCATTAAAAGAAAGCTTACGAGATTGATCTGTAAAGATACAAATTGATCGACCTCAACAACCTTTAGTCAAGCCAGTAATCACTATCATCCTCGCTTGTTGGAGTTGCTGCTAGAATCGATGGTGCTGCTTTGCTCTCACTGATCGGATCTGCTGGATTCGTCCTCCTCGCTGCTGGCCGAAGAGGAGAAGGAAGAGGGCGGCGTCCCATGGTTTTTCGCCAGCTGCTCTCGCGATGTTGCTGGTCTTGTTGTTGTCACCGGTTGCTATCGATGTGGTCGTTCTGCCTGACGGGAGGAGAAAAGGAAATGAAGAAGGAGAATGGAGGAGAGGCGAGGGGAGAGAGAGAGAGGGGAGGAAGAAGGTGGCGCTTCGCCTCTTGGTGGTGGCGACTTCGCCGACAAAAATAGAGAGGTGCGGCGCTAGAGAGAAGAGATAAAGAGAATAGTGAATGAATTTTTGGTTTAGGAGTCTCTTAGGTTAAAATGGAAGGTTTACAGATTTGAATCAGGACCATTGATTTCATAAGAGATGAAGGGCTAGGATTCGATCTAGGAGTAAGGATGGTCAAGATTAAAAGCTGAAATTTTAAAATCATATTGAATTGAATTTGAAATGGCTAAAATTGAAATGAAATTGGCTAGAATTGAAATGAAAGGATGGCTATGATTGAAATGAGAATTTGAATTGGAGTGGCTAGAATTGAAAGAAATTAGAATAGAGTAGGCTAACATTTAAATTATTTTGAGGAAAATTAAGGAAATGTTATCCAATTAATAAAATACTACACTTATTAAAATATTTTCATGTAATTAAACACACCTAAATTCTAAAATAATTTAATACAACAATTTTTATAAAATATGCACACTAAAATATATAATTTTTAGACAAAATCGATTAACATTTTAAACTCAAAATAAGTTTTAAAAATATGCATTTAATCGAATAACACTTCCAAAAGGGTTATAGGTCGGTCAAAATTGGGTGTCAACAATGACGCTTTGCCTTAAGAATGTCGTCACCCAATCTATCATTCGGAAGACCACGGAATCAACAACTAACAAAAACTAAAAGATAGAAAAATTTAAAAATGTTACACTAAGAATGCTCTACGGGAGCTTGTACGGGCCGTGGTATGTACAACGGACGGTGAAATCCCTCGTGGAGTTGAGAGAGAATCAGTGTGCAAAAAAGAGCCACATAACTTTTACCAAATGATGTTCATGGACGGCTTCACGGCTCGTGGACTGCACCACGGACCGTGATACTGCGTGTAAACTTAATCTGAGTGGTGGCTTGACTTCAAATGTGGTCCACGATTGGTTTCATGGCCCGTGGTGGATTCCACAATCCGTAAAACCTATTGTGGTTTTACACTTTGTCAGTGTTACAGTCATCTCCTTCCCTCATTCACTCAAATCAAATGTTTTCAGCACCACACCCATTTTATACCGATCTACAACCTTCCTATAACATAAGCATCAACCTACTTCATAATCAACTCAATTAACTAAAACAAAATTCTCACCCAACTCGGACAACAACAAATTTAAAAAACCCCCATTATCATACCCTCATACAAGAATAACAGTATCAATTTAGAACAACACTAGTGTACTAATTTCGATTAATGCTAAGCAAAACAAACCTATATTATACAAGATCAAAATTGCACACATTAAGAATTTACTTACTTGAAAATAATGAGGGTTAGAGCGGAAGATAAACTTGCTTAGGATCAGTTGATCAACTTTTGAACTTAGGGTTATGATTCTTGGGTGGATTTAGGATAGATTGATGATGGAACTCATTTCTCACTCTTGAAGAACGTTATAGGAATAATAAAGGAGAGAAAAGGCCAACCTTTGGTGCTTAGGAACATATATATGTTTAGTTTCAACTTTGGTCCAAGCGCGGGTCGGGTAGGGTTTTGGTAGGACTGGGTCATAAGCAACGGACCATGAACTTTCCCGTGAAGGGGATCACGGTCCATGAAATAGTTCGTGACTCTGAATTGGATGAACCACTTCACTGAGGAAGATCACAGACCGTGAATCTGCCCATGAAGGGCATCACGGTCCATGAACCTGTCTGTGACCGTGACTTCAAAAATTAGCATTTATACTTGAGGTTCATGAGAGGCTGGATGGTTCGTACAAGCTCTCACAGACCATGAACCTTTTTCGTGCAATATCTAGTAGCTTCCTTAGGTTGGTCATCAAGTTGACGGACCGTGAAAGTGCCCGTGAAGGGCACCACGGTCCGTGAGACTTCCCGTGAAGATCAGTCTATACCCAGTTGCTACACTTTTCCACCTATTCTCTCTTACACACATTCACACACAATGACTCTATAAAAACAAAAAAAATAAGGAAAAGGGAAAATACCTAGTACAATTATATCTTGGGTTGCCTCCCAAGCAGCGCATAATTTAACGTCGCAGCATGACGCAGGTTACTTGATTACTCAAACTTCATCAAGTTTACATTCCTCTATAATCTTCACATCCTCAGAAACACCCAAATATGCCTTGATTCGTTGGCCATTAGCTTTGAACCTCTCACCCTTATCATTTTCCAACTTAATAACACCAGATTCAAACACTTGTGTGACCTTAAAAGGTCCAGACCATTTAGATCTCAGCTTTCCTGGAAACAGACAAAGTTTGAAGTTGAAGAGTAGCACTAAGTCACCAGGAGTAAAGCTTCTTTTCTTAATATGCTTGTCATGCTACAGCTTCATCCTCTCCTTATACAGTGCTGACCTCTCATAGGCTCTCTCCATCTCATTGAGGTTTAACTTCTTCAACGCCCAGAGTGTTTTATGCTCAAGCTCAACTGGCAAATGACATGACTTTCCAAACATCAATTGATATGGAGACATACCAATAGGTGTCTTGAAAGCTATCTGATATACCCATAGAGAATCATCTAGCTTCTGTGCCCAATCTATCCTGTTGGCATTCACTGTCTTTGCCAAGATTGCCTTGATTTCCCTATTGGAAACCTCTACTTGTCCACTGGTCTGTGGGTGATAAGGCGTAGCAACCTTGTGTTGTTTAACCCCATACTTGGTCAGAAGAGCACTAAACACCTTATTGCAGAAGTGAGAACCACCATCACTGATAATGGCTCTGGGTGTGCCAAACCTTAAGAAAATATTTTTCTTCAGGAAGCTAGCTACACTCTTGCGATCATTCTCAGGTAAAGCAATGGACTCAACCCATTAGGACATATAGTCCACTGCAACTAATAAATACTTTTGTCCATAGGAACTCACAAATGGGCCCATGAAGTCAATGCCCCACACATCAAACAACTCTACCTCTAAGATGGGTATCATGGGTAACTCATGGCGCCGAGAGATGGCTCATTGCCGCTGGCACACATCACAGCTCCTTACTATGTCCACTGCATCTTGATGAATTGTGGGCCAGTAGTACCCACACTGAAGTATCTTGTGGGCTGTTCGAGCACTTCCATGATAACCATCTACTAGAGATGAGTGACAGACATCCAAAATGTGCAGCATCTCAGCTTCAGGAATGCACCGCCTGATGATGTTATAAGCACAAATCATGTACAAATAAGGTTCATCCCAGAAATACTTACCTACATCATGCATGAACCTCTTTCTTTACTGAAATGTTAGTCCTTCAGGCATTACATCACTAGCAAGAAAATTAGCATAATCAGCAAACCAAGGAATAAGGTCAAGAGTTGCAGCTAATACCTGCTCATCTAGGAATTTATCATTTATTTCAAGCTCCAGCTCTTCCTTCTTTGCAGCCTCCAACCTAGACAGGTGATCAGCTACTTGGTTCTCACATCCTCTCCTATCCTTCACTTCAAAGTCAAACTCTTGGAAAAGTAGCACCCGTCAGATCAACCTAGGCTTTGGATTTTTCTTTTCCATGATGTATCTCAGGGCAGCATGGTCTGTATGAACTATCACCTTAGTGCCCAGCAAGTAAGCTCTGAACTTTTCAAATGCATACAACACCACCAATACTTCATGTTCAGTGACTGTGTAGTTTCGCTGTGTCCCATTCAGTGACTTACTAGCATAGTAAATTGGATGAAATATCTTGTTGCGCTTCTACCCCAACACAACCCCTAATGCAATCCCACTAGCATCACACATTACCTCAAATAGCTCCGCCCAGTCTGGGCCAATGATCACTGGAGCAGAGATTAACTTCTCCTTTAGGCATTCAAAAGCTTTGAGGCATGCCTCATCAAAGACAAATTTCACCTCCTTCTCCAAAAGCTTGCACATGGGGTGTGCAACTTTAGATAAGTCCTTGAGGAAATTCCTATAGAACCCGACATGTCCTAGAAAGCTTCTAACACTCTTCACATAGATTGGCGGAGGTAACTTTTCAATCACCTCAATCTTGACCTTGTCGACCTGTATTCCCTTCTGTGATACTTTGTGTCCCAAGACTATGCCCTTTTTTACCATGAAATGACACTTCTCCCAATTCAGCACTAGGTTGGCCTCCTCACATCTCTGTAAAGACCTACTAAGATTCAACAAACAGTCATCAAAAGTATCACCTACTACAAAGAAATCGTCCATAAACACCTCTAGAGTGTCCTCAACAATATCTGAGAAAATGGACATCATACACCTTTGAAATATTGCAAGTGCATTACACAATCCAAATGGCATGCGTTTAAACGCAAAGGTTCCATAAGGACATGTGAAAGTGGTCTTTTCCTGATATTCAGGAGCAATTGATATCTGGTTGTAGCCAGAGTATCCATCTAAGAAACAATACCACCATTTACCTGCCAACCTATCAAGCATCTGGTTCATGAAAGGCATAGGGAAATGATCCCTCAAAGTCCACTTGTTGAGCTTCATGTAGTCCATACACACTCTCCATCTAGTCACTAGCCTTTGTGGGTCCAATTCTTTCTTGGAATTTGCTACCATAGTCATACCGCCATTTTCGGCACACATTGCACTAGACTGACCCAGTGACTATCAGAAATAGGATAGACCACCCCAGCATCTAATCACTTAATGGTTTCCTTTTTTACCAACTCTTGCATAGGTGGGTTTAACCTTTGTTGGTGTTCAATGCTTGGGTTGCAGTCCTCCTTCAATTGAATTTTATAGGTGCATATACCTAGAGGTATTCCAATTATATCAACAATGGTCCACCCAATGGCCCTTTTGTACCTTCTTAATATCTTGATCACTTCTTGCACCTGTTCTTCATTTAAATCTGTGGCCAAGATCATAGGTAAAGTGTTGTTAGTACCTAAGAATACATACCTGAGGTAACTGGGTAACTGTTTCAGTTCCAACACCGGTGGTTCCTCAATAGATGGTTTTGCGGGAGGACTTGGCCTGCTTTTTTCAAGTCCAAGTCCAATTTCTTTAGAGTATACGAGTATGCTCCCATACGCTGCAAAGCATTCACGGTCTCTATATAGTCAGACCGAAAATCAACATCAAAGTTCATCAGCACTGCTGCTAAGGTTTCAATAGTCATCCTCTCTTCAATGGGTACTCTCATTTATTCATCAATAACCACCTCTATAGCAGATATTACATTCATATCTTGTGGTTGTTTCATTGACCTACAAATATTAAACTTTACCTCATCCGTGTTCAGTCTGAACTTCAACTCTTCTCTCTCAACATCCACCAAAGCTCTTCCTGTGGCCAAAAAGGGTCTTCCCAAAATGATGGGAACCTCAAAGTCCACTTTGCAATCCAAGATCACGAAATTAGCTAGAAAGATGAAGGTGTCCACTTTTACAAGTACATCACAAAGGATTCCTACTGACCACTTTACTGACCTATCAGCCATCATCAACCTCATTGGTATGGGTCTTGGAACTCCCAATCCCAATTTCTTGTATATGGCTAATGGCATCAAGTTGATGTTGGCTCCTAGATCACACAAAGTTTTTGCAAACTTTATTGACCCAATGGTGCATGCACCTGGATCTTCCTTCTTCTGAACCAGAGATCTGGTAGCAATGGCACTGCAATGATGAACATCATTAGAAAAATAAAGAATTACAACTCTTTTCTAGGTAACCAAGTCTTTCATTAACTCGGCATATCATGGCATCTTCTCCAGGGCTTCCACCAGTTGAATGTTTACTAAAAGCTGCTTCAACATGGTGATGAATTTTTTAAGCTTCCCATCTTCAGCTTTCTTTTTTAGCCTTTGAGGGAAATGAGGAGGTGGTCTAGGAATCTGCTGTATAAGCAGGTTTTCCTCGACCTCTTTCTCTTTTCCTCTCGCAGGTTGTGCTTTAGGCTGAGGATCCACCAAATCATCTACCTGTTCAGCTTCATCTTCCTCTCTGCCAGCTTGCTCCAAGACATGTTCATGTTTGGTACCTACAGAAATAGGGTCAATAAGAACTTTACCACTCCTGGTGGCGATGGCCATGCAGTGCCCGTCCTTCTTAGGATTTTGTATGGTGTCACTTGGTAGTGACCCATTCTTTCTCTGATTCAATAAGGCTGAGGGTTGCCCCAACTGCTGCTCAATTTGTTTAATGGAGGTGGTGTGAGAGTCCACCAACTGACTCATACTTAAGAAATCACCTCTCATTTCTTTTACCCCTGCATCAGTGGATTCAAATTTCTGGAGTACCTTAGCTATCAGGTCTTCCAGCTTAGACCCGCTGCCTGGAACTATCACTTGCCCGATCTCTATTACCTGAGGGTACATCAACACCACTACGATCATTCCTATACTCATCTCTGTTCTGCCAGTTTCCCTGATCTCTATTTGTTGTCCTATCATACTGACTATCCCTAGCATAGTTTTGACCTGCGTTTCTAGAATTGTAACCTTGATTTCCAGAGTTATAATTTTGGAAAGCTCTTTGGTTCCCCAAGTAGTTAGCTTCCCCATCAAGGTCAATACCCTGATCCTCATACCTATTTTGCTGTCCCACAGCATTTACCTTTTTAGACTTGGCAACAATGTGATTTGTGAACAAATCTATTTGTTTCTTCATGTGCTCCATGTCTTGGTCTCTTTCTTTTTCTTTCTTCCTCTGTTCAGCTGAAAGCTGAAATGTATACCCAAGCTTTCCTACCTCCGCATCTCTTATGTACCATACCCTGTTATTCTTTGATACCTCATCCAACAGTTGCATGCTCTCCGAGAATGACTTTCTCATAAATGAGCCTCCACAAATAACATCAACAATAGGTTTAGTGACATAATTCAGAGACCTATAAAAAGCCTGTTTCAGATGCCTTTTGATAAGATCATGGTTGGGGTATTTCTTCAGCTTTTGGCTGAACCTCCACCAAGTATCATGCATTGTCTCTCCTGGTAGCTGCTTGTGTGTACTAATCTCGTCCTTCATCTGTAGCTCTTTTGATTCTGGAAAGAATAGTTCCAGGAAAGCCTCCTTTAGCTCTGTCCAAGTTCTGATGGAGTCATCTGGCATGTCATTCAATCAATTTGTTGCCTCTCCAGTAAGGGACAGTGGAATCAACCTCAATCTCATCGCAGTTTGATTATCTCCAGGAATTTCTTGTGACTTGTAAATTGCCATAAAATTCATCAAGTGCTGCTTTGCATTATTACCAGTTGCACCCCTGAACATACCTTTCAAGTTCAACAGTTGAATCATAGTGCTGGTAATCGTGAACTTAACACCAAGAGGTAGTACAAGTAACACTAACGCTCTAGTGGCTCCATCTACATCCAAATATGCGTCATCCTCGTCATACATCATGTGTGCTAGATGCTGAGCTCTACCCCTTGGAGCTATTGGTGGGCATTGGGGAGGGATCAATTCATACACTACTTTATTCTCATCTACCACTCTAGGTTGGTTGTTCCCGCCATTCTGTTGAACACCTCTTGCAACAGCTTCAGCTTCTAGACTCAACCTTTGTCCTTGCACCTCAAGTTCTTGTGCATTCACCATTTTTTTAAGAGTCTTTTAGAGTTCTGATTCGTAAGGGATCAATGGAGCTCCTTCACTCCTGATACTTAGCATACACAATAGCACTCACTTGAAAGAGATACAAACACAGAACAAAACGTTAAATTAGGAAATATAACTACGAATCGAATAAAAGCTAGTAAAACACTTCTGAATTGAAATTCTCTGGTAGCGGTGCCAAAATTTGATACGTCCGAACTTACACTTCAAATAAGAAAGGTAAAAGGTCGATGTCAATTTATAGAACTCAACTAGAGTTAAGGTCGATCCCACAGAGAATTTCTTTACAGATAAGGTTTCACTGTCGCGCCTATTCGAATGTTGTTATTATCTCCTAAATAAACAACAACGAAATGTAAATTGGGTTTGGTTGAAATATTGTAAGTACCCAAACTTGCAGTCAAACTCCAGATTATTACTAACAGACTATTTCGTTGTAAGGATGATTTAGTTAATTAAGAGAAACCAGGATTGTGTTCACCATAACGATTCTTCTAGTATTCTTTCGTAATTGAGTGCCAGGAAATTCAATGTTTCCAGAATCATTGCGAATTAAATTCATCTGATATTTCTTAGCCTAGTCAGATAATTATCACTCATGTTCTCTCAACCCTAAAGTGTTACTAACGTTGACCCTCGCTTACAATGATATGGTGTTAAAATTTTTTACTCTCGAACTC
Organism: Solanum commersonii; assembly: GCA_029007595.1. NCBI lineage: Eukaryota > Viridiplantae > Streptophyta > Magnoliopsida > Solanales > Solanaceae > Solanum > Solanum commersonii. Next base: position 2,838,347 of record JAJTWQ010000038.1, read on the forward strand.
AAGCTTTAACACCAAGTTGTTAATGTAGTATAACTTTTTCCTAATTGGTATTTTTCTCTCGAACAACTATCGGATACAGGCTCATCTAATGTGTGCACTCACTAGATTAAAATGATGTTGAAATCTAGAAACTACAGATTGTAAACACAGATTGCCCTTTACTCGTTATATGAAATTGTAACTAGAATTTCATCATGGATCCAACAACCCCAATCACGGTATTTAGCCACTCATGCTTTCACATAAACAATCAGTATTTAGGAATGAAAACATGTTAAGAATGACTTACGAAAATAACTAACAATGCAACAATCACTTTGCTAATCTAATAATCCAAATCCGAGCTTAAAATTGAGATTCAAATCAAAATTCAAAATCAAAAGCTAAGCTTAAAAAAATATCTTCCTTCTTTGTAAAATGTCAGATGATGAATAATATTCAAAAACGGCCTAAAGTAATTCAAAATAGAATGTTTAAAATAAGTCCTAATCGAACTAGTACTGAATTGTCGGGCCTTTTTACGGCCACTACCACTACCCATCAAGGGCTTCACTGTCCGTGAAGCCCTTCGTAGTCTTCCCTTGGAGCTTCCCAAAAGTGGGTCTTCAAACTTAGTCTCTAGAAATTCCATCACGAAAGAGACCATGGATCGTCATAGGGGCCACGGCCGGTGAAGACGTCCGTGGTCTTTACTTGGACTTTCCTAAACTTTGAGTTTTCAATGCTATCCACTGGAACAAGGACTACGGACTGCACCACGGTTCGTAGTTATGACCATGGCCTATTATGGCGTCTGTGGTCTTCACTTGGTTCCAATATTCTTTCAACGCATACTCTTCCTTGCTTTCATAATAGTTCAACTTCACGGCATGTACCACAATCTGTGGTGAGGACTACGGTCCGTAGAACCCTTCAAGGTCTTCACTTAGTTATTCATGATCTTCATCTTCTCAAGGCCCAGCACTGCCTCACTTTCATGAGCTCAACCACGGACCGTAATAAAGGTCACAGTCCATGAAGTTGGCTGTGAACTTTACTTTGAATCATCATCATTTTGCAGCTTCTTTTCCCAATTTCTCCACAAACTAGATTTTGCCTACACATTCAACAAACCCATCAAATAATACAAAATTTCACTCAATTCTAGTATTAGTTCATAGTTATTAAGCATCAAATGTACCACAATTTCGTGGCACATCAGTACCGTGTCTCGGCTAGAGTGTAGATCCGGCTCATGATAAATTTGATATTAGAGTCCTAGGTTCTAGTGTCCTAGGATGTATGTAAAGATGCATCTAGAAGAGTCCTTTTTATGGGTATGAAGCATGTCACACTTATAAGGGGGAGGCTACTTGATGTTTAGAAAATATTTCTCTCATTTATACTCTAGATCGTGCAACAAAGTTATCCCCTAAGAAACATTTGCAGATTCATGTTGCTCAAATTTCTCTAACTATTCCTCATATTCAAGGTGATAGAAGTAGTAAATCTCGATTCTTACTGATAAGGTGTTCTTAGATAAACTGTCAACATTTCAAAGACCGTGATAAAGGGTTTGATATAAACCCATTAGTATGCTTTAGCCCATCAGTTCAAAATCTTACACTCTTCTTTATGTGAATCGTGTTGTTGAGCCACATATGATATGCATCCAGAATCATCTATAACTTTTTGTTACACAGAACATTCATGAAAGATAAAGTATGTGTCTAAAGTCTTGAGTAGTATTGTCACTCATAAGATAGTGTACTTTGGGTATGATTTATTAGTGTAATGACCCAAAATGTGATGTGTGAATATAGAAGTGTAGTATCCAAAATGGTGGGGATAATGAGTTATCAAGGTGTAGTGTGTGTGTGTGTATATATATATATATATATATATATAGAGAGAGAGAGAGAGAGAGAAGTTATTTATCCATTAACTTAGAATTGAGGTGATATTCTTTTAGTGTAATTAGGGGATATTAAGTTGATGTACGTAGATCTTATGGTAGAAGGTAGAAAATAACTCATTGGCTAATGTGACTTAGATTATGATTGAACTAGGAAAGGAGTTTATGATTTAAGTCATTAATGAGAGTATAGGGTGGTTAAGGATTGATAGGTCTAGGCTTTACTTTGTAATTTTGAAAAGAAACTGATTGATGCTTATAGAGCTATGAATATAGTTTAAAAGTTTGTATGTGTAGTGGTGATGTGTGAAAGAAGGATATGTTAAATGTATGAAATTGGATAGATTGTATGATTAAAATTGACTACAGTCAGTAAGAGATTTTGGTGGACTGGCATTTCTCAATTTATTTATTTATTTATTTAGTAGTTGCTAAGCTAGGGTAGTATGCAAAGTTGTATTGCTAGACACTAAGTTTGAAATGTGAATGGTCATCCGTAGTGGATATAAATGATATTTTAGGGATTAGTGATGTAAGTTTTATGAAATTGATCCAGTAGACTTGAAATAGCATATGTAAGAATTTAACACTAGGAATTTTCAATAAGTGTGATGGTGCAAGTATATGTAGATGTGAACCGTAGGTGAGACAATGAATGGTGACTAAGTAAATAGATAAAAGAGATCCTTAAGAGTTAGGAAGATAGAACTGAACCCGAGGTAATATGTGGTTCACGATATTCTAAGATTATTTAGATTTATGTATTTCTAGTTGATATGCTTAAGTATCTAAGTGTGGAGAAGACTAATTAGAGTATGTTTTATATGGTGTTATTAAGAGTTGAATTTATTATTTAGAGCTAGAGGGTGTTGTGACTCTTAGTTAAGCTTTAATCTCTACTGATTCAGAGGGATATGAACTTAGAGGTGTGATGTTAGTAGAATAGCAAGAAAGATTAGATTATGAGGTGCTAGGAAAATTGGTTATGTTTGCTACTAAGAGTATAAGTTATATGATAATTAGTATAAAAGCTAGAAAAGTTAAGAATGGTATCTTTAAAATGAAAATTGTATAATGAAGTTAGTATCTTGAAAATATAGGTTGTCCGGGTAAGTTAAGTGTTCATGTGTATATTGTTGCCTAGTTTAGAGTATATGAAATAAGCTCACAAACTTAGAATATTGACCTTGATCTAAGGGGGACATGATAGGGAGAAATACCACATCAAGTCTTATGAATCAGATTGTGATGCATTTCAAAATGTGTTATGATGAGATAGCAAATCATTTCTACTCTAGAGTATTCGTCAAGTTTCAACCATTATGATACTCTACTCATCTCTTGCATCTTCACATTGTGCCCGTGACCCATACTCATGCACCTCATACAGATTTCTGCTCATGCCCAAATTCTATAATAGAAAGAAATATCTTTAGAACAAAGTGACCCTCATATTACTCTGTGAACCTATGACTTCTAGCTCTATGATATGCAACTCACAATACATGTACCCATAATTTCTCAATATGCTCAGTCCTATGTACTCGTGATACATTCTTGGTGAATATTAAAATCACAATACGTTAAGTATGTTTTTAGTACACATTTCTTAAACAGCTCGTGCATATGATATTATTGTTCTAAACCCTACATGCGTTCACCCATAGTAATGTTAGATAGTTGTAACATGTTCTACGCTTAGAATGCCTCTCTATGTATGCTTTATGCTTCAATTACATGATATACTCATGCCTATTACACTTATCTCTTCAGGTTCCCCCTTTATGAGTGGCAAAGTCATGATAAGTATAAGTTATGCTTTAATAGTATCTCTTTTATTCTAGATTCTCATACTTAAGTCCTTTAGTGACCCTTTCTATTTTGAAATAGTGGTGTTGATAACAGTTGAAGGATGGTTTTAGATAAGAAGGTAGTTGCCTTTTATTGAGAAGATTGGGGTATGATTATTTTATCTAAGGTTTTAAAAGTGGAGGGAGAGAAAAGATATATTGTATGAAATAGTTAGATGAAAAGTCTTGGTATGTCTCTTGTTAGTAATCCTTGGAAATTTTAGCTTCTAAAGACGTTAGGAAAGCTAGAGACTATTAGATAAGTTGGTTACCTTGAAGACCATGAAGTAGTTATAGTGATAGGCTTGAATATTGTGCTGATAACATATGTATAAATGAATTATGCACTACCAGCTTCTTGATTTGAACTCGAGCTTAATTGGATGAGGTGGAAAGAAAAAGTTGCATTATTGGGATAAAATTTCCTATAGAAATATAGGGTTAGTATATTCATCTTACATGCAACACATTAGGAGTTCAGGTTAGGCTTGCTTATATCAAAGTAGAATTATTTTTACCTCGTGCCCATGGTACCCACATCTCATATCAAGTAGCTTCACATAGTGTATGGCTATTGTTCAAATCATTATCGTTCATACTTTACGAATCTATGTCAGTGTCTCACATGAATCATGCATATGATTCCTTCCCTCGAATGTTATAAGAGTTCATTTTCAAGTCTTACAGAGTCCAATGGAGGCTAAGTCCACCACCTGGTTTATGTTGTTCCGGCCTATGCTAGTTCTTATGCTCTTAGCTCGTGCTTCTAAATTCCTTATTGTTGATTTCTAGACCCCTATTATTGGTAAATTCAGTTTATACTATTATATAAAGCTCAAATAGACCAAAGAAAAAAAAAATCACTTTATTCACAAGTCTATTCTAGCTTTGATCTTCATTCGAGGACGAATGATCCCAAGGGAGAGATATTGTAACACCTCGCAACTCTACTCTTAAATCTAAATTGTTCGTTGTAAGTATATAAACTTGAACCGAGTGATGTCCTGCTTCTTCATGTATTTTAAGGTTCCTTACCGAATTTAGAAAGAGTATTGGAAGTGATTTAAGGTCATTAGGGACCTCTAACAACAAGCCAAATTCAAAGCATTTCTATCGGCTAAGTTTTCGCATGAGTCCATATAAGGGTCAACTTCAAATGATCATATCTCTTAGAATATGAAGCGTTAGGTGAACAATAACTTATCAAATTAAAGATCTATGAGTCTTCTTTCCAACACCGCAAATTTTGCATTAATCCAAATTTTGAGTAAAAAGTTATGACTAATTTACTAGAAACGCTCTCTCCTGGCAGCAACTCTGCAATGGCTCTGATTTACGGAGTGAATACGAACCTCACTGTCCACGGGAATAAAATCCCAACTTCCAACTTTATTTATTTATTTTTTTAAGGATATTTTTTTCCTAAAAACCACCAGGGAGTCATCTAAATAGCCCTAAACGCGTAGAAATCAGTTTTTTCATAATTAAATCCTCTTTTTCACTCCTAAAATTCTACGCTACAGAACTTCAAGAAACATCAAGACTAGGGTTCAACTTTCAAGATTCTCCATCAAACTTCCCTACTAAGGTATGTAAGGCTTCAATGAGAGTAATCCATTCACTCTTATGCTTAAAATATTTGATTCTCAATAATTTCACAAGATTATTAAAAGTAAAGGTAGGGCTTTTATGAAATTATGATCTTTCTTCAATAAGCTATGTTTTTCATTGTTTCACTTTGATTTTGAAACCTCATGGCTGATTTAGTATGATTTTTGTGGACATTCAAACCCTTATGAATTTTAAGCATGCTATGAATTATAACCTAAATACATGTTATTTTAAGATATGACTTTTGAGCTTAGCCTCATATATGATTCAAGATGATAAGTGGTTTTCATACCTTTGAACATTTATGAATATATGTTGTTTTGGGAGGACTATTTAGTACCAAAAGGATGTGGGTTTAGAAAATCCAAGTCCCATAATTACACACCAACGTAGAATTATGTTTCGCCGCTTTGTCGGTTGACCTTCTGGTTCTAGGAGGCTTAGATTAGTGGATCGACAGAAATATGATATGGTCTTATGCTATGGAAAGGTATAGGTAAACCCTCCCGATAGGGCTAGTTATTGGACATTAGAGCTCACGTGTATGTCAGTTATAAGAAACTCCCAATTATGCAAATTTCATGACACGTTTTAAGTCTAAATGGTTCATTTTAAGTATGCTATTTTATGTATATGATTATTGAGCACTATTGAAAAGACTCAACTATATGTATATATATACCTTTGAAAAGAGATTTTTTATGATACTTGGTCATGAACTCCAACTATTTTCTCTTTAGTTCTTTTACTATGCATATGATTTTGGTAACCTTATTTTACTATCCTCATTATGAAATTTTATGATTATGGTATTATCCCTAACTTACTCAGTACATTTCATATGACACATACTTTTCTCTGCGTTGCATCCTTTTATGATGTAGATCCAGCACCCGTACTCAAACGCGTAGCTACTGAGGTTGCAGCAGTTCCAACCAGCAAATGGTGAGTCCTCTTCATTCGGGGACTTCCTAGATTAGTCGTGTAACGACCCTAAAAATGACATAGGAAGAACTAGAGCCTCACATGTGTATTGAAGTTGGTAACTTGATTAAATAATGTAAATCAGCTTTTTGAGTTTAGTTCAAAGAGATTTGGGGTCCATAGATGCTGCCAGTTTTTGACATTTTAATTTTTAGTTGGGGCTTTGGGAATTAATTAGTTAATAGATTAAGGGCTTAGGGGGTCGGTTAGGAGTTAATTAAATGACTTATATAAGGTTTTAAGTCTTTTAACAAGTCATTTACTCTCTTTTCTCAAAATCAAAATCCCAAAGTCTTCCCTCTCTCTATATTCCTCTCTAACTCAAAGAAGAAGATGAAGTGGGAGCTAGGGTTGAGGATTTCATGGTGTTTCTTCTTCAATTTTCGTGGGATTCATGAAGGTTAAGGTATGGGGATGTTTTATCCTTGATTCCTTTTCCATTCAAGGAGCCAAATCAAAGTGTTTTGAAAGTTCTTCAAAAACTCAATAAAGTCCTAATTTCGGTTCTAGCATGGGTTCTTGCATTAAATGATTTTTAATGATGATTTATGTTATTATTGATGTTTATTGATGATTTTAAGAAATAAAAGTCCATGAACCCATGTCTTTCCAAGTTTCCTAAATTTGGCTTATGAAGTGGGTTGAATGTTTATGATTGAATGATGATGGAAAAATTCTTAGGTTGAGTTGAGTAGTTGATTTCTATTATTATCTATGTTTATCTATTGAGAATTGTTGAAGAATTGAGGAATGGTGATTGTGGCTTTGGAGAAGGGTAAGTTGACCTAACTTCATTGTTAATGTAGAATTGATATAGAATTGTGATAGATTGATGTGTGATCCACTTATGGTGGAGGTGTTTACTTATTGAATGTATTATGATTATGGTCTTGAAGGCATTATATGTGAAATTGAAGTGTTGACATGATATCATATATGTGAATGTGATGTAAAGGATTTGAATGAGAATCTAATGAAGTAAGGTAATCATGTTGTGAATATAAATGTGTTCATGGGATCCCAAGGTGAGCTTGAATAAAGTATTATTGTATTGTGATTAAAAGTATGTTCTCTCTTAACACTTATGAATGAAGATAATAGAATGTGAAGTGCCTTATATTGTTGTATGTCATCTCTTGACCTGGTAGACTTAGGTGCTCTTCTTGATAAATGAAAAGTTATGTTGAATATAAATCGATAGGCTATGGCATTCCTTTCATATGTAAGTGATGAACTATGTTTCTGAGCTGGGTAGTGTTTGGTAATTTATGCATATCTGGTTCTCTAGAACTTCGTTTACAATGAATAAGTATGATTTGGAAAGCTAACTCGTATACCTACAACTCTTATGTTTATGTAAAACTCTAATTTAACTATTATGGACACGAAATATGGGATGCAGCATAGGGCAAGTTATGCCCAAATTTTGAAAATTAAAATCCTGTATGATCAGCTGTAGTGTTTTGAATATATCTTTTTGTACAAAATATATTTTTCGGTGATTCTTGTTTATTTACAACCTTTAGAGATGTACCTACATCTTTCATGAAGGTTATAAAGTTTTGTTTTGTCGTTTTCCTTTTCAAATCTAACTTGCAACTTGAGGTACCAGGCTGGACAGATTCACTGTTTTGGGAGCATAGTTGTATTTGTACATGCTAGGCATACTTGTGATGATGATCCTATTTTACATCAACATTACTGAGCTAATAGAAGTTAAAGAAGTTATTTAATTGTATTTTAAAGGTTGTATATACTCGTGAACAAGTTGAGGACCTTGAAACGTTGGTTGGTCTACGGTCTGAACTCGTAAAGTTGTGTTGGACTGGTTCTTTGCTAAAGCACTGAGTTTGGGTATAAACTTGTACTTGAACTCTTTTAACTGCTGGTATATCTGAAGGTTGATCTTGGTATCTTGGTTACCTCTTGTCACTTTGCATTGTCGTGTTGGTATTCTTTAAGACGTTAAAGATGCTAGTGTAACTCACCCACTTGTACGGATTGTTTTATCACTTGGCACTCTTGTTGGGACCTTGTTCTTCTTGTGGCTGTGACTTTTTCACTCTTGGCATGCCTCTTGATTCAGATCACTTACCATCTTGACTCTGGATTTTTAGTCCGTCTTATGAATGGAAGTTGTCCATTTTAAGTACGAATTAGAAAGCCATTTTTAATATGGTTCTTGGTTCTCTTGATTATTGGGCTTTGACCCTTCTTGATACCGGGCGTCGGGCTTTCTTGATACTTGCTTGTGCTTGGTGTGACGACATGATGTATATATATATTGGTGAGCCTTGTTATTAAATGTCTTGAAAATTTGTGCTATGAGCATTCTTGACACTTGGATCTTTAAATGTAGAACTTGATAGCCTTAGTGTGAACTCTAGTTACTTGATAAGTTCTGCAACGTGTAGATAGTAGTATGGGATGCTATCTACACATGGCACGAGTATGATTTGAAGGTGCCAAAATGAGTTCTCTAAGTCTATATGACTATAGTGTGAAGTCCCCTAAATGCATGAATGTGTCCAAAATGACTTTAAAGAAAAATGCTGACTTATTGTCTAAATGATTTGTTGAATGAATAGCTTATGTTAATGAAGTGAGTTACTTAGTATGTTACCTTGAAGCATGATGGTTCTTGTCTATAGTAGCCTTGAGGAACACTTAGGTGTGTATGAAGAGGTTGTATGGGCGGCCACTTCATGTCTCACTCAAATGTGTCTTAGGGTAACTTTAGATAAGGGTTCTTAGATGATAAAATGAGTTACGTGGTGAAAATGTTGAGTATGTCTATAATGTGGTTAATGTCTTATATGTTGGTTATGTTCTATAATATGTCTAATATGTCAATATTCATGAAGTTTTACTAAAATGGCATAGGGCATGACCTTCAACCAAATGTCCTTTTTAGCATGTTTTTGCATAGTTTCCATACTTGGTGCTTAATTGTACTAACCCCTTTCTTTCCCTTTTGACTAAAGTGTAGGGATTTGGAGATGTTGATATTCCATGGTTGATGGATAGGTTTCTAAGATGTTTGAAGATGAAGACTTGATGAGTCCTCATATATTCGAGGACAATAACCAACATGTTCCTTTATGTCTTGTAGTTTTGTTATAGTTTTGAGTGGGCTTAGTCCCATTGTTGTATTCAAGTATTAGATGGTTTTGAGACATCTTGGATAAAGTCTAGAAAGTCTTCCGCTTGCTTTTTATTTAAAAGGTGTTCTTTCGATTGTAAAGGAAGCTTTAAATTTCTCCTCTATATTTTTTTTGTATCGTATTTTAATGAATGATCCATGAGGCTTATATTTGACCTCTTCGAGGTTAAATACGCTGGTTACGACTAGAGGGTGCTCTCGGGTTGTGACAAGTCGCTAGTCGAAGTTTAGTAGTTTCTTGGTTATTTGTCTTGAGGTAACTTGGGGCCATGTCCCTGTAAACTTATTTCCTTTGGTTTAAATGTTAGAGGCTTATTTCAGACATTAGTTGTTCAGTCATCATCAATTTGTTGATTTCCTTACTAAGACTTATTAATCATATGTTTCAGCTTCCGCATTAGTTTCATATGATATTCTTTGATATGTTATGCCAAGAATTATCTTGGGGTGACTCATGGTTCTGATCTTTGCTAGGGTGTAGATCCGGGTCGTGACAAATTTATATATTTCTAGATCTCATGGTGTCTTCGATGATCCACACATGATTTAGTTTATGTTCATTATGAATAACTAAGATTAACTGAGTTTACTACAAGTTATGCTGATATGGAGATTACCGATTGAGGGCTTATTTAAACGGATATATACTTGGTTCATTTTAAAATTTCTTGACTGCTATTATGCTAGTAGTGTAGTTGTCTATATTGCAAGTGTCAGCTCAAGATAAAGTGTGGTAACATATGTATATCCTAAAATGTGGTTTTGGTATTAATCCAATTAAATTGTGACATAATACAACATTTAACACTAATATATAGTCCTACTACATGTCTAAGTACAAAATTATGGTCTAATACAACAACCATCATCAATTCTATCAATTATTTTTACAAATACTATCATACAACTAGTTCATCATACAATGACTAAGTAATTTCTTATGATAGTTATATAACACCCTTGTAAATCGTTGTTCGAAGTGTTATAACATATTTTTATTGCATAATTATGGTCCAAAATACTAACATATGGTCCACTTTGACATTTTTCATTACTAAATTTCTTAATTTATCGATTAACTCATCCATCAAATGTCATATGTGGCAACATAGGTACGTTCTGTTGGATAATATGTTGAATTTTGCAACAGAAATTGCAACATATACGTCTTATATGGCATCATATGAATATCCTAAAATGTGGTTTTGGTATTAATCCAATTAAATTGTGACCTAATGCAACATTTAAGACTAATATATAGTCCTACAACATGTTTAAGTACAAAATTATGCTCTAATACAACAACATTCATCAATTCTATCAATTATTTTTACAAACACTATCATACCTCTAGTTCATCATACAATGACTAAGTAATTTCATATGATAGTTATATAACACCCTTGTAAATCGTTGTTCGAAGTGTTATAGCATATTTTTATTGCGTAATTATGGTCCAAAGTACTAAAAGATGGTCCAATCTGACATTTTTCATTGCTAATTTTTTATCGATTAACCTATCCATCAAATGCCATCAGTGGCAACATATGTACGTTCTGTTGGATAATATGTTGAATTTTGTAACAAAAATTGCAACAAATACATCATATGTGGCAACATATGTATATCCTAAATTGTGATTTTTGGTATTAATTCAATTTAGTTGTGACCTAATACAACATTTAATACTAATATATAGTCCTACAACATGTCTACGTACAAATTATGGTCTAATTCAACAACCTTCATCAATTCTATAAATTATTTTTACAAATACTATCACACCACTAGTTCACCATACAATGACTAAGTAATTGCATATGATAGTTATATAACACCCTTGTAAATCGTTGTTCGAAGTTTTATAACATCTTTTATTGCATAATTATGGTCCAAAGTACTAAAATATGGTCCAATTAGATATTTTTTCATTGCTAAATTGCTTAATTTATCGATTAACCCATCCATCAAATGTCATATGTGGCAACGTATATACGATTTGTTGGATAATAAATTAAATTTTGCAACAGAAATTGCACCAGATACGTCATATGTGGCAACATAAGTGTATCCTAAAATGTGGTTTTTGATATTAATTCAATAAAATTGTGACCTAATATAATATTTAACACTAACATATAGTCCTACAACATGTCTAAGTACAAAATTATGGTCTAATTCAACAACCTTCATCAATTGTATTAATTAATTTACAAATACTATCATACCACCAGTTCATCATACAATGACTAAGTAATTCCATATGATAGTTATATAACACCTTTGTAAGTCGTTGTTCAAAGTATTATAAAATCTTTTTATTGCGTAATTATGGTCCAAAGTACTAAAATATGGTTCAATTTGACATTTTTCATTGCTAAATTGCTTAATTTATCGATTAACTCATCCATCAAATGTCATTTGTGGCAACATATGTACGTTCAGTTGGATAATATATTGAATTTTGCAACAAAAATTGTAATAGATACGTCATATGTGGCAACTTATGTATCTCCTAAAATGTGATTTTTGGTATTAATTCAATTAAATTGTGACCTAATACAACATTTAACACTAATATATAGTCCTTCAACATGTCTAAGTACAAAATTATGGTTTAATACAACAACCTTCATCAATTATATCAGTTGTTTTTATAAATACTATCATACCACTAATTCATCATACAATGACTAAGTAATTCCATATGACAGTTATATAACAGCCTTGTAAATCGTTGTTCGAAGTGTTATAGCATCTTTTTATTGTGTAATTATCGTCCAAATTACTAAAATATAGTCCAATTTGACATTTTTCATTGCTAAATTGCTTAATTTATCGATTAACCCATCCATCAAATGTCATATGTGGCAACATATGTACATTCTTTTGGATAAAACACGTAAGTACTTTATAAAAGTCATAGACCCAACCTCTAAAACTGGCCCAATCGGCCCATTATTTCATTTCTAGAAGGGATATGTATAAATTAGGATTTTCATTTTCATTTCAAGAATAGGGTTTTCATTTTCTTCCTCGCCACTTCGCTTTCTCTCTCTTCACATAGATCTCGGATCTCTAGAGTGCATGGGATACAATGATGTTACTTATTTCATCAGTCTTTTTTGTTCTTTGTTTTTTAACACGCAACTAATTGATTGAGGTTTGGTTAAATCAAATCAATAAATAAACATAGTTTTGCACTTTAGTTCCAACATTTTTACTTGTTCTTAACATAAGATAACACCCATGTGTTGCTACATATGAGTCAAATGTTGCAACATTTGAGGCATATATTGCTACAGATGACTCATTTGTTGCTACAGATGCCTCAAATATTACATCATATCACCCTTATGTAGCAACATTTGACCATATGAGGCATATGTTGCTACAGATAACCCATGTGTTGCTACATATGAGTGGCATATGTTGTTACAGATGACTCATGTGTTGCTACATATGAGTCAAATGTTGCAACATTTGAGGCATATGTTGCTACAGATGACCCATCTGTTGTTATATATAAGTCAAATGTTGCAACATTTGAGGCAAATGTTGCTACATATAACTTATTTGTTGCTACAATGCAAATGACTCATTTGCTGCTACAGATCACCTTTATGTAGCAGCATTTGACCATGTAGTGGATAAGATAGAGTTAAAAGGGAATTGGTTGAAGCAACATAACATATAACATCACAGATAAAATAAAACATTGTCATTAATTACAAACACATTGCCAAGGCTCCAAATTCTTATCTACTAACCCAGCAACCCAATTCCAGTGCAATCGACCAACTGTATTGTAACACAACAAGGTGTTGGGAGGTTGAATTGGTGTGTTAGTAATCAAATGCTCAATAAATGCAAGCGAATATAACCCGCACGCGACACTGGTGATAATTTTTACCATGAGTTTCAATCGACCTTCAAATTCACATGGTTCATTAAGGAGCTTATCTGACAAATGCTTCATTATTTCACTTTGCCTTAACAAGATTGATAGCAAGTCGAACACAAGTTGTATGAATGTCAAAATGTATCATGTTTCGTACACGTTAGGTTGCAATCATAAACATTCATGCGACACTCATGCAAGAGGATCTCAAGAGTCACAAAATGAGTATTGTTCATGTTTATGACTACCAGAATTCTTTTTGCACCAATCCAATCGATGCCTCTAGGATATGGTATAATGCCCCTGACGTAGTCAATCATATCGCCATTCCATACAAACTCATTAAGTAACTGTGTAAAGCTTTTGCCACCAACTCTTGTTGCCTCCTCGTTGATATTGTCATACCTTTGTTTGAAGTTGGTATAGAAGTTGAAATTCATGATTCTATCCGTGGAATCATAGTGCTCAGGGTATCTCAACCGCCTCTCCCGCATGAGGCTGAGAATTTCATCAATATACTGAAATAACAATTAATATTAAAGAGTAGAGAAGAGTAATGATTGAAAAGATAAAACAAACATACATTATAAATTGAAGGTTAGTAGAGAAAAATTACCTAGTCTTCCCACCAAACGATTGTACTACCTTTTTATTTATTTTTGAATTTCGACAGTATAATGTTGCAACATATGACAATTCAAAAATTGTCATATGTTGCCACATATCTCCTTTCTGTTGGAGGCACATGCACATAATTCTGTGGTTTTTTTACAACAAAGAAGTTATATATGTCTCCACATATGACCTTCCTGTTCGAGAACATGCAGATAATTATGTGATTTTTTTACAACAAAGACTATATGCTCCAACAAAATAATAAAAATAATAATCATTAATATTATCAGCAAAAATAACACTTTACCAATTGTTTTTTTTACAACTTATCAACAAAAAAGGTCAATGGTATACATAACCATCAAAACTAAATCTAATCAATGGTAGTAACAATAACATTTTCATTTGGACGTACGAATAATAAAATATTCATGTTGCTGCTCACATCCTTCACATCGACAAGAAGAGCATTTGATGTTAGATGAGGAAGCAACACTAGCAAAAGATTGAGATGTTGCCACAGATGAAGCTCCTTGTGACATTTTATCAACAAGGTAAATAAAAAAAGTTTGAGAGTTTACAACTGATTATAAAATAATAAGGGTAGCAATTTATACTTATGTTGACACAGATAAATATTCTATTGCCACATTTGTACCTTTTGTTGACACATATGATCATTCTATTGCTCTAACATATAGGTGACATGTTCCAACATATGATAACTATGTTGGAATATGTACCAACATATCATCACTATGTTGCAACATACGTCACAAGATGAACAAAATGTTGGACAACTGTACAAAACTAAAATTCTACAATCATATGAAGAAAAAGAAGAACAAAAGTAACAAAAATGACTCTTCACTGAACAACAACAAAAATGACTCTTCACATATACATTTCCTAAAAATTAGGGTTTTTTTGGGTTTGTCGATTTTCTTTCAAAAACAAAAATAATATGCACCATTGCACCATTATTCAATTTTCACATCTATAGAGCGATTTCTTGTTCATTAATTCAAGAAAAGAACTTAGTATCAAGAGTGTGTTGTTCAAAATTGTAAAATCTTTCAAGAAAATGACTTACCCGTTTTAAATCGAACACGACCTTCACTTCAAAAAGAGAGAGAGAGTGACGACCAGAGATGAGGAGGAAGATAATGGGGGAGAATGATCAGATTTTCTAAGGAAGAAGAAGAAGAGAAGAACGTTGAAGAGAAGAAGAAGAGAGAAAATTCTATTTTCTTTTAATATTTCTTTTTAAATAGAAAGTTTAAAATGTAGTGATTTTTTGAATTTTATAAAAGATTAGAAAGTTTTGAAAATGTTAATTTGGTCACAAAGTAACTTAATTACCTTTTTAAGTAAATTTGATCATTTTTTGATCAAAGAGTCACAAAAAGCCAAAGACTTATTGACACATTTCATTTAATTTTCTCGCCTGACATTTAGCATACAGTAATTGTGCGCTTTGTGTTATTTGGTCTTAACTAATCAGTTAGATGAAATTGTCCCATAAGGGAAAAGACTAGGTGGGTCCATAATGACATTATAAAGTAGTAAGTTGTGTTGAGGTGAGAAAGCTTGTTGATGGTCCATCTCCATGGCAAATTTCAATTTTCATCGAAAGAGAAACAAAATGGAAAGCGCAGGTGTCATCCTGTCTTTTTGTCTTTCCACCGAACTCTTCGCAAGCCCCTTTTCTCTCCTCCACCTGTTCTCTCCTTCTCCCCATATATTATATTTCCATTTCAATCAAATTCTGCTATTTTGTCACTGCAGAAATCATTACTTTCCCCTCTATTTCTCGTGTCTGATGAGTTTATATATATATTATGGCCATTACATTGATTTACCTTTTCGTCTTCTTCCACGTTTGTTTTTTCTTTGTTTCAGCATCACTTTCTGATTTTTCAATTCTTGATTACAATTTCGATTCCGATCCATTCAAAGCCGACTACGCACCCCCATCACCACCACCACCCTCTCCACCACCGCACCCTCCCTCACTCACATGCCATGAATTGCAAGGTATTGGCTCACTCAACACAACATGTCAGCTCAATTACAACGTCAATTTCACACGTGATGTGTACCTTGAAGGAACAGGAAATTTGTTTATTCTTCAAGGGGTTCTTCTCAGTTGCCAGGTTCCTTCTTGTTCCATTACCATTAACATAACCGGAAACCTTAAGCTTAAGGCTAATGCCAGAATTTTAGCTGGCTTGGTGTATATAGTGGCAGGAAATGCGAGTTTCATTAGTGGGTCCCTCATAAATGTAACGGGATTAGCCGGTGACCCACCGGAGCAATCAACCGGAACACCTAAGGATTATCAGGGTGGTGGTGGAGGCCATGGGGTAGAGGGGCCAGCTGTGTTATGGATAATAAGAAGCTCCCAGAAGACGTTTGGGGAGGAGATACTTATTCTTGGAAGTCATTGGAACAACCTTTCAGCTATGGAAGTAAAGGGCAGAGTACTAATAAGGAGGATAATTATGGAGGTAATGGGGGTGGGAAGATCTGGTTGGACGTCAACGACGTTTTCGATGCTTGCGGAACTCTTTTGGCTGATGGAGGGGATACTGGAATCAAAGGAGGTGGTGGCTCTGGTGGCAGTATTTACATCAAGTCCAAGAAAATGTAATATAATACAAACTTCTCTTGTTCTTTGTTGAGTATACTATTTTTCATTTAACGTCTACATATGCTGTTATTACAAAAGATTTCTACACTACTAGTGCAGTTTGACTGTAGCATGTCACTTTTGAAGTTTTGCTGGTTACCAGCCAGTACCTGTTTATATAGGGAACTGGTTGTGTTTAGCTTTTAACTAATCATACAATGTACAATTTTCTTCACCTATACTTCGCCTTACACTTTACAGGCCAACTATGTTTGTCTGAAGATGGTATGCATGTTTTCCCATCATAAATATTGTCCCTCTGTCTTCTTTGACAATTGATTCTTGTTCTAGTGATAGAGACTTTTATTGCCAACTGTCGAGTTGGGAGGTTGAGTTATGTAGAGGGGAAGTTAAAACATTGTTAATCCTCTTGGAGGGGTAATCCCTATTTTAAACACAGAGTTGCTGGTTGAGGGTTCAATTACACTAGTAGGAATATAAGCCTAAACATCTCTTATTGAGTTTCAATTTAAGGGGGTCATGCTTCCTTCATTAAATTAGAGTTTTTCTGAAGAGGTGTGGAAGGTATGAGGGAATACAACTTGTTTTCCTAGGAGAGGTGGGGAAAAACTTTATCCCCTTTTTCGACCTAGAAACTGAAAAAGAATTCTAATTAGAGAAAAAGAAGAAGAAACTACAGGAGACCCTATCTTATTAAATGGAAAATGATGAGTTGAGCAAATAGAAATGCCAAATCATTGTTGATTTCATAGCAGAATTCTCTGTTGAAAGTTCCTCACATACTCTGGATTGGAGGCTTATAGCTCAATTTTACTGGGACAGTCTATTCCCTGTTATATTTATCATTTTTTGATATACTCGAACTTAGCACCAGACCTGACAAAACCCACATGATTGCATGGTGTATCTGTTTAAGTATATGAAACCAAAAGCTAAAGTTGATGTCACGCAAATAAATATGAAGAGATGAAAACATTTTCTGAGTTTCTAATAAGCCAAAGGAACAAATCTCTAGGAGATATATCTTTACACAAAGTAACCATTACCGGGTGGCTGGTGTGAACATATTGTTGTCTTTTCCATTAGTGACTGCGGTCAATATCTTTGTATATCTTCGCTTTATTAGATTGATGGGAGATACCCCAATGTAGAAAGTATCTTAGCCTCTTTTGCCAAAAGCCAAGTGAAGCAGTTAACTGCCCCGAGGCTACCCCCTTGACGTAACACGGGACCTAGGATCACGAGTGACCCCAAGCTAACCCTGTATCTGGCATATATCAGGCATACTAAGAATAACTGAATAAAACATGTACTATTCGGAAGCTAAACAATAGATAACTGGAAAATGGGGAATACCCATCTAGTCTGAAGGTATAAAACATACTACAAGTGGCATATATCAAGCATACTGAGAATAATAAAACATGTACTATGCGGAAGTTAAACAAAGATAACTGGAAAATGGGGAATACCCATCTAGTCTGAATGTATAAAACATACTACAAGTTTAATAACACTGAAAGTTCAAACTTAACAAGTCAGGCCGATACTACTACTATGTATGAAAAAGCCTCTAACTGAGTTGAGTTGTTGGGACATGCCCCAGCTAACTCTAACAAAACTGAAAACTGAATAAGGAGACTAAAATGAAAGCATGTCTATTGTCCTCGGAATATGAGGACTCACCACTGAAGCTGTTGAGTGCGGACCGAGAATCGATCTAAGCGCGATCTGGATGCTGAGTTCCTGAACCTACATCATAAAAGGATGTAGCGTAGAGTATGCATCAGTACTTTGAATGTACTGAGCATGCATGATATAGATACTAAGCTGAACAAACATATATATAAGCTGAAACAAGGCATAACTGAGCAATACTGTAAACTGAGCAAGAATATACATATTGAAAACATAACTGAAAAGCTGAACTGAATGCAATGACCAAGTACTAATCATGAACAAGACATGCTAAACTGAATTCTGAAGTATATACTGAAAACCGGTCAAATGCACTAAGAGTTTGACTGTGGGAGCTACTATTAACCGACATAAAACCACGTGAGCTAAACGTGGAGTTCGATGCATATGCCCCATCGAGAGGACCCAATATACCTTGCTAGGGGTATAAAGACATGACTGATGTGATCACTAATCCGATGCCCAAAAGAGGGGACTTATACTTTTACGGGGGCACATAGTTCTGGGACTATGAGGGGTACGCTGAAACCTAGTCCAACTCAGTGCTAAGTCTACTCTCAACTGAATATGTATATGACACAAATGGAACTAGAGTACTGAATAACTCAAAATACTGACATGCAATCTGTGAATGCAACATTTATGTACGGATAATGTGACATTCAAAATTTGGGGCATGATTATATGTTTAACTGACCTAGCAAGTATAATCCATGAACTAAGAGAATTTATACAAACTAGGGTTTTGAGTTTCATACAAGGAACTAAACAACGTTTCCAAGAAACATGCTATGTCGATTTAGGATGCTACCACAGCTAAATCACAGTATATATCCAAGGTTTTAAAAACCCTAAGTCTAATAAGATATGGAGAATCAAGGAACTGGCTAAATTCTAGGGACCTAGTGGATGAAAGTAACTCACTAGTGAAATCCCACATACTTGGTAATGAAATCTACGGAGAAATCCTTCGATTTCGGGGCTGAAGCTTGAAGCAAACCTTTTGACTGTTCTTGGGAAAATTGGCGCCTCTTTCTTTTCTTTTCGCTCTAAGTTTGGATGATCTTTTGTGAATAAAGGTTTTGGTTAGGTTCTGACTAGATTATTAGGCTTAAGCTGAGTAAAACGACGTAGTTTAGGTATTAAACAATGTAGTTTAATTCCCAATGCATAGGGGAAAAGACCAAAACAACCCTGACTTAAAAGCTGACGAGGCCCTTCCACAGAGCCACTGACGGCCCGTCAAGTGGGTCGTGGTTCTTGGCCAGGGTCTACTGGTTCTGGGAGGTCCATCCACGAGCCATACCACGGACCGTATGAAGGACCACGAACCGTGAAGGCCACCGTGGTTCTTCACTTGGGTTGGGGGTCTACTGGATCAGGACGACAGACCCATCCACGGCCCGTCATCAAGACCACGGCCCGTGGAGGGCTCCGTGGTTTGATGCCTGAATCGTGGTGGCTCTGCCTCACATCCACGAGCCTTCCCACGGCCCATGAAAGGTCCCGTGGTCCAGCACACTTCTGGGTGGGTGTGAACCACGAGCATGTCGACGGATCGTGGTTCCTTTCATTGTCCGTGAACCCTTTCGTGGTTTACCAAAATTTCGTTCAGGACTGTTAGGTGCTGAGGTGTTACATTAACTTTGTAAGGAATCTTTGGCTTCCAAATCATCTTCCTTGACAAAGGAAAACCTAAGTAAAAGGGGTCATCAATTAGTCGCTGAGTGTTTTCTATGCGGGGAACAAACTGAGATAATCAACCATCTTTTTTTGCATTGCAAGTGGACAAACCAACTATGGAAGATGTTTATATGCCTAAAAGGGATCAGATGGGTTAAACCTGGAAGCGTAGCGTGTGTCCTAAGATGCTGGAACAAGTATGGCATGGTAAGTAAGAAGGAGGAGAAATGGAAGATTGTCCCGGCTTGTATTTGGTGGTCAGTTTGGATCGAGAGGAACATGAGGTGTTTTGAAGGAGTACAAAGTAGTAGGGATGGCAATAGGGTGGTGCGGGGCGGGTTGAGCTTAACCCGCATAATTTTTAATCTGCCCCACCCCACATAACAACTTTTTTCATTTTCAACCTTCCCCCCCCCCCCCCCCCCCCCCCGCATGAACCCACTCCGCATAACTTTTTTAATATTTTCTTTTTCTAGTTAAGTTTGATAATAAAAATAAAATTCATAAAAATAAATTCATTTTTTCATTAATTTAATAGGATAGTGACTTAAAATTTTATTTTTTAGAGGTCAATTGGAAACATGTAAGAAATTTTATTATTTTTTATTGAACCATTTTCATTTACTATCTTGAATATTTTAGTAGTTTTAAAGAAATTATATTAATATACAATGCTCTATCACTCTTATAACATGTAAGAAGTTAAAATTAGTTTGAACCCACATGAAATCACATATACCTGCAACCCGCCCCGCCCCACATTAATTTTTAAAAAACCCACTTCAACCCGCCCCGCACAATCTTAAACCCGTTCCGCCCTGCCCCATTGCCAAAGCAGCTTACAGATTCTTAATATGAATTGTTTAGGCCTATTTTTATTTTTGGTGTGAGCAAAAACTATTAGCTCAAACAGAAGATATTTTTGATGTTTTAGACTTTTTGCAAGGATGCATGTTTGGTAAAGCAGTGGTTAAGTGAAACAAAGCGCTTAACCTGTTCCACAGCAACTTTCAAGTTATAAACAAAACAGACCTTAAGAGATTCTTTAACAATACTGATAAATATACTAATAAAAAACACTGATAAGCATATCTCAACAGTTAAAACTTTGGATGAGGTGTTTTAAAAAACTTATCATGGATTTTTGGTCATTCTTGACCTCCGGATATTGACATACTAAGGGGTCTATAAAGATTTAAAAACCACTTCATCCAAATTCTTATGCTCTAACTATTTCACATAATATATTTTTTTGACTTTCGAGAAATTCATCTGGAGCCAACTTTTTGGGCCAACCGTAACTTTTGGAACTCAGAGGTGGTGGGCCCACCCTTCTACCCTTTTCCACTTTATTAAAGTTGGTAGAGTCTTAAGTTTGATTTCATGCCAGCCAAAAACAGAATATGTCCACATGTTTCGCCAAAGAAAATATTTAGGCTGACAGGTGAGAGGCATATTTAAGACTTGATTAGATAACTAGTCCCTAACAATTAATTTATATGAGGCGGTTTGCAAGAATTCAACAAAGCAAAAATCATTATCAAGTGATTAGATGAGTGCCTTCTTAGTGTACTTTTAGAAAATCACAATATAGTGTCCACAGTAAACTTTTCTACTTTCAGTCTATCTAATACACTGATTGCCTGATTAAGAGGGTATTTGAATTGGATTTTAAAAAAGGCTTATAAGATAAAGGCTAAGAGCCATAAGTTAGGATTACCCAACTTTTAGCTTCTTTTTTTTCATACTTTTTGGGCCTAAAAATAAGCCAATCCAAACACCCTCTAAAATTCTAGTGTGGATTGTC
Organism: Solanum commersonii; assembly: GCA_029007595.1. Classification (NCBI taxonomy): domain Eukaryota; kingdom Viridiplantae; phylum Streptophyta; class Magnoliopsida; order Solanales; family Solanaceae; genus Solanum; species Solanum commersonii. Next base: position 2,860,206 of record JAJTWQ010000038.1, read on the forward strand.
ATTCTTTTATGACAAGTCTCCCTATATGCTACATTTTGGTATTGTTTAAGTTATGCTATCCGATGAGTGAGAACATATCTCTTTGAGGTAGTATCATGTGTTCAAAGTTGACTTTCTTTCTAAGCAGGATAGGAGGTGGCAAAATAAGTGCTTCTGGGGGTAATGGATTTGCTGGAGGAGGTGGTGGAAGAGTTTCTGTTGAAGTTTTTAGCAGGCATGACGACTCAGAGTTCTTTGTTCATGGTATGACTAATAAAAAATAGAGTTTATACTTCTGTCATTGATTCATAAGTCGTGTTTTCTGAGAATATTGCTTTGTATGAAAGCCATCTTTGGTTTGAGGATAGGGTTTTAAGTATTATAATATTGTGGAATCTTCAACTGAATATAAGGTTGTAGAGCATTAATAATATTTCGAAGCTGCAACATTTTTGTCAAATCAATTATGCTTCAACTGAATATACAGTAGTAGAGCATTAATAATATTTTGCCAGCTTCGATTTGTTTATCAAATCAATCATGCAGAGAGATGCAGAAGTCATGCATATCTCCTAGAGGACCAAATATGAATGTGAAGGAAGACTGCATAAATCGAGGTTTTAAGTCTTTGCTAAATGGATGTAGAAGCAAATTGCCCACCCATTTTGGATGGTAAGGATTTCCAACTTGTTGCAAGTCTTTGCTAAAGAGTGTAAAGCAAATTGCCTTCCCATGTTGGAGGGTAAGGATTTTCGGTAATCGAAAGGCAATCTTAGAGCCACACTCTATCTACTCATCTGCCTACCCGAGGTATAGAGATTTCCTGTCACTTTAGACCAGTTCAGTGTTTAACACTTGATGCACTTTGAAAGTTAGCAGCAAATTTTCTTCAAGAGTCCAGCCTTCTAGAATCCTTTCCTTCTCCTGACGCTGAACCACAGAATAGCTCTTCCCAATGTGTTTTCTACTTGTCAATACTTAGAAATTCCCTCTTTTTTTTAAATAAGCTAAATGGAATTGCTTTGAATTACTAGGATAAGTGTGTATCATAAGCTAAAATTTAATCACTGATCATTTGTTATTATTTTTCAAATCTTAGCACGACCAAATCAGGAAATTCCCACTAATAAGCATTTACACTATGGTAGGACCTCCTTAGGAGGTAAAAGGTTTTCATTAGGTTCTCCAAGCACAAATACCTTTGTTTAAGAAAACATTTTTGGTGTATGAAGTCTAATTTTGAGGATCTATCACATATGTGAACCTCCTTTTTGTGTCAATTTTGGGGACTATGTGAGGGCCTGTTTTCCGTTCTCTTATTCTAGTTTCTCTTTCTCCCTCTGGCATAGATTAGAGCTTTTATTTCAGGGAAAATGGCCAGATCTACCCCTTTACTTTAAAGCATTATCTACATTTAACTTCTGTTTGAAATATAAGAGAAAAATATTAGTGAATTGTGTATCTACATTATTACATTGAGACCCAATTTATAGACACTACATTACTCTTTTTCCAACTAGGACACTACGTTACAATCATTTTTCAAGTAGGATTCTATATACTATTCTTGTTCCTACTCCTATTCTTACACCCCTCAAGCTGGTGCATACAAGTCATATGTACCGAGCTAGTTACAGGTGTGATTAATACGAGGACCAGTGAGAGACTTGGTGAAGATATCTTCAAGAAAATTGGTAAGGATTGCTTTGGACATCTGGGCGACCTCAGTTGAAAAGGAACAATTGAAAAAATATCGGAAACTTGTAAAAAATATATGAGTTGTCTCAAAATCATGAGATGAGTAGATTGTGAACAAAAAAGACACCAAAAAACTGGCTAGAACAGGCTCATACCGGCACGTGGTCAGATCTCATCGAAGGTGATGATCTCCTGGGAGACGCGTGGGAGGTTGATTCAACGGCGCCGGTAAAGTAGAAAATATGAGCATTTCAGAAAGTTGCAATCCCAAGAGGTATATCTTGCAAATATAGTGCTGCCAATCTTTCTACGGTCACAGGGAAGATCTTCAAATATCTTCTTATCCTTTCCATATATCCCAGTACTTGTGAGAAAACCACAACTTTACTCTTTTTGTTATACATCAATCAGAACCTTCACCATTTGTACATGACTAGTCACTTGAATACTTGAAATTCACCAGAGTTATTTATTTGTGCAGAGTAGTTGAGACATGCATTGCATCGTTTATAGATTCGACAGACAACTTTATCATGTCTATTCTAAAACTAATCTCAACTCCATTACTACATAGATAATTTAATCAAAATTATGATCAAATCTCTCTTGAAACTCGTGTCAGTCTCATTAAACATTTCTGACCTCTCTCTGATGAGTCTACCTATTCTCTCTCTTCTCCAGTCTCGAAAATTCCTACCATGAGAGATCATCAAAGGCAAGAGTAGCTTAAACCTAGATTATGGCAATGAGAAATGCCTTTGATTTCCCTTGCAGGTGGAAATGGAGAGACAAACATTCTTCGTGGCTGCACCAAGTCCATCAAACTGGTGGACTTGTGGAAAGGAACGAAGATTTACTAGAAGAATCAAAGCCGATGAGGATAATATAAGGTGGTTTTGTGAGGTTGATGAAAGCAACTGAGGGGAAGGGAAATCTGGGTGGAAGATGGGGAAGGAAGGTACAATCTTATGTGTATACTTACGAAGCTTCAAAAGATTTGGAAGATATGCAAGGGTAGAATCTTGGTTGGGAAATATTAGGGGTTAGTAATAATCCAGGAGCGGATAAATGAGTGGAGTGGATGGATATAACAGTAACACTACTGAATTTTGTGGAGAGAGTCGGAAAACAGTGCAGTGTAGAAGACAAAGTCATTCATTGAAGTAACAGAAGTGAAATAGTGTCTGGATATTGAAGTGAAACTGGTCAAAAATAAAGAAGAAAAAGAGGAAGAGATAGAGGTGGAAATCGATTCAATAGACAAAAGGATGGAGAACTTGAGCATATGTCTGGTCGGAGCCTTAAACAAGCTTAATCCCAATAACTGGCATACACTACATCATTGGTTTTAAAGATTGTGTAAGGTAGTGACACGAATCAAGGTCCGTTAAATACAGTATGGTCGTTTTCTGTTTGAGTTCCCGTCCAAGCATGAGGCAGAAAAATAATTAAGGCAAGGGAGTGTCGGTACTGAAGGGGAGAAGATTAATCCTGAAATGGTCGTCACAGATGACAAACATAGTCTAAGAAGTGCAAGAACCAATGGATGATTGTAGAGGGAATGTCATTGCCTGTGTAGTCCGAATCTATCTTCTGAACCATTAGAGTCAAACTTGGGGGTGATGAAGAAACAAAATGGTTGGTACATTTAAATAGGTTCGAGTATGTGTAAGCAAACCAATGGTGATACACCAAGAAAATTGGGTATCGTCGTCAATGGGTGGAAATACAATGTGAAAATCAAGAAAAGACGAGTCGACGAGGATTGAAAAGGCTCAAAGGACAGTTCCCCGCAAGGGGGTGTTCATCAGCGACAGAGTAGTGAACCATTGTACCAGAAACTTCGGTCAAGGGGTAATAGGCGTATTGACTCAAAGGTACACGTGGAGGAAGAGATTTGAAATTTGTAAAAAACTAAACTGCATACTAGCCAACAGCTGGTTCAAAGACGGACACAGGAACGGTTCAAGAGAATAAGTGAACTGAGCCACAGATGACAGAAGTGCCCTAGATTGAGTCTGGATTGAAAAAAGAAGGCTCCACATAGAAGAAACCCAATATAGGGAAAGTTTTAAAGATGGAGGAACGGAAAGTTCAGAGATTACACAACCTGAGCCCAAAGCAACCAGCCAAAAGAAGAATAATCAACTGAAATAAAAAAAGTCACACTGTAGTCTGAATTCTGATAGTAACAAGGAGGAAGAAGTGCAAAGCAATAATTCATTGAAGATGAAGATTTTGAGTTGGAATAATAGGGCGTTGAACAAACCAACCAGAGGAGGGACATTAAACTGTTAGTACCGCGATATTCTGCACTTTCAAGAGACAATGATTAGGGATTTTTTGAACTCCTTAGTGAGGCAAATATGGGAAATAGATGGGCTCCTTGGGCAGGAATCAAAGCAGAAGGAAGCAAGGGAGGAAAAGTGATATTATGTGATAAAGGCAGTAGAGAATGGCTGATAAACAACAGGGTATCTTTTCCATGTTGTGTTTGTTCAAAAGTTTGATAGAAAATCTCAGGTTGTATTTCACAGGTATGCCCTAGTTAAAACTCAACCCTGGGGCCGATGGCTTCAGTTTGACTTTTTACCAAAAAACTTGGAGCATTATCAAAGAGGACTTAATCAAAGATATGAACTACTTTTAACAAACCTACAAGTTTTTCAGAGCTTGCAATGCCTCTTCATATGGCCTTGGTTCCAAGAAAAAAAAAAGGTGCTGAAGGCTAATACACCTCAGACCAATAGTCTTGTTAGAAGTGTGTATAAAATTATGTACATACTTCTAGTTGAGAAGTTGAAAAGAGTGATGTGGAATTTGGTTTCTGCGCAGCAATCTGCATTGAAGAAAGGCAAATTACAAATGAATCCCTCATGCCAATGAGGTGCTGGATTGGAGGTTTACAAGGGGAACCAGGTGTTTTATGTAAACTAGATGTGGAGAAGGCAGACAACCATGTCAATTCGGTGATTCTTATTTAGCACATTGCAACAGATGGATATTGGAGAACTTCATAAAAAAGCAGATGGGTTTCTGAGAAAGGTGGCTGTGCTGGATAAAATTCTGTGTCACAACAATTAGAAATCCCATTTTAGTTAATGGACAACCAGTGGGATTTTTTTCCTGCACAAAGTGGGTTTGAGGGCTGAGGCAAGACGATCCTATATCACATTTTCTCTTCATCCTGGTTATGGAAGCTATCAATAGAAGATAGAGAAAGCCATCCAATATCAGTGGATTAAGGGCTTTATGTAGGGTCAAAACAGGGGACACAATCACTGTTCCCCACCTTTTTTTCCTTATGATAGATTGATATTCTATGGTGCTGAGCGAAGTTAGATGAGATACATTAAGTTACTACTCATTATCTTTGATACAAAATCTGGATTATTCATTAATCTTTACAAATCAGTCATCCATCCAATAAATATAGTAAAAAATGTGTTGGGGCCGGCAGAAATTTTGGGATGCAGCATTTGTACTTCCCTATCATTATATCTTGGATTGCCATTGATACATTAAGTTGCTACTCATTATTTTTGATACAAAATCTGGATTACTCGTTAATCTTTACAAAGCAGTCATCCATCCAGTAAATGTAGTAAAAAATGTGTTGGGGCAGGCAGAAATATTGGGATGCAGCATTTGTACTTCCCTATCATATATCTTGGATTGCCATTGTGAGACAGATATATAAAATCACGTCAGTGTGGCAGAGAATAATTGAGAAATTTAAGAAGAAACTGGCCACATTGCAGTCACAATACTTATTTTTGGGTGGGGAATAACTTTTGACTAATAGTGTGTTGGACAACATTTCATCCTATTTTTCCCAATTCCAGGAAAGGTACTTCCTCGTCTGGACAAAATAAGGAGGAGGTTTTCCTTGGGAGGGCATAGTTCTCTAACATAAGTTTCATTTGGTTAAGGATTATTTTGCCCAAGGAAAGGGGAGGTATAGCGATCAGGGACTTAATACTTCACAATAAAAGTTAATTGATGGAGTGGCTGTGGGGATATAGTAACTATGAGGAGGCCTTGTGGAGGAGAGTAGTGCCAGATAAAACATTGCGCAGAGGGTTGTTGACACTCTAAAATAACAGCAGTCCCACATGATGTGAGTCTGTGGAAACATATAATCAAGCTATGGGATGATTTTAATGACAAAGTGAAAATACAGGTAGATAATGAAGAAAATACCTTATTTTGGCTAGACAGATGGAATAGAAACAGGGTTTTGAAAGAAGAATCTCAGGTAGTGTCTGGTTTTGTTAATGATCCTAAAGCGTCAGTAAAGCAGCTCCGGGAGAATAACTCCTGGAACATTAGTTTCAGGAGATAATGCCATGACTGGGAAATTTAAGAGATACTGGAATTTTTGGTCAAAATTCAAGACATTCAGGTGCAACAACAAGAAAAGGATAGACCAATATGGGGGTCAAAGGCCAGGGTACCTTCACAGGCAAGGAGTTGTAGGAGCAAATGGCCAGCAGAGGCAATATCATGGAAGATTGCAAGATTGGCTTATGAAGCTGATGTGGAGAACCAAATCATCTACCAAGGTAGGATCGTTCAGCTGGTTGGCAGTTCAAGGACCCTACCTAACATGAAGCATTAAAGAAGAGAATACTTTCGTGCAGCAGGTGTTACATTTTTAAAGAAGATAGTGAGAGTATAGACCATTTATTTATACTCTGTACAGTAGCCAGGAATATGGGGGATCTGTTCAGCAGTATTTATGTATAAGTTGGGCAATGCCAAGGAGTGTGAAGGAAGTTGGTCATTTGGAATGGCTTCAGAGTTGGAAAATCCACCAGATGCATCAGGAAGATGATACCTCAGCGTATTATTTGGAGCAAATAGAATGGAAGAAAGAAGAGATGCTTTGAAGGAACTTCAACTCCCATGCACACACTAAAATGTAGATGCTTACTTTCATTCTCAAAAAAAATCTAGACACTTAATCCTTTTGCTTCGGTAACTCTTCTGATGTTATTTCTCATTAGAACTTTGTTAGCTCCTCGAGCTGCTAGGAAAAGATATTCTGTACTAGTCGTGCTATATTTTTTAAATCATTTGCATCCACTGGATACTGATTTAATGGAATTTTATTTAACCTTATAATAAAAAAGTTGAGAACTTTATCTTGGTTCTGCTCGACCTAAAATGATAATTTACTTTGTACATCACATCTGGAATTTTGTGGATCGTGGTATCTTTGTTTCCCTATCCATGACGGCTGTATTTGAATATGTTGTATTGTGGGTAGGGTCTCACTGTGTCAGTACTTTTCCTTTTTGTTGTTTGACAGGGGGAAGTAGTTTTGGCTGTCCCACAAATGCAGGTGCTGCAGGGACATTCTATGATGCTGTTCCTCGAAGACTCATTGTTAACAATCACAACTTGTCAACAGATACTGATACGCTTCTCTTCGAGTTTCCTAATCACCCTCTCTGGACAAACATTTATATTCAAGATCATGCACAAGCTACTGTTCCTCTACTTTGGAGTCGTCTACAGGTCATTCATATCTTTTGTTCTTGTGAATAAGTGCTTCTACTTCAACATAAGGATGTTTTGCTTCTATGTCAGAACGAATTTGGGATTTGGCAGATGTCAAAGCAGTGAGTTGACTGCCCATTGACCATATCTAGACTTTTTCTTCATTTAAAATTTTTGAGTGACGTGGGCATGTTGTGGTGTTGTTTTAGTAGCCAATCCCTAAGGAAGCAATATATGTGTAAAAATCAATTGAATGAAATATTGGCTCTAAACGGAGTTGTTAAATAGATAAAACCAAATAAAGACACCCGAAAAGTGGGTTCATTTCTTCCTAGCTCAGTTTTTCAACCCCATTGGGAAGAATGGGTATGAATATCTAAAAGTTGTATAAACACTAGTGTCACAACTTCCCTATCCTTTTTGTTTCCTTTAGCACTTCCTTTTGTATTTTTTTCTTGGATGACCGTGGTGGCTTTTGTCTTTCTTACTGCTATTTCCTTTTTATGCCTTTCTGGTTTGTTAGGTACATATTATGGTCCAGGAAGGGAAGCCTAAGTTCATAATTTGAAAATTGAATATGATATCTTAGTTTCTAGTTGGCTTCCTTCTACCACCATGCATGTAGATTTGAGTGTTAATCTTAGTTGGTGGTATTTGAAGTTGATATGCTACTTGTCATTTAGGTTCGAGGACAACTTAGTTTATCACATGGTGCCATTTTGTCCTTTGGGCTTGTACATTATGCTTTATCAGAATTTGAATTGCTGGCTGAAGAGCTCTTGATGAGTGACTCGGTAATTAAGGCAAGTATGTTCTCTAGTGTTTTACCCTCCTCTTTTTATTCCAGTAAAAAAAAGAGGCACACCCCAAATTTTCTTTTTAATTGTTCTTTCTCTTTTCAATTTATTTCTAGAACATATTTGTTGGTGTTATATTTAATAGATTACAAATTTCTAGATCTATGGGTCGTTACGAATGTCTGTCAAAATCCAGTTGATGTTGAACTCAAAGATGCTTATAGATGGTGATGGTGATGCAATTGTTGCAACAACTTTACTTGAAATGAGCAATTTAGTGGTGCTAAAGGTAACTCATTCCTTTAACCTACTCTTATCATTTTGGTTATATTTTCTTTGTTTGTTCCCCATCAAAACATATTGGCTTTAGGGATCCTCTGTGATACAATCAAACGCAAATTTGGGAGTTCATGGACAAGGTTCACTGAACTTAACTGGACCTGGAGATATTATTGAAGCACAACATTTGGTTTTGTCCTTGTTCTACAGCATAAATGTAAGGCTCTTTGTCTACTTAATGCTTGTACCTTTTAAGTGCAACATCTGCCTTTTCTTCTTCTGCCAAACATAAGTTTATACTATCCTCATCTAAATCTTCTGAACCAGTATTCATTCAGATCTTGCTATTCAACTTGCTCTGAAACCAGATGAATATCAGGATATTTCGCAACTTAATCGTTGGGTGTTCCATACCAATTGAATTGTTCTAATATAAACCTCATTGAACTGTATTTACCATTTTAGCGGTTAGTGAAATTATCTGTACCATACTAGGTAAGAAAAGAAACATCTATAATGTTCTTTGTGCGGCTTGAAGCAGGGATTGAAGCTATTCTGCATCTTGAGTTGTCTGTTCAGAAATGTTTCTGTTTCAATGATGAAAGAAACAAGTCCACTTATACGGGATGTGCAAGCTTAGGCAGTCCCCTAATAAAGGAAGAGGGCCGCAAAAGATTACGATCAGTGTAAAAAGAGTACAACTATGATGAATGATTGATAAAGAGTATTCATAGAGATGACTCGAACTAATTTAGAATTGCTGAATAATTGATGTCACGACCCAAATTACTCCCTAGCCGTGATGCTACCCGACTATCTCAAGACAGGCGAACCTAGTAATAATTAACCAAAACCAATACACGTGGAAGCATTGATTAAGTCTTAACATATGAAATACCATAAAAGACAATGAATCTGATATAAGTGCGGAAGCTATAAATCCCAAAGCATAATACTTAATATCTCCAAGACCAGGTGTCGCATTGTCATGAGAATAACTAGAAGAAAGTACAAGAGTCAACTAATACAGAGTTCCAATAGATAAGAAATAACAATAAGATAAGGGACGTAGTGGCCACTATCGCCACAAAGCTGGAACTCACGAGCTGCGCTGAAACTGGGATTCAAAAATGAACAGAAGTGCAACAAGTGTAGTGTGAGTACGAATGTCAACGTGTACCCAGTAAGTCTCATTGACCGTTCTCAAAAGGGTAGCGGCGAGAGTTACTTTGAGAAAAAATAATCAAAACTTACCTTTACATGTGCTATACATAACAAATATAAAGGAAAAAGAGCAATAGGAGAAATAGAAGCATGTACTTGACAATTATCAACAATTAAGAAATTGTCACAGTTCAAGTCAACCAAGTAGGCAGATTCAACACAACTAATGAATTAAAGCAAGGAAATAATCAAGAAAAGGTGTAAAGTAGGATCTTTATCACATAATTCCTCTTCTCAACTTCATTGGCCAACTCATTTCACAACCCAGTGTGCACACAGCAAGGGAGGTACCAAGTCACTGACTCATGAGGGATGGATTCATATCTACACACGCACATGATCATTTATATGATCTCACAAACTCTAAGGTCCTTTTTTTTCTTTTTGATAAAGTAAGAGATGGTATAAATGACATCAAGAAGATGCAGGTTAGATAGTTACAGAAGTTGTGAAATTGTAAGCTCATTTACAAGTGTCCTATGCAGTGAGTAAAGAGCTTACAAAGTCCAAAAGATTGACATTAGAGTCTTAGACTCTTAGACACTTAGGGGGCTAACCTATCCCAACTATATAAAGTTAAAAGACAATTGGTCTTAAGTTGGGGGATTGAAGTTGATATCCATCAAAGCACCTTTTGTTTAAATGTCCTTCCACACACACCAAAAAATACAAGTAGGGATCATTTTATGAACTTGTCTGATGAATTTATCAACTTTCCAAGAGTTCCAACTAATGTAAGCATCCTTTAAACTAGCAGAGGCATGACCCAACTCAAACCAAAAATAGCAAAAAAACAAATTCCAAAATTCAGCAGTCACTGGGCAATGAAGAAATGGATGCTGTTAGTCTCATAAGCTTATTGGCACATGAAGCATCTATGGACTGTTGTCATGCCCCTTTTCCTGCGGTTGTCCTGAGTGAGACTGGCCTCATGAAGAACTATCCAGATGAAACATAGGACCTTGGGAGGGCTTTGGTCCTCCAAATGACGGACTCTATGGTCCTCCTCACATGTTACCTTCTCACTCTGGCTCAATAGTCCCACATCTCTATACCAACTCATACTATACAGTCCACACAATATTAAACATCTGATCCCAACAACATCTGAACATCAGAGACTCACAGGGTCCACAATGTTCATATCAGAGCTCCACAACAATAACATATCAGAAATAAGGAGCACATAAATAGATAATATTACAAAGGCATATCAATGCTCAAAAAGAGAATTTCAATAGATTTTGAGATAGCACGTGATTTTTTGGCATATAATAAGTCTAAATTCATCAGAAGACATAAATATTATGCTTAGTTCATCAAAACACAGATGAAGGATGCGAGGCTGAAATCTAGCATTTCAAGTATATTCCATTTTACACCCGATAGTCGTATATAAGCTCGTCACAACATGTGTATGCTATTCCCACACAACTCTCAATTAGCACGTAAGTTGGGGAAAATTCCCTATCAAAGTCTTAACTTACCACAAGAGAGCTTTCAACCTTTTTGGACCGCGTCCAAACGACTCAACACTAACCAAAAAATAATTACAAACTTTTAAACAAAGCTAAAGGATGGATAACCATAATTTAATATGCGGTCTAGGTCAAAGTCAACCCAATAGTCAAACCTGAGCCCCAAGTATTTCTGATCCTACTATCTATATTCCTACTAATATATAGAATTTGATATATGAGTAGGAATATAGATAGTAGGACCAGAAATACCTGTTAAGGCTAAAAGTCTAAAACATGATGTATTTTCGATGATGGGGTTGGATGGGGACACAAATTCTACCTTTGTGGGGGAGTGTGTACCAAGTTCTATCAAACAGACACTTTGTACTCTGTTTTGGCTTGATCTTCTAGTTTCAGACATTGTGTAAAGGGCTTATGTCTTCACGTGAACTCAGGTTTTTAGATTTGTAAGGTAGTCTGAGATTCTTTGCCTTAATCTTTCGTCTTTGGCTGATGCTACTTTTGAATTTAACTTGCTTATGAAACTTGAAATCCTAATACAGCATAAGTAATGATCTGTGAGCATGCTAATGACAGTATTTCTCTGTTTCTGTGAGAAGGTCGGTCCTGGGTCTATTTTGCGTGGTCCCCTTGAAAATGCAGGTGTTAATCACATGTAAGGCACAACTATCTACAGCTAGTTTTTTTTGCTGGACTCATTATTGTTTTCAGCAAGATATTATTCGCAATTGCAGGAAAACAAGACTTTTTTGTGGACAGGCGAATTGCCCAATTGAATTGATATACCCCCCTGAGGACTGCAACGTGAATAGCTCACTATCTTTTACTCTTCAGGTATTTTTGCTAATCAAATTCATCACTCAAGGGTGATATCTTTCATGTTTATGCCTATATTTGTTTAAGTAGCTTTTGGCATTGACTGCTGTTCTGTATTCCAGATGATTTGAACAAAATTGATCTGTTTTATTCGTGTAGGTCTGTCGTGTTGAAGATGTTTTGGTTGAGGGTTTCTTAGAAGGGTCTGTTGTTCATTTCCATTTGGTTAGAACAGTTATTGTAAAATCTACAGGATCAATAAGTGCCTCTGGGCTAGGTATGCCTTTTCTCATTTTCCTTCCTTTGTTTGTTATATTTTCCCTTCTTGTAAGTTTTCATGTTTCTGTTGAACAAGAAAATCTTTTTGTATGTACATGGAGCTTAAAAGAATACAATTTTCTATCAATTACCTTTACACTCTTGTAGTCCAGATTCAGAGCTAAATTATGTTTTTTGATATGAAGGTTGCACCGGAGGGTTGGGCAGTGGTGTGCTCTTGCCTAATGGCCTAAGCAGTGGTGCCGGACATGGTGGAAAGGGTGGTGATGCATTTTATAATGGCAGCTATATCAGGGGTGGTATTTCATATGGTGACACAGGTTTGCCTTGTGAACTCGGTAGCGGAAGTGGAAACCATAGTTTGCCTAGTTCAACTGCTGGTGGTGGCATAATTGGTTAGTGTTTAGAATTTTTTTCATTAATCTCTTTGTTTCTTGACTTAAGTTATCCTCTGGTTTTTATGGCTATACCACCCAAACTAACCTGCAGAAAACAATCTCAATATAACTGCCTAAAGCAATTGAATGCTGTTTGAGTTTTTCTGGTAGGTTTTTGTAAAGTCACACGCATAGAACATATTTTTTTATCCACAGTGGCAGATTACATTTTTTACCATCCTGGATCTTCTTGGGCTTTTGTTGTTTAATGTTATATTGAAATTTGCTATCAGAGATTTACGGCTGAGAAAGCCTATTCTAATGAGCTGATGAACTCCTTGAGAAGAGATGCTTGTTGCAGTTTACATTAAAGGGCAAGCTTACACGTAAACAAATCTTGCAGTTGAGGAATGGCCATACAACAGCAACAAATACAACATACCCAGTGTTATCCCACAAGGTGGGGTTTTGGGAGGTAGAGTGTGTGCAGACCTTACTCCTACCTCGTACAGATAGAGAGATTGTTTCCGATAGACCCTCAACTCAAATAAAGCCTGCCAAACAGTTTGAAAAGGGGATGCAGATTCTCGCCCGGAATAACCTTGCAGTCCTTTCACTGGGTATGTTGTTGTAATAACCTTGCAGTCCTTAAAAAGAAGGCGTCTATCACCCTTCCTAAGAAGTAAGTATCAGTCTGAGTCTTAGCCACCAGGCTACAGAAGGTAACCAAATGGTTCTCCTTCTTCGGGAAACTCAAATTTGCTACCACCAACTCAAAAGCTTTAGCAAAATTTAAAAATGTGAACCCTCCTTCGTTTCAATCCCCAAAACCAAAACCTCCAAGCACATCATCATAGCCCCTATAGGTTGTCCCGATGAGATCATTGAAATCCCCTCCTACAAATAGCTTCTCAGTGGGTGGAATACTTCTCACAAACTCGTCCAAATCCTCCCAAAAATGCTTCTTGACCTCTTCGTCAAGCCGCTTGTGGTGTGTATGCTAATAATACTCAATGTCAGCCTTCCCACAACTAACTTAATCAACATAATCCTATCATTAACCCTCCCGACCTCTACCACTTACTCCTTAAGATCCCAGTCAACCAAAATGAATACTCCATTCTTATTCCTCACCTCTCACAGAGTACCACGCCTTAAATCCTTCCACATCCCAAGCCTCAGTACCTACCCTGCTACCCACTTGGGTTTCCTAGACACAAGCTATATTAATCTTCCTCTTCCTAAGGATCTTTACTAACTCTATGGATTTCCCCGTTAGTGACCTTATGTTCCACTACCCTAATCTCAGCCTAGATGCTCCCTAAACACACTTACCACCCTTGACCCTCACCTCTATCCCCGACCGACAACATGACCTTGGGCTACTATCACAAATCAAAGTCACTAAAGCAGATGAAACTAATCAAGGAAATTATAAATGCAATAAGGGACCACAGGCCAGAATCAACAAGAAAATACAAGCAAGCAGGCAAGCAAATTGTCATGACCCAATTTAAGACCGTGACCGGCACTAAGGGGGAGAATCCCAAAGCAAGCCTTAATAGAAATTTACAGAAAACCGAGTAGAGTTTCCTTTGCTTTTGGGGCTATCCAATTTTTCCATGTCTCAAAAACCAGCAACACAACTACAACACCCCTAAATCAGGACATACTATCCATCTATATCTAATCGACATGCAATGATACCATTTCATCTCCAGAATACAAAATAAAGTTCAAAACTAGTCACATGACTGCAAAACGAAGGAATAGTCATGACTCTAATAAAGGAAATGACAATGGAGCGACTCTAAGAGTTTCAAAGAAAATGAACCATAGCAATTCAAGATCCCACACAAAGTGGCATGTTTTGTGTGGTTACTGGCTAAGGAAGTGGTGTTAACACAGGAGAATTTGATGAAGAGGGGGATTACACTGTGTTCAAGATGTTTTTTTTGCAGGGAAACTACAGAAACAGTCAATCACTTGTTCATCCAGTGCAAGGTCGCTGGCCAATTGTGGAGTCTATTCCTAAGGCGCAAAAACATCTCATGGGTCATGCCTGGTAGAATTGCAGAGGCCTTATACAGTTGGGAAGAAGCAGGATTACAAGCAAAGAACAGAAGCAACTGGAGAATCATTCCTGCTACTATTTGGTGGACTGTCTGAAAAGAGAGAAATCTTAGAGTTTTTGAGAATAGGGAGAGTAATATGTAGCAAGTAAAATTGAATTATATTCTAACTTTGTGTTTTTGGTGTAATCAGATCTACTCTAATGACACTATCTCTATCAATGATGTTTTAGACTCATTATAGGGATAGGACAGTGCCTTTAGAGTTCATTAATTTTTTTTTTGAGAAGGTAACAGTCTTGTATTATATTCCAAAAAATCAAACCTGCCACAACTTGTTACAGGTTTACTAATTACAAATAAAAGGAGAGTATCAGGAAGATCTTCAATCCTAAATAAACAAAAATTACAAGGTGCCTAAAGCATTCATTACGGATTCTAGATCTTCCATATACTCTGTTTACACCAAAAATGAAATAAAACCAAGCAATTCATCTTCATCTTCTCGGATGTTGTTACTTTTGTTAAGGAAGCATCCGAGGTTCCTCTCTTTCCACACAGCACCACACGAGATACGGTGGGGATGATCTTCCATCTTTCTTTATGACCAAAAATGTAGGCAAAGCTACTCCATATCTTCAGGGCCTGGACAATATTTCTTGGCATCACCCAAAGTAGGTCCTTCGAATTGATGAAAATGTTCCACAAAATATTAGTGATCCTACAGTGGAGAAAGAGGTGATTGACTGTTTCAGCCTCTTCTCCACACAGGAAACACCTAGGGCTCAGGTGTATACCCCTTTTCATGAGGTTCTCCCGAGTCAAAACAGCCTGCTTTGCTAGTAGCCAAGTGAAGCAGGACACTTTAGGAGGTATTTTAACTTTCCAGATAAGTTTCCATGGCCAGCCAGTAATCTGATGGGTGAAAGAGTTGAACTTTTGGTAAGCTTCCTTCACACTAAAATTTCCGTTGCAGTTATGATTCCAAAACAATCCATCTTGGGAGGTAGAGGTTCCTTTGAATTGTTCAAGGATTCCAAAGAAATCTACTAGTCTTTGGATCTCCCAATCATTTAGGGGCCTTCTAAAACTCAAATTCCATCCCTGATTTGACCAAACTTCTGCCACAGTGTCTTTTTGTTGTTGGTTCAGAATGTAGATATCTGGGAAAAGGGTTTTTAGAGAGCCTTGTTCTAACCAGTTATCCTCCCAGAAGGAGACCTTCATGCCATTTCCTATTCTAATGCTGCAATTTTCTCTTAATTTTGGCCAAAAGTTTCTGATGGCCCTCCAGATGCTAGTTCCATAAGTACTAGTGACCATTTTGGTAGACCAGTGGTCCTCCATTTCATACTTCTGCTTGATAAGTTCTTTCCATAGTGCATGTTCACTGGAAGCTAGTCTCCATAGCCATTTCATCATAAGGCTTTGGTTCTGACTCTTCAAATTCCTTACCCCAAGACCTCTTTTTTGTTTGCTCCCAATCATTTTATCCCACTTAACCAAGTGGAATTTCTTAGTGTCACTATTTCCTTCCCATAGGAAATTCCTCCTTATTGCATCAAAGTCTGTCAATGACCCCATCTGGGATAGGAAAGATAGACATCATGTAGGTAGGCATGGAGTCGAGAACACTATTGATGAGACTGAGTCTCCCGCCAAAGGAGAGATATTGACTCTTCCAGTTCACCAATCTTCTTTCACACTTCTCAACCACCTCATTCCAGATTCTTGAAGACTTGCTTTCTGCTCCTAGTGGCATGCCCAAATATACAGTTGGTAATTCACCAGTCCTCCCCCCAAGTGTACCAGCCAGAGAGGTTAGATTGGTGACCTCATTCACTGGGTATAGGAAGCTTTTTTCCCAATTGATATGTAGTCCTGATATGGCTTCAAATAGCACGAATATAACTCTGAGAACCATCGGTTGGTTTTCGTTGGCATCACGAGAAAACCCCAGTATCATCAGCATATTGTAAGTGTGTAATCTCCATGTCACAACCCACCCTATTTGATACTCTGAAGCCCCTCAACCATAGTTTCTCTTGAGCAATCCTCAACATATCATTGAGTCCCTCCATAGCTATAATGAATAAGAAAGGAGACAGGGGGTCGCCTTGTCTTAATCCTCTCTGTGAAGAGAAGAAACCTGTAGGAGAGCCATTGATTAGAATAGAATATTTCACAGTACTAATGCAAAACTTTATCCATCTCACCCATCTACACCAAAACCTCTTTTGGATAAGGTCTCCAGCAAAAAATTCCAGTTGAGATGGTCATATGCTTTCTGAATGTCCAGCTTGCATAAAATGTCTGGCACCTTGCTTCTAATCCTAGAATCCACACATTCATTAGCCATCAAAATAGCGTCCATGATCTATCTTCCTTTAATGAAAGCAAGTTGTTGTGTGTCCACTAGTTTGTGCATAACCTTTTTAAGCCTCTCAGTAAGCACATTGGAGATTATTTTATACACACTGCCAATTAAGCTAATGGGTCTAAAATCTGTGAGTTTTTTTGCACCCATCTTTTTTGGGAATTAACGCCACATAGGTGGAGTTGAAGTTTTTCTCCAAGAAACATCTCTCATAGAAATTTTTTACTGCAGCAATGACTTCCTCTCCAACAACCTCCCAACAGTGGGCATAGAAGGCCATGGTGTAACCATCTGGACCAGGAGCTTTGTCTCCAGCACAAAGCTTTACACACTCCCATATCTCTTGGTTCTCAAATTCCCCCTGTAGCATCCTATTGTCTTCTTCAGAAATTTTGTGCCCTTCCCTGCAGCCACGAGAGGGTCTCCAAGTCTCAATTTCAGAATATAGCTTCTGGTAGAAGTCTATGATTTCTTTTTTTATTAACTCTGGATCTTTGATTGCTTCACCATCCACATTTAATTCGTCAATGTTATTGTATCTCCGGTGAGAGTTTGCAGTTTTGTGAAAGAACTTTGTGTTCTTATCCCCTTGCTTCAACCAATTAACCCTAGATCTTTGTCGCCAAGATATCTCCTCAAACTTTGCTAAATTTTCAAACTCTGTAAGGAGATCAGCCTTCAGTTGAATCTCATCTTCATGAAGAGCTCTTTGATCTTGCACTTCTTCTAATTCTGCAATTTGATTGAGAACATTTTGTTTCTGAGAGGCTAAGTTTCCTTGGGAAGTTTTACTCCATTCCCTCAACTTATCCTTAAGAGCTTTCAGTTTGAAAGCTAGGATAAAGTCTGGCCTCCCTTCACATACTATAGAGCTCCACCATTCCTTCACTCTATCCAGGAAACCCTCTGTCTGTAGCCACCAATTTTCAAATTTGAAATAGGACCTCACAGGTTTCCAATTCCCACTTTGAAGCATTATGGGATTATGGTCAGAGGTAACCTTGTGCAGTACTGTTTGTTTGATGTTTCTGAATACTTCATCCCATTCATCAGACAAAAGAAATCTATCTAATCTGGATGCTGTGTCATGCCTGTACCTTTTCCTCCAAGTATACTTGCCCCCTACTAGGTGGGGATCCAACAATCCCATGTCCTCAATAAAGTCAGATAGATCTGTCATTGCTCTAGATATCCTAGAGCAATTCTTTTTTTCAGATGGGAACCTAGCTGTCTTAAAATCTCCGCATACCACCCACGGGCCATCAAATAAACCTCTAGCTGAGCCAACTTCCCACCAGACTTCCTCTCTTTCTTCCCTACTATTTGGAGCATAAATGCCTATGAGAAACCAAATTAAATCTTGGTTTATCCCAGTGAGCTTACATGTAATGGAGTAAGCTCCTAGGCTGCTTACTTCCCCTGACCACACTCTCCCATCCCACATAATTAAAATACCACCTCTGGTTCCACTGGCTTCCAGTTGGCAATATTTAACCCATCTGTTGGCCCATAAATCTTTCACGAAGCTCCCAATCTCTCCCTCAATTTTCGTCTCTTGAAAGCAATAAATGTCAGCTTTCCAACTATGAATTAAGTTCTTGATTATACTCCTTTTGCTCGCCTGGTTCAGACCCCTCACATTCCATGATATGATGTTGACTATCATTGATCACCTGAGATGGTGTATCCCCCCTTACTTCTTGTTCCATTGCTTCTGAAAATGCTGCCACATTCCAAGCTCTTCAGTTCTTTTGCCCCTTTGACTGCTGAAGTCAATTTAGCAATTTCCTTCCCCTTATCATTGTTGATCTGCCTCATACTGTCGATCTTCATAAATAGCATTTTTGCTTCCTCTTTGCATCCCTTAATGTCAACACCAAAATCTTTGGCGAACTTAAGTATATTCTGGTGAATCCAGATTGGCATGTCAAACTCTGGGTCATCTTCTTCCTCCAGATTCTTTTGATTTAAGGGAACTGCTTCTTCTATAGAAATCAGACTGGAATTGTTTTCCTCGAGCCTTTGTGGGGTACACTTTTGCGTTCAAATATTATTCAGGGCTGTATAGTTTCTAGGAGTTCTTGGAGTCATATTTACCATCTCTCTCCCTTCTCTTTCCTCATGAATCTTCTCTGTGGTATTCATCCTTGGCGTCTGCCCTGTTTCTAGCTCTTCTGGACAATTTTGAACAACTGCGGTGGAGGAGATATTGTTTGCTTCAAGTTCTACCGTAAACGGATCAATTAAAAAAGATGGGCCACTTTCTTTTGTTTGTTCCTTTAAAATACTTTGGGCCAGCAGATCTGGGCCCAACTTCCCCCCCTTGTGCACCAGCCTATTTCTCTTAAAAGGAGACTTTAATTGAATCTCGGGCGCATGTGTTCCTACACGTGAGGTATTAGCTGGCAATTTTGAAATTGCAGGGTCATAGGACGACCCCACGTGACCTGACACTTCTGTAAAACCTAAAAGTTTTTCATTCATCTTAGGGACAGTCCTTTCAGTAGACTGCTGGTCCTTGAAAAGCATTACTCTGCCTTCATTGGCGATAATTCTCGCCGGCGCCTCTACCCATATCTATACCTTGAAAGTCAACCCTTCGTGTACCAGTTCTATGAAACTCGGAACATCGTCTCCATCTCCTCTTATCTTCAATCTCGCCCATTTAAGATGATTTCGCAACTCAGTTTCTTCCTCAGTTTGAATCCAACCACCACAGAAGTTTCCGATCTCACGGAAAACTTTTTGGGACCAAAGTTGAAGGGGTATGCCCACTACCCTAATCCATACTTGGTTCAACCTTTCAGATGTGGTGGTTGAGGTCGGCAACCACCATTCCAGAGAAAATTTATGAGATTTCCAGAACCATTCCCCATTGATAGTATGGTCTGCAGCGGTTTTATTTGGGAACTCAAAGAGAAATCTGTTGTGACCCAGCTCATATATGTTGATGCCATGATAATGTTTCCATGAGCTCACAACCCACTGACGAACCTCCGACAAAGTGACATTGGGGATCTCCTCCGGGAGACTTCCGACCACACTTTTTTCTAGAAGTTCGTTCTGGCTCTTTGTTGTGACCTCAGAGATAATAATCGAGTTCCCTTTTTGTTGAATCTTTGCAGCATTTATTTCTCTTGTTGTCCATTTATTATTCCTGACAGAATCAGAATACAATAAACCCTCCTCTGTTTCCCTGTGAACCACCTTAGATATCTTTTGGACCTTTGCATTTATGAATCTGGTTATTTTAGTTGATATGTCCATCCAACCGGAATTTAAAGACCACTCTGAAATAAAGATGACGACTCTCCTCTTCCCCTGTGTTTTTATGATACTAATATACCTTCCATCTTTATTGAAATTCTTTGAGCAGAAAAATTCTGTGGAGTGATCCCATACCTTCCATCTACGGACAGAGTTGCCTTGGTCCTTCGAAGCTTCCTTAAGGGCATAGACAAGCCACTCCATTGTCTTCTGGCTCACAGTCATTCTTGTCACCCTATTTCACCCTCTCTCTACCCAGTCATACCAAGTTCTTGCTTTGGAGACTACCCTTGTGATGTCGTAAGATTTGAAACCCACCGCGAAGTAGATGGTATCATCTGCCATGGTGGGTGTTTTGAAAGAAAGGGAGAAAGAAAGAAAGGATTTGGAAGAAAAAAGGTGGAAAGGAATTTTGGCAATAGAAGATCGCCCGAGAGGGGGCTTCTAGGGCCCAGAAGGGACCTCTAAAAGTTTGTCTTGGTAACCGTGCCTGGGACAATTATCTAGAAATTTAAAAAGGTTTTTTAGAGTTACCATGTACTGATTTAAAGAAATAGAAACAGTTACCAATCTCCAAAAAAAAAAAAAAAATCTTTTGCCACGCGAAGCAATGTGGAGCTCACTAGATACTACCAATTAACACTCTATAGATAATGAAACCCTTGCTAACATCGTCTGAGTTCTCTGTTAAAACATATAGCGAGGAGTGAGACGCTAGCTCAGTGAGTAATAACACTTAACCACAACCGTTTTAATGAGGGGCAAGTAAGAAAATATGCTAGTGTGATAATCAAAATCATAAAGTAAATGCCTTTTTAGAAAACAATAACAATAATCAATCTTGTCTGTGTCATGTAACCAAAATTTCAATTTAACAATTTAGAAATAAACTTAGTAAACACTTCAATATCAAATCTTATATTTGGGAGGTTTCCCAGAATGAATCATGTAATCGGTGTGGCTCTTCTCTTTAAGAAATAACCAATTACAGTGGACCCCTCATAAAGGAGTCAAATATTCATATCAGTAGATCCCTAATCGAGGGAAATCGGTAACTGTATGCTAGTTAAAAACAAGGTACACCCGGTCTAACGAACCCGCCGTTAGCCATGGGATTCATCAAGGTCTACTCTCATTTATACTTCTCTGTATAACCGGTAGAAAGATATTCCAAAATAGTACAAGACACTCAAGTTCTTATCAAATCATATTATGTAAAACTTAAACCAAAAACATATGTCAAGATACATACTTTTCAAGTAAATAACAAACTTTTTCAATAATGGTAAATCACATTTCAATTAACAATAAACAAGTCTTATAAAAGTGAGAACATCTCACATAACCGTTTCAATATCATATTAAGTAAAAGGCTTGTCACACATGCAAGTTCAAAACATTCGGTAACACATTCACTTAATAAATTATGAGAGTTATAAAATTCAAATTGTGGTAAGATTACTACTGGCAGTACCCATGTTGAAATACCAAACTCTTCACTCGAGTAATCCGTACAACTTTTCTTCGATCAATCTATAATCACATCATATAAATTTCGTGTTAAAACCTTTATTTAGGCTAACTCAAAACTAAAAAGCATCCAACCTTCAAGGTTCATGCTTTACTCTCAATTAAGAGGTTGTATTTCTCATCAACTTTCGAAATTCTCCAATCTAGTAAACGAGTCATAATTTTGGCTACCCACATTTTAGCTTTGCTTAAAATTTATCATCTTGCAGACTACCCAGTCTTTTGAGATTGGTAACTGTTTCTATTTCTTTAAATAAGTACATGGGTTGTACTGAAACCATATTTACATAAAGAACTGTAAAGGCACTGTCCTATCCCTATAATGAGTCTAAAACATCATTGATAGAGACAGTGTTATTAGAGTAGATCTGATTACACCAAAAACACAGTTAGAATACAACTCAATTTTACTTGCTGCATATTACTCTTCTTATTCTCAAAAACTCTTAAGATCTCTCTCTTTCTAGACAGTCCACCAAATAGTAGCAGGAATGATTCTCCAGTTGCTTCTGTTCTTTGTTTGTAATCCTGCTTCTTCCCAACTGTATAAGGCCTCTGCAATTCTACCAGGCATGACCCATGAGATGTTTTTACGCCTTAGGAATAGACTCCACAATTGGCCAGTGAAAGGCACTGGATGAACAAGTGATTGACTGTTTCTGCAATTTCCCCACAAAAAAAAAAAACATCTTGAACACAGTGTAATCCCCCTCTTCATCAAATTCTCCTGTGTCAACACCACTTCCTTAGCCAGTAACCACACAAAACAGGCCACTTTGTGTGGGATCTTGGCCTTCCAAATGTGTTTCCAGGGCCATTTGGATTCCTGCATAATTGGGTGGGTCAACTACCTATATGCTTTGCACTTACTTTAAAAGTCCGAAGATTGTTCCCCAACCACCGCAATCTGTCTTTCCCTGTCTCCAAGCCACTAAATTGTTCAATGACGTTGAAGAATTCTGTAACTCTTGGAATTTCCCAATCATTGAGGTGCCTTCTAAATATAATATTCCACCCATGTGGTGTCCATAGTTCAGCTATTGTATTTTGTTGCTGAAGAACCAGAGTATGTATGTCCGGGAAAAGTGTCTCCAGATTTCCTACTTCATGCCAATCCTCCTTCCAGAATCTAGTTTTAGCACCATCTACCACTTTAATCTTGGTGTTTTTTTTGAATTCATCCCATAGTGATCGGATGGATTTCCATAAACTAACACCATAGGGAGTGGTAACTTCCTTTGCCATCCAATTGTCACTTTCTTCATATTTTGCTTTTATGACTGAGCCCCATAAATTCTGATCATCGTTGGAATACCTCCAAAGCCACTTCATTCTCAAAGCATTGCTTTGATTCTTAAGGTTCTTGATCCCTAAACCCCCAACTCTCTTATCATTGATCACTTTTTTCCATTTGACTAAGTG
Source organism: Solanum commersonii (assembly GCA_029007595.1). NCBI lineage: Eukaryota > Viridiplantae > Streptophyta > Magnoliopsida > Solanales > Solanaceae > Solanum > Solanum commersonii. The sequence continues at coordinate 2,883,309 of JAJTWQ010000038.1, forward strand.
GTACCCCTTCCTTTCCTTGTTTCCTTGCCACAAAAACTTTCTCCTGATGCTATCCAACCTATTAATGACACCTGGAGGAATAGGAAATAAAGACATCATATATGTTGGAAGTGCATCAAGCACAGAGTTGATCAAAGTCAGTCTTCCTCCAAGTGAGAGGTACTGAGACTTCCACCTTCCTAGACACTTCTCAATCACCCCATTCCAAATTTCCAAAGACGTGGATTTGGCCCCTAAAGGCATACCCAAATAAGTAGTTGGAAGAGCACCCACTTCACCACCAAGAATTAACTTCAAATTTTCCATATTTAGCACTTCATTAACTGGATACAAGAAGCTTTTTCTCCAGTTAACATGAAGTCCAGACATTCCTTCAAACAAGACTAGAATTAGTCTCAAAATTTTGAGGTGGTCCTCTTCAGCATCACATAATATCAAGGTATCATCAGCATATTGTAGATGAGTTATCTTTAGGCTTTCCCTTCTGGCTCTAGCTACTTCAAAACCTCTTAGCCATCCTTCTCTATTTGCATTCATAATCATATTGTTGAGTCCCTCCATGACTAATAAGAAAAGGAAAGGTGATAAGGGATCACCTTGCCTTAAGCCCCTTTGTGAGCCGAAAATCCCTGATGGACAACCATTTATCAACACTGAGAAGCTTACTGAAGATATGCAGAATTTAATCCATTGTCTCCATTTGAGACCAAAACCCATCTTCTCTAGCATACCCATAAGAAAATCCCAGTTGACATGGTCATATGCTTTCTCAATATCTAATTTGCATAAGATGCCTGGTTTTTTTCAAACTTGACCTGGAATCTATTGCTTCATTAGCTATTAGAACAGCTTCCATGATCTGCCTTCCCTTAATAAAAGCTAGCTGTTGTGAATTAACAAGTTTGGACATCACTCGTTTTAGCCATTCAATGAGCACTTTTGAGAGAATTTTATAGATGCTTCCTATCAAACTGATGGTCTAAAGTCCCTTAGTTCTTTAGCACCCTTTTTCTTTGGAATCAAGGCTATGAAGGTAGCATTAAAATTTCTTTCAAACCTCCCTTGGTCATAGAAATGCTGAAAGGTCTTCATGATATCACCCTTGACCACTTCCCAACATTTGATGTAGAACCCCATTGTAAAGCCATCTGGTTCTGGTGCTTTATCCACTGCACATTGCTTTAAACTTCTCAGAACTTCCTCCTCATCAAAATTTCTTTCTAGGTCCTCTATTTCTTCCCCTGTTAGCCTTGGACAGTTTAAGAAATTGTTGCTGGGTCTCCATTGAACATTTTCAGAGTAAAGTTTCTGGTAGAACTCCACTATTTCCCCTTGGATCCTTTCTGGATCTTGGACTATATTCCCCTGAATGAGCAATTGATCTATGTTGTTATACCTCTTGTGTGCATTAGCCATTTTGTGGAAGAAATTGGTATTCTTGTCCCCTTCCTTTAACCAAACAGATCTTGACCTTTGTCTCCAGTAAATCTCTTCATTTTTTATTATACCTTCCAGTTTCAGAAGTAAAGTTGCCTTTTCCGTTGCTTCATCTTCTGTCAATGCTCTATCAGTGGCAATCTTTTCCACAACAGCCAGCTTTTCAAGAACATTCTTTCTCTGTTGGCCAAGACTTCCTTGCTCACTTTTATTCCATTCCTTCAATTTATGTTTCAAAGCTTTTAATTTAGATGCCAGGATGTAGTCAGGTCTCCCAATGTAAAATTTCTTCATTCCTAATTCAAGAGTTGTTTGACAGTTAATTAGCTTCATCGAAAGATTTTCATATTTAATAATTAATATTATCCACTTTAATTGGATGCTCAACTGAAATTCAAATATCATAAATGAAGAGCTGAAAAATGCAAACCTGAACACTACAAATTATTCATCCAGGATACTCATGTGTTGCTAGTAAGTAGTTTCTTATGTGCAGCCTTGTCTTCCAACAGAGTACCTTTAATCCCAATTCATCAAGTTAATTCAAATTTAGTGTGCCCATAACTCATAAATTAAACTTATAAATCGAGTAAGTAGATTACCTTGAGTTCTTCCTCCTTTTCTTCTCTTCCTCTCTCTATTAGATTATTTTTCTCTACGTGTGCTCCCATGAGAAGCTAAGACTGCGACTATTTTTTCCCTTCATTTTCAAATGGGCTGGCCAAAGCTTCCACTCCAAATCTCCTAAGATCCTTGCCCCTATTTGCTTGATGTTATCCCAATCCCTAAACCCCTCTTTTCTTTTCTTTTCTTTTTTTTGTCAAGAACTTTCATGAGAGTTGTATCTTTGAGAAAAAGCTTCAACTCTACTTATGTGGCTTTAATTCCAAAAAAAAAAATGGGTGCTAAGGAGCTCACTGACTTTAGACCCATTAGCCTAATTGGTAGTGTGTACAAGATCGTCTCCAAATTACTCACCGAGAGAATCAAAATGGTTATGCACAAACTAGTGGGCCCCCAACATTTGGCCTTCATAAAAGGGAGACAAATAATAGATGCCATTCTTATGGCTAATGAGTGTGTTGATGCTAGAACTAGAAGTAGTACCCCAGGCATCCTATGTAAGCTGGACATTCAAAAAGCTTATGACCACCTCAGTTGGAAGTTCTTGCTGGAGACTCTTTCTAAAAGGGGTTATGGGGGTAGATGGTTAAGATGGATGAACTTTTGCATCAGCACTGTGAAATTCTCAGTTCTAATAAATGGCTCTACAGGTTTCTTCTCTTCACAGAGAGGTTTGAGGTTTAAGACAAGGAGACCCATTATCCCCCTTTCTTTTTATTATCGCTATGGAGGGGTAAATGATATGTTGAAAATCGCTCAAGAAAAGTTGTGGCGGAGAGGTTTTAGGGTATCCAATAGAGTGGGGGCTGATCTGGAGATTACTCACTTACAATATGTTGAAGATACTCTTGTCTTCCTGATGTATACAGGAACCAACTCAAGATTTTAAGGGTAATCTTTGTTCTTTTTGAAGCCATCTCTAGGCTTCACATCAATTGGAACAAGAGTTTCTTGTATCCAGTAAATGAAGTCCCTGATTTATCCTCTTTGGCTAGGATTTTGGGTGGAAGGACAGGAAACCTACCAACTACATACTTGGGGATGCCCTTGGAAGCCAAAAGCAAATCTATAGGCATTTGGAATGGGGTGATTGAAAAATGTGAAAAAAGGTTGGTTACCTAATTTTAGGAGGAAGATTAGCACTCATCAACAATGTTTTGGACTCTATGCCTACCTACATGATGTCGCTTTTCCCTATTCCTAATGGTGTTATTGGTGTTATTGACAGTCTTGATGGTTTGAGGAGGAACTTCCTGTGGGAAGGAAATAGTGAAACCAAGAAATTTCACTTGGTTAAGTGGGATACATTGATTGAGAGTAACCACACAGGTGGGATGGGGATAAGGAATTTAAAAATCCAAAACTAGTGCCTTATGATGACGTGGATATGGAGATTTGCTTCTAGTGAGCAAGCTTTGTGGAAAGATGTAATACAGGCCAAATATGAAATGGAGGATCACTGGATAACTAAAATGGTCTGTAGCACTTACGGATCAAGCCTTAGGAGAGCCATCAGAAATCATTGGCCAAAGCTCAGAGGAAATTGCAGTATTAAATTGGGTAATGGTAGGAAAACTTCTTTTTGGGAAGATAGATGGCTAGAACAAGGATCTTTAAAAACTTTGTTCCCGGATATTTTCACCCTAACCCAGCAGCAAAGGGCCATTGTGGCAGAGATGTGGTCAAACCAAGGGTGGAATCTGAGTTTTAGAAAACCTCTAAATAACTAGGAGATCCAAAGGTTGGTGGAGTTTTCCAAGGTCTTGGAGCTTTGAACTACTGATGCACATGATAGTTTGGGATAGCAGGATCACAATCAAGACAATTTAGTGTCAAAAGAGCCTACAAGAAGTTTAATCCTTGTAACAATCAGAGGAATGGGTGGCCATGGAAGCTGATATGGAAAACTAAAATCCCCCACAAAGTGTCTTGTTTTACTTGGCTCCTTGCTAAGCAGGCACTTTTGACCCACAATTATCTTATGAAAAGAAATATTCATCTAAGTCCTAGGTGCCTCCTATGTGGTGAAGTAGAAGTAGAGACTGTCACCCATCTCTTCCTTCACTGTAGAATAACCAACATTTTGTGGAATGTTTTTATCAATCTGAAGGGCATGAAATGAGTTATGCCTAGGAGAGTTACCCAGACTTTGAAGATATGGAGCAGTTGTGCAAGCATTACTGGGCATAAAGAGAGATGGAAAATCATTCCAGCTTGCATTTGGTGGTCTGTGTGGAAAGAAAGAAATCTCAAATGCTTCCAAAACAAGAGTAATTCCATCTAGAAGATTAAGATGAACTGCTTAGTTTTGTTTTTTTTGGTGTAAACAGGAGTACATGGAAGATCTAGAATCAGTTACAGATGTTTTAGGTTCCTTGTAAATTTTGCTATAGGATTGAAGATCTTCCTGCTACTCTCCACAATTGTAATTAGGAACGTGTAATTTGTTGTGGTAAGTTCTGGTTTTTTGTTTTGGAATAGAATACAAGTTAAGACCTCCAAAAAAAAAAGTTGTCAGAAACGTGATTATGGGCTAAGCCCATTACTTACACTTTTTTTTTTCTTTAAATGGTCATTGACTTTCTATTTTCCTTCCTTTTTCTTTAGCAGCTGACACTACTTTTATTTTTATATGGATTATAACACAAATAATTAGGATAGCCGGGCAGCATAAGAACTTGAGGATAGAGGCTAAAGAAGTAGAAACTAAATAAATGACTAAGATAGGGGCAAAATACCAACAAAGGCTGCACAATACCTAAAGTAATATGGGTTGAATAAATAAAGATTATTGATTTTTTAAAAGATGGTGCAGCAAAAATAGTTAAAAGTATTGATTAAAATGTCTGTAAATATTTTTATCAAGCGTAGTAGGGTATTTAATAGTCAATTTAAACACATGATGTGCAAAAAATCTACAATTCAAAAATTCAAAAAAGCTTAAATATCTCAACAACTAAAACAACCTAATAGAAATATAAAATTCAAATTCATCCTAAACCTAAGCAAGTTATTATGCTAAAAGTTACAACAATAATTGAAAGTAGATTTCAATACTCTTCCTTTGCTTCAGTTGGTGCAATCCAAAAAAATTTGCTCCTCAAATTCTGATTCGGCAGTTGGCACTGAAATCTTTTGACTGCATTTGAACTTGCACATTTTTTAATATCGATCTTTCTCTTCTTCTTTCTTTTTCTTCTTTTGATTTTGTACTTACGAAACACCCATAATAATCTTGTCTTGTTTGAAAGTGTTTTAATCTGGAAAATGATAAGATTCACGTAGAGTGTTAATAAGGATCATTCTTCCATTATAGCATTCCATAAATCGTAGGTTTCAAAATACAATTTCATTCTCATTGACCAAATTTGATAGTTTTTATTGGTAAAAAATTGTGGGGCATTGAAAGAGAGATTGTTGCTTGCCATGGTTGAGAAGTGGGTTGAAAATTAATATTGGTTGATAAAGTCCTGTGTGTTAAAAATAAGCACGAAATTAAAATGGATTGAAAATAGGTATGGATTAAAACTGGTAGAAAGTTGTTTTTCCATGAACTTACAGATCTTGTGAGATTAATGAGGCTCTTGATACCACTGTAGTTTTTTATAAGATGGTGTGACAAAAATGGTTAAAAGTATTGTTTGAAGTTTCTCTCATTATTTTTACCAAGCATAGATGGGCTTTAAATAGCCAATTTGAATACATAATATGTAGAAAATCTACAATTCAAAATAGCTAAAATATCTTAACTAAAACAACCTAATAGAAATTTATAATTCAAATTCATCCTAAACCTAGGCAAGTTATCATGCTAAAAATTACTGCAATAACTGAATGTAAATTTCAACACAAATGCTAATAAGAATTAGAAACAGAGAAATTGAACAATAGACCCAGAATGGAAGGTACAAATAAGGACTTATACAATCAGATTATCCCACGAGAAGGTTGCAGAATCAGACTATCCGAACAAGAAATCCAACTGCAGAATCAAATTCTAAATCCTTAAAATCTACTTCTATCACTTTGAAATATTGGAAGTTGAATCATGAATGTAACTTAAAATAAGTTTAAAATGACTTTAAAAAGTTAAAAGTAGGTACTCCCCTACTTTTCATTTTTTAACTTAAAAGTTACTACTGTTTGACTTTTTAAAAACTACTTTTTTTTTAAAGTTTAGCCAAACGGCTATTATTTACCTAACAAAGGATTGCAAAAGCAGAATAAGAATGCAAGATGAGCACGAAAGGTTTCAGAAAATATAAACCCACTACAAGAAAGAAAGAGGGACAGGATAGACAGAACCTTGCCGGGATGGCAAGCTGTTGAAGATGAGAGGGACCTCAGTGATGCTTGGGCGATCTTCCGTTCAAATGTGAGTGGTCGCCGGAGAAACAGACAGTGGTGCTTCCGTCTCTCTCCTGCTCGCTGCCTAGGGTTTGGTCAAACAAGGAAGAAGGGAAGAGAGAGAAGAAGAGGAGGAGGAGAGAGAGAAGGGGATGAGGGAGACACCAGGGTTGGTGGCCTCCAGCATAAGTGATGAAATTAGGAAAGAGGTAGCCACTATCAGGGAAAGAGAGCAGAAGAGAGAGAGAAGCCGTGATATCGAGATGGATCCATATATACCCATGAAATGCTACACAAATAAAAGCAATCATCAATCAGTAAGCATGAATTGAGGAATGGTCAAAATTTCAATTTTTTTTCTTACTTAACTTATTTTTGCTTGTTTATTTGCTGTGAAATGTGGTTTCATGTGTTCTTCAATTCAGTGCTGATATTTCTAGTCACTTTTTCTTGATAATCCTTGCATAATGAACATTGTCTCCTTAGAAACTTGCTTTAAAAACAATGTGTAGAGAGTAATTGTTTGTGATATCTCTCTTGAAACAGTTATGGGTTCACTGGAGCATTCATTGATAAGGTTGTCTGTCTATGGTTCAATACAAGCCGATGGAGAAAGCTTTGGCAAGTATAGCATAGATGACTATAGTACGGTTCTTTCAGACTTAGGTCCTGGTGGTGGATCTGGTGGAACAATTCTTCTTTTTGTTCAGTCTTTGGTCCTTGGTGATTCTTCTACTATATCAACTATGGGAGGGAATGGTAGTCCTAATGGTGGTGGCGGTGGTGGTGGAAGGATTCACTTTCATTGGTCGGACATTTCTGTTGGAGATGAATACCTACCTATAACAAGTGTAAAAGGCACGATAAATGTCAGGTTCGTATCTAATCTAGTGTACATACTCATTGTGTAACTTGATTTACTTGCTTGGTAAGTTTTGTTTTGTGAAACATCATATATCATATATATCATATAAAAGAGAACCCTAGACCCGCCTACGTGACGCCACCACAAACCAGGATTCCCTTTTAATTTATTTTATTTCCAAAACTGGCCTTCCCTTTTCATGAAAAGTTGCGACTTTTATGAAAAGTTGTGACTTCTATGAAAAATTGCAACTCTTATGAAAAGTTGTGACTTTTATGAAAGATTGTGACCTTTCCGAAGGATTGTAACTTTTTCAAAGGGTTGTGACCTTTTCAATAAGACACAATAAGCATTTGTTCACACTACTCTTTGTCGTCTATAAATATAGGAATTTCCTCTCATTTTAAAACAACGAAAATTTTGAACTTATTCTTCTTCTGGACAGTTAAATATTTGTGTACTTTGCTCTTGTTGAATGATTTACTGACAGCATTGTTTTTGTATCAATACACTTGTGAATAGAATCACTCTATCCTGAGAGGATCTATTCCTTTAAACCTCGGGTAGTAGAGGGGAATAATTTCCTTAAGGGGATACCGTGCATTCAGTGGGCTCGATCTTTTTCATTCTGTTTCATTCTATTGTTACAGATTCTGGTATATTTTTTACAGTCATTAATTTTTGCTTATATTATTAATTGTTATTTTTGAGTACATGCTTTAAACTTTGTTGTTTATGTTTATGCAAAATTATCGTTATAAGTATTTGTTAGTACAGATTAAATAACAAATGTTAATTGAGTATTCAAGCAAGTTTTCTTCTCTACTGGAATTGTTGAAGGTACAATAAAAAAAAACCAATCTCTAATTTCTTCATCAACGTCATTCCTACACATACAAGGATGAGATTTTGTATTCTTTAGAAAATCCTCTGAGAGTTAATAACTTTGCATGCCATATGGTTTTTATGTTGTTCTTAACTAAATTTTATCAGTGGATCAGTGTTTTGGGAAGCGAGAAGCGGAAAAAAGCGACAAGGGCTCGCTTCACAAAAGCGAGCGAGAAGCGAAGCGCGCGCTTTTTTTGAATAAAGCGATATTTAGTATAAAAATAAAAAAATGTTAAATAACTGAATAGAGGTAATATATTCTTAGATTAAAAGTAAATAGATAGTCAATAATACTCACAAGTCATAACATATAAAACAAAAAATAAAAAACATAATTAAATCACAAAGAATCAACAAGAGCAGCAAAAGAATTGAAAAAACAGAGCAGTAATATTAATTGAAAAAAAAACAAACAGGTCAGTAATAGAGATTGAAAACAAAGCAGCAAACAGAATTGGAAAAAAAAAATGCAGCAATAAAAATATAGAAAAACACTCAGCAGCAACCAAAAAAAAAAAAACGGTAGCGAGATCGCGGCGGCTTTGCAGAGAAGAAGCAGAAGAGAACTTACAGGCTACAGCAATCGCAAAGAAGAAGACAAAAAGTCGCAGCTTCTTAGTCGCGTAAGTATCTTTCAGAAATTAAAAAAAAAAAAAAACCTTACATTTAAAAAAAAAAACCCTAATTGGCGCTTTTTCATAAAAGCGCGCTTTATCGCGCTTTCGCTTTTCTTGCACTTCTTGCTTCTATAGTAGAAGCGAGCGCCTTTTCAATGTCGCCTCGCTTCAGGAACTAAAAGCGCAGGAGCCTCGCCTCGCCTCGCCTCGCCTTGCGCTTTAAGCGCGCTTTTTTGCGCTTTTTACAACACTGCAGTGGATATTATGAGTACTTTAAGAATTGAAAATTGATTGAAGTGTAAGTCAATTTTTTGAGGTTTATTATTTCAAAACATGAGAACTTTTCTGGTTAGAATGATTTGTTATCATCATTGGATATCTCATAGTTTACTCTCTTTAATGTATTTTTTTCTCGTTGTTTGTTGTCTCCTTAAAATTGTATTGATTATTCTCATTTGGTATGTATATGATCTCACTTGGACAAAGCTTTCGTCCTTTTAATGTTTTTCATTTTTTTCCTTCTCATTCGGCTCTTCTAAATATTTTTGGTGTGAGTTATGACTATTTTCGGCAAGTTTAATTTGAAAAATATGAAACAAAACTTGCTCTAAATAAAAGTAATATCTTAAGCTACAAAAGATATGTCTATTAAAATAGATTTGTTGTCCTTCATGTCCCAAGTTATTGTTGAGCGTTTGAGTTATCTAGGTTAGACTCATTTTTAATTTTTTAATGTTCGAGAATATTTCTTTAAGTCTAGAATCCAATATTTTGATCTACTTATACTTCATAATGCAACAATTATACATACATATTTTTGAAAAAGTCGTAAAGTTGCATTGATGAAGTATCTAGAAGGGCCTTCATAGCAGCAGTTTAATGAAGAATCAATTTCTAAAAGGGGTTAACAATATTATTTTGATGTTGTTTCAAATTTATTTTTCTCCTATAAATTTCTTTAGAGTAACAAAGTAACAATAACAAAAAGTTGTGAATGTTTGACCTCAGGCAAGTAGATTGTCTCTAAAAAAATTTATTTATGTTGTTGTGGTGTACATTTTTAACGGTGTTAACTTATTTATAACTAATATTGATTATCCAAAACTTTCACATTATTTTTTTTTTCACAAGGAGTTATTCTAACCATAAAATTATCAGATTATATTTTTTCATGTACAAAGAAATAGAAAAAATGATGTTTAATCGCTTTATAAAAACATCACTCGGTTTTAACTAGACAATTATATCATCAAACATATATTATGATAAATTATGTAAAAGATAAAAATCATTAGATATGAAGATATTTTTAAGGGAAAATAGTCTGAAAAATACTCCAACTTTGGCCGAAATTGCTGTTACGATACCAAACTTTATGGAGGACCTTTTACCCCCTGCACTATTTAATAGTGTATTTTAAAGGTATATATGTGCCCATGTGGACACATTACTATTTAAAATAATGCAATATTTATGATGTCCACGTAGGCACATATATACCTTTAAAATACACTATTAAATAGTACATGGGGGTAAAAGATCCTTTCCAAAGTTTGGTACCGTAACAGCAATTTCGACCAAAGTTAGAGTATTTTGCAGACCCTTTTCCCTATTTTTAATCATTCATTATATATTTATAATTCTTGAGATATGTGATAATATCAAATTATTTAATTTCTATTGAAATGTTCTTAAAACCTACTAAAATTTACTCTCTTTTTTTCTTATAACAGTCGATTATTGGAAAGGTTGTTCAAAAGCTTAGAAAGATTATTTATGCCCGCGCGGGTGAATTACCTAGTTAAGTAATAAAGATAAGTATTGTAGTAGCTAATATTGTGTAGTTTCTTTGGACCTGTAACCTTGATACTTCCAGGCTGTGACCTAGGCCCTTGAAGGATAAAACCAAAGATATGTACAAAGTTGAATTGTTTCTGCCAACCTGTGAGTAAGGGATTCATTAAAAGGAAACAGCACATTTGGTTTGCATTATCTTTAATGATCCAGATAATGAGCATCTTAACAGAGTAGGACCGTTTTTCTTGACTGTAAATATGAGGAGTTTCAATCATGTTGGCTCTGAATCAAAGCACAGACCGGGTTCTAGCTTCTATGACATGAACCTTTGTTGTCTATGTAATGTTCATTAGATCAGGCGCCTAAACTTTGTGGATCAGTGTTACTTGTTGAGTTATCAAGGCTAGATAGTTATTTCTGCTGTTGCTACACTTGGTTGTGCTTAAAACCTACATGCTTGTACTATTAGTGACACTCGTCTATTTAATTCCAATCCTTATTGGATATCATTCTGATATTGCAGGGGAGGAATTGGTAGAGCTCTAGGGCAAGATGGAGAAAACGGCACTCTTAGCGGCAAACCTTGCCCAAAGGGGCTTTATGGGATATTCTGTCAGGTAACTTGTAATTTCAACTTGTGTAATCAAAAAGATAAAATAAAAGAATACATTATCAACACTTCCAATTCCTTCTTACGATTGAAACTAATTGAAAAGGTTTTGGGGCCAAACCTGAAGAATATGATGCTCGTTCTAAAAGAGTGATAGACAACCATATGCGTTGAGATTGCATTTTGTGGACCACAGGCTTGTGGATATGTTTAATCAAATTCTAGGTCTAAAAGCAAATATGCTTCATTAACTTCTTCTACATTTTGAAAAAACCTCACCCCAGAGTTAATTTTACTGCAATCTAATCTGTCGGTTAGGCGATGAGAAATTTCATATATGTTACCTCTGCATGTTGGCTAATCTTGTTGTGGATCAAAAGGTTCGATCACACTTACATTTTTTTTACTTCTCAGTTTTCTCTCTCTCTCTCTGGGGTTTAATGTAGACTATTGTCAGCAGATTCAATGTTTGCTATCAAAGATATTTGAATAATCTTTTAATCTGTATCTTAAGAATGTGGAATTTATGTTTAACGTATATTGTCAGTGTTTAAATATGTGGATGAACTAATGCAGGAATGCCCTATTGGTACTTATAAGAATGTAAGTGGATCTGATCGATCCCTGTGTGCTAAATGTCCATCTCATGAGCTTCCTCATCGGGCTCTATATATTTCTACACGAGGTACGTTCAGTCTTATTTTATGGTTCAGCGATGATTTCATCCTGCACTTTTGGCAACTAATTAGTTTTCAGTGTTCAGTTGTATTGATACATTTCTTACTGGTAGATAATTCTTGCGACTTCAGCTGTTTCAGGATTAAGGGTTTCTTGATTGATAGATGTGTATAAGTTGGTAGAAGAATTGGTGAAATAAGATTGTTCTAATTGAATAATAGCATTATTCTAGATTATGATTTGTAAGAAGTTTAAAAGTTTTCTCAATCAATGATTTTATTATATAAACTTTTCGGGGTGGCGCTTTAATGCTGCAGGTGGCATCACTGATACTCCATGTCCGTACAAGTGCATTTCTGATAGATATCACATGCCACGCTGTTATACAGCACTTGAGGAGTTGATTTACACCTTTGGTGGACCATGGTTATTTGGTTGTCTTCTTTTCAGTCTCCTCATCCTCCTAGCTCTTGTTCTTAGTGTGGCTCGGATAAAATTTGGCAGTGGCGATGAATTGCCTGGTCCAGTGCCAGCACGTCGTGGATCTCCAATTGATCGTTCATTCCCTTTTTTAGAGTCATTAAATGAGGTCCTCAGATCCACCTTCTATATTTCTATCATTTCTTTTTTCAGCTGCCATTCAACCAATATTTACACGTGGCATATTAGAAATGTCCTCTTGATGGGTATTCTGATTTTAATATAAGTGTCTTATTTTAGGTGCTGGAGACAAGTAGAACTGAAGAATCGCAAACACATGTGCATAGAATGTACCTTTCGGGGAATAACACTTTTAGTGAACCTTGGCATCTCCCTCATTCTCCTCCTAAAGCAGTAACAGAAATTGTGTATGTTCTCTCTTATTTGCTGTTAGACTAAAGGCTTGCCCATGCATGTCATGCAGCAATACTCAAACTTGTTCCTCATTAATACTAGTCGTTTAAGAACTTATTTGCAGGCACTAATATGTTAATGTCTATATTGGTAGTTTTTCTTTTTTATAACCACGGTGTCCAGGCCTGCTTGCGGACACCTCGACTCATTCCAGGGGATATCTGCAACATTCCTATCTGCTTGGATTTGAACCTGAAACCTCATAATTCTCAATCCAATTTATTAACCACTAGGCCACACCCTTGTGTTCTGTGATTGTAGTTTCCTTTCATCCAAATGTTCTTGAGAACTTTGTAACATTCAATGATATAATTGAATTGTTAAACATATCAGATATGAAGATGCATTCAACAGATTTGTGGATGAGATAAATGAGTTGGCTTCATATCAGTGGTGGGAAGGGTCAGTGTATGGCATACTTTGTACTTTTGCATACCCACTTGCATGGTCATGGCTGCAATGGCATCGGAAGAAGAAAATGCAGCAACTGCGCGAATTTGTTCGTTCCGAATATGATCATGCTTGTTTGCACTCTTGTCGTTCACGTGCACTCTATGAAGGGCTCAAGGTCTATCTTATCAACCTTTCACCAAGTTATCATTCCCTCAAAAATTGTACAAGCTTGTCAAATAATCTGGTAATCAGTTAGAAAATGCTAGTAAATGGATATAGTAATAGAGTTCCTGGATGCCAGTCGAGATATTTTATGTATGACGTCCATGCAGCTGTATTTTCTCCGTGATATCTGTTTCATGCGTACAAATGTCTGACCAGATAGAAAATATGCTCTTAACTTTAGAAACTTTAATGAAGTTCATATAGCCACCTTAACTTGATTGTGATAGAGATTTAGTTTTTTCTTTTTTTATTTAAAGAAAATGGCATTTTAAATTGAACAACTACAACTCTTCTACCGTGTAAATGAGACACTCTTATCTGTATGTAGCTTGGCAGTTGATGGTAAATTTGCTTCTGGATAGTTTCATTTCAATGACTGAATGATAGAACTGAAATGAAAGTAAGTTGAGTTTCTGGATGTGATTTATTTTCACCTGAACTCCATCAACTTTTAGAGATATGCTTATGACATGGATTTAGCTTCTGTATGAAGCACAAGCACATAGTTGCAGTTTGTGAGTTGTAAAGATTGTCTCCAACTTGCAAGAAATTACAGCATATAGGATTTAGTCTGATGCTATTGGTTAGACTTGGTATTAGGTGCAACTTTTTGATGCCATTTTTTTGCTTCATTCTCGTGGATGTTTACCACCATTGGTGTTGATCAATATCGATTCTAGTGTAGGTAGCTGCAACTTCAGATCTGATGCTTGCATATGTGGATTTTTTCCTTGGGGGAGATGAGAAAAGGGATGACCTGCCTCCTCCTCTCCATCAGAGGTTACCAATGTCTATACTTTTTGGAGGAGATGGATCTTACATGAGTCCTTTCTCTCTTCAAAGTGACAATATCCTGACCAGCCTCATGAGTCAGGTTTGTGTTTATTGCTAAGTAAGATGACTGACCGTTCAGGATTTTGTGGGTAAATCATTTCTTTTAGCATTTCTGTTTCTCCTTCCCTTTCATTAGAAAATTTTGAAATATGTATTCTTCTTTTTTTTGTATCCCATTGCAGTCGGTGCCACCTACAATTTGGTATAGACTAGTTGCTGGTCTAAATGCGCAACTTCGTTTAGTACACCGCGGACATCTGAGGGCTAATTTTTGTCCAGTTATTAGTTGGCTTGAGACCCATGCAAATCCATATTTACGTACCCATGGCATACATGTTTATCTTACTCACTCTCAACCTTCAGCCAGTGGTTATGACCAGTTTGGACTACTTGTATGCACTGTTGAAAATGAACCAGTGATGCCGTCGGAAAGCCAGAACAGATCTTTATTGCTCGAGAAGCACCCACGGTAATGATTCATATGTTGCTTTAGTTTTTTGCTTCAATCTATCCTATAGTTCCTTGATTCTCTTTCTTTGGATGCAGTACACCTGCTAATCGTTGGAGAAAGGCATTTGATCTTGTTAGAGTCAATGAACATACAACAGTGCAGAAAAAAATACCTGGAGAAATTTTACATGAAAAAAACCTACAGGCTGTTAAAGACCAATTGACTCTATGCTACCCGTTCTATTATATAATTTGGAACACAAGACCTGTTGGCCATCAGGTATGTTTCATCTCAGTTGCTTTTGCTGTTCTTCTTTCTCGGTCTGTCAGCCTCACAAGTTGATACTAATGCTTGTTCTATATTCTTGTAGGATGTTATTGGTTTGGTCATCTCAATACTCCTATTAGGAGATTTTAGTCTAGTCTTGCTCACA
The DNA here is from genome assembly GCA_029007595.1 of Solanum commersonii. NCBI lineage: Eukaryota > Viridiplantae > Streptophyta > Magnoliopsida > Solanales > Solanaceae > Solanum > Solanum commersonii. The sequence goes on from JAJTWQ010000038.1 coordinate 2,898,402, forward strand.
TTGCTACAGCTGTATTCTATCTCAATGCTAGACGTGTTTTTCTTTTTGTCTATTCTTCCTCTTGGTATACTTCTTCCATTTCCAGCTGGAATCAATGCTTTATTTAGTCACGGACCTGCGCGATCAGCAGTGCCTGCCCGTGTCTATGCTCTATGGAATATCATCTCAACAATTAATGTTGTAAGTAGCCAGGGACTCTGCAAGTTTTTTTACTATTTTCCTGTGTCACTGATAAGATGACAAAATGCTCCTTGTTCTTAAGAATCACTTTGTGTTCCTTACCATGTCTTTTCTCTTTCGCCTAGATTACCTTGATAAATAATTTATGTGCCATGCTACAACTATTCCTTCGTTTGCTTGGTATTTGTTTAGAATAGGAAAACCAACATGTTTTGACCTTTTCTGATTCCAGCCTTATCTCTTTACCCTCTCCTTTTTTCTTCCAAAAATGAATAGCATAAGTAAATGAAGAATTTCCTTCATCAAACTTCCAGTATAAAAGTGTGAACCCTATGCCCTATGTTCAGCCCAATTGCTAAACTGAATTGAGTTTGATTTTATCCATTTTACCAGTTCAAGGAGCATCCATATCAAGTATTAGTTAATGATATAATTTTGAAGCTGCTGGTCATTTGAACAATATTAACCTTTTATAATCATAGCTCTGGATGAGTCTATTATGCATAATTATACTAAGAATTCTTCAGGATACACCTTCTCACTGTTATTTCAATTGTATGGCTTGCTTAGTTATGATAGTTTTCACCGACTGATATTTCATATTCTGAGTGATTTTTTTCTTCTGGAAACATCTGCAACAGGTAGTAGCTTTCATTTGTGGATTTGTTCATTTTCATAGCCAATCCTCCGTGAAAAGACATCCGAACTTTCAGTCCTGGAATTTTAGCATGTAAGGAGCTTCAAGTCATCCCAAGGCAATAGCCACTGGCAGTAAATTACATTATATTGGTTGATGTTATTAATGTTGTGATATGGGAACACGGTGGTGTTTTTGGGTGCAGGGACGATAGTGGTGGGTGGATGCTGCCTACTGGACTTCTCCTATTTAAAACAGCTCAAGCAAGTCTTATAAATTACCATGTAGCCAATCTGGAGATTCAAGATCGCACACTGTACAGTAATGACCCTGATGTTTTCTGGAGGTCATAAAAGAAAAGAAAAAAAAATTAACCTCCTTTGTCATATTGTTTTATTGGTTATATTCACTGTCTATAGTTTTTTAGATAGAGGCCAACAATGTATAGGATAATACCAGAGTGTTCGTGCAAGCTGGTATGTATGTGAGGTATGTGGGACCACGTTACGACTCTTGTGAAGGTGTAAGTTGAACAAAACACCTTGAGCCGTGAAAGAAATTTTCCTAATGCATATAAAAGTAAACTAATCTTAATGGAACTTTCCGTTAGTGCATTTGTGCCTTGAAGCCTGTTTTAGCACTGTAAAATTTTTACCCTGTGACTTGTCTTTTGACTTACTACTTGCTCCAACAAGTCGAGTTAAATCTCATTCCAGGAAATATCCAACTTGACAACAAATAATCGGAATTTGAACTAGAGAGCAAATCATTACATTTCATATTCAAGCTGGCAGATTCCACCACAAAACAAACTCGGCATATTGTATATAAATGTTATTTGGAAGGGTTTCCTACTAGGATAGCCAACATAACTACAACATTTCCTATCATCTCAACATCATGAATTCACTAAGCACCATTAACATGACTTATTCAATCTGGCCACTTGAAGGGGGGGAGATTACGTTCCGAGGTTCCATCGTTTACCAATCTCAACTGTTCAAGACAAAGCTGTCAAATTTTTCCCATTCAAACCTCCTCGGAGATGGAATATTCAGTGTAGATGACGAGATTTGGAAGAAACAAAGGGAAACAACTAGCCTTGACTTTCATTCTGCTAAAGTTTCAGTGTAGATGATGAGATTTGGTAGAGAAGAGGGAAACAACCGGTCTTAACTTTCGTTCTGCTAAAGTTTCAGTGTAAATGATGAGACTTGGTAGAAACAGTGGGAAACAGCCAGCCCTGACTCTCATTCTGCTAAGGTTTCAGCATAGATGATGAGATTTGACAGAAACAGAGGCAAACAACTAGCCTTAACTTTCATTCTGCTAAAGTTTCAATGTAGATGAACTTCCGTTCCGCTAAAGTTTCAGTGTAAATGATGAGACTTGGTAGAAACAGTGGTAAACAACCAGTCTTGACTCTCATTCTGCTAAGGTTTCAGCATTAGATGATGAGATTTGATAGAAACAGAGGCAAACAACTAGCCTTGACTTTCATTCTGCTAAAGTTTCAATGTAGATGAACTTCCGTTCCGCTAAAATTCCAGTGTAGATGATGAGATTTGGTAGAGACAGAGGGAAACAACCAACCTTGGCATCCATTCTGCTAAAGTTTCAGTGTAGATGATGAGATTTGATAGAAACGGAGGGAAATAGTTATACATGTATTTAATTCTGAGATGTGTTTTTTTAAAGATAGTTACACCTTAGTGCAGCTCATAAAATTATATTACACTAGTTAAGTGTGTGTGGTTTGCACGATGATTATTTCATATAGGAAGGTTAAAAGTTATTTTTAAAACGTTAACTTTTTTGAGAGAATAAATTTCCTACTCTATTGCTTCAAACCGTCAATATGCAACTTTACATTCATAGCATTAATTCAGAACTATTGACATATTTTTTAATTATATTGATGAGAGAAAAACTTAGAACTCTAAGTATTTATTTTGTGTAAATTTCATATATGACATATATTATATTAATATTTTCGAATTATAGCAGTAGATTTAGACTTTCAAGTTATAACATTAAAAATTTCAGGTTCTAACAAATTATAAAAAAAAAAATTGAAAAAAGTTGTTTAAAAAAAATAATAATAAAAGAAAAATTAAAAAGAAAAATGGAATTGATGGTAAAAACATAAAAAAAAAATTGAAATTGTGGTGTTAATTTAATTTTAATTTAGTGTAGATAATTAATATTTGGCACGAAATAGGGATCCAAACTAATTAAGATTATTTAGTATCCTTAATTCACTCAAATTAGTTAAAATCAAATAAAATAAGATTTTATCTCTTTTTTTTTCAATGTTTCTCTCTCTTCATTGTTTTTTCATTGTTCTACCAGAAAAAATTCCAGTATCGAGTAATTGAAGTTTTTTTTTTATATTTGAAAAAAATTGATTTTGTTGTGATGGACAACAACGTATCAATATTAATTAACACATGGTGAAAGATGGGATCCTTCAGGTTAGTATTTATTATTGTTTGTTTTTAAATTACAGTGAAATGAAAAAAAAAGGATAAAACTGTAAATCGTCAATATATTTAAGGTGATATCACTTTTTGTTAGTTGTTGTGAAATATATAGTATTAGTGATTTTTTGTTTTTGTGGTTGTTTTGAATACTGTTTTTTTTTTCTGCTTAAAATGTAAATTAAATGTATATTTTTGAATGAATTTGATAGAATAAATGGAAAGAAATTTGTATGAAAGTGTGTTAATCTATAAAAAAAGTTATTTAGAATTTTGACGAATTATATGAAAAGTGATTTAAGTTGATAATGAATTTGATAGAATAAATGAATTGAAATTTGTATGAAAGTGTGTTCAGTAATCTGTAAAAAAAAAATATTTGAAATTTTGATGAATTATATGACAAGTGTTTTAAGTTGGTATTAAATTTGTAATTTTAGTGTTTATATTAGTTTTGTCATTTCTGTATAAAGTTGTTTGATAGTAATGAAGTATTTGGTACGAGCGAAATGTATGTATTTTAGAATGAATGATGATTGTTGTATGAAATGTGTATTAAGTAAGTATGAAAAGTGTTTTGTAATGTACTGTCTGAATGATATTTGTATGAAAAAATAAAGACAAGTGGGTATAATTTTGTTGTTATTATAATGATTTTTATATATGAGCCTATCCCTTGCGATAGTCCAAAGAGAATGGTAGGAAGACCGCAACTTGAACACCGGAAGCGGTTTCTTGAGTGAAATTCAAAAGGTCTAAAGTTACCTGCAGTAGATGTCGTCAAGTTGGCCATAACAGGAAGACATGTTCAAATTATCCTGTGCAAAACTAATGACTAGTTATTTTGTTGGTTATATTAATGTTTTGTTTTGATATGAAACATAATTGGTTTGAAGTGCATTATAGCTTAGTGTTTAATATACTGTTCATTTAGTAATCATACTGAATGCATACTGTTACAAATAAAATTTATTCTAATTTAAAGATATTGTATATATTAGTGATAATTATAAGAAGGTAATTATGGAGTTCATTTGGTATCCCAAGTATTTAATGTAAGTTATCATGAAAATTAATTTGGTTTTCAATTGGTGTCATATTATAAATAAAATTATAACAAACTACCTGCCAATTGTTTCATTCCAATTCTAGCTTAAGTTATTGTCACGACCCGATTTCTTAAGTCATGATAACACCTACTATAACCCACCAGTAGGTAAGCCAACCCGTAACCCGGAACAACAAGTAATGGGCCTGAGGGTAGAAACTAAACAAGAGTAGACAAATAACAATATAAACAGGCGGAAGCAAACCAAAAACATATATACAAATAAAGATCCCTCCCGTAACACGGGAAGTCACTAGTACAGAGCTACTAACAAAATGAGTACAAGTCCCAAAAGTGGACAACAGAGACTGGACTGTCTCGAAAGGTAAACGACAAGTCTATATATACAGATGGAGACCGAAATAGTACAAGACGCAGTGTGCTCACTCCCGTCTCTGGATCAGACTGCTCCAAGCTCGATTAACGCTGACTACTAGTGCCCGGACCTGCATCACAAAATAGATGCAGAGCGTAGCATGAGTACCAAAACAATAGGTACCCAGTAGGCATCATAAGCCAACTGAACTTGAAAAGTAAAGGCAATATGAAAAGAAGGAATAATACAAATCGAGGGTCAAGAGCGGAAATCTAAGTAATAATGGAATGCACACGAGTGTACAAAGAACTAACTAAAGTAATCTATAAGCTAACTACACCTAACTGGACCCTCATAAGCCCAGAAGGTACACTCGTGCGCAAGTTAAATAAAAACTCGAACGGACCCCCATAAGCCCGATGAGTACACAGAATAACTATAACTAAAGAGAATTGCATATAAGAACCCAAGAACGAAGAATATCGAACCAGAACCTCAACCCTAATTAGTAGAATCTGACAGTACAGAGGCTGGACCTCGAACCGAATGCCCACCAGAAGTACCCAAATAACCAATCACAAGTAACCAGTATAAGAGGCCGGAACTCTAACCGGATGCTCTATATAGGTATCTGAGAAATAGAGGCCGGACCTTAAACCAGATGCTCTATATAAGTATCTAGGCAATAGGCCGGACCTTAAATCGAATGCTCTATAAAGGTGCCAATGTAGCTGCTGAAAGAGTCCTAATCGATCCACACTCATAAATGTCCGTGGAACGCCGTCCATACTTAGCCAATCAATGTAAGTCCTTGGAACCAAATCGAAAATCAAATTCAAATCGCGAAGTAGAATTAGTGTCGCCGACGTAACTCGTGAAGCCGTAACATCGGGGAAAATAAGGATAAATAAAGTCGGAGCAAGCGTATCGCCTAGCTAAGGTCCAATCTATCAAACTCAAGTCTGCTACACCAGTCTACAGGGATCTAAGTCGGCCGAGTGACGTCGGGGCAAAACTAAGGCCTATCGGATTCGAATCATGTATTTCTAAGGAAAGCCCTAGTCAAACCTAAACTAAGGCCCAACATGCTTCAAATAAACAGTAAGTAAGCATGCAAGCACTTCACCTAGCGAGGAGGGTCCATTAATAACACAAAACATGCTCACAGTTACCTGATAATTCCCGAAATAGGTCGAAAACATGATTTCTTAACACCTATGCAGGATTCAATAACTACCCAACCCAAATCCCAACTAATCAACATGCATTCACATTCTCAAGCTCAATCTAAGAGAGGGAAACCGTAGCCTACCTGTAGGCCGATCACATGCGCTCCAAAATCACTTATCCGAAGCTTTCCCTTTCCGAACGGTCTCGAAATGCTGCCCCGCTATCAAAAATAGAGTCACAACGTTAATACGGTCGTTTAGACACCAAAATCACAACAAACGGAGACGGGTCAATTTTGGAGTCAAAACGGGAATCGTAGGACCCGCGCAGGAAATTCCGAAATTAACCCCAAAACTGGTCCTAACCAGTTCCCCCAGATCATGTCCCATAATGGGACACAATTCGGGGCTCGGGAACAACACAATATCAACATACAACCAAAACCCAAATTTTCCTCAAGAACTAAAGGAATAGGACAACAGCTAATTCAGCAAATTTACCAAAAACGGGCAATCTACAGTAAAATCTAACAACACTACAATGTTCTCCTCAAAAAACCACTCAAGATAGCCTCAAAAATCACTGAAATCGGACCTAAGATGGCTGAGAAAACAAGTCTCAAAAATTCTCAAAATCAAGTTCACAAAAAGGGTGTGGCAGCAGGTATTTTTCGAAAATTACCTCAAACGGGGACTCCAAATCACTATCCGAGCTCACCAACACGTTGTCCTCGAAAAATCTCACAACTTAGCCTTTTGAATCGCCCAAATCGATTGAGAGATGAGAGAGAGATGAGAGTTTGAAGTTTGGAAAAATTGGCTGAAAATCTGCATTATATTGCAGATTTTCTGCAATTTTCCAACAACTAAAACTCCAACGGGGTGCTCCGATCTCGTTCGGAACCCCGTGCACGCAAACGAGATATGCAACCATACCAAATTCCACATTCCAGACTCAACGGCGTAGTCGAAATTTCCATCAGAGGTCATTTCGATAAAAAGTGGGTCCCACTTCCAAAAGCCCTTTTAAGTCAAAACTCACAAAAGGGCTCGAAAAGATATCTAAAACCTCCAGACACAAAAAAAGGGTCAATCTAGACCAAACTCGACATTCCGGAGCTACCCACGCTGACAAAATTCTCATCCGAGCGCGTTTACTCAGAATGTTGACCAAAGTCAAACTTATGTCAAATTTCAAAGGCTAAAACACCTAATCGCACCGACTCACACTGAAAACCTCGGGAGTCATGACGACCATGCTACTAGCCTAAAATGACCCTTCTGGAGCCGATGGAATCGTCAGAATTGGATTCCAATGTCATCTTCTTGAACTTTTGATCGAAAATGATCGTTCAAGGTTCATAAGCTCCAAAACACAAAAACTCGCACCAAGACCAAACGAACGACCAGGTGACCGAACTGTCAGTCCCAGCAAGTCATAAATGACTTGGGGTCGCTATAGGAACGTTCTAAACGACATACAGAAGGCAAGACACAGAAATGACCTGGAGGGTCATTACAGTTATGGTCATACATATATTAATCAAATTTAATTCAGTTTTCATTCAAACAACATGTGTAGAATAAAAAATAATCAAATGTGAAAACACAATTCATAACATTTGCGTATAAAAATCATATCACGATTCATACAATATCCAAGATTTAATATTAAAGTCATAGTCATATACATATAAATTAGATTTCATACACGTTTCATCCAATGAGTGTACAACTTAGAAACACACTGATACTTTAAAATAGTGTATCTGAAATGTAATAAGTCTGTATAATACTGGTGTCCTGAAATTATAATAGTCAAACATTATAACAAACTGCTTGATATCATTTTTAGAAAAAAATCACTAGTTTGACAATTGATATCATTTTCATCCCAATTTAATCATTCATACCATATGAAGATTCAAAAGAAAATCAGACAAATGTGAAAACACAATTCATAACATTTGTATATAAAAATCATATCACAATTCATACAATATCCAATCCCTTATATTAAAATCATATTCATATACGTATAAATTAGTTTTCATACACGTTTCATCCAATGAGTTTACTACTTAGAAACACAATGATACTTTAAAATAGTGAATCCAATTTGTATGAAGTCTGTATAATACCAGTGTTCTGAAATTATAATAGTCAAATATTAATTCATGTGTAGATGGTATCTGAATAAAAGATAACATATGGTATTATATATCATCAAATACTTAAACAGAAAAAAATTATCCAAAAGTTAAAAAAAATAATATGTAATTCTTAAAAAGTAGAAGTTGCAATGAACTATTTCAAATTTCTTGTTGGTGGTCTTGGTGTAGGATAATTGGTGGTATCCGGAACATGTTCTTTTGCTATGTGAGGTCCACCAAATTTGCTAGCAATCGTACCAGTAGTGATCGCTCCATCCTCATTCTTTGTTTTTCCATAATGCCACAGGATTGTGGCATACCTTTCACGATGGTACTTTGCATCGATTTCAACATCTCCCATGTCAAAAACACCATTGTTAATAACTCATATGTTTATACACAATTAAGATACAATAACATTAATGTTAATACATAATTCATATCATTTTATAGTCAAATCCATAAAATATTTTTTTCATAATTCATACAAAATACATCACCCAAATTTTATAGTCAAATCCATAAACATTTTTTTCCAATTTGGAACAAATTTCACACAAACAACTGTTTTGAAAATAATAATAAGAATAATGTGATATAAAAAAATTACTATTTTGAGTAATGTGAAAATAAATTAAATAAAGTACTTACCCTTACAATTTTTTTGGGGTTTTTGTATTTTGGTAATTCCGATTCCTTCTTCTTTGTTTTTCTTCTTGTAGATGATTTTGATGTTTGAGCAACTTCAACATTTGTTGACTAACAAAATCCGAATCGAAATCGAAATCAGAATCAGGAGGGGTTTCAACAAGTGTTTTCCCCTTCCTCTTCTTCCCCTTTTGATTTGCCACAATCGCACTTTCCTTAGCTTCATTATTTTTATCTTTTTGATTCTTTGATCGAGAGGAACCACCGATCGCCAGAATTTCAACAGTTTTAGGCGGGGGTGTTTGGGATAATATATTGAACGATGGAGCATGAACATCATCAATTGAAGTTCCATCAAAATTGGGATTCTTTCGAGGAGTTTCAATGGGTTTCTTAAATATGATGATGAATAATCGTGGGGGAGGGGGTGGACTATTTTGAAGTTAGACTTGATGAGAAACAATGGTGAAAGTGGGATAGTGGGTTGTGGCATGTAGAAGTGAATAAGCGTGGGGGAGGGGGTGGGATTGACGAATGGGGATGGTAATGGTAAACAAGAAAAGAAAACGTGTATGGAGAAAATCCCTAAAATTGAGTAATTGAAAATTTTAGTTCTAAAAAAAGGAAGTGAAATCAAATGAATTACCTATTATTAATTAATAATAAAAACCTTTAAATAGATTAATAATTTATTAAATAAATATACTTTGATTTTAAAATAAAATTAAATTTAATTGATATGTCATAACCCGTAAATAATCTGTTATAAGCAAGAATTTTTTAAAAGTAGATTTAAAACCCGTAATATTTACTCTTAAATGTGTATATGAGGTGATTTTTCCTATTTAAACAGTAAAATAGAGTGTAAGATCGGACATGCCTCACACAAGACTCTTTTTTAAAAAAAAACAACAAAATAAAACCCAACCCATAATATATGCTGGTTATAACAATATCTCAAAATATAACCGGAAGATGTTAAATTTCTCATAACAGAGAATCAGGAAGCACATATATTATATTGATAGCAACAATCGAAAAGGAATACACCTTCTTACTTAAAACCCTTTGCAGTTGATTATATGTGCGACTTGCTCAGAAGCAACTAAAATTGAGATAGATTGATGATTATGAGGAGCTTTGATAACCAAAATTGAATATTTTGAAAAGATACAAGAGCCAGAGAGTTGAGGAAGAAGAATAGGATCCCAAGAGATGAGACTCCAGAAGAGTACAGTACAGCTAACAAGAAAAGAAAACTGATGTATTATATTTATTTATATTATATAGAAGTATGAAGCCAACCAAACGACCAAGGGTATTTTGGTAATTTTTCACTATATCAATCTCTATAATAGACACATGTATCCATAAAAAAGTTGTACTCTTTAATTAATTTATTTAAGTGGAGCCCACCAACTTTAGCATGTTGGTTGACCAATACTATTGTGTATTTCTTTATTTTAATAAATTTTTTGTTGATTACATATTTAAAAAATAAAAATAAAGTAGTACTACATATTAAAGTAATTAACAATTTAGTATACTTAAAAATAGTAAAAACTACATAAAAGGAACTCATATCACAATAATTAATAATTATTTGGCACTTTAAATTCTATCAATACCATATAAATTAGGCTAAAAAGAGTAACATATAATATTTAAATATATTTAAAAATAATATAAGTAATACTATACATTACAATAATTAACAACTTAAATATTTAAAACTTATATAAAAAAATTAATTGACTCTCTAAATTATATTGGTACCACACAAAATGGATTTTATGATAAGCATATATTGTTTGAAATTGACGAAAAAGAAATTATAAATTACAATAATTAACAAAAACACTCGACTCCAAAAAATCTATCAATTAATGCCACATAAAATGGGACATGGGAAATAACATATATTATTTAAAAATTAAGTTCAAAATGTACTATAAAAATACAATAATTAACAACTTAATATATTAAAGAGACATATAAAAAATGGTTAATTTTTAAGTCATAATCTTCTATATCATAAAATTATTTTATTTTATATATATACACAACAGAGGATGGTAGTAATATGGCAAAGCCTTGACGCCAATGAACTCTTCAACCTTCTTCATTGGTCGGTTCTTCGTTGCTTTCTTTATTGATCCTCTTCCTCGTGACTTTAATTTCTCCAATTTTGAGTCTCGCGAGTATGAAACACTTCAATAATCCACATATTTAGGTAATACACAGAGGTAAGTTACCTATTACAAAATTTTGGATATAATTTATTTTAAGGATTGTTTACAAGCTTTATTTGTGTGTATTATATTGTATAGAATATTTTCTAATGTGTCTTCCTATATAAGTATAGGAAGCTTTGTTGGATGATCGAATAGCCAACAATTAGAAACTATAGAGAAAATACAAATGAAAAATGACTTCGTTTTATGTTATCTATATTTAAAAAAATGATTTCATCTTTAAAATATTATCTCACTGACAAAGAAAAAGAGAGAAATTAACATGGATGCATTTTTAAGAATATAATGCAGTAACCCATGAACCAACTTTATTCATACTTCTAAACTTAATTGAAGTTTGTCATTGTTATGTTTAAGAGGTAACAATTATTAAAACTTTTGGTACATTTTAGAGACTCCAATCTAGAGATGCCCTTTGATGAGAGACTCATACTTCCACAAATATGACACAAAATCTGGAGGAATTGAATTCATGTGTACTGATATTTTGTCATTATTTAATTCAAGAAGTGAAATTGTTGGTGTGCTCAAATGCACATGTCCAATCAAATACATGTATTGATAGTATAGGTGCAAATGATCTTTACTTCTTAAGCAATTTCTTGCCTATTTCTTTTTCCATCAAATTGAATTTTTAATTATAAAAAAAATTGTATATCTTGATTCATTTTTATGATGGGAGTTGCATATTTCTGAGAAACACTGAATTCATGAAAATATAATTTGGTTACTTTAGAGGTGATATTTCAATTAATTTAATTTAATTACTTCAGAGTTAATATATGAATTGTCGTAGTAGTAGTATTTGTAGCTATATCACATCTATATAAGTAAATAAATCAACATACTCCGCGCTAAAATACGAAAGTTGCTTCAAAAAAAAAATTATTGAAAAAACTCTAGTATGAATGAGACATAATTGACCTCAAATAATTTGAGATTGTACTTGATCAATTTTGGTGTATATCTATTAGTAACTGATTTATAAATAGTTATATGAAAATGTAATTAGTACTCCCATATGTATAATGTTCAATTTATAAATAGTTAATATACAAATGTAATTAGTACTCCCATATGTATAATGTTCAATTTATAAATAGTTATACACAAATGTAATTAGTATTCCCATATGTATAACGTTCATCTACGTAAATTTTTCACTTTAAAAACAACATTCAATAGAATGGCATTCACAAAATATATAGGTAACACGTTTGACTGCTATATTATTTATTTATTTTATATAATGGTATTTATATGCAATTGTCTCATTTATATTAATCAATTTTAGATCACGAATAAGATCACACGTTGGGCCCGTGCTTAGCACGGGCAATACTTATCTAGTATTATATAGAAATGTGAAGACGACCAACGACCAAGGGTAAAAGAGTCTTTTACTACTAAATAATATCTACCTAACACACTCTTCTCCGTCGACACGTGGCACAAAAAAAAAGGAGAGGGTTGAACTGGACCCTATCAAAAAGTTCACACACAAGAGGAAAGTCCTCATTAATAGATTACCTAATCATAATCGTTCACGTGGCTTTCCTTTTCATTATTGGAAACTCAATACACCCAATGGATCCCACATATTATTCTAACCCTACAAAATACATTAAAAATATCATATTATAATGTCCCCATTCACTCATTCCTCTTTGTCCTCTTTCATTACTTTATTACAATATCTATATTAATATATTTATCTAATTTTAACTTGATATAAAATTCTGAAAGAATATTATTTATAAAAGCCACAATGCAACTATCATTCTAACTATCTTGTTAGCTTTCAATCAAAAGCTAACAAGATTTTTAGTTACATATTTATTATTTAGTTAAATAATAAATATGTCATTGTATGAGCTATTTATTACTCATTCCTTCTGAATTTGTTAATCTAATTTTGATCTGACACATAGTTTACGAAAGTAAATTAGATTTTGAGAAAAAACATTAAGTGATACTTGAAGTTGTCCCAGATTTTCAAAAAGACACCTTAACTTTGCGTGCGTCCTATTATCCCACAAAACATTCAAAATCATAATAAATACACATTTTTTACACAATATTTCCACTTTGGACAAAAATATCCTTCGAATGTGCAATTTCTTAAAAACAAAAAGTCGGACCCATTATTGATGTATTGAAGGATGCTTTGGTAATTTCCTATGATGAATTCGTTTTGTTTGTTTCTTTTAAATTTAATTTACTATACTAAATAATTGTATAAAATATTATGACTCACAATAATTAATTACTTAAATATTTAAAAGATATAAAAATATATAAAAGATCTGATTGACTCTTCAAATTTTACCGGTGATACATAAATTGGGACAAATGAAATAATATATATTATTTGAAAATTTCTTAGAAAGTATTATAAATTACAGTAATTAATAGCTAGAAATATTTCAAAGACAAAAAAAAATGATTGAATCTCAACATTTTTTTAGTACTACATAAATTGAGAAAGAAGAAACGACCTCTATTATTTGAAAATGGCGTAAAATTATTACAAATCATACAATAAAAATTAACAATTTAAAATTTTAAAAGACTTTAATGCTTTATACTTATTCTATTTCCACTTTGGACAAAAATATCCTTCCAATATGCATTTTTTTTAAACAAAAAGTCGGACCCATTATTGATGTATTCAAGGATGCTTTGGTAATTTTCCTATGATGAATTCGTTTTGTTTGTTGTTTATTTTTTTTAAAATAATTTTATAAAATATTATAAATCACAATAATTATTTACTTAAATATTCAAAAGATATAAAAATATGTAAAAGATCTGATTAACTCTTCAAATTTTAGCGGTGACACATAAATTGGACAAATGAAATAATATATATTATTTGAAAATTACTTAGAAAGTACAGTAATTAACAATAGAATATTTTAAAGACAAAAAAAATTGATTGAATCTCAAAATTTTATTAATATCACATAAATCGAGAAAGAAGAAATAACCTTTATTATTTCAAAATTGTGTAAAAGATATTACAAATCATACAACAATAATTAGCAAGTTAGAATGTTAAAAGACATAATTAATTTTTCCATAGTTAACAATAATTAAAAATTTAAACTATTTTAAATTAATATTAAAATTTGATTAACTCTTTAATTTTGTCTTTGTCACATAAATTGAAACAAAAAATGATATATATATATATACTTACTTACTACTTATATATAAGTGGCAATAAGCAGACATGAGACGGTCAACATGCTTGCCGACCAAAGGTATCTTTGGAATAACACTATAATTTTGCTATGACATGTTGTACATTGTAGGATCGATTGTTGGACGTTTTGAGATTTTGTACAAAGCCCAATTGCTTTTTGCTTAATTCAAATAGCAGTTCATGCATTGTTTTTTTATGTTTTGATTTTGCCCCGAATTTGATCTTTTATTACATGATTGCCTGCAGATAATTTCGTAAATATTGCAAAACCAAAGGATGATTCTATTTTAAAAGGCAACAATAGTGATGTCAGAGAGTTCACTTGCCAAGTCCTTTAGCTTTTCCCCAATTGTGGTCCCATGTGCTTATCCTTTATTCATAGACATATTTTCTCTCTCTTTATAAAAATTTTATATTCACAATTTAGCTTTTGTTAATAAAAAAAATAAATCACAATTAAGCTTTCGTTAATAAAAACAATCACAATTATTATTAAAAAATCAATCTTAAAAAAATCGTTCTCTTTAATGTATATAATATTTTTGTAGTACATGAGATAATGAAGACAATGGCAAATTAATACAATTTTAATATTGGGATAATAGAAGTAACATATATTATTAAAAATTTACTTAAAAAATACTATAAATTACAATAATCAAAAGAAGTAACATGTAATATAACTTGGAAACTACGCACGAAGTATGGTAAATCTCAATAATTAATAACATTTAATTGACTCTTGAAATTTTATTTGTGTTACATACATTGGGATAACAGACGTAACATATATTATTAAAAATTTACGTAAAAAGTACTATAAATTACAATAATCAAAAGAAGTAACATATACTCCTAATATTTAATTTGGAAACTACGTAAAATGTATTGTAAATCTCAATAATTAACAACATTTTATTGACTCTTGAAATTCTATTTGTGCTACATACATTGAGACAAGAGAAGTAATATATTATTATTTAAAAATTACGTAAAAATACTATAAATTACAATAATTAATAATTTAAAATATTTAAAAATCATATTAAAATTTAATTGACTATTTAAATTCTATCTATATCACATAAAATGAGACAAAAATATCCTCCCAATATGCATATTTTTTTAAACAAAAAGTCGGACCTATTATTGATGTATTCAAGGATGCTTTGGTAATTTTCCTATGATGAATTCGTTTTGTTTGTTGTTTAATTTTTTTTAAATAATTGTATAAAATATTATAAATCACAATAATTATTTACTTAAATATTCAAAAGATATAAAAATATGTAAAAGATCTGATTAACTCTTCAAATTTTATCGGCGACACATAAATTGGACAAATGAACTAATATATATATATATATATATGTCACAAATGGAAAAGTCCCAATCAAGGAAATGGAAAAGTCCCAATATATCATTTACAAATGACTTAAAAAGCATTAAAAATTACAATAATTACCAATTTAAAATATTTAAAAGCTATATAATAAAATAGGTTGACTCTCAGAATTCTATCAGGCTACATATATTGAGACAGAAAAAATAACACATATCATTTTAAAATTACCAAAAAAGTATTATAAATAATAATAATTAACAACTTCAAATATCTGAATGACATTTTAAAAGGGTTAATTTTGTAATTTTATCCATATCACATAAATTAGGACAAAGTGACCAGTAATGTACGTTATTTGAAAGTTACATAAAAATATTATAAAATCACAATAATTAATAACTTAATTTTTTTTTTTTAAAAAAATGAAAATTTGGATGACTCTCCAAATTTCATTTGTGTCACATAAATTGAGACAACAAAAATAACATATATTGGGTCCATTTTAATTTATTTATCTTATTTTTTTTACGTTTTTTTATATTTAAAAATTGCGTAAAAATACTATAAATCATGATAATTGACAACATAAAATATGTTTTGAAAAAAATACAAAAAATTCCACTGATTCTTGAAGTGAATCTATCGTAAAAATACTATAAATCATGATAATTGACAACATAAAAATTTACAAAATGTTGTATGCGAGTAGTCTTATTATGCCTTAAATAGCGTCAAAGAAAGTACAAGTTTGTGATAAAAAAACTTATTCCTTTATCCACACAAACAATCGCTTCAAAAACTCGGTTATTAGCCCCAAAATATACCATTTATATTATTGGGCCCGTGCATAGCACGGGTAACATTATCTAGTAGACTTATATGCCCTTAGATAAATCATAAAAATTACGAAAATAGCCTTGGTCGTCCATGGGCTGAATTCACTTGTCTATATATTCTTCTTCTTCCTCATCTCTCTGGCTCTTCTCTTCTATCTTTTCAATGTCATCCATGTAAGAGGAAGAATTAATTTCTTAGTTAGAGATAGACAATATTAAAGCAAGTAAGTTCAGATTAGTGAATGTCTGTTGTGGGTTTTGGGTATTTTAATTAAATCCTAAAGAGAAAACCTAACCAGATCGAATTTGGAATTGGATCAGGTAATCATGGGGATCAGATTCATACTAATGGTGAATAAGCAAGGACAAACCCGTCTTGCCCAGTATTACGAATACCTCACTCTTGAAGAAAGACGTGCCCTTGAGGGTGAAATTGTACGCAAATGCCTTGCCCGCAACGAACAACAGGTTCCCAATTTTTTCTATGTTCTTATGGGCCCTTCAATTCTTAGTTTTTCTTATGTTCAAACGTTGCTATAATTCTGTAGACATAGCTGCTAATGCGATCAGAATAGAGAATGAAATGAAATTACATGACGGATCCCTTAAAAATGATTTACTTGTATACTAGTCAGCTTTCAACTTTCTCAACCTTTTTTAAGCTTATTATTTCTGTGTAAAATTCTTTTTTTCTTTATTGTGTTTGTGAATGTGCATAACATGTTCTGGTTCTGAATTTCTTTGTTCCAATATTTCTTGTTGATACTCTTTTTCCTGTATTTCAAAACAGTGTTCATTTGTGGAGCATCGTACCTACAAAATTGTCTATAGGCGATATGCGTCACTCTTTTTCCTTGTTGGAGTTGATAATGAAGAAGTAAGTTATACTGTTGACTTCTTCCTGCTTTTTTATTTACAACTCAGCTAACCCTTTCTTTACCTCTTTGCTTACCACTCAATTACATCGGATTTAACTTATTTTTGTTCGTATTTTATGTTTGAAATAGTGTAGGTCGATCCCCCTCCCCCCTCTATTCTTGACAATATCCTGTCATATCAATGCAGGAAGCATCCTTTGTTTACCTCCATGACCTAATTCTATGACCTGGAAACTTATTCATTTTCCATATGTATAGTTAGAGAAATATCTTAAATTTAAGTGTGAACCTACCTCCCACACTAATGGTATTTGGTATGCTATCTATCAACTATGGAGAACTCTAACAGACTAGGATAACTATGGAGTATAAGTATTGCAGTCCAGATCAGTATTTGTCTTGTTCTTTTGTTATAGGCCCAGAACATTTTCTTATTACAGAGGTGTTCCCCTAGATGTTCACTGGCTATTAAGCTTCATCTGAGAATTGTTTGTTTTTGTTTTAAGGTGGGCCACTGCAAAATAGATGTTGACCATAAAAAATACTCCCAGACACGATAATCGAGGTTTAGCTTTCTCTCCTTTCTGCAAGCTCAACGACCACTTTTCTGGCAACTTCGCAATAGGAAATTTAGTTTGCTCCTCAATCATTCATCAGTGATTGATCAGAAACTTAGTCTATATTCAACATGGGGGACGGTAAAATTTATTTTAACCCAGGGTTTTAATCTGATGACATTACAAGGACAATTTCAGGATCTGAAATCTGGTTCAACTGGGTTGAATGCTGCAAGAAATTTGCTTAGGAGAGTCACTTTGAGCCTTAAAGTCATGAGGTGGATTGTTTATATTCTTAACACGGCCACAAAGGGCCAGAGTATGTCGGTCATACGTTGGAAAATAGAAGATTTCCATGCAGGGATTTACTGGACTTTGAAATACAATAAATACAGAAGGTACATCAGCATTATTGCTATACAAGGAAAAAACAGATAAAAAACCATCAACCTACAGTTAAAGCATGGAGGGAGAAGATTGCATTAAGGATAGAAAGATTCACTAATGCTTCAAACATAAAGGAAAAGAAACCTGTAATTCAACCATCAACTTCTTTTTTGCTGAAGTAGTCAGGGCCAACAAATGGATGACTACACAAACCTAAACATTGCTAATCAAACTCCAGAATCATCATCTCTGGTAGCTCCAAAACAATAGGTAGGGATTTTCTAGGGAGATGTAATGTTAGTAGATTCCATGTGTCTTTGTAGGACATTCCACCTCTAAATGACATCTGAAGATGGGTCACCTTCTGCACATGATGTTAATGTTTATGAGATGAACGATTCCTATTTCTTGATTGAACTTTTGACAAGAAAAATTGCCGAACATGTCCTTACAAGTGAATGGTGCTGGAAGTATGTGAAGCTACTACTTGATTGGTGGTCTCCCACAGTGAGATGTTGTCCAAAACCTGTGGAAAGAAACTACATATGGATTTGGCCCTTAGGGATGTTAAAGTTATGGTCCCAAAAGGTTTTTAAAGTAATTCGTAGTTTTGTGGTAGTCGAATTGAAACAAAAGAAGAAACCAGTATGAAGAATCATATGCGTTGGGTTAGGGCTGCATATCGGTTGGTTCGGTTTACTTTTGAAGTTTATCATTCGACTTATGGGTTATCGATTTGTAGACATGCTAGCCGTTATAGAAACATTAAAATATTTATTTATCAGTTTGATTATCTATTTTTTTTTAAAATTCAAAGGTGGATCATATAGACTCTTTATTAAGAATCAAACGATCATATCCAGACCATAAATGCCCCATTCCAGAACAACACAAAATCTGTCCTAAAACAAAAGAAAGATAAGATAAACAAAATAGGAAAAGTAAATTCTAAAACTGATTGTCTTCTAGCTAGAGTTCCATCTGCCATGGGGGACGAAGACGCAATGCTTACCTTGGAGAAAAATCGATCTTGATTTAACCATTAAGATTTCATACACAAAAAAGAGTCATTGGAAATCATTTTGAAATAAGGTGATAAACCAAATGAACTATGCCCATGAGTTGACATATTGCATCTTGGTTAGAAGAAATCACTAGCACTTTGTAGAATAACCTAGAGTTTGAGACGGTGGGAAATGAAAGTATGAGACTAAATCCTAAGTCAAGAACTTTATATACCGAATGGTATAAATGAAATTATTAATCTACTATTGGGTTATCGGTTACCCGTTCAGAACTAGTAGCCTGATATAAGAAAAAACCAAAACCGTTACCAAAGTTGCTAAATCAATATCGATAAACCATTAAGTTTTTTTTTGGTTCGGGTTATTGGTTTCGGTTCGGTTTTGAACAGTCCTAGTTGGGCTAGAATTAAAGTGAAGGGAGACAAAGAAACTTGCCAAGCAAAAGTAGAAGCAGAAAGTGATGGATATGTTTACACCATTCTGATTTGGTGTGAAATTTCAGCATGGGTGGAAATTAGTAACCTAAGTTGTGGTAGTATCCTAGTACTACCCATGGAAATAGGGCAAGTACATCGACCTAACTGATGGCTATGAGACTATACCTCTGAATGAAAAGGAAGTATTGCTGAAAGAAAATCCCATGAAAAGTGATGGATATGTTTACACCATTCTGATTTGGTGTGAAATTTCAGCATGGGTGGAAATTAGTAACCTAAGTTGTGGTAGTATCCTAGTACTACCCATGGAAATAGGGAAAGTGCATCGACCTAGCTGATGGCTATGAGACTATACCTCTGAATGAAGAGGAAGTATTGCTGAAAGAAAATCTCGTGAAAGTGACTCCCTTGTCCCACAATCAGTTCATGTTCAAACTTCCCTCGAGACACGAGGTGGCTATGGTTAAGTACATCGATTGCGGGAAATGAAAGTATGAAACTAAATCCTAAGTCAAGAACTTCATATACCGAATGGTATAAATGTAACTATTAATCTACTATTGGGTTATCGGTTAACCCGTTAAGAACCAGTAACCCGATATAAGAAAAAACCAAAACCGTTACCAAAACTGCTAAATCAATACCGATAAACCAATAACTTTTTTTTGATTCAGTTATTCGTTTCGGTTCGGTTTTGAACAGTCCTAGTTGGGCTAGAATTAAAGTGAAGGGAGACAAAGAAACTTCCCAAACAAAAGTAGAAGCAGAAAGTGATGGATATGTTTACACCATCCCGATTTTCTGTGAAATTTCAGCACGGGTGGAAATTAGTAACCTAAGTGGTGGTAGTATCCTAGTACTACCCATGGAAATAGGGCAAGTACATCTACCTAACTAATGGCAATGAGACTATACCTCTGAATGAAAAGGAAGTATTGCTGAAAGAAAATCCCATGAAAGTGACTTCTTTTTCCCACAGTCCGTTCATGTTCGAACTTCCCTCGAGACAAGAGGCACCTACGGTTAAGGATGGTGAATGGTTTTGGAACGGTCGGAGGCTAACTGTAAACTGGGGGTCTCCGATTATGGGTACGAAGTAAGCTAATCAGACTTCAGGTTATGTCTGGATCAAAGTTTTTGGGGTCCTGCTTCATGCTTGAACAATTTTGAAGTTTGAAGTTAAGAATTTGGCCAAAGCTGAAACAATTTCTTGGAGGCAAAAGTCCAGATGTTTGTGGTTAAGGATGGAGACAGAAACACAGTATTTTCAAGCAATGGCCAACTCTCATGGGAGATATGACAACATAGATAAACTGAAGGCGGGATGGAAATAATTGAAGACAAAGTGCAAATAAAGGAGGAGGTACTACCAGAATCTATACACTCAAATTAAAGCTTAGAGGCCTACTACCAATTTTGAAGATGTGCCCAACTTTTTGAGATTGTTTTTTTTTTTTTGAGAATTATGTGCTCAACTTATCAGGCGATGATACAGATATGCTTGAAAAAACTTTTGATGAGGAGGAAGTTCACTCCATCATTCAATCCCACGCTCTTGACAAAGCCCTAGGATCTGATGGTTTCACTATGGTTTTGTTTTAAAGAACATGGGGTTTTTTCAAGCCAGAAGTGGTGGGAGCTCTCATAGATTTCCATCAGAATTGCCATATGATTAAATCATGCAATGCCTCCTTTATTGCACTGATATATAAAAGGAAAAGAGCTGTGGCATTAGAACACTATAAGGCCAATTAGCCTCATTGGCAGTATATATAAGATTGTGTCTAAGCTTTTGGCGGAAAGAGTTAAGAGGATTATTGACAAGCTTGTTTCAACACATCAGAATGTCTTCATAAAGCACAAGCAAATTACAGATGCAACTTTGGTAGTAAACGAAGTGCTAGATTAGAGGGTTAAAAGTGGTGAACCTTGTGTGATCTGCAAACTTGACTTTGAGAAGACATTTGATCAGCTCAATTGGTCTTACCTTATTTCTATCCTACGGAAGGTGGATTAGATGGATCAAATTTAGTATTTCAATGATGAAATACTCGGTCATTGTGCATAGAGGACCAATGGGCTTTTTTCTCTACTCAAAAAGGAATCGGACAAGGGTATCCCCCCTCTCCCTTTCTGTTTATTATAGGATGATGAATCAGTCTAATCAGCAGATGGATAATTGGCCTTGGAAAGATATTTGGAGAACTAATATCCCACACAAAGTAGCTTGTTTTGTGTGGCTCTTGGCTATGGAAGCTGTCCTCACCCAGGACAATTTAATGAAAAGAAAGACCACAATGTGTCCCAGATGCTTTTTGCGTGGAGTTTAAGAAGAGACCATTAGCCATCTATTACTTCATTGCAAAGTGACAACATTTGTGGAGAATTTTGTTTAACCTGAAAGGCATATCCTGGATCATGCCTGGAAAGATTATAGAAGCTTTGCGAAGTTGGTAGGAAGTAGGATCCATGGCAAAGAACAGAAGTAGATGGAGAATTGTCCTTGCTTGCATCTGGTGGACAATCTGGAAGGAGAGGATTTCAAGATGTTTTGAAAATATAGAGAGTAGTATGTAGAAGATCAAACTGAATTATGTTCTGCTAATATGTTTTTGGTCTAAACAGATATACTCAGATGATACTGATTGTATTATTGATGTTCTAGAGTCAATATAGAGGTAGATCAGTTTAGCTTCAGGAGTACAATTGTAAACTTGGTTGTAGTACAACCCATATGCTGTTTACCCACTTATACACATATATACACAATAGTTACCAGTTTCAAAAAAGAAGGGCCACTTATACACATATAAATACAATAGTTACCAGTTGCTTGTTCTTACATTGTGAAGTGACTAGACAACTTTAGAACATATTTCTAGCTCTAGCATTAGCAGGGAAACACTGGGTTATGCCAAACAATACAAGGAAATGCTGTCATGCTAGAATAAAAGGAGAAGACCTTCAAGTCAGAAAAAGTAGAAGAATTTGATCCTTGCATGCATATGGTGAATTGTACGAAAATTAGGGACTCGAGATTTTCAGTCAAGGTAACTCCTTTCAGAAGATAAAATTGAATTGCTTGCTTCTGCAAAAGACTCAGAAGCTAACACTAGATGTTCTTAGATTTCTGTAAGAAAGGAATTTTTTGCTGTATATTTTTGGATCATGCCCTTGTGATTATGGCCAGCACAACTGCTGTGCTTTTGAATATATAAAACTTGTTACCATCTGAGAAAAAAATTTATCTCGTTGTGTCTTGTTAGTAAAACCTTTTATAAATTCATGTATCAATCTGTTTTACTGCAGCTGTGTCACACCTAATTGTGGTTGGAATTTTTTAGTTCATGCACAGCAGCAGGCCTTTGGGGGAGGATTATTGGGACAAAACTTTGTTCATATGTAGGTCAAGATTATTGTTTGGTTTGCCTTTTCATCATTGATGTCCTATTCCATTTGGCAGAATGAACTAGCTATTTTGGAATTCATTCACCTCTTAGTTGAAACTATGGATCGTCATTTTGGTAATGTGGTAAGTTTGTGAATTAAGTTGATTATTTTTTGGAAGTCAGTTGGGATGTTTTGCTTTCTGGTTTATTAATTTTCTAATTCAATAGTGCGAGCTAGATATCATGTTTCATCTTGAGAAAGCGCACTTCATGTTGGAGGAAATGGTAATGAATGGGTGTATTGTTGAGACAAGCAAGGCAAATATTCTGACTCCAATTCAACTAATGGACAAAGCATCATAAGAATCCACTCTTATGCACAAAAGGTTTCGAAGCATCATGGTGAACCGTTTGTTTTGTGAAGTGTTCCTTCTTTGATTGGTTTGTATGAGGAAAACAATCTTTATTTCCATTACAATGCTATGCATCTGCTTTGACAACATATAAGGGAGGATAAATTGCTTTGGTTATTTTACTTGTTTGACTTGGAGTTCTTGATAGTATGTTGCCGGTTGTTGCTTTTTTGGCCTTTCAATTGTTTATTTTACAGGCTGGTTTATTGGGTGCTTTCCCGATAAACCACTCAGTCTCCATGGTAGGTAAGAGGAAAATATTACACAACTGTTTTCATTACTTTTTTCTATATAGGCTGCCTTTTTAGTTGAAGTTCCTATATTGATTTTTTCTTTCTTTCTCTTATGAATCCCCTTTTTCTGCTCCTTGAACTCATGGTTGCTTATTAGTTTGCCTCCCATCGCCACCAATCACAATAGCTAACTGTAAAAATTTTAAGAGAAGAAAAATACACTTGGCCGCTCAAAGTCAAAGGTGGTTTAAGCATCGTATTTTGGATGCCTTGCAGAATTCCTGAACAATAATTTGAGTCATGGAAAGCATTCTCTCTTTTGGTTGAATATAGATACTAGTTGGAGCGCGAGGAGTTTATGAGGGGATGTTTCTTAAGCTGTTTAAATTTTTTTCCATTTTATTGTTGATAGATGTACTAGTGGAAGGAGACCATTTAGCTCCTAATAAATATTTTACAGTAGTTTTGCGCTTGTTTGTGTACAAATGCACACGCAAGTATACGCTGAGTTCAGATATTGTAATCACAGGGACTTGTAAAATTGATGGTCTAATTGGAATTCTTATTTCAACTATTCCTAGAAACAAATAATTCTTGAGTTTTTATTATTCTAAAGTTAACTAAGAAAACAATAAAACTTGTAGTAAGCTAGGAAACGTTTGTTTTAATAGAAATGTCTAGGGTCTTGGCAATTTAAATATTTAGTTTAGTCTTTTAATAGTCACATTTATTTACCTGAGTTATTTGTTGCATGTTCATTACTTATTGAGCATCTTGCCAAAAACTATTAAGACTACTCAACTATTTTTGACTTCTATATTATATGATCGTCGGTTAATAATGAAGTGCATTTATATTCTGTATGTATGAACTGAGCAAGACTAAAGGGTATATTACTATCCTCATTAGCGAATCAATTTCCTCTACCTATAAGGTTCACAAACAAGTTCTACTTCTTAAGCCCACTATTACCTTTTTAAAGTTCAATTAACGAGCCACAAATAATATTTGATAGTTGGCTAAAAAATAAAATGATACAAACCAAGAAGAATTAAATAACTCAAAGATGGAAAATTCAATATTCATAAGCAATTGTTAAATGTCAATCATGTCAATGGCAAAACCCTACAAATAGGTAGTGTAGCTACTCATGATTCTCATAAGATGATACGAATCATGTGATTACAAGAAATATTGAAAAGTAATGTCTTGCTCTTCAAAAATCATGTAAAAGACCAATTTATAGAGGCAGGTATAAGACTGTAAAATTTGATTCGAAAATATAATAATCAAGATTGAAATATATCACAAAAATCATGGTATTTGATTTCAATATGAGTGATATAATTTCTATGAATTTTCTGATTCTTGTTTTCAAATATAAATTTAAGGGCTTTTGAGCTTGATTTTAAATTTGGATGAACTTGTTTTTCATTTGTACTTGAATTCAAGGGTCTTTGAGCTTAATCTTGAACCTTCATCTTGATCTCTAGAACTTGTAAAAAAATGTTTCAGTGTTTGAACGCTTGTAGATTGTGGAAAAAATTGCAGTGTTTGATCCACAAGCTCTCTCTGGGTTCTTGTTAGGATTTTGGTGAATTTTTTGAATGATGAGGATCCCTATTTATAGTTGTAGAATGAAGGAGGTGTGATGAAGAAAAGTTTCTTTCGGCCAATCATAGTTAAGTGACGTGGTAATATTTGATTTGCCGAAATATGTCACTTGCACACATGTGACACATTATTCTTGATTTTTGATTTGGTTAGGCATGTTATGTCATTTTGACATGTGACGTGATCCTATTGGCTTCTATATTTGACTTGATATGCTGCGACATCTTACTCCATTTTCTTATTAGCAGACCAACTCTGTTCAAGAGAAAATTGGCCTTCTTCATTTTTAACATTTCTATATTTTGAAATAGTTCACCAATTCAGTGCTTTATTTGTAGAGTCAATCTTTCTAGAGAAGCAGTCTTCCTGAAACACCAAGCGTGAGTCCTTATCCTCGAGTGCATTTTTTTGCTTTTTCGCGAAAGTAATTCTCTATCTTGGCCACGGTTAAGCTTCCTGAGAAGACTCTAATTTTTTTTCGTTTTAGAGAGTTAGTCTATTTTTCGATAAAGTGAATGCTCAAATTATTGTTCTCACACTCACAAACTTGGCTAAGTTTGTGCACTTACAACATTGCATAATGATTACATGATTAACCAAGTCTGCATTTCACCTTCCCTCCATAAGCCATCACTTTCCCTTGTCAGTCACTCACACAAGGGTAGGTATACCTTGAGTGCATTTTTTTGCCTTTCCGCGGAAATAATTCTCTATCTTGACCGCGATCAAGCTTCCCGAGAAGACTCTAAGTTTTTTTTTGTTTTCATAGAGTTAGTTTGTTTTTCGATAAAGTGAATGCTTGAATTATTGTTCTTACACTCACAAACTTGGCTAAGTTTGTGCACTTACAATACTACATAATGATTACATGAATAACCAAGTCTGCACTTCACCTTCCCTCCCTAAGTCATCACTTTCCCTTGTCAGTCACTCGCACAAGGGTAGGTCTCGAGCAATAGTAGCTGACGAAGAATAAGATAATGAAGCAAATTGGAATCTACCCTCATCCCCGGTGACGACCTATGTAGTAACAGGTTTGACATATGAGGAGTATGAGAGAGTGATTCGACATGATCTTCGAAAAAAGGAAAAGAGCAAAAGAGCATCCTCGAATCCTAATCAAGCCCCTAAAGCTGGAAGATTACACATTCGATCATTGAGCAGCACATGTACAATCTTTCCTTTTATCCCACATGATGTTTCAATTGATTTTTTTTCAAGCATTGCAACTACTTTCTTTCTCTTCCACTACCTTCTCATGGAAGCACCAACAACATCCGAGATTACTAGATAGAGGAGAGACGTGTAGAAAGCTGAAAGTAACAAAGTTTAGTTAAATGAAAGTTCTTTCAACATTTGTATTTGCCTTTTTGATAAAGAGAACAAAACTTCCTTCCGTGTGAAAGTTTATCTTTATTCACTGCTGCTGCTCGTCAAGTAGGCGCTTTATGCTTTTCTCTTACCATTAAAGTCAAGCTCATGGTTTTTCTCTAGTCAAAGTTCTATTTGGATTTCTATAGGGAAAGCGAGAGACGAGTATAGTGATAACACTCAAACTACTCTGAAAACAAATTTAAAGATTAAGCGGTCGTTGTCAATAAAAATAGCAAACTAAGAGTTGGGATCGAATCCCACAAAGAATAGTATAATAAATTTGAATGGTATAATGATAAGAATTCAACTAAGAAATTTAGAATGCAGATTTGTTCATTGTAGTAGGTTAAGACAAATGAGTAGATGATTCCACCAATTTTACTAAAAGAATTTATTGTAACACCTCAGAATTCAGATTTTTTTTTGTGTTAAGTATGGTGAAAACAACTTTTGATTTGATAGTTGAATGTCTAGGCTCTTTGTGCAATATTTCATGTACCTACGTGTTTATCATTGCTAACTAGAACATGAATTTGTTGACTGAATGCTAGGGAGTGGAAGCATGCGTCAGGAGTGTGTGAGTGTTTGTTTGAAGTCTAACTCTGTATGTATAAGCTAAAAATTTCTTAGGTAGTCTTGCCTAGATTCTTAGATAGCTAGATAGGAAAGGATCATAGACCATTTTTGTTATATAGCCCCCAATAGCCAAAAACATTTACCAAATGAAATCATGAACCCTTTGAACCTTGTTTGAGCCTTGAAATTGATTTTTGTTTGTCAGTGGTCACCATGATTTGATGTCATATCATTGGTTCTCCAAAGTCAAGATGGCATAACTCCGGCCAAAATCCTAAGTTGAAAGTGAGTATGCGAAAAATTAAGAAGAAAAAGTTTATCATTGTCATATCCTTGATATTTTCGAAGGCACGAAACCACAACACAGAATAAAAATGGTTCAAGTAGATGGTGGATATATATATATATATATATATATATATATATATATATAAAGAGAAAATAAAAAAGAAAAGAAGAAAAGAAAATGATGTGGTTGTTGGGATGCGAGAAAGAAAGAAAAATCGGAAATGCCTAAGCAAGAGTTGTGTACAAAAAAGTAACTTTGGGGGGACCAAGGTAATCTAGTCACTCATATTCGTAAATATTCCATTCCCTAACTCGAGCCAACATCACAAGTCGATAAAGTCCTATAGTGATCCTATTCCGGTTGTTTGATAATTAATGTGTTGAAAATAAGAACAAGACTATGGTCTGTGTACTTGTATTGTCAGAGGTTCTTTTGGAGAGTGAGTGTATCTGTCAGTCCCATATCTTATCTGAAATCATGTGTGAGGGACTTCTTTGAAGTGAGGGCACTATGTTTGTATTTTCTAGTCGTTTAAGTTGACTGGAAGATTGTAACTTGCATAAGCATGATCGACTATGTGTTGTGAAATGTCGCCCATAGATCCTTGCATGTTAGGTATATGATTTTGGGTGTAAATTTTTGTGGAAGTAGTTGTTGCCTATCTTTGACAATTCTCTTATTTGAACATCGGTTATTGATCATTTTCATCGCTTGAGGACAAACAATGGTTCTAAGTTGAGGGTGTTGCTGTGTTGTGAACTTGTAGCACATTCGACTTCCAAAACCAAGAATTATTGCAAGCAACCAAGCATTCAATCTGTAGGAAACGACTGTTCAAAAGTAGTTGGATGAGAAAGCTTGAAATTGGAATAAAGTAGTTGAAGATGGAAGGCTAAGCTAGTCGTGTATCTATGTACTGTCCATGAACCTGACCATGAAGTTGGCCTGGAAAAGAAAATGCCAAGTGTAACTGAACAAGACCCTATACAGTCCGCAGTGACTTAAACGAGAGGGCCAGGTAGCCGTGAAGTGGCAGGCTAACATCAAGTCAAAGTTCACTTTGAAGGATAAGAGAAAGAGGCTGAGGACGGGTCAAGGCATGTGTCACGACCCAAGCCTAGGGCTTAGACGTGACCGGCGAATGGGGAACCCGAGGGAACCCCAAACAAGCCTCATAGCATATCATTACACATCCTTGGTCGCGGAAGTAATTAAAATGACCATAAGCGATAAGCATAATCAAGGGGAAATTGGGACTAAGGGAGCAAGAGAAAAAGAGAATAATACATAAATACCATAGATGAGTCAAGCTCAAACATAATACACAACTTGTCCAACACCACCTCTAAACATGGATACTTAGCGGGGGCCGAGACAAACTACCGGGCTCACCCTCATAGTCAAAATATAATTAAAAAGGAAAAGTCTTATATATAGCATGAGATCATAAGCAACGTCCCCAGGATGGAGGACTCACCAATAAGCTCGCTAGAAAATCGAATTAGCCACGCGGAGGAGGATGGTCGGACGGTGCTCGGTCCCTACATGGTGACATCATGTAGGCATAGAGTATGCATTAGTACATTTGAATGTACTAAGTATATGGGATGCAATGCAATGCAACAATGGATGGACATCATAGGGAAAATGCATAATCGTACCCGATAGATAGCATATTAATGAGATGATATGTATAATGATGCTTATATAAAAATCATATTTAGTAGGGCATAGTATATGTGTAGTGAGTGACCATCCATATAGTATTTCCAAGGCCTGCCACCCCCTTGGAGAGGCGAACCCCCGTACTAGGCAACCAAGGTACCAACCCCTCGATATGGTTATACGGGCTTACTACCCCCCGTACTAGGCAACCAAGGTACCAACCCCTCGATACGGTTACCCGGGCCTACAACCCCCCGAGCTAGGCTTGGTCGACTTACACACTATATAGAGAAAATCATATACATGTATCCATTTCATCATCATTTCAATATTTATATAATCATCCGACTCATAGGACGTACATTGAACCTTCCATTTCATAAGAATCCTATAAATGACATTTTATCAAACATATGGTGGGCTACTTGTTTATGTAAATAAAATCATGTGTTTCAAGAGTGCTAAGTCCCACCAATTTCAAAATCCATATAAAACAGCCCACCAACAACGTACATATATATATACATATATAACAACCTTCATAATTTGATCATGGAGGCATGAAAACCATAAACATCACATAATAATACCATTTCATGATAATATGCAAGATAGACCTTAATAGGGTGTGTAGTAGTGATTCCATACTCAAGAGTTCATAAATAAACATAAGGATCCATAAACTTGAAGTAGTAATAGAGGATAAATGGTTGGACTTGTGGAAAGGAAGGTTTCCACAATCAAACCCACATACCTCAACTTTGGAGAATTCTTGATGAAGATTGGAATGGAGAATTGCTTGAGATTGAATCTTGAATCCGGAATTAAAGCTTGGGATTCTTGAATTTGGTGGATGATCTTGGTGGAATTTTTGAAGAGGGTTTAGAGAGTGCTTTTGAGTGTTTTGAAGTTAAATGACTAAGTATGGATATGTCCCCTTTTATAAAAAAATGTCCCAACACTTAGAAAAAAAAATGAGGCGGGTGAACAGTGTTTTCGGTTACTGGAAATTGCATTTTCTGCCGGACAGATTTTACGAAAATGGGCATAACTTCTTCGTCCGAACTCCGAATGAGGTGAAACAAATTGCGTTGGAAAGCTAACTCACAGAGGTTTAATTTTGATAGTTTGAGCTCCTTCCAGTTCCTTGTGTGCTAAGAGATATGCCTCTTTAAAGTTGACCCTCAAAATCGCATTTTTGCGATTTTCGAATTTTGATACGGTTGCTCTAAAATTCGGGTTAGACCCATTTCCCACTCAATTTGACCCCTTGAATAAGAATATGAAGTTGAATTTCTGAAATGATGCACGGATTTTGAGATATATGGAAATTACAATTTTAGGTGTTTTCGAAGCACATTTTTGGGGTCGTTTCCGCATGGTAACATGTACGGGTCATACAGTAGTTTGTGGAAAGCTAAGGCAGAAGCTGAAGAATTATTTCTAAGTTTTGGATCACGAAAGGCTTGAACGGACCGTGAAGAGATTCACGGGCTGTTTACCTATCCGTGAATGTTGTCGACAGGAACACTTTCCTACTTTGTCTAGGATTTATTTTTAAGACTATGATTAGTTACTTAGGGTTTTATTTATATTATCATTAATATTTTGAGACAAGTTTTTATCGAAGAGACGATACCTTTCTTATTTTGATTTATCTTTTGGATAATTGATCAACGCTTGACTTGGATTCGAGTTCTTAATCTAGATTGATTGGTTTTCATTATTGTAAGTTTATTACTTCTAAACTTTCATAAATGTTTCACAATTTTTTTTGAGAACATAAGCAACTAAACACCATAACTAGGGTTGTGGGAACCATGATTTGGGCGCAACATTAAAATCAACCACGAATGAGTATCAATTAAAGTTTTGCAGGCTTCATTTCTATTTTCGTATTGATTGATTTCTAATGACATGTTAGAACATTTCTATATTCATTACTTGCTCGAGAGATAAGAATATGATTAGAAAAATCTAGAAATGAATGAACTCCACAATTGAATAAGTTGTTTGAAAGATTTGAGTCTGAGAGGGAATAGTTTTCTAAACGAGTAAGCAAAAATAGTTTTCTAAACGAGTAAGCAAAAGTTAAAATTCGAACATTCTAAGATCTAGAGAAGATGAGTGATATTCACCTAATAGGACTGATAAGCATTTAGGTGTACTTAACTTGCTAGATAATGCATGCATTGTATTAAGAGACTGTTATTTGTGTAAAATCTTAGTTGTAGTCTAAATGTCATGGGGTACACGATCCGGTTTATTCTAATTTATAATCGAGCTCTAGAACTATCATATGTTACTGTTACAACTGGATTTTAGTTACTATTAGTCACTTGAACACTAAATCAAAACCCAATTTACTTTACACATTTAGTTTTTATTTCTGGGAATATCAACTGCAGCTGAACATAAGAACTAGTAGACTTATTTCTTTTGTAATTCTCTGTGGGATAGACCTCAACTCTTATTGAGTTCAGTAATTGACTTCGATAGTTATTACTTCTTTAGTGAAGTGTAAGTTTGGACGTATCAGTTGGGGAGTAATGGGACTTGATGATGGGTTGATTTGTTCATATTGAATAATCCTAATGATGAAAAAGGAGAAATAAAAGGCAACTTGAATTATACATTGAAGTGTGATGTGTTGAGAATTATTTGAAAGGTTTATTGATTCATTGTTGATGTTGTATCATGATTTTGTTGTTGTGAATTGTGCGTTGATATGGAAATGGTAATCTCTTTATTATTTGTGTGAACATGCCTATTTGCGTTGATTATGATACACGATTATAATAAGTGTTTTGTGAATTGATAAAAAATAAAAAATTATAGAGGATGTACCATTTCTAGATATGTGTCGTTTGCCGCGACGGAGACGGATATATGGATTTGAGGGACGTGTTACGCGCCGCAATGAATATATTTTATTCGAGGGACATGTCGCACACCAAAAGGGATATATTGATTCGAGGAATGTGTCACGAACTGTAATGAATATATTGATTTGAGGGTCGTGTCATATGCTGCAATGGATGCATGGATAAATATGTTCCCTATGGATCCCGGACCGAGAGACAATTGATGTGCATCACTAGGTCAGACTTGCATCACCATACTTAGCATTACATTGCATATCTTTATCATTTGTGAACTTGTGAGTGCCTTTTGTGGAACTTGTGATTGATGAACTTGATCTCGTGTATTGCTGATCTTTAATTGTTGGAGTGTTGTTATTGAGCTATGTGCTATATAAATTGTGAACTACTAGGCTTTGCTGGTTGTAGTTGTGGAGGTTTGATTGGTGTGGTAGGAGTACCTGTATTCTATATTACCTAACTTTGTGTTTAGAATATTTTTTTCTTAGTATCGTGCTATTTGGTACTTACCCCTTGCTTCTACACTTGTGTAGGTTATGAGTCTGAATCCACGTAATTATTCTTTCTCCTTTTCTATGTTCGAGGTGTGGAGATTTGTGAGGTAGTTATTTGTCATTTCAGCGGATCCTCTTACTCCTTATTTATGATCTTGTTCTATTCTAAGAACAATGTCATTTGAGACTTGTAATTTTTTTCGAATCAATTGTAATACTCTAGAGGTTTGTACATGTGACAACCATATTTTGGGGGTATATTTACGTTGATTATGAATTTCTGCATTATTTTACATGATTAGACTTTTATTCTCGTTCTACTTTCATATTTATCGTATTAATTGGATTTTAGGCTGACTTTTCGTGGTGAGATAAGATGAGTGTCATCACATCCAATTTTTGATCGTGCCACTTATGGATCAGGAGTAATGGTTAGGCTTACCTACTGGTGGTGTATAGTAGGTGCCATCATGACATGAGAAATCAGATCGTGACAAGATTTTTCTTGACTTATCTTAAGTAAATAATTAAGTTGGTGATGAATTCTTTATCGTATTAATGATTATATTGTCAAGTACATGTTCTTTATATAGGAGGTGAGTTCTAAGCTAGTTATACTTAGAGTCCTACTACAATACAAATATATAATTTACATTAGTATAGGATTACTACTACTACTACTACTACTAAAATTATAAAAAACTTATCCTAGTCAACTTCAGCTAGTATAAGACACAACACCCTAGCCGACAACTAATTAGTATGTAGTAGCCAAGTCCTAGTGTGACTCTAACTCTATAACAATTAACAATTGTACATGTTGTTCAACTTGTTTCATATCATTAGCTTCTTTATCTTAAACAATAATCATAATGGAGAATTATGAGTAATTTGAATGAAAAGTACAACAATAATAAACATAATAAATCATTATGAGTAATTTAGGATGACAAATGAAACACTAACAAGCATAATGGACCATTAAGAGACATTATCATTTTATTAAAATTATATTGTCATTCTAACAATCTCTCACTCATTGAATCTTACTAGTTTCACGGCACGTGCGTTGCACATGTGTATTGTATCATATAGTATATGATATTGTAAAATGAAATTAATATTACTAAATTAAAGTTTTTAGTAAATAATTATAATTGAAAGAACACAGAAAGAATGCTTTTATATGATTAATACAAATTGTCATAGAGTTACTTATTTTTTTGAGATCAAAATGACCAGATATCATTGAAATATTTCAAAATACATTCAAGTTTAAATATGCGGAGAAAGTGACATTTCTTTAACAATGTTGTTTTTTACTTCACTCAATTTTTAAACAAATTTAACTAACAAAATAGGAAAAAAAAATCAATATAAAAAATGTCACCAATAGCCTTTCCTTTTAAGGTTATGGCCATAAATAATGATGGATACCATCTAAGTATAGTTTTTCTCTTAAATATTCATACTTGAAATTTAGTATGCATGACACTAATAACGATTACCATAAATATTTAAATATTTATCTTTATTAGTAATATATACCTTTTACAAAATATTGTTACTCAATTGATATTTGAGTAAGACTATCATAAAGAGGTAATTTTATAAAAGAATGTACTTTTATAGTGAATGTCAACACAGTTATAAGTAGAATGTTATAGAGATAAAAACATATTGTTATAAAGAATGGTGGTTGAATAGAGGTTTGAGTGTATGCCAAATATTTAGTTTGACCAATTCTTTGTGTTAGATATATATTAGTATAGTGCCCACGTGATGCACGGTTTCATTTAATTTTGATTAAAATATTTCTATCGTTTTAGTGGTTTACTTTTTATAATTCAAATGATGTCATATTCTAGATGAAATCGTATATT
Source organism: Solanum commersonii (assembly GCA_029007595.1). Lineage (NCBI taxonomy): Eukaryota > Viridiplantae > Streptophyta > Magnoliopsida > Solanales > Solanaceae > Solanum > Solanum commersonii. The sequence continues at coordinate 2,932,833 of JAJTWQ010000038.1, forward strand.
TAAATTATTTATTGAATGAATAAAATTTATCTTGATGAATTTGTAACAAAATTTAACGTTACGTTTTTAGTAATATGTGTATAGTAGTTTTTTTTTTTTTTAAAAAAAATCTTTTACTACCAACTTGAACATTTGAGTTTTAATTGTCACTACTAAAAAACTGCCAAAAAATGACGGCCAAAAGCGACGGACTGCGTCGCTTTTTTGGTCAAAATCGATGGAAAAGCGACGCAGTCACTTTCGTTGCTTTTTAGCTCGACGCTTTTCAAAAAGCGACGGACTGCGTCGCTTTTTGACTAATTTTTTTAACAAAAGTGACGGACTCCGTCGCTTTATTTTAATTTTATTTATTTTTTATTTCCAAAAGGCGACGCAGTTCGTCGCTTTTCTGGAAATTTTATTTTTGAAAATCCCAGCCTGTCCGTCGCTTTTCTGAAAATTATTTCTTTGGAAAATCTAGAAAAGCGACGGACAAAACCACGCTGTCTGTCGCTTTTTCTGTAATTTTTTTGGTAGCAGAAACTGCTGACCACCTGCAAATGCAATTCAATTCAATTCTACACTATTTAGCCCAATCAAACACACACAATTATAATCAATCTACACAACATAAAACAACATTCAAAAGTATCTAAATCACAATATAAAAACTTATAAAGTCTTTCAAAATTCGTTTCAAAATTTCAAATAGTTCATAAATGTCCAGAGATCTAAACTAGGGAGTGGGAACTACATAATCATCCTCAACACTGTCGTCGTCGATATCCTCGAGAGCCGAAGTAGTAGGTCGACGAGCGAGGTTCATCACTTGTTCTTTGATTTGCCGAACGGTCTCACTCATGATTTGCTGTTCAACTACTCTTCTCCGCTCCGACTCTGCCAGTGCCGATGTAAGTTGTGCTATTTGAGCCGACATAACAACAATCTGAATATCGTCAAGTCCCTTCTAATACATTCTAAGCCTGACTGGAGTCGTTTTACATCTTGTACAACCAAGGTGGCAATCTTAGCGTCCTTAGTAGTGGGTTTCCTTGGTTTCAGCTAGAGAGAGTGAAAACAAGTGATCCAACCTTTGTATCCAACTCAAGAGAGTGGATTTGATGAGGGTAAAAAGCTGGGCCTCTTTTGATTGGTGTTGAAGTTCGAGAGAATTCAACATAGAAAATGTAATTGTTCGAGAGAAAGTTACTTTATATATGGTTCGACCTACCACAACAAATTATCCCATTTTGAGCAGTAACGTTTATCCACTTCGTTGAGATTCAATAATTAACTGATCAATTCCTCAAGCTTTACTCTAATATTTGATTGCTTGTGTTGAAGTGTAAATTTTGGATTGATAGTTAAATCCCAAAATTTGAGATTTGAACATTAATTGTGCAAGAATTGTTTGATTGAAGAGGTTGTCATTGTACTCTTATTATTGAATTTGAAGGAAGTACTACTCCCTGTGGGATCTACCACTCACGTAGTTGGGTTATTATACTGACAAACGATCATTGGCATTTAATATTGGATGAAATGCCTTGATACGTAAATCAAAATGGCGCCGCTGCCGGGGAGTAGCATTACTTAGACTTCTTTGATTGAAGATTTGACACTCTCAAATTCGTTGGCTGTAGTTGAATTAGTTTTGGATGCTTTCTGTAAGTGTTGGTTGGACTATGTAGAAGTGAACATGAATGAGGAAGAGATGAATGACAGCCAAGCAGGTCATCGAGATGGTATAAACGACATCAATAATGGCTACAACCCAGCTTAATCGGGTGGAATGGGTGCACTTTGCATCCCACAAATTGATGAGAATGCGATGTTTGAAGTCACTAGCACAACTCTTCATCTTCTCCAAATGAGGGGACTATATGGAGGGCTAGATCACAAAGACCCATATGAGCATGTGAGAAACTTTACAGAGGTTTGCTGTCCTTTTTCATTCAAAAATGTGTCACAAGAGTCAATTTGACTGCAGTTATTTCCACTATCCTTAACGGGAGAAGCTAATAAGTGGTTAGCCGAGTTACCAACTATTCCATCACATCATGAGAGGAGCTGGTTATAGCATTTAACACAAGATTCTTTCCTCCATCAAGGATGATGAAACTTAGAGACGAAATTCAAAGTTTCAAGCGATGGGAGGGGGAACCCATCCACGAAACATGGGTGAGATTCAAGAATCTCCTACTTAAATGCCCAACTCATGGGCTACCAAATGATTTGTTACTTTAATATTTCTACCGGATTCTCAATTCGGTTAATAAAGGAGTGGTTGATCAATTGGTATGAAGAGGAATAATGTTACAATAATTTGAGGTAGCTTCGTTTTTTCTTGATGACATGACTAGAATAAACCAAGCGTGGTACACCAAAGAGGATCAAGTCTATCCATTTTGTTTTAGATTAACGCAAGAGCAACTTGATAAAGAGAGAGAGATGGATGAAAACATCAAGAAGATGTTGACCCAAATAGAATTTCTACAAGAGAAAATGAAGGGGACATGTGGAGTGTTTAGAGTTAAGGAGGGTTCTTCTTCCTGTTACTCAAGGTCGGGGGAGAATCAAGGTTGGAACTCCAAGAGATATGAGGAGGGTTTCCACCAACGCTATCTACAGCGAGGTAGAAATCAAGGTTGGAATTATCATAAGGGAGAAGAACAAAGGAAATACTATCAAGATTGGGCTGAGTAAAATGATTATTGGAGAAGGGAAGATGAACATGAGGAGAACCATACTCACTCGAGTGAGAGCCCAAAATCAAAAGGGAGTGCAAGCAGTCCCTGGGTGAATGACTTGCTGTCACGCATACTTGATAAAGTTAAATATTTGGATGATTTGTTGAAAGGGATGAAAGATGACTTTTCATCATTGAATAGTAAACTAAACTCTCATGCCGATGCCATCAAGATACTTGAAGTACAACCGAGTTTACTATTAGCTCAATTGAAACCAAAGATAACGATGGAAGATGACAATAGAGTGCTGGCTGTGGTTACTCATAGTAGAAAGGTGGCAATAGGTAATGTGATGGAAAATAAAGATGCTCAAAAGCGTGAAGAAGGTAAAGGAATGGAGGAACAAGAGTTACTTATCCATCAAAACCTTGCTAAAGAACCACCAAAGGAAGTGGAACAACATATTCAAATTCCGAAAGTCATGCAACCTTTACCCAAAATACCTCCACCATTTCCCCAACGCTTAAAGAAGAAGAATGAAGATAAGTAGTTCAAGAAGTTCTTGTTGGTGTTCAAGACACTATCAATCAACCTCCCCCTTGTGGAGGCATCGTTGGAAATGCCGGGATATGCCAAGTTCATGCAAGAGCTAGTCACAAACAAAAGGAGCTTGGATTTTGAGACAATTGAAGTTTCCCATAGTTGCAGTGCAATTATGACCAAGGAGCTAATCAAAAAGAGAGAATATCCCGGGGCATTCACCATCCCTTGCACCATTGACATGCTCCAATTCGCTAAAGCTTTTTGCGATTTAGGGGCAAGCATCAACTTAATTCCCTATGCGATATACAAGCAACTTGGGTTAGGTGAACCAAAAGCAACCACAATGAGACTCCCAATGGCTGACCGTTCTATCAAACATACAGTAGGGATAGTTTATGACATCTTAGTAAAGGTTGATCAGTTCATTTTCCCGGCCGATTTTGTCATTCTTGATTGTGAAATAGATGTTGAAATTCCCATTATTTTGGGAAGACCATTCTTAGCAACCGGAAGAGCATTGGTGGATTTGAAAGTGGAGAGTTGAAGTTTCGAGTAAACGAAGATGAAGTAACCCTCAATGTTTGTAAATCAATGAAACACCCAAGTGATAGACATGTGGTGTCCACCATTGATGTTATTGATGACGCGGTGGCTAGTGTAAGCCATTTGATGTGCATGAGCGAACCTCTTGAAACCGTGTTTGCTAACTATGATGAATTTGAAATTCAAGGTTACGAAGAAGTAGTAGCTTCTCTATCAGGCTTGGGAGGGTATTCAAAGACTCTATTGAAATTGGACATCGATTTGAAAAATAGAGAGTGTCCTCCCGCAAAGCCATCAACAGAAGACTCACCAAATCTGGAATTAAAAGCACTTCCCCCCATCTCCAATATGATTTCTTGGGGGTAAATAACACCCTACCAGTAATCATTGCGGCTGATTTGCTTGAATGGCAGGTGAAATTACTTCTTGAGGTGTTACAAAGGCATATTAAAGCTATAGGTTGGACCATAGCTGACATAGTGGGAATTCCCCCTGGTATTTGTACACACAAAATTCAGCTTGATAATGATTGTAAGCCCAGTGTTGAACATTGGCGAAGATTGAACCCACCAATGTAGGACGTGGTGAAAAAGGAGATTATAAAGTGGTTGGATGCAAGTGTGATCTATCCTATTGCGGATAACAAATGGGTAAGTCCGATGTAATGTGTACCAAAAATGGGAGGTATCACGGTAGTCCCAAATGAAAAGGGGGAGCTTGTGCCTACAAGATCGGTGACTAGATGGAGAGTATGCATGGATTACCAAAAACTAAATTCGTGGACTGAAAAGGATCACTTCCCCATGCCTTTCATGGATCAAATGCTTGATCGACTATCAAAGAGAGGTTGGTACTGCTTTTTGGATGGATACTCCGGTTACAACCAAATTTCCATTGCGCCTGAAGACCAAGACAAAACCACTTTCACCTATCCTTATGGAATGTTTGCATTTAAGAGAATGCCATTTGGGCTATGTAATGCCCCAACAACATTTCAGCGTTGCATGTTATCCATTGTTGCAGACATGGTGGAGGATTCGATGGAAATATTCATGGATGACTTCTCAATCGTATGGGACACGTTTGAAGAGTGCTTGGCACACTTGGGGCAAGTGCTCCATAGATGCGTGGAGACAAACTTGGTCCTGAATTGGGGAAAATGCCATTTCATGGTGAAGGAGGGCATAGTTCTCGGGCATAAGGTGTCACAAAAGGGATTAGAGGTCGATAAGGTGAAGATTGAAGTGATTAAGAAATGACCTCCGCCAATTTCAGTGAAGGGTGTTCGTAGTTTCTTGGGGCATGCCGATTTCTACCGAAGGTTCATCAAATATTTCTCAAAGATTGCACATCCTCTATGCAAACTCTTAGAGAAAGAGGTGAAATTCCAATTTGATGATACTTGTATGGTGGCTTTCCGGTGCTTGAAGGAGAAATTAGTATCCACCCCAGTCATTATTAGTCCTGATTGGTCAGAATCTTTTGAAGTAATGTGTGATGCATGTGGAACGGCATTGGGTGTTGTGCTGGGGTAAAAACGCAACAAACTATTTCACCCAATTTACTACGCGGGTAAGACTCTAAATAGTGGTCAACGCAACTATACCGTTACTGAACAAGAGTTGCTTGCGGTAGTCTATGCATTTGAGAAATTCTTGGCATACTTGTTAGGCACTAAAGTAATTGTTCACACTTATCATGCTGCACTCCGTTACCTAATGGCAAAGAAGGATACCAAACCAAGGTTGATAAGGTGGGTACTACTATTGCAAGAATTTGACTTTAAGGTCAAAGATAGAAGAGGTTGCGAAAATCAAGTGGTTCACCACTTATCATGATTAGACGGCAGGGAGGATGATGAATTCGAGGTTGACATAGATGATTCTTTCCCCGATGAACAAATGTTTGCAATAACTCTCATACAAATGCCATGGTATGCAGATTTTGCCAATTACATAGTGTACAGATTATTGCTGGACGAGCTTAACTTCTACTAACAAAAGAGGTTCATGTTCGACATTAAAAAGTATTTTTGGGATGAACCGTACTTTTTTTGAGAGTGTGTAGACCATATCATTAGAAGATGTGTCCCGGAAGAAGAAGCGGTAGAAATTCTCCATGATTATCATGCTTCCCCGGCTGGGGGCCATCATAGCGGTGTGCGTACAACCGCCAAAGTTCTCGAAAGAGGCTATTACTGGCCATCCCTCTACAAGGATGCGCATGAATTTGTGAAGAAATGAGCTGAATGTCAGATGCAAGGTGGAGTGTCTAGAAGACTCGAATTACCCCTTACTCCTATTTTAGAAGTTGAATTATTTGATGTTTGGGGAATAGAATTCATGGGCCCGTTTGTGAGTTCATTTGGTAATAAGTATATCTTAGTGGCAGTAGATTATGTTTCTAAATGGGTGGAGGCTATTGCACTTCCAAATAATGTAGGGAAAATTGTGGTACAATTTTTGAAACGCTACATCTTTGCTAGATTTGGTACTCCTCGAGCTATTATTAGTGATGGCGGATTACACTTTGCAATAAATAGTTTTCAGCTGCATTGAGTAAGTATGGAGTGAAACACAAGGTAGCAACTCCATATTATCCCCAAACAAGCGGTCAAGTTGAAGTATCAAATCGGGAGATCAAAAGTATCTTGGCTATGACGGTGAATGCTAACATGACTGATTGTTCTCGAAAGCTTGATGACGCACTATGGGCATATCACACTGCATACAAATCTCCAATTGGTATGTCTCCGTATCAGCTAGTTTTTGTAAAGTCTTGCCATTTACCAGTTGAATTGGAACACAAAGCGATGCGGGCACTAAAAACGATGAATCTAGACTGCACAAAGACCTCAAAAGAGAGAGTAGAACAGTTAAATGAGTTGGACAAATTCAGGTTCAAAGCTTACGAAAGCTCAACTCTCTATAAGGAAAAGATGAAGAAGTGGTATGATGATAAAATACTTAAGCGAGAGTTTATTGTGGAAGATTAGGTGTTGCTCTACAACTCCCGACTTAGACTTTTTTCCAAGAAACTTAAGTCCAAATGGTCCAAACCATTTAGAGTGACACGAGTATTCTCAAATGGTGCCATAGATGTTAAGGGTCAAGAATGACCTTCATTTAAGGTGAATGGGAAACGTTTGAAATTATACTTTGGAGAATGCCAGGAGATTTCTTTGATTGAGGTGGTGTACTTGGAAGATGCTTGAGAGCATTTCCACGTTGTGCCACGTCGTTAAATAAGGCTTTTCTTGGGAAGCAACCCAAGGGCTAGTGTTTTAAATAATGTGTGTTGATTTTGCAAGATCAGGATCATGAGTGAGAGAAAGATGCTCTTGGTGAGTCACCGAACCAGTTTAGCGAGCTCTATTTGGTTCGCCTTATGGATCTAAAAAATGAGGCTTAGACTCTAGAACATTTGGCAGGACAACTTCACCAGTTGGCGTATCGCCGATGCGCTAAGGCAACCTGACTTTCCTCGCCCTTTCTAGTCAACGCTAATAAAGTCCCTCATGGATCGACCGACGACGTTCTGAGTTCATTATGCGGATCACCGATCTGTTCAGCGACCCCCTACATCTTCACCGATCTGCATTCTCTGGGAGTGCAGTCCACTGGAACTAAGGACGATCTGAAGAATATTAGATGCATCGCCAAAGCATTCGACAACCGTTTCACTCCGTCGCCAACTGGGCATTTAGTGAAGATTCCTCGTTACCCTGCTCTACTTGTTTTCACACTAGATTGTTTTCAATTCTTGTTAGTCTTTATTTATTATTCCTATTTTGTTTTATTTGTGGTAATGCCCATTCTCTACCCACATTGAGGACAATGTTGGATACTTTTGGTGGTGGGTGGAAATTGGTCAGTGAACTGAGCGAACTTCTTCCTCTTTATGCCACCTCCCCTGACTAAGTGATGCAATCTCTTGATATGATCTTAGGCAACTTTGAAGAGTGTGAACCAATTTGACATTATACCTCTTTTGTGGCCTACCTTGTGAGTGTGTGAACCTTTTTTTTAGCACCCTTTTGAGCCTTAACCTTTTCTTAAAAAAAAAACTTGATAACATTGTGACGTTTTATTGATCCATTACCCATAATCCTCATGATTTGTGGTTTGTTTGAGTAGCCAACTTAGGCCAAAAGCCTAAGGGGGTGTGATAAAAAGAGAAGGTAAATCAAGAGACGTGCAAAATAGTCCCCTTTTACCCTTGTTTTGAGAAAAATGGAACCCATCCATATAATTCTATATAAAAAAAAGAGAAAAAGAAGAAAAAAAGGAAGAAGAAAAAGAATGAAAAATTTGTGGAATAAAGTTGTGAAAATACAAAAAGATATGGGGTTTACAACAATCCATGGAAAGTGAATAATGGGATGACTTGTGAGCACGAATGAAAAATGATGAAGAAAAGGAAAGGAAGTGTTGTTCACACCACATCTTATGAGGACTATAGCCATTGAGCTTAAATGACCATACCTTTACACTCAGCCCTGTTACAAGCCTTGAAAAGACCTTTTTGATCTTGAGTGAGCTGAAACAAATGTTTGTTGGAAAATACGGGCAAACTTATGGGTGAAATCATACATTGTGTTTATCTTTGTGAGTGTGAGTGTTGAATTTGATTTCGAAACTTTAAGTTATTGAGCCATTGTTTGTGAATATGGAATCATTCTTTGTGTGAGGGTAGTTGAGTACCTGTGTTGAGCTTGAACTTGCATTTGAATCAAGTATTGCGAACTTGAGATTCTTTGATAGTGGTGAGTCACAACTTGAATCTTTGGGTGCACAATTGATTCGTGCATGAGTAAGTTGAGTCTTGTTGTGTGCATTCATGATTGAGTCTGCTTTAGCACTGTTTGAGACATCCCTTTTTGAACTGCTGAACTTGAAGTTTTTCTTGAGGACAAGCAAAATTTTAAGTTGGGGGTGTTGATGAGTCCACGATTTGGACTCATTGAGGGTTTTATTTTAACAAAATTAGTACCGTCAAATGCTTGTTTTGTGCCAATGAATGATGTAAATCCCTAAATTTCAGGTATTTGAATTTAGGAACTATGCATGGACACTATGTATCAAGAAGGGAATAAAGCAAGCTAAAAGAAAGAAGAAATGAAGACTTGATGATCGCCAATGTCATTCGGCGAATCACTAAATTTCCAAGATACCATCTTAATTTACAGAATACTGGAGCTAAAATAGGGGTGATTTCGGCAAATAGCAACTCTATTCGGCGAAGGATAACCCGATCGCCAAAAGTGTTGAAGAAGATTCAAGCAAGTGTTGATGGGCAAGAAAGAAGGAAAGAGGGCAAATTGCGGAGTTACTCGGCGATCCCAACCTAGACCGCCTAAAGTTACAGTGGCCAGACCAAGAAGAAGTGGAAAATGAAGGTGAGATGAAGAACAATCGGCGCGTTGCTGATCTGTCGACGATGCCAGACTTACTTTGCTGAGTGGTTTTAAAGTAGTGACACTTTCAGACTTGTTTAAATTCGTTTTGTCTAGAGAGAGAAATTCATTGAGAACGTGAGGAAGGAATCACTTAGAGAGAATACACTACCAAAGGGTTTAGTTAGTTTTTTTTCTAGCAAGATTTTGAGAGAGATTTTGTAAAAGAGGGGATTTTCAATTGATTTTCATCTATAATTCTCATTTTGTACCCAACCATGGGAGTGATAATTGATTTTGATTTTCTTATTTCTGAGATGAGTGGCTAAAACCCTTCACTTAGGGTTTTGATCATGAAGCCAATTGTTGAAACTCACTTAGTGGGTGCTCCTTAATTGCAAATAATGGTGTTAATTTGAAGTGGGTCTAAGTTTTTACTATGTTTCAAGGTCGAATTGCATGATTTTGTCCAACAATATCAGTGTTGTGCACTTGCTTGAGAGAGAGGTGTAGAACCAAAGTGGCAATCTTAGCGTCCTTAGTAGTGGGTTTCCTTGGTTTTAGCTCAAGAGAGTGAAAACAAGTGATCCAACCTTTGTATCCAACTTGAGAGAGTTGATTTGATGAGGGTAAAGAGCTGGGCCTCTTTCGATTGGTGTTGAAGTTCGAGAGAATTCAACATAGAAAAGGTAATTGTTCAAGAGAAAGTTACTTTATATATGGTTCGACCTACCCACAACAAATTATCCCATTTTGAGAAGTAACGTTTATCCACTTCGTTGAGATTCAATAATTGGCTGATCAATTCCCAAGCTTTACGATAATATTTGATTGCTTGTGTTAAAGTGTAAATTTGGATTGTTAGTTAAAACCCGAAATTTGAACATTAATTGTGCAAGAATTGTTTGATTGAAAAGGTTGTCATTGTACTCTTATTATTGATTTTGAAGGAAGTACTACTCCTTGTGGGATCGACCCCAACTCACGTAGTTGGGTTATTATACTGAGAAACGATCATTGGCATTTAGTATTGGATGAAATGCCTTGATACATTAATCACTCATCATCTAGTGTAACACTAGGTCTAGCTGTAGATGAAGGTGACACATCAAGATGCAGAAAATGCTGAGTCAATGGAGGCATACCGGCCATAGCATCTATTTGCTCGCTACTAGAATCTCTAATCCTCATGGCAGATAACTGAGGAGATGTACTTGTGGGAGATGGAGTACTTATCGATAAGGGCCGTGCTCGACGAATAACTTGTAAAGGTAGGTCCTCGTAGCATCGTGGAGGCAATGCCCTTGAAGTGGAGGAAGCACTGACTGTCGACGGTAATTAGGATAATATTGCCGAGGATCTGCCGTACGAAATGGAACAACAAATAAATGAGTATCATGGCTGATGTGCTCTGGCGTAGAAAAAATAGATCCTGGAATATCCTTAGGCTCTATAGGTCTCCTAGACTTCTTCTTTTTAGCCTGTTTAGTTTGGCTAACTCCAATATGCTCGCGATGTCTATCACCGTCACCGCCTGATGACATATGTATGCAAATTTACGTGTATAATATATATAAAAATCATAAATTAAATAAAATTAGCAAAATACACTAACTTACATATATATACTAGCTAGCTTTCATTCTACACTATTCCTCCTCGCTTATTTTGATTTCATCATTCTCCTATTCTTTCTCCTCAGTTATTCATTTTCATTATCGTCCCATTCTTCGTCATCAAATGATTCATTTTCCTCATTCTCGGATATTTCTTCCTCAACATTCAGTATCTCATCATCAGATACTTCTTCTAATATGTGTTGAGGATGTTGTAGTGTGGTTTCCAATTCAACATTAACTTGTTGTTGAACAATTGCAACATTATTTTGATACGCCACATCTAAGACATTGTCAATTTCAATTCTTCCCACAAGCTTACTTTTTATAATGGCCCACCAATCAGCATTGTCTCTACGCAATGGATATGGAGCGTAATACACTTGTTTAGCATTTTGTGCAATGATAAAAGGATCATAACTTCTATATTTCCTGGTGTGCTTAACTTCAATTATATTATGTTGATGGTCCACCTTTGTGCCTCTATGTGATGGGTCAAACCACTCACACTGAAACAATACAATCTTCTTCTTAGGCCAACCTGAATACCTCACTTCAATAATCTCATGAATGACACCATAATATTCAATAGTTTGTCCAATACCATCTACATCACCTTGTATGTAGACACCGCTATAATTTGTTTTCTTGTTCCTAGAAACTTCTTCAGTTTGAAACTTAAAACTATTGACACAATACTTATTCATTGTCAGAACTTGAGATTCAGGTCCAAGTGCTACTTGTTTCACTAATTGCAAATGTTGGACACTAGAGTATTCATCGTAAACCTACGTGATTGTTATTTCAAGTAATATAATTTAGTATAACATGAATATATTATTAAATACTTAGTGATTGCACACTTACATAATTCCCCAGCCATTTGGAAAATTCTGTATAGATGGCTTCATTACTCCATGTGTTTACGAACAAGCTGATCATTTTACATTCAAGTATTTCGTTAGTTAATGAGCACTTACTAGTATGTAATTTGATAACATATTTTTAACACTTAGTTGACATATGGTTGAATCTCTGGACAATTAAGCAAAATATGTGTCACAACTGATTGTATTTCCATATAAGTGAATCCTCGCTTTCCACGCTTTTTAGATCCTCAACCATTCTGATTAATAATTGATATTGGTGGAAATAAAGGATCAATATCGCCTTCATCATTGCGATTGGGCCTGTTTCTCCTACATGACACATCATCACCAAAGTAATAAGAATAAAAATCATCAGTTTCTCTCCCAATATGACCTTGAACAACTGATCCTTCGATCCTTCCCCTTTGCTTAATCGTTTGCTTAGAACTGCCAATTTTTCTGCATGTATATATGTATATATATGTTAATAAAAAACTTGGTGAATATATATATAACTTAGTGAATATTTCAAATGGATACATCCATCTTGTTTGAACTGGACCTCTGAGGGGGGCCTCTTGTACAAGGTGAATTGAAAGATGCTCCATCACATCAAAGAAACCACATGGAAATATCTTCTCCAACTTAGTAGTAGTAACAAGAATATTTTCCTCCATCCTGTCTAAACTACTGTCCAACAACTTTCTAAACACAAATCTTTAAAAAAAAGACTTATCTCTGTGACTGATTTCCATATCTTTTTCGGTAGATGGCTAAAAGCAATAGGAATTAAACTTTCCATGAACACATGACAATCATGACTTTTTAGACCTATCAATTTTCCTTCATTCATATGTGCCTGCTTTCCTAAATTCGAAGCATAGCCCTCCGACATCCTCAAATTTTTAACCCACTCAATAATTTCACGTTTCTCGTCCAATGTGAATGAAAAGCTGGCTTTGGGCTTAACTATTTTACCATTCTGTAATTCCTGCAGCCATAACTCTTTTCTCCAACAATATTCCTTTATGTCCATTCTAGCTTTTAGATTATCTTTTGTCTTACCCTTAACGTCCATCATTGTGTTAAACAAATTGTCAAAATAATATTTTTCAATGTGCATCACATCAAGATTATGTCGTAGCCGATTGTCCTTCCAATACGGAAACTCCCAAAATATGCTTTGTTTGGTCCAATTATGTTCAACACCATATCCAGGAAGTCTAGAAGGTGAAGCTTCTGTAACTTTAGGTAATTGAGAAACTCTTTCCCAAATTTGATGCCCTGTGAGTAATGGAGGTGGGGGGTCACTTTCAACCTTATTTTTCCTAAATACATTTTTCATCTTTCTAAACCCATGGTCCATTGTCAAGAATTGGCGATGACATTCAAACCATGTATTTTTTCTGCCATGCTTTAAATTGAATGCCTTACTATTTTCCATGCAATACAGACATGCTAGGTTTCCAGTTGTCATCCAACCAGACAACATCCTGTATGTAGGAAAATGATTGATAGTCCACATTAAAGAAGAACGCATAACAAAATTCTGCTTAGTTGATATATCATAAGTCAAAACGCCTTCAAACCACAATTGTTTGAGCTCATCTCTCAATGGTTGTAGATAGACATCAATCAAAATTTTTGGATTACGGGGACCTGAAATAACACAACTTAGAAAGATGTAGGGACTGGTCATGCACATTTCAGGAGGAAGATTATACGGAGTAAGAAATACCGGCCAACATGAATAAGCGAAGCAAAGATTAGAGAATCTTTGTGAAGCCATCTGAACACAACCCCAATCTAACATTTCTTGGTTCACTAGCAAAATCAGGATATACATTATCAAAATGCTTCCATGCTTCACCATCAAATGGATGAGACAAGATACCCGACGACTTTCTATATTCACGATGCCATCTCATATGTGGGGCAGACCTCATTGATGCATACAACCTCTTTAACCTAGGAATGAGAGGTAGATAATGCATCGCCTTAACTGGGATCATCTTTCCAGCCGAAGCCCTCTTATAACGTGCATGTCCACAAAACTTACAATTTTCTAATTCACTATCAGCCTTAGTCTTGTAAAACAACATGCAACCATTAACACAACAATGAATTCTATCATACGTCAATCCTAACTTGGAAACCAAGCGCTTTGTTTGATAGAAGTTCTTAGGTATGTTAAACTCCGGATTAACTAGTTCACCCAGAAGATCAACCATTGAGTCCATAGCCGCATTAGGAACATTCCAATCTGATTTAATATTCATTAATATAACCGCAACTGACAAGACAGAATGAGGACTCCCTTCACATAGTGGACGACTAGAATCTTCTAATTGATCATAGAAGCGTCTTGCTTCTTCATTAGGAGCTTCATCAAAATATTGTTCGGGTTCCATCCCACCTTGAACCCCGAAAGCATGATTGATCATTTCATGAACCCTATCATGTTCAACCCTATCCTGTTCAACCCTAATTTGACCATGTGGTGCAAGCATATTATATTCATCCACAACCATCGAATTATAAAACATACCATCCAATCCATCTCTTCCTCCATGATCAATCCATACAAAATATCTAGGGTTAAATCCATTACGGTACAAATGAACCATAACTGTATCTAGTTTAAAATATTTAAAGCACTTACATGCACTACAAGGACACCTAACCAATCCATTATTCTTGAAAATGTTAAGTGTCATTGTATGTTCAATAAAATCTCTAACACCGTCAATAAACTAAAGTTTCAACCAACACCAGTTTCATAATGCATATTATAGATCCACAAACGATGATCCATCTACAAAAAAAATAGATATTCAATTATATTATAAATTAAATTTAATAATAATTTTACTACATTAATTCATTGTTATTATATATTTATAATAAGTTCAATTTCTAAATTCAAGTTCATATTATAAAAGTTATTACTTAGATATAAAGTGCAAATCCAATAATTAGTTATATATTCAAATTCTAATTAAGTTCAATTAGTTCAAGATCTACAAAGTTAAAGCTTAATTAATTAATGAATACTAATTAATTAAGTTCAAGTTCTAGTTAAGTTCAAAATTAAGTTTATATTAATTCCTAATTAAGTTTTCAAGTTATTATAAATTAATTAAGTTTAATAAAGTTCTAATTAATTGATATGAAGTTCAAATTAATTAAGGTCAATAAGATTTTTAAGTACTACAAAATTATAATTAAGTTCAAATAAAATTCAAGTTCTAATAAGAATAAAAATTAAGTTCTAATAAATTAAAGTCAACAACATTTCAAGTTCATATTCCTAATTAAGTTCAATTTATAGTAAATTCAAGTTATAATTAATTATAAGTTCTAATTAAGTTGTAATTCAAATCCCTAAAATTTCAAATTCAAACTAGCTAGCTAGTGTCCCAAATTCAAACTATTAATTAGTCCTAAAATATCAAATATAATTCAAACTATTAGTCCTAAATTCCAAATTCAAACTAGTCTTAAAATCACAAATTGAAAGTACTCCTAGAATTCAAAAATCAAACTAGTGCTAAAATCTCAAATTCAAACTATTTGTAGTTCTAAAATCTCAATAATAATTCAAACTAGTCCTAAATTTCAAATTCAAACTAGTCTTAAAATCACAAATTCAAACTAGTCTTAAAATCCCAAAATCTAACTAGTGCTAAAATCCTAAATTCAAACTAGTTAGCTATTCCTAATCCCAAATTCAAACGATTAGTCCTAAAATCTCAATAATAATTCAAACTCTAGTTAGTCCTAAAATCCAAAAATCAAACTAACTCAAATAGTACCCAAATTCAAACAACTCCTTAAATATCCTAATGCAAACTAATCTTACAATTCCAAAAGCAAACTAATTAACTCAAGAAATACCGAAATTCAAACAAATCCTAAGATACCCTAATTCAAACTAACCCTAACATTAAAATTTTCAATTCACAATCAAGAAACACAAACTAACAATCAAATAATCCCTCATTAAAACTAACAATCAATAAACACAAAAAGCAATAAACTAATTACAATTAATAACTAACAAAATCAAATAAATAAAAAATAATTGATTTTTTTTAAATTATAAATAAAACCCTAACCTTAAAGTAGATCAAGGAGAGAATGAAGAGAGAAGGAAAGGAGGCGGCGGCGGTAGCGACAACTCCTCACGACTCCGATCGGCTACAACAACTGACGGAGGGCGGCGGCGGCGGAGTGGGAGAGAAGGAGAGGAGAGGATTTGAGAAATGAGAAATGGGGGAGAATGGGGGAAAATCACGTCTGTATGTATCATATATTTATTGAAAAGCGACGGACAACGTCTCTAAGTCCGTCGCTTTTCATTAAATAGTTGACCAAACAATTTGACCAAAAAGTGACAGACATAGAGACGCTGTCCGTCGCTTATTTAAAATATTTGACCAAGAAGCGACGTACATAAAGATGTTGTTCGTTGCTTTCATAAAAAAATAATTAGTAAAATAAAAAAATTCAAAAGCGACGGATGGCGTGACTATTGTTAAATTTATATATAATTATTTTTAATTAAAAGCGAAGGACATCGTCTATATTTATATTAAATAAATAATTATTAATTTTATATATATTTGGCGCAAAAATCCACAGAAAAAAGTGACGGACTAAGAGATGTTGTCCGTCACTTTTGGTAAAATAATTTTAAAAATAATTATTTTTATTAAAAAGCGATGGACAGTGTGGCAAATGGAGTCGCTTTTTGGAGCGACGTCGTCCGTCGCTTTTCTGTCCGTCGTTTTTTAGTAGTGTGTCATTATGCAAATTATCTTGACACTTAATATATTTTCCCACTCACTATATTCTTTTATATTATCTTTTCTTTAATATAATGTAGATATATCTAAATATTTTTTACTGTTGAAATAACTCTCTTATTTCATAAAATTGATTGTGTGGCATTTGCTAAACGTAAGCATCATTTATTTATTTAGTTCTATTCCCCCCATGAGTTTTATAAATGGATTTGTTTTTTGTTTTTGTTGTATTTGAGTTAAGGGTCTTTCGAAAATAATTTCTCTACCTTTACGAGTTAGGCAATTATCTGCGTATATTTTATCCTCCCAAAACCTCATTTATAAAATTTCACTTAGGTATGTTGATTGATGAGCCATATGAAATGACACAATTAATTACTTCTAAGAAGTATTGAGTTACAAATTACTATATATCCATAGACGAAAAAAAATAATTTTTTGGACCATAATTAAGCCTTTTTGTTATATCTATATGTAATGTAAGACAACATAATACGTAAGAGAATGAAAAATAAAAGTTAGTTGAATTGAGATGCTCGCATGTAAACAACAATTGTTATACAATATTGGAAATATAATGATATCTCTTATCTAACATATGTGTAATATTACAATCATTCGCTTCTAACATATAGATTTCACTAATTAAGTGCACACATACAACAATTTAGGCTAAGTGAAATATAGTATTTACAGTTTGAATTAACTAAAAAATAATGTATAAATTATTTATTTGCTATTATTGAATTTTCATAAGAAGATCAAACTCCCTATCTCTAAAAGTTCTTCTTTAGGTTTGGATATTCTTCATTTTTGTTCTAAAATTTATTGTTCACTCATGAAATAAGAAAATGAACTTTGGTTTGAGATTTAGAACTTGCAGTATCAGAATGGCTTCCAAATAATGCAAAAAGCAATTTCTCACTTGGGAGCAAAGGATGGCCTTGTTTGTTTACTCAAAAGATGAAGATGGTCCAATAACCAACAAGTATCAACATTTGAAATACATTTGGACATTGCATATATATATATATATATATATATATATATATATATATATATATATATATATATATATATATATATATATAATTAAGATTGACACTAACAAATCTAATACTCCATAAGCAATATAATAGATAAATATAATGAAAGTATAAGAAATAGATATTAAAATAAGAATACCAATAATTCTTTTGCCTCGTAAGATTCTTGACCTCTCATTATGAGTACGTGTAAAGATTTGAGTTTGTGGTAATGCTAGCCTTCTTTAGATGTAGACACAAAAGAGTAATTAAGCTTTGAGTAGATTCAACATGCGCTCTGAAGTAGGGTTGCGTATCTGTAACACCCCGCAACTAGAGAGAACTAGAAAGATGTTTAAAATCGGAAATAGTCATTTTTGGAAAGAATATAAAAATCTGGAAAATTTGTTAAATGTGTTAAAGTTGAGTTTTTGATTAACTTCAAATGACCATAAATTTTAACTCAGGATGAGTTAGGTGTGTTTCCAGATATCTTAGAAAATATCTTGGAGTAATTTTTCCAACTCCATCAAGTTTGAGCGATTCCAAGTTCTTATGAGTGAGTTATGCCCATTGGAAGTTGGGCTGTTTAGGTAAGGAATTGTCCAACCCGGATTTTTAAAGGGTGTTTTGGTCTTTTCCATACCTTGTTATTTTAATTCGTTTTAGTGGGTTAATTAAGGGTCAAAACTGAATTGGTTCAGTTTGTGCAAATTGGAGAAAGAGTTAGGGTTTTGAGAGAGGAGAAAAGAAGAGGAGAAAAAAGGAGAAGGAGCAAGAATCGTCAAGATCTTCAAGAATCGCTTGTGGATTTCGTCAAAGGGTGATCCCTACGAGGTATGTGAGATCACATAGTGTTGGGTTAGTTCACTCACACGCTAATCATGATACGATTTTAGCAAAGTTATTAGATTTGAAAGTAAATCCTTGAGTTCTTGATGAAATTCGTTGAATTCTTGTGGGTTGTGTTGATTGGAGTTTTCTTGAGATTGATTCATGTTATTAGTTGTGTTTTTCAAGTAGAATCTGATGTATATTGAAGGTATTGATGATTCTAAGTGTTTGGGGAAAGAACCAATTGAGTTTAGAGGGTTTAAAGTTGAAAAACGAAGAAGGAACAAGTCGGGTAGAAGCTGGGTACCAGGTCCGCATTACAGACCTGTTCCTTAGAAGTGTAATTTTTCCTTTTGCATCGTGGCGAGGACACAAACCTCTCTGCCTCAAAAAGTATTTTCGCAACCAAAATTGAAATACATCTCTGCGTCGTGGACCAGTTTTCAGACAATGAATTCTTGTTATTTTCTCATGTTTAGCTATCTAAAAATACTCCTAAACAACATGAGATCATTCATATCACAAATCTCAATCATTGAATCCATAATTCAATTCAAGGATCAGTTAAGAGTCAAGTCAAGATCAGTTAAGAGTCAAGTCAAGAGCAGTTAAGAGTCAAGCCAAGAGAGGTTCATAGAGTCTTCCAAAAGTCTTTTACAAACGATTTAACTTTGTTTTAAAACTTGAGTTTTGAGTTCAGTAAAGAGTAAAGTTGAAGTTTATTTCTTCAAAAGTATATGGGGACTATGTATTCCCAAAGAGTTTTAAATGTTTTCACATTTAAATAAGAACGGAAACTGAGATTTCCAAAGAACCTTTGAGCTAGTTTTAGAAAAGAGTAAATGCTTTCACAATTAAGCAAGAAGGGAACTGAGATTTCCAAGATAGTCTTTGAGCTAAGTTTTTGAGCAATTATCTCAAATCACAGAAAGAAGTTATGTTTTTAAAACATAAAGAGCTAGTATATTTTGGGAGTAGTATTGAGAATCGATATAGGGAGAGTTCAGACAATTCACAGCCCCCATAAACCATGTAGCCACCATGGAAAGAAAAGGGTCATACTTTTTAGATGATTCTTTTAGTGATTTTTAGCATAGACTAGTGGATCCACTTATTAGTTCAGGTTCTATACCCTCGACAAGGTATAGGAAGGCCTTAACAGTGTGAGGCAAAACGTTGTATCATCACGATAGCTCTTAAGTGATGGTTGTCGATTAGAGAAACTCCGACAACAGTATTATGTATTTTTATATACATTAGAAATATTTGTATTTTCATATACAAACAGAGTTCATATTTTATCTTTGCATACATACAGAGTTATTATTGTATTTCTAAATACATAGAGATGAAAACCATGTTTTAAAGCTTTTCTTTATACTGCATATATACACTGCTTTATATTGAAATCAGTTCAGTTTAGTTCAGTTGAGCCAAGTAAGTTCTTCAGTTCCTTTCAAGCTTATGTCTTGTTTTAGATTTCCCCTCGCATACTCGTACAATCAATGTACTGATGCCAGTTGACTTGCATCTAATTATGATGCAGACGCAGGTAACCAGGATCAGCATCCAGCGTCTCGCTGATCCAGTTGAGTGATGTTTGCGTAATCAAGACACAACTTCCAATTCAAGTGTCTACGATCGTACAATAGTAATAGAACCCAACCGAATGGGTTGGGGTCGAGTCCCAAGGGAGCGGTTCTTGAAAATTAATGGTTAAGCGCAAAAAATACTAAAGTTAACCATAGAGAAAAACATTATTGAGTATATACATACTAAATCTAAAAGGGATGACGCAAGCGTCAATTATCAATGGGGGTTTGTAGTCAAGAAAAAACTAAAAAAATAGTAAAAAATATAAGAAAACTAGATAGAGAGATAGGATTCTTGAGATGTGATAGGAATACGGGATAGACTAGACTATCGGGTACATGCTTTTGATAGTAAATTATTGAACAGTTGTGACTAGGATAGACTATAGTGGGAGTAAATTCTCTCTCAAGCAACTTACCCCGATTCAACTCGGTTTCTCTCGAACATTGAGTTGCCGCTTTAAGCACAACTTCCGCCTTAGCCCATTCACTCTCTTGAGCTGAATGTGTGGGAAAAGGACTAGGATTCACTCTCTTGAGCAGAACCCATGTTGACCAAATACCACCGGCTATCAATTTAGTAGCCTTAGTTTTACGACCTCTTTCTCGAGCAAGCCAAAAACACTAAAATGAAATCATATTTGCTACTACAATTCCATTAAGTTCATACATCACTACTAAACGAAATCACATTTAAACAACAAATAAACCATAAATAAGCAAGACCCAACATATAATCTAACCCATATTCACAAAATCACACCCCAAGAATTGGGGTTTTAGCTAGACATGAAAAAGAGATAAAAATCGCTACCAAAAGGTGTTACCATCAAATGGGTATGATAAATAAAGTGTTTAAACACGTCAAGGATGAAGATTTTAAGCTACAAATTTAAATGGGTATTTATAGCTGTCAAAAAGTGTGATCCACTCGGCGCAATTAGTCGGGATCGCCGAACTACTCGGCGATCCGCCCTTTGGTCTGGTACCTCGCCTTTTATCTTTTGCTGTTAGTATCTTCGCATTCTGAATCATTGGGCGATATAGTGATGCTTCACGAAACTGTTCGGCGATTCGCTGACTGCTCCCTTTCCACGCAGACTTGACCTTTTTCTTCAGGGCTAAGCACACTGGAACATTAGGTGAGGTTGTAGGCCTTTCGGCGATAGGCCTAATGGATTAGGCGATCGTCAGGCCGTCTCTTCTTCCTTCTTTCAGCCACTTTGTTCCTTTTTGCTCGATAGCGTCCATGCTTTGTCTTTCAACTCAAATACCTAAAACTTAAGGATTTTCATCAGATATAGAGACAAAATATTCATTTGAGGACACTAATTCTATCAAAATATAGCCCTAAATGAGTCCAAATAGTGGACTCATCATTGCGCATTTAGAGTCAGTTGGTGAGCCTCCTTGCTTTCCGGAGGACCCCTTTGTTATCATTTGATTTTAGTATTTCATTTGTTAGGATGATCAGGGTCTTGTCCCGACATCCATCTCAGTTGTTTTAGAGGCTTCATTGACAGTTAGATGTTAGTTCTTTAGTCTTTTCATTGCCAGTATCCTATGTTGAGACTTGAGTTTGCCTTAATGGCCAGCTGAATGTTCCTTTATAACATTCCAGATTATTACATAGATTTATCTTTGTTGAGTTAAATCTTTCGCTAAGTAAGTAAGCTAGGCCAAGGGTTCGCTTGGGGCCAGTAATGGTTCTCGAGTGCCGGCCACGTCTAGGGTGTAGGCTCGGGGTGTGACAGTATCGGTCGGTTCGGTTTGGTTTTGAAGCTTATCGATTTGGCTTATTAGTTATCAGTTTGTAGAGATACTAAACTGTTATAGAACCATTAAAATATTGTCTTATCGGTTTTTGATCGTATCGATTTAACCATTAAGATTTGACAAAAAAAAGGTGACAAACCAAATAAACCATGCACATAAGTTCAAAAGTTACATCTTGCTCAATAGAAAACACTTTTATATTGTAGAATAACCAAGTGTTTGAGGCAATCAAAAATAAAAGTAGGAAACCAAACAGTGCTACACAAGAATCAATCATGAATGCACACAACAAAACTCACTTTACTCATGCAAAGATCAATTGTGCACTCAAAGATTCAAGGTGTGACTCACAATTATCAAAGAATCTGATGCTCACAATACTTTCTTAAAATGCAAGTTCAAGCTGAACAAAAGTTTTCAAATGCCCTCACACAAGGAAAGATCCATATTCACACAATGCTTCACAATTTAAAGCTTTGGAATCAAATACAATGCTCACACTCAAAAATATGAACACAATGCATAATTTTACCCATAGGTTTGCTTGTATTTTCCAATCGACATTTTTTTCAGCTCACTCAAGATCAAAAAGGTCTTTTCAAGGCTTGTAATGGGGCTGAGTGCAAAGGTATGGTCATTTAGGCTTAGTGACTTTCATCCTCATGAAATGTGGTGCTCACAAAACCTCTTTTCCTCTTCCTTCATCATTTTCTTTAGTGCTCATAAGTCATCCTATTATTCATTTCCCATGGATTGTTTAGAAATCCCATTTATTTTGTACTTTTCAACTTTATTCCACAACTTTTCATTTTCATTCTCTTTCTTTTTCTCTTTTTTTTTTTATATATGGAGAGGTTCCATTTTTCTCAACACCATGGGTTAAAGGAGACTTTCCTTGCACTTCTTGACTTTCCCTTTTCTTTTCACCGCACCCCCAACTTAGGCTTTTGGCCTAAGTTGGCTATTCAATCAACCACGATTCACGAGGATTAAGAGTAATGGGTCAAGAAAGGTCATGTTGTCATCAAGTTTCTTCCAAAGAAAGGTAAGGTTCATCGGGTGTTCAGGAGAGGTTCACACACTCACAAGGTAGGCCACAAAAGAGGTATGTGTCAAATAGGCACACACTCTTCAAAGTTGCCTAAGATCATATCAAAAGATAGACTTACTTAGTTGACTGGACCAACGGGGCAAATTCTAGGTGTTGTCATACATGGTTCATAGTATGCTCATCATACAAGGCATCGACACTAAAGTCAAACAAGACTTCACACTTTCGCTAGTGTGCAATGATCATCACAAGAGACTTGATTTAATAATTGGCTAGCACAATGAGATGCAAAGAGTTCACATATTGTCTTTGCAACTTCACTTGGCCTCATCGTAGCCGCACATTCATGTTTGTTCGATTAAGAGCACTATTCAAGTCATCGGTATTGATTGGAATCGATACTCAAATATTGGTACAAGAATGGTATGTAGATCTTTTGAGTGTAACATCAATGACCATATATTTAGTGTAATTCTACAAATGGGATTTAGGGAGCATATGCTATACAAATTTTTATCCCTAGCTCTTTCAAGTAGAGAGTCTGTTTCTAACAGATCCTCGACTTATAAGAAAAATTATCAAAACATAATTGCAAGAATAACATGATAACCAAATAGCAATAATATTGCAAATGAAAAATTAAAGACAACAGCAAAACAAGACCAATGAAGAAAAAAAATAACAATAATAAAATGAAGTTAAAAACACTACTCATATAATAAATAATAACACTACTTATCAAGTGAAAACTAGCAGATGAGATAAGCCCCCTACTCTTTCCCTTAAAGTTGTTAGACTACTTGACCATCTACTAACCCTTCTCCTTAATTTTTTATCTTCACACCTTTCTTTATAAAGTCATAGCCAATGACAATAGAATCATACATATATAAGTTGTAACAAACCAATATTCTATCAAACATGTGTTTATTGTTGGGAGACAACTTACACCACTGGAAATGAAGAATATTATTGTACAATCTAAGAGTGCGAATGTAACAACCTGTTCTTGTTGTTATAGTAAAGCCATCAAGGAAAAATTTTGGGCCAGAAAATTTTTTCGTAGTAACTTGAGAATTTCTAGCCTAGTCCAGATTTGAATGAAATCGGAGTCAGTAAGGTCTAGGGAAATCTAGTAAAAAAATGTGAGATCTAATGATAAATTTGATTGCATGAGGGGATAGCTAAGACGTAAAGAAACTTGTACGACTTAATGAAATTGAATTTGAGTGAGTAGAACTCTCGACACTGATCTTAGTATGAACGGGTAGTTTCTTAGTGTCATGGGTTGAAGTTGTGTTGTGAAATGGGGGTTTGAAACTCTTAATTTAGCTCTTTGTTCCCGTGCAAGTACCTAGGTAGGGATTATTCCTGCCAGGGTGGGATTACTCCCGATAGGGCGGGGTTGCTATTGCTAGAAGTGGGTCGCCATAGCGGGCCAGTCGCGACTTATGTCAGAAATAAACCCCAATAATGTCATTATTCTGCAAACTTCATTTTTGAGAGCTATGAAAGAACCCTAGGTGAGTTCTCGATAGTTTTCCATGAATTTTGGTGCTAAAGGTAAGGTTTTGACTCCCCTAATCCATTTTTCAATATGTAGAACATAGAATCTTGATCATATATAACATAGAATCTTGATCATATATTGTTGGGGGGAGGGTTTTGAACTATTTTGGATAGTGGAAAAAGCCCTAGATGCACCTTAGGATCATAATTTGGCTCTTGGGTTATTGAGTTTGTCATAATTCGGGTAAATTAGACCTTAAATATTGATCCCCACATTGATTTATTTGTTGAAGACATAGAGCAAGCAAAACGAATCCAGAAAGGGGAGAATCAAGTTTCTTAGGAGGGTTCAAGCTTTGTTCAAGGTAGGTTATGATTTCGATTTCATGTTGGTGTAATGTATGTTAGTAATTACTTCATTCTAATGCATGTATGTATGCGAATGTTGCATTATTGATCACAACAATCGTAAATGAGTATGAAAGAATGATTGTATGCCATGAATCAACACTTGATTGTATGATTATATGAATGTACATTGTGATTTTAATTCTGGCTTACTGAATTGATCGGGTGTTACGTTCCAACATACTAACTTGGATCAGGTACCATGTATCGGTACACTAATAATTTGGTTGTGGGTTCCATGAGAGGATCATTGACTTGTTATATTGATGTATTATTGATAATGAGGAATTGTTGTTGATTCTGCAATGATGTATGATATTGTATATGTTCGGTATATGCCTGTGTTATTATGTTGTGGTTACTTGGATATGTTTCACTTATTGGGATAGATGCGTGATCCTACTAGTACACTTTGGTTGGGTATTGATACTGCACTTAGTCTTTCTTTGTTGAGTACAGGGCATCTTCAGGCGGCTACTGACAGACCTCGTTTAGAAGACCAGTGATCGATTCAAATTCAAGGGTTAGCCAGTTCTTTTAGGTTGCCGTGACTTCTCTAGGTTTTAGTCCCCTTTTTTCGAACTCAGACTTTCTAGTTAGCTATTCTTATGTTTAATTGGGTTGTACCCATTTCCTTTAGACTTATGTTCCTTGTTAGAATTTTGGTACATTGACTCTCAGGTTCTAGGGGTGTTTTCCGCAATGTTTTAGTTTGATGGTTACACTTTTGCAGTTTATATGAACTTTATTTAACTCTTGCATTTAAACCTACTTCCGTATCTGTCATGGCCTGAGCCTACATCCTGTGTAGGATTGGTACTTGAGAACCATTGTTGGCCCCAAGCAAACCCTTGGCCTGGCTTACATACTCAGCGGAAGACATAAACATATGAAACACTCTCAAAAAGGAAACTCATGCAATGTCTTAAAGAAACATTAAACTTAGCCAAAATGGAAACTTAAGACTTAAACGTATACAACAGAAATGAATAAGACTAAAGAACTATAACTATTTGTCTATAAAGCCTTTAAAACAAAGAGGGATGTCGGGATAAGACCCCCGATAAACCTAACAACTGATATAATAGAAACCAAGTAAGAGGAGTCCTCTGAAATATAAGGAGGCTCACCAATTGACTCTGAGTGCTCAATCGAATCAACGGGGCGCTGGACGATGATCCTGGTTACCTGTGTTTGCATCATAAGACGATGCAGGCCAAATGGCATTAGTACATTAAGTGTACAAGTATACAAGGGGAATACTAAACATAACATAAGCTTGAAAGGAATCTGAAAGTAACAATTACCTTGAGTTTACTCAACTCATAAATAACTTAACTCAATATAAAGCAATAAAACAAATGCAATATATGGAAAGCTTGTATAATAGTAGAAATAAACTTAGTTCGTTAAAGAAAATGCAATAGCAAACTCAACTTTACTCATATAATAAAGTAATATAGTTTCTGTGGGAGTTTCTCTAACCGACAACCACCACTAGAGCCTAAGTGGTGGTACAGCGTCTTGCCCATGCTACCCGAACTGTCCTACACTTTGTCGTCATATAGAATGCCCTAACTAAGTGGATCCACTTTACTCATATAATAAAGTAATATAGTTTCTATGGGAGTTTCTCTAATCGATAACCACCACTACGAGCCTAAGTGGTAATACGGTGTCTTGCCCACGCTGCCCGAACTGTCCTATACTTTGTCGTCATATAGAAAGCCCTAACTAAGTGGATCCACTAGTCTATGGTTAAAAGCACTTATGAGTCAACTAAAGAGTATGATCATTTACTAACCATGATGGCTACATAGTTTATGGAGACTTGAGTTATTATGAACTCGCGTCCCCTTATCAGTGCTCAATACTACTCCCAAAATGTACTTAGCTCATATGTTTTTAAAATAAAACTTCTTTCTTTGATTTGAGATAATTACTCAAAACTTAGCTTAAAAGCTCTCTCAGAATCGATATTTCCTTTTTTGGTCAAATGTGAAAACATTTCTAACTTTTGGGAATACTTAGTTACCGTGTAATCTTTGAAGAAATGAACTTTACTCTTAACTCTTTAGTCAACTCAAAACTTAATTCCTAAGACAAAGTTAAAACGTTTGCAAAAGACTTTTGAAAAATTTTATGAACTTCTCTTGACTTGCTTCTTAACTTCTAGACTGGACTCTTAACTTTCATTGAATTGAATTATGGATTCAAGGTTCATGATCTCATGTTTATTGATGATTTGATGATGTTTAGACGTACCTTAGAGTGTTGGAATCAATTACAAAATATAGGTACGTTGCTAAGGAACTAGTATGGAAAGATGGGGAAGAAAGAGGAAGAACTGGCGTCCTTGGCGCTCTGAGAGGCGCGGGGTGCCAGAGGGTAAAATTAAGAGGCTGACTTAGGGCACTCTGGCTGGCGCGGCACCCCAGAGGTTAACATTCAGAGGCCCCTTCTTGGGGCTTTGAGAGGGGCGGCACCCCATGCCCCCCTCCCCAGGTGCATCCGACTTTTCTCCTTCGTTTTAAAACTCTAAACCCTCTAATTTCACTTGGTTCTTTCCCCAAAAACTTAGAAACAACTAATTCATCAATATATGCAAGATTTAACTCGAATTCACACCTAAATACATGAATCAATCTCAAGAAACTTCAACAACAAGAACCCACAAAATTTCAATCGAATTATCATCAAGAACTCATAGTATTTACTTTCAAAACTATATAACTCTGCTGAATTGAATCATAATTGGCGTGTGGGTGACTAACCCAATGCTATGTCATCTCACATACATCGTAGGATTGAATCGTTGGCAAAATCTACAACCCAACTCGAACGTTCTTGATGATTCTTGATTTTTCTTCTCCTTTTTCCTCTTTTCTCTTTTATCCAAGCCTTGGCGTGAACTTCGTCTTTTCTAAACTGACTAAAATCTGATTTGACCACAATTAAATTCCTCAAATCAGATCAAAATAATTAGGTAAGGAAAAGACTAAAATACCCTTCCAAAATCCGGTTTTAGACTTTCCTTATTTGAACAGCCCAACTTCAAATGGTCATATCTCACTCATACAAACTCGAAATCGTGCAAACTTGGCATCGTTGGAAAGATTATTGCAATATATTTCCTATGATATCTGGAAAGACACCTAAGTCATCCTGTGCTAGGAGTTATGATCGTTTGAAGTTGACCAAAAACTCAACTCAACATACCTAACAAATTTCCAGATCTTTATATTCTGTACAAAAATGGCTATTTCAAATTCTTAACTTCTTCCTAGTTATTTCAATTTGTGAGATGTTACAATAGCTCACCCTTTGGAACATTCGTCTTGGAATGAGAATACTCTTACTAGGCTAAGGGTGTAATATCAATCATTCAGTTCAAACACCCAACAACCAAATCTAACACATCAAGTATATAAATTATAGAGTACTAAAAAGAGAATTAGTACCTAGATCTGGAACTTCTCCGGTTTCAAAAAGATGTGGATATATCTTCTTCATATCTTCCTCAGCATCGCAATAGATTCCCCAACAAATTGGTTCCTCCAAAGAACTTTGATAAATGCTACTTCCTTATTCCTCAACTTGCGAACTTGGCAATCTAGAATCTGAACCGGGATCTCTTCATAAGACAGGCTATCCTTGATCCCAATATCTTCAGTTGGTATGATCAATGAAGGATCGCCCATGCACTTCTTCAACATGGAGATGTGAAATACCGGATGAACCGCTGCTAACTCTTGTAGTAGCTCCAACTCATAAGCTACATTTCCAATTCTCTTGGATATTCGATAAGGACAAATATACCGGGGACTAAGCTTACCCTTCTTGCCAAATCTCATAACACCCTTCATGGGTGAAACTTTTAAGTACACCCAATCATCTACTTCAAACTCTAATTCCCTTCTCCTAACATCAGTGTAGGATTTCTGACGACTTTGGGCCGTTTTCAACCTCTCTTGAATGACTTCACCTTCTCCATAGCTTGATGAACTAAATATGGTCCTATCAACCCAGCTTCATCAACTTCTAACCATTCAATAGGAGATCTACATCTTGTCCCATAAAGAGCTTCATAAGGAACCATTTGGATGCTAAAGTGATAGCTATTGTTGTAAGAAAATTCAATAAGAGGTAGGTGATCATCCCAATTAATTGAAATCAATCATGCAAGCCCTCAACATACCTTCTAAGGTCTGAATAGCATGCTCTACTTTCCCATCTGTGTGAGGATGAAAGGCAGTACTTAAGTTCACCTTTGAACTCAAGCCTTTTTGGAATGACTTCCAAAACTGTGTAGTAAATTGCGCACCCCTATATGAAATAATAGAGACCGGAACCCCATGAAGTATTACCACCTCTTGAAATACAACTTAGCATTATCTTAAGAAGAATGGGTAGTCTTTACCAGTAAAAAGTGGGCGGATTTTGTCATTCTATCGACAATCACCCAAATAGAATCACGTTGCCTACAAGACCTTGGTGAAATTGTAATGAAATCTATATTAATCATCTCCCACTTCCAATACGGAAGTTCTATATTCTGAGCCATTCCACCGGGCCTTTGGTCCTCAACTTTAATTTGTTGGAAATTCAGACACTTAGTAACAAATTTTGCAATGCCCTTCTTCATACCGCTCCACCAATACACTTCTATGAAGTCGTGATACATCTTTGTGGAACCTAGATGAATGGAATATCTAGAACTATGAGCTTCCTCCACGATCCTCTCTTGGAGTTCATCAACTCTTGGTACACACTATCTACCTCGATACTTCAACACACCATCTCCCCCTTATTCAGAAGCCATTGCTTTTTGCTTATGAATATTTGCCTTCAATTCAAGAAAAATTAGGTCTTGAACCTTCTTTAAGCTCCATTCATCACCACTACTGCTCCTTCTGTGGAATCCATTAGTTGGACTCCCAAGTGTGTAAGTGTGTGCACATCCTTTGCTAGTTCTTTCTTATGTTCCTCAAAATGGGCGGCACTACCCATAGAGAACCTGCTCAAGGCATCAGCAGCAACATTAGCCTTACATGGGTGATAAAGAATATTCATGTCATAATCATTGAGTAATTCTAACCACCTCCTTTGCCTGAGATTAAGCTCTTTCTAAGTAAACACATATTGAAGACTCTTATGATTGGAAAATATATCTATGTGAACACCATACATATAATTACGCCATATCTTCAAAGAAAATACTACAACAACCAACTCTAAGTCATTGGTTGGGTAATTCTTTTCGTGAACTTTTTAACTGTCTGGAGGCATAAGTTATAACCTTGTCATTCTACATTAACACACAACCCAAACAAACTCTAGACGCATTACCATAGACTACAAAGCCTTGCGTACCTTCTGGTAAGGTTAACATTGGGCAGTAGTCAACCTCTTTTTCAATTCCTGAAAAAAAATTCTCACAAGCTTCATACCATTGAAACTTCATTGTCTTCTGAGTTAACTTGGTCAAAGGGGATGAAATTGATGAGAACCCCTCTACTAACCATCTATAATAGCTAGCCATATCCAAGAAAATCCTAATATCAATTGAAGATGTGGGTCTAGGACAATTTTGCACTGCCTCATTTTTTTGAGTATCAACTTTAATTCCCTTTCCAGACACAATGTGGCCTAAGAATGCCACAGACTCAAGCCAAAACTCAAACTTAGAGAACTTGGCATACAACTCTCTATCCTTTAGAGTTTGGAGAACTATTCTGAGATGGCAAGCATGAACTTCCTCATTCCTCGAATAAGTTAGTATGTCATCAATGAACACGATAACAAACATGTCTAAATAAGGCTTAAATACTCTACTCATCAGATCCATAAATGTTGCAGGCACACTGGTAAAACAAAAGGACATGACCAGATACTCATAATGCCTATAATGGGGTCCTGAATGTTGTCTTTGGATTATCACATTCCCTTACTCTTAACTGATGGTACCCCGATCTGAGGTCTATCTTAGAGAAATATGTGGCACCTTGAAGTTGATCGAAAACATCATCAATCCTTGAAAGAGGATACTTATTCTTGATGGTAACCTTGTTCAACTAACGGTAATCTATACACATCCTAAGGGAACCATCATTCTTCCTCACAAATAAGACCGGAGCACCCCAAGGTGAGACACTTTGTCGTATAAATCCCTTATCAAGGAGATCTTTCAACTACTCATTCAAATCTTTTAAATTTGTTAGTGCCATTCTATATGGAAGAATAGATATAGGATGAGTATCTCGAAGAATGTCTATCTCTCTCTTAGGAAGGACTCCGGGAAGATCATCTGGAAAGACTTCTAGAAACTCTTTTACCACTGAAACTAGCTGAATAGGAGGTATCTCAACACTAGAGTCACTAACTCGGACTAAGTGATAGAAGCACCCCTTAGAAACTAACTTTCTTGACTTAAGGTAGGAAATAAAACGACCCTTAGGAACTGTTGAACTGTTTCTCCACTCTAAGACTGGCTAATTTAGAAACTGAAACTTGATAACTGGAGTTCTAAAATCAACTGAGGCATAATAGGCATGAAGCCAGTCCATACCAAGAATGACATCAAAATTTACCATGTCTAACTCAATTAAATCAGCTATGGTACTCTTGTGATTGACAGAAACTGGACGATCACAATAGACTCTCTTTGCTAGAATAGGCTTACCAATTGGTGTAGAAAAACTGAAGGGCTCACTAAGTTGCTCAGGAAGAACATCAAAATTCATTGCAGCATACGGAGTTGGAAAGGATAAACTCGCTCTTGGATCTAGCAAACCATAAACATTAAAGTTAAAGACTTGGATCCTACCGATGACAACATCTGGTCAATCCTCTTGCTCTTGGTGACTAGTGATAGCATAAAGACGGTTTCCTCCTCTACCTGCCCCTGAAGTAGCTCCTGTTGATGCAGCTCTATCTGGGGGAGCAACTAAAGTAAATTGTGCTCTATTGCCCGCATTACCATTACCTTGCCTATTCTCAAGACACTCTCTCATAAAATGACCATTCTGACCACATTTGAAACAACCAGTGGAGCCATCACGACACATCCCTGAGTGGTTCCTACCACACATAGCACATGCAGAAGGCATACTACCCCCTTGTGCCATACTACCTTGAAAATACGTAGATTTAGCTCTATAATTTTGACTATTGTACTCACTCTTGTTCTTTGGTGCGGGTGCACTAGCAGATGATGGAGCAGGTCCCTTTTGTTTCTATTGGAAGGAAGACTGGTTCGCATTACTCTTCAACTTCCCAGACTCATTCCCTATCTTAGCTCTCTTATTCTTAAAATCTTATCTATCCCTTAGCTTGTGCTCTCAACTTGTTGCACATAGATCATCAGCTTTGCTATGTCCATATCCCCTATCAACATAATTGCCTTGCCTTTATTACTTGACAGACGAGACAACCCAGAAACAAATAAACTAATTTTTCTCCTCATGTCAACCCAACTCACAATCGGTTATGCGCAAGCACGAGTTGGAAAGAAACTTTATAGAGATGAACTCTATCATACTAAATGAGTAAGAAAGAAGTGACAACATTCTTAAGTGTTGCAGCCTTCTAATTATAGACATGGCGCGCTTCACACCGATAAGTAGGACTCTACAGACACAACTTCATAGACTCCCTAGGACTCTTGAACTCTAGGCTCTGATACCAAGTTTGTTACTCCCCGAGCCTACACCCTGGCCGAGAATGGCACTTGCAAACCATTGCTGGCCCCAATCGAACACTTGGCCTGCCTTACTTACTCAACGGAAGACTTAAACATAAGACTTCTAGACTTGACTGTTAACTTTCCTTGAATTGAACTTCTTTTGGCTTGCTTTTTAACTTCTAGACTTGACTGTTAACTTTCCTTGAATTGAATTATGGATTCAAGGTTCATGATCTCATGTTAATGGATGATTTAATGATGTTTAGACGTACCTTAGAGTGTTGGAATCAACTAAAAAACATAGGTACGTTGCTAAGGAACTAGTACGGAAAGATGGAGAAGAAATGGGAAGAACTGGCGTCCCAGGCGCTCTTAGAGGTGCGGGGATCCTGAGGGTAAAATTTTGAGACTGACTTGAGGCGCTCCTGCTGGCGCACTGCCCAAAGTTCAACATTCAGAGACCTCTTCTTAGGGCTCTGAGAGGGGCGGTGCCCTACGCCCCTTCTCCAAGTGCATCCGACTTTTCTTCTTCGTTTTTCAACTCTAAACTCTTGTTGGCACCCAATTTTGACCAACCTATAACTCTTTTTAGAATACTATTCAATTAAATACGTATTTTTAAAATATATTTTGAGTTTAAAATTTTAATCGATTTTGTCTAAGAAGTATATATTTTATCATGCTTGATTTATAAAAATTATTATTAAATTATTTTATCGATAGTTAAACTCGAAATAATTAGTTTATTTAAATGTTTTAAAACTTAGATGTGTCTAATTTATATGGAAATATTTTAATATATATTGTATTTTAGTAATTGAATAGCATCTGCTTAATTTTCCCTTAAATCATTTAAATCATAGCCTCTCTTATTCAATTTTATTTCAATTCTAGCCCTCTCTAATTCAATTCACTATTAATTAGAGCCCTTCATGCGTTACAATTATAGCTATTTTCAGTTCAAATCTCATCCACTCATCTTAGCAAATCATCCCAATTTTTAATCCTAAGTGTCCATATACTCTAATCTGATGGTCAAGATCGAATCGACATTCTCTTTCCTTTCTAAGTTACCAAAAGAACCCAAGCCCTAAAATAATTTTCATTCTCTTCCTCTCATCTCTCTCTAGCCACCCGCCCCCTCTCTCTCTCATCTAATTTTCTCCTCCAGCAACAACAACATGAGGCCACCGGTGAGCAATCAGCTCCAAGCGGCGACAACTAGTAGAACCGTTGACTCCAGTAAGCAATCGCGAGTCACCAACAACAACAGCTCCGACGAATGACGCCGGCCAGCATCAGGCTTCAACGAAGTTCAAAGCAAGCTACACACAGCAAAGAGTAGCTCCGATCAATGAGCTCCGGCGTTGCCCTCTCCTCTCATGCCAGCCATCGCGAAAAAACAACAGCAGCAGTTCCAACCAGTAGCTCTGACCAAGCAGCGACCAGGCAACCTCCTATCAGCGAACTCTAGCAAACAAGCAATGATGTGACAATAAAAGCAAAGCATTTTGATAGGGATGGATCTTTACAAATCTGTCCTAGGTATGCATTCATTTTATGCTTTAATCCTTATATGTGTAGGTTGCTTGTTTATTAGTGTTTCACTTTATCCAATTCTTGTATATTTAAGGTATTGCAATTCGTTAGCTTATTGTTAGTGTCATTCCAATTTCATTAAAAATGTGTTAGAATTAATCTGTTAATTTTGTGGTAGAACTACTATGTGACTTTTGTGTTGAAATAAATTTTGCAAAGTCTTGACCGACCTTAAAATAATATATCATGCGTATATTAACAGTTTATTTAGTTCCATCTTTAATTGATAATTGCCCTTAAGTAGTAGAAATTGTTGATTTGATAGCAATCTTGTAGGTTTAAAATTGGTAAATCGGATTGATTGTGTTGCTATATAGATGCAGATATTCTGTCAAATCTTGCTTGGTCATGGCTAAAATTGAGTTGTAAATTATTTTCTTTACCTTAGATAGGCACCTCATCCTGCTTGATTGTATTAGTGACTGTTTTTAATTGATTATTTGCCATAGTAGGAATTTTAATTAGACTCTTAATATGTCTGTTAAGTTTTTGCCGATTGGTGCGCTCATCTATTAACGAAATAAAATAAACGAAATATTTGCTCCTTAATTAAACTCTTCCCGTTTATGTGCCCTCCCCTCTTAAATATAAAAGAAGACCCTTCTTTCACTCTCTACTCACGATTGAGATACAGACCTTTACGCTAAATCCATTAGAAAAGCCTTCTCACAATTACACACCTTTAACAATCACTAATAATCACATACTGAAATACTCACTTACACACTCTCATGCTCATAGATATACCTCTGACATTGCTCATACTTGAATACAAAAAAAAAACATATTGCTGTCTACTCTTAAAAGAATTAAGTTTTCTAATAAAAAACTTTAAAGTTCCTCTCGGCTCGCTTCTTTGCTGTGCTCGGGTCGATTGTTGGATTAGAGGGTGTTTTCATTGTTGTCTTTCTTTAACTGCTTACTGGTTAGTGACTTGCATATATATATATATATATATATATATATATATATATATATATATATATATATATATAACTTTCTATTTCTGCATCATTACACATTTAGTTTTATGCATAAGTCCGAAAGGGATAAAATGAAGCATACGGGTCAGTCGTCTTCTCCTCCATATATGAGATGTTATGTTATTGTTTCCCATAATTGTTTGATTTTTATGTGCGTGACTCTTCCTATGTGTTGTATCTTTATATGTATAGATATTGTTTATTATCTTGCTCATTTTTAATTGTCTAGCAGGTCCTTCAAGAAAGGTTTCGAAGTTTTCGAAGAGTTGCCATGCGTGGGAATGTTTAGCGGAGCTTTGTTTATTTATAATTATGTTTCGGCTTGTAATAATTTGTATAAACTCTAACTCTATATATAATATAATTTGGGGGGAATCGTCTAAGGGGAGGAGATCTACATGCTACTTGTTATCTTTATCGCAAAACCTATTTGTTGCTAGGAAGCATGACTGTAGGAGTGTGATGTAATTGTTGATCATTCATCACTCTAAATCTAATTAAAATAAATAAAAATGATCCTGTGCTTGTTTGTATGCTTGCAGTATCACATGTAACACTTTAGTATGTAGTAGTGATAATAGTAAAATAAACCATTTACATGTTTCCCTTGCATTTTTGATCATTAGTTTTAAACAAAGTTAAATTCCGTGCCTATATGACCTAATGATGCATAAATCTGATATAGAAACCATGTTTAAATGTTCTCTTAATAATTTGTCAGCATATGTTAGTTTGTTTAGTTCAGGCTGTAATAAATATTTATTGGTAATTCATTTAATGTCATACTTTGAGGCATAGAAATCAGCATGTAGGTTTTTAGTAAATACTCTAATATCCTATCTAAAAAATTAGTCATGTCTATAGGTGTCGCACATTAATGTTTGCATGTTAATTCATCGATATGTTAAGGCTTATGATTAATAATTTCAAACATGCTAATTGCCTAAAAATCCCTATAGGAATTAAATAGCTTGTCATATGTATGTGCATATTTTTGAATATAATAAAATTGCATGCATCATTACTTGTTGCATCTTTAAACACTTAGATATCTCCCCGCGTGTTTAAAAATCTGCATAGTAATAATCATTGTTTTAAATTAATAGTTAATTGCCTGCTCAAAGATATTTTTGCATTTATCTATTTTCTGTCACTTAAAATAAAAAATTAATAAATCAACTTCTGCTTTTTAATAAAAAAATCTTCCACTGCTTTTAGATATTATTGCTTATATGCTTTTAGTCAACTAATCTGTCATAATTAACCTGGCTAATAATTAGTTAAAAAATCAGCTTTATGCAATAATATTTCTACCCTTTTAAAACCTGTTAATAAAGTAAAATTTGCTTCTGTAATAACTCTTTTGCTATTTTTAAAATCAGGAAATAACTAAAATCCTAAATTTTGTCATAACAATCTTCCCTTTTATTAGTTAATTGTTATATTGTTGTGTTGCGTGCTGCCTGTTTATATGTACACACACTCAAGCATGAGACCTTTCACTAATTAGTTGTGTTTGCTAGCATGATAATTAAAAACCTAGAACCCAACTTGAAATTTATGTGCTAAATGTTCGTCCTATTTATTTTGCTTGGAGTTTAGGGGGCCTAATTAGGAGTCTAGGGGCCCTAATTAGGAGCCTATGGTTTATTTTAGTCTAAAACCTCCCTTAATAGTAGTCCAATGCCTCTTGGACATTAAGTGGGGACGCTAGACACCTTTTATGACAAAATGCATGCAGAAGGTGGGGTAGGGGTAGTTAGGCCCTTACAGAGATAATGAAATTGACTCCAGCTTTAAACGACAAACATTGGTTTTGTCTGTCTGAATATAAAAGCTGACCGATATAAAAAATCGAGCGCTGATCCGTAAAGTTGTGGGTTTCCATGGTCTCCCTTCCCTTTTCCCTTTTTATTTGTTTATAATTATAACTCTTTGGGGTAGCTTAATACAATAAAAAAATTGATTCACCTTTCTATTAGTGTATATTCTATCTTCTTGCTTATCCTCTATAATTGTTTCATGTGTAATATTATGCTATCACCTAGTCATGCATGCTTAATTAGTTAAATAAATAAATGAAGTGTCCATAATTGTTTAATATTATGTTATCACCTAGTCTTGCATGCTTAATTTGTTAAATAAATAAATGAAGTGTCGATAATTGTTTAATATTATGTTATCACCTAGTTTTGCATGCTTAATTTATTAAATAAATAAATGAATTGATCTTAATTTTTTAATGTTCGCTATCACCTAGCAAGCATGTTTAATAAATAACCAATAAATGAAGTCACCTTAATTGCTACTTGTAACCCCCACATAAATTGCATGAGATACGGCCGGGACCCACATTTGTGGACCTCCAGGGATGCTTAACACCTTCTCCTCGAGGTAACTTGAAACCTTACCCGATCTCTGGTTCATTGACCTTTAATTAGATTAGTTAGGTTATATAGGTGCCCTAACGCGCCTTAATTCGTTAGGTGTTGACTCTTCAATCATCCAAAGCCCAAAAAAGTTGTTAGGTCGTGCAAGCAAAACTTGTTTTGTGAAAAACGGGGCTCGACAGAATGGCTACTCTGCTGGGGATTTTAGGTTCTAACCATTACGTGTTTTATGCTTATGTGAGGTTTACTTTACTTGGTTATTTCATTGTTTGTTTGTTTATTACTGTTAAGTAATTTCATGCTTAATCCCCTATCTATTTCCTTAGTTGTTGGATTTCTTACATGTTTATATGTTTTATTCTGTTTATTTATGTATTTATTTACTACTTTCCTTAGAATTGCCTATATGTTACTGCTTTTCATCTACATGCTAAATGATTACTGCTTTGATAAACTGGCATTCCGCTCATACTTCCCCCAATTGAGACCCGCTTCCTTTAAAAAAAGATAAATTATCGTGCTGTTCTGCCTTTGCACCTCTCACAAATACTCAAATTCTCTTCAAATATCCATTATAGAGAGTTGGCATATGCGTGGACGAAACGAATAGTATTACTACCGGGAAAGCACGAGCCTTCTCGCATAGAACATCTTCAAGTCCATGTCGAACCAACTATTAAAAATCTCAATTAGTTCATACATGCTGCATAAACTTTGGGTGGTTTGACCCTTGGTATCAATCCACACAATTAGTAGCCACCCTATTGTCTAAGGGGCTCCAACACCCTTCAGACATATTGCATAATTATGTGTCAATGCGATCATGATAGTGAAATCAAGCAAAATTATGCCAAAATGGATTTTAGAATTTTACTCTAACTTAACTTTTGTCAAAATAGGCTTGAATTAATTATTGTGCATCATTTATGTTTCGTCTTAGGCCTACCTTTGGCTCAACGAGGTCCCTTGCATTTAGGGCGTTTATCTTACAACAATGTGTTTGCTATTTCAATTTATGGAACGCTCTAACTTGAGTTTCTTTTGCTTTTACTTTTGTTTTTACCCTTCCCCAACGGTTGATCTATAGACCATGGTTTACCACACATGATCAAAGGACGCTCTTCCTTCTCTTCCAACTGACAATCGCAAAGGAAAGAGGAAAGTTACTAATGAGAAAGTTATGGGTAAGACTATTGAAAAGAAGCATCCTTCAAACGAGTTGGTCTCAAGCCTGGAACAAAAAATAAGGAAGTTAGAAGAGGTGTCGGATATGCGTGAATGTGCTAAGTTGTTAATCTCTGTCAATCCCGCTTTGAAGACAGACATGGATAAGCAACCTATCACAAACCAAGCCACCTTCCAAAATAATCCTCCACCAGCTCACCCTACTCCTTATCTTCAAAACCAACTAAGCTCCATTCATATGCCTCCAGAGAATACCCAATTTCCAAATTACCAATATCCTCCCCAACATCATACTTATGCAGCTAGATCTCCATATCTCACTCCGCGTATGGATAAACCCACCATGCAAACTCCTCGATATGAAATGCCTCTGCACCAAGTCCATTGGTATCGTGCACCTCACCAAATTCCTCCGTACCAAAGGCCTCCTCTACCATATGAACAGCCATTATATCCTGTCCACAATGTCAAAATACACACTCAACCTCATATTTATAAAAATTTATTCAATGCTGAGAAGAAGCGTATCAAAATTTATGCTTCCTTAGCTGAACCATTAGACCAACTCTATAAAAGGCTTAAAATGGCTGGCTGTGTGACACTTATCCTTGCCAAGAATCTAGATACTCAATCCAAGGGGTATGACCCAAATGAGATTTGTGACTATCATTCAGGGATGAAGGGACATACTACTGAAACATGTCGTGCTCTAAGAGGCAAGATTCATCAATTGATTGAGGCTAAAGGCATACACTGGACAGACCTCGTGCCAAATGAGCCCCAATAGTGAACATGTCAAAGTCATCTGAAGCACTTTCCAATAAAGTCTTATGACATTTAAGCTTAAGTTTTCTACATTCAGGTACCCATGTTAGCATATAGGAAATAAGTTTGTCAAAATCTGTTATTTTCAGTATGGGTTAAGAATGCTCTGTTTAATGTCTTATGCTTTTTGTATTTGGAACTACGTCAGACTTGATTCCCGTTTAAGAGGGGATACGTAGGCACTCCTATAGAGTTCGGTCTTATCATAATAAAATTTCCATTTTCCCATTTTGACTGTGTATTTGGGGCAGAATTTTTGAGAGGGTTTAAAAAAATCCCTCAAAAGCATATTTTCTTGCAAAATCAATACTAGGGCAGAATTTTTGAGGATCTCAAAAATTCACAGCAATCAAGCTACAATCTACAACAAAAATCAGAATAGCAAAAGTTCTACACTAGGGTAGAAAATTTTTGTGAGGGACCTCAAAAAAATTTGACAAAACTTCAAAGAAAATTCGAGCAGGCATCAGAGGAGCATACTGTGCCAAATCAGGGATACAGATCAACCTTCCTTAAAACTAACTATTTTTATTTGAATTCAGAAAAGATACGTACATATACAAGAAGCAACTTCAACACCGCTTGAAGGATCAACGTACCACTATATTGAGCCCAATAAATCACTAATCATTGGCACATCCTTCCAATAAGACGGAAGGATCAAGCTACTTTATATCAATCCCGAACAATCTCCATTCAACGGTAACCGCTCCTTACAATAGGACGAAGTGTCAAGCTACAATATTTCAAACTCAAAATTTGTCAATAAGGGGAAGGTCTATCCCCTCAAGCAACTATCATATGAGCTCGAGTACTATATTGTGCCCAAAGATTGCATGTGCCCAAGAATTGCATGTGCTCAAATTGCACTGTGCCCTAAGATTGCATGTGCCCGATATTGCAGTGTGCCTGAAATTGCATTATGCCCGAAGATTGCATTGTGCCCGAGAATTGCATTATGCGCGAGATTGCATTGTAACCCAAGACTGCATGTGCCCGATATTGCATTGTGCCTGAAAATTGCATGTGCTCGAATTGTAATTTGCCCAAAGATTTCATATGCCCGATCATGCATTGTGCCCGAAGATCGCATGTGCCCGAATTACATTTGTTCTCGAAGATTGCATATGCCCAAACTGCATTTGTGCTCGAAGATTGCATGTGCCCGAATTGCATTTGTGCTCGAAGATTGCATGTGCCCGAAGATTGCATTGTGTCCGAAGATTGCATTGTGTTCGAAGATTGCATGTGCTCGAATAATGCATTGTGCCCGAGAATTGCATTATTGCATGTGCCCGAGATTGTATTATGCCCGAGAATTGCATGTGCCTAAATAAAGTCAAATCAAGTCTCAAGTATCAACAGAAGCCCGAATTAGAGATACACTTTTTTTACTCATTACTTATGTTCTGAAGGCGTTATGGTCTAAAGGCATGATCTTTCATGGCCTAAGGATTTAATTTTCTGTTTATCATGATCCAAAGGTGTCATAGTCTAAAGGCATCATTTTTCATGGCCCGCATACAACATTTGCATGACTTGAGGATATAAAGTTTGTGTATCATGGCCCTAGACATCATAGCCTAAGACATCATTTTCATAGTTTTAAGGAAAATTCATGATCGATATGGGAAATTGCACCATATTTATATTTACCATTTATTTGATATATCTGCTCTAACCATTTTATTTAGTCATACTACAAGCTACATATTTGCATATTACACACAAGTTCAATTGCCTTCTGAGCTACTATTTCCATGCTTACATGTCTATCCCAACAAAGGCCCTATCAAACTCTTTGCTACTCGTATGATAGTTTTTCATTTAATCCTTAGTTACTCATATTACCTCCTCTTCATCGGATCCTTCGCTCTTAAATCAGAAATCTCTCCGTCATGCCTTTCTCACTACTCTAATTCTATCCATTCAAGCCAATATCGTTCCTGTTCGAATATCGTACCGCTCTTTCAATTTTTAGGAGTTTCATTTGCTCCTAAATCTAGAACTACACACGACCTGATTCTTGTAGTATACCCAGAGATATGTAGGTGACTTAAAAACCAAAGTCTCGGTCGTACCCCTTGCCAACTCTTTGTCATTTCAATTGATCCCACTGATATCTCTCGCTGGTCGGACAAAATCAGCTACTAAGTCAACGTTAGTTGCTCGAAAATTCATTCTTAATTCTCAAGCAACCAAGGGGCAGCTATTGACACCCAATTTTGACCAACCTATAACCCTTTTTGGAATGCAATTCGATTAAATATGTATTTTTAAAATATATTTTGAGTTTAAAATATTAATTTATTTTATCTAAAAATTATATATTTTATCATGCTTGATTTATAAAAATTGTTGTAATTATTATTAAATTATTTTATCGATAGTTAAACTTGAAATAATTACTTTATTTAAATATTTTAAAACTTAGATGTGTATAATTTATATGAAAATATTTTAATATATATATATAGTATTTTATTAATTGAATAGCATCTCCTTAATCTTCCCTTAAATCATTTAAATAATAGCCTCTCTTATTCAATTTTATTTCAATTCTAGCCCTCTCTAATTCAATTCACTATTAATTGGAGCCCTTCATGCGTTACAGTTATTGCCATTTTCAGTCCAAATCTCATCCACTTATCTTAGCAAATCATCCCAATATTTTAAATCCTAAGAGTCTATCTACTCTAATCTGATGGTCAAGATCGAATCAACATTATCTTTCCTTTCTAAGATACCAAAAGAACCCAAGCCCTAAAATAATTCTCATCCTTTTCCTCTCCCCTATCAGTAGCCACCACCCCCTCTCTCTCTTCTCTGATTTTCTCCTCCACCAGCAACAACACGAGGCCACCGATGAGCAGTCAGCTCCAATTGGTGACAACCAGCAGAACCGGCGACTCCGACCAGCAGTCGCGAGCCATCAGCAACAACAACTCCGAAGAACGACGCCGGTCAGCAGCAGGCTCCGACGAAGTTCGAAGCAAGCTCCACATAGCAATGAGCAGCTCCGATCAAAGAGCTCCAGCGTTGCCCTCTTCTCTCCTGCCAGCCACCGCATAAAAACAAAAGCAA
The DNA here is from genome assembly GCA_029007595.1 of Solanum commersonii. Taxonomy (NCBI): domain Eukaryota; kingdom Viridiplantae; phylum Streptophyta; class Magnoliopsida; order Solanales; family Solanaceae; genus Solanum; species Solanum commersonii. The sequence goes on from JAJTWQ010000038.1 coordinate 2,975,221, forward strand.
CAGTTCCAACAAGTAGCTCTGACCAAGCAGCGACCAGGCAACCTCCGGTCAGCGATCTCTGGCAAACAAGCAATGATGTGATAATGAAAGCAAAGCATTTTGATAGGGACGGATCTATACATATCTCTACCAGGTATGCATTCATTTTAAGCTTTAATCTTTGTATGTGTAGGTTGCTTGTTTATTAGTGTTTCTCTTTGTCCAATTCTTGTATATTTAAGGTATTGCAATTCGTTAGCATGTTGTTATTGTCATTCCAATTTCATTAAAAATGTGTTAGAATTAATCTGTTAATTTTGGGGTAGAACTAATATGTGACTTTTGTGTTGAAATCAATTTTGCAAAGTCTTGACTGACCTTAAACTAATATATCATGCGTATATTAATAGTTGATTTAGCTCCATCTTTAATTGATAATTACCCTTAATTAGTAGATACTGTTGATTTGATAGCAATCTTGTAGGGTTAAAATTGGTAAATCAGAGTGATTGTGTTGCTATATATATGAAGATATTCTGTCAAATATTGCTCTCTACTCTTAAAAGAATTCTGTTTTCCAATTAAAACTTTAAAGTTCCTCTCGGCTTGTTGCTTTGCTGTGTTCGGGTCAATTATTGGATTAAAGGGTGTTCTCATTGTTGTCTTTCTTTAACTGCTTAACCAGTTAGTTACTTGCATATATATAAATATATATATATATATATATATATATATATATATATATATAAATATTTTTTTTAAAATTTTTGTTTCTGCATCATTACGCATTTAGTTTTATGCATAAATCCAAAGGGGATAAAAGGAAGCATACGGGTCCCGTTTTCTTCTCCTCCTGATGTGTGATGTTATGTTTACATTTTCCCATAATTGTTTGAGTTTTATGTGCGTGACTCTGCCTATATGTTGTATCTTTATATGTATAGATATTGTGTGGTATCTTTCTCATTTTGATTGTCTAGTAGGTCCTTCAAGAAAAGTTTGGAAGTTTTCGAAGTGTTGCCTTGGGTGGGAATGTTTAAGGGAGCTTTGTTTGTTTATAATTGTATTTAGGCTTGTAATAATTTGTATAAACTCTAACTCTAGATATAATATAATTTGGGGGAAATCGTCTAAGGGGAGGGGATCTACATGCTACGTACTTGTTAGCTTTATCGCAAAACCTATTTATTACTAGAAAGTATGACCATAAGAGTGTGATTTAATTGTTGTTCATTCATCACTCTAACTCGAATTAAAATAAATGAAAATGATCTTGTGCTTGTTTGAATGCTTGCACTATCGCATGTAACACTTTAGTATGCAGTAGTAATAATAGTAAAATAAACCATTTACATGTTTCCCTTCCATGTTTGAACATTAGTTTTAAACAAAGTTAGATTACATGCCTATATGACCTAATGATGCATAAAATTTGATAGAGAAGCCATGCTTAAATGTTCTCTTAATAATCTGTCAACATATGTTAGTTTGTTTAGTTCAGGTTGTAATAAATTATTTTTGGTAATTCATTTAAAGGCATACTTTGGGGTATAGAAATTAGCATACATGCTTTAATAAATACTCTAATATCCTATCTAAAAAATAAGTCATATGTATAGGTGTCGCATATTAATGTTTGCATGTTGAATCGTCAATATGTTAAGGCTTATGATTAATAATTTCAAACATGTTAACTGACTAAAAATCTCTATAGGAATTAAAGAACTTGTCATATCTATGTGCATATTTCTGAATATGATAAATTGCATGCATGAGTACTTGTTGCATCTTTAAACATTTAAATATCTCCCCGCCCGTTTAAAAATTTACATAGGAATAATCACTGTTTTAAATTAATAGTTAATTGCCTGCTCAAAGATTTCTTTGCAATTCTCTGTTTTCTATCGCTTAAAATAAAAAATTAATAAATCAGCTTCTACGTTTTAATAAAAAAAATCTGCCACTGCTTTTAGATATTTATGCTTATATGCTCCTAGTCAACTAATCTGTCCTAATTAACCTAGCTAATAGTTAGTTAAAAAATCTGCTTTCTGCATTAATATTTCTGCCCTTTTAAAACCTGTCAATAAACTAAAATTTGCTTCTGTAATAACTCTTTTGCTATTTTTAAAATCAGGTAATAACTAAAATCTTGCATTATGTCATAACAATCTGCCCTTTTATTAGTTAATTATTATATTGTTGTGTTGCTTGCTGATTGTTTATATGTACACACACTCAAGCATGAGACCTTTCACTAATTACTTGTGTTTGCTAGCATGATAATTACAAACCTAGAGGCCAATTTGAGATTTATGTGCTAAATGTTCGTCCTATTTGTTTTGCTTGGAGTCTAGAGTGCCTAATTAGGAGCCTATATTTTATTTTAGTCTAAAACCTCCCTTAATAGTAGTCCAATGCCTCTTGGTCATTAAGCGGGGACGCTAGGCACCTTTTAGGACGAAATGCATGCGGAAGGTGGGGTAGGGGTAGTTAGGCCCTTACAGAGATGATGAAAATGACTCTAGCTTTAAACGGAAAACATTGGTTTTGTTTGTCCGAATATAGAAGTCGACCGATATAAAAAGCCGAGCTCTGATCCGTAAATTTGTGGGTTTCCATGTTCTCCCTTCCCTTTTCCCTTTTTATTTGTTTATAATTATAACTCTTTGGGGTAGCTTAATACAATAATAAATTGATTAACCTATCTATTGGTGTATATTCTATTTTCTCGCTTATGCTCTATAATTTTTTCATGTTTAATATTATGTTATCACCTAGTCTTGCTTGCTTAATTAGTTAAATAAATAAATGAAGTGTCCATAATTGTTTAATATTATGTTATCACCCAGTCTTGCATGCTTAATTAGTTAAATAAATAAATGAAATGTCCATAATTGTTTAATATTAAATCAAATAGAAATGTCCTTAATTAATTAAATAAATAAATGAATTGATCTTAATTTTTTAATGTTAGTTATCACCTTGCAAGCATGTTTAATAAATAACCAATAAATGAATTGATCTTAATTTTTTAATGTTAGTTATCACCTTGCAAGCATGTTTAATAAATAACCAATAAATGAAATGACCTTAATTGCTACTTGTAACACCTTTCCCTCGAGGTAACTTGAACCCTTACTAGATCTCTGGTTCGTTGACCTTTAATTAGATTAGTTAGGTTATATAGGTGCCCTAACACGTCTTAATTCGTTAGGTGGCGACTCTTCAATCACCTAAAGTACAAAATAGTTGTTAGGTCGTGCATCCAAAACCCGTTTTGCAAAGAATAGGGCGCGACAACCGTCAAATTTCAGTTGGTTCTTTCCCCAAACACTTAGAAAAAACTAATTCATCAATATATGCAAGATATAACTCGAATTCTCACCTAAATACATGAATCAATCTCAAGAAACTTCAACAACACAAACCCACAAGATTTTAATTGAATTATCATAAGAAATGGATTGGATTTACTTTCAACAATATATAACTTGGTTGAATTGAATCATGATTGACACGTGGATGAACTAACCCAATGCTATGTGATCTCACATAGCTCGTAGGATTGAATCCTTGGCAAAATCCACAACCAAACTTGAATGTTCTTGATTTTTCTTCTCCTTTCTGCTCTTTTGTCTTTTCTCCAAGCCCTAGCGTGAACATCAGCTTTTCTAAACTGAATAAAAGATGATTTCAACCCAATTAAACTCCTAAAAATGGATTAAAATAATTAGATAAGGAAAACACTAAAATACCCTTCCAAAATCCGGTTTTAGACTTTCCTTATTTGAATATCCCAATGTCAAATGGTCATATCTCACTCATACAAACTCGGAATCATGCAAACTTGGCGGCGTTGAAAATATTATTCCAAGATCTTTCCTAAAGTATCTGTAAACACACCTAACTCATCCTAAGCTAGGATTTATGGTCGTTTGAAGTTGACAAAAAACTCAACCTAACATACTTAACAAAGTTCCAGATCTTTATAATTTTCCAAAAATGGCTATTTCCAATTCTTAACGTCTTCCAAGTTATTTCAATTTGTGAGATGTTACAGTATCTTTAAATTCCTTAGTTTTGATTAAGTTGTGTACTTCTTGGGTTAGCTAATTAGTATTAATGGTTCTCCCACCAGAGGTTTAGTGTTGGCACTAATCACCACCGTCTGGATCGTGATAAATGTTGGTATCAGAACCCTAGGTTCATCGATCTTGGTGTACCAAAATGAGTCTAGTAGAGTCTTGCAGAATGTTACGGAGACGTCTCTACATTTCTTCGAGAGGCTATAGTCTTTTAGGAAATCTCTTTGTTTTATCTTGTCTCCTTTCGGTCTATAACTTGATTCCAATTGGTATATTATGATTTTAATTGGTATCTAGTATCCTTCACTCTTCTGCCCATAGATGGTTAACACTAGATTTAACGGTGTCAGGCCCGTAGCTCCCATCAATGCGCTAGCTGAGGAATCCGCAATAAGAGGTTACAGTCGAGGCAGGGGTAGAAGAAGAACAAGGGGCAGAGGTCGAGGAAGGGTATCACCTACTAGGGATGAAGCTCTAGTTGAGAACTCTCCCAAAAATGAGGTTCCTCCTACGCACAATGAAGAGATAGAGGATAATGTGGACGTTGAGAATAAGGAGGATATTGGACAAGAGGAAGAGGTGCAGGCTGAGACTATATGTATTTCTCCCTTAGACCTAGTATTAGCTCAACAAATTATTTCTCTTCTTAAAGGATTGGTTGGTCCTATAGTGGTTTCCTCAGTTCAAGTTACTCAAGCTCCCGCAAATCCCCCTATTGCTATCACTGTCCCCATGGTGGGTGGAAATGTAGGTACTGATGCTTTCTTCCATCATTTGTTGAGTCTGGTTATGACTTGTAATGAACACGATGTGTTGACAAAGTTCTTGAAGTTGAAACTGCCTGTGTTCCATGGTTCCAAGAGTGAGGACACATATGAGTTCATTCTAGATTGTTATGAGAGGCTTCATAAGTTGGAAATTTTCCATTAGCATGGAGTATAGTTTATGACCTTTGAACTTTAAGGTGAAGCTAAGAAGTGGTGGAGAGCTTATGTGTAGTGCAGATCTTAAGTGTTACCCCCATTCACTTGGAGCCAGTTTCATGCTCTATTCTTAGAGAAGTATGCACCTCGGACTTTGAGAGATCGTAAGAAGGATGAGTTCATGGCTTTGGAGCAAGGTGGTATGTATGTGGCTGCTTATGAGGCTAATTTCCATGCTTTGTCTAGATATGCTACGCAATTGGTGACTACTGAGGATGAGAGGATCTACCTATTTGTTAAGGGACTGAATTCTGAGTTACAAATATTGTCTGTACAGATGACTTCTGCGGGATTTTTGTTTTAATGAGGTAACAGATTTTGTGAAGAAAGTAGAGGGGGTAAGGTGAGATGGTAAGTCTAAGGCATTGGCTAAGAAAGCTAGGAACACATGTAACTTTCAGGGTTCCTACTCCAGAGGTTCAGAGAGGTCGACAATTATAGCTCGAATAATCCAGTCCTCTATACCCACTTTTACAGGTAATTACTTGAGAACTCCAACTCAAAATTAGATTCAGAATAGTCAGGGAGCTGCACCTTCGACGGGCAACATTCCATCCTTTGATCACATTTGTTATAATTGTGGAGAACCTAGTCGTATGATTAGAGATTGTCCCCTGTCGTGCATGTTGGATTCCCTACTGCAGCAAACTAGAGTAGTGGTACTCGATACAATAGTAATAATGGTCGAGGATGTCCAGAAAATGGGCGATGAGAGAATCAGCGAGGCTATGGAGGTTGGGGAAATGGTAACGCAGGCAGAGGCACGGTACAACCAGGTTGGAAAGTCACCCATCATGAGGACATGGCTTAGTGTTATGCCTTTCCGAGCAAGACCGAGGTGGAGGCATCTGATGCAGTGATCAGAAGTACAATTCTTGTCTATGACCAGATGGCTAATGTGTTATTTGATCCAGGTTCTACTTATTCGTATGTGTCCGTGCAATTTGCCTCAAAATTTGATATGATTTGTGATATACTTGATGCCCCCATCCATCTTTTTACCCTCGTTGGAGAGCCTGTCATAGTCACCCATGTTTATCGTTCTTGTTCTGTTATGTTTATGGGATTCCAAACTTGGGCTAATTTGGTCATCTTGGATATGACTAACTTTGATATAATCTTAGGCATGACTTGGTTGTCCTCCTATTAGGCGGTGTTAAATTGTAAACCAAAATATGTTACTCTAAAGATCCCCAGTAGGGAAAAATTATAGTGGGAAGCGGTGTACAAGCTTAAGCAAGCTAAGATCATATCCTCAATTTAGGCTAGGAAACTGGTAGGGCAGTGTTTTTTTTATTATTTGGCTCATATTCGGGAGGTTGAGGCTGAGTCTTCCTCTATTGAGTCTATTCATATGGTGTCAAAATTTGGAGAACTGTTTCATACTGATTTGCCTGGTATACCTGCAGATAGAGATATACATTTCTGTATTGATTTGGAACCTGATACCTGCCGCATTTCTATCACTCCATATCGCATGGCTTCGGTAGAATTGAGAGAGTTAAAGGCTTAAATCCAAGAACTTCTTAATAAAGGTTTTATCTTTCCTAGTGCTTCCCCGTGGGTGGTCCTATTGTTTATTAAGAAAAAGGTTGGTAGTATAAGGATGTGTATAGTTACCGACAAATGAATAGGGTCACCATTCGAAACAAGTACCCATTGCCTCTAATAGATGATCTTTTTGACCAGTTGCAAGGTCCATCAGTTTTCTCTTAGATCGATCTAAGGCCTGGTTACCATCAGTTAAAGATAAGGTCTGAGGATGTGCCCAAGATGGCGTTTAGGACCCGCTATGGTCATTATGAATCCCTGGTGATATCGTTTGGGTTGACAAATACGCCAACAACTTTCATGAGTTTGATGAATGGTGTGTTCAAACTATTTCTTAATTCATTTTTTATAGTATTTATTGATGATATTTTGGTTTATTCGAAAAGTAAGGAAGAGCATGTCGACCATCTTCGTATTGTTCTGGGTGTTCTTGGGAAAGAAAGGTTGTATGAGAAATTTTCTAAGTTTGAATTTTGGTTGACGTCAGTTGCCTTTTTGGGGGATGTAGTTTCAAGGAAAGGGGTAATGAAAGATCCCCAAAAGATTGAAGCAGATAAAAATTGGGTTTGGCCTAGATCTTTGACTGAAGTTAGGAGTTTTGTGGGGCTCGCTAGCTACTATCCTCATTTTGTAAAGATTCTATTGCCACACATCTGACAAAATTGACCAAAAAGGAGGTACCTTTCGAATAGACAGAAAAATTTGATGAGAGCTTTCAAAATCTCAAGACTCTTTTGACTACATCACCTATTCTAGCACTACCAGTGGAAGGTAAGGATTTTATTATTTATTGTGATGCTTACCATTCGAGTTCGATCATTGTGTTAATACAGGAAAAGAATGTTATAGCTTATGCATTGCGCCACTTAAAGGTGCATGAGAGGAATTACCCAACACATGCTTTAAAGTTGGTAGTGGTAGTGTTTTCTCTTAAGATCTGACGACATTACGTCTATGGTGTCAAGTGTAATGTGTTTACTAATCATCGTAGTCTGCAATATGTGTTTACCCAAAAGGATCCTATTGAGACAATGAAGGTGGATGGAGCTATTCAAGGATTATAATGTGACCATCCAATACCATGTGGGTAAAGCTAATGTAGTGGTAGACGCGGTAAGTCGGAAGAGGGTGAGTAAGGGTAGCCTAGCTTGCTTGAGTGTATCCAAGAGACCTTTGGCTAAGAAAATTTAGACCTTTGAGTCTAAGTTCATGTAGTTCGGCATCTCAGAGAAAGGTGGGGTGTTAGCTAGCAGTCACGTAAGGGCCACATTCATTGATGAGATAAAGGCCAAACAGTGTGAGGATGAGAATTTGTATGAGCTCAAAAATAAGACATTGTATTGCAAGGCACAAGAATGCGGGATGTGTGCTTAGTTTTAAATGAAGGATTTGTGTTCCTCGAGAAGATGACTTGATTCAGAAATTGTTGACAGAGTCCCATGGTTCGCGGTATTCCATTCATCAGGGTGTGACCAAGATGTACCGAGATTTGAAGCGACTTTATTGGTGGCCTGGCATGAAAAAATATATAGCTGAGTTTGTGGCTAAGTGTCAAAATTTCCAACAAGTAAAATATGAACATCAAAGGCCCACAGGTTTTCTTCAGAGAATGCCAATTCCGGAATGGAAGTGGGAAATGATAGTTATGGATTTCGTAGTTAGCCTTCCTAAGACTTTGGGGAAGTATGAGGAGGAACCAGTTGCAATTTTTGATCGTGATGTCCAGAAGCTGAGAACAAAAGAGATTAAATCTATGAAAGTTCAATTGAAGTATCGTCCAGTGGAGAAAGCTACTTGGGAAACTGAGAAGGACATACGAGACAAGGATCCCTAGTTGGCCGACGATTCAGGTACTCTACACCCTTACTTTAGCCTTTTTTCCTAAGTAATTAACTTGGGGATGAATTATGGGTAAAATGGTATCTAGTGTAACGATATGTTCCTGTCATTATAGAAAAGCCATTGGGGAAAATTTTTGGGCTGAAAAACTTTTTCGTAGTAACTAGAGAATTCCTAGCCAATTCCAGATTTGGATGAAATTGAAATTAGTAAGGTCTAGGGAAATCTGGTAGCAAAGGGGAGATATACTGATGAATTTGATTGCATAAGGGTATAGCTAAGACGTAGACGAACCCGTACGACTTTACGAAATTTAATGCAGGCGAGTAAAACTCCCAAAACTTATCTTAGCGTGATCGGGTAGTTTCTGAGTGTCATGGGTTGAAGGTGTGTTGTGAAATAAGGGGTTTCAAACTCTTAATTTAACTCTCTATTTATGTGCAAGCCACTAGGGCGGGGCCGCTGTGGCGAGAAGGAGGCTGCCAAGATGGCCTGTCGTGACTTAAGTTGGAAATAAACCTCAAAAATGCCATTATTCTGCAAACTTTGTTTTTGAGAGCTAGGAAAAGGCCTAGGCGAGTTCTTGATAGTTTTCCACAAATTTTGGTGCTAAAGGTTACAATTTTACTCCACTAATCCATTTTTTGATTTGTAGAGCTTAGAATCTTGATCATATATTGTTGGGGGAGGGTTTTGAACTATTTGAGATGGTGGGAAAGCCCTAGATTCACCTTAGGATCATAATTAGGGTCTTGGGTTATTGGGTTTGTCATAATCCGGGTAAATAAGACCTAAATTATTAATCCCCATATTGAATTCTTTGTTGTAGACCTAGAGTAAGCAGAAAGAATCCGAAAAGAGAAGAATAAAGTTTCTTAGGAGGGCTCACGCTTTGTTTGAGGTAGATGATGGTTGTGATTTAATGTTGGTGTGAGATATGTTAGTAATAACTTCATTTGAATGCATATATGTATGCGAATGTTGCATAATTAATCACACTAATCGTAAATGAGTATGAATGAACGATTGTATGCCATGAATCAACACTTGATTGTATGCTTATGAGAATGCATATTGTGATTTTGATTGTGTCTTGTTGAATGGATCGGGTGTTACGTTCCAACACACTAACTTGAATTTGGTGCCATATTCCGATGCATATATGGGATCGGATGTCACGTTTGGCACACTAACTTGGATCGGTTACCACGTACTGGTACACTAACATTTTGGTTGTGGGTTCCATGAGAGGACCATTGACTTTTCATGTTGATGTATTATTGAGAATGTGGAATTGTTGTTGACCCTGAAATGATGTTTGATATTGCATATCTTCAGTATATGCCTGTGTTATTATGTTGTGGTTACTTGGATATGCTTCACTTATTGGATAGCCGTGTGATCCTACTAGTACACTGTTGTTGTGTACCGATACTGGAATTGCTCTTTCTTTGTTGAATACAAGGCATCTTTGGCGGCTACTGACAGACCATGGTTAGATGACCAGTGATCAATTCAAATTCAAGGGTGAGGCAGTTCTTACAAGCTGCCATGAGTTCTGTATGTTTTAGTCCACTCATTTCGGACTCAAACTTTCTAGTTAGTTATTCGTATGTTTAATTGGGTTGTACCCATTTCCTTTAGACTTATGTTTCTTGTTAGAATTTTAGTACATTGACTTTAAGGTTCTACGGGTGTGTTCCTCAATGTTTTAGTTTGATGGTTAGAAGTTTGGAGTTTATGGGAACTCTTTTTGACTCTTGCATATAAACCTGCTTCCATATCTTTAAATTCCTTTGTTTTGATTAAGTTTTGTAGTTCTTGGGTTAGCTAATTAGTATTAATGGTTGTCCAACCAGAGGGTTAGTATAGGTGCCAATCACGACGGTCTGGGTTGTGAGAACGAATAAGTATATTACTATAAGTGAGTATATAACTCTTAAGCTATAATGGGTTACATGGTACACTATCAAATTAATGGTTTTTGGGTGTCCCAGAGAAATTAATATTTATATTGATCATGCAGATCCCAGTACTCGACAAATATCGATTCCATCTTATAGAAGTGTGTTAGGTGAGTTGAAGGAGTTACACTAAAAGAGGAGTTGAATGTCGTGCTTGATAACGGATTTTTATCACCCAATCTATCGCATTTTGGTGCACTAGTGCTATTTTAAGTAAGAAAATTGGACATTGAAGATCTGTACACATTACATGCATCTAAAGAAAGTGTCAATAGAGAATTACCTATCATCTTCTTTGAATAGATTTTTTGTTTGATAATTTATAAGGAGCTAGAGGCTTTTCAAAGATTGATATAAGTTTTGGTAATTATTACCAACCAAGGATTCGTGAAGTAGACATTCCCAACACAACTTTACGGACAAGATATGTACACTTCAATTTCGTTGTCATGTCATTTGGGCTAACAAATACCCTAACAGACTTCATGGATATGAGGAATAGAATTTTCTATCCCTTTCTTGATATATTTAGGTACATTTTGTCTGCATATGATTTAAGATTCTTAAATGGACGTAGCTTCACGATGTAGACCATAAGGTAAACTTCAATATTTGTTTTCCCTTTTTTGCAAGTATAAGGAAAAATGGAGCCTTGTTTATAATAGTGTAAGTGTTGTGTTTGTAGTGACACTTTTGTGAAGCATACGTGTATATATTATGGTGTAACTCATCGGATTCAAAAAGATGAAAATTTTAGTTTTTTCAAAAAAAATTGGTGCTAGTATAGACGGAGTCACTGACAATCTGTAGGTTGGAACATGGACCGTGGGTGGGACCATGGTTGGCTAGTCCAAGTTGTCCAAAATGTCAAGGTTTCAGTATTTTTCATATGGTTCACCAAGATGGTCCGTTATCCAATGTATGAGCTATAGGTAGGTCTTGTACATGAGTCCCAGACACAGTGAGATTTTAAGATTAATAGTTGGTAGCCACGGTGGGATGTACATCCCGTATGTGGACCCACGGATAGTACATGGGTTCTGTCGCTGGGGTACAAAATTGGAAGTATCTAATCCCACCCATACCTGACCAGGAGGTTCGTGGTCTGACTAATGGACACCAGGTCCAGTCGTTAGTTAGGTCGCAGTTATTTGAAGATGAGGATTTTTGAGTTTTTTTCTAATTATTCCAACCCAGTACTGTTTCATTTTACCCTATGCCCTAAGCCCTATATAATCATTTTTAACCCCTAAAACACCCAATTCAATTCATTCTCCTCAGTTCCCGAAAGTTGAACAAGTTATCCTCTCCAATATTTTACTCCCTTGGGAAGAAGAAGAAGCTAGGGTTTAAAGATCAACTCTCCAAATCCCCCATTGATTTCAAGATTTTGGCATCAAGGTATGATATTTTTCACCTATGGAGCTCTTTCCTCATTAGGGTTCCTAAATTCCCCAATATAAAAGTTAGAAATCTCCAATTAAAGATTGGATTTTCTTAAATGTCATGGGTTCCTTTCAATGTTGATATAATTGATTGTTTTCTGAACTATTATGCATGAATTGAGACAATCCTATGTTTTTAAGATGAATTTCCATGAACTCATGCTTAACCCATATTTTATAGATTATGATGATTGAAAGTGGGTTTTAAAACTATGAAAGAGGACTTTAAAAAGATATGCATGTTCTTATGAAATTGGTGAAAATGATCTATGATGCTTTGAGAGTGAATCATAAATGTTGTTTTTGTTGATCGTTGTGAAAAGTTTTCTCACATACAAGATTCTTACAGTTGAAAGGTTTTCTCCACTAAACTATGAATCATGTTTAAGGAGCTATTCTAATGGTTAGACAAGCGGCAATTACCCATGTTCCCATAGTAAAAGACAAGAGGCGATTACCCACATCCCTTAAAGATAATGAATATGATTGATGACTATTTCGTGGGAATTATGCTTAGTACTGAGTGGACAAGTGGTGATTACCTGTGTCCCATAAACTATGTACCATCATAGGTTGTCTTAGATTGACATTAGCTCGTTGATCAACTTAAGCTAGAAGTTCATGGTTTTTATCTTGGAAAGTGGGGACACCCCTTTTCGATGTGGGGTAGACACTGGATTCCATGTTATAGCTCACATGGTCTCTATGTCGGTTAAGGCTAATTTCCCACAACAATAATGATGAACTAAGGTTACTTCTAAAACTATCACATGTGTTCAAACATGATTTTACTTGCATTGATCACGATCATGATTATGTTCTAATCTCGTATCTTAATGTTTTAACTTGGTCTTTGCATGTCATGAAAATCTCCTTTTACCATAGTTTGGTACCTCTATGCATTTTTGTCATACTTGGTACGTTGTTGTACTAACGCATTCTCTTGCCTACATTCTTCTAAGAAATGTAGTGTCTGATGCTCTGATTCCGCATTCCCGTGGCTAATGCTCACTTTGGCTATCTTGAGTAGTGGTAAGTCCTCATGTTCCAAGGACTGAACCTTTTATTGCTTTTCGTCTTTACTTTTTAGATATTCTATGTGATGCATGGGTTACGTCCCGATCACTCTTGATGTAATATATGGCTTTGCGACTATGTAGACTTCCGCGTCATTTTTGACAAACTCTTTGTGATATAAATTATTTTTTTTAAACTCGTTAATTGTGTTATCTTGTTTATGTATGCTAAGTGGCTTGTGTAGGGCCTTCTAGGGTCTTATACTCCATATCATGTCTAGAGGGTACTTTGGATCGTGACATATGGTTAGCTGAAAGTTCCCAATAAATCTATTTAAAAGGGACACTCTGCTGAAATTTTACGAAATTCGGAGAGAACCAAATTTTAAGGGCCTTAATGGATAAAGTGAGGTTTAAGTACTCGTGTGATTTTATGATGTCTTTGATTACTAAAGAACAGAAAGTAAACTACAAGAAACATTCGAGGACAACTGATCCTAAGTGGGGGAGAATGTAGCATCTCAGAATATGAGTTAAATTTATTATTTTAAGCGAGTATATTAACTCTTAGACTATAAATAACTACATGGTGCACTATATACCAAATTAATGGATTTTTGGGTATGCCCTAACAATTTCGTATTTAAGAATTTTCTTCAAAGAGTTATAAATAACAAGAAGATCAACAAAGTGTTACTCTATACCAAGTTAAATAAATTGAGCATATTTTAAGGAAAATTGTAACGTATAGACATATATCTGATTTTTTGCCTGCTAAGGGAAGGGAAATGAAAAGAAACAAAAAGGGGAGAAGTGACCAACCCTTACTCTAGTTATCTTATCTTATTTATATATATATATATATATATATATATATATATATATATTAAAGACAAAATATAAACTAGGTGATGTGGCATGTCTTAATGGTCACCATTCATATTTATTTATCTTTTTTCTCATTTTTTGTTTTACTTTTTTTCTATTTATATGCTATATTATAAAGTTAAAAATAATGTTAAAATTATATTTTCTCTAAACACCTCCCTCATTTACTCTTCTTTATTTTCAAGAAACTTTTTTTAGTTTGTTAATCCCAAAAGGTTATCATTAATCTATTAAATAACTCCACTTAAATGGTTAATCTAAAAAATAAAAGATTTATTTTTATCTTCCTTGTATTTAAATATCATGGCTTCACCTATCACTATATAAGTATCACTAGTACATGTTACTTGTAAAAAGAATTCCTATTGTAACTCCTCAGGAGTTTGAAAAGTTGAAAAGTAAAGGAAAAGTGAAGGTTTTGCATTGATACAATGTTGTATGAGAAAACCAATGGATTTTAGGAAGTCCTATGGGACGTTAAAGGGAACCGAAGAGTGGAGTTGTGTTTTTGGAGTTACATGATTATGGTGTTTGACCTACGAATGATTTGGACAAGCCATAGGAATTTGGATGAATTGTAGATGGGTTTCGTAGGGGTAATCTAGACTTAGTGAAAATTTTGGGTTAAAGTTGAGGTGTATGGACTGTAGGAATTTTAAGAGTCTGTAGAATGTTGTCATAGAAAGTTGGCCAAATTTTAGTCCCTATAACTTGTCCTACGGTGGACTAGTTTGGTCCATAAGTCTAAATCGTAGGGTCCTCTAACAAGTTTTTTTAAAGGATATTTGGGTCTATTCCAATGAATTTAATACCTATTGATAACACTCAAATTTCCTCCTTAAAACCAATTAAAAGGAGCAGCTGTCATTGTCATTATAAATATCCAACTACATGATGCAGATTTCAGCGCAAGCCGCAAACGTTGATCTTGTGCATATCAGTTGGCATATCCGGAGATCAAGGGTCACCTAATGGCATAGTAGTTTTACCCATCAAAATTTGTATATCAGTTTAACTAGTCTTTTTATTCGTAACAGGTTTGAACCATTTTCTTATTTTTGATCTTGTAGTCATTTTCGTGGCTTTGTTCCATTACCAACCAGGTCATGGGATTTGATCATATATTGTTATGTATATATATGTCATTTCTTTCCAAATGTTGTTTATTTCCTTATTATATTGTCATTTTTCGTTGATTTAATATTTCTTCCCATTAGGCTCATTACTTGTCGTTCCGGGCAATCTATTGGCTTACCTACTTGTGGGTGTCGGTAGGTGCCATCACTACTTGATTTTTCAGATCGTGTCAGTGTCTAAATACAAAAGACTAGTCATAAATATGCAAAATGAGTTTATTCAACCATGACCTTTTAATATTTTAAAATCTTTAATAATAAGATATTTATAAATTTGCATGTCGTAAACACAATAAAATTGTTTAGACTGCGGAAAAAAAAGCTATTTTGATATATATGGTATGTTTGTGAAATAAAATTTTATATATTTACGGAAATAAAATAAAATACACATTCTTTTAAGCGAGCAATAAACCTACTAAAGTTAATTATACTCTATCAAAAAAAAAATGTTATTTGGATACGATAAAATGAAAATTAATCAATGATTGCTATTTCTACTCTTTTTTTCTAGAGATATATCATCTTCTTATTCTTTTATACCCCATTTTAGGATGTGTTCTGCTCATTTTTATTAATTTAATTTTCGATTATATAACATTAATATTTTATTACAAAACCTACTTTTTTGTTGTTTTTTTTTTAATCTTTACTAATAAAATATGAGAAGCTTATATTGTAAATTTTATGAAATCATACGTCACATGATATCAGAAAAATGTATATTGTGTGATTGTGTGTGGGAAGGAGGGGGGGGGGGGGGAGGAGTTAGGAGATAATAACATAGAGCATCACTTAAATGTTGGGGGGAGGGGTGTGGGGGAGGGGGACAAAAATGTTACCCAAGTTTGTTTATCTATCTTCGAAAGCACACTATTATTATTTTATCAACAAAATATGACATAAATATTTTTTTGTTCACATGAATTTTTGTTGTTTTTTCAATCCACACAACAATAAACCACAGTCTAATTTAATCCTAGTCATAACCAAATAAATTAAAATTTCCAAGAACTTATAAATTTTATTTGGAGTATTATTTATTTTTATGAACAAAAATTAATTAAAAGTAATATTAAAGAGAGAAAATATTGATTCCTATAAGTGCATAAAATATTGATTTGTATAAGTGCATATATATAATAAAATTTATTGTGTTCTATGAAATGGAGACTCAACGTAGAGAGAAAGATAAGAAATTAAAAAGTGATACATGTGGTAAAAGTATTCTCCAATATTTACATCAAATACATATATGTATGAAATAAGTTTAGGTGAGAGCAAAATTGAAACTTTCCGTCATGATTTTTTCCCAAGATAATATGGATAATTTAAAGAACCAGTTAGGGTTAGGTTTAGTTATTGATTATTGCAATGTAAATTGAAAAAAAAAAGGAAAAGTAAAAGGATTGTATGGACTAAATAAAATTCCATATTTTATTCTGCTCGTTCAAATATTAATAAGCTGACTTCTAAAAAGATATAAACAAAGTGGAGTTACCTTCTTATTACAAAAGGAAAAGATATAATTTTACTTCATAATTATCTATAGTTGAGTTACTAGTATATCTTAGAATTAAGATAATATACTAATTTATACAATCTATTAAATTTCATCAATTTTCTAGTTGAAAAAATTACTTATCAAGTACCCCACCTCACCCTGAAGGCTTAATATATTTTCCACCCATTTCAAAACCTTCCTACATGTTTGAGCCTCTGCAAAACTCCATAGCGTAAAAAAGAACACCATTCAACTCATCCAGTCAAACATCCTAATTCCTTCGAAGTCAAAATCTCTTCAAATAAAGACACAATTATTCATAAGAATATGTACAACAGAAGAATTATTCAAAATTACAAACTTACATAATAGCATAATAATGTAAACTATATAAATTGTGAAACTCTAACCTTTTGTAGCTTTCACACAACTCGTTCAGGGACTGAGACTCCAAGGTTGCACTCTTCTACTAATTTCTGACTAACTCTATCAATCAAGTCTTGTGTGGGCAAGAAAATTTTCAAACAAAACGATGATCTTTCCTTGAGAACCACCACCCCCTATTTATAGTTTTCGGTATAAGGGAAATGCTTGAAAGATGAAATGTTTCTTGTAATAATAAATAGTCATTAATAGTCATACCTTTAGGTGTATTTGGACACTGTGAAGTGTATCCAACAACCATGATCAATAGTCATTAACAACTGTTAAATACCAGTAAGTGTATTTTGACACTGTTAAGAGAATCTAACAACTGTGCTCAATAGTTATCAACAACCACTAAATATCATTAAGTATATTTAGAAATTCATTAAACACCAAGGGTAATCAACAACCATTTAACACCATCAATAGACACTAATAACCATTGAACACTATTATTTGCTTCTATCATCTTCTAAGGAAACAAAGAATTGCAGTATTTTCTTCTTTCTTCTTTTAAGAAAATAAAAAGATTTTTTTCTCTTTTAAACTAATAAAAGTAAAAAATGATTTATTCCTAAACTGAAAAAAATAAATACTAAGAGTCCTTTTCTTTTCCAAACTCGATCAATTTATGGCTTCATGGTTTTGAGTTGGTAACTACACGACTATAATCACAATAGAGTGTAATTGGTGCTTCAATTGAAGGAACCACTTCAAGATCTTTTAGAAAATTCCTGTAGCCAAACAACCTCTTTTGCCGCCTCAAATGGAGCTACACATTCATCTTTCATGGTGGAATCAACAACACATGATTGCTTTATCCCCCTCCAAACTATGGCTCCACCTCCCAAAGTAAATACAACTCATGAGGTCGATTTTATAGAATCTCTTTCTGACTGGAAACCTGAATCTGTATATTCAATAGGTACAAGATTGGCAGGGTGGAAAACAAGCATATAATCCCTACTCTTTTAAATGTACTTGATGATATGCTTGACTGCAGTTCAATGTTCTTGCCTAAGGTTAGACTATCTGCTAACCATGCCTATATCAAAGAAGATATCCGGTCTAGTGCATAACGTAGCATACATAAGGCTCCCTACAACAGAAGCGTAAGGAACTGCCTTCATCATTTTGATCTTGTCGGTTATTTTGGGCGACTAATCCTGTGATAAAGTAATTCGATGTGTAAAAGGAAGAAATCCCTTTTCGGGATTTCTCATGATAAACCTCGAAAGAATAATATCAATATAAAGTACTTGAGACAAGTCTAATATCCTTTGTTTGCGAATTCGCAAAAGCTTAATCCCAAGGATATGAGCTGCTTCTCCCAAGTCTTTCATATCAAAACGTGACGGGAACAACCCCTTTATAGAATTAAACATGCTCACATTATTTCCTATGAGCAAGATGTCACCTACGTACCGAATAAAAAATGTTACTCTTTCTCCCTCCTACTTTTTCATAGATGCATGATTCATTTTCAAACTGATCAAAACCAAAGTTTTAATCGAATTGTCAAAACAAATGTTCCTTGCTCGAGATGCCTGTTTCAATCCATAAATGGATTTCTCCAGTTTACAAACCATGTGTGCATTGCCATTTACCATGAAACCTTTTGGTTGTGCCATATAAATGCACTCATCAAGACTTTCGTTTAAGAAAGTTGTCTTGACATCCATTTGCCAAATCCCATAATTAAAATGAGCAACAATGGATAAGAGAATCCTAATGGATTTAAGCATGGCTACCAGCGAAAAAGTTTCCTCATAATGAATTCCTTCTTTTTGAGTAAATCTTTTCGCAACAAGCCGAGCCTTAAAAGTTCTCACTTTTCAATCCCACCTTTATTCGTTTTATAGATCTATTTACAACCAATAAGTTTAACAACTATTGCTGGTTCCACAAGATCCTGGACTTGGTTTGAGTACATAGATTCCATTTTAGATTTCATAGCAACAACCCACATTTCAACATCTTTATAATGTAGTGCTTCAACATAATTTAATAGTTCTGTATTAGTCTCTTTAGGGATTATATCGTATGATTCTCCCAGGAGTGTAACCCGTTGTTGTGTTCTACTAGCTCTCCCACTATGATGACTAGCAACTACATGATTCACTACATCTTGAACTAAATTATGAACATTATGAACCACTTCCTCCACAATTTCAGGTTGGGTGACATTACTCCCACTACATTGTGGTAACGAGATGTCTTGAGTCTGCTTTTGAGGAACTTCTAGAGCATCCTCTTGGATGCAATTGCATGTCAATAATTGTTTTAGGTAGTTGTGTTGATGTTTCATTTGTAGTTATTCATTTGCTTAGTTCCTGTAACACAAGTTTACTTCTAGGAACATGGTTAATTAAATAGTCTTATTCCAGAAACTCGACATTTGTTGATACAATTACCTTTTGTTCCTTAGGACAATAAAATAAACCTCATTCAGTTCCTTTTGGATATCCAATGAAAATGCTCACTTATTTCCTTGATTCCAATTTATTTGTTTCCCTTTTAATAAATGTACTGGTCATCCCCAAACTCGAATATGTCATAGACTAAGCTTGGTCCATTCTACAATTCGTATAGGGTTAAAGGAACAGGTTTGGAGGGAACCAAATTCAGAATGTAATTCGCAGTTTCTACGGCATATCCCCAAAGCTAAAAGACAAATCTGAATAACTTAACATTGATCTAACCATTTCGAAAAGGGAAAAAGGACAAATATACCCCCAAACTATCATAAATGATATGTCAATACCCTTCGTTATACATTAAGGTTGTATATACCCTTACCGTCATTCTTTTGGATTGAAGTTAAGGGATGGACACATGGCTTCATTTAAATGATTTTACCCGATTATATTTATGTTTTATCCAAAAATTAAAAATTCATCCTACCCACAACTAAAATGGGTGGTGCCAAAATTCACTCTTCATTTTCATCAAAAACCATCCCTCTATTCTTCTCAACCCACCATGACCATGGAATCAAGAACTCATCTTTAAAGAAAGAAGATGACTTGTTCACTAAAACTACTCTCTTCTTCACATTCACTTCAAACTTTGTATCTTCCCCATTCCATCCAGCTTCAACATGTAAAATTCCCTTCAAGTTCTGTCAATTTGGTGTCTTTCAAAGTCTTTAAATCTGAAAACTTTATGCTTCCTGACAAACAAAAAAAAACTTCATCTTCATTTAACTTAATAGGAATCTACATTATTGGGTGTTTTGTATATTATCTATTTCAAGATTATTTTTAATCCCTTTCAACAATAGCAATTCGATTTGAGCTTGAAATTTTTGATTTTATTGTAGACCCACTTTCAATCTTGAAGTTTTGTCCATCAATGGTGTAGTTTTTCTCAACTCCTTTCAACAAAAAAAAATATTATTTGAGCTTGAAATTTTCGATTAGATTGTAGACACACTTTAAAGCTTGAAGTTTTGTCAATCAATGGTGGTAGTATTTCATCAACCCCAATTGATAATAATAAATCAATTTGAGTTTGAAATTATTGATTCGATTGTAGACCCATTTTTAAGCTTGAAGCTTTGTCTATTAATGGTGATAGTGTTTTTAACCCCTTTCAACAATAATAAATTGATTTGAACAAGGAAATGAAATTGGTTTTTTGATTTCGATTGAAATAATATGCGTCTGTGATTTTGTTTGTGAGATTTGGAGAATGGTGCCAATAAATATTAATGGAAGAACATTTTTCCTTTTATTTGATATTAAGTGGAGATGAACAACTATGCTTTTTATTTTTAATTTTAAATGTCATGATATTTTAATTTGGGTCATGGGTGGGTAAGTTAAGAATAATGGGTGGGTTTTCAATTTTTTGGATAAATAAAAAAAATAAAAAAGGTAAATTATTTAGATGATGCCATGTGTCAATTTGTTAGTTTTAAGGGTATAGACGATCCAATATATAGAAGGTAAGGGTATATACAACCTTAAAGTATAATGGAGGGTATTAACATACAATTTATGATAGTTCGAGGGTATATTTTTCTTTTTTCCCTTTCCAAAAGAGTTCTATTTCTTCCTTTTGCCACACTATTTTGTTGTGGTGTTCCTGGGGAAGAATATTGCGACGTAATCCCCTATTCTAATAAGTACTTAATGAATTCTCGCAGAAAGGTATTCACCACCACAATCTGATCATAATGTTTGGATATGTTTACCATTTCACTTTTTCATTTCTATCTTGAATTCTTTGAACTTCTCAAAGCATTCAGATTTATGGCGCAACAAGTAAATATATCCATATTTATAGTAGTCATCTTTGAAAGTCACAAAATACTCAAAACCCCCTCTTTCTAGTATATACATAGGATCGTACAAATCAGAATGAACTAATTCTAACTTATTAGTGGCTCTATTTCCTTTGAAAGGGAAATGTCTCTCTGTCATTTTACCTTCTAAATAAGATTCACAGGTTGTTAGTACCTCCACATTCAATGAACTGAGAGGTCCATCAAAAAGCAATCTTGAAATCCTATTTATGTTGATATGACATAGACGTAAGTGGCATAAGTAAGTTTGACTCAATTCAGAAATACGTTTTTTTTATGGGAAATATCAATATTATTTAATTCATTATGGTCTAGCATGTCATGGGAGATTTCAAATACAAAGAGATGATATATGTGGGAGGACTATGGATGAATTGCTTATAATACTTAATAACAACACAATTATTTGCAAATAAAACTTCATAACCATCATTCTTATTTTTGAAACTGAAAGCAAATTCCTTCTTATCAAAGGTACATAAAGAACATCTTTTAAAAATAGAATTCTGGAAATATTAAAAGAAAAAGAGATATTTTCTATTGCTAGGACTGGTGTTGGTTCCCCATTCACCAGAAAAATGCCAACTTCATTCTTACTTAGCCACCGCGTTTCCTGAAACCCATGCAAAGAAGTGCAGACATGGTTAGTGGCTCCCAAATCTACAACCCATAATTGGGTAGAAACAGTGGCTAAACAAGTTTCAACGACATTTCAACAGGAATTACCTTTGTTCTTCATTTTGGTTTGATAGTCAGGGCATTGCCTCTTGTGGTGACTAGGCTGGTTGGAGTGGTAGCACTTGCCATTAGGCTTACTACACCATCTATAGCACCTCCGTGTGCCACAACCTTGCACCACTTCTTCTTCTTTTTTTGGGCTTTAGCCGACTTATGCGAAGAAGCGACAAGTTTGCGAACAATGTACGCCACAAAGGGAGGAGTTTTATGCTTGATAATGGATTCTCCCACTGTCAGTTCATTCAACAATTTCACAAAATACAAATCCATCTTGTTCATATTATAATTCAAGCGAAACTGGTGAAAACTGTCCGGCTGAGTCTGTAGGATCATTTCCACCTGAGATTCCTTATCAATAGTAGTGCCTAGTATCTCTAGCTCATTAAGATAACTCATCATGTTTAGCACATGATCCTTGAAAGGTGATCCTTCAACCATTTTGGTGGTCAAGATAGCCTTTATGTAGTCTTCTTGGTAGCACATTTCTGCTCTATGACATCTCTTTGAGAGATTCGAGCATATTGTATGCAGATGTCATAGACAAATGTTGATGTTGTAAGACATTTGATATTGAGGCAAGAATGTAGCACCTTGCCATATCATCAGCCATGACCCATTTCTTATAGACCTTAATCTACTCATCAGTTGCATTTGTTGGTTTAATGGAGCATTTTTCAACAAACACATATTTGAAACCCTCATATGTTAGAACAATATCAAGGTTTCATTTCCAGTCCACATAGTTAGGACATTCCAGTCTGTTGTGGTTCAAGATAGAGGACAGAGGATTGAAGTGAGACATACTTAATCTGAGAGATACTTAAAACAGATCATTATTAACATATGTTTTATATTATTTTAAAAAAAACAAAAACAAGACACATATAATCATGCTAATGAACAATTAGAATCGATAGGGAAACTTAACTATTCAAGCAAATATATGAGCAAGTTCCTATATATAGTACACCTTAAAGAAGAAAAGTCCAACTCAGTTAGACAGTAATTTCTGAAGTTTTAGTCAGGTATAGATATTGTCTTTTGTTCACTGATTCAACATGCAACTTAGTTGGAAAGTTAAAACAAGTCATCAAATCAAAAGGCAAACATAACAATATCAAAATATACAAGTTTATCTGATGGGGAGAGGACCAATGTCAACATATAAACTCATATATTAACTGTTAAAATTATTTTTTTAGAAGAAGGGATGAGCACTTACAACTCTGGAGTACCAAATTTTTTTTTTCTCAAACAACAAAAACTTGTTCATCAAAAGAACATCATGATATATACAGATTTAACAAAATATGTATCAAAATGATGGACTCATATTACATTATCAGTTTGTTGTAAGAAGGCTCGTGATGCCAATTGTAAGAATATGTACAACAGAAGCATTATTCAGAATCACAAACTTAAATAATAGCATAATAATGTAAACTATATAAATTCTAAAACTCTAACCTTTTGTAGTTTTCACACAACTTGTTGAGGGACTGGGACTCCAGGGTTGTAGCCTTCTACTAATTCCTGACTAACACTCTTAATCAAGTCTTGTGTGGGCAAAATAAAATTCAGAAAAAAAAGATGATCGTTTCATTGTGAACCACCACCCCTATTTATTCTTTTAAGTATAAGGGAAATGTTTGAGAGATGAAATGTTTCTAGTCATGATTAATAGTCATTAATAGTAATTAAATACCTGTAGGTGTATTTGGACACTGTGAAGTCTATCCAACAACCATGAGTCATGATCAATAGTCATCAACAACCATTAAATACCATTAAGTGTATTTTGACACTGTTAAGAGTAACTACCAACCATAATTAATAGTTCTCAACAACCACTAAATATCATTAAGTGATTTAGAAAGGCATTAAACACCAAGGGTAATGAATAACCATTAAACACCATCAATAACCACTAATAACCACTGAACACTATTATTTGCTTCTTTCATCTTCTAAGGAAACAAAGAATAACAATATTTTCTTCTTTCTTCTTTTAAGAAAATAAAAAAGTTGTTTTCTCTTTTAAACTAATAAAAGTAAAAAATGATTTAGTCGTAAACTGAAAAAATACTAACAGTCCTTTTCTTTTCCGAACTCGATCAATTAACCAGGCATAGTAGGGATCACAAATTTATTAGCAGAAGCTTCCAATTATAATATTTAATTCATAAGAAACACGAATTAACCATATCATAATAAATCACAGATTGTACAACTAAAAATCTGTAACTGCACTTCTCTGTTTAATATCAAAATTTTTCCATTACAACTTATTTAACTGCCTATGTTAGAATTACCGAGACTAATCAATTAAATCAAACATCTGCAAAATTTATTCCATTGATTAATTTAATTCTTTATCTTATGCTTAAATTAATTCACGTGACGGATATACATATATTATCAACCTACTGGATTTTCACGTGACTACTTATAAGAAACCATAAAGGGGTGTCTTCTTTCTCATATTCGAGATATGGTTCTATCAACTAATTATTATTTCATGAATGTAATTTGTTATTATCCAATCCATTAGGAATATTTTGACTCATCATAGTCTAACATTTTAATAGATTAAAATAATAAAGAAAACTACACAGATAATAATAACTACACCAGGATTAGCAGTATAAGCTCATGTAATGGACTAGAGATATTATTTATTGAAATTTAGAACCTAAATACATATCTCAATTTGGTTCATTCAATACATGCAAAATGTACTGACACAAGAAGTTGGAATTTTATCATTCCAATAATTAAGATTGAATTATATTTAATCTTGTGTAACAATCATCAAGATGTTTGTCAAAACTCATCTTTGATTGTGAACAATTAACTTATAACTTATAAGAACCGAGAATTTTAATCTTCCGCGTATGAGTTAAACAACTCTATACCAAAAATCGTCTACTATATAAGTAATGGACACACATTTAAACACAATGATCAATTCAAACAAAGACTTTACTGTAACAACTAACATAAAATGTAACGTCATTATAAAGGATTAAAATCAATGCTATAACTCAACCATATGGTTAATAGTATATCCCAACATTAGTTTCTTGATTTCATCTCCAATGAAATAACAACTTTTTTGTATTTGTTGTTTTTCAATTTATTTCAAAGAATACCCTTTTCTTAAAAGTCTATAAAAATCATTTTTGTTTACGTTTTAATTTAGTTAGATTTTCATAAAGTTTAATCTACCAAGAACCCTTCATAAACTTTGATTTGTCATTTTTTTTTTTTGTTGATCAAATTTGAACTCATGACTCATTTTATTCATTTAAACTCCAAAATTGCAAGAGCTAAAATTGAGCCATTAAGGCCCAAATCTAAAAAATGTTTGGATAGCCTAAAATCGGCTGATCCACTTTCTATATCAAACCTTACCCTAGATATCTCTTTCCTTGAGCTAATATTTCATATTTCCGCCTCTCCGATTTCTCATATCATATTCTTGATTTCTCTCTATTTTTTTGGTTGTTTGTTACATCTCATTGGAGATAAGTAATGAGGAGAATCCACAAACTTCAGCTAATCATGAATCTCCAATAATCGAAGAATTTGGAAATGAGAATGTTTATTTTTCATCAGTAAAAACTAAAGTTGAAGAAGAACAAAAAGAAAAGGATTCAAATTTGGATCAACTAGTTTAGGTTGAAACTGATTTATTGGTCAATTGTGTTGATTCTAGTTCAATGGGATTTAAGGTTTTTTTCTGAATCAGGGTCGTTTAGAGCATATGAGCCTTCTAGAAATTCAGTAACACCAGAAAGAATTACACCAACTAATGTCAATCCTATTGTTTGTATTCCCCATTTCTCCTACTATTATGTTTCAACTCTTCCAGACAGGTGGCAAGTGGTATCCCCATCAAGCCGAAATGACCTATCCATCGATCCAATAATACCATCCCCATATGAACTTGTGATTGAACTAGATAATCCTTACGTTTTCCCGAGAAAGCCACTATGCATGTAGGTTCAAGGGAGTGCTTCTATCTTTCTCATCAAGTATTAGGGACATTACTTTCTTTCATAGTTTGGGTGGTTTTCATTATTTATGTATGATGAGATATGGTTTTAAGATCGTGTCTAGCTAAACTTGTATAGTGGTTTAAATGATGGTGGCATGTTTTAATGTTTTAATCTGTGCTTTTGTCAAGCTTAATCTTTGAATGTTATTGCATTGCTTTTAGTTAGGTTGATCCTACATTTCCATTATTTTACTACCTATCTTGCAACTTGCGGTTAGTGCTTTAGTGGGGCCTTGTTCTTTCTATAATCTTTTAGGATGTGATTCAATATTTGCAAATGATGATGAAAAAGATTTTGAAAATAGGGAAAATGAAAATTCAAAAGCAATCACTTGTCATGAATCATACAATTTTCGTTTGATTTTGTGATTTACAAGTGGGTGTTCATTAAACTTTTTTAGTTTTTAAAAAGACCTTTAGTTCAATTGATTTTTAGACTAGATTGGGGCCTTTTGGTTTCTGATTCCTTGTGTGCTGAGTTTTTAGTATTTTCAGTGTATGAATATTGTCTAGAACATTCACTAAAATGTGATTCAAGGAATAGTGCTGGATATATATTGGCTTGGAAGATAAACCTAGTCCCTCTTTGACTATCCTCTTTGACTGAATTTTTTCTCCCGGCCCCTTAATATTGATCTTAGTCAACTCCATTCAGAAATAAAGTATTTCATTGGTCATCATGACTACTACTAATTTTACTATTTCCACTTTATATCGACATGGGAGATCGATATGTAAGAATGTTATCTTTTATGTACTATAATTTAAGTAACACTTTGACCTGTTTGATTAATTTAGCGTTGAATTATCAATATTTCATGCTTTTAAGGAAATCTACTTGTAAATTTATTATATCTTTGAACAATCACATATTTACAAAAACTATTGTTTAGATAGAACATACCAATTAACTAGTTTAATATATATGGTGCATGTGAGTAGGAATTTAGTTAACCAAATTTTATATATGGTTGGTGTCTGTTTGTGTGTGCTTAGTATTAGATATTATGATCATTAGATAAAAAATATAAGTCGTGTGAAATATACGACATAAAGGAACCGCTTGGTAGGAAGGCTAAGGGATAAGAGGTAACTAATCCCGAGACTAATATTATGATGAGTTAATCCCATAATTGGTCAATCAACTAAATGAGATGTTGGTTGCCATTTATATTTTGCTTAGTCGCATAAATTAATGTCAGCTACCTTCATTTCAATTTGATTTTTTCCTTTTTTGACTTGTTAGAAAGTAAGAAATATTTAAAAAAAAGTATATCTTGTGATGTTAAATTAAAGATATGTGTGTACATGAAATATATCAAAATTTAATCTTGAGGACTTAAAAATATCATGTGAGAAGTAGATATTAAAGAGTTGCTAAAAGAGTAAAGAGACCTTCTTCTTTTATATAAACATAAAAGCAAAACAAGATAAACAAATTGAAACAAACAAGAGTTAGACTCTAGCAATAAATGATATCTTACCATAGAGGTTTATTTTCAATTATCATGTTTTTCATACCGTAAATAAGTGAGTTTTTGTGGATGCATACAATAGATAAACGTAAAAATTAATGATTTTCTTTTTACATATATATAGGTTGGTTAAACTAAAGAGCACCATAGTACTGTTGAGAACTATTAACATATATATTAAATGACTTTTTTAATGGTACAACAATGGTATGTAGATCTTTTTAGTGTAACATCAATGATAATATATTTAGTGTATTTGTACAAATGTGATTTAGGGAGCATATGATATATAACTTTTATCCCTAGCTCTCTGAGGTAGAGAGACAATTTCTAACAGAATATTGACTCATAAGAACAATTACCAAAAGGTATTTGCAAGAATAATATGATAATAAAATAGCAATAATAAAGCAAATGAAAAATTAAAGAGGGCAACTAAAAAAGATCAATGAAGCAAAAAATAACAATTAATAAAATGAAGTAAAAAAAACACTACTCATTTAATAAATAATAATAGTACTAATCAAGCAAAACTTAGCAGATGAGATGAATCCCCTACTCGGCCATCTACTAACCCTTCTACCTTGTTTTCGATCTTCACACCTTTCTATAAAGGGTCATATCCAAAGTCAGTTAAATTTTTCTAACAATAGCATCATACATATATAAATTGTAACAAACCAATATTCTATAAAACATGTGTTCATTATTGGGCGTCAACTTACACCTCTATAAATGAAGAATATTATTGTAGCATCTCAGAGTACGAATAAGTTTATTACTTTTAAGGAATTATATAACTATTAAGCTATAAAGGGTTACATGGTACACTACCAAATTAATGCTTTTTGGGTGTCCCAGGGAAATTGATTTTTATATCGATCATGTAGATCCGGTACTCAGCAAATATCAATTCCACCTTATAGAATTGCATGTGGTGAGTTGAAGGAGCTAAATTAAAAGAGGATTTGAAAGTATTGCTTAATAAGAGCTTTTTACAACCCAATCTATCACCGTGGGGTGCACTAGTGCTGTTTGTAAGTAAGAAAACAATATATTGGGATTTGTACACATTACATCTAGCTAATTAAACCGTCAATAGAGAAAACATATCATCTTCCTCAAATAGATGATTTGTTTGATAAGATATAGGGTGCTAGAAGTTTTTCAAAGATTTATATAAGTTTCAGTTATCACCAGCTAAGGATTCGTGAAGTAGACATGCCCAACACAACTTACGGAACATATATGGACACTTCGACTTCCTTGTCATGCCATTTGGGCTAAAAAATATCCCATCACACTTCATGGATATGATGAATGGAATTTCCAATCTTTTTATTGATATATTTAGGTAAATGTTGTATTCATATGATTTCAGACTCTTAATTGGATGTAGCTTCAAGATGTAGCGTATACGGTAAGCTTTAAAATTTGTTTTACCTTTTTTGCAAGTATAAGGAAAAACAGGGCCTTGTTTATGATAGTTTAGGTGTTGTATTTGTAGTGATGCTCGGTGATGTGTATGTGTATATATTATGGTTAGCGAAAATGTTCCCGATAAGACTATTTACAAAGGAAACTCTGCTGAAATTTTATAAAATTTTGAGATTCAACCAAATCATCATAAGTTGGGGAGGATGTAGCTTCTCGAAATATGAGTTAAATTTATTATTTTAGGCGAGTACATTAACTCTTAATGTATAAAGAACTATGTGGTGTACTATATGCACAATTAATGATTATTGAGTATGCCCAACAATTTGGCATTCAAGAATTTGTTGCAAAGAGTTCTAAATAACGAGAAGAGTAGCGAAGCTTTACTCTATACCAAGTTAAGGAATGAGCATAACTTAAGGAGAATTGTACCATATATACATATATCTTATTTTCTGCCAGCTATCATTAATATTTTAAATAACTCCACTTAAATGGTTACTCTACAAAATAAAATAATTTTTTTTATCTTCCTTGTACTTAAGTCACAAGGCTTCACCTCTCTCTATAATAAGTATCAGAAATACATGCTACATGTTACAAGAATTGCTATTGTAACACCTCAAGAATTTGAAAAGTTTAAAAGTAAAGGAAAAGTACATTTTTTACACTGATCTAGTGGTCTATGAGACAGTCACGACCTAGGGCTATCCCCTAGATGAAACATGGCGTATAGAACCCTTAAAGACTCCATAAAATCCACATAACTCTCATAACATAAGAAATTGAACAATAAGAGTAAAACAATAGTCTAAGTCCAAAACTTGAGGAGCTTGGGAAGGAGCTTCTTTTTCCTCAGTCTCCTTCATGTTTCTTCTAGCATGAGCTCTTCGGTTAGTCATCTCTCGAAGAAAATAGGGTAAGGATTACTAGAGAGACCTTATAGAGCTAAACTCTAATGCACGACTTAAGAGTAATGAAAGAAGTGGAGTTTCCTAGTCATCTTGTAGCCTCTCATTCATTAATGTGGTGTGCTTCATACTTAAGAACAAGACTCCACTAGACGTGGCTTATGAGAAATCCTAGGACCATTCTAACCTTGTGATCTGATTACCAAGTTTTTCACGATCCAGGGGTAACCTCTAGATGTAACATGGTTTATAGAACCTTAAACGACTCCATACAAGTCACTTAGCTGTCATAACATAAGAAATATAACAATAAGAGTAAAACAATAGTCTAAGTCAAGAACATTTTATAAAGGCAAAGCAAAAGTCTAATACACTTGTCTTATCACAACCATCTAATACAATAAAATTAAATTTGGCCTATCCCATATATAATGTACAAAAGTGAAATACAAGAAAAGGAATTAAAACAATGATAGTCCGTCCTCGAAGCATAAGGAATCACCAAAGCTTGGAAAAGCCTCATGTCAACCTCTAGCCATGAAAATGATGACCCTTACTATCGGACCCTACATTTGGGAAAATATAGGCAAGAGTATGTGTTAGTAAAAAACAATGTACCAACTATGATACCTATGCATTAAACATTTAAAACATACTAAAAAGAACATTTCATTTTATGACATGCAATTGACCAAGCTAAAACATGATATAAGAGAGTTAGAAACATAAGTCATAAAACCAAGGTAAATGCAAGCTAATATCTTCTTTAAAAACCTTTGGAATCATGTGCTATCCTTCTTAAGTAACCTTAGTTCATTATTAATGTGGGAATTAGCCTTATCCGACATAGAGACCATGTGAGCTATAACATGATCCCCTGGTGTATCCCACACCGAAAAGGGTTGTGCTACTTGCCAAGGTAGAACCTGAACTTTTAGCTTAAGTGGATACACTAGCTAATGTCTCTTGATAAAATCATCCTTTGGGGGCACATAGGTAATAGATAATGAGAATGGTTCTATAAACCTGACCTCTACTAACGTGAGAGGTTCTATCTCAATATCCTCTCGGTGCTAAGAATAAATCCCATGGAATAGTCATTTCTTACATGACCTTATTATCCATAGAAAGCCACGCCATATTATCAATCCAAACTAAGTTATCATACATGGAAAGGTATCCTAGGATAACCAATCCAAGCTAGTTTTAGTAGGATAGCTCTTACTTTTTAATTCAATTAGGTGAGACAGCCTTTCAACCTAAGAACCCTTATTATGTGAGAAAACCTTTCACACCTTAATCTTATGCGTCCATGAGAAAATCCTTTTAATAACACATCATGACCATCATCATTAATACTTTATTGTCAAAGCATCGTTAAAACAATTACATAGATTTCAGAAGAACATTCATAAGTCAATAATTTACCTCTTGAAGTTCAAAACCCACTTTCAATCATCAATACTTAGAAAACATGGGTTATACATAGATTTCATCATAAATTTATGTAAAAGTAGTAATAGATGCTTAATTTCATAAAACTCTTCCTTTACAATAAAAATCCCACATCATATCATTCATAATTTGAAAACATGGGGGGTAAATGGGTTCATGAGAATATCATCATAAAAATCATAGTACTTCATCAATTCATGCATAAGATATCATAATTCAATCATTTAAATTAACATTGAAGAGAACCCATGATGATTGAAGAAAACCTTAACTCAATTTGGTGAATCCTAACTTTGAAATTGAGGAATTTGGGAACTCCATGAATGCAAGGAATCCATGGATGAAAAATATCAAACCTCAATGAACAATGCTTATCTTCAATGGAGGAATTGAGGCTTGAACCTTTACCTAGCTTGAATCCTTTTTTCTTCTTCATGTTTTTAGGGAGAAGTATTTTGTGAAGGAAGAACTTTGATTTTCTTTTGGGTTTTGAAAGTAATTACTTGAATGGGTGAGTTTTGGGGTTAAAATCACTTACATAGGGGTCCTAGGTTTTGGCAACACGACATAGCTTTGATTTAATTAAAACTAGAAAGACCCAAAAACCCCTGAACTGACAACTGATGACTCATTGCCACGAGGGGCACCACGACCTGTAGTGGTTCCCATGGTCCCTTGACCAGTGACTAGGTTGCTACCCCTTTTCCCCCATAAAACTAAATCAAGACCACAACACCTTCCATTGCCCGTGGTGGCCTGCATGAGACATCTAGTGGAAGGCTTTTTTTTTTAGGCAATTTAGCCTAGCCTACAATAAGCATCACCGCGGCCCGGGGCTAATACCAAGGGGCGTCATGGTGACCGCGGAAAGTTAGGCTAAGTTTGGTGAATGCTGCCCAAGCTTCCTTCCTTGGCTTGGCACTCGTCCTCTAATTTTGCCGCAACTTAGCCTACTATATTCTGAGGTGTTACAGAGACAGACCAATGGATTGTAGGAAGTCCTATGGAACGTGGAAGAGAATCATAGATCTGAAGTTGAATATTTGAAATTACAAGGTTATGATGTTTGACCTACGAATGAATAGGATGAGTTGTAGGAATTTGGACGAATCGTAGATGGGTTCTGTAGGGGTAATCAAGACTTAGTTAAAATTTTGGGTTAAAGTTGGTGTTTATGGACCATAGGAATTTTGACAATCCGTAGAATGGTGTTGTAGGAAGTGTGCTAATTTGAGGCTCGTATAACTCGACGTACAATTGATCATTATGGTCTGTAGGAATTTCAATGGTCCATAAGTCCAAACTGTAAGGTCCTCTAACAAGTATTTCTAAAGGAATTTGGGTTTATTCCTTTGAATTTAATACCTATTGATAACACTCAAATGCCCTCGTTAAAACCTATTAAAAGAAGTAGAGGTCGTCGTCAATAAAAATACCCAACGAAGAGTCGGGGTGGAATCCATTAGAGAATAACTTGTCGGTGATTGAAAAGATAAAGACTAACTAGATTCTAGTTTGAATTTAAGCATACAAGGCACAAAAATTGTCAAATAGAAGACAATTTTTAAATGTACATTTCTAATGGGGGTAAAGACGATATCAATCAAGGGATGTAAGTAAATTGGGACAATTTGAGATTCAATTAACATTCAACGATCCATTGCAATTCAATCCAAGATCAATTACTAATAGATAGGCTAAGTCTTCTTAGTTCAACCCTAATATCATTTCGGTCTCAAAGGGTTAAATTGTGATATCATCTTTCGGTATCAATCACATCAATACAAAATAACTCACTACCTTAACTTAGACCACTCTTTCGAGGAAGTCTTCCCTTCAACAATGAAACCCTAAAAATTCTTCTTTCAGTCTGAAATTTAAGATTCAAAGTTAAAATGTAATTATCAATATAATTCTCCACTCATGGATTTTATTTTCAAGCAACCCACAAAGATCAGAAGCTAAGGTTATGCGTGCACTCTCAACCCATAAATTCAAACATAAAACCTAGATTGAACCTATTCATGAAATCAAACATGTAAACAAGGAATTACAAAAGCAATAATTTAAAAACCCAAATAACTTTGTCTATTTCTAGCACAAAAGCCCAAATTTCATACAAGTAATTATGCCTACATTTCT
The DNA here is from genome assembly GCA_029007595.1 of Solanum commersonii. NCBI lineage: Eukaryota > Viridiplantae > Streptophyta > Magnoliopsida > Solanales > Solanaceae > Solanum > Solanum commersonii. The sequence continues at coordinate 3,008,567 of JAJTWQ010000038.1, forward strand.
AGCATTTAAGAACAAGGAAATGAAAAAGGTAAAAGGTATTTACTAATATAGAACACAATCTCCGAAGCCACAAATGAAATGTGAGGCAACTTGCCTTCAATGTCTCAACCCCTAAATAAAGAACACTATGGGACCTTTAACAATCCTTGGATGATCAATAATGCTCCACTCTAACCCTACTTTCTAAATTTGGGTCCAATGTTTAAGAAATTCCCACTCTATCTTTATTTTAAGGCAGGCACTGCAAAAGTGACATGAGGTTCACAAAAGCGACCACCATTTTGCTTAATTGACCTATGCCTTTTTAAATGAGTTCGGAGAAGCGAACACCGCTTAGTGGCTTAAGCGACCTATTGATTTTGTTGACTTGTTCGCTTAAGCGAATATTACTTCATATGTGCCAGACCTAGGGCTTGTTATCTTGAAGTGTCATGCCTCGAGCTTCCCTGAACATGGCCAACACTTGAGAACCATTGTTGGTCCCAAGCGAACCATTGGAATAACTCAATTATCAGCGGAGGATTTATTTAACAACAGATTTCTCAAAAAAGCTCAAGTCATAAGATATCATCATTAAAATAGTTTACTCAATATACTCAAATGAACATAAGTGTCAACTCATAGTCTTTAAAACATCAACAAGGGAATGAGAAAAAGACTCCTCAACTACTACTGTCTATCTATGAAACCCCTAACGACTGTGATGGAAGTCGGGTTAAGACCCAGACATCCTAATATGACTGAAAGTAAATGTGGAACCCTTTGAAACAAGTAGGCTCACCAAAGAGACTCTGGAATTGCAAGTGGTATCAACAGAGCACCTATTGATGACCCTGGTTACCATTGTCTCCATCATGAAACATGCAGGTCAAATGGCGTTGGTACATGAAATGTACGAGCATACAAGGGGCACTCTAAAACATAGATCTATGCTTGAATAGATGAACATGAAGAACATACAAAACCTCATCTCAACTCAACTAAACTCAACCTAAGGATACTAAAGGATTCTCAGAGACACTCAAAGATACTCAAAATCAGAAATACTTAACTCAGTTCAATATGAAAGAAACAATAAAGATGCATTATAAATAAATATATTAAGACATTAGATAATAACTTAATGTATTTAAAATACAATAATAACTCTTTTACTATTTTTTAAGAGATTATTTAATTGACAACTATCACTATGAGCTATGTGATATACAACATCTCACCCACACTGCCAGAACTGTCCTATACCTTGGTGGAGTATAGGACATCCTCAACTATGTGGATCCAATAAACTATGCTTAAAAAACTATAAGGGATCATCTAAAAAGTTTGACCCTTTACCCATGTTGGCATACATGGTTTATAAGGACTATGAGTTGTCTGTACTCATCCCCAAATCAGTGCTCAATACTACTCTCACTAATATATCTCATGCACATATGTTTAAAAGAAATTCTTTATCTTGAAACTTTGAGATTATTACACAAAAGGTTCTTTTAAAAGAGATAGTGCACAAAACTCCTTCTGAACTCATTTTGGAAATCAAAGTTTCCTCTCATTGTAAATGTAAAAGTATTTACTCTTAGGAATACTTAGTTTGCATGTACTCATTTTGAAAAATGAAACTCAACTCTCTTCATCCTCATACTCAAGTAGTCAAATATTTAAACAAATTTTAAAAGTTTGCATAAGACTTGTCAAATGTCTCAAAAGAACTTCCTTGAACTTTACTTTTAACTATATCTTGAATTTGAATTATGAATTATGAATTCAAGAGTTATGACTTGGATATGCATGATATATCAAGGATTAATAAATATTTTAAATGTTGATATCGAGTAGAGAACATATATATAACTCGAGGGAACACAAGTGGAAAGAAAGACGGAAGAGTAGGGGACCTGACGACCTTAGCGCATTGAGTGGCGCAGAGCGGTAGCCCCAAAACTACTGAACAATGTTTTGGGTGCACTAAAATGTGTGCCGTGCCAGGCCCCAAACTACTCTATAGTAAGTCTGGCGCTATGGTGGCGCGCCGCCCCAAGTCCTAGCCCATAATTTTGACGAATTTTCTTACTTCAATTCTATGTATAACTCCCCTAGAATCAAATGATTTCCCTCAAACTCTTTTAGATTCTTAGACCTAACATAATTATAATGAAATCCACTCAAAATTACTGAAAACAATACTCAAACACAAGATCCTCATCTCAAGAACTCAATGAAAACTAATATTAAAGAATGAAGCACAAACTTAAAGAAACTCAATAACTAAATCTGATGAATGAAATTCGTAAAAGAAACTCATGATTAGCGTGTGCGTGAAAAAAACAAACACTATGAAAACATAAATACCTTGAAACAATCAAATTGTTGGCGGAAATCCTCAAATCTTTACAGGGATCTTGATCGTTCTTCCTTTTCCCCTCTTGAACTCCTCTCCACAAAACCTTTAGGTCTTTTGGAATGACTAAAGCAGATTCCAATAAGTTTAGAATTCTAAAAGGATGATTAGATGTTTAAGGCTAATGGGGTGAGGAAAAATACCAAACTAACCCTCCTTAATTCAGTTGAATTTCCTTAATAAGACAAGCTGAACAAAAACGAGCATATCTCTCTTATTCGAACTCAAAATTTAGCAAACTCTACGGTGTTGAAAATATGATTTATATATCTTTCATTTGATACCTTATGGGCTACCTCACTCATCCGGTCTTCCTTGTACAAATTTTAAATTACCTCTTTTAGAATTAGTTCTTTCTAAAATTAGCTCTTTCTAAGACCGAGGTGTTACAATATCTCCCCTTTGGGAAAATTCGTCCTCAAATGAGATTTCTCTTAATAGAATTAAGGGTGGAAATATCTAACACCTAGCTCAAATACCTAACATGCAATTTAAGACAACAAGGCTTATCAATTTAAAGAATGTTTTATAAAAAGTCATTACCTTGGTCTAGAATATCTCCAGAAGGAAAGACATGTGCTTATCTCTTCGTCATACCGTCCTCAGACCTTGACTGATACCACCTCCTTGGTTCTCAACTTGCGAACCTGACGATCCAGAATCTTAACATGTACTTCCTTATAAGATAGGATGTCCTTAATACCAATATCCTTAGTAGGTATAATAAGTGAATGATTGTCCATACACTTCTTCAAATTAGAAATGTGAAACACCGGATAAATTGGTCCTAACTCTGGCAGTAGCTCTAACTCACAAGCTACATTGTCGATCCTCTTGGATATCCTGTAGAGACCAATATAGCGGCGACTAAGATTTCCCTTCTTACCAAATCTCATAATACCTTTCATGGGTGACACCTTCAAGTAAACCCAATCATCCATCTCAGATTCCAAGTCTCTTCTCCCAACATCCGTATAGGATTTCTGACGACTTAGCATTCTTTTCAACCTTTCTTGAATCATTTTACCTTTATCCATAGCTTGATGAACTTAGTCTATTCCTTTTAGCCAAGCTTCACCAACTTCAAACCATATAATTGGAGATCTATATCTTCTCCCATAAAGAGCCTCATAAGGAGCTATCTGGATGCTAGAGTGATAACTGTTATTGTAAGAAAACTCAATGAGAGGTAAGTGATCATCCCAATTACCCTTCAAATTGATCACACATGCTCTTAACATATCCTTTAAAGTCTGAATTGTCCGCTCTGCTTGACCATCAATCTGAGGATGGAAAGCACTACTCAAATTTACCTTCAAACCCAAACCTTTCTGAAAAGACTTCAAGAATTGTGTAGTGAACTGTGCACCTCTATCGGAAATAATGGATACCGAAACTCCATGAAGTCTGACTACTTGTTGAATATATAATCTCGCATAATCTCTGGTGAAGAGGTAGTCTTTACATGCAAAAAGTGGGCTGATTTATTCATTTAATCTACAATTTCTCAAATTGAATCATGTTGCATATGAGACTATGGTAAATCAGTAATAAAATCCATATTGATCATCTCCCACTTCCATTCTAGAAGATCTATGTTCTGAGAAATACCATCAAGTCTCTGGTGCTCTACCTTGACTTGTTGGCAACTTGGGCACGTATCAACGAACTCTACCATACACCTCTTCATACTACTCCACCAATAGACGTCTCTCAAGTGATGCTACATCTTTGTGGAGATAATATGGATAGAGTATTTGGAGCTATAAGATTCCTCCATGATCCTATCTTGGAGTTCATCCACCTTTGACACACACAATCTTCCTTGATACATCAAAACACCATCTCCACCTTGTTCAAAAGCCATCACTTTCTACTTATGCACATTTTTCTTCATTTGAAGGAAAATAGGGTCTTAGTCTTCTTTCTCTTTTACTTCGCACAATAATGATGAGTCAACTCCATTCATCACCACTACTCTTCTTTCTTTGGAATCCATTAACTGGACTCCCAATCGTGCAAGTGTGTGCACATCTTTGGATAAATCTTTCTTGTCTTCCTCAACATAGGAAGTAATGCCCATAGACAACTCAAGGCATCAACAACCACATTAGCCTTACCCAGGTGATAAAGGTTATTCATGTCATGATCCTTGAATAAATCCAACAACCTCATCTACCTGAGATTATGCTCTTTCTCACAAAACACATACTGAAGAGTCTTGTGATCGGTGAACACATCAACATGAACACCATTGAGGTAGTGACACCATACGTTCAAAGCAAACACTATAACACCAAACTATAGATCATAGGTTGGGTAATTCTTCTCATGAATTTTAAGTTGTTTGTAGGCATGGGCTATAACTTTACCATTCTTCTCCAATACACAACCTAATTCAACTGTTGACTCATCACAATACACAACAAAGCCTGGTGTACCCTTCGGTAAGGTCAACACCAGGGCAGTAGTCAACTGCATTTTTCAATTTCTGAAAGCTTTTCTCCCAAGCTTCAGACCATCAAAACTTTCTTGTCTTCTGAGTCAACTTTGTCCAAGGGGATGAAATAGATGCGAACCCCTCGATGAAACTTCTATAATAACCAGCCAATCCCAAGAAACTCCTAATTTCAGTTAGAGATGTAGGTCTAGGCCAGTTCTACACTGCCTCAATCTTCTGAGTGTCAACTTGAATCATATCACTAGAAATAATGTGGCTTAAGAATTCCATGGACTCCAGCCAAAAATCACACTAAAAAAATTTGGCATACAACTTCTATCTCTGAGAGTATGGAAAAGTACTCTTTGGTGACTAGCATGATCCTCCTCATTTCTCGAATAAATAATAATGTCATCAATGAACACGATAACAAGCATATCAAGATAAGGCTTACACACTCTGTTCATAAGTTCCATGAACGTTGCAGGAGCATTAGTCAAACCAAAGGACATGCTGATGCAAGTGGTCCTGAATGATCATACGGGTCCTGAATGCTGTCTTTAGAATATCATTATCTCTTACTCTCAACTGATGATAGCCCGATCTTAAATCTATCTTAGAAAAGCAAGTGGTACCATGAAGTTGATCGAAAAGATCATCAATTCTCGGAAGGGGATACTTATTCTTTATGGTAACCTTGTTCAATTGGCGGTAGTCAATACACATCCTAAGAGAACCATCATTCTTCCTCAATAATAAGACCGAAGTGCCCTAAGGTGAAACACTTGGTCGAATGAAAACTTTATGAACAACATCTTGGAAATGCTCTTTAAACTCTTTTAACTTAGTGGGAGCCATTCTATAAGGGGGAATAGAAATAGTTCGTGTATCAGGAAGGATATCTATACCGAAGTCTGTTTCAATATCAGGAGGGATTCCAGGAAGATCATCTAGAAAGACTGATGGAAACTCACTCAGAATTGGAACTGACTGAATCAGAGGTGTCTCAACACTAGAGTCATTAACTCATATAAAGTGATAGATGAACCCCTTAGAAACTAACTTTCTTTCCATAAGGTACAAAATAAAGTGACCCTTAGGCACTGCTGAACTACTGTTCCACTCTATAAGAAGTTCATTAGGAAACTAGAACTTAGCTACTCGAGTTTTACGATCAACTGAGGCATAAAAAACATGAAGCTAGTCCATACCTAGAATAACATCAAAGTCTACCATATCTAACTAAACTAAGTCAACCATGGCATCCTTGTGATTGACAAAAATAATACAACAATGATAAACACTATCAACTAGACTGAGTCACCAACAGGTGTGGAAATAGGGAAGGGCTTAATAAGTTGCTCGGGATAAATATCAAAATTTATAGCAATATATTGAGTCACAAAAAAGTGACTCGCATATGTATCAAGCAATGCATATATATCAAAATTAAAGAATTTGATCATACTAGTGACAACATCATGTTAATTCTCTTGCTCTTGGCGACTGGTAATAGCATGCATGGTTTGTTCCTCTGTCTGTCCCTAAAGTAGCTCCTCTAGGTGCAACTTTGTCTGTCAGAGCCGCTAAAGAAGATTGGGCTCTATTTCTCCCATTATCATTACCCTCCCTGTTCTTAGGGAACTCTCTCATGAAGTGACGTGTCTGACCACACTTGAAACAACCAGTGGAGTAATCTCGACACGCTCATGGGTCGTTCCTTCCACAATTAGCACATGCAGAAGTCCAGTTGGCCCCTTGTGCCAAACTACCTTAAGACTTAACAGTTCTGGCTATGAAGTTCTATGAATTATGATTCCTAACTTACCTCTTTTCTTTGGTGCAGGTGCACTAGCAAATGATGGAGCAAGTCCAGTTGGCTTTTGTTGAAAAGATAACCGGTTTACATTACTCTTCTGCGGGCTGGACTCATTTCATATTGTCTTATAATTCTAGCTACATAACTCTTCCCTATCTCTCAACCTGTCTTCTTCAACCTGCTGCACATGGATCATAAACCTCGCTATGTCCATGTCCCCTATCGATATCGCAGCCTTACCCTCTTCGCTTGGCCGATGAGACAACCAAGACACAACTCATCCTACTTCTCATATCATCAACCATCTCTAGTGCATAGCGGGACAGTTGATTGAACTTGAGGCTGTACTCATGAAAAATCATGGATTCCTATTTAAGAGTTAGGAATTCTCTTACCTTTTCCTCTCTCAGTTCACGAGGAAAGAAACGCCGAAATAGTCCTCTTCGAACACAACCCAACTCACAATTGGTGCCCCTTCAGCTCTACTCTTCTTCCATTGGGCGTACCAAAATCTAGCAACACCCTTGATTTAGTTTGCTGCTAGTTCCACAGGCTCAACATTTGTGATAACGCTCAACTATACTTCATCAAATAACAAGTGTAAGCGGTCACAATCAAGTATAAACCCAACAAAGAGTTGGGGTTGATCCCATAGGGAGTGATATGGTAGAGAATTCAATTAAGAAGTTAAAGAAGTGTTCTAATAGATTGAAAGAGTAGATATTTTCAAAATAATTAAAGTAAATGGCAAGGGTTTCACAACTAGTGTTAATTGGGGGGATTAGTGAACTATTAACAACTACGAAAACAGGGGAGTCATCAAGTAGTGAGAAATCCGTGTTAAATTTCAATTTCACTGTATGGGTGATTATTATTTACATAAAATTGTTGAATCTTAGTTGGTAGGCTAGATTTTAGGTGTAACAACTATTACGAATCAATCGATTTCTCTCAGAACCCGATAAGCCCAACAAATATGAAATACCCAAAACCTCCATTAATTTAATCTCTCGTACTAGATTGGTAGGATCGAATTCAGACCAACTTTCTCAAGATGATTCACAATAACTCAATAACTACAATCATCAATTGATAACTTTAATTCTAAAATATCTTCCTAAGCAAGCCTAGAATACTAAACTAGACCTGCATTTGCAACTACAGTTAATAAATAAAACTTAATTATCGATTGAAGTCACTACAAATCAACAATTAAATCAGTAAATACTAACACCCTTAAACTAATTGAAACAATTAATCACATTATCACAATCCCTAGAATGGGGGTTTTAGCCAAACATAATAAAAATCAAGAGAATATTACTAACTATGTTCTCCATCAATTTGGGTAACAGATTGCAAGTCTTCACAATGCTCAAAATCAGTTCAAAATCAATACCAACCCTAAATTCCTACTCAAAAAGACTAAAAACAATATTCAGAGTGCTTTAGATAAATAAACTCAGACTTAGAATGTGTGGAAACTCCTTTTCTCTCTTAAAAATTCCATTTATACGTTCCCAAATTTTTGGCTATGGAGCCATTCGGCGAAATAAGTCGAGCATCACTGACCAGTCCAGTGATGCACCAAAGGTCACTTTCCATCACCTTGTTGACTTGACTCTTCACCATTTACCTTCTGTGACTTTTGGCGATCAGGATCATTATCGCTGATCCAGTCGGCGCTTCGCTGACACGCTAATTTCCATCTCTGAGTTAGCTTCATCCCAGGCCTAGCCTGCTGTAATTTTTGGTGACCTGAAGAACTATTCACCGAGTGTTCTTAGAGATCATTAGCAATTCTTGTGTTCTGATTTTTTAGTTTTTTCACTCCTTTTTGCCCGATAATGTCCTTTCGTTGCTCTTTTACCTTCATTAATGCAAAGTAGCATTTAAACATCAGTTTAGAGCATAACATAGACATTGATGATATTAAAACTCTACATATTAAGTATTAAATGAGTAAAAATTCTGACTCATCAATTTGCAACATGCATCACCTCAAACAATTTTTGTAACTCCTCCACAAAGTTCTTTGTATCCTTAGTGACAGTTGAGCCGGTGAAGTCTGGAGGATTCGTCATTAAGAACTCATGAATCCTGGATGTATCAGCCATATCTTGTCGAACTGCTCCTTGTTGACTAGCTTGATCGGCTACAACTTGACTCAACATCCTGATAGCATTTTGGAACATAACATAGTTACATATCCTTGGGGTTCCACTTCGGTGCATTGGGAACCCCTTGATCCTGCGGGTCAACAATTCACCTAGAAGGACTACCTTGAACAGCTCTTTGTAGAGGCATGATCTGAAAGATACGTACAAGCATGAATTATAAGGAAAGCTTCATAAAGTTTAACTTTATCTTACCAAAAGAGTATGAAAGAAGTTATATATTTCCTAAGTGTCACAACCTCCTAATTATAGATATGGCGCGCTTCACACCGATAAACAGGACTCTACAAACACTGCTTCATAGACACCATAGGACTCTTGAACTCTGTATTGTGATACCAAGTTAATCACTCCCCGAGCCTACACCCTGGATGGGGCTGGCACTAGAGAACCATTGTTGGCCCCATGTGAACCCTTGGCCTGGCTAAACTTTTAGCAAAAGACTGACTCTAAAAAAAATCTCAAACAAGGTCAACTCATAAGATATCCTAAATAAAATAGTTTACTAAGTAGGCTCAAAAGAACATAATTGTTCAACTCACACTCTTTAAAATATCAACAAGGGAATGCAAAAAAGACTCCTCGACTACTGTTGTGTATTTATGAAGCCTCTACTAACTATGATGGAAGTCGAGAAAAGACCACGACATCTTAATATGACTAAAAGTAAATGTGGAACTCTTTGAAGCAGGGAGACTCCCTAAAGCAACTTTGGAACTGCAAGTTGTATCAACGCAGCACCTCTTGATGACCATGGTTATTTGTATCTGCATCATGAAAGGTGCACGCCAAATGGCATCAGTACATAGAATGGACAAGCATGCAAGCGAAACTCTAAGGCACATACATAAGTTTGAGATGATAAAAGGAATAACATACTCACCTCATCTAAACTCATTTCAACTCAACTAAAGGATACTTAAAGAAACTCAAACTCAAAAATACTCAACTCAGTTTAATAAAAAAGCATCAATAAAGATGCATTATAAAGAAAGCTTTTAAAATAGTAGACAATAACTTAATGTATTTAAAATACAATAATAACTCTTTTACTCTTATTTGGGAGATTCTCTAACCGACTACCATCACTATAAGCTATGTGATGATAGATCATTTGCCCACGCTGCCAGAACTGTCCAATACCTTGCCGGACAATAGGAAATCCTCTACTAAGTGGATCAACTAAGCTATGCTTAAAAAGGAATAAGGAATCATCTAAAAAGTATGACCCTTTACCCATGTTGCTATACATGGTTTCTGAGGATTTTGAGTTGTCTAAACTCGTCCCAATATCCGTGCTTAATACTACTCTCAATAATATAGCTCATTCTAATATGTTTAAAAACAATTCCTAAACCTCAAACTTTGAGATAATTACTCAAAAGGTTCTCTTAAAAGAGATAGTGCTCGAAACTCCTCGTGAACATACTTTAGAAATCAAAGTTTCCTCTCATTGTAAATGTAAAAGGATTTACTCTTGGGAATACTTTGTTCCCATATATACATTTTGAAAAATTAAACTCAACTCTCTTCATCCTCATACTCAAGTACTCAAGTCTTTAAACAAGTTTTAAAAGTTTGCAAAAGACTTCTCAAATGTCTCAAAATAACTTCCTGGAACGTTACTGTTAACTCTATCTTGAAGTTGAATTATGAATTCAAAAGTTATGACTTGGATACACATGATATGATAAGGATTAATGAAGATTATAAATGTGGATATCATGTAGAGAACATAGGTATGACTCGAGTGAAAATACGTTGAAAGAAAGATGGAAGAGAAGGGGACCTGGTGACCTTGGCGTATTGAGTGGCGCGGGGCGCCAACCCCAAAACTACTGACTACTGTCTGGAGTGCACTGAGTGGCTTGTCGCCCCATGCCGCAAATTACTATGCACTAGTTCTTGCGCTATGGTGGTGCGCCACCCCAAGCCCCTGCCCAAAGTTTTGATGAATTTTCTTGCTTCAATTCATTTCTAACTCCCCTAGAATTGAATGACTTCCCTCAAACTCTTTTATATTCTTAGACCCAACATAATTACAACGAAATTTTACACAAAATTACTCAAGAACAACACTCAAAAACAAAATCCTTATCTAAATAACTTAATAAAAACATATATTAAAGAACAAAGCACAAACTTCAAGAAACTCAATATACTCAATCTTATGGATGGAATTCATCGGAGAAACTCATGATTGGTGTGTGGCTGAACAAACGTAACAGTATGGAAACTTACATACCTCAAAAGAATCCAATTATTTGTGTAAATCCTCAAAGCTTCGCAAGAATTTTGATCTTTCTTCCTTTTCTCTTCTTGAACTCCTCTCCACAAAACCCTAAGCTCTTTGCTATTAATAAAACTGATTCCAATATGCTTAGACCCCTAAAACGGTGAAAAAATGTTTAAGGCTAATATAGTAAGGAAAAGACCAAAATATTCCTCCTTAACTCAGATGAATTTACTTAATTAGACAGCCTGAACTCAAACAAGCATATCTCCCTCATCCGAACTCAAAATTTTCAAACTTAGAGGTGTTTGAAAGAGAACTTAAAGATTTTTCATTTGATACCTTACGGGCCACTAAATCATTCTGTATTGAAAGTTACGGCCGTTTTAAGTTGTCGTAAAACTCACAACTGAAGTCTAACTTGCACCAATATCAAATTAGCTATTTTCAAATTAGTTCTTTCTAAAATTAGCTATTTCTAAGGTTGAGGTGTTACAGTCAAGTTTTGCACCTATTCAACTTCTACTCCACTTTTGTTCTTTATTTTCTTTCCCAACATCAAGGTAACTGAAACAACACAATATAAATGATAATTAGCCTTTTTATCTACTTGATTGCCACAAAATCATAAGAAACAACCCTCAAAGGAGTGCAATTCCACCACTCATCAACACCCCTAACTTAAAACTTTGTTGTGCTCAAGAAAAATAAAATCCAAAAACACAAGAGACACTCAATTTAACACAAAACTCCTCAATTTTAAACAAGAATCAAGGTCATGGATTTGGTTGGTACTAATAACAATCAAGAAAACAAGTTATAATCAATCCAAGCAACTCCCTCGAATTAAAACCCAACTTCAAAACTCAATGAGTTCTAAGAATGATCAAGTGAAAATAAGAATACTCAAGAATTGACTCTTACTTCCTAGTATTCTAACAACTTCCCTTGACTGAATCTTTTGAATGTATTAACTTCACCAATAAATCCTAGCATTCATGCCCTCACAAGAAAATAAGTGTCCCAAAATCACACGCAAGTATTCTGTCATGATCCAAGGGTACACCCTAGATGTATCATGGTGTACTTGACCCCGAAGCGGTGTCATACAAGCTCTTAGAATATTGTGAACATAATATAATAGAAAAGTGTGGAAAATTTTTAAACTTTTATCAATACAATGGAAGTCCTTATAAAATACAAGTAGGTCTTTCTACACTTTGTCTCAAACCATCTAGACTAAACTTGAATTAAAATCTTTGGTACACAACCCATACAATATTATCATGACATGAAAATAAAAGACAAAGGAAATAGTGGGTTTTGTCCTCGATGCTATGATGACTCACTAAAATCTTCAACTCCTTGCTCCTTAGAAACCAATCTCCAAGAATAGAACTCAAGTCTCTAAACCCTACATTTTATTAGAGTGTAGGAAAAGTATGCGATAGTGCAAAATATACTAAATATGTTAGCTAGCATAATACCATAAGAGCATAAGATAAAGGTTAGTCAATATAAGACATAATCCAAAATCATATAAAATACTTCATGCAACAAAAAATATAAGCATACGAGACAATATCATAATCACAGGTAAAATCTCCAATATAAGCATCATATAAGCATTATTCAACTCTTTAGTCACCTATACCACAATAGAACTACTCTAAAGTAACCTAAAACCACACTTGTGCAATGCATGAGTAGCATTCCATAATACTACCCAAGATAAGTATCCCATTTTGGTCAACTTAATCATAGTCTATATGCATGGTCAAGTATTAAGCTTTTCTACCATAAGGGAACTGTACTCCTAAGTAACCTCAAAGCACACTTGTGCAATTCATGAAAGGCATCCCATAATACCATTCACACTAAGCATAACCTTGAAGCCATCATAGTCATATTTACCCTTCTTTGGTCTAATTATTAGCTTACTGCATATAGACAAGGTAACTATCACCTTTAGTCAATCCTATCATGGAAGGCAACTATAGCAATAATCCATCAAAGCATACCTCATGGAAGACAACACTCATTAGGTAACTTTAAGTAATACTTGTGCAATGCATGAATGGCATCCCATACTACCATTCATACTAGGTACTTATTTAGGTCATCATACTCATGTTTCTTAATTAGAGACTAGTCCCTTTTTGAAAGAATGGGAACACTAGGAGTCACTTCACAAAGCCTATCTTAGTTCCTCATTATTTTGAATCCTAGCTGATATTATACTATGTACATCTTAGTTCATCATGTTTGAACTCTAGGAGATGCTCCCACAAGCATGATCTTAGTTCATTTGTTAAGATGGACTCTAGGAGATCCTTTCTCAAGCATAATCTTAGACCATTAATTATGTTGGATTCTAGAAGATGCTTTCTCAAGCATAATTTTAGTCCATGAGGTTTGAACTCTAGAAGATGCTACATTAAGCATAATATTAGTTCATTACTAATCTTGTTCTAATATGGATATACCCTTAACTGACATGAGAACATATGAGCTATCACATGATCTCTCACGATGTTACCCACACTATCAAGGGTTGGTCCACTTGCCTAAGGCAAAACCGGTTTGTTAGCTTAGTTGGATCCACTAGCTAACTTTCCAATGGGGCACATAGTTCTGGGATACAAATATTGCTACTAAAACCTAAAATTCCACTAGGTGAAGTCTTCCATCTCATGAGACTCACTTTGGGAAATTTGGACTCTTCTAGGTAAGAGGTCCCATGTTGGAAGCCCAAACTCAACTAGGTGGGAACCTCCATCTCATTTCAATATCCACTCGGTACTAGGCCTAAATCCCACAAGATAACAATTAAGTCTCTAGTTTGACAAATTTATGGAAAAATGTCCTTGACAACCAATCCATGCTAATTCACTAAAATACATCTTTAGACCATGTGTGAGCAACTATCACCATCCATGACCAGGGTATCAAGCCTTTATAGGCTTAGGTTCAATAAGGTGAGAAAAAGCCCTTCAACTCTAGAATCATTACTATTTGAGAACCGTTTTATATTAGGTTCATATTTATGCCTAATATTATGTCTAGAATTGTACATTAGACATGGATATCATCATGACTCAAATGAGTCTATCACTTCCTACCATCTATTATTCATAAGGTAAAATATGCATATAAGGATCTTTCATCACAATTCTATTCATTAGCCTTCTATTCACATATAGATTTTACTCTCAAATCCTTAGCATCTATAGTTAATCATATTAGCTTTACTCTCAAGCCCTAGTGATCAACATTTATGACTAAAATCCCTATCCTCAACGCTTTACTCCTCACCATCAACATTTATACCTAGATTTCAAGGTATTCTAATCACATTCTTCCATACTAGGTGATTCTAGTGATAATTCATATCAAAGGTTCAACATCAAGCTTTACAATTCAAGATCCATAATATATAATAAAGTATAGTTCAATTCATGCCTACAGGATCCTAATATTGAACAATTACTACATATGGCATTTATTTTAGAAGATCAACTATGAATCCTCAATTTAACCTTTCATGGCATAAACACATAAAATATCAAATTCATCAATTAGACTACGGTTAGCCATGGAAATCTCATAAATTAATCATAAAATCATAATTCAATGCCAAATCAATTATAATTAAGTATTATCCACTAGATTGGAATCATACTTAAACACTACCCACAATGTAGGAATAAACCCTAGCTAGAATTGGGTTCTTGACTTCACAATAGGGGGAAATCTAGGGGGTTCTAATGGTGGAAGAACCCATAGATTAATAAGCTAACCTACCTTGATTCAAAGACCTAACACAAGCTATAAATAATGGAGAAAAGACGCCCTACTTCATTCTCTTCTTCTTCTTCTTCTTCACTTCTATAGAGAGAATTATTTGGAGAGAATTTGGGGTCTTGGAAGAATGAATTAATTCACTTAGTTTAGGAGTCTATTAGGCTTATATAGGTGGTTTAATAATTAACTAAGCTACATAACTTAAGCCCTAACTAATTAATAACTTAACCCCTAAGCCCCCGACTAAAATGATTTAACTTAAGATCTGCCCAACCCACGAGACCACGACCCACGGATGGTGGGTGGGTCTACAGCCTGTTCTGCACCCTCATAGGTGGTGATCTGCAGCTGGAAGTTGCAGGTGAATTCAGGCCTTGAACCACGACCACTTCCCACGGGGCGTGGGTCCATCCACGGCTCTTGGATGGCCTTCGTAGGAGGCTACTGATATTGATTGCGATCCTCCTCAAGGACCCTTGGGTGGTCCTTGGGGGGTCGTACCTTGGCGCCCTAACCCTAAAACCCCCATTCTAAGTATGAAGATTATTTTTACAATTTTAACCCTCATACCAAACTCTAAAATCCTAACACAAGGCTCTAGAACTCTCCGGTTTTGATTACTAGTTTCCAGGGTATTACATATTCATAATACAAGGGACTACAATACAAACACTCTCACTCAAAACAAATCATCTCATGCACACAAATGCTATACCATAGGATTGCACATATTTTAAAACAACATTGACTCAACTTCATTTGTTTGGAGATCTCAAAAGACTTTGTAAACCTTGTAATGTAGGCTTAGGGAGTGTTATGATATCACTTAGGTATAAGTGACGACACTATCCTAGAACACTACACAACAACTTTTCCACTTTTCTTAATGTTTCAACTCAATAAACATTTCACATCATTTTCTTATTTTTTCCCTTTATTCCATCCTAGATGCCCCAGATGCAACCATGTCCAAAGGTTTGGAGGATTCAATTCTCACATTTATTCAAAGTCTTTCGTTATTTTTCACAACTTTTTTTTCTTTGAAACCTTTGATCCATTCTAAACCTCTTTTTTCTTATTTTATTTTGAATTTTTTTATTAACCGCTTATGTGATAAGAAATCCATCTATAATCTTCCCATAAAACCAGGATTTTAGCCTCAACTTTCACAATTCTTATGTTCAGGGAGGGAAAGGGTTCAAAAGGAGGTTACTTTTGAAAAGGGGTCAAGCCTTGTAATGTGGTTGCCAATAAAAAAGATAAGGCTCAAAGGGCACAACGAAGGATATATTTAGTGCAAAGGTGGGGTTTTTAGGCTAAGTGGACTTCAATGACAATCAAAGAAAGCCTAAGATCATTTCTCTAAAAAACCTCAGTGAAGACCAACATTTCAAGATATCTGAGCAAGTTTTAGAAGACAAGTGAATGGAAGGAATTATTGAAACCGACTCACCACACATGGCATGATGCTATTCAAAACGGCTCAATTCCACTCCCTAATCAAGAACAAAATAGTTGTTTTACACTTCACTACCTAGTAAATTGGAGTCACAAAAAGTGTCAACTCATTGGCACATATTCATTAATTATTACTAAACTTTCATTGTGGTGCTAATTTCTTTTTTTTTTAAAAGACCCATAGGGTCAAGATTTTTATTAAATAATGTTACTTACAAAATTGGGCTTAGCCAAAATGCTAAACCCACAAAAAGCCAATCAAATCTAAAACAACAAAAATAAAATAAAAAAAGGGGAAACTGGAAGCAAATTGTAACACCCCGTATTCGAAAACAGAACAAAATGCAGATTTTGAAAAGTTGCAGGTGCAACCTACGGTTGCCATCCACGGACCGTAGCTCAGACCACAACCCGTGCTGGTGGTCCGTGGTTCACCACTGCAACCCCTCCCCAGCCAAGCTCAGAAAATTTGGTTAAGTCTCGACTCACGGACAGACCTACGGTCCATAGATCAGACCACGGTCCGTGGTCTGGTGTCCGTGGATCAAGACCTTCTTTACCCAACCTCTGACACGAACTACGGTCGACCAGCACAGACCGTCATTTGATCCACGGTCCGTAGGTCTGACCGTAGATGAGGATCAGCAGCCAGTTAGCTGAAAATTTTGATGGGTCAACTTCAGATGGTCATAACTTTTAGCACAAAATGAATTGTGTGTCCCATTACCTCTGATATGATAAATAATTGAATTATCTTTCCAACGCCACTGAGTTTGCTAAATTCCGACCTTCGAGTAAAAAGTTATGCCCGTTTTAGTAAAGCCCTGTCGGGCAGACTCGATCGACGGACCCAATCGACGGACCGTCGATTGAATGACGGCCCGTCAGTCCATTCCGTCGATCAGTCCGACAGCAGCTAATTCAGGGGTCCTTTGGTCTTTTCCTATTTCGTTTAACCCCTTAGCTACGTCGTTTAGACCCTAAATTATGATGTTTTAATCAGTTTAATCCTAGAAACATAACTAGAACTTACATTAGTCAAAATCATTAATCAAACTTAGAAAATTAGAAGCAAGAGAGGAGAAAAGAGGTCAAGAACCCTAGTTCAAGAACGCAGCAAGGTTCCTTCAGTTCCAGCCCCAAAATCGAAAGATTTCTCCGTGGAATTCATCACCAGGTATGTGGGATTTCACTAGTGGGTTCCTTTCGCCCATTAGGTCCCTAGAATTCAGTCAGATTCTTGATTCCATGGAATTACACATGCTAGGTCGATATTTCAAATATTCAGTTTTACATGCCTCAGTTTATGAATGCATCATTATCAGATTAATTGTTGCATTCCCAGTTTGCATGTTCAGTTTCGAGCTATCCAGTAATTACAAAAATTCAGTCATAATCAGTTAATCACTTAATTCATTGGGAGTAGCATAATACCGAGTTGGACTAGGGTTCAGCGTACCCATATAGTCCCAAAACTACGAGCCACGTAGGTGTAAGTCCCCTCTGTGGGCAACATCAGTTTAGTGATCACGCCAGCATGCCTTTATACCTCTGGCAGGGTATATTGGGTCCTCTCGATGGGGCGTATACATCGGACTCCACATTTAGCTCATGTGGTTTTATGTCAGTTATTAGTAGCTCCCACAGTTCAGTCAGACTCTATTGCATTGACCATATTTCAGTACAGTCAGTATTCAGTATCAACATGTTATAAATTTGGTCATTGCATTCCGTTAGCTCAGTATTCATTATTTTCAGTATCTATATCATGTTCAGATTATATCATTGCTCAGTATGCTTTGTTCAGTTATGTGATATTTCAGCTTTACTCTATCCTGCATGCTCGTACCTTTCCAAGATCGACGCATACGTGCGCTACATCTTCTCGTGATGTAGGTTCGGGTTCTCGGCATCCAGATCACGCTTAGATCGATTCCCGATCTTCAGTTCGCAGATCGGTGGTGAGTCCTCATTCTCCGAGGACAATAGTCATGAGTTTCTTTTCAGTATTTTTAGTCTTTAGTTTCAGTTTTGCTAGATCTAGTTGGGGCATGTCCCAACATTTCTAGTCAGTTTAGAGGCTTATTTCAGACATAGTTAGATTCAGCTTAGTACTTGAGTTTGATAATTCTTTTGTATTAAACTCTCAGTTTTCATATATCTGAATTATAGTATATGGGTATTCCCCATCTTCTTTTCAGATTTATTTATGATTTAGCTTTCGCATCAGTTTATTATCTTTAGTATGCTCATGATCATGCCAGCAGGGTTAGCTTGGGATCACTTGTGGTCCTAGGTCCCATGTCCGCGTCTCGGGGGTAGCTCGGGGCGTGACACAAATGGAAAGAGGAAAGCAGTAAAGAGGAAAGTTGGATACTCTTCTCCGGCAAGATCTTCAGGCCTGGTCCTTCCCTTTGTGAAAATCTGCTAAATCATCTGAATATTAGAATCAATTTTTGGATCTTCACTAGGTATGATTCTTGAGCCTAAATTTTGTATCTCAAATCAAAGATATGATGTTAACTCTTTATTTTGCTATGATAAATCCATTGTTCCTCGTAGATAAAAGAGAGGAGAAGTCTTTGTTTCATCCCATCATTAATAGTTGTAGTTGTAGATCTTTGCTAACGACATGAATTGGTAGCGTGAAAAAATAGATTCGTCGAAGCCTATACAACTTTGATTAATCTCCACCTCCACCAACCTTACGCCCTTTGACTCTGTCCAGTTCTCTCCCAGCATATGCTAAGTAACCTATAGCTAGCTAATTAATTACACTATAATCCTCTTCTCTAGTTTTCGATGGGTTGAACCTCCAATGTTAACACCACCACTGAATCTCTAGATTAATGATAAACATACAATTAAAATAACTAACTACAACTTTGAACTATCTATTTCCAATGTAGGAGCAGCCAAGGAGAAGCATGTGCAGGCTTGCGAGTACAAATTTAGTGTTTGTTGACCAAAGCAATTGTTACTCCCCTGGCATGAGCAGACCATCAACATTCTCTTAACCTAAGTACCTTCAAGCTCTCATCTTACAAATCCTTTTTCTCATTACTCTAGATCAATGGGTTGAACTTGCAAGAAGTTAATACCACCATCATGTCTAAATGAATGAAAATCAATTTTCTTTGTGAATCTCTATATGTGATAAACTATTTCAGGCAACCAATCTAAGCAAATCTGATGTTCATCAAGACCACATGGGTCGAGATAAACTTAAGCGAAATTTGGATTATATCTCTCCTCAAGCTTTCACCACGTGATAAATCCAAAAAACCCCAAGAAATAATTTCATACAAGCTTTCCTTTTCTATTGTAGTTGATTAGCATCTATTTTGGTGTGTTGCTAATTTCACAACTCACAAGGCTTGAGATAAATCTAGTAGTACCAAACATGTCACAACCTCACATTAAAGCACCATGAAGCAACCAATACTCAACAAAATGATGATTTTCCCTTAAGAATGATGTCACCCAACCTATCATTGAGAAAATTCAAGCATTTTCATTTAGCATTAACAAGGGTTTCTATACTCAGAAGCAGCAGGTACTCAAACTTCCCCTGCTTCAAGGCATCAAGAGTGAAACCTTATCATCACAATTTATTACTACAAAACAGAAACTAACAAAAATTCTAATATAACAGAACAAAAACATAATAAAACAACCAATCCTCACGATAATTTAAAACAAAAAAACCAAACAACAATCCAAAATGTTAATAAAAACAAGATAAAAACAACCAAAAAGGGAGCACCTTAACTAAAAATGATGATATGTTATGACAACACAACTATAATACTCAAAAAGAGAATACGAAGGACTCCGTAGGCCACTTCAAACCTCTCTATCAGTCTCAATGGCCTCGTTATCCTCATCTCCACCATCATCGCTCCATGTAGCCAGATTATTGCCATCCTTTTCTGGCCTAGAAGTTGGGAGTGGTTCATTTTCCTTCAAATCCTTTCTAAGGCCTTTAACCCCTTTCCTTATCTAAGTGAAGAACTTCTCTACACTCTTCTCTCACTTCTTCATTTTACTTTGTGAGATGCTTTACTCTCCATGTGACTTAGCTAAACCGGCATAGGCCTTTTCCAAATGTGCAAGCTAAGCCTTTTGCTTCCTTTGATCAATTAAGTAGGCATCATACTCACTTTGGGGCACATAGATCTTGGCCTAGAATATGACTCACCCATCCCTTGAGGCAACCTCGTCACTATGTCATTCAAAATCCACATCTTACGAGCCAAGTGAAATGCCTCTCTCTGAAAGTAACTTCTTCTTAAGAAAATCAACATAATATATTTGTTGTGCTCTAAGAGAGACAAATTGACTTTGGTCACAGTCAACCACCACTTCCTCCTCAAAACCAAGTTCATGGGCCATTATTGACTTTGTGAGAATATGTGTCATTACGCAACGATATATCCTAGGAATGACATAGTGTAAGATACCCCGAGAGGCCCAATATAATCCACTTAGCATACTTCATAAAATATAATATAATCAAGAGATTTAAAAGAGAGGCTCAACATATAATTTTGTTTAGAGAAAAAATGGATGTCTAACAATTTCTCAAGCCATCTAGTACAAAAGAGAACTTGGGGCGTAATCCATACCTCAAGTTTAAAAATAATATGAAAATAAATAATGAAATAAAGTCTTGGTCCTCAAAATAGGAGGCCTCACCAATCTTCATTCTTCAACTACTAAGAGATCCTAGCCATGGAGATGCGAATCGGAATCGTGGGACCCTATATTTTAGGATAAGAAAAATAAGCAAGAGTATGTGTTAATACAAAAATGCACTAAGTATGATAGCCATGCATAAAAGTATGAAATCATGCTAAAAGGGACATTTTCTTGATATGCAAAGACCAAGTTAAAACATAAGATAAGAGGGTTTGAAAACATGAGTCGTAAAACATGGTTAATGCAACAAAAATAATATTTGAACACATGTGAGATACTTCTTGAAGTAACGTTAGTTCATTATTGTGGGAATTAGCTTTAATCGACATAATGACCATGTGATATATAACATGATCTCTCAGTGTCTCCCACACCGAAAAAGGGTTGTCCTACTTGCCAAGGTAGAACGATGAATCTAAGCTAAAGTGGATCTACTAGCTAATATCTATGTAGACCATCATCCTATGAGGCCACATAGGTAAGGGATAAAGAGATTTCTTCTCAAAACCCGACCTCAACACGGAAAAACTTCCATTTCAATATCCTCTCGGTGCTAAGCATAAATCACACAGAGTGGTTATTAAGTCTTGACTTATCTTATATTCAAAAGACATGGGTAGTCGCCCCTTGTCATATCTTATGATAGCTCCTTGACCATGTGTGGGAAAACCTTTCACCGTCCATGATCTTTTCATAATAGTTTTTAAGGCCCATAGTCATTCATTCCATGCTAGAGATGCCCCTCATACTAATGAAAATAGTTTTGAAATCATGGCATATTCTGATTCCATACTAATCAAGACCTAATTTGGGAAAATATCGCTAAAAACATTGAGGAAAAATCTAGATGTCACTAATGTCATGTGACCAAGTTTCATAGAACATATAGACAATCTCATCTATAAGCTTTCTTGAGTAATAAACATACTTTCATGAATATGCATTCTTTTCAATAATTCATAAGCTTCATGAAGTGTTCAAAGTCAAGGCATCTTCAAATTCATTTACATCTTTCATAGTTAAAGACCCACATTATATCAACACTGCTTAGAAAACATTGTTTATGCATGGGTTCATGGGAAATCAACTTAAAAACATGCAATTACTTCAATTAATGCATAAAAGATAATAAATAAATCAAGATTGAAAGGAACCCATGACAATTGAAGAAAACCCTAACTCAATTGGAGAATTCTAACTTTGTAAATTGGAGAATTTGGGAACTTCATGGAGAAAAGGGCTCCATGGATGAAAACTATCATACCTTGATTCCAACAACATGAAAGCAATGGAGCATTTGGAGTCTTGGTCTTGATATCCTAGCTTTTTTCTTCGACTTCTATATAGAGAAATATTTGGGAGAAAGAGCTTGAGCTTCTTTTGAGAATTTGAGAGAATGAATTGGGTTTGGGTGATTTGGAGATTTAAAATCATTATATAAGGCTTTGGGTAGAAGGTAAAATGACATAGTATTGAGTTAAAACAATTGGGGAACAGACCTAAAAGCCCTTGACTGAAAACTGCCAAATTGGCATCATGGAGGACAAAACCGGTCATCATACACCACCACGACCCATCGAATGGGTGATGATGAAATTCTATCTGACAATACTTCACTATTTTGGGCATAACTCTTTACTCTGAGCATAGAATTAGTCCAACTCTGTGGCGTTTGAAGGAGAACTCAAAGACCTTTAAATAGGTCATCGTTTTGTGCTAAAAGACTTGATCGTTTGAAGTTGACCATAAACTCTAAGTCTAATAAAAACCCTTCATGGACAACTTCACAGTGCATGTGGGGCTTCACGGGTCGTTGTGACGCTCATGGACCTTAACTAGTGGCTAGGGGAGAGCCCCTACTGACTTGACCTAGTAGACAACCACTTGTATTGTCCGTGATTCTCACCACGGGCCGTCTAAGGGTCTGTGGGAGGAGAACCTTTTTGGTCAAGTTCTTGAACAACTTCACGGGCACCAAAATGGGCAGTGTTCCCCTTCATGGGCCCGTCTAGGGCTCCTTGAAGGGTCCCATGGTCCAATTTTGGGTTTGTGACTTTCCCGCTTGGCCCCTTTCTAGCCTTTCTTGGATCCGATGAGTTACATTATCTCCCTCTTGGGAACATTCATCCGCAAATGGAACTCAAACTAGCACGAAAAGAGTAGGAGAGAAACTAACAGCCCAATCATTAATGCAACTTGATCAAAATGAACACAACCAAGGAGGAACCTGGACTCCAAGATAAAATATGTTTAGAACATCATAAGAAAGATACGAACTAGACCTAGTAGCCCATCATAAATGCATTCACATAAGTGAACATATGCGAGCAGGAAATTTCAACTTCAAGCTAAAGCATACTTTTTTCTAAAACATCTTTTCATCAGACAAACATGTATGGTCATACTCAAATACACATAAGCATGAAACAATCAATCCATTAAACTAAATCATATTCTTGAAAATCAAAATTTTAATGAGCATTCATGCATGAGGAAACATAATGATGACTAAGACATAATAATCCTAATGAGTTAATTGGTGTTTCAGACATAATCAGCTGACACTAGTTCGGTTCAAGGGCCGTACGATCGCGTGTAGTGATATAACCCAACCAAGGGTTGGTGGGATCGTTCCCTAAGGGAGTGGTTTTGAGAATTAATAGAAAAATAAAATTTAGTTTTCATTAGTCATAGCTAAAAAAATTATTGAATAAAAACATACTAAATTAAATGGGGTGATGCAAGCGTCAATTATGAATGGGAGGTTTGTATTGATTAACAACTAAAAAAAACCAACAATATAAGAAAATGAGATATAGAGACGGGATTCTTGGGATATGATAGGAATATGGGATAAACTAGACTATTGTGCACATGCTTTTAATAGTAAATTCATTGAGTATTTGTGACTAAGCTAGACTATAGTGGTGGTAAATTCTCTTTCAAGCAACTTACCCCGAATCAACTCGGTTTCTCTCGAACACCTAGTTACCGCATTAAGCGCAACCTCTGTCGTAGCCTATTCACTCTCTCGAGCTGAATGTGTGGGAGAAGGACTAGGATTCACTCTCTCGAGCTAAACCTATGTCGATCCAATAACACTGGCTATCAATTTAGTAGTCTTAGTTTTACGACCTCTCTCTCGAGTAAGTCAAAAACACTAAGATGAAATCGTATTTGCAAATACAATTCCATTAAGTTCATACACAACTACTAAACAAAATCAAATTTAAACAACAAATAAACCATCAACAAGCAAGACCCAACAGAAAATCTAACCCATATTCATAAAATCAAATCCCAAGAATTGAAGTTTTAACTAGACATGTAAAATATATAAAAATTTATACCAATATCAGTTTCCATCACTTGGGTATGACGAATTAAGTCTTAAAACACGTTAAGAGTAAGGGATCTTCAAGACCTACGTCCAATTTCTTGAAGTAAAACCTTTTGAATATTCAAGGTTTTAGAACAAAGTCTCCAAAATCCTCTAAAACTTGGAACTGAAAATATTCTATGTCTGAAATAAAAATTGTCTATGACTTGATTTCTTGATTGATACTAAACTAACAATTTCAACTAGTATTTATAGTGTTTGAAAATTTGTGTTGCAGCGGATCACTTGGCTCAGTTAGTTGGGATCGCCGATACACTCGATGATCCGCCGTTTGGTCGATTTCATCACCTTCTTGCTTTAGCCTTCAACCTCTTCGCGCTTTGAGTCATTGGGAGATATGGTACTGCTTCGCGGAACTACTCGGTGATACGCTGACTGCTCTATTTCATCGCCAACTTGATCTTTCCCTTCAAGGCTCAGCACACTGGAACAAAAGGTGATCTACAGGCCGATCGGCGACTTGCCAACTGGGCTCGACGATCCTCAGGCATTCATTTCTTCATTCTTTTCAGCCTCTTTATTCCTTCTTGCCAAGTAGTGTCCATGCTTTACCTCAAACTCTAAATACCTGAAACTTAAGGGTTTTCATCAAATATTGAGACAAAATATGCATTTGAGGACACTAATTTTATCAAAATATAGCCCTAAATGAGTCTAATTTGTGGACACATCAACACCCCAATATAAACTTTTGCTTGTCCTTAAGTAAAACTCAAGTTTAGCAGTTCAAAAAGGATGTCTCAAACAGTGCTACACAAGACTCGATCATGAATGTACACAAGTAGACTCAATTTACTCATGCCAGGATCAACTGTGTACCTAAAGATTCAAGTTGTGACACACCATGACAAAAGATTCTAATGCTCACAATACTTGCTTCAACTACAAGTTCAAACTCAACAAAAGTATTCGAATGCCCTCACACAAAGGATGATTCTATACTGACACACAATGATTTAATCATATAAAGCTTCAAAATTAAATGCAACGCTCACACTAAAAAAAAAGAACACTATGCATGCTTTCAACAATAGGTTTTCCTATATTTTCCAATCGACATTTGTTTCAGCTCATTGAAGATCAAAAGGTCTTTAGAAGGCTTGTAATGGGGCTGAGTTTCCATGTATAATCATTTAGGCTCAGTGACTTTCATCATCATGAAATGTGGTGCCCACAACACTTCCTTTCCTCTTCCTTCATCATTTTCTTTAGTGCTCATAAGTCCTTCTATTATTCACTTCCCATGGATTGCTTGGGAATCCCATTTCTTTTGTACTTTATTCCACAACATTTCTTTTTCATTCTTTTCTTCTCTTTTTCTCTTTTTTTTTTTTTGTATGGAGGGGTTCCATTTTTCTCAACACCGTGAGTTAAAGGAGACTTTCTTTGCACTTCTTGACCTTCCTTTTTCTTTTCACCACACCCTAACTTAGGCTTTGGCCGAAGTTTGCTATTCAATCAACCACAATTCACGAGGATTAAGGGTAATAGGTCAAGAAATATCATGTTGGCATCAAGTTTCTTCCAAACAAATGTAAGCTTCAAGAAGTGTTCAAGAGAGGTTCACACACTCACAAGGTAGGCCACAAAAGAGGTATATACCAAATTGGCTCACATTCTTCGAAGTTGCCTAAGATCATATCAAGAGGTAGCCTTACTTAGCTGACCATACCAACGGAGAAAATTCTAGGTGTTATCATGCATGGTTTACAGTAAGCTCATCACACAAGGCATCGACATTAAAGTCAAACAAGACTCCATAGTTACGCTAGTGTACAATGTTCATCGCAAGAGAATCAATTTGATAATTTGCTAATTACAACGACATGTAAAGAGTTCACACATTGTCTGTGCAACTTCATTTGGTCTGATCGTAGCCGCACATTCATATTCATGAAATGGCGAACATTTAAAATTTTTTAGTAAGGGTAAAAATCATTCGCAATAAAAATAGACAGAGCCATACGCTCAAATATTCCACAAAAAGTAGTATAAGACACAATTTTAAACACAGCTATCCAAAATATATAAATAAAACACGAACATCAATATTCACACAAAAGGTGGGCCTCACCCCACCACAAATAAAACCAATTTGTCCTCAAATGCAAATGAAGTAAAGTATCCAAAAAGTGAAAGAAAGTAAGACAGAGTAAGAGGTAAAAAAGGGATCTTGTCTATGCAGTTTTTCCATATGTCCAGGCCTGAGCGCTCGGTGCAACACTCTGTACTTGGGCATCAATTCCTGGAGTCACCTCAGAAAGAATAGTACTTCCAGATCCACTAGGGGTTTATATGGACGTCTGAGTCAGCGATGTCTGGATCACTTGCTGCACAATCATCTCCACCAAATTTGGAAAATTTTAAAATATGCTCTCCTCTTGGCTCTGTGTCATCTCATCATCGTGCACCACCATTTTTCCCTCGTCGGTCTCTGCCTCCGACTCCTTATCTGTTGTCGCCTCTCTGTGTACATCTCTGATGGTGATCGGAATCTCAGGAGTGATCAAGTCATCTGCCTTCCCTAGTAATGAATAGAAGTCGATAAACTTTATATAGTCTACCTACTTCCTCAGATATGCTACATCGTCTTTCAAAGCCGTTATTTTGGAGGATTCTCTGTCTCTACTCTCATAAGCTATGACACTCACAGTTAACGCATCAACAGAAGTCTGAAGTGGGGTGAGTGCAACAAGTATGGCACTCTCGATCATCCCTGGAATGAATTGATACACTCAAATTACAAATATTTTTAGAAGCATAATCGATTGTTGTCACGTAAATAACCCAACTTGTAAGTTGGGGTTGATCCCACGAGGAATATGATTTTGACTTAAGTTCAATAACAATTATATTCATTTAGCCAATGTATTTCTGAGACAAATAAGTAAAAGGGGGGAGGGGTAAGCAAGATTCAAACTTTTGTCGTTATCAAATTGAGAAAGAAACTAGGGTGTATGTGTTCCCCATAAACTCATAACTCCGCAATCCTAGTAATAGCAATCCCTTCCTAGTGTATTACATGCAAAGCAATAAGTTATGTATCTCTAAATCCTTGGTCCGTCATCTAGAGAATTTTACCCCGCACCTTGGTCCGACTACGTGTGTATAATTTACTAACCCTTACCATTACCTCATATTAGATGTCACATCGATGTATGACTTAGTTTTCACCCTTGCATAAATCGACTTTAATTATATTAGATAGTATCACACTAAATCTATGTTGATAATTCTTTTCTTATTAACTACCTCCTTGGTCCGGCAAGTAGCAACAATGTGAGTTCTAATGTTGTGCATCGTTAAAAAGACTTCTAGACGAAAGAATTATCAATGCATGCAAAATACTATTCGGGAATTACTTAGTTACTATTCATACTTTGTTAGTCGCTCATGGTTTCCACAACCCTAGTTGTGGATTTAGTTACCCATATTAGAAAGAAAACAATTCATAATGTTTGAAGAATAAATCATGAACTTACGTGGTAGAGTAGAATAATCCCAGAATTTCCACTTGAATTTCAAAGTAAAAATCACCAAAACGTGCTTACTAAATTAAGAATTGCTAAAGTTGCAAGTTAATCTCCTAAACCAAAATTAGTACTAAAATAATAAAGTCTAACCCCCAAAAACAAGGTTTACATACCCTATATATGGAAAAAATGCCCTAAATTAAAAGGGAAACAAAATAAGGAAAGTTTGTTCAAGCACGCGTCTTCATTCCACGAGACTGATTGACGAAACTTCAGTGGATCTACGGTTCGTGAGTCCCTTCCGTCAGCTAGGACTTAGAAAATATTTCAGCTTCCAAAAATCAGCTTCTCTGAAGCAAACGATGGAACACCAGTATGGACTGTAGATTGATCTACGGTCCATCGATTCCTCTCCATAACTCCATACTTAGAATACTCCTAAAATCAAGTACTACAACCCTCGCAGTCACACTTTATGGTTCAGCAGTATGGTCCGTAGATCAATCTACGGGCCGCCAATGGTCACCTGTGGTTCCACACTTGGTTAATTCCCTGATTCTCCTTCCATGCCTTGCCCTGTTGATCTACGAACATTATCTACGGAGCGTCACTGGACCTACATTCCGTAGATCACCTCTGTAGATGCCATTTTCTGCATTTCTTTCAGCTGTCTCTTTACTTCCGCGCCTAAACATCTTTCCTATAAAACATGATAAAAACCAATACAAAAAGGCCCTAGACACACACAACTTTTAAGTGAAATGTATTAAAAATACCGTAAACTCACGGTATATCAAAATCCTCAACTTAAATTTGTTGTTTGTCCTCGAGCGATGCACTAAGACTCTAAATGACACTTATATAGAAGCGATTATTTCAAGCACAAGAAATTACATGGCTCTCTACCCCGACTTTCTTCTCGAGTGCAAATCTTTTATCTTAGATCCAACAAGCTAACTTGTGCAGATCCAAACATGACATAGATCGACCAACCAACACATAACATACACTGTTTTACTATCTCCAAGGTACCAACTTTCCGACAATATAACTAGTGCCCTTACTTCAAACGAAATCCTTTTTTCACACAATGAATTTGATTTTGAATACAAGGATTCATTCAAGACTCGCGCTCAGAAATAACTTCAAGAATAGTTAGTGGTCAATACCATAGGCTTGCCCTTATTTTCACTGCTTAGACTCTCCAAACTAGGTTCTAGGACCACTATAGGACTTTCTTGGCATGTAACGTAGGCTTAGGGTCAGGTGTGGTATATTTGGGTACTTTTTAGTGACTTTCTGCCCTCCTTGACATTACATTACGCTTTCTAACTCTTTTTGCTCTATTTTTGACATCCTACCGTTTTACCTCCTTTCCCTTGATTCTCTTCAACCATGGATGTGACTTTTGACTTTGTAGCTCTTATATTTTTCACTTTCATCTTTTTCTTGCATTTTTTTCTTTTCTTTAGATTTCAACAAGTCACATCCTTTCCTCTCTTTTCTTTTCTCTTTTTCAACATAATACTTTTTTCATAGCCATTTTTATTTCGGTTTTCTCTTTTATAGCAACTCTCAACTTATGGATTTTCCATTGGTTTAGGTGCACAATACCTGATATCGAATTAGGGCCAAGATTAAGGTTACTTTCCCACCCTCAACTTAGGATTTTGGCCTAAGTCGAGGTGCACATGTCCAAGCAAGGACCGAGGCCAACATAATAGATTATGGGAATGTTAGTTACGGATTTAGAAAGAAATGGTCTAATTTAGGCTCAAAGCATTTGGATCAAAGGGAGCATCTATTTCATTTGATTGGATTCTTCTTTTAGGCAATTTGTGGACTTATCAAAACAAGGGCCTATGATCACTTCCTAGCCCTTATAGTAGATTGTCTTAGCAGGACTAAATAGGCAAGTTCTAGATTGGCAAAAAAACTATTTGAACAATCAACTATTCTCACACAATCTTGGAAAATAGTTTAATTATCAGATTATCAGATTACCAAGTTCAAGTTTTAGCTTAATTCATGCCATCAAGTTGGTTCATTATCATGTCATACCCAGAGCCAACACACTCAACTCATTCTATTCTACAAATTTTAGCACATATCACAATTTTTTTTTTGGACAAGTATCATTTCTTTCAAAAAGTTGCCATCATGCTTTATGCTTTCTCATCTACATATACAATCCTAACAAATACTGGTTCAATAGAACTTAAGCAGTCTTTTGGGGGATAAGAACACAAGCAAGAAAACCCCTAGAGAGGATTATGAGTTGGGTTACTCAGACTGCACCCTATCACTCACAATCCATTTACCCCACCCCAACAAAAAAATAGCTGCAATTGTCCCCAATGCACACAAAATGCAGTAAAAAGTAATGGATTTGGGTGAAGTAAACCTGTGGCTAATAGCGCAGACGAACCATCAATAAGCGGGTGGGTCCGATTTCCCAAAGCCCGCTACATCAACATATGAGGCTACCCTCAGTAGTGCCCACGTTAGCAATCACAGCACCTTCAGTAGTGCTATCAATCATTCTAAGCGCAATATCAGTGGTGCTCACATCATGACTCTCAAAAGTTAAAATCTTGATAATGGACACAAAAACCAAAGCCCCACATGCACTCTCACGAACCTTCTGCTGGCGCAACACCTTATTTATAATAGAGGCTTTTCTAGCTCGTTCAGTCCGATGGTGTTCCCGTTTCTTTGCTTGGGCCTCCTCAGTAGTGTCAGAATTTTAGCTGGAGAGGTGCCTCTACCCACGAGCATGGGTAGGCTCAAGATATGCATCTGTATCCTCTCTGAATAGAACATCAAGTACGGTATCATTAGCTAATGCAGTGGGTGCAGATTCTATCTCATCAGTGGGCGCAGCAGGGATGGAATCAATGTCTGCCCAGAGACTATCTAACTCAGTGCGATGGAGGAAAAATTTGTGATCAGGTCTGGCCGTGTGGGTACTCTCAACTTGCAGGCATCCAGGCGCTTATGAACGGCCTAAACCTTCTGATCCATCATGTCTTCCATCCGCTTCTCCATCCTATCCTCGGAATCTTCAATGGACTGCTGCATCCATGGCTTCACATGGTGAAGCAGGTGGCCATCTGCGCCTCCAGTTCCTGAACTCGAGCTAACGGCACAACAGAGGCTCTAGAAGGTGGGGTGGCTCTAAATTACTTGGGGGCCTGACTAGTGGGCTGAGAAGAGGAGGCTGGGGCATCATTAGTGTGGGCTGGAGGGGCAGGCTTATCACCTTGCATGTGCTCCACAACATCTACTAAATCAGTACCCAATGGTACATCGATCCGCGGCCCTCTGCGAGGTGAATCCACATTCACCTTATCCCAAATCAGGCCAGTATCTAGGGTTCTCGTTCCCTGTACCAATTTGTCACAATGCCAGATTGGCAAACCAGAGTCCCTACATGGTTGAAAAATTAGGCACGAAAAAGGGTAAGTAGTAGATGTCTTCAACGCCCTCTTATGAATCTCTGCCAGTAGCATTCAGGTGAAGTAGATCTCGAACCCTGCTACTAATGCTGCCACCATTACTACTATATCCCATGTAAGTGCATTTCGGCCTTTATGGGCGACACTCTGTTCCACACCAGTAACCGAAAAAACTTGGCCACCAAATTAAAGGTGGCCTCCATCTATAACTATGTGTTGGCCAACCATAGTAAGACAATCTCTCTCTGCTCGACATTACGCGTGAAGGCTCCACTCCTCACAACATCCAAATGGTAATAAATTCGGCCGTGTTGAGTGTCCAAGTGTGATCAGGACCAGGTCCATATAGGAATCGGCTAATGGTGGTATGTGCTATGTACACTGGAAAAACCTCGGATAATAATAGAAGTGATAGGGTCCTAGGATGTAGGATTGGAACTCTTGTGAATCAAACCTTGAAGAGTGGTAGAATAGGAGGCATAGAACTCCTGCATAATCTCCTCGGTATAAGTCCCTGAGTATTGTGCCATCCAATCGCACTTGTGAAGCTGAAAAAGTCATTGGATGTCGGGAATAGTGTTTAAGCTCCTCATGAGGAATTTGCGCTCTTCAGTAATAAGTCGGGCCATATTCTATTTCTCATTTAACATTCTGTCATCTCGGGATATTTTCCATTGCCCCACAACACACCATCTGTTTAGCTCCTCAGCCATCAAATCAGGGTTGTAACTTCGTGGCATCAGGACTTCTCCCGAACTAGTGGCCTCATCAGATGGGGCAGCTTTGTCATGTGATCCTGAGCCTATGACGGATCAAGAACCATAGTCAGAAGCATGAGCAGGTTCAGAGCCAGAAACAAAGGCAGACTCTGAGCTGGAAGTAGAACCAACCTTAGAGCCGAAAGCATGGGCAGGCTCAGAGCCAAAAGTAGAGGCAGACTTTGAGCCGAAAATAGAACCAGCCTCAGAGCTGGAAGTAGAACCAGTCGGTGAACCGATCAGTATGTTCTCCTCATCAAACTGGGAGACAGTCACTATGTCGATGACCACCTGCCAGGATGTATTCTAGTTAGCGGAGTTGTAGTAGGGGATGTCCTCGTGGCTGATGGAACTTATGTTGGATTCTTTTCTATGTCTATGTCTTCATCAATCAACCTAAAAGTAGGCTGCACGGATTTTAATTTGCCCTTTCTGGAGTAGGTCACTTGCTTCTTAGGCACCATGGTACCTATGGATGTCTAATTAGTACCATAATAAACTAATGAGACACTCAAAAATATTTTAGAACTAAGAACGAACAAAAATGAAGAATAAAAAAAAATTTAGATAGTGGCTTCAGTGGCCACCTATGGTGGGCATCTACGGTCCGTAGGCTGACCTACGGTCCGTGGATCCCTTCCGTAGATCAAAGGTACCAAAAGGTTGGTCTCTGATGGGAAGCACGGATGTGCAGAACGGTCCGTAGATTGATCTACAGATCGTAGTTCACTTTCGTGGTTCCATACTTGGTGAAATTCTCATGTGCCACCAAGCACGAACCTGATCTATGGTCCATACATTGACCTATGGTCCGTAGACGGGGTCTCGTGGATGGGATTTGTGCAAGGTTTCAAGCATCCTTCATGTTAACCCTAATTTAAGCAATTTCAACAATATCGCCTAATCTAATCATGCATTTCAACAAAAAATATACTAGGTCTTCATTCTAAGGGTTTTGATTACTAAATTTATAGGAATTGCACAAAAATTAGAAACCCTAATTCGAAACTTGCATTTAGAATCTCATTACACTGGTTTTATACATTATAAAGATGCACAATCACTATATATCATCCCTAGGGTGTTTGTAGTTCTAGTTTAGCATGCATTTACATGCAATCAACTGAAATTCAAAGTTCAAGGTCAAGACACAATTCCGGACTTTCTCTAATCAATCACTGAATCTAAATTCAAAGTGAAATGAAAGTATACTACCTTACAAGCAATGGGAATGAAGTGATTATGTGACGACTCGAGACTTCCAACAACTTTTTGCTCGCCTTTCTCATCAAACCCAGACATCGAACCTTTGAAAATGGGGAATGGGATAGAGTAGGGGGAGGAGGGAGTGCTTTATGAAATGGGAGGATGAATATGGAGTGATTGATGGTGTATTTATGGTAATATGGCGTGATTTGAGTAGTTAGAGCGGTGTAGAAAAAGTTTTAGGGTAGAAATGAGGGAAGTAGAATGATTTGAAAATGAGGGGGTTTTATTTAAAAGATGTTTGGGTCGGGTCAGGCAGACTAGTTTTTGGACCCACAAGACCCCGTCTACGGTCCATAGATGAGGACTGTACACCGCACTTGCACTTTTAAAAATTCAGGAACCTTACCTGAGATCTACGGACACCATTCACGGTCCGTGGACTGAACCACGGACCGTCGATGGGGTTCGTAGACCTCTGCACCAGTCCTTTTTCTGCAGATTTTGCTTTTCAACAACCTCTTGCACACTTTCTGCATTTCCCAGATAGAACTTGATCCTTTGCCAATTTACCATGAACCTTGTTCCATCACTGTTCTCAAGCTCAACCGCTTCATGGGGAAGCCCTTTTGTGAGAAAAAATGGCGCGGTCCATTTGAACTTGATTTTGCTCGGAAACAAGGGCAACCTAGAGTTGAATAGAAGCACAAGATCACCCACAACAAATTTTCGCTTTTCAATTCTTTGATCATGATACTTCTCCATATTTTATTTGTACAAGGCTGAACTTTCATAAGCTTTTAGGTGAAACTCATCAAGCACATTCAAGTCATTCATTCTTTGATTAGATGTGGTGCCCCAATCCAAATTTAGATTTTTCATCGCCCACATAGCCTTATGCTCTAGCTAAATCGGTAAATGGCAACACTTCCCATATACAAGTTTGTATGTGGTGCGATAGGTAATGACTGGCTACATTGTGGGGGACACCATATGCGGACTAATCCGTTCTATTAGCATTCAGTCTTTGCCAAAATCTTTTTGATCTCTATGTTGGACATTTCAACTTGGCCACTAGTCTGCGGATGGTAATGACTGGCTACATTGTGGGGGACACCATATTTCTCAAGTAGTGACTTGAATAACTTATTACAAAAGTGGGAACCTCCATCACTGATTATCGTCCTCGGTTTACCAAATCTGGAGAGGATATTCTTTTTCAAGAATGCGATGACACTTTTACCTTGATTGTTGGGGAGCGCCACTACTTCCACCCACTTTGATACATAATCAACTACAACAAGAATACACTTCATCCCATGTGAACTCAGAAATGGACCCATAAAATCAATGCCCCATACATCAAACAACTTAATCACCAATATCGGATTCTTAGGAAGCTCTTGCCTCTTTGAAATTCCTCCTTCTCTTTGGCAACGGTCACAAGACTTGGTGAAATCATTAGCATTTTGGTGGATGGTGGGCTAGTAGTACCCACACTGTAAAATTTTATGCGCAGTTAGAACACCACTATGATGCCCACCAACAGCTGATGAATGGCATGCCTTTAGTATACCCATGATATCGACCTTTAGCAAACAACGATGAATAATTCCATTGGCACAACTACAGTACAAATAAGGCTCATCCCATAAGAACTTCTTCACATCATGGATAACATTTTTCCTTTGGTGAAAAGACAAATCCGGGGGCACCAAATCGCTTGCCAAATAATTAGCAAAGTCTAAGATCCAAGGAGTCAGATCATGAGAAGAAGCCAATACATGTTCATCTGGAAAATCATCATTAATTTCAGCCCTATCACCAAGCTTTAGCATAGCCTCTTCCTCCAATCTGAACAAGTGATCAACAACTTGATTTTCAGTCCCTTTTCTATCTGTTACCACAAAATAAAACACTTGTAGCAACAATACCCATCTAATCAACCTCGGTTTTAGATCCTTCTTCACCATCAAATACCTCAATGCAGAATGGTCAGTACGCACTATGACCTTAGTACCAAGCAAGTAGGATCGAATTTTTTCTAATGGAAAAACCACCACAAGAAGCTCTTGTTCAGTTATCGTATAGTTATTTTGGGCCACATTTAGAGCTTTGCTAGCATAGTAAATAAGATGGAGAATTTTTCTCGCCTCTGTCCCAATACCGCACCAAGCGCCACTCCACTTGCATCACATATTACCTCAATGGTTTTCCCCAATCTAGTCAAATAATGATAGGTGCAGTTACTAACTTCTCCTTCAACTCTCCAAATGTTCTTAGACAGGCATCATCAAAATGGAACTTACACTCCTTCTCAAGCAGTTTGCACAAGGGATGTGCAAATTTTGAGAAATCTTTGATGAACTTCCCATAAAAACCTGCATGCCCAAGAAAACTCCTCACACCTTTTACAGAGATAGGTGGAGGAAGTTTTTCTATCACCTAAACTTTCATTTTATCTACCTCAAGGACCTTCTTAGAAATCCGATGACATAGCATTTGTCACGACCCGGGAGCACCCCCTAGTCGTAACCGGCGTACTCGACCTCGAAGAGGTCTAATACAAGCCTCTTAGCATTCATTCATCGCATAGACACTAAAACCATAAGGAATTAAAAACTTTCTTTACCAAGAAAACATTTCATAAAAAAAAAAATATAGCAAGCGGAAGACTTTCTAGACTTTATACATGATGTCTCAAACCATCTAATACTTTGAATATAACATTGGGATTAAGCCCATACAAAACTTAAGCAATACTAAAAAGACATAAAAGAACATATGGGGTATTGTCCTCGAATATATGAGGACTCACCAAGTCTTCATCTTCAACACTTAGAAACCTATCAAATAGCCATGACATGTCACCATCTCCAAATCCCTACACTTTAGTCAAAAAGGGAAGGAAAGGGGTTAGCACAATTAAGTACTAAGTATGGAAGCCATGCAAAAACATGCTAAAAGGGACGTTTATTGAAGAAACATACTTTTATGCCATTTGGTAAAACTTCATAATAAATAATACAAGTATAAGAGTCACAATATCCAACCATAACCAACATACAAGTCATTAACCACTTTAGCACATACTCCACACATAACCCATTCCTTCACCTTAAACCATCCACCTCAAGTAACCCTTGGACAACACTTTGTGCAATGTATGGATAGCGTCCCATACCACCATCCACACTAAAGCATCATCCTAAGGCCACCAAATGTGAACTTACCACTTATCATGCTTCATATCACAAGCCATCATGCACAACTAGTACCAATGTACAACACATGAACATAATTGACAAGTAAGCCTTTTCATCATTTCTTGACCTCTATCTCAAGTTACCCAAAGCCACACTTAAGTGAAACATGAAGTGACCGCCCATACAATCTCTTTATATGCACCTAAGTGTTCTTAAGGGTTACCATAGATAAGGAATGTACCACTACAATATAGCATACTAAGTCAATGTTCACATATAAAACCATAGCCAACCGTATACATACTCAACATATATTCATATACAACCCATGCTTAACTTTAAAAGAACACATGTCATTTCATTACCATAAGACCTCTACCTAATATAATCTTAAGACACACTTGAGTGAGACAAGAAGTGACCGCCCATACAACCTCTTCAAGCACACTTAAGTGTTCCCCAAGATTACCTTAGATAAGGACATTTTCTTTACAACATAACATCAATAGACCAACATTCTTTAAGAAACCATTTTGGAGACATTCAAGCACATAAGGGGACTTTCACATAATAGTAGTTAGACTTAGGGAACTCACTTTACTATCTTCAAAGCCTACTCGTGCCATGTGTAGATAGCATCCCATACTACTACCTACACGTTGTAGAACCTATCCAATAACTAGAGTGCACATCCCACATGATGGGAATAGGCATAACCGACATAGACCATACTAGCTAGGTATGGAATCCAGAGTCTATCCTACTCCGTGGAGGTTGTTCTACTTGCCAAAGGTAGAACTAGTAAGCAACCCATGTAGGCACATGGTTTGGGGATGTCCAAGGAAGTTCATTGTGCCCTAGTCTCATACTCAAGTAGGGCCACCATCCTAACCATATCCACTCGGTGCTAGCCTTGTTTCCCATAGAGTATTCAATCACATATGTACTTAGAGAAGGTTCCTTTTCTAGTTCAACCAACTCATAGTACCTCTTCCCAAGAAAGGCCCCATTTCTTAGTCATGGCCAATCAAGGTTCATAAGGATAGCTCATTAAATCCCCCGGAAGGGTGCCTTAGGCCTACCGATTTTTCATTAAGGGTGCCTTAAGCCTACCGGTCCAAGGTTCATCATTTCACACATGAGAAGGGCTACCACCATTAGGTCTACCGATTTCATGGTTTTACAATTACTTAGGAAAGCTAGACTTATGAAAGGACACCATTTCTTAGTTTTGCCGATTCAAGTCTTGGCCTAGAATTCCTCTTTTAGCATTTATAGAAAGGGCACCATTTCTTAGTTCGCCCATTTCACACATTCATGCATTCAAGACTTTAAGTAACAAGGAGGGACACTTTAGTCTACCAACCAAGTCACAACATTTTCATCTAAGGATACTTCATAATCCAACATCATTTCATATATACATCATGAGAAATCATACTTTAACTCACAATGCTATCCACTTTACATAGGATCATCACAAGATCACATAAAACTCATTCACATCATACCTTCACATATAGCTTCACATAAGACTCATTCATATCATACCTTCACATATAGCTTCACATAAGACTCATTCACATCATACCTTCACATATAGCTTCATATAGGACTTTACATATAGCCTCATATATGACTTTACATATAGCCTCATATAGGACTTTACATATAGACTCATTTATATATAATAATATAACAATACAATAACACTCATATAATGCCCTTCATGGCCTCAATTCACAATAATACAATATTCCAACATTATGCAACAACTTCCCCAATGCCTTCATGGCTACAATTCACAATATTACCACACAAGAACAAGATATAACACTTCCACCAAAGATGGATTCAACCTACCAACAACAATTAATTCAATAAAGAGAGTTCAAGCTTTCTTACCATAATTCAAAGCCATAGCCAAAATCACCAAAAATCCAAGCAATCACCAATACTTCACCCATAAGGCTTACCACCCTTAATTCACCCATTATCAACAATTAATCATGAATAAACATTAAACAACACAAGAGATATCAATACAATTCACTTTACACATAATTCCATCAACTTTGAATTTATAGAAATAGACCCACTTCATAAACACATTTTTGGGTTTTGTAGAATACAAGGATTCATGGAGTTTTTCATCTTAAAACATCAAATAAACATCAATAATATCATAACTTATCATTTGAAATCGTTTCATGCAAGAACCCTTGAGTTTGAGTAGAAATTAGGCTTTTTCACAAACTTTGGAAAAGTTGAAAACCATTTGAAATTGGCTCTAGGGTGATAGCTTGCCCTAGATAAAGAACTCCCATACCTTTACTAAGATTCCCCAAGAAATTTGATGAAGAAAACGTCTTGCATCCACAACCCTAGCTCCCACTTCTTCTTCTTCTTCTCTTCTTTCTCTCTTCTTCTCTTCTTCACTCAAGAACCTAACTCTTACTCTTTTAAAATGGAAAAAATAAATGATCCACAATCAGCCTAACACAATAATATAACCTCAAAAGAAATGGTTTGTGAAAAGACCAAAATGCCCTTAAATTTCCGGACGGACTCCCTGCCAACTGCCCAACTTTCAAAGGGCATAACTCGCTCATACGAACTCGGAATCGAGCAAACTCGGTGGCGTTGGAAAGCTTGTTCCAAGGGCTTTCCAAACATAACTGGAACTACTCCTGGATCATCCTGAGCTAGGAGTTATGACTGCTCAAAGTTGGCCAAAAACTCACTGATTTCCACACTTGGCCGAATTTCCAGATTCTAATTTTTTTTTTTCCAAAAATGACTACTTCCAATTTCAAGCTTCTTCACTCCAAACTCACATGTGAGGCTCTAGTTTCACTACTTCATTTTTAGGGTCATTACAGCATTATACATTCTTTCACCATAAAATGGCATTGCTCCCAATTGAGCACTAGGATGCAGTCATCGATCAAAAGAATCACCTACCACAGAGAAATCATCCATAAATACCTCAATAGTTTCCTCCACCATATCAGAGAATATCAACATCGTACAACGTTGGAAGGTCGTTGGAGCATTACACAACCCAAATGGCATTAGTTTGAAGGCGAAAGTCCCATAAGGGCAAGTGAATGTGGTCTTCTCTTGGTCCTCCAGAGCTATAGAGATTTGATTGTAGCCCGAATAACCATCAAGAAAACAATACCAACCCTTACCAACAAGTCTATCCAACATCTGATCCACAAATGGCAAAGGGAAATGGTCCTTCTTTGTCCAAGCATTTAGCTTCCGGTAGTCCATAGAGACTCTCCATCCAACAAGCTTGTTTGTCTCATTAGGAACCACAGTAATCCAACCTTTCTTGGGCAGACATTGAACAGGACACACCCAACTACTATCTACAATGGGATAGATAACTCCAACATCTAACCACTTCATGAGCTCATTTTTAACTACCTCTTGCATAGGCGGATTTAATCTTCTTTGGTGCTCAATACTAGGTTTGTGATCTGGCATGAGTTAGATTTTATGAGAATAAATATCGACAGGGATCCCAATAATATCCGCAATAGTCCACCCAATGGCTCGCTTGAACCTCTTCAATATAGCAACCAAACACTCAATTTGCCGCCCATGCAAATCAACAATAATAATGACAGGTAAAGTATCATCTTTTCCCAAGAACATGTACCTCAAATGCGGTGGTAGAGCCTTAAGCTCTAATTTTGGTGCCTCCTCAACAGATGGTCGTGCAGGTGGGGGCTCACAATTTTTCATGTCTAACTCCAACTTCTTTGGTTTTGACCAGTATTCTCACTTATTAAGTGTGATGACCAGCTCATCACACTCTTCAATACCATCACTGTCGAAGTTCATCATAACCATTGCTAATGCCTCAACACCTAGTGTCTCCTCAAGATACACCTCAGAAACACTCTCAACTCTATAGGTTATCGTCGATACTGATTGGAGCTTACTACTTTGCTTCATAGACCTACCAATATTGAAAGTTGCGTATTCATTGTTCAGTCTGAATTTTATCTGTCCCTTTTCCATATTAACCAAAGCGCACCCTGTACCTAAAAATGGTCTCCCGAGAATGATAGGAATGTCATAATCAACCTCACAGTCAAGAATCACAAAATCTACCAAAAAGATTAACGACTCCACTTTCACTAGTACATTATAGAGCACATCTATAGGTATCTTCACAGTTCTGTCGGCCATGAACAATCGCATCGTAGTCGGTTTTGGATCTCCCAAATCTAGCTTTTTGTAAATCGACAATGGCATCAGATTAATGCTAGCCCCAAGATCACATAATGCCTTAGCAAAATGCAACCACCAGATGGTACATGGAATATTAAAGGCACCAGGATCCTCCTTCTTCTGCACACAGGACCTAGTAGTAATAGCGCTATAATGTTGCAATCTATCATCATCCTCGAAGCTCATGACCCTTTTCTTTGTCACCATATCCTTCATAAATATTTCATACCCAGGCATTTGCTCTAAAGCCTCTATCAATGGAACATTGATGCAAAGAAGCTTTAACATGCTAATAAACCTACGATATTTGCTTTCCTCAGTCTTTTTCACTAACCTTTATGGGAAAGAAGGTGGAGGTTTGGGTAGGGGGACAACTTTTTGAGTTACCTCATCTTCCTTCTCTATTGCATTCTCGGTCTCTCCATTCACCTCAACCACATCATCATTTTTACTAGCTTCAGTTTCTACCAAGAAGGCATAGGTGGATCAATGGTCTGCTTACCTACTCGAGTTGTGACTGTCATGCAATGTCCATCAATCTTTAGATTTTGAATAATATTACTGGGAAGAGTGCCAGACGTGGGTTCACTGTAGTTAGCAACTGAGTCATCTGTAGCTCAAGATGCTTGATTAATATTTCGTGGGCATCAACATTTTGACCAAAACTAGACAAGTCATTTCGCATCTCCTTCACATTCTCATCAGTCGTGGCAAACCCCCTTAGCATTTTCTACATCATATCCTCAATACGTGACATATTACCTCCCACTTCCCTAGGAGCAGAATCCCAATTTTGAGAAGGAACATAATGTCCATCCCTATCGTTTTTGTTTCCATAGTTGTTCTAGTTGTAATTTTTGTCGCGATTGTATTTCCCATCCCGCACATAATGACCCTCGCAGTT
The DNA here is from genome assembly GCA_029007595.1 of Solanum commersonii. NCBI lineage: Eukaryota > Viridiplantae > Streptophyta > Magnoliopsida > Solanales > Solanaceae > Solanum > Solanum commersonii. The sequence goes on from JAJTWQ010000038.1 coordinate 3,050,253, forward strand.
GTAATTGCCATAGTTTTGACCTTGGTTTCCTTGACCTCGACGCCAATCATCCATGTTGGAACCTTGGGTGTTTGGTCGAAAACCCCCCGTCTGATCATTCACTGCATAAGCATCCTCTTCAAAATAATACTACTCTTTCGGTGGTGGAGTTCTAGTCAAATAGTTCATATCATTTACCTTCTTTGCTCCATTCACATGTTTTTACACAAACCCTAGTTCATTTCTCATCTGTGCCATCTCCTCGCGAATCTCATATGCGAGTTGGTTGTTTACAGCTTGAATGGCAAATGTGCTCCTCCTAGTGTCTGACCTTCTAGTGCTCCAAGCTTTATTATTTGGAGATATCTTCTCCATCTTTTCTGTAATTTGTGCAAAAGTGCATTCACCGTACGAACCTCCCGCAATATTATCGAGCACTTCCTTACCATTATCATCCTGTCCTTGGTAGAAGTACTCCTTCAGTGACTTATCATCAATACGGTGATTCGGGACACCCTTCATGAAGGCAGTAAACCTATCCCAAGAACTACTCACAGACTCGCCAGGTAATGCTACAAAGTTGTTGAGTTTATCCTTCATGTTTAACTTCTTGGACACTAGCAAGAATCTTGCTAAAAATGCCTTTGTTAACTACTCCCATGTATAGATTGAGTTGTAAGGGAGTTCATTTAACCACACAACAGCATCTCCAGTCAATGATAAAGGGAACACACGCAACCCAATGACGTTCATATCCCAATCCAGTCAACCTATACAACTTTTGCATACATGATTATGTTTGGCTATGTGAGGATGTGGATCATCAGCTAGCAACCTCGCAAACAAGCCCCTCGCTATAAGCATCTGCATCAAGCTACTAGCCACCACAAATGTATGCCCCTAAGGTAGAGGCGGTAGGACAAGAGGTCCATCAGAATTGACAATATTAAGGTTGACCCTGAAGTTTTCATGCAGATGTGGTCCTTGTGGTTTGTGTTCCCTCATTGCATCTCCAAATCGATTCTCAACTGAATCCTGATTATTCGCATCAATTACCCTCAAAGGTTGCAATCCCACACCTTCACCTAACTCTCCCCTGATAGGGTTAACCGAAACTCCTTGATTATTCATTCTCCGGAAAGTTCTATTTAGTTCGGGATCATAGGGAGTAAGTGGTTAGGCTTAGCTCCGTGTACTTGGCATACACTAGAGTAAGACCCTGAGAAAGACAAAAACTAAATTAGGAAATATTTGACTAAAGTTCAATAATGCAATTAAACTTAATAAAAAATCCTTATTCCCCAGCAGCCGCGCCAAAATTTGATATGCTCAAATTACACCTCTTTTCAGAAGCATAAGTGATCGTTATCACATAAAGAATCCAACTTGTAGGTTGGGGTCGATCCCACGAGGAATATTGTTTAAACTTAAGTTAAATAACGATTATATTGGTTTAGCAAATGTATTTCCGACACAAATAAGTAAAAGGCGGGGGGGGGGGGGGATTTGTGTAACAAATTATGGAAATTATGAAAGTAATTAGTAAGCAAGATTTAACCTTTTGTTGTTGTCAAATTGAGAGAGAAACTAGGGCGTATGTGTTCCCCATTAGCTCATAACTCTGTATTCCTAGTAATAAAAATCCATTCCTAAGGTATTACATGCGAAGCGATAAGTTATGTATCTCTAAATCCATGGTCCAACATCTAGATTATTTCACCTCGCACCTTGCTCCGGCTACGTGTGTATAATTTACTAAAACTTATCATTACCTCATATTAGACGTCACATTGATGTATGACTTAGTTTTCACCCTCGCACCAATCGACATTAATTCTATTAGATAGTATCACACTAAATCTATGTTAATAGTACTTTTCTTATTAACTACCTCCTTCGTCCAAAAAGTAGCAACAACGCGAGTTCTAACGTTACGCACCGTTAAAAAGACTTCTAGACAAAAGAATTATCAATGCATGCAAAACACTATTCGGGAATTACTTAGTTACTATTCATACTTCGTTTCTCGCTCATGGTTCCCACAACCCTAGTTGTGGATTTAGTTACCCATATTAGCAAGAAAAAAATTCAAAATGTTTGAAGAATAAATCATGAACTTACGTGGTAGAGTAAAATAATCCCAGAATTTCAACTTGAATTTCAAAGCAAAAATCACAAAAACATGCTTAGGAAATTAAGAATTGCTAAAGTTTCAAGTTAATCTCCCAAACCAAAAACTAGTACCAAAATAATAAATTCTAACCCCCAAAAATGAGGTTTACATACGCTATTTATAGACAACAAGTCCTAAATTAAAAGGGAAACAAATTAAGTAAAGTTTGTCAAGGCATGTGCTTTCATTCCATCAAATTGACTCACGCACTGTAAATGGATCTACGGTTTTTGAGTCCCTTCCATTAGCCAGGACTTAGAAAATATTTTAGATTCCAAAATCAAACGACGAAACACCAGTATGGACCGTAGATCGATCTACGGTCTGTTGATCCCTCTCCGTACTTTCGTACTTAGAATTCTCCAAAAATCAAGTACTGGAACCCTTGCAGTCACATTCTACGGTTCAACAGTACAGTCCGTAGATCAATTTACGGACCGTCAATGGTCACCGTGGTTTCACACATGGTTAGATTCTCTGATTCTCCTTCCATGCCTTGTCCTGCTGATCTATGATCACCTTCTACGGAGCGTCAATGGGCCTACGGTCCGTAGATCACCTCTGTAGATGCCCTTTTTTGCATTTCTTTTAGCTGTCTCTTTACTTTTGCGCCTAAACATATTTCCTGCAAAACATGATAAAAACCAATAGAAAGGCCCTAAACACACACAACTCTCAAGTGAAATGTATTAAAAATACCATAAACTCACAGTATATCATGGATCTCTCGAGTCGGGTCACTCGAATATTAGCTAATTGGGCCAAACTCCCAATCATCAGGATAATGGCCTGAGTAATCCTGACAGGCTGGGAGGAGGAGGAAACACTTGGGGCCTGTGTAGAAGAGGAAGGAGCGGTTGTACCTGAAGGCCCAGGGGCCGGAGTAGGCGAAGATGCCTCTGTAGGTAGCGAGTCAACATTAACCTCTGAAAAAATGTCTGCCAGAGTTTCTCTCCTTCTGTCCACCCCCTCTCATGTGTACTTGTCCTCAATATACCGGATGTTAGTGGAGGATGAAGGGGTGACCTCAATATCCCTCATAGTGTCCCGGGGTACTCCACCACACCTGCACAACTCAATGACCAGATTAGGAATGGCAGAGAAGTATGTTTCTACTTGGCTCTCATGTCCATCTCCTGTGAGATTAGTAACCCTAGGTCGATGCGTCTCCTAGACATGATAGAACCAAGGCAAGCTTCTTTCGGATGGTGCAAAATGGATTCGTTCTGGGATGGCATTATGGTGCTACTAATAAAGCTAAACTAGAACCTAGCAGCAATACTCAAGTCACTCTTCTCAATAGGGGTCCTTGCATCCATCCACTTCGGGGTGGTGCCAGAAATCAAAGGAGCCAACCAACCCTTCAAGTCATCTAGGGACTGAGAAATGGGTAACCCCTCGTAAAAAAGTACAGAGTGCAGCTGTCTATTCAAATCATTGTTAATTTATTCATTGTTGCACCCTACTTCCCTGTCTCTTACCGTGACTGACTTTATTGGCCTGAACTAGCTCACTTTTTTCTTGCTCTTGGGCACTAACTCCCCATAAGTTGTATATAATGCCCAGACCCAGGTAGGAATGTAAGGACATCGATGCCTGGTGAACTGCTTAAACTCATGGTAGTGGAGGATCTCACTCATTTCTGAATACTTCCCGTCTAAACCTTCTACTGAAAGTAGTTTTTCCTCAAAGATGGTTCATAAACCATTACCTTTTAATCTGTTTAGGATCCTAGGAGGAGGGACGACAAGAGACATGGGGATCACAGGAGGTGCCTGAGCTGGCACTGAGTGTGTTGCTAGAGGAATGGCATTTGAAGGGACTCTGGTGGACGCGGTTTAAGAATTAACCCAAATCTCATCCCTTCAAGAAATGAAAGGCTGCTCGCCTACAGGTTCAAACAACTCAACCCGATTATCAGTGGCTACTTTCTTAGCTATGTGCTTCTTTCTTTTGCCTTTGTGTCCCAGTGGGAGTCCTTGCCTCTTCTTGGAGGATTTTATCCTCCTTCGTTGATAGTAACATCCCGTGCTCTTTTGTGGGGTGGCTCGTCGATATTTGTTCTCATCATATCTGCAACATGTTAAGACAAAGTTAGTTATAACTTAATCATATTCACTGAAAAGCATTTGCAAAGAGGATCACCGAACTACTCGGCTAGTTGCCCAATTACTCTAGCGAGTTGAATCTTGCTTGCCAAAAGGATTGGTTTTCATATTGTGGCAATTAGGCGAAGTGTAGGTCCACTTAGCAATCACCGACATCTTTCGGCGAGCAAGAACTAGCTCGCCAAAAGTTACAGTGTAAACAAGGTTTAGGGGTGCAATCAAAGGGCGAACAAACAGACAGTCGGTGAATCGTCGAGTGCCTTTGGCGACACCAGGTTTCTCGCTGAAAGTTGTAGAATCCAACAATTCATTTAACATGAACTTAAAGCCGAGATGAGGACATTAGGCGAACCGCGAAGTGGTTCGGCGAGCTCGACCCCAGCTCGCCAAATAACCCGACATGCCTATTTTCAACCCAACTTTCCAAATTCAACCCCGCAACCCCCAAAAATAAAATCAAACCATACACACATCAAATTAGCACTAGACCCATAACACCTAATATCCCGAAATACTCATAATTCTTTCAAATTTGCAAACATTGACCAATTTATGATATTTATCCTTTTAAAATGATTCCTACATCTCATTCAACTGGCAAGTTACATTTCTCGGCACAAATCCCAGAAACTTAGACTTCACCCAATAACAATAAACGACGAGCAAGCACATACCCACAAACGTTCAAATCAATTCAGAGGGCCCAACACACAGCAACATGATATGATCACTTGCAAAAGAGTTCAAAATTTGTAAAAATAATCTCGGGGTTCGATAAACTAACCTTCTATGCGGATTACACAATATTGAGATGCTAGGAGGCAAAGTAAGTCGCTACGAACAAAACATTGAAGACTAAAATACAAAGAGAAAGCAAGAAATATGTAAAATACTATTCGGGTGAGAGTTTGAGAAGTTAAAGAGCGAGGAAGCATGGAAGTAGTGGAAGTTTAAACTATTAACTTTTAAATAAAACTGTCCAGTTTTGTCCATTCGATAACGTTTGTCTAGATAGCCGAACCACTCAGTGACATGCCGATTAGTCAATTACCTCACCGAGTTTTATAGGGCCTCTAGTTTATGTAGAGGTCCAAACGGCGGACAATAGCGGGATCGCTAACCATTTCCGCAATTTGCCAACTTGCACTTTTCAACACTTTCCTCATTTTAACCTATAAAATCAACACACCATTATTCTAACATAATAATTGAAATAGATTAAAACCTTGTGTTGCCTCCCAAGAAGCGCCTTAGTTAACGTCGTGGAACGACGGAAGTCCTTACTCTCCATTATTGGGGTTGACCCAAGTATTGGTAGGTAACCCCAATTTGTTAATTAGGCAGAGATGAGGTGACTCATACTTCACAAAGTTCTCATGCAGCTAGATAGATCTGGAATTAGAACCAATCATCTGGTTCATCACGTCGACGCTGTCCTTCATCTCGTCCAACACTCTGTCATGTTCACTTATATTATGAAGAATGATTGCAAGCATTCCTTCCACACATTTACCCTCATTGTCCTTAGGTCTTTTTCGCTCTTGATGAGGGATATATTTATCCTTCCTTTTGCATTGGACTTCGATCTCCAGTTCCTTTCTGGTCAACTCATCCATTTGAGTCATTAGTGCGGCCAACATGAAGTCCTTCTCTACTTCTTGGTTTGTTTCAGCCATGTGATCAAGCAGGTGGGCTTTTTTCTCATACGGCTGTTGTGTAATGCCACCCGAAATCAGTTTGTTGGTAATTGCCTTGTTTTCGAGACCAATACTTTTGTAGAAGCGGTCTAGGAGGACTATATCGGGAATTTCATGAGTGGGGCATTGAATCAGAAGCGATTTAAACCTTGCCCACATCTCATGAATCCATTCACCTTCCAATTGTTTGAAGGTTAGAATACGATACATGTACATCATCGCTTCTAATGAAGGGAAGTTCATCTCTCCACCTTTTCTATTTCAAAGCTCAAACAAACAAAACTAAACTAAAGATTAAGTAAGAGTACTATAACTAAGAATTTTTTTTTTACTTAACTACAAATTCTCAAATACCACCACTCCCCAGCAGCGGCGCCATTTTGATGTTTCAGACGTAATCAACTGACACTAGTTTGGTTCAAGTGCCATACGATCGCGTGTAATGATATAACCCAAACAAGGGTTGGATTGTTCCCACAAGGAGAGGTTTTGAGAATTAATAGAAAAATAAAATTTAGTTCTAATTAGTCATAGCTAAGAACATTATCAAATAAAAACATACTAAATCAAAGGGGGTGACTCAAACATCAATTATCAATGGGGGGTTTGTATTGATTAACAACTAAAAAAAGCAAACATATAAGAAAACGAGATATGAAGATGGGATTCTTGGGATGTGATAGGTATACGGGATAAACTAGACTATGAGGTACATGCTTTTGATAGTAAATTCGTTGAGTATTTGTGACTAGGTTAGACTATAGTCGAGGTAAATTCTCTCTCGAGCAACTCACCTCGAATCAATTCGGTTTCTCTTGAACACCAAGTTGTGGCTTTAAGCACAGCCTCAACCTTAGCCCATTCACTCTCTCGAGTTGAATGTGTGGGAGAAGACTAGGATTCACTCTCTCGAGTTGAGCCCATGTCGACCCAATACTACCAGCTATCAATTTAGTAGTCTTAGTTTTAGGACCTCTGTCTCGAGCAATCCTAAAACACAGATGAAATCGTATTTCAAACTACAATTCCATTAAGTTCGTACAGAACTACTAAATGAAATCACATTTAAACAACAATTAAACCATCAACAAGCAAGACCCACCAGATAATCTAACCCATATTCACAAAATCACATCCCTTCTCTTGGGGTTTTAGCTAGACATGTAAAAGAGATAAAAATTTATACCAATATCAGTTTCCATCAACTAGGTATGAAGAGTTAAGTCTTAAAACACGTCAAGAGTGAAGAATATTTCAGACCCACGTCCAATTTCTTGGAATATTCAAGGTTTTAGAACAAAGTCTCCAAAATCCTCTACAACTTGGAACTGAAAATATTTGAATTTTGAAATAAAAATTGTCAATGGGTTGATTTCTTGATTGATACTAAGCTAACAATTTCAACTAGTATTAATAGTGTTTGAAAATTTGTGGTGCAGTGGATAACTCGGTGTAGTTAGTCGAGATTGCCGATACACTCGGCAATCCATCTCTTGGTCAATTTCATCGCCTTCTTGCATTAACCTTCAACCTCTTTGCGCTTTGAGTTGTTGGGCAATATGGTATTGCTTCACAAAACTACTCGGCAACACGCCGACTGCTCCATTTCACTGCCAACTTGATCTTTCCCTTCAAGGCTCAGCACACTGGAACAAAAGGTGATGTCCAGGGTGATTAGCGACTCGCCAACTGGGCTCGATGATCCTCAGGCCTTTATTTCTTCGTTCTTTTCAGTCGGTCTAGTTCCTTCTTGCCAAGTAGTATCCATGCTATGCCTCAAACTCTATATACCTGAAATTTAAGTGTTTTCATCAGATATTGAGACAAAATATGTATTTGAGGACACTAATTCTATCAAAATATAGCCCCAAATGAGTCCAATATAGGGACTCATCATTAACCATTAGCGTTAAGGCCTCAAGCTAAACTCCAAGACAAAAGGAAAGAAATAGGGATACTAAGAGGTGACATCGCCTCGAAACTTTCACCCACCAAACCATAACAACGAAGTCTTCCAACACCAACATATTTCTACTCACGTACAATTCATGAAGCACACTATTTCCCCCTTTGGAGTAAACCCCACTAGTCTTTTCAAATCCCTCTTTCGTAGTGAAAAACATATCACAAAATTCTGAACTACCACTCAAACATGGATACAAGTAAACACCTAAGAAGATTCCACATTGATTTCAAGGACTACTCCACACACAATTTCCATACATCGAATCTTACCACATTCGACGAAACACTCAATATCAAGCAATGAATAACCAGAATCTAAAAGACCTTAACTTAACAATTACTGCATCCGGGGAATCCTCATGATCTTGTTGAGTTTGAAAAGCATATAACTTATCTTGTTTCAAACGACCATTAGGACCGGAGAAAGGGTAGGGTTGAGCCCCTTCATCGGGTATCTCCCTCATTTCTAACAAGCGAAGGATAATTCCTTATCTTATTATCTATCTTTGCATAACAAAGAAAGCATTATACCGGCTAGACATTTACCCTCATGTCTTATCCCACACTCCTTACACTCGGGCCACATTTTCTCACTACCACCCTTACCTTGAGAACGATTTCCTCCATCGGAGCTTGAATATGAATACTCAACATCGTCCCTTCTTCCCCTATTTGGATCTTTAGTTTTCACATTAAAATTTTCTTCTTCTATTTTTTATGCATAAACCATCAAACGAGAAACATCCATTTCTTTAATGAGCAGCCACTTTGGCATTCTTTGACCACTAAGTCGGAAGCACCTGACACGAACTTGCTCATCTTTGCTCTTGTATCGGCAACCATAGTTGGAGCATACCTAGACAATTATTTGAATTTTGAAGCATACTCCTTCACACTCACATCTCCTTGGCAAAGGTTGATGAACTCAAGTACCTTTGCTTCTCTCATCTCAAGGGGAAAAAACATATAAAGAAAGGAAACTTTAAATTTCTCCCAATCAAGACGACCCTCATCTACTGCCCTCTCTTCTTTCCATTCTCTGAACCAAACCTGAGCAACACCCTTAAGTTGATAAGCGGCCAATTTTGGCTTTTCCACTGGTGTCACTCCCATGATCATTAACACCTTACATGTAATACCTCGTATGCTAAAAAGACCAGATTGCCAAAAAAATCAAATTATGCAGGTGCCACCTATGGGCCGTATGGTGACCAATGGACCGTAGGTGGGGTCTGTGGTTTGCCACCTGAAACTCCCTTCCAAGAACACTAAAATTTTTCAGCCAAGTCTATCTTGACCTACGCGGGGACCTACGGACCATAGGTGGGACTATGGTCCATGGTGCAAACTCCACATATCCCCAGGAAAATTAGGTTAAGACCAGAACCACGCCAAGACCTATAGACTGTAGGTGGACAACAGTCCGTGGTTCAGACTCCCCAGAACCCTAGGAAAATTCAGCTAAGTCTAGGACCTACGAACCATTGGTGGGACCACGGTCGATGGACTAGGTCCATTGTTTAGCCTCCTTAAATCCCAACCACTGATGCTAGTCAACGACTCACCAGGATGGACCGTTGTCTATGGACCAGGTCCGTCGTTGCCTAGACAACTTTTAAGTCAGGGTTGTTTTTATCTTTTCCCAAGGTGTTGGACACCTAAAGTACATCATTTACCCCCTAAATTACGTCATTTTGGTCAGTTTTAGCCTTGTAACTTAATTAGACTTTACCCAAGTCAACTCATTCTCCAAAATTCATCCAAGTTGGACACGAAAAGGGAGAAAAAGTCGACCGACCCTCTCCAGGAATGGAACAAGGTTTTCTCTAGTTCCTACCCCAAAATCGAAAGATTTCACCATGAAATTCATCACCAAGTATGTGGAATTTCACTAGTGGCTTCCTTGCACCCATTAGGTCCCTAGAATTCAGTTAGATTCTTGATTCTTTATTTAAGGTTTAAACCTAGGGTTTCTAGAATATTATATTATTGTTGTGATTTAGCTATTAGACTAATCAAAATCAGATTGTCATGTTTTCGTAGAATCATTACTTAGTTCTTTGCATAAAACTCAGAACCCTTATTGTGTAGATTCGTTTAGTTCATGATTACACTTACTAGGTCTGTTTATTCAAATATATATGCCCTTGTTAAGAATGTTTCATTATCAGTACATTAATGCTGGATTTTTAGTTAGCATGTCTGTAATTTGAGCTATTTAATATTACAGAAATTCTGTTATAATGTGTTACTTACATAATCAGTTGGTAGTAGGCTTAACACTGAGTGGAATAAGTGCCAGTCACACTCACCGTCCCATAACTAGGTGCCCCCGTAGGATAAGTCCCCTTTGTGGGCAACATATTTAGTGATCATGCCATTTATGCCTTTATAACCCTGGCAACGTATATTGCGTCCTCTCGATGGGGAGATACATTGGACTCTACAGATAGCTCTTGTGGTTTTATGTCGGTTAATAGTAGCTCCCACAGTTAGACTCTAGTGTGTTGACCAGGTTATCTGTTATAGCTTAATATTCAATATCAGCATGTTTATACTTAGTCATTACATTTAGTTAACTCAGTATTCATTATATTTCAGTATTTACATTCGGTTCATGTTATATCATTGCTCTTATTACCTTTTTTAGGTATGTATATATATATTGTTCAGTTTTATCCTACCCTGAATGCTCAGTACCTTTCGAGTATTGACACATACTCTCTACTACATCTTCTCATGATGTAGGTTCAGGTCCTCAGCATTCAGATCCCACATAGATCGGTTCCCAATCTCCAGTTCATTAGTATTAGCAGTGAGTCATCATTCTTCAAGGAAGATTGGAATGTGTTTTATTCAGTCATTCTTGTTTTAGTTTCAGTTTTGATACAGTTTGATGGGGAATGTACCAGCATTTCTAGTAAGTAAAGACTTTTATTCAAACATAGTTTAGATTCGGTTTTTAGTTGAGTTTGGTCTTTCATTTGTCATTAAACACAACATTATATTTTTAGACATACAATGGGTATTCCCCATCATTTCCTTTTATGTCATGTTTCTAGGTCACGCACAATATGTCCATTTTTCAATAAATATTTCAGTATGCTTATTATATGCTAGTAGGGTTATCTTGGGAGTCACTTGTGATCCAAAGTCCCGTGTTTACATCAAGGGATTAACCTCAGGGTGTGAAAAATGTGGTATCATAGCACCAGGTTCAAAAGTCCTAAGATGTCTGAAAACGGCACAAAGTAGAGTCCCTTTCATCAGTGTGAAGCCTACCACTCTTATGAGGGGGAAGCTACGAAGTGTTTTAGGGAAAACTTCACTTTCTTGATATTCTTATCGTGCATGGGTATGATCTTCTTTCAAATCCATCGTTATGCGTTTTGAGATCATGCCTCCTCATAGAGCTTACCCAAGGAATGCTAATGCACGAAATGCTGACGTAGTTCCTCTTGTTGCAGATCAGGAAGTTTTGAATGCAGAGTTTCAAAACACAATTCAACTGTTGGCCCAGAGAGTAACTAACCATAAGAATCAATAGGTTCCAAATCCTGCAAATGCTAGTGGTGGATCAATGGAAGATTGGTTCTATGATCTTGTTAGGATGAACCCACCTGTGTTTCTAGGGTTGCAAGTTGGTGAGGATCCCAAAATTTTATTGATGAGGTAAAGAAAATATTTGGAGTGATGTAAGTGACCAAAAATTATGGGGTAGAGTTGGCGTCCTACCGACTTAAGGATGTAGCACATATATGGTTCACGTAGTGGAAGGAAAACAGGGGTGAGAATGCCACTATTGTTACTTGGGAGTGTTTTACTAGAGCCTTTCTAGATAAGTTCTTCCCAAGAGAATTGAGGGATGCTAGGGCTCAGGAATTCATGAATTTAAGGCAATTTTCTACTTAGTCCAAGAGTATGGACTCAAGTTCACCCAGCTCTCCAGGTATGGTCTACATATGGTTGTTGATCCTAGGGTGCAGATGAGTAAGTTTCTCTTTTGGTATCTGACTTGGTTAGAATAGAGTGTAGAAATGCTATGTTGCTGGAATATATGAACATATCTATGCTCATGACCCATGCTCAACAAGTTTCGGGAGATAAGCTTAGGCAATAAGCTAAGGATAACAAAAAGACTAGGAGAGGAAACTATGAATTTTCTCAGTAGAAATCAGGTGGTGGAAATCACTCAAAGTTTTAGCCAAGATGTTTTGCCCTAGCACCTTCATCAACTAGTGTTCCATCCTCCAACCTTCAACAGGATCAAAAAGTTAGGGCATCATGCTTTATGTCTCAAAGAAGTGTTTCAGTTACCAAAACTTACCCAACTTGTCAAAAGTGTTGTAAGAACCATCCATGCAAGTGTCTTGTAGGAAAGGATGTATGTTTTGGGTGTGCTCAGACTGGTCACATGTTAAAGGATTGCCCTTCTTCTAAACTGGGTCAAGGAGGTAACAATAGTAGGGCACAGTATAGAACTTCAGCAGAACTAGTAACTTGCCCGACTCGGCAAGGTAACTCATCTGGTATAGGTGGCGTTCATCTCCAGAATAGGTTTTATACTCTCTAGGATCGCCAGGTTCAGGAAGATTCTCCTTATGTGGTTACTAGTACATTGCGAGTCTTTTATTTATATAATTATGCCTTGTTAGATCTAGGGGATACTCTTTCCTTTGTAACTCCTTATATAGCAGTAAACTTCGATGTCAGTCCTAAAACTCTCTACGAACCCTTCTCAGTCTCTACTCCAGTTGGTGACCCAGTTATAGCTTGATGGATAAACATAAATTATCCTGCCAAAGTCTCCCAAAAAGTCACCTCAGTAGATTTTGTAGAGTTAGAAATCATAGACTTCGATATCATTCAATGCATGGATCAGTTACATTTCTATTATGCGTCAGCCGATTGTAAGACTAGTATTGTTCATTTTTTTAGTTTCCAGACGAGCCAATCTTAAAATAGAAGGGTAGTAGCTCTATTCTTATGGGTCAATTCATTTCTTCCCTTAAGGCCAAAAAGATGATCTCTAAGGGTTATCGTTATAATCTAGTTCGGGTGAAGGATTCAAGCTTGGAAATCCCAACTCTTAAGTCACTTACAGTAGTTAATGAGTTCCCAAAAGTGTTTCTGAAAGATATTCCTAGAGTTCATCCTAAAAAGGAAATCAACTTTGGAATTGATCTAATTTTAGATACCTAGCCTATTTTTGTTCCTTCTTATGAAATGGCTCCAGCTAAGCTTAAGAAAATGAAAGAGCAGTTGAAAGACGTTCTAGATAAGGGCTTCATCAGACCTTGTATTTCCTCATGGAGTGCACTAGTGTTGTTGATGAAAAAGAAAGATGGGTCTCTCTAGATTTACATTATTTATACGTAGTTGAACAAGGTCACAATCAAGAATAATTACCCTATCCCCTTGATTGATGACTTGTTCGACAAACTTCAGGGTGCTAATCACTTCTCGAAAATAGACCTCAGATCTAGTCATCATCAGCTCAGAGTCAGAGATAGTGACATTCTGAAAATATCCTTCAGAACTTGGTATAGTCATTATGAATTTGTATTTATCTTATTCGGACTAACCAATGCTGCTGCAACTTTTATGGATTTGATAAATAGGGTATCCAAGAAATATTTGGACCTATCTGTTATCATCTTAATAGATAATATCCTCATTTACTCTAGGAATGAGGAAGAACATGTCACTCATTTGAGAGTTATCCTGAAAACTCTCAAAGATCGCCAGTGATTCACTAAGTTTAGCAAATGAGAGTTTTGGTTGCAATCTATTGCTTCCTTGGTCATATGGTGTCTAGTGAAGATCCGAGTTAATTCTCAGAAAATAGAGGCATTGAAACAATGGCCTAGACCTACCTCTCCTACATATAGCAAAAGTTTCTTGGGGTTGGCTAGTTAATACAGAAGGGTCGTGAAAGGATTATTATCCATAGCTTCTCCATTGACTAATTTGACTTAGAAAAATTTTAAGTTCTAGTTGTTAGATGATTATGAGAAGAGCTTCTTAGAACGGAAAACTAGGTAGACTACAAATTCTGTTTTGACTCTACTAGAGGGTTCAAACGGTAATGTGATCTATTGTGATGCATTAAGAGCCAGCCTAGATTTTTTTTTATGTAGTGAAGTAAGGTTATATCATATACTTTTAAACAACTTAAGGTGCATGAGAATAACTATCTGACTCATGACCCCGATCTTGCAGTCGTTCTATTTGCCCATAAGATTTGGAGACATTATTTGTGTGGTGTTCACATAAATGTGTTCAGGAACCATAAGAGCATTCAGTATTTGTTCACCCATAAAAGAGTTGAATCATCGCCAGAAGAGGTGGCTTGAGTTCCTGAAAGACTATGATATTAATATGTTTTACCATCTTGGTAAGGCGAATGTAGTAGCAGGCTCTTAGTAGACTATCTTTGCGTAGTGTAGCACATATTAAGGAAGAAGGAAATGAACTAGCAAAAGATGTTCATCGGCTTGCTCGCCTTCGAGTTTGCTTGATGAGAATATCAGATGGTGGTGTAACAGTTCAAAATGGGTCAGAATCTTCATTGCTAGTAGAGGTTAAGGAAAAGCAAGACAATGATCCTATATTTCTTCAACTGAAGGGTGCAGTTCATCAACAGAAAGTTGAGGTTTTCTCCCAATAGAGAGATGGTGTGCTTTGCTATAGGTTCGTTTATGTGTTCATAAGGTGGGTTAGTTGAGACTGCAGATCCTTACAAAATCTCATAACTCTAGGTATTCTGTTCAAAAATGTGCCACTAAGATGTACCGTGATCTGCGGGAAGTCTATTGGTGGAATGGTATTGATGAGTCCACTATTTGGACTCATTTAGGGCTTTATTTTAATAGATTTAGTGTCCTCAAGTGCATATTTTGTGCCAATAACTTATGTAAATCCTTGAATTTCAGGTATTTTGATTGAGGAACATAGCATGCACACTATTGAGCAAAAAGGAACAAGGTAGCTGAAAGAACGAAGAAAAGAAGGCTTGAGGATCGCCTAACCCATTGGGCGAGTTGCCAAACGGCCATGGTCTAGCCTAATGCTCGAGTGTGCCAAGCCCTGAAGGAGAAAATCAAGTAGGCGATAAAAAGGAGAAATCGGCGAGTCGGTGAACAGTTCTGTGATGCAATGCCATATTGCCCAATGTTACAAAACTTGAAGATGTTGAAGGCCAAAGCAAGGAGGCAATGAAATTGACCAAAGGGCGGATAGTCAAGTGGATAGGCGATCCTGACTTATTGCGCCCAATGGACCTTCGTAGCACATTTTTGGTGACTATAAATAATTTTTCTTAAATTCTTAGTTTAGTATCTAGCATTCAATAGTGTTCATTATTGTTCAGTTTTGAAGTTTGAGAGTTGTGTCGTACTTGCATTTAGTTTTGGATAATATTAATTGCACTTGAGGACAAACACTTTTATTTTTGGTGGGGTGAGGCCCACCTTGTTTTGGTGTACATATGGGTTATCTGTTTTTAATTGTGTTTTAAAATTGCTTTGCAATTGTTTGAGGTTGTGGCTCTCTTTTCTTTTTAATTGCAAATGATTTTGATCCTACTGAAAAATTTAAAAATTTTCGCACATTTTTGCCACCCTTCGTGAGTTGAATGTGGCTGTTCTTTCACAAAAATTTGAGTGTCGATTTCGATAAATAACGATGACTTGAATTCTACTCTCAATTGAACGAACATGAATGTACGACTACAATGAAGCCAAATGAAGTTGAATACACAATATGTGAACTCGTTGCATCTCGTTGTGATTAGTCATTTATCGAATTGATTCTCTTGTAATGACCATTGCACACTAACGAAAGTGTGTAGTGTTATTTGACTTAAGTGTCGATGCCTTGTATGATTAGCTTGCTTTGAAACTTGTATTAATAAACCTAGAATTTGCGCTGATAGTCTGATTGATTTAGAAAGGTGTCCTCATGAGATGATCTTAGGCAATTTTAAAGAGTATGAGCCAAATTTGACATATACCTCTTTTGTGGCCTACCCGTGAACGTATGAAACTCTTTTGAACACCCTTTGAGCCTTACCTTTCTTTGGAAGAACCTTAATGAACCCTAGACCTTACTTGACCCACCACCTACAATCCTCTTAATTTGTGATTTAGTTAATAGCCAACTAAGGCCAAAAGCCTAAGTTGGGGGTGTGGTGAAAAGGAAAAGACGAAGTCAAGAAGTGCAAGAAAAAGTCCCCCCTAACCCATGGTATTGCACAAGTGGAAACCCCTTCAATTCAATTATAAAAGACGGTGGATTAAAGTACAAAGGAAATCGGGTTCCAAGCAATCCATGAAGGTGAATAAAAAGGTGACTTAGAAGCACTAGAAAAATAATTGATAAAGAAAAAGAAGGGAATGCCTTGAGAATACCACATCTCACGAGGAAAAAGTCACTGAGACTAAATGACCATACCTTTGTACTCATCTCCATTACAAGCCTTAGAAAGACTGTTTTGATCCTGAGTAAACTTAATCGAAAGTCGATTGGAAAATAAGGGAAAAATTATGGGTAAAAACATGTATTATGTTCCTTTTTTTTAGTGTAAGCGTTGCACCAGATTCCTGATCTTCAATTGATTAACCTCTGTGTGTGAATATGAAATCATTCTTCATGTAGGGCATTTAGATACTTTTTGTTGATCTTGAACTTGCAGTAGTAGCAAGTATTGTGAGCATGAGAATATTTTGTAATGGTGTGTCACAACTTAAATCTTTGAGTACACAATTGATCCTTGCATAAGTAAATTAAGTCTTGTTGTGTGCACTCATGATTAAGTCTTGTGGAACACTGTTTGAGACACCATTTTTGAACAGTTAAACTCAAGTTTGCTTGAGGACAAGCAAAAGTTTAATTTGGGGGCATTGATGAGTCTACAAATTGGACTCATATAGGGCTTTATTTTGATAGAAATAGTGTCCTTGAATGCTTATTTTATCTCAATATCTGATGAAAACTCTTAAGTTTCAGGTATTTGAAGTTTTAGTGGAAGCATGGACACTTATGCGCAAAAAGGAACCAAAAGAACAAAGAAGTTGAAGCATGAGCATCGTCAAGAACCTTTGGCGATTTGCCGAAAGGATAGACTCCGCCCTTTGTTTAAGTATGCGAAGCCCTGAAGGAAGAGGATCAAAAAGGCGATGAAAGGAGTAGTCGGCGCATCGCCAAATAGTTTCGCAAAGTAGTATTATACCATCCAATGGTGCAAAACGTGAAGATACTGAAGGCAAGCATTAAACGGCGATGCAACAGTAGAAGGGCAAATCGCCGAGTCATTCGGCGGCATCGACTACCTTCGCCGAAAGATCCGCCAGCGCTATTTTCTGAAGTCTATAAATAGACAACTTGTTATTAATTTTAAAAGTTCCGAACCATTATTATTATTTTCATAATAGAATAGTATATTTTTTAGATATTTTCTCTCAAGTTTGGAGAGGGTTTTGTGGGAGACTTGAAGAGAGAAAGATTTCATCTTCCCCAAGTTGGAAGTACGTCTTCTCCGTTATTATCTCTTTGCTTAAATCATGGTCTAATTTATTATACCCATTTGATTCTAGTATCATTTTAGGTGTATTTTGTTATTTCTTGATAAGTGGCTAAAAAACCCCATTCTTGGGGTATGATTTAGCAAATATGTGTTGATATTGTTGTTGTGTTTTTCTTGCTGATAGTGTAGATGTATTTTAATGGTGAATTCACCTAGTGGTTGTGGTTTAATTTAATGGGTTTGTAGTTTGCAAATACAAAACCACCCATGTGTTTTCGGCTTGCCCAAGAGGGAGGTCGCAAAACCAAGACCACTAGACTAATGGCCTAAGGAGTGGGTCGACATGAGGTTCAGCCCGAGAGGGTGAGCCCTAGTCCCATATCCTAACACTCAGCTCGAGAGAGTGTGTTGGGTAAGGCGTAGGCTGGTCTTCATGGTGAAAATTGGTGCCGAAAGGAACCCATTTGAAATGGGGTAAGTTTCCCGAGAGGGAACTTATTTCCATATAAAGCTTAACCTAGTCACTATTATCTTTCAAATTTCCTATTGAAAGCATATACCCAATGATTTATCTCAACCTGTATTGCGGTCACACCGTAAGAACATTTCCCCATACTTGATTCTCTTGTTATTTTTTGCTATTTTTACTGATTGTGACAAAAACCCCAATTGATATTTGACACTTTTGTGTCACCCCCTTTAATTTACTATGTTTTTGTTTGTAAATATCTTTAGCTACGACTAGTTAGAGCTTAATTTTATTTTTCTATCAATTCTCAAAACCAGTCCCTTGGGACATGACCCCAACCTTTAGTTGGATTACTATACTATCGACGATCGTAGATACTCATACCGTAGGTTACTGTCATTGGTCACGATAAACATCATATTGCAACAACAAATTTCCTAGAACATCATGTGTTGGACATAGCAAGAGTCGTTTATTGATCCGCAACAAAGTCTCATGTAGAGGTTCACCTCCAATTCGCTTAAAATTTTGGATCTGGGTTTTAAGTTTAACCAACTTTGCAGGGGAAAGGAATCTCTCAAAAAAAGCTTCATTCTACTCCTACAGATAAGTGATAGAGTCATTTGGCAATTCCCCCAACCATCTTTTAGCTTCACCCATCAAAGAGAACGGGAATAACCTCAACCTCACGGACTCTTATGAGATGTTTTTTAACACAAACGACCCACACACCTCAAAAAATTTCCAAATGTTCTCATGGGATCCTCAAGAGCTAAACCCCTAAAAAGTCCTCATAATAGGAGAAATTTTAGCATTGTTCCGATTACATGAAACACTACCCTCCGGCCTATAAGAGGTATCTGGATGGCTCTCATGGTTTGAATGTTGTTCACATGCATTTCGTTCAGATAACCCATGTTTTCATTTTTTCCCACAGTGAATATTGTTGTCAATACAGTGGTCACTCATGTCCTAAACCTGCAAATCAGCAAACCACAACACTAAGCAACAATCTACTAAAAGTAAACAAATTTTCAAACTATTTTTCCAAATGGAATGTCTTGCCATCATCCTCCGACAGTGACAACATTTTTTCTAACACCCAAACTACTCTTTAAAACAAATCAAAAGATTAAGTAGTCGTACTCAACAAATATATCCAATGAAGAGTTGGGGTCTAATCTCATAGAGATTGATACAGGCTAGTAATTCTATAGAAAATTTGGGATGTAAATTCATTCATTTGCAACAATAAAATAAGTGCGTGGTTGATTCCACCAAATTTAATAAAAAGAATTGGTTATCAATAGTTTCAATGACACTAAAATTTTAGAAATTTTAATACAAAACATGTAATATAGGAGTGCGGTGATTGGAAATTAAAGTCATATTGAGGTTATTTTTCTACTCTAAAGTGATGCACATTCATGGATAGGCTGGGTCACCTTCAATGACACAAATCTTCTTTCGATCTCATCACATCATTTCATAGAACCTCCTTTCAATCTCATATATGTGCTATATTGAACAACCCAAACCTTATAATATTCTCTTTTTTGATGCAGCAATAGGGTAATAGAACTTACCAATTACTTGTAGTTCAAGCAAGTTACAAATATCAAACCTAAATTACAAGTATAGGACTAATTACCCAGTTTAATCAATCGGTTTCGAGCATCAATCATAGATCTGAAGTAGGACCTAAGTATGAAATCTTAACCCATAAGTCAACCCTATGCTAGTTAGCCCAAATCAATGTATGAACAACATCAAAACAAAGCATAACACAATACCCACTCATTAAATCTACACACAACCCCATTATTGCACCCATAGATCTTGGGGTTTTATCCCTACATCATGAAAGGTAACGAAGTTATACCTTTCATGAAAGTTACCATGGGTAACATGAAATTAAGCAATATCAAGTAAACCAACTTTGAATTCAACTTCAATTTTTGAGTTTCAAGAATAAAGTTGAAAAACTCCAAAAACTAGAAAGTGTTTTTCATAAGGTAAAGTTTTTCTCTCTCTAATCATTAGTCAAGACTTCAGAATTTCTTCCTCTTTTTCTCCACTTTGGACTATTTATAATCTTTCAAAAATTGGGTGAAAAACTCAATGTATGACATATTGGTCGACATTAGCCGGGCTCGCCGATCACATTAGGCAGATCATCCACTATTCTTAAGCTCGCCTTTATCTTGCTCTAGGTTTGAGATGTTTGAGGTCAGTTGGCGAGCACATTCAAGTGTGCCTTCCACATTCAGTTTATCACCCAGTACCACTGTAACACCTTAAAAATTAGTAGGTTAAACTAGAGCCTAAGCGTGACGGTTAACGTCAAGGTTAAGAGTAAGGGACAAAGAAATTGGGTGAGGGCCAAGGCTCCAAAAATGGGCCTAGTGACAGCCCACCATGATCATGAGGGCCTTCACGAGTCATAGTGCCACCCAGGGTTGGTGAGTCGGTGAGTTCCTTAAAGCTTCCCAAGGAAGGCTCCCCTTCACGAGCGACTTCACGGCTTGTAGTGAAGACCACGAACTGTGGGAAGGCTCTTGGGGATGCCTTCACATCATGGGGGCTTGCCTAGTTGATATTTCTAGTGTTAAAGGGACCACTGGAATCATCAAGAGTTGTGGTGCCCTTGACAGGTCGTGAACATGGGTTTGGTGCCTGGGAAGGGGCTTACTAGTTAGGGGTTCTTTGGTTAATTCCTAATTAGGTAGTTATTAAATGGGGTCAATTTATTCTATTTTAATTCTCCTATATAAGTATTTTTAAGTCATTAACCACCCCATTTACTTCATTATTCCTAAAAACCCAGAATCAAAACCAAATTGAGTACTTCAAGTGAATGGTGAGTCCTCAAGTTCCAAGGACTGAAACTCTTTTATTGTTTCTTGGTATTTCATTTTAAGACATTGTATGTGATATATGGGTTAACCCTATCACTTTAATTATGATGTATTAGATGGATTTGATACTTTTGTTAGACTTCTGCTTTGTCAAACCTTTTGATGTATAAAATGATATCTTCTAAAGTCTTTACTTATATTATCTTGTATGATGTATGCTAAGTTGCTTTTGTAGGGCATCTCGGGGTCCTATACACCATGTTACTCCTAGGGTGTCCTTTGTGTCATGACAAACTTGGTATTCACAACACAATGTCTACTCGTAGCATAGGGAGTAGCACGAAAAAAATATAAGGAATGTGCTCATGAAAATAATAGATTAGTGACTTTATAGCATGCTCTCAAAGTGTTAGCTCTTTCTTGAGTCTGAAAAATTCTCAAAAAAAGTGGTGTCCAAGGATAGAATGTGGTTAATCTGGCAAAGATTGACTCTCTTTGTGAATGGTATAGTCCTATGTTGATCACAAAGATTCATAGCTTCAATGGGTTAGCTGCTTACTACACATGGTTTGTTGAGGGTTTCTAATTAATTGCAACACCTTTAAATCAAATGACTCATATTGATGTGCCTATTGAGTTTTCATATCAGTTTGAGTTCAGATTTTAAAAGTTCAACAAGTTTCTTACTACATGTCACAACCTATTTTACAAAGTCATGATGACACCTACTTTAACCCATAAGTAGGTAAGTCAACTCGTACCCCAGAATGACAAGTAATAGGTACAAAGGTAGATGTAAAAAGACATAACAAAAACTATATGAATAAGAAAGAAATGGAAGAAAACCATAAAATATAAATATAATATGATCCCTCCTATAACCTAGAAGTCATGACTATGAAGTTGTCTTATATTAACAAATACAAGTCCCAAAAGTGGACCACAAAAGATTATCTCAAAGGCAAAAGACTAGCTCAACATATAAACACATAAGGAGAAAGGTTGATCTAGGACGACATGTGTTTTAACACCTCGGTTTTTGAAAGAACTAGAATTAGAAAGAAACTAAATTGAAATAGAAAAATTGGAAATTTTGGCAAGTTATGTTAAGTATGAGTTTTTGGTCAACTACAAACAACCACAACTTTCAGTGCATAATGATTTAGGTGGCCCGTAAGATATCAAATGAAAGCTCTTGGAACCCTCTTTCCAATGCCACTGATTTTGCTAATTTTTGAGCTCGTATGAGGGATATATGCCTGTTTGAAGTTGGGATGTGTAGTTAAGGAAAGCTGTCCGAATTTGAGAGGGGTATTTGGTCTTTTCCTTACCCAATTAATTGAAAATGAAAATTGGTAATATTTTGGGGTCTAAACTAATTTGGTTCTTTTTTACAAATACAATTTCGCGCTAAGGTTTTGAGAGAAATTCAAGAAGATGAGAAAAAGTCAAGCGTTGGTCGAGTTCTTGAGGATTTTCATTGCGGATTTCACCAAGGGTTGATCCCTAAGAGGTATCTGAGTTCACATAATTTTGGGTTCATTCACCCACTTGCCAATCCTTATTATTTGAGCGTAATTTCATTCTTGAAAGTAAAAAATTTAAGTTCTTGATGAGTTTTGTTGAAGTTTCTTTCGAAATCTTGATTGTTGATGTTTTGATGATATGTTGAGATAATCGTATGAGTTTTCAGGTGGTTTTTGAGTAGATTCTTGTATGCTAATGTTGGGTATTCGAATGAAAATGATTGGGTAAGAAACCATTTGATTCTAGGTGAATTAGCGTTAGAAAATGAATAAGAAAACTAGTCAATTTTTTGGGAATAGGGGTGGGGCGCCACACCACTCAGTACGCCGCGACCTTCCTTCTGTAGTTTTGGCTCGAGGTTGCCAGGTCCTCTACCCTTTCCCACTTCTTTTAGTTTGAGTTCCCTTGAATCGTACCTATGTTTTCTAGTTGATTTCTATAACTCTAAGGTACGTCTAAATATCATGAGTTCATCCATAACAATAGATCATAACCCTTGAATCCATAATTCAAATTCAAGATAGAGTTAAGAGTCAAGTCTAGAGAGTTCATAGAGTCGTTTAAAAAAATGTCTTTCACAATTGTTTTAAACTTGTTTTAAGACTTACTCATTGAGTTTGAATAAGAGTATAGCCAAGTTCATTTTCTTTAAAATTTTATATGGGAACTAAGTATTCCCAAAGAGTAAATGTTTTCACATTTAAGTTGAGATGAAACACGTATATCTGAAAGAGTTTTCATAAGCAGTTCTGAGTACCATCTCTTTTAAGAAAAAGACTTTCTGAGTAATAATCTCAAACTACAGAAAGAGTTATGTTTTTAAATATATGAGCTAATTACATTTTAGGAGTAGTATTTAGCACCGATATGGGGACGAGTTCAATAACTCAAGTCTCCATAAATAATGTAGCCAACGTGGGTAGAGAGAGGATTATACTTTTAAGATGATTCCTTATTGATTTTAATCATAGCTTAATGGATCTAATTAGTTGAGGAGTTTTATGCCTCCACAAAGTATAGAATAGTTCTGGCAGCGTGGGCGAGATGTTATATCATCACATAACTAATACTAGTGGTTGTTAGTTAGATAATCTCCCACAGAATTACCTGTATTTTCATATACAAAACTAAGTTATTATTGTGTCTTTCAATACAGTGAGTTGTTATCTACATATTTTAAAGCTTTTCACTATATTGCATATATAATATGCACTTTATATTGAAATGAGTTTAGTAGAGTTGAGACGAGGTAAGTGTTTCTTTCCGTTCTAGTTCAAGCTTATGTCTTGTTTAGATTTCCCCTCACATGCCCGTACATTTAATGTATTGACACAATTTTGCCTGCATCTTTTTATGATGCAGATACAAGTAACTGGGATCAACATGTAGCACTTCGTTGATCCAGTTTAGCTTCAGACTCATTTGGTGAGCCCTTTGCTTCCAGATGACCCCTTTTACTATGTTTTGTCATTTTAGTTTGTTAGGATAATCGACAATCTTGTCCTGACATCCCTCATAGTATTAGAGGTTTCATAGATTGTTAGACATTATTAGTTCATGAGTATTTTTAATTTCAGTTGTTTAGGTTAAGACTTGAGTTTCCACTTTGGCTAGTTGAATATTTATTTCTAAAACATTCTAGTTTATCATTTGAGTTATAATTACTTGTAAAGTGCTTTTATTATGAGTATGTCTTCTGCTAAGAGTTAAGCCAGGTCAAGGGTTTTCTTGGGGCCAACAATGGTTTTCGAGTGCCTCTCCCGGCTAAGGTGTAGGCTTGGGGTCTAACAAACTTGGTATCAGAGCACAGAGTTCAAGAATACTAGGGTCTCTATGAAGTACTGTAGAATCCTAGTTATCGGTGTAAAGCACACCACAACTTTAATTAGAAGGCTACAACATTTAGGAGCTATATCTCTTCTTTCATATTCTTTTTGTGCGATAGTGTTCATCTTTATAAAGTTTCTTTCTAACTCGTGCTTGCACATATCTTTTAGATCATACCTCCACGAAGCGCTGTCTGAGGTCGTCCTTCTAGGAGGATGTTGAGGAATAAGGGAAATCTAATGCACTAGAAGTGCAAACCCAATAAGAGGTCACCAATGCTGAGTTCAATAAAGCTACGAATGTTGAGCCAAGTTGCAACCAATTAACCTAGGAAACAAAGATAAAATCTACAGGATGTGGATTATACTTTTAAGATCCGTGTGTTCTTAAGGATGAATCCTCCAAGCATCACTGGTTCAAGTACACTTGAGAATCCGGAAAACATTGTAAATGAATTGCAGAAAGTGTCTAAGGTCATGCTTGATGTTTATGTTGAGCGAGTGGAAATAGTTTCATACTAACCGAATGGTGTTGCTAGAATCTTATTTGACCATTGAAAGAAGGATAGAGTTAAGGGTGAACTGATTATGAGGTATGTTGTGTTTGAGAATGACTTCATGTGGCATTTCTTTACACATGAGCTAAGAGAGGAAAAGGTAAGAGAATTCCTTACCCTTAAGTAGGAATCTATCTATGTGCATGAGTATAGCCTTAAGTTCACCAAACATTCCTATTATGCTTGATGAGTCCACAAATTGGACACATTTAGGGCTTCATTTTGATAGAAATAGTGTCCTCGAATGCTTATTTTATCTCAATATCTGATAAAAACACTTAAGTTTTAGGTATTTGAAGTTTTAGTGGAAGCATGGACACTTAGGCGCAAAAAGTAACAAAAAGGCTAAAAAGAACGAAGAAGATGAAGCATGAGCATCGCAAAAAACCTTTGGTGATTCACTGAAAGCATAGACTCCACCCTTTGTTCCAGTATGCAAAGCCCTGAAGAAAGAGGATCAAAAAGGCGATGAAAGAAGTAGTCGACGCTTCGCCGAATAGTTCCACGAAGAAGTACTATACCACCTAACGGTTCAGAACGTGACAATGTTTTAGGCAAGCACTCAACGGCAATGAGACACAAGAAGGGCGAGTCCCCAAGTAATTCGACAGACTCGACTAACCTCGCTGAACTATCCACCTCCACTAATTTCTGATAGATATAAATAATAAACTCTTTATTAATTTTATAGGTCCGAACCATTATTATTATTTTCGAAATAGAATAGTATGATTTTAGATATTTTCTCTCAAGTTTGGAGAGGGTTTTGTGGGAGACTTGAAGAGAGAAGGATTTCATCTTCCCCAAGTTTGAAGTGGGTATTCTCCATTCTTTTTACTTTGCTTAAATCAAGGTTTAATTTATTATACCAATTTGATTTCATTACCATTTTACATGTATTTTATTATTTCTTGATGTGCGGCTAAAACCCCCCATTATTGGGGTGTGTTTTAGCAAATATGTGTTGATATTATTGTTGGGTCTTGCTTGCTGATACAGTAGATGTATTTTAATGGGAATTTCACCAGATGGTTGTGGTTTAATTTAATGGGTTTGTAGTTACAAATACAAAACAACCCATGTGTTTTCATTTTGCCGGAGAGGGAGGTCGCGAAACCAAGACGTTGATTCAAACAATCCTATATCCCTATCAAATGATTAAGCGGACTTGGGTCTAATAGTAATTAGCCTTGGCTCGCAGGTAACTCTTCCTTGATTAAATTTCTATCTCCAATCTCCCTAGGTGGTGGCCCCACTGTTTTTACTTGGTAATTTTGTGCCTTTTACAAAGTATTAGATTTGGGTAATGATTGAGATTTTTTGGCTTAGGGTTTGTTGTTGACCCACGGAATCCCCATAATATATATTGTTGGTGGAGATAATATGATTTGGACTATTGTAGCCACAGTTATATTCGGGTACACATTGTAGCCACGATCGAGTTTGTGCATAACTTGTAGCCACATTGGTTTTTAAGCATAACTCTTTGTGGCATTTCAATACTAACGTTATGGTTCTATCAGGTTCTACGGGGTGCCTTCTTTATGGTTCAAGTCTTAGTTCGGTAAAGTTTTGGGTTGTATTTAGTCATACCTTGGTATCATTTGCTATATTTTTATCTCATCGTGGTTATTGATGTCTGTTTGGGTTATTTTTTGTCAATTATGTACGAGTGTACCTATTGGGCTTATGGGCTCTAGTTAGGTTATGGTGAGCTACTTTACTTCATCCATTCGCTTCTTGTTAGATTATTGAGGCTCATGATAAGGCTTTTCGCGATTGTTCCTTTCTTCTGCCGCCTTGATTACTTTTACTTCTCACTTTACTTTATCTATTTAATTTCAAAGCTCAATCGATGTTTGATGTGTAATAGTTTCCTTTTATTTTGGCACTCATGCTACACTCAACATATATTTTTCGTGATGCATATAACGACCCGAGAGCAACCCCTAGTCATTACTGGCCTATTCGACCTCAAAGAGGTCTTATACAAGCCCTTAGCATTCATCATAGCATGCATCATAGAATAAAAACACAAAAAATTTAAAAACCTTTACTTTGGAAGTTCAACTTCACTACATGTATGAAAAATAAAATCTAACTTCGTCACAATGTACCATCTAGACATAGAAGAATCGAAAATGGGACTTAGCCCTTAGATCAATAAGAAGTCTAGAAATAGGGAAGTACAACAATGTCTTTCAACATAGGCTAAGAACTAAACATAGAAGCTAGATCATAGGGTCTTGTCCTCAGACTTGAGGACTCACCAACTTGGGGAAGCAACTCCAAGTGTCTTGAGAAGTAACCTTGAATCCTCAACGGCCCGAACCTAAATGTTTGGGGACAAAGGAGACAATATGGATCAGTAAAACACATGTACTAAGTATGGATACTATGCATAAAAACCATTGAAACATGCATAAAAGGTCATTTTAGTCAAAACATGTTTTTTACCAAGTAAATCCAATATGCACACAAAGTAAGCATCATAGTACAAACTAACATAATATCATCCCAACACATAGACAACCCAAGTACTAATAGTGCAATGCAAGGAATATAATCCCATAACCCTATTCAAAGCCAAGTATCACATTAAGCAACCTACTTCATGCATACATACATAAGATCATACTTTATCATAACTTACCATATTCATAATGATCATACATAACACAACTTCAACATGCATAAGTCATAATCATCATAATCATAAGTGAACACTACTACAACCATCTCTTAGGATCCCACAAGTCCAATGTGCAAGAGAAGTCCCATACCTTCTCATACACAATGAAGAAACCCTTAAGAAAGCCCTAGTAAGAGTTCACACCTTTCATACCTTCATTTAGTTTTACAATAGGGAGATATTGACATAACCGATATAGACCATGAGAGCTACATGGAATCCAGTGCTCTACTCCTACACCGAAAAGAGAGGGTTAACCCTTGCCTAAGGTGTAACCATTCGTACATAGCTATCTAGGTGGATCCACTAAGCTAAAGTCCTATGTGGGCACATAGTTAAGGGTCAAGGAGATTGCTTCTAGATATCTTAACTTACTAAACGTGCGGATTTCCATCTCATGAGACAACACATACCGTGGGTAATCCGCACTTGCTAAACGTGATGAAACCCATGTGGGGAGCCGGACTTACTAAACGTGAGACCCCCATCTTATTTACATGCCCTTTCGGTGCTAAGCATCTAATTCTCTTTTGTAATCATCTTTAGTCATCACGTAAGTTCACATTAGCCTTTACTAGACTCTTATGTAAACATCTTACCATAATAGCTCATATGTGTTCATAAGTGAGTAACAATCCTTTCACTTTAGAAACACTTAGTAAGTGAGTAAACCTTTCACTTTACATTACACTATAATCAGGAGAACTACCTTTCAATCATATAGCAATCATACCATAACATACATACATATTTCATAGCTAATTCAAGTGTAGAGGGTTAAGGATAAGGAAACTAGGTCATCAACACCACAACAACACATTAGGTATAGCATCATTACAATTTAAGTAATTCACCTTCCATACTTGAGTTCAAAGAAGAATCAACCTTTATACCTTCTTGCCCTTCCTAGGCCATTCATACTTCACTCACCAATTAGTTCATAACCAATACATAATACAAGGTAATTCATGAAGTAATACATAATCAACATCAATATAAGCAATTGGCATATTCCCTTCATAGCCTTCCAGGCTTCATTCAAAGACTCAACTTTAATTTCATAGAAATTATACATAACCTAGGGTAGAATCATCATACACACATGAATTACATAACATCACATTTGATTCATAGCCTTCACAAAATATCCAACACAAACTAGGGTTAAAATTAGGAAAAGAAGGAGAAACATGGATCTCATGGGGAATTCTTCAAGAAACCATAAATACAACATAAATTCATTCATAATTGTTCATATAACATCAATCAAATTCCATTTATAACATCAATTTCACTTTAGAAAGAATACCCACGTTTTTGGATTGAAAACCTAGAAATTAGAGATTTTGAAATTCATCTTGAAGGAGCCTCTTGGGGAAAGGAATCCCAAGAGTGATAAGCAGCCATACCTTAGTTGATTCCTTGAGAATCAATGGAGAAACTCCAAGCAATTTGGGAAAGAACTTTGAAACCCTAGCTCCAATGAATTCTTTTTCTTCTAAGGTTTTTAGAGAGAGAGTTTATAGAGATGTGGGAGAGTTTTTGTTTCAAAAGGGTGTTGTGTGTATGACACTAACTTGTGAATTTAGACTTAAAAATCAATATATAATTAACCTCTAAAAATACCCAAAACACCCCTATTTAAATAGGAATTAAAAGGAAAAGTCCCAAAACTCCTCATTTAAAGGGTCCCCATCAGGGACCACGACCAACATTTACGAACCGTGAAAGTGCACCACGGGTCGTGGTACAGCCCGTGGTGTTAGAGGAAGTGGCTCCCCTTTCGTGCATAAGCTAACACTTGGCTAAGGAAAGACCACGAAGCCTCCCATGATCCATGGTCATGAATTGGCCTTGTGGAGGCAACTCCTTCAAGCCTTGGTGCCAAGTGATGTTCACGAGGCACTCCCCTCCCTCGTCAAGTGCACCACGGTCCGTAATGGTGCCCATGGCGCCTTGGGAAGTAGCTACCCTAACAACCCCTAACTCCCTAAAAGCTAAGAGGACTCCACGCCCACCTTCACGAGCCGTGAAGTGGACCTTGACTCGTTGTCCCTCTCGTGAAGGGTTAGGCTATGTCTGGGACACTTGGAGGTCCCTCTACCTCGACCAAGGAAACTCCACGAAGCCTTCCACGGTCTGTGGTCAGGACCACGAGCCCTGGTGATAGCCGTGGAGTTTGAGGCAGTCGCTCCAAATTTGGCGCAGCCTTGGCCTTAGGGCTTGGCTTCCCCTTTTGTTTGGCACTTCTCTCTTAGGCCTTAACTTATAGACCACCATAGCACACCTAGATGGTCTACTAACTTAGGGGAATTCATTTTATACCTCATTGACACTACGTTTAGGCTCTAGTTCAACCTTCGAAATTTTTGGGGTGTTACAATGCCCCCCCCCCCCTTAGGAACATTCGTCCCCGAATGTCACTAAGATTTCTTTCTAGGGAGCAATGACTCGAACTAGCAGTACAACAACCAGTCACATCAACATCATCATATCATCATATCATATAGGAATTTAATCCATAACATCACTATGCTAAAAATTCTTTACTTCAGATAAGTATAGGAGGAACTACCTTCTCCATATTCAATGAGCATCAACATATATTTTCAGCAATCAACAAGATATGTTGTTAACAAGACAACATCAAGCATGCTCATTACAACTCTCATGAAGACAACATCACACAACATCTATGGGTGCAATTTCAATCATGACAAACAAAATTCATGAAAATTCAACATACAACTTAAGCATGAATTTTCACAAAAATATGCACATACAAGGAAATCATGTCATAATCATCAACACACATGATTTTTCAATTATACCATATTAAGAGAGACTACCAACCTCAGCTAAGGCTAGGAGTTAGAGGAAAAAGATGAGGGTAGCGAGACTTCATGTCGGCCTCGACCTCCCATGTTGCACCCTCAACTAGGTGGTTTCTCCATAGGACTTTTACGGAGGCAACTTCTTTATTCCTCAACTTCTTAACTTGATGATCTAAGATTTCGAACGGAACCTCTTCATAATAAAGGTTCTCATCCACACCTAAACCTTCTAGAGGGAGGATGGACACCGGGTCACCTATACACTTCTTTAACATAGAAATATGGAACACCGGTTGAACCGAGGCCAATTCAATGGGCAATTTCAACTCATAAGCGACCTTTCCGACATGCTTCAAGATCTCATAAGACCCAAAATAGCGGGGGCTAAGTTTTCCATTCTTACCAAACCTCATCACCCCTTTCATGGGTGAGATCTTCAAGTAAATACTTCAAATTTAAGATCTCTCTTTCTATTATTGGCATAAGACTTTTGCCGACTATCAACCATTTTCAAAATATCCCTTATAAGTCAAAATTTCTCCGTGGCCTCATAGACTACCTCGAGACCAAGAAGAGCAAATTCACCCACTTCAAACCACCTAACCGGAGATCGACACCTCCTACCATAAAGTGCTTCAAAAGGTGCCATAGCAATACTTCAGTAGTAGCTATTGTTGTAGGAAAATTCTATCAAAGGTAGGTGGTCATCCCAATTACCTTTGAAGTTAATGACACACGCTCTCAATATATCCTCTAGGGTTTGGATGGTGCGTTCCACTTGACCATCCGTTTGAGGCTAAAATACGGTACTAAGATTCACTTGAGTACCAAGCCCACTGTGGAAGGACTTCCAAAAATGGGAAATAAATTGGGTACCTCTATCCGAAATAATCGACAATGGGGCCCCATGCAACTTTACAATCTCTTTAATGTATAACTTAGCATAATCTTCTGCCGAATAAGAAACCTTGATGGGTAGAAAATGGGCTGATTTAGTAAATCTGTCCACAATGACCCAAATAGAGTCATGTTGCCTACGAGTTCGAGGCAAACCTACCAAGAAGTCCATATTAATCACTTCCCACTTCTAAGTGGGGATATCGATATCTTGAGTTAGACCTTCCCGTCCTTGGTGCTTGGCTTTGACTTGTTGGCAATTTGAGCACCTAGCTACAAATTTTGCTATATCTCTTTTCATCCCGTTCCAACAATAAATCTCACGTAAGTCGCGATACGTCTTGGTGGGTCCTGGATGGATGAAGCATCGGGACCCATGGGCCTCCTCTAAGATTGTCTCTCTTAAGCCATCCACATCCGGCACACATAACCTCCCTTGGTGCCTAAACACCCCATCTTCTCTTTGAGAGAAAGTTTCTATTGCTTTGTTGAGAACCGACTCTTTCAGTTCCATCAAAATAGGGTCAAATGTTGCTTAGACTTCACGTCAACAACAACCAATGACTCGGAATTATGACTGACGATGACACCCCCTTTTGGGGAATATTCAAGTTGAACACCCAACCGGGCTAGCCTAAGTACATCACAGGCTAACTCCCTTTTCTCTTCTACCACATGTGACACACTAGCCATAGATACATGACTCAAAGCATCCACAACTACATTTGCTTTCCCGGGGTGGTAAAGGACACTCATATTATAATCTTTCAAGAGTTCCAACCACCTCTTTTGTCGGAGATTCAATTCTTTTTAGGTAAAAACATATTGAAGGCTCTTGTGGTCGGTAAACACATCCACATGTACCCCATAGAGATAGTGTCTCCAAATCTTTAAGGCAAAGACTACGGCCGCTAGCTCAAGGTCATGAGTTGGATAATTCTTCTCATGCACCTTGAGTTGTCTCAAGACATAAGCTATAATCTTACCATGATGCATGAGGACACAACCCAAACCCACTCGGGAAGCGTCACAATATACTACAAACCCTTCGGTGCCCTCAGGTAAGGTCAGAATCGAAGCGGAGGTGAGCTTATCTTGTAACAATTGGAAGCTCCTTTCACAAGATTTCGACCATTTGAGCTTGTACTTTTATTGAGTTAAGGCCGTTAATGGAGATTCAATACATGAAAATCCTTCAACAAACCTCCGGTAGTAGCCGGCAAAACCCAAAAAGCTTCAGATGTTGGAAGGACTCAAAGGTCTAGGCCAACTTTTGACCGCATCAATTTTCTTTGGATCAACTTCTATACCCTCACTAGCAACAATGTGACCAAGGAAAGTGACCGATCTTAGCCAAAACTCGCACTTGCTAAACTTAGCATAGAGTTGGTGATTTTTGAGGACTTACAATACTATCCTCACATGATTCATGTGATCATCCTCACTTTTTGAGTATATCAAGATGTCATCAATAAAGACAATAACAAATGAGTCTAGAAAATTTCTAAACACACGGTTCATAAGGTCCATGAAAGCCGCCGGGGCATTTGTAAGACCAAAGGACGTCACTAAGAACTCAAAATGATCGTATCTTATTTGTAAGGCTATTTTCGGAACATCAACACCTCTCACCCTAAGTTGGTGATAACCCGACCTTAAATCAATTTTTGGAAAGTAACTTGCTCCTTGAAGTTGATCAAATAAGTCATCAATCCTAGGGAGTGGATACTTGTTCTTAATGGCACCTTATTTAATTGTTGGTAATTAATACACATGCGAAAAGATCCATCCTTCTTCTTCACAAATAACATCGGTGCACCCCAAGGAGATATACTAGGTTGGATGAAACCCTTATCCAACAAATCCTTGAGTTGAGTTTTGCAACTCCGCTAGGGCCATCCAGTAAGGAGGGATTGAAATGGGTTGTGTATCTAGCAATAAATCTATGCCGAAATTTATTTCTCGTTTGGGAGGAATCCCAGGTAAGTCATCGGGAAAGACTTTCGAAAAATCCTTCACTACGAGGACTGACTCCAAAGGAGGAATCTCGGACTCAAGATCCTTGACCCTTACAATGTGATAGAGGCAATCCTTAGAAATCAACTTATAAGCTTTTAGACATGAAATGATCCTTCCCTTAGGGACGGAATTCCTCCCTTCCATTCTAAAATGGGTTCATTAGGAAATTGAAACTTCACAATTCGGGTCCTACAGTCTATGGACGCAAAACAAGCATGAAGCCAATCCATCCCCAATATAACATGAAATTCTAACATATCAAGTTCCACCAAATCAACCAAAGTGACTCTATTGGGAAATGATATGGGACAACCCCTGTACACTCTTTTAGCAATTATGGAATCACCCACTGGGGTGGAAACCGAAAAGGGTTCATTTAAGACATCGAGAAGCATATCAAACTTCATAGCCACCAAAGGGGTTACAAAAGACAAAGTGGCACTGGGATCGAACAATGCATAAACATTGGTTGTAAATACTTGTAACATACCGGTCACAACATCCAGAGAACTGTCTTGATCACCACAGTATTGGAGAGCATAGAAGCGATTCTTCTTAGGAGCATCGGGATTTGGGCCACTTGCTTGTGCTTGAGCATTTTCCCTTCCTTGAGCCTTTAGCATAAGGCAGTCCCTCCTTATGTGGCTGCTCTTACCACAGCCATAGCAATTTCCCATGCCAACTAGGCACTTGTTTTCATGTTTTCAGCCACACTTTGTACAAATAAGCTTCTCAACATAAGGACCACCACTTTTTGTTTTTTGAGGCTTGGGGGTAGACACTTTACCTTTATTAACCCTTGGACTGTTAGGAGGACATTGGTTGGAAAACCTCTTTTTGAACTTTGGTTTATCTTGGATTTCAAACCTAACCTTAGAAGAATTTCCATCATCGGCCCTTGACCTCTTCAATTCTCTACCAACTTTCTTAAGCTTTTGCTCCTCAATTTGTTCGGCATGAACCATAAGACGAGAAATATCCATGTTTGGGATTAGCATAGCCGACCTATATTCAATTACCACAAGATCGGATACTCCCATAACAAATTTGTTCATTGTAGCTCTAGAGCTTGACACCAAAGTAGGAGCATGCTTGGACAATTGAGTGAACTTGAGGCCATACTCCTTCACACTCATACCCCCTTGATGGAGGTTGATAAATTCTTGCATTTTCCTCTCCCTTAGTTCTAAGGGGAAAAACCTATCAATGAAAGCCATCTTGAATGGCCCAACTTATCGGACCCTCTCTAATAGGTCTCCTCTCCATCCATTGTTCATACCATACTTGTGCCACATCTTTGAGTTGATAGGCAGCTAACTCCGCCTTTTATTGAGAAGACAAACCCATAGCCTCTAGAACCTTAAATACTTAGTCAATGAATCCTTGTAGATCTTCTTCCACCTTGGAGCCAAAGAAAGTAGGGGGATTCATCCTTGTGAAATCCTTTATCCTAGAAGCGGCTAGCATTGGGGTTCGCTTGCACCCTAGCATCCCTAGTAACTTGAGTGGCCAACACTTGAGTCAAATTATGAATAGTTGACCTTATCTTAATATTAGACATAGCCCCTTCTTTAATAGGAACTTGAGGGTTTTGAGGAGCTTGAGGGGGAACCGCCTCATTCACATTCTCCTCACTGGTCCTCCTTGCAATGTTCCTTCTTCTATTCATTGCCTATAAGCACAATAAAAGGATTAGAAGAGAAAGACTAGATAGAGTTAAGACTCTTAAGCACGACTGTGGAGTAACAAAAGAGGAAAAGTTCCTAAGCATCTCGTAGCCTCCCATTCATAAGTGTGGCGCTCTTCACACCCATGAACAAGACTACTAGATGTGGTATCTTGTGACATGGATCCTACATTATTCTCAACCTTATGCTCTGATACCAAGTTTCTAACGACCCGAGAGCACCCACTAGTCGTTACCGGCGTATTCGACCTCAAAGAGGTCTTATAGAAGCCCTTAGCATTCATCATAGCATGCATTATAGAATAAAAACACGAAAAATTTATAAACTTTTACTTTGGAAGTTCAACTTCACTTCATACATGAAAAATAGAATCTAACTTCGTCACAATGTACAATCTAGACATAGAAGTATCGAAAATGGGATTTAGCCCTTACATTAATAAGAAGTCTAGAAATAGGAAAGTACAACAATGTCTTTCAACATAAGCTAAGAACTAAACATAGAAGCTAGATCATAGGGTCTTGTCCTCGGACTTGAGAACTCACCAACTTGGCGAAGCAACTCCTAGTGTCTTGAGAAGTAAGCTTGAATCCTCAACGGCCCGAACCTCAATGGCTACTATGCATAAAAACCATTGAAAGATGTATAAAAGGTCATTTTAGTCAAAACATGCTTTTTACCAAGTAAATCCAATATGCACACAAAGTAAGCATCATAGTACAAACCAACATAATATCATCCCAACACGTAGATAACCCAAGTAAAACTAGTGCAATGCAAGGAATAGAATCCCATAACCCTATTCAAAGCCAAGTATCACATTAAGCAACCTACTTCATGCATACATACATCAGATCATACTTCATCATAACTTACCATATTCATAATGATCATACATAACATAGCTTTAACATGCAATCATCATAATCATAAGTGAACACTACTACAACCATCTATTAGGATCAACAAGTGTAATGTGCAAGAGAATTCCCATACCCTCCCTTACACATTAAAGAAACCCTTAAGAAAGCCCTAGCAAGTGTTCACACCTTTCATACCTTCATTTAGTTTTACATTATGAAGATATTGCCATAACCGACATAGACCATGAGAGGTACATGGAATACGGTGTTCTACTCCCACACCGAAAGAGAGGATTAACCCTTGCCTAAGGTGTAACCATTCGTACATAGCTATCTAGGTGGATCCACTAAGCTAAAGTCCTATGTGGGCACATAGTTAAGGGTCAAGGAGATTTCTCCAAGAAATCCTAATTTACTAAACGTTGGGATTTCCATCTCATGAGACAACACATACCGTGGGTAATCCGGACTTGCTAAGCGTGATGAAACCCATGTGGGGAGCCGGACTTACTAAACGTGAGACCCCCATCTCATTTACAATCCCTTTCGGTGCTAAGCATCTAATTCCCTTTTGTAATCATCTTTAGTCATCAAATAAGTTAACATTAGCCTTTACTAGACTCTTATGTAAACATCTTACTATAATAGCTCATATGTGTTCATAAATGAGTAACAATCCTTTCACTTTAGAAACACTTAGTAAGTGAGTAACCCTTTCACTTTGCATTACACTATAATCATGAGAACTACCATTCAATCATATAGAAATCATACCATAACATACATACATATTTTATAGCTAATTCAAGTGTAGAGGGTTAAGGATGAGGAAGCTAGGTCATCAACACCACAACAACACATTAGGTATAGCATCATTACCATCTAAGTAATTCACCTTCCATACTTGAGTTCAAAGAAGAATCAACCTTTATACCTTCTTGCCCTTCCTAGGACATTCATACTTCAATCACCAATCAGTTCATAACCAATATATAATACAATGTAATTCATGAAGTAATACATAATCAACATCAATATAAGCAATTGACATATTACCTTCACAGCCTTCAAGGCTTCATTCAAAGACTCAACCCTAATTTCATAGAAATTATACATAACCTATGGTAGAATCATCATACAAACATGAATTACATAACATCACATTTGATTCATAGCCTTCACTCAATATCCAACACATACTACGGTTAGAATTAGGAAAAGAAGGAGAAACATGGGTCTCATGGGGAATTCTTCAAGAAACCATAAATACAGCATAAATTCATTCATAATTGTTCATATAACATCAATCAAATTCCGTTTATAACATTAATTTCACTTTAGATAGAAGACCCACGTTTTTGGATTGAAAACCTAGAAATTAGAGATTTTGAAATTCATCTTGAAGGAGCCTCTTGGGGAAAGGAATCCCAAGAGTGATAAGCAGCCATACCTTAGTTGATTCCTTGAGAATCAATGGAGAAACTCCAAGAAATTTGGGAAAGAACCTTGAAACCCTAGCTCCAATGAATTCTTTTTCTTCTAAGATTTTTAGAGAGAGAGTTTAGAGAGAAGTGGGAGAGTTTTGATTTCAACACGGTGTTGTGTGTATGACAAAACCTTGTGAATTTAGATTTAAAAATCAATATATAATTAACTTCTAAAATTACCCAAAACACCCCTATTTAAATAGGGCTTAAAAGAAAAAGTCCCAAAACTCCTCATTTAAATGGTCCCCGTCAAGGACCGTGGCCAACATTTACGGACCGTGAAAGTGCACCACAGGCCGTGGTACTGCTCGTGGTGTTGGAGGTTGTGGCTCCCCTTTCGTGCATAAGCCAACACTTGGCCAAGGCAAGACCA
Organism: Solanum commersonii; assembly: GCA_029007595.1. NCBI lineage: Eukaryota > Viridiplantae > Streptophyta > Magnoliopsida > Solanales > Solanaceae > Solanum > Solanum commersonii. The sequence goes on from JAJTWQ010000038.1 coordinate 3,087,791, forward strand.
CGGAGCCTCCCACGATCCGTGGTCATGACCACGGTCCGTGGTGATGGTCTTGGTCATGACTTGGCCTTATGGAGGCAAGGCCTTCAAGCCTTGGTGCCAAGTGATGTTCACGAGCCACTCCCCTCCCTCGTCAAGTGCACCATGGCCCGTAGTAGTGCCCGTGGCGCCTTAGGAAGTAGCTACCCTGGCAACCCCCAACTCCCTGAAAGCTAAGAGGACTCCACCTCCACCTTCACGAGCCATGAAGTGGACCACGACTCGTGGTCACTATCGTGAAGGGTGAGGCAGCGTCTGGGACACTTGGTGGTACCTTTACCTCAACCAAGGAAACTCCACGAAGCCTCCCACGGTCCGTGGTCAGGACCACGAGCCATGGTGATAGCCGTGGAGTTTAAGGCAGTCCCTCCAAATTTGGCTTAGCCTTGGCCTTAGGCCTTGGCTTGCCCCTTTTGTTTGGCACTTCTCCCTTAGGCCTTAACTCATAGACCTCCATAGCACACTTAGATGGTCTACTAACTTAGAGGAATTCATTTTATACCTCATTGACACTACATTTAGGCTCTAGTTCAACCTACGAAATTTCCAGGGTGTTACAATGCACATCTGAGTGCAAGCCGACTATGTTGATCTTGTGCATAGTAGTTTCATAATGGGAGATCAAGGGTTAATGGCAGAGTAGTTTGACCTATCCTCATTTGTATGTTAGTTTGACTAGTCTTTTTATTCGTAACAAGTGTGTACCTATTTTTCTTATTTTCGATGTTGTACTCATTTTTGTGGCTTTTTTTTATCGTCCACTGGGTCATCTAATTCGATCATATATTATTACGTAAAGTTATGTCATTTCTTCCCAAGATTCGTTTATGTCCTTATTATGATGTTATTTTTTGTTAATTTAAGGTTTATGCCCATTAAGTTCATTGCTTGTCGTTCCTGGCTATGTGTTATCTTACCTACATGTGCGTGTTGGTTGGTGCCATCACTACTTTAGTTTTCAAGTCGTCTCGATCTCTTAATACAAAAGACTAGTCATAAATATACAAAAGGAGTATATTCAACCACGACCTTTTTAAAAAAAAATTATCTTTAATAATAAGATATTTAGAAAATTGCATGTCGCAAACATAATAAAATTGTTTAGACTACGCAAAAAAATACTATTTTGAAATATATGTTATGTGTGACAGAAATGATTTGTCCAATCAAATTTTATATATTTATTGAAATAAAATAAAAATACACAAATTCTTATAACCGAGTAATCAACCTACTAAAGTTAATTATATTATATCAATAAAAAATAATACTATTATTTTGATTAGTGAATATTAATCAATGATTACTATTTCCATTCTTTTTTTCTTGAGATATATCATCTTGTTATTCTTTTTATACTCCATTTTAGGATGTGTTCTGATCATTTTTGTTAATTTACTTTTAGAGTATAACATTGTTATTTCTTAACAAAACCTACTTTTTTTTAATCTTTAGTAGTAAATTAATAAGAAAAGCTTGTATCACAAATTTAATAAAATCATATATCACATGATATCTGCAAAAAATGTATATTGTGTGGGTGTGGGTGTGGGGAGGGGGAGGGATTTTGGCGATAATAACTCAAAAGGTCACTTAATTGTTGGTAATTATCTAACAAAGTCAAGCATTTCTTTGACAGGAGGGAGGGGGGGACAAAATGGTTGCCCAAGTTTGTTTAACTTATCAACAAAATCTGGCATACATTTTATTTTGTTCACATGAACTTTTTATCTATTTTTTCAATCCACATAACAATAAACCACAGTCTAATTTAATACTAGTCATAACCAAAATAAATAAAAATTTGCAAGAACTTGTAAATTTTATTTGGAGTATTATTTATTTTAATGAATAAAAAAATTAAAGGTAATATTAAAGAGAGAAAATATTGATTCATATGTATAAGTGCATCTATATAATAGAACTTAGTGTGTTCTATCAAATGGAGATTCTACGTAGAGAGACAGACAATAAATTAAGAGGTGATACATGTGGTAAACGTATTCACCGATATTTACATCAAATAAGTACATGTGTCACATAAGTTTTGGTGAGAGAAAAAATTAAGGTTTCCTTCATTATTTTATCCGAGAGAATATGGATAAGTTAAACCAAGAGTTAGGTTTAGGTTTAGTTATTTATTATTGCAATGTAAATTGAAAAAAAAAAAGGAAAAGTAAAAGGATCTTATAAACTAAATAAAAATCCATATTGTATTATGCTCCTTCAAATATTAATATGGTGACTTCTAAAGAGATATAATCAATGTTGAGTTACCTTCATATTACAAAACGAATAAATATAACTTTACTTGAAAATTATATATAGTTGAGTAACTATTAAATCTTAGAATTTAGATAATATACTAATTTAGACAATATTTTAAATTTCATCACTTTATAGTTGGCAAATTTACACCCCAAGTTCCTCACCTCACCTCACCTCAAAGCATTAACATATTTTCCACCCATTTCAAATTTTTCCTACACGTCAAATCCTCTACAAAACTCCAAAGCAAAATAAAAAAAAAAGAAACCATTCAACTCAAATATTCAAATTCCTTCGTAGTTCAAATCTCCTCAAAGAACGACACAATTATTTTCTTTATTCCATCTGAAAAGAACGAAAAAACGTTTTTGTATTTTTTGTTTTTCTCATTATTTCAAATATTATCCTTTTCTTAAAAATCTATAAAATCTCATTTTTTACCTTTAAATTTAGTTTTATTTTCATAAAGTTTAATCTACCAAAAACCATTCATAAACCTTGATTTGTCATACCTTTTTTTTGTAAATTAAATTTCAACTCATGGCTCATTTGATTCATTTAAACTCCAAAAATGCAAGATCCAAAATTGGGCCATTGTGGCCCAAAACAAAAAAATGTTTGGATAGCCCAAAATCTGGTGATCCACTTTCTATATCAAACCTACCCTAGATATTTCTTTCCTTGAGCTAATATTTTATAATTCCACCTCTCTGGTTTCTGATACCTCCATTCTTGATTTCTGTCTATTTTTTTAGTTGTTTGTTACATCTCGGTGGAGAAAAGTATTGAGGAGAATCCTTTAGCATCACTTAATCATGAAACTCCAAAAACCGAAGAATTTGCAACTAACAATGTTTATTTTTCATCACTAAAAATGGAAGTTGAAGAAGAACAGAAAGAAAAGGATTTGAATTTGGATGAACCAGTTCAGATTGAACCCGATTCATTGGTTACTTGTCTTCGTTCTAATTGAATGAATTTTTTGTTTCTTCTGCATCAGGGGCAATTAGAGCACATCAGCCTCCTAGAAATTCAGCAACACCACAAAGAATTACACCAACGGAAGTCAACCCTATTGGAGCTCTACCTCATTTCTCCTACCATTATGTTTCAACTCTTCCAGACAGGTGGCAAGTGGTCTCCCCATCCGTCCTACTTGACCTACCCATTGACCCAACAATTTCATCCACAAATGAACTTGTGATTGACCAAGATCATCCTTATATTGCCCTGAGACAACAAGTGTGCATGTAGATTCAAGGGAGTGTTTCAATCTTTCTCATCAAGAATTAGGGACATTACTTTCTTTCATAGTTTGGGTGGTTTTATTTATTTATGTATGATGAGGTATGGTTTTATCCTAGTGCCTAGATAAACCTGTATAATAGTTTGAATGATGGTGTTATGCTTTAATGTTTTAATATGTGCTTTTGTCATGCTTAATCTTTCGATGTTACTCTATTGCTTTTAGTTTGGTTGGTCCTACATTTCCAATTATTCTACTACCTATCTTGCGACTTCCGTTTAGTTCCCTATTGGGGCCTTATTCTCTCAATAATCTTGTAGAGATTAATTCAATATTGGCAAATGATGATGAAAAATATTTTGAAAATAGGGAGAAGGAGAAATTCAAAAGCAATCACTTGTCATGAATCGTACAATTTTCACTTGATTTTGTTATTTACAAGTGGGTGTTCATTAACCTTTTGTAGTTTATCAAAAGTTATTTAGTTCAATTTATTTTGAGAGTTGATTGCGACCATGTTGGTTTATAAATACTTGTGTGCTGAGGTTTTTAATATTTTTGGTGTATGATTATTGTCTAGAACTTTCCAATAAATGTAATTCAAGCAGAAATTCTAGATATAGATTGGCTTGGAAAAATTGATTAATCCACAATTTGGGCTCATTTAGGTCTATATTTTGATTGAATTAGTGTCCTCAAATACATTTTTTGTCACAATATCAAATGTAAATCCTTAAGTTTTAGGTATTTGACTTGAGAGACAAAGGATGGACGGTATCCAACAAAAAGGAATGAAGCGACCGGAAGAAGGAAGAAAAGACGGCCTGAAGATCGCCTAATCCATTAGGTGATTCGCCAAAAGGCCTCAAATCTCACCTAATTTTCCAGTGTGTTGAGCCCTGAAGGACAATATCAAGTCTGCGAGGAAAGGGAGCAATTGGCGCATCGACGAGTAGTTCTGCGAAGTAATTCTATATCGCTCAATGATTCAAAACTTAAAGATGTTTAAGGAAAAAGCTTAAAGGCGATGAACCAAACCAAAGGGCGGATGGCTGAGTGCATTGACAATCCCAACTAATTGTGTCGAGTGATCCTTCGTCGTACAAATTTTTGAATACTATAAATACTCATTTAATTATGTAGCTTAGGAGGAATCAATCAATTTTTTTAGAAAGTTTTGACACATAGAATATTTCCAATTTTTAGTTCTTACAGTTTTTGGGAGACATTGTTCTTGAACTTGAAGATTTGAAGGCTTCCAACTCCAAGAAATTGGAAGTGGCTGTTGGAGATTCTTCATTCTAGACTCATTTAAAGTGATTATAAATCATACCCAGTTGTTGTTAATTCGATTTGGTATCATTTTCTTCCCTTTTTCTATGTCTAGCTAAAACCCCAATTCTTGGGGTGTGATTTTGTGAATATGGGTTAAATTTCTTATTGAGTATCGCTTACTGTTAGTCAATTTGTTGTTTAAATGTGATTTCATTTAGTAGTTGTGTTTGAACTTAATGGTATTGTAGTTGCAAATACGATTTCATCTTAGTATTTTTGGCTTGCTTGAGAGAGAGGTTTTAAAACTAAGACTACTAAATCGATAGGCGGTAGTTATTGGGTTGTCGTTGGTTTAGCTCGAGAGAGTGAATCCTAGGCCTTTTCTCACACATTCAGCTCGAGAGAGTGAATGGGCTAAGGCGAAGGATGTGCTTAATTGTGGAAACTCGATGTTCAAGAGAAATCGAGTTAATTTGGGGTAAGTTGCTCGAAAGAGAATCTACCACCACTAAAGTCTAGCCTAGTTACAAATGTTCAGTGATTTACTATCAATAGCATTTATCTAATAGTATATTTTATCCCATATTCCTATCACATCCCAAGAATCCCGTCTCCCTATTGATTATCATTATTTTTTCTTTTTTTAGTTGTTAATTCATTACAAAACCCCCCATTGATAATTGTCATTCGTGTCACTTCTTAAATTTAGTATGTTTTTATTCGATAATTTTTATAGCTATGATTGATTAGAACTTGATTTTACTTATCTATTAATTCTTGCAATCACTCCCTTGGGACTCGACCCCAACCTATTTTGTTGGGTTATACTGCTGCACGTGATCGCTGACACTTGAATTGGAAGTCGTGTCTTTGATTATGTCAAACATCAAAATGGCGCCGCTGCCGGGGAGTGGTGTTAGTTGAGAATTTTTAGCTAAGTAGTATTTCGTTCGTTTTAGTTATAGTTCTACTTATTTAATCTTCAATTTTGTTTTGCTTGTTTATTTTGAGTAGGATAGTGGGGCATGTCTGATAGAAATGGTGGCCAAACGTATTCATCTCCTTTGAAAATGATCTCTTTTAGAGATAGTATCCTAAGTTTCAGACAATTGGAGAGGGAGTTAATCCATGAGTTGTGGCTGCAAATTAAGTCAATCTTCCTCCAACAACCAACTTATCGAACTCAGAAAATGTGCTATTGGACTGCTTCTACAAAATTCTTGGCCCAGAAAATAGAAGAATGGCTAACTAAATATTTCTGGGGGGTCTCTCATGACTCCCCTATGCAATAGCAGCCCAGCTCCTTGATAACCTGACCATGGCAAAGAAAGAGACTGAGAAGGACCATAGTTTGGCCACACTGTTGATTTAGCTAGATCTAGTGACCAAAAAGATTGTGGAACTGGAAGCGCCAGACAAAAATAAAGATCGGTACATCCCCCTTCATGAGCACATGCAGTGTAAATGAGGGTGAACAAATAGCGAAGATACTCTCACTCCTTCTTCACAAAGTCAAAAGTGACGAGAAGGTGTTGAATGAAATAAAAGATTATGTCTCAATGCTAAATGAGATAAGTGCTTCCCATTTCATATCTACTCAGCTGCTAGAGACCCAAATGGATCATGTGTTGCCTCAGCTTCACCCCACAAATCAAGACTGAGTGGGGAAGTCGTGCTACGAATATAACTCAGCCACTTCTTGGGAGGCAACCCAAGGTTATACAACTTTATGCCTAGTTTAGAATAATGGGGTGTTGATTGTGCAGGTTTGAGTGTGGAAAGTGTTTAAAAAGTACAAGTTGGTGAGTCGAAGAGGTCGGTGCGTCGTTGAAGAGGTCGGCGCGTCGCCAAAGAGGTCGGCACACCCAATTTTATCCGCCGTTTGGCTCTACACAATTTTAACTTGAAGCTTGTAAAACTTGGCGAGCCCAGAAGCAACTTGAGGAATCGGATGCGGAAACCGATGAGGAGCAGATTGGGGTACATAAGGAGAACATATTTAGAGATTTGCCAGATCTTGCAGGGACGGTTGTGCAGACATTACTGGCAGAGACCTCCATGGCTGTCTCTAGTGAAGCTGGCTCTTCTGAGGTTACTCCGGATACTGAGACCCTAGTCCAAACCGATACACCGGGCATTGATGCCTAGACATATAGAGTGACTACTTAGATAGGATTGCTCTTTACCTCCCTCTCTGTTTTTTTATTTCTTTTGACTTATGGATATTTTTAGCTTGTTTGCATTTGAGGACAAATGATTTTTATTTGTGGTGGGGTGAGGCCCAACTTTTGCGTGAATATTGATGTGATTGATGATTTTTTTTTATCTATTTCGGCTTTGTGCTAAAGTTGTGTTATACTGCTTCTTGTGGACGATTTGAGCTTGTGGCTCCTTGTTTCTAATTGTAAATAATTTTTGTCTTCCGAAAAAAAAAATTCCATCTCTTTTATGTGTTGAATGTTCTTGTTCTCTTGCAAATTTGAGTCTCGATTTTGAGCAATATTAATGACTCAAATAGTACTCATAATCAAACAAACATGAATGTGTGGCTACAATGAGGCCAATTGAAGTTGCATAGTGAATATGTGAACTCTTTGCATCTCGTTGTGACTAGTCAATTATTGAATTGAGTCTCTTGTGATGAACATTGCACACTACTGAAAGTGTGGAGTCTTGTTTGACTTTGGTGTCGATGCCTTGTGTGATGAGCTTACTGTGAACCATGCATCATAACACCTAGAATTTGCTCCGTTAGTCCGGTCAACTAGTAAGGCTATCTCTTGATATGATCTTAGGCAACTTCGAAGAGTGTCGGCCAATTTAACATATACCTCCTTTGTGGCCTACCTTGTGAGTGCCTGTGAACCTCTTTTGAACACCCATTGAGCCTTACCTTTCTTTAGAAGAAACTTGATGAAAACATGACCTCTCTTAATCCAATACCTATAATCCTCTTGATTTGTGATTGATTGAATAGCTAACTTAGGCCAAAAGCGTAAGTTGGGGGTGTGGTGAAAAGAAAAGGGCAAGTCAAGAAGTGCAAGGAAAGTCTCCTTTAACCCATGGTATTGAGAAAAATGGAACCCCTCCACACAAAAACAAAAAAAAAATATGAAAAAGAAAGAGTTGTGGAATAAAGTACAAAAGGAATGGGGTTTCCTAACAATCCATGGAAAGTGAATAATAGGCTGATTTAAGAGCACTAAAGAAAATGATGAAAGAAAAGGAAAGGAAGTGTTGTGAGCACCACATTTCATGAGGATAAAAGTAACTGAACCTAAATGACCATACATTTGCACTCAGCTCCATTACAAGCCTTGGAAAGACCTTTTTTATCTTGAGTGAACTGAAACAATTGTCAATTGGAAAATACGGGAAAACCTATGGGTGAAAGCATGCATAGTGTTGTTCTTTGTGAGTGTGAAGGTTGCATTTGATTCCAGAGCTTTAAATGATTGAACCATTGTGTGTGAACATGGAATCATTCTTTGTGTTAGGGCATTTGAATACCTTAGTTGAGCTTGAACTTGCATTTGAAGCAAGTATTGTGAGCTTGAGAATCTTTGGTAATGGTGTGTCACAACTTGAGTGTTTGAGTACACAATTGATCCTTGCATGAGTAAGTTGAGTCTTATGTGTACATTCACTATTGAGTCTTGTGTAGCACTATTTGAGACATCCTTTTTGAACTGCTGAACTCGTATTTTACTTGAGGATAGGCAAAAATTCAAGTTGACAAGTCCACAATTTAGACTCATTTAGGACTATATTTTGATTGAATTTGTGTCCTCAAATGCAGTTTTTGTCTCAATATCTGATGTGAATCCTTAAGTTTCAGGTATTTGACTTGAGAGACAAAGCATGGACGCTATCGAACAAAAAGGAACAAAGTGGCTGAAAGAAGAAAGAAAAGACGTCCTGAAGATTGCCTAATCCATTAGGCGAGTCGCCGAAAGGCCTCAAATCTCGCCTAATGTTCCAGTGTGCTGAGCCCTAAAGGAAAAGATCAAGTCTGCAAGGAAAGGGAGTAGTCGGCGCATCACTGAGTAGTTCCGCAGAGCAGTTCTATATCGCCCAATGATTCAAAATGCGAAGATGCTAAAGGTAAGAGCTAAAAGGCGATGAACCAGACCAAAGGGCAGATGGTCGAGTGCATCGGCGATCTTGACTAACTGCGCCGAGTGGTCTTTCGCAGCACAAATTTTTGAAAACTATAAATATTCATTAAATTTTGTAGCTAAGGAGTAATCAATCAATTTTTGTAGAGAATTTTGAGACTTAGAATATTTCCAGTTTTTAGTTCTTAGAGTTTTTAGGAGACATTGTTCTTGACCTTGAAGATTTGAAGACTTTCAAATCCATGAAATTGGAAGTGGGTGTTGGAGATTCCTCATTCTAGACTCGTTTGAAGTGAATATAAATCATACCCAGTTGATATTACTTTGATTAGGTATCGATATATTCCCTTTTTCTATGTCTAACTAAAACCCCAATTCTTGGGATGTGATTTTGTGAATATGGGTTAAATTTCCTGTTGGGTATTGCTTATTGTTAGTCTATTTACTGTTTAAATATGATTTCGCTTAGTAGTTGTGTTTGAACTTAATGAGATTGTAGTTGCAAATACAATTTCATCTTAGTGTTTAAACCTAAGACTACTAAATCGACAACCGTTGGTTATTGGGTCGTCATGAGTTTAGCTAAAGTGAGTGAATCCTAGGCTTTTTCCCATACATTCAGCTCAAGAGAGTGAATGGGCTAAGGAGAAGGTTGTGCTTAATTGCGGCAACTCGGTGTTCGAGAGAAACCGAGTTGATTCGGGGTAAGTTGCTCGGGAGAGAATTTACCCCCACTAAAGTCTAGCCTAGTTACAAATGTTCAGTGATTTACTATCAATAGCATTGACCCTATTTATATTTTATCCCATATTCCTATCACATCCCAAGAATCTCATCTCCCTATTGATTATCTTTGTTTTTACTTTTTTTTAGTTATTAATTGATTACAAAAACCCCCTTTGATAATTGACATTCCTGTCACTTCTTAAATTTAGTATGTTTTTATTCGCTAATGTTTATAGCTATGATTGAGTAGAACTTGATTTTACGTCTCTATTAATTCTTGCAACCACTCCCTTGAGACTCGACCACAATCCACTCGGTTGGGTTATATTACTGCACGTGATCGTTGACACCTGAATTGGAAGTCGTGTCTTTGATTACGTCAAATATAAAAAATAAATCTAGTTCCTCTAGGCTATCCTCTTTGACCAAATTTTTTTCCTGGCCCATTAATATTGATCATAGTTAACTCCATTGAGCCTTAAACTATTTTTTGGTCACCATGACTACTACTAATTATCCTATTTCCACTATATATCGACATGGGACGTCGATATTTAACCATGTTATATTTTACTTAAAGTAACGTTTTGATCTTTTTGATTAATTTAACATTGAATTATAAATATTTCATACTTTTAAAGAAACCTACTTTTTAATTTATTTTATCATCGAACAATCAGTTATTTACAAAAACTAGTGTTTAAACAGAACATACAAATTAACTAGTTAAATGTTTATGGTGTAAATGAGAGGGGATTTAGGTAACAAAATTTTATATATATGGTTGGTGTCTGTTTGTGTGTGCTGGGTATTAGATATTATGATCATTAAATATACACTATAAGTTGTGTGAAATATACTACATAAAAGAACCGCATGGTAGGAGGGTTAAGGAAAAAGAGGTAACTAATCTTGAGATTAATTTTATGATGAGTTAATCGCATAATTGATCAATCAATTGAATGAGATGTTAGTTTCCAATTTTTTTTGCATAGTCGCATAAATTATTATCAACTACCTTCATTTCAATTTAATTTTTCCTTTTTTGACTTGTTACAAAGTTTAAGATTTTTTTTTTAAAATTTAATCTTGTTATCTTAAATTAAAGACATGTATGTAATTTTTTTCCTTGGGGACTTAAAATTATTATGTGAGAAGTAGAGATTAAAGAGTTGCTATAAAAGCACGAGACCGTCTTCTTCTATAAAGATTTAAAAGGAATATAAGATAAAAAAATTTGAAACTAATAGAGTTAGACTCTAGTGACAAATGATATCCTCCCATAGAGGTTTGTTATCAGTAATCATGTTTTTCTTATGGTAAATAAGTGAGTTTTTGTGGATGCATTCAGTAGATAAACTTAAAATTTAATGATTTTGTTTTTACATTTATGTAGGTTGGTTAAACAAAAGAGCACCATAATACTATTGAGAACTATTAACATATATACTAATTGACTTTATTTAATTGTAAAAGAATGGTATGTAGATCTTTTGAGTGTAATATCAATGACAATATATTTAGTGTAATTCTAAAAATGGGATTTAGGGAGCGTATGATATATAAAATTTGATTCCTAGATCTGTGAGGTAAAGAGACCATTTCTAACAGTGTCACACCCCAAGTCCCATTGAGATGGACATGCACCCGATGCCCTAAAGGCCCAAGAGAACCAAATTATGACTCGTGTCTATCGTACATGATCCTATGATAACTATAACCTTTTGATGAGTATAGGTAAAATACCTCCATAAAAGACCGACATAGATAGGCTCAAAATAAATGTACATGCTAGGCCGTTGACACCTTAATTACTAGAAACAAGACATAACCACGATTTACTTTGACATTTAATCTACAAAGCCTCTAAAAGATAGAAACATAGATTAGGTCAGGACATGACCCAACCATACCCTTAACTATAATATAACATCAAAAATATATTGGAGGCTCGGCAAACCCCGAATCAACATGGAGCTCCCTAAAGGCCGTTGAGTATCATGTGCTTCTATTGGAAAAATTATATTAGCTTGAGTAGTTGTACCTGCGGCATGAAACACAATTTTTCAATGAGGGAATCGGTACAAAATAATGTACTGAATATGTAAGGCATAAAGTATCCATATGTAAAACAAGGTCTCAAGTGAAATCATGTAAAAATGTAAAATATTCTTTATAGATAAGGGTAAGAGATCACCTTTGCTTATATTTGTGGAATAACGTACATTACATTCACCTTTGCTTATACTTGTGGATTTATGTACATTGTATTATTTGTTTTATATTATTCATCTTTCGTTTATAGAAATTGTAGTATGTGATACAATGACCAGCTAATCAGTGGTAAAAGAGGATGACCCATGCCTGGAATTTTAACCCCTAGGATGTGTTCCTCATAAATATACAAATCAGGATCGGCCCATGCTAGCTTTTAGCCCCTGGGCTGCTACTCATAATAGTATAGATGTTCATATGCCCATGCTAGGTATTACCACCCCTAAGTTGTCACCTTTATGGACAAGAATTAGGATCGGCCCATGATAGGTAATTTAACCCCTGAGCTGCCACCCATAATTATATAGATTGACTTTACCTTGTCTTTTTAAGCATTGAGATTGTTCTTTTGATACTCCTAAATCTTTCAAGATATTGGACTATATACCAGTGACATAGACATGTGAATAAATTAATTGAGGTAGAAACAATGATATAGGAAGAAAATGAAACTTTATTGTGCTACATGAACTTATATGACATATGAACTTCATTTGGGAACAAAGAATATAGATGGTCCATGAAGGTGTGTATCAAGTAAGGACCTATAGCAAATGAGTCATTAAGCTAGTGAACAAGTGATTCTGCTTAAAAGGCACTTCATATAAAACATATTTGGACCTGTTGCGTGGGGGCATACATGCATTTGTTATAGAGATAAAACTCCTCCAATAGAAATGCATGGAATGTATAAGATGATACGATAGCTAAACGCTTAGTAGGTGATGTCAAATTAAAGAGTGCATAAACATATGAACTAATTAAGCACCTTGCAAAACCCAAATAAGGGTTGTACATTCAACACAAGGACACATAAACTGAAAAGTGGACATAATGTGTATCAGACATATGAATACTTGTAACATATAAAATATAGGATCTTATTGTCTAAATGAACAACATTGAAATTGTAGATAACTCATGGAGCATACTGTTTAAAGTACCTTTGTCAAAATAGTACTTTGGAAGTATAAACACACCAATATTGGATAATGAACATGTATAGAAGTAGTTTGACAAACTTTTGAAAACATCGATGGTATAAGGAAGTTCATTAGCTACATTGGAGAGTGTACACGCTCACATTGTATCTTTTACCATGAGGATCACTTAGAGATCTCAATTTGTTGATACATGGATCATGCCAAAAGATATGGAATCAGATAGCCTTACCTACCTTGTTGCACAACTTTGGATATTTCACTGACCTAACCATGTTCCTCTTAGATTATTTATCTAAAGTGAAGTAAATAATAAAACTAGCATTAGTAGTTGATTAACAAGTTTTAGCTACTTGATCAGACCAAAACAATAATTGACTATAAATCTATAATTAATCCCATCAAGGGTGTTCTTCCTACCCATTCTCCTCTAATTTTTTCATAAACTATACAAACTTCTTATAAAGTCCTCCAATACTCCCTGGGCTTCATAACGTTTAGAAAATAGTATACAAAGGGATGGCAGTAAGAAAGCTCATGCAACATTCAATTAAGTGGTGTATCACTATACTTTCAATCTTTTATCCTCTAACAAGTTCCCATGACTTCTCTAAACATATCCAGCCACTCCCGCTTATTTTACTATACACAAAGACAGTCCTAAGCATCACAATGTGGAAGAAGCAATATGAGCTCACAACTTTTGATCAACATTCCGTAAGTTCAAACTAACATCACATTTAAGATACTCAAAACAAGCTCACAATCAAAATTTAAGGGGGCTCCACTCCATGGATGTCCCAACATGCACATCCTTCCAGAATAGTTACCAAGCTCACACCATATAGAGGAAACACTCCTCAGCTCATTAACACATAAAAAGTTTCACAGAAAATGCACCAAGAAGAGAGGGATAAAAATTCTCATAGCCTACCTTGCTGGACAAAATCTTCACTTGCTAAGACTTGGATTCTTCAAGGTTTAGATTATCCTCTCTCACTTCCCTTTATGTTAAATCAGGTTTTTCACTTGAATTCCTTAAGATGGGAGATGTTTTACCAACTTGTACTTGAAACATGAAGTGTTTGCTTTAGATTTTAATTGTGAAGCTGTAGACCAGAACTTTTGGAGATTTTATGGCTTTCTTTGGTCGTAATTTTCTCGAGAATAATTGATGAAGGAGACGTGATAATCTTGAGTCCTTTAGAGGTCCCTTTTGGACATTTTCACTTAATAAATTAGAGAAATAATATGGTCCTTTACTTTAAGCAAGCGGGTGCGTCACCTCATTAATTTCTGCCACATGTTTTTAATAGGTGTATCACCTACTTGCCCTTTTTACTTAAAATGGAGTCCACTAATTATAAGTAGGTGCATCACTTACCTTTTACCTACTAGCATAGTTTTGTCAAGAAAGCACCTCACTTATTTTACACCATTTTCCCAATCATAGTTGCGTTACAAGAATGTAATACTAATGCACGCTTGACCACTTTGAAATTTACATAAAAAACAACCTTTTACTATCTCGAGTTCAATTTTTCTTTGAATTCACTTAGTCATATATGTGTTGGAATGCATGGTGTATTACAACCAGAACCTCGACTCATATGAAAAAATATATCAATAATAAAGTAGATGAAAAATTAAAAATTGCAGCTAAAAAAGACCAATTACGCAAAAAATAAAACTTAATAAAATTAAGTAAAAACACTACTCATATAATAATTAATAACTCTACTAATCAAGCGGAAACTAACAGATTACACATTCCCAAGACAACTTTACGGACAATATATGGACACTTCGATTTCCTTGTCATGTCATTTGGGCTAAAAAATACCCCAATAGACTTCATGCATATGATGAATAGATTTTTCAATCTCTTTCTTGATATATTTAGGTACATGATCTATGCATATAATTTAAGACTCTTAAATGGATGTAGCTTCAAGATATAGGCTATAAGGTAAGCTTCAATATTTGTTTTCCCATTTTTGAAACTATAAGGAAAAATGGAGCCTTATTTATGATAGTTTAACTGTTGTTTTTTATCTGACACTCTATGAAACGTACATGTATATATTATGCTTAACTGAAAGGTTTCTGATAATCCTATTTACAAAGGAAACTCTGTTGAAATTTTATGAAATTCGGAGAGTTAAACAAATTTTAAGGTCCTTAATAGATAAAATGAGGTCTAAGTACTTGTGTGATTATATGATGCCTTTGATTAGTATAAAACCGAAAGTAAACTGAAAGAAACATTCGAGAAAAAATGATCCTAGGTGGGGGAGGATGTAGAATCTCGAAATATGAGTTGAATTTATTATTGTTAGCAAGTATATAAACTCTTAATCAATAAAGAACTATGTGGTGCACTTTATACCAAATTAATGATTTTTGGGTATGCTCTCACAATTTGGTATTTAAGAATTTTCTACAAAGAGTTATAAATAACGAGAAGAGCAACGAAGCAGTTAAATGGACTGAGCATATTTTAAGAAAAATTGTAATGTATACATATATATACATATATCGTATTTTTTGCCAACTAAGGAAAATGAAAAGAAACACAAAGGGGAAGAGTGACAAACCCTTACTCTAGTTATCTTATCTTTATATATATATAAACTAGGTGATTTGGCACCTCTCAACGCCACCATTCATATTTATTTATCTATTTTCTCTTCTTCTTTTTTTCTCTATTTATATGATATATTATAAAGTTAAAAATAACGGCAAAAAATATATTTTCTCAAGAACACCTCCCTCATTTACTCCTCTTTATTTGGCAGAAGCATTTTCAATTTTTGAATCCCAAAAGTCTACCATTAATCTTTTAAATAACTCCACTTAAATGGTTACTCTACAAAATAAAAAATATTCCGTTTATCTGCCTTGTATTTAAATCTTATAGCTTTACCTATCTCTAAATAAGTATCAGCAATTCGTATTACATGTGACAAGAATTGCTATTGTAACACCTCAAAAATTTGAGAAGTTTAAAAGTAAAGGAAAAGTGCAGATTTTGCAATTATCCAGTGGTCTACAGGACAAACCAATGGATATGAAAGCTTCCAAATCAACTTTGTGCTAGGGTGTTCTAGTGACCTTAATTCATATCCAGTGGTCTACCAGACAAACCAATGGATCATAGGAAGTTGTCCAATTTTAGGCCTCTATAACGTGACGTACTATTGACCACTACGGTCCGTAAGAATTTCTATGGTCCATAAGTCCAAATTGTAGGGTTCTCTAACAAGTATTTCTTAAGGATATTTGTGTCTATTCCTATGAATTTCATAACTATTGGTAACGCCCAAATGCCCTCCTTAAAACCAATTAAAAGTTGCAGCAGTCCCTTTTCGTGATGTAGATTCGAGTACAAGGCGACAACGTTGATCTTGTGCATAGCAGTTGGGATATTCATAGTTCAAGAGTCACCTAATGGTATATTGGTTTGACCCATCTTCATTTGTATATAAGTTTGATTAATATTTTTAATTGTAACAAGTTTGTACTTAGTTTTCTTATTTTTGATCTTGTACTAATTTTTTTTGGATGTTCCATTTTTCACCGGGTCATGGTATTTGATCATATATTATTATGTATAGTTATGTCATTTCTTCCCAATTGTTGTTTATTTTTCTTATTATACTGTTATTTTTTGTTGATTTAGTATTTCTGCCTATTAGGCTTGCTGCTTGTCGTTCCGGGCTATGTGTTGGCTTACCTACCATAGGTGTTGGTAGGTTCCATCATTACTTGAGTTTTCATGTCGTGTCAACTTCTAAATACAAAAGATTATTCATATATATATACAAAAGGAGTGTATTTAACCATGAATTTTTTAATTTTTTTTTACTTTTAATAATAAGATATTTAGAAAATTGCATGTGGTAAACACAATAAAATCGTTTAGACTGCGCAAAAAATTACAATTTTCATATATATGGTATGTGTGTGAGAAATGATTTACCTAATCAAATTTTATATATTTATGGAGAAAATAATAAAATACAGAAATTCTTTTAATAGAATAATCAACCTACTCAATTTAATTATATTATATCAATAAAAATAATAATGTTATTTGGATAAGATATAGTGAAAATTAATCAATCGTTTCTATTTGTACTCTTTTTTCTTCTTGAGATATAGCATCTTGTTATTCTTTTTATACTCCATTTTAGGATGTGTTCTAATTATTTTTGTTAATTTACTTTTAGATTAGAACATTTTTTTTTTTTTGCTAAACCTATTTTTTTTTATATTTAATGATAAATTACAAAGAAAAGCTTGTATCATAAATTTAATGAAATCATAAACCAATTGATATTGGAAAACTATATATTGTGTGGTTGTGGGGGGGGGGGGGGAGGGGGGGAGATTCGTTGTAAGACATTAGATTTTAGAAACGTTAGAAAGGGGTCAAACACGGCAAGTCGTGAACCTAAGAGTTGGACATGGAACCCTCAATGCAGCCCTAGATGGGTCGTGTAGGGGACCACGACATGTTTGGGTGCTCGTGAAGATGTCCCAGAACATTGCCATGCAGTTGTCCCTCCCACATATTCCTAGATGGCCTGTGGTGAGGTTGATGGGCCGTCCAAGGGCTCGTCAAGTTGCCACTCAGAAGGGGGTCTTCTCCCCTTGCCACTGGTCAAGAACCAAACACGGCTAAATGACCTGTGTAGCTCCACATTGACCGTTAAGTCATTCTTGAAAGTGGTACAATGAGGCATATCCGATAGAGCTTCTTCATGACCTGTTAGACAGGCCGTGAAGGCATCCGTGGAGTTAGTGTGACAACTTTAAGTCATGGACTTTTGGGTCTTTTCCTAATTGTTTTAATTCAATACTATGTCATTATGACTTCTACCCAAGGCTTTATATAAAGATATTTACCCCCAAAATCTCCTAATTCAATTCATTCTCTCAATTTACCAAAAGAAGAATAAGCTCATCCTTCACATATAGTTCTCTCTAATGAAGAAGAAGAAGTCAAATTGGTGTTTTAAGATCAAGTCTCCAATTAAAAATGCTTTTGGTCTTTGAACTCTAAGGTATGATGTTCTTCATATATGTAGCTCTTTCCTCCATAGAGTTCCTAAATTCTCTGAATTACAAATTTTGAAATCTCCATTGAAGTTAGGGTATTCTTCCTTGCCATGGGTTCCTTTCAATCTTAATTCAATTGATTGTTTTATGAATTGATATGCATGAATTGAGATAATTCCATCAATCTGTGTGAATTCATGCATAACCCATGTTTTCTAAGCTAAGATGAAATAATGTGTGTTTTGAACTATGAAAGATGACTTTATGAAGATATGCAAGTTTTGTATGAAAGTGATGAACATGATTTAATATTGCTTTGAGAGTGAAGCATATATGTTGCTGTAGCATTTGTGAAAGGATTTCTCACATACTACTCAATATATATGCATGTGAAAGGATTTTCTCACATAAGGATTCTTAGAGTTGAAAGGTTTTCTACAGTAACTTTGAATCATGTTTTTGGAGCTATTCCAAAGAAACCTAGCTTGGATTGGCTATTTGATATGTTTTCCATGAAAGATAACTCAAGTTAAGATTTATGATTCTTCCGTGGGATTTATGCTTAACACTGAGATGATATTGATATGGAAGCTCTCCCGTATCTAGAGGTCGGGTTTATAGTAGCAATCTCCTTATCTCAGACCTCTGTGCCACCACAGAAAGATTGTCTTAGATAGACATTGATGCTTATCATGATGAACAACACCAACCTATGGTATGAGTGTCTACGATCGTCGATAGTATAGTAACCCAACTAAAGGTTGGGATCGTGTACCAAGTAAGTGGTTTTGGGAATTCCTAGAAAAATAAAATTTAGCTCTAACCAGTCGTAGCTAAAGATATTAATGAGTAAAAACATAGTAAGTAAAAGGGGGTGACACAAAAGTTTCAAATAACGATTTGGGGGTTATCTCACAATTAGTAAAAATAGCAAAAATTAACAAGAAAATCAAGTATGGGGAAATGTTCTTGGGGTGTGGCCGCAACACAAGTTGAGATAAATATTTGGGTACATGCTTTTGATAAGAAATTTGTAAGATAATAGTGACTAGGCTAAACTTTAAATGGAAATACGTTCCCTCTCGGGCAACTTACCCCGTGTCAAATGCGGTCCTCTCGGACACCTATTTCCCGCATGAAGACCTACCTATGCCTTACTCGACTCACTCTCTCGAGCTAAGTTTTAGGATACGGGACTAGGGTTCACCCTCTTGGGTTGAACCTTATGTCGACCCACTCCTTAGGCCATCAGTCTAATGGTCTTGGTTTCGCGACCTCCCTCTCAGGCAAGCCGAAAACACATGAGTGACTTTGTATTTGCAACTACAAATTCTTTAGATTAAACCACAACTACCAGGTGAAATCACCATTAAACTACATCTAACCTATCAGCAAGCAAGACCCAACAATAATATCAACATATATTTACTAAATCACACCCCAAGAATGGGGTTTTTTAGCCACATATCAAGAAATAACAAAATACACCTAAAATGATAGTAAAATCAAATGGGTATAAGAAATTAAGCCTTAATTTAAGCAAAGGAAGAAGAATAGAGAAGACTCACTTCCAACTTGGGGAAGATGAACTCCTTTCTTCAAGTTCCAAAAAACCCTCTCCAAACTTGAGATAAAATATCTAAACAGTACTATTCTATTCTGGAAATTAAAACAAAAGTTTGACTCTTAAAAATAATAATAATTTCAATATTTATAGACTTCAGAAAATAGCGCTGGCGGATTTTACGGCGAAGTTAGTCGATGTCGCCGAATGACTTCGGCGACTCGCCCTTCATTTGTCTCTTCACTGTTTCAAGCTTGCCTTCAACACCTTCACGTTCTGGACCATTGGGCGTTGTAGTGGTGCTTCATGGAACTATTTGGCAAAGCACCGACTGCTCCTTTCATCGCCCTTTTGATCCTTCTCCTTCAGGGCTTTGCGTACTCAAACAAAGGGCGGAGTAAATCCCTTCGGCAAATCACCAAGTGTGCTTGGCGATGCTCGAGTTTCAGCTTCGTCATTATTTTCAGCTTTTTTGTTCCCTTTTACACCTAAGTGTCCATCTTTTCACTAAAAATTCAAATACTTGAAACTTAAGAGTTTTCATCAGATATTTAGACAAAATAAGCATTCGAGGACACTATTCTTATCAAAATAAAGCCCTAAATGAGTCAAATTTGTGGACTCATCAACACCCTTAACTTAAATTTTTGTTTGTCCTCAAGCAAACTCAAGTTCAGCCATTCAAAAAGGGTGTCTCAAACAGTGCTACACAACACTTAATCTTGAACATACACAACAAGATTCAAATTACCTATGCATAGATCAACTATGTTCTCAATGATTCAAGTTGTGACACACCATTACCAGAGATTCTTGTGCTTGCAACACTTGCTACTTGTGCAAGTTCAAGCTCGAAAAAAAGTATCTAAATGCCCTCACATGAAGAATGATTCCATATTCACACACAGAGGTTAATCAATTCAAGATCAGGAATCAGATGCAATGCTGAGACTCAAAAAGAGAAACGCAATGCATGTTTTTAACCATAGGTTTCCCCTTATTTTCCAATCGACTTTCGATTCGGCTTACTCAAGATCAAAAAGGTCTTTCTAAGGCTTGTAATGGGGATGAGTGCAAAGGTATGGTCATTTAGGCACAATGGCTCCTTCCTCGTGAGATGTAGTATTCTCAGGGCGTTCCCTTCTTTTCCTTTATCGACTCTTTTTCTAGTGCTTCTAAGTCACCTGTTTATTCACCTTTTTGGATTGCTTGGAAACCCGATTTCCTTCATAACTTATTCCACATTTTTTTAATTAAAGGGGTTTCCACTATTCTGCAACACCATGGGTTAAGGGGGAGTTTTCCTGCAGTTCTTGACTTCTCATTTTCCTTTTCACCACACCCCAACTTAGTCTTTTGGCCGAATTTGGTTTTTTACTAAACAAGAAATTAAAAGGATTATAGGTAGTGGGTCAAGTGAGGTCTAGGGTTCATCAAGGTTCTTCCTAAGAAAGGTAAGGCTCAAAGGGTGTTCAAAGAGAGTTTCACACACTCACAGGCCACAAAACAGGTATATGTCAACTTTGGCTCACACTTTTTCAATTTGCCTAAGATCATATCAAGTGGACACCTTTCTAGATCAATTAGACTAATAGGGAAAATTCTAGGTTTATTCATGCATGGTTCAAAGCAAGCTAATCACACAAGGCATCGACACTTAAGTTAAGCAAGACTACACACTTTCGCTGATATGCAACAGTCATAACAAAAGAATCAATTCGATAAATGTCTAGTCACAATGAGATTCAAAGAGTTCACATATTATCTATGATACTTCATTTGGTCTCATTGTATCCATACATTCATGTTCGTTCAATTGAGAGCACTATACAAGTCATCGGTATTGATCGAAACAGAGACCTAATTTTTTGCAAAAGAACAACCACATTCAAATTATGAGGGATGGCAAAATTTTATGAAAAATTCAAAATTTTTCTAAAGGGTCAAACTCATTTTGCAATTAAACCCAAAAAAGAGCCATAAACTCAAATAATCACAAAAGCAGTTATTAACACAATTATAAATAGACAACCCAAATGAATATAAAACACAAATCACAAATAGCACACAAAAGGTAAGCCTCACCCCACCACAAATAAAAAGAAGTTTTTCCTCAAATGCAAGTAATAGAGAATCCATAAGGCAAAGTAAAGAAACAAAAAGAGGGAGGTAAAAAGGTGCTCATGGCTAATATGTCACTCCATATGTCTAGGCATCAGTATCTACAATGACCACTTGATTAACCAACTCCACTAGATCCCGTAGCAGGAGACTATGCTAAAGAAACTTGCACAACAACATTTACCAGGATTTCTTTAGTCTCGGCTATGTCATCCACTGTAACTTCCTCAAAAATTTCTTCGTCGATTTCTGCCTTTGGTTCAGGATCGGCTATATGCTCCCTTCCATATCCATGCCCTGTGGTGATCATAGGTACTTCGGGCATATCTGGAGTCTCTATTGTTCCAAAGACCATGGATACCTCGGTGGACTTCATGTGGTCTATATCATTTTGTAGTTCAGCAATGGCAGCTTTTAAAGTTGTCACCTCCACTAGGGACCCTTGGTTATCCTCACACACCACTATTCTTGCCGCTAGGGCATCAATAGTAGTGCTCAAAGGTGTCACAATATTAGTCAAGGCAATCCAAATCATGTCTGGAACAGAGGCCTCTAGGTTTGAAGCTCGATATTTGACAGAAAGAGCCAGTTTTCCCATCTAGAATAGAGACGCTCGGGTGAGTGAAAGTTGGGCATCAGCAACAATAATGGTAGGTTTTGGCGATCGTGCAGAAATATAAAAACCTGGAGAATCAACGTGAGTAACAGTGGCAATGGATATACTTGAAAGTCCAATGGTCAGACTAGACAAATGTATCTCTGCAAGTGATGATTCTGTGTTTACTATCTTCATTGATGTTGCTTTTTTCTTTTGTGCCTTATCCTTAAGAGACTCGGCTTCGATCCTTCGGATATCAGTAGAGGCTGTGGGCATCACTTCTATGTCCTTCCTGATATGCTGAGGCACCTGGGCTTGTTTACACAATTTTGTGATCAAGACTGGAAATGGAAGTAAGGTTCGGCTCTGTCTTGCACACATGAGTATCTCTAAAGCAATGATTGTACCCAAGTTTATCTGAGTCTCCTCTACGATGTAACCTAGATAGGCGTTCTTGGAAAGGCGAAGGACCGATTCATTTTGGGATGGCATAATTGTGCTGCCCATAAAACAAAACCAGAACCATGCGGGTATATTTAGTTCTTTATTTACAATCAGAACTCGTTTCACCACCCACTTTGGAGTTTCATCTGCAATTAGTAGGGTTAACCACCCTTTTATCTCTTCTAGCTTCTTTGCTCTAATAAGATACTGGCAGTGATCCCCAATATTTGTGGGCATGCCCAAAACTGCGTTGATTTCCTCATTGTCACATTTCACTCTCCTGCCTTTGACAACCACATAGCTAACTTCTCTGAAAGATGCTAGTAGTTGCGTTTGCTGGGGTATTATTGCACTATATGCACTGTAGAACTCTCTTACCTAGTTTGGAATATAAGGGCCATGGGGTTTAGTGAAGATTTGGAACTTGTGGTATCTCAAACACTCCATTATCTGTGGGTATTTATCTATAACCCCATCTATGGAGAAACGCTTTTCTTCTAGAATTGTCCTCAACCCCTCAGCCTTTTCTCGATTTGATTTTGACTGAAGGCCTGGTACGAGAGGTGTTAATACCAGTGTTAGCACTGGAACTAGAAGTGCAGTAATTGTAGGTTGGGTTTCCTGGCTTGGGTGAATCATTCCACCTTATAACTCGCCGCTCAGCCCTGTCTGATAATTCAAAGGCCTTGTGTTTACCTTTCCCATTTTCGTAAGTCTTGGAAAGTTTAGCAACTTTGCTTCTGAATGTATTTGCATCCTTGCTCATTGTAATCCCTTTTGTTCTATCTTGGGGTGTCTTGCTTCTTCCTGCAACTTTAGATTTAGTCATTTCTGCAAAGAATTCGAAAGAAGTCAGAACAACTAGATCAAGTTTTAGAGAGACATAATTTCAGCAGGATTTGTCGAATAGCTTAGCGAATCGCCTTAGCGCTTAGAATAATCTAAATTCATCAGAAAGGCTCATCACATGACATTGGATAAAATTACTTGAAATGAGGGCATCCATACCATAATTAAATGCAGGGTTTTGAGAGTCAACCTTTTAGCCATATTAGATCAGGAATGTGATCCTAAGCAGCAGGTTATTACAAATCCAAGCACTACTCAAATAGCTAAAATACTTATGTTTTACAAAAATTATGGAATTACTAAGTAGGTGCGATTTTTGCGAGAATCGAGAGTGATGGGTATGAGAAAAGAAAAAGAAGTTGAAAGTTAAGGGTCGTGGTTTTTGAAATCCCATCCAGATCTAATCCATTCGGCGACATTATTTGGATTTGCTTAGATACTCGGCGATCCACCGAGTATTCATCCACCTAGCTGAGTTTTATAGGACCCTTAACCAAAGTAAGGATCCAAATGGCGATCTTTGTAGCGGTCACCTATCTAATCGGTGTTTCGTCAATTGGATTTGAGTAATTCATCTTGCACTTTTAACAAACTTTTCATGCTCCATTCTTACAAAATCAGAACACCTTTATTTCAAAAATAAAAAACTTAAAGTAGTTAAGGGTTTTGGGTTGCCTCTTAGTTAATATCGTGGCACGACGCAGGTGAGCACCTAACTTTAACTTTTGGAGTTGGCCAAAACATCATTTGGCCACCCCTTGTCTTGTGCCTGACGGAGATTAGGCATTATGTGACCCAAAATAATTTCAATTAGTTGGATAAATCTAGAGTGTGAACTGCTCATCTGATTTAACGCTTCTACATTTTCTCTAATCTTCTATAGCACTCTATCTTGCTCATTTAGCTTTTGAAGGATGGTTAACAACATATCTTCAATATGTTTATTTTCAAAGTCCATTGACCTTCCAGCTCAGTAGGTTTATTTTCTTATGATATCACTTCCAGTTCCTTGATCTTTTGGGTCAAGTTTTTTTTTTGACCTAGAAAAATGATTAAATGCTGGTCTTTCTCAGCATCCTTGTTTGTTTTAGCTACACGGTCAAGGAATTTGGCTACGGTCTCATAGGAGTATTTATCGCGACAGCCTCACATAAGTCAATCGAATAACTCTATGTTTTCGGGACTTAGACCCCTATAGAAGCATTCCAGTAGAACTAAATTAGGGATTTCATAAGTTGGACATTGTATCAATAGTGTTTTAAACCTCATCCACGACTCATGGAAAGGTTCTCCTCCTAGATGATTGAAGTTCAGGATATGATCTCTGAATCTCATCACTTCTACTAGGAGGTGCTCCATTGGTCCACCATCCCCATCATGTATACTCATTTTCCTCCCAACACACAGACAAACCAGACAAAATTAAAAATTAGGTAAGTAGAGTATGACTACTAAGAAGAACAAATATTGTACTAATCTAAGAATTATCAATTAACACCACTCCCCGACAGTGGCACCATTTTGATGCTCATCGTGACCAATGACACTAACCTACAGTATGAGTGTCTACAATCGTCGATAGTATAGTAACCCAACTAAAGGTTGGGGTCCTGTCCCAAGGGAGTGGTTTTGAGAATTGATAGAAAAATAAAATTTAGCTCTAACTACGCGTAGCTAAAGATATTAACGTGTAAAAACATAGTAAATAAAAGGGGGTGACACAAAAGTGTCAAATAACGATTTGAGGGGTTTTGTCAAAATTAGTAAAAATAGAAAAAATTAACAAGAAACTCAAGTATAAAGAAATGTTCTTGAGGTGTGACCTCAATACAAGTTGAGATAAATATTTGGGTACATGCTTTTGATAAGAAATTTGTAAGATAATAGTGACTCGGCTAAGCTTTAAATGGAAATAAGTTCCCTCTCGAGAAACTTACCCCATTTCAAAAGCGTTCCTCTCGGACACCCATTTGTCATAGGAAGACCAGTGTACGCCTTACCCTACTCACTCTCTCGAGCTGAGTGTTGGGATATGGGACTAGGGCTCACCCTCTCAGGCTGAACCTCATGTCGACCCACTCCTTAGGCCATCAGTCTAGTGGTCTTGGTTTCGCGACCTCTCTCTTGAGCAAGCCGAAAACACATGAGTGGCTTTGTATTTTCAAATACAAACCCTTTAGATTAAACCACAACTACTAGGTGAAATCACCATTAAACTACATCTAACCTATCAGCAAGCAAGCCCCAACATTAATATCAACATATATTTGCTAAATCACACCCCAAGGATGGGGGTTTTTAGCCATACATCAAGAAATAACAAAATACACCTAAATGATAGTAAAATCAAATGGGTATAAGAAATTAAACCTTAATTTAAGCAAAGGAAGAAGAATAGAGAAGACCCACTTCCAATTGGGGATGATGAACTCCTTTCTTCAAGTTCCCAAAAACCCTCTCCAAACTTGAGAGAGATTATCTAAAAAGTACTATTCTATTCTAGAAATTAAAATAAAAGTTTGACTCTTAAAAATAATAATAAGTTCAGTATTTATAAACTTCAGAAAATATCATTGGAAGATCTTTCGGCGAAGTTAGTCGATGTCGCCGAATGACTTCGGCAACTCGCCCTTCATCTGTCTCATCGCCATGTCATGATTGCCTTTAGCACCTTCACATTTTGGACCATTGCGCTGTATAGTACTTATTCGCAAAACTATTCGGCGAAGCGTCGACTGCTTCTTTTATCGCCTTTTTGATCCTTCTCCTTCAGGGATTCGCGTACTGGAACAAAGGACGGAGTAAATCCCTTCGGCGAATCGCCAAGTGTGCTTGGGTTTCAGCTTCGTCATTCTTTTCAGCCCTTCTTTTTCTTTTTGCGCCTAAGTGTTCATGGTTTTACTAAAACTTCAAATACCTGTAACTTAAGAGTTTTAATCAGATATTGAGACAAAATAAGCATTCGAGGACACTATTCTTATCAAAATAAAGTCCTAAATGAGTCCAATTTGTGGACTCATCAAACATTAGCTAGTAGATCCACGTAAGCTAGAAGTAAAGGTTCTTTCCTTGGTAAGAAAGGACACCCATTTTCTGTGTGGAGAAGACACCGGATTCCATGTTATAGCTCACATGGTCTCTATATCGATTAAGGCTACTTCCCACAATAATGATGAACTAATGTTACTTCAAAAGTATCTCACAAGTTTTCAAAGATAATTTTTACTTAGATTGACCATTATTACGCTTATGTTTTCTAACATCTGATATTATGGTTTTAACTTGGACTTCATGTGACATAAAAGGTCCTTTTTAGCATGATTTATAACTCTATGCATTGCTATCATACTTGGTAAATTTTTGTATTAACACATACTCTTGCCTACATTGTTTTCTCAAGTGTAGGGTCCGAAGTTCCAGTTTCCCATCTTCGTGGCTAGGGATCACTTGGTGAGTCCTCATGCTCCAAGGACAGAGCCATTATTGCTTTCTATCTTTATATCTTTTCAAATTGTATGAGATGTATGGTTACACCCCGATCAGTCTTGATGTAATAGTGTCTTTTAAGACTATGTAGACTTCCGCTTCATTTTTGTATCAAACTATGAATTATCTTTTAAAATCTCTTGATTTTCTATTATCATATTTATGCATGATCAGTGGCTTTTGTAGAGACTCTCATGGTTCTATATGCCATGTTACGCCTAGGGTATACTTTGGGTCCTGCCATCTAGGAGATAAGAACTTAGAAGGTCACTAAACTGTTGGTAATTATCTAACAAAGTCAAGAACTTTTTTTGGAGGAGGGGGGGGGGGGGGGACAGAAAGGTTACCCATGTTTGTTCATCTTTCTTCCAAAGCACCCTATAAATCTTTTATCGACAAAATATGACATACATTTTATTTTGTTCACATAAACCTTTTTTCTTTTTTCAATCCACATAACAATAAACCACAATCTAACTTAATCTTAGTCATAACCCAAATAAATAAATTTTGCAAGAACTTGTAAATTTTATTAGTAGTATTTATTTGGGAAAAAAACTTAACTATACAAATTAAGTACCTTAATTACCACTATATAGCAATATTATTTTTCTCAAAGTTATGTTTTACTATTAAAAAAAAGTAAAAAAAAGAAAAACAACTTATTAGTGGTCAACGATTTATGCTATTCCCAATATTTCTCAAATCGTTTACCTTCCATGATTTGCTCAAATTGGTTATAAACATTCTCTCCTTTCAACAAAAGGTTTCTTAACAAATATAGAACTATATTTCTATTCATTTCTAGTTCACTTCAATCATGAATACCAACATTATTCTATCCTAATTCAACATAATGGACGTTGGGACGCATCAGGTACTAATGATAATTCTATATATAATTGGCATTTTTTTTATTGATTTTTGTAAATGAAAACTTGATGGTTACGTGTTGGAATACTATGATTGGTATCTGATTCTATGTTACAAGCAAAAAAACAACGTTGCAAATTACTTTTAAAAATTGAGTTTTAGCTATTATGGTTTGATTAGTTATTTAATTAATGGTGTAATATATGTTGTTTTTTGTTATTCACTAGTTCAATGTTCAGATTTTCTTAATTAATTCTTTGGTTTTTTTTTAGAGTTTTGATAATCAGAATACAAAAAAAATATTTAGTGATAATATATGCTTTGGCTACTGATATGGTGAAACTGATGGTTTTTTAATTATAAAAATGTTGGACTGCTTGTTTGTTGTAATATTGGGTTTTTTATGTCATTCGAATCTTGTTTATTTGGTACTATGGGTGGTGAACATGTTGGTTATCTCTTGGTACATAAATATGGTGTATTTGGTGTAAACACCATATTTAAAAATAGTTTTAGCTATTATGAGTCGTTTAGTTATTTAATTAATGGTGTAAATATGTTGTTGTTGTTGTTATTCACCAATTCCATGTTTGAATTTTTTAAATTAATTTTTTGGTTTTTTTAGGGTTTTGGTAATTGGAATACTAAAATATTTACTGATAATATGTTTTAGTGATTAATTTGGTGAAAGTGAACGTTTTTTAATTATAAATATGTTGGACTGGATGTTTGTTGTAATACTGGTTTTTTGGTGTCATTAGGAGTTATTTTTTTGGTACTACTGATGGTGAACACGTTGATTATCTGTTGGCACATATATATGGTGTAAACACCATATTTTAAAATAGAGTTTTAGCTATTATGAGTCATTTAGTTATTTAATTAATGGTGTAATATATGTTGTTGTTTTTCACCAATTCCATGTTCAATTTTTTTAAATTAATTCTTTGGTGATTTTAGGGTTTTGATAATCGAAATACGAAAATATTTACTGATAATATGTTTTTGTGATTTATTTAGTGAAAGTGAATGTTTTTTAATTATCAAAATGTTGGACTGGATGTTTGTTGTTATACTGGTTTTTTGGTGTCATTAGGAGTTCACTTTTTTGGTACTATGGATGGTGAACATGTTGATTATCTTTTGGTACATAAATATGGTGTAACACCATATTTAAATTAAAAATTATATTTTCAGCAAAAAGCATGCTCAAAAATATAATATATATAATTTGAATACATTGAACTGCCCATTCTCTATGAAATATTCATTATGAATAAGTTTTAGTATGAAGCAGGTAAATACATTGATTACAAGATTGAAAGAGTGATATATGATGCAAACACCAAATATGAACGGTTAATTACAACTATTGCTTCACAATTAGGTGTGGACACAACAATATTTCATTTACATCTGAAATATGTCGTGAGTGGTCCATCACCACCAATGAATATTCATAACGATATGGGTGTCCAAGTTTATTTGGATAAAAAATTGCAATTATGATTTCTTTTTAAAGTGTCCATTATGTGTAACATGTGTGGATAGAGCTATGGAGGTCATTGATTACCAAATTGGTGTCGTAACAATAAGTCAAGTTATTATTAGATCAAGTACATTACGTTTGGTTGACGTAGACCCAATTTTGGATCACTTTATTGAATGAGATAAAGGAACTGAGATAATCTCTAATCCTCAACACGATTTGGTGGCAGAAGATCAAGTTTATTTTAACAAGCAAATTATAACAAAAGTTATGAAAAGATATGCATTTTTTAAGAGATTTGTGTTTCATAGCTAAAAGGTCATGTACTACTTGGTAAGAAACATGTTTCTGTATATTAAATAAATATGCAATGTTATTTCAAAAACTTAGCATGCCTATTTTGGTGGTATTTTTTACCGATATTATTTAAAATGTCTTACTGCTAATTGTACGTGGAATTTTAAATCCTCGCGGTCAAATTAGTCTGATTAGTTCAAAGTGAGGAAATTCTGTGAGACACATACATGTCCATTGAAGGTCAGGGTTCATAAAAAGCGACAATCTACTAGTGGAGTGCTTTGTTCAATGTTAGTTGATAAGTTTGTTGATGCAAAAACAATTTATACATCAACTGACATACGGGCGGACAAGCTAAGAATACATGAAATTTCATTAACATACATGCAGCATGGAGAGGGAAAGCAAAGGTAGTCAAGACATTTAGAGGTGACCCTGCAGAATTATATGGAAAAATACCAATGCATTTATATATATTGGAAACAACATATCCAAGGACAATTATGAATTATAAAAAAACCCGATGAAAATCATTTTTTATATTAATTTACAACACTTGATACGAGTATTTGAGGATGGGAATATTGTCGACTAATAGTTGTTGTTGATGGCACATATTTGAAATCGACTTATGAAGGAACAATGCTAATAACTAGCACATTGGATCCAGGAGGTATGTGGATTATTTTGTTAAATTACACAATGCATATATATATAAGTGAAAAATATTGTAAATTGTACATGTATCACTCTTGGTGACTAAATTTATCATCTTTAAATAGCAAAACTGGTTGAATGCAAGATTGGTGTAATTCTGGGTTTTGGTGGTGTCATTCAATAGTGTTTTTTTATATACAATGAAGGTGTGTATATTGATCATATTTTGATATATAGTGAGTTAAGAATTTTCATGCATATTTATATATATCTTTGTAAATTGTACATGTATCAATTTTATCTATAAGTTATGGTGTATAATCTGGTTTGCTTGTAGGTCATATCTTGACACTTCTATACGACAATGTTGATTCAGAAAATGACAATTCATGGTTGTGGTTCTTTCAAAATTTCAAAACTGTATTTGATAATAGAGATGATATGTGTTATGTTTCTTAAACGACCTGAACTATCGTTATTTAGATGAAACAGAAATCCGGGAAAAAATCTAGGCCATTGTCTGGCCACAGTAGGACATATGCTGCTAGGGTGGACTTGCCACAACAGGGTAAGCTTGCGCACGGCGGGATAGGCGAGGCAGAACGTAAAATATGAGAAATCCTATTTTCTCCATCTTCCTAAAATACTTAAATAAGTCGTAAGACACCATAAAAACCTTAGAAAAGCTGCTCTAAGCTAGGAAAAGAAGGAGAAGGAGATTTCTAGCATGAGGATGGAAATATCTTGCAGATTCTTGGCAAAATTCACCGTCACGAAGCCCGAAAAAGAAGAATCGAAGTAAAAACTCTGTGCAACTACTTGGCACCCAGGTAGGCTAGGTTTTTATGAATTGAGTAGATTAAATCTATGCTCACTGCATAATATATGTAAATCAATGGTAGAATTTATGCTAGCCCTTCATGCATGGAAAGATTTATGATTTAAACCATAAAAAGAAGCCTTAGACGATGAATTAGTGTTAAGTATGGTCGAATTAGGGTTGCATGAGGGTGTTGATGAATAATCCGTAGGTGATGGTTGCAATTCAATGATTGTGTGATGTATGCTAGTTCTTACTTCATTATGATACTTGTATGTATATGAATATTGCAATGCTGATCACACTTGTTGTAAAGGAGATAGATGAATGATGAATTCCATGAAATCATGGCTTAAATGTATGATCTTGATGATATAATTGTGATTGTGATGTGTTGAATGGATCGGTTGCCACGTTACGGCACAACTAACTTGGATCGGTTGCCACGTTCCGACATAATTAACTTGGATCGGTTGCCACGTTCCAGCATAACTAACTTGAATCAGTTGCCACC
This sequence comes from Solanum commersonii, assembly GCA_029007595.1. Lineage (NCBI taxonomy): Eukaryota > Viridiplantae > Streptophyta > Magnoliopsida > Solanales > Solanaceae > Solanum > Solanum commersonii. The sequence continues at coordinate 3,119,451 of JAJTWQ010000038.1, forward strand.
GGTTGAAATAATTAACTTGGATCAGTTGCCAAGTTCTAGTATTACTAACTTGGATCGGTTGCCATATTTCGGTATAACTATGGGATCAATTGCTCTGTTTCGGTATGCTAGCTGCTTGGGTTTGGGTTCCATGAGAGGACAAATGACTTGACTTAATCATGCATCTTGATAAATGTGAAGTTGTTCGTTATTCATAAATGTTGAAAATGTGGTACTTGTTCGATGTATGCTTGGTACTATATGGTTGGGTTGGCTTATATATGTCGCACTTAGTGGATATAGGTTATGACGGTTTATATGTGATAGTTCCTTGTGTTAAGTGAACTTGTTAGGTATAATGGAAGGGTAAAGTGCTCAAGGGGCGAGTGATGTATAGTAAGGGTTGTTTGTGTGTTATAATGGCGAGAAATAGAGGTAGAATGTGAGATGAAATATGCTTAGGTGGATTTTGCCTTGGGAAAAAAGAGATTGGGTGTAGTGGTAAAAAGGCGTGATGTAATGTACCATGTGACTATGGCTGGGTAATACAAAGAGGGAGTAAGGGTGCGACGTAAGTGATTAGTCGTGATGCGAGTAGTTATAATTGTGGTCTCTTTCATGGGTTAGAATTACTAGGCTAGAATCAATAAACTAATGAGTGGCTTGATTGAGGAGGTGGGTGGTAGTAAAAGGTGTTAATGTAAATTAGAGGCATTTCAGAGAGTGAAAAAGGGTGGAGAAGAAAGTGGTCTATTGTATATTTCTGCTAGTTGATTTCTTATTTATGTGGTGGTCGTCGGGTTGACCGATGATGCCTACCAGTGTGTGTGTTTGTACTGATACTATTCTTTCTATGTTTGTTTGGCATAGTTTGGATGCAGGATTGGTGGCATTTCATTAGACAAAGGATTCTCCTGCAGCTTCTATTCTTCCTTCCGCGTGGTGGGAGCTGTGTCTTTTATTTATCTTGTCCGGTTGTACTCTTAATATCTCTTTTTCTTGTTTAGACTAAATCTTTTGGAGTTGTTAAACTACTTTCCAAGTTTTAATCAAAAGAGTGTCTAAAGTTGTATTTATAAAAATCATATTATCATTTTACCTCTGTTTCTTTAATTGTTCAGCATGTTTTGACTATTGGGTTATGACTGTTCTCCTACTTAGGTGTTAGAGTGGATGGCCGTATGACCCGGTGTGTTGGGTCATGACAAATTGGTATCAGAGCCTAGGTTACCGGTCTCCCAGTACAAGTGAAAAATGTGAACTAGACTCCTACGTATTGGCGTGTTGACGTCCACAACTAATCTTCAAGAGGCTACGAAGCATTCTAGGAAATTGTTCCACTCATTTTCTCATTTCGTGCGACTGTCACTTGTGGTTTTAGTTAAGTGCAATTGGTATCTCAAACAAGTGAACTAGAGGTCGTTGATACAATTGAAGGGACACCTACAAGTTTATTGGAACTGGGAAGTTTCCAATTGGTATCTAGCCTTATGGGCTGTAAAAGGAATGGATGACCAGTATTGGTCATTTATGGAACGAACTAACTAATAATTTGAATTTTTCTGTGCGTTGTGACTGGGAATCTGTGAATGTGTGCTTCTTGTTGATTGAATTAACTGTGAATGTAAATTTGAACTTGTTGAATGTGATGATGCAATTACGTGTACTATAAATGTCACGCCCCGAGCTACCCCCGAGATGCCGACACGGGACCTAGGACCACAAGTGATCCCAAGCTAACCCTGCTGGCATGATCATGAGCATACTAAAGATAATAAACTGATGCGAAAGCTAAATCATAAATAAACTGAAGAGATAGGAAATACCCATATACTATAACTGAGATATATGAAAACTGATGAGTTTAATACAAAGAAGTTATTAACTCAATATTAAGCTGAATCTAACTATGTCTGAAATAAACCTCTAAACTGACTAGAAATGTTGGGACATGCCCCAACTAGATCTAGCAAAACTGAAACTAAAGGACTAAAAGAGATAAAGGTAAACATGTCACTAGTCCTCGAAGAATGAGGACTCACCACTGATGTTGCTGAACTGAAGATCGGGAACCGATCTAAGCGTGATCTAGATGCTGAGAACCTGAACCTACATCACGAGAAGATGTAGTGCACGTATGCGTCGCATACTTGAAAGGTACGAGCATGCATGATAGAGTGAAGTGAAATATCACATAACCGAACAAAGCATACCGAGCAATGATATAATCTCGAACATGATATAGATGCTTTGAAAATACCGAATACCGAGCTAACTGAATGCAATGACCAAATTTATAACATGCGATCCGAATATGCCGACTGTCTTGAAATATGGTCAATGCAATAGAGTCTCGACCGAACTGTGGAAGCTACTAATAACCGACATAAAATCACATGAGCTAAATGTGGAGTCCGATGTATACGCCCCATCGAGAGGACCCAATATACCCTGCCAGAGGTATAGAGGCATGCTGGCGTGATCACTAAACTGATGTTGCCCACAGAGGGGACTTACACCTACGTGGCTCGTAGTTCTGGGACTATATGGGCACGCTGAACCCTAGTCCAACTCGGTATTATGCTACTCCCAATGAATTAAGTAGTTAACTAGTTATGATTTCCGTAATCTTTGGATAGCTCGAACTGAACATGCAAACTGAGAATGTAACAATTAATCTGATAATGATGCATTCATAAACTGAGGCATGTAAAACTGAATACTGAAATATCTGTCCTACCATGTGTAATTCAAGAACTGATGAAATACATAGCTAGGGTTCTGAAATTCATGCGATAAACTGAGCAATAACATGATAATCTAATTTGGAACATTTAAATAACTAATTCATGATGATCTGTTGAAATTCTAGAAACCCTAGGTCTGTTCATAATCATGGAATCAAGAATCTGACTGAATTCTAGGGACCTAATGGGCGAAAAGAACCCACTAGTGAAATCCCACATACCTGGTGACGAATTCCACGGAGAAATCTTTTGATTTCATGGCTGAAACTGATGGAACCTTGCTATGTTCTGGAAGTAGGGTTCTTGACCTTTTTGTCCTCTCTTGCTTCTAATTTTCTAAGTATGATTAATGATTTTGACTAAGGTAAGTTCTGGTTATGTTTCTAGGATTAAACTGATTAAAACCTTATGATTTAGGGTTTAAATGACGTAGCTAAGGGATTAAACAAAATAGGAAAAGACCAAAAGACCCCTGAATTAACTGATGTCGGAGTGATCGACGGAATGGACTGACGGGCCGTCATTCAATCGACGGTGCGTAGATTGGGTCCGTCGATCGAGTCTGCCCGACAGGGCTTCACTAAAATGAGCATAACTTTTTACTCAGAGGTCGGATTTAAGAAAACTCAGTGGCGTTGGAAAAATAATTCAATTATCTATCATATCATAGGTCAAGGGACACACAATTATTTTTGTACTAAAATTTATGACCATCTGAAGTTGACCCATCTGAATTTTTAGCTAACTGGCTGCTGATCCTCATCTACGGTCAGACCTATGGACCGTGGATCGAATGACGGTCCGTGCTGGTCGATCGTAGTTTGTGTCAGAGGCTGGGTAAAGAAGGTCTTGATCCACGGACACAGACCACGGACCGTGGTCTGATCTACGGATCGTGGGTCTGTCCGTGAGTCGAGACTTAGCCAAATTTTCTGAGCTTGGCTGGGGTGGGGTTGCAGTGGTGAACCACGGACCACCAGCACGGGCCGTGGTCTGACCTACGGTCCGTGGGTTGCACCTGCAACTTTTCAAAATTTGCATTTTTGGTCTGTTTTTGGATACGGGGTGTTACAATAAATTTGTGTATGAACCCTATTATGTGCAATATGTTGGCCAATTGGTGTAAATTATGCAAGTTGTCACTATTTGGGTCTATCATGTGAATGTAGGGGTGTGGTACGAAAATAATAAGAACGAGGATGAACTGACTTGTGTATTGTGGGACCCACAAAAGGGTAGATCACAGTTATCCTATATATGAGAATTATTCTAAAATGGTAGGGTAAAACTGAGAACCTTTGGGGAAATATACAAAAGCGGAAACTCCCAGAAAAATTCTAGCAAAGGTTCTGCCTCGGTTTTGGCCGCTGGGGCAGGATTATTCTCGCCAAGGCGAGCCCGCTAGAGCGGGATTGCTTCCGCCAAAGAGGGGTGAGGCGAGGCAGCACCTCAGCCTATCTCCCCTATTTTTCATAAGCCATAATTTCGGACCTCGAATGGTATCCGAACAACCCCAACGACCCTAAATAGTTTTCACCAACAAGATTTAGTAGATCATAACACCCAAATATTAAAATATAGGCTGCTTCAGATAGCATACACTAGCATCCAAGTGCTTACAAACTGAAGAGAGTCGAAAAAATAAAACCAAGTTGTCTCAAAATTTACAAGCCAAAGGGGCGAAACGACAAAACCAATCAATAGCCTTGTGACCGAGAGGTATCGGTGTCGAAATCTAGCTACTCCGGAGGCACTAGGCTGGTCACGGCCTCCTCTAGAATCAAAAACTGAACGTAATCATCCTTCTCCGCTATGGGAATTTTCTGCCCAGGAATGACGCAGGTAAACATGATCTTCACTTTCTTCCAGAGCCGAATCATCAAACGGTCCCTCGCTAGGTTCTTCCTCATCTCCTGGTCTTGCTCGCGTCAGAGCATCTCCAACTCTAGGGCATTGCCTGGGGGAACCGAAATAGTGGGAGTAATGGGGCACCCCATCTCTCTCCTCATTGTTGCCAAGTCCTTCTCTACCTTTGATGCTGAAAGTGGGGGACGAGTGTCGTCGCCTACCTCCTCGTCCGACCCTGCGGCCGCTTGACTACTGCTAGACTTGTCCGTCCTCCACCGCTTGATCCGAGAAGTAAAACCTTATCTAACTAGAAGAGAATGAAAATGGGGGTCCATGGGAAGTAGCTCATCAGCATCAAGGAGCAGCACTTTTGCCCGCTTGCACAGGGTGGTGATAAGACTAAGGAGGAAGATAGCCTTTTTGTTATCCTGATAAAATATCTTTCACTCTGAGATAATCTGCACGCCACGTTTAGATCAATGCCCTGTATGGCACACACCACTACCAATGCCCGAGTGAAGGCACGTCGGTGCAGTTTCTCGATTGTCGAATCTTTCTAGTAACCAAATGTAGACACCTCTTAGCATCATGTGAGCCATATGTGCTAGTAATGCCCTCTGCAGTGACCCAATAGACCTGGTCACGACGCGCAGGCTTGATCAGAGTGTCCCTCAGCCAGCCTAGATCCATCTCCCTCAGCTTGGCCTCGTACTCCGCATTTGAGACCTCGGGCACCTCTAACGCCTCATTAATGGTTGTGGCATTAAGAGGAATGTCAACTCCCTTGATTCAAATGACGGGGTGAGAGTCATCCCAGCGAATAGTGGGGAGGATAACGTAGAATTCCCTTACCCAGGTAGAGCAGGCATTTGGGGGAGCCTCAATTAAGGGAGCCCAACCAAACTAAATCAGATGAGCATAAAAGGCGGGTGCCTTCTCCTCCAGATTCAGTAAGTGCAAGCCCCTCTTACAGAAAAACTTAGTGTTCCGAAAGTCATAGAACCTCTCTCGACTAGTGGTGTCAGGAAATCAGATGAAGGGTAAATTTGCCTCATTTTGACCTGCCATTTAAAGAGCCTGCAATAGAATTGAATATAAGTTAGAACACAATAGGATAGTTGGATGAGGCTAAAATAAAAAGAGAGAAAATGTTGGTGTTAAGGGGGCAGGCCACTGCCCGACGTAATTTCGACATAGTGGCTATATTCCCGCTTTGGCGACATTATGAAGTTTCCATAGTGGGATAATGGCGCCTTTTCATCCCAAAACCTCCGTTTTCGATAGAAATGCAACAGATCAGAGTATATAAACTACCGTAGAACATGAATAGGCAGTTATTCCGGTAAAATAACTCCTAAACGAGGCCTAAATTGGAGTTTTACAACAAAAGACCATTGAACTTCCCCCACCCATTTTTGTACCGATTTAGCCGTATTTTTGCTAAATCCTTACGCCCAGGACATTGTTGGAACGTTGGGGACGTATGGGAATTACCCATGCTTTGTATATTATATTAATCTAGCAACATAGTCCAATGTCAAAATAACTACCCCAAAACCATCTCCAAGCAATTAAATAACAGCATGCAATCTTTGTTAGTTAAGTAATGAAGCAAGGAACGTAAGGAATGAGAAATTACATGAATTTTCAACGTTCGAAGAAGAGTGATCGAGATGAATTTGGGATAGTTTTTGTGGAGTTCAAGGGAAAAATGGGAAAATGTTTTTCCCTTTTCCCCCTTTACTATTTCTCGATCTCCTGCCTAAGCGGGAGGGCTCCCGCCCTAGCGGGCCAAACTATGTAGTTTAAACTTCTTAGTTTCTTGGTGTGTTGCCTCACATTTTCCCCCTAGTTTGTTGGGTATAGTACCCTTTTCGTGTGTTAGTTAAGTGAAAGGTTGCTATTTGTAATGATCTCGTAGTGGAATAATCCTTTAATTTAGAAATAAATCGAAATGGGTGTGTGATGTCTTGTGCACTGGTTGTTTGGGGACGAACGAGGGGTAAATTGGTATCTATTGTAATGACCTGAACCATCATTATTTAGATGAAACAGAAATCCAGGAAAAAATCTAGCCCATTGTCCCGCCACAACGGGCCATATGTCGCTAGGGTAGCGGTGCCACAATGTGGTAAACTGGCGCCACGGTGGGATAGGCGAGGCAGAATGTAAATTACGAGAAATCCTATTTTGTCCATCTTTCTTAAATACCTAAATAAGTCATAAAACACCTTTGAAGCCCCAGAAAAGCTGCTCTAAGCCTCGGAATGAAGGAGAAGGAAATTTTTAGCATGAGGATGGCAATATCTTGCGGATTCTTGGCCAAATTCACCGTTACGAAGCCTGAAAAGTAGGAATCAATGTCAAAACTCCATACAACTGCTTGGCGCCCAGGTAGGCTATTTTTTATGAATTGAGTAGTTTAAATATGTGCTTACTGCGTAATATATGTAAATCAATGGTAGATTTTATGCATAGCCCTTCGTGCACCGAATGATTTATGATATAAACCCTAGAAAGAAGCCTTAGAGGGTGAATTAGGGTTGAGTATAGTCTAATTAGGGTTGCATGAGGGTGTTGATGAATAATTGTGATTTTATGATTGTGTGATGTACGTTTGTTCTTTCTTCATTATGATACTTATATGTATATAAATGTTGCAATGTTGATCACACTTGTTGTAAAGGAGATAGATGAATGATGAATGCCATAAAATCATGACTTAAATGTATGATTTTGATGATATACTTGTGATTGTGATGGTGGTGTGTTGAGTGGATCGGCTGCCATGTTCTGGCATAACTAACTTGGATCGGTTGTCACGTTCAGGCATCACTAACTTTGATCGATTGCCATGTTTCGGCATAACTAACTTGGATCGGTTGCCACGTTCCGTCATAACTATGGGATCAATTGCCACATTCCAGCATAATTATAGGATCGGGTACCACATTCCGGTATGCGGAGAGGACCAATGACTTTACTTAATCATGCATCTTGATAAATGTGAAGTTGTTCGTTGTTCATAAATGTTGATAATGTGGTACTTGTTTGATGTATGCCTGTCACTGTATGGTTGGGTTGTCTTAGATATGCTGCACTTAGTGGATATAGGTTATGACGGTTTACATGTGATAGTTCCTTGTGTTAAGCGAACTTTTAGGTATAATGGAAAGGTAAAGTGTTCAAGGGGTGAGTGATGAATAGTAAGGGATGTTCGTTTGTTGTAATGGCGAGAAATAAAGGTAGCATGTGAGATGAAATATTCTTAGGTCGAGTTTGCCTTGGGAAAAAGAGATTGGGTGTAGTGGTAAGAAGGCGTGATGTAATGTACCATGTGACTATGGCTGGTTAATATAAAGAAGGAGTAAGGGTGTGACATGAGTGACTAGTCGTGATGTGAGTAGTTATAATTGTGGCCTCTTAGAATGACTAGGCAATGATCAGTAAACTAGTGAGTGGTTTGAATGAGGAGGTGGGTGGTAGTAAAAGGTGTTAACGTAAGTTAGAGGCATTCGAGAGAGTGGAGAAGCGAGTGGTCTATTGTGTATTTTTGCTAGTTGGTTTATTATTTGATGCGGTGGGTGGCAGGTTGACCGATGATGCCTACTAGTACGTGTGTTTGTACTGATACTACTCTAGCTATGTCTGTTTGACATATTCTGGATGCAGGATTTGTGAGTTTAATCATAAGAAGGATTCTCCAGCAGCTTCTATTCTTCCTTCCGCGTGGTGGGAGCTTTGTCTTTTATTTATCTTGTCCAATCGTACTCTTAGTAGCTCTTGTACCTGTTAAGACTAGATCCTTGGGAGTTGTCAAACTATTTTTCAAGTTTTAATCAAAAGAGTGTCTAAAGTTTTATTTATAAAAGTCATATTATCATTTTACCTCTGTTTCTTTAATTGTTCTGCATGTTTTGACTAGTGGGATATGAGGGTTCTCCTACTTAGGTGTTAGAGTGGCTGCCCGCACGGCCCGATGGGTTGGGTCGTGATAATTTCTTATAAAAATAAGAGTATATGGAATGCTACTGCCTCAGTTTATCCCAAATTTTGACATTATGCTTGTATTTATCATCTGTGGAAAAATTTAATTAGAAAAACACACAGAGATACTGAAGAAGTGAGAGAATTATTCTTCGGTCTAGCAGCATACACTGTTCAAGAGTTTGATGAACTGATGGAGTGAATGGATAAGATTAATCCATGATATCATGCATATCTTTAGAAAGCAAATTATCAAAAATGGACATGTTGCCATTCACCAGTAAAGAGGACTTGGACTTTAACAAGTAGCGTTGCAGAATCAGCTAAAAATGCAATTCTTGTGGGAAGAAGGTTGTCAGTGGTGTCTTTGTTGAAATTAATGTGCAAAATAATTGAAGCTTGGAACGAGAAATAAAATGAAGAAAAAAGAAAAACTACAACAACCTTAACCAATAAGTACTATGAAATGTTGGAGAAAAACAATAAAATGTCTCATTGTATGATTGTAAGTATTAACATATCTTTAAGATTGTTCTGTATGTTGCGTTTTTATATTGTTAATATGGTTTTATTTCAAATGAAGGTTCGCGCATCAACTGAACATCTTCATACAGTTATAGATGGTCCAAAAAGGTTTACAATTTGTCTAAAAACTAGAATGTGCAATTGTGGATGATTTCAACATGATGAGATTATGTGTAGTCATGCAATTGTAGCTATGAGATACAGGAACAAACATCGTGAAGATTATTGTTCAACCTATTATAGTAATAAGAATTTTCAAGGTACTTATGCAATTCCAATAGAACCATTGCCTTGCGAAAGTACTTGGAATATTCCATCTCATATTTTGGAAGAGATACTACTACCACCAATTACAAGAAAACAACCCGGTAGACCACCAAATAACGACTGAAAGAAGGGATTCAACGAAGGAAAATACAAGAGGAGTAAAATCACTTGTAGTAAATGTGGTAAATCAGCTCATAAAAAAAAGACGTGCCCTAAGTTTGAAAATCAAAAAGAACAATGATGTATTAATTTTGCAAATTTTTTGGTTGGTGTTTTCTTGATTCTTGTAAAACTTCTGGAATTTTTTAGGAATGATAAATGCAGTTTTATCTAGCTTTTGGTTATTCTTGATTAGTGTATTCATATTATTGTTGATTTAATTAACAGGTCTTTCGTATTGTAATGTTTGGCTGAAAGTCTGGTATTAATTACCAACCCGGAATCTTGAAAATAAACAACAACTACATAGAGTGGATGAAACCAAAAATAATACATAAAATTAAGTTGTAACTTTTGGTATAATGTTTGAGTGATACCAAAAGTTTTAACCATCAATAGTCAATTTTATAATTGCTAAGACGTACATTTTTTGGTGCAATTGTGGTTAAATAATCACAAATAATATTCGAACTGGGGGTATATTGTGGCTGATATTTTGGTATTGCCTACAAATCTGAAAGAGTGAATACGAAAATTGAATAGTTTGATTCGAATTGAAACAAGGATTAATACACAATTGATATACTTGTGGTGGAGTAAGCACAAACATAAGTAGAAATGTTGAACTATATATTGGCTGTTAATCTAATATTTCAAATATAAAAGACACTTAAACATTGCATATAAAGCCACTCCTACACATAAAATATTTTGATGTGATGCATAATTAAAACACATTTTTCTAGGTACAATAAATTTTTATAAATTTGAGTAATACACCAAATTTCTGTCATATTAATGGTTATAAATAGTGACTCTAGTTTTGGTATTATATACCAACAACATACATTTACATTCACGCATTGGAATTACATACCAACCTCACTCATTAATGTATTACAAGCAAAACCCACACTATTAAGTTATCACAATTAACCAAAAACATGAACCAAATAAAAGTAGTTTCTCTGATAAGCACATAACATCCAACAATGATATTTAAAAAAAAAAACTAAACACAACTAGAGTATGGTCCAGAAATATAACTAAAAATAATCAAACAAAAACTTTCATGACATTGTCTTAATAAAAATGCAACTTTTTAATCCTTCTTCCCCCTCTAGATTAACTGGCCACCTTTTTAGGAATCTTCGTTTTCACTAGCAGTACCAGTATCGATTTTCCTCTTTCCGTAATCCGACAACAATGTTCCGTATCGCAAGCGCAGATTTTCATAATCAAAAATTGACATTGATATTATATATCCTCGACAAACATATCCGGCGAAAGAACATATAGTATACAAACCATAATCACTATAGTTGATTGGAATGCGTACATAATCAACATCCAACCATGGAGTATTAGCAAGAATCTTATCACCTCTAATATATTGAGCAACGTCATGATGTGTATTAATCAGTCTTTCATCTTTACCATTTGCCTCCCAAGCATTATGAATTTTTACAACCCAACTGATGTAAAATGGATCACTTGTAGTGACTCTCGCACTATTGTCAAGACCATACTTGCAAAACTTACGGAGATAGTACATTATCATACCAACATGCTGTATAAATTAATGTGTTAATAGATAGCAACCAACAAGATATATATAAAAATAAATTTATTTAACAAACACAACAATGTCTAATCCTTTACCAGAAATACGATGATCTATGTCTGTATACTTTTGAATTCTTACCTATACATAATAGTGCATAATATCTCATATACTATAGATTCACTTACCAAAGCAACAAATAAACACAATAAACATCATATATCATATTTAGTTTACTATAAAGAAACAAAGAAAGATATTTACCAAATCATTCCAAGGATGTCCTGGATAAGTCAAAGGATAAAACCAGTCCATAAAATTTACTCTACCAACGCCAAACTCAAAAGGAGTGTTGGAAGAAAGAAGAGTAAAAGAAGATTGACAAAGTGATAAAAAAGAAAAAGCTCGTTCCTTTTTTTCTTCTCAATTCAACTGCATCAAAATAAGAAGACCTAGTGCCATTTTATAGGCTTACAACTTAACAATTAAACCTAAAAACTAGGAACTAAAGATAATGGTGTAGTAGTGGTTAAACACTGCCAACAACGTGCCTACTAAAAACAGTAAAAACATAAATTGACTAAGTAAAACTTAGTTGCACTTAATACTAAAAAGCAGGACCATAACAAGACTGCACTTTATTGAAGAATCAGTCAACACTCCCCCTTTCTTCAAAATCACATACTCCCATTTGTAGCCTGAAGAACTCGTGCTTGTTACGCGGAAGTGATTTTGTAAGAACATCAGCAACCTGATCCTTTGTGCCACAAAACTTCAAAGAGATTATTCCACCCGCAACCGGATCACGAATGAAGTGATAGCGAATGTCAATGTGCTTCGTCCTTCTGTGAAATGCAGGATTTTTTGTCATAGCAATCGTCGCCTTGTTGTCACACCATATTTCAGTTGGACCAATCTGCTCTTGTTGAAGATCCACTAACAATTTCCTTAACCAAATAGCTTGGCAACCGGCTGAAGTTGCAGCCATGTACTCTGCTTCCGATGATGACAAGGCGATTGTGTCTTGTTTCCTTGAGCTCCATGAGATTGCTCCTGAACCCAGACTAAAAACATTCCCAGATGTGCTCCTGCGATTTTCCAAGCTACCTGCCCAATCACTATCAGTAAAAAATTAATCCGAAATCGATACTTTTGAGTACCAAATTCCGTAACTTATAGTGCCGGCAACATATCGCAAGATCCTTTTGGCTGCACCAGTGTTGCTTCGAAGGACTCTGCATGAACCTTGAAATCAAACTGACAGAGAATGCTATATCGGGCCTTGTATGTGATAAATAGTTTAGACCACCAACCAAGCTTCTAAAATAAGAAACATTTGCTACGCCTGTACCATCATCAAGTACCAGTTTCTCATTCATATTCATGGGCGTGGCAGATGAATTACAATTCAGCATATTGAACTTCTGTAAAAGTTCAGTAGCATATTTTCTTTGCGAAATAAAGATTCCATTCGAACCTTGTTTCACCTCAAGCCCAAGAAAATAATGCAAGCATACCCAAGTCGGACATTTCAAATTTACCCATCATGCAACTCTTAAATTCAGAAACAATAGATTCACAAGAGCCCATATATATAATATCATCGACATAAAGACAAACAACTAGAAAATCACCATTACCTCGCTTCTTCACATAAAGTGTGGGTTCATTCTTACTTCTTCTAAACTGCTGCTCTTGAAAAAAGGTATCAATTTTGCTATACCATGCCCGTGGAGCTTGCTTCAGACCATACAATGCCTTCTTCAGTCTGTATACTTTGCTCTCCCCTTCACTAGAGATGAAGCCTTCAGGTTGAGAAACGTATACTTCTTCATGTAAGTCGCCATTTAGGAAGCGGACTTAACATCAAATTGGTACACAGGCCAACCAAGTTGAGCAGCCAAGGCTAGAGTAGTTCTAACCGTTTCAAAGCGAGCTACCGGTGAGAATGTCTCTTCAAAGTCGATGCCTTGTTTCGGCAATATCCTTTTGCAACAAGTCGAGCTTTATGCCTTTTCACACTTCCATCAGCATTGTACTTCACTTTGAAAATCCATTTTAGCCCAATAACATTCTTCCTTCGGGAAAATCAACCAACTCCCGAGGTTTGGTTTTTCTCAATGGACTGGATCTCTTCAATCATTGCATTCTCGCCACTCAGGTTGCTTTGAAGCTTCTTCATAACATGTTGGTTCAGCGGCTAACAAGGAAAAACTGCAAGATGCATAAATATCTTCCAATGACCGAAATTTTTTGGGTGGCGTTTCGCTGGATGACGTCGTAGATGGAGAGTAGGAGCTTGTTGAAGTAGAATTGTTGCTGCCACTACCATGAGAAGAATTATTAGTTTCACTGCTGGAAGAAGAGGAAGGAACAAAACCTGTAGAATCAAAACTCGTAGTATGCTCTCCTTCTGATTGGACCGGAATATGGATTACTGAATCTTCTTTCTCGCCATTCCACTTCCAGGCTGCTTCTTCGTTGAAAACAACATCCCTGTTGATAATCACTTTGCCACTAGTAGGATTATATAGTCTATATGCTTTAGATTGAGGACTATAACCAATGAAAATGCATTTCTCTGATTTTTCATCTAGTTTAGAACGTATGTTCACCAAAGCATAAGCTATACAACCAAAGACTTTCAAGTGGCTTACTCTTGGTTTTCGTCCCGTCCATGCTTCATATGGAGTTCGATCCAAAATGACTTTCGTTGGAGAGACGTTCGGGAGGTACACAGCTGCAGCCACTGCTTCTCCCCAAAAATGAACCGGAAGTCCCCTTCCATTAAGTAGGCTTTCGGCCATCTCAACCACTTTGTGCGATTTTTTCGCTCGGCGACTCCATTTTGTTGTGGCGAGTACGGTGTTGTAAGCTCCCCGCGAATTCCATTCTCATCACAAAATAAGTTAAAATCATCGATAAAAATTCACCACCACGATCCGTGCGAAGAGCTTTTATGTTGTAGCCTCGATTGCTTCTCCACTAGGGCCTTGAATTTCCCGAAATTCTCAAATGCTTCGCATTTGAACTTTAGAAAGTAAGCCCAGCTCATACGGCTATAGTCATCAGTAAACAGAAGAAAGTACCGACTCCCACCTAATGACTCAGTTTTCATCGGTCCACATAGGTCAGCGTGTACAAGCTCAAGACAACTACTAGCCCTTCAAGATTTTCCTACTGGGAAGGATTTTCTACTCTGTTTTCCGAATATGCACCCTTCACATAACTCAAGATCACCCAATTTCGGTAAACCAATCACCATATTCTTTCTGGTCAACAATTTCAGCCCATTAATATTCAAATGACCATAGCGAAGATGCCAAAGTTGAGTTTCATTAATACCTTTAGCAACTAATGTATTTTCAACAACATTTGAAACATTAAGGGGAAACATATTGTTCTGAGTCACAGGCACAATTGCAACAGTTTGACCAGATTTCTTGTCACTAACAATGCATGAATCAATATCAAACAGAACAGAGTAACCATTAACCATCAGTTGTCCAACACTTAGCAAATTGTAAGCCAAACTAGGAACAAATTGCACATCACAGATAAGTTTAGAATTACCCTGTGTTGTTTTGATGGCTATGGTACCCCTACCTTCAACTCGTACTTGCTTGTTGTCACCGAGTCGAACTTCACTTTTTCTCGACTCATCAAGATCTCTAAAAAGAGACTTTGTACCAGACATATGATTCGAGCATCCACTGTCAATAATCCAAACACCATCCAGAATTGTCAGTAATTTGAGAATGAGCCATGAACAACTTACTTTCATCCTCAACTTTCTCAGAGAGATTGACTTGCTTCTGTTCATCTCTTTGCTTGGTCCAACAATATGCTTCACTGTGGCCAGACTTCTTGCAATACCAGCATTGCAAGTCACTCTTGGGCTGACGTGACTCACTGAATTGTCCTCTACCTCTGCCGCGACCTTGACCTCGGCCACGAAATCCGCCTCTTCCTCGACCCCTACCAGGAAAATTTGAGGCTTTTTCTTTGGAGAAAGAAGACTCCTCTTTCACCTGGAATGCTTTTTCTTCAACCTTCTCATAAGATCTGTTTAGCCTATCTTCATGAGCTAACAAAGAACCCATTAATTCATCAAACGTATAGTCGATAAATCCTTGGATTCTTCGATAGCAGCAACCACATGCTCAAACTTATTGGTTAAAGACCTCAAAACCTTTGCTACAATAGTTTCATCGATAATTTTTTCTCCATAAGACTTCATAAGATTAACAATTGCAGAGACTCGAGACATATAGTCTTGCACAGATTCACCCTTTTTCATGCTTAAAGTTTCAAAATCACGACGTAGAGTTTGCAATTTAACTACAATTACCTTCTTATCTCCCATATATTCCTGCTGCAAAATTTCCCAAGCTTCATTGGATGTCTCTGTTGCTGAAATTCTGGGAAAGATATTATCATGAAGGGCTTGTTGAATCAAGAACAGCGCCTTCGAATCCTTTCTACGGTTTTCCCGGAGTTGTTGTGCGTGACCTTCATCCCGGTCTAGAAATCCTTTCTCCACCAAGTCCCATAGCTCTTGAGACTTAAAAAGAGTCTTCATCTTAAGACTCCAAAACGATAATTCACCCCTTTAAAGATTGGAAGAGGCTGAGAATTTGAATTGGTGTTCACCGCCATTTATCCGAAGATGATGGATTTCTCTCTTGCGTTTTACAATCACTCTTTGTCACCCTCCCTCTGGCTCCCAGGTGTAGAAACCTGATCGCTCTGATACCACAGATTGTTGGAAGAAAGAAGAGTAAAAGAAGATTGACAAAGTGATAAAAAGAAAAAGCTCGTTCCTTTTTTTCTTCTCAATTCAACTGCATCAAAATAAGAAGACCTAGTGCCATTTTATAGGCTTACAACTTAACAATTAAACCTAAAAACTAGGAACTAAAGATAATGGTGTAGTAGTGGTTAAACACTGCCAACAACGTGCCTACTAAAAACAGTAAAAACATAAATTGACTAAGTAAAACTTAGTTGCACTTAATACTAAAAAACAGGACCATAACAAGACTACACTTTATTGAAGAATCAGTCAACAAGGAGGGTCAATAGGATTTGTGGTGGCTGTGATGAAACTAATTTTCATGTCAAACAAAATATTCAGTTATAACATCTATAATTAGTAACAAGAAATTAGAATGCTACATTTAAATTACTGGTGTCATGTGAGTGTCTTCGACTCAACAACACCGAATGACTTGGCGTATATGTTTTCACCTTCAGCAACAATCAAAGGTGTGACAAATCTATTTTCAGCTTCAACATCAACCAAAGATGACACATGTGATTGTCCAGTTTCAAGAGCAACCAACTGTGATTCATGCATGGGTGGCATAACAAAATCATCCAATGTAAGAGTATTCCTATTTTTTCCAAATTCCACAGAAACATAACCTAAAAGCAAATATAAAACATAATTTATATTGCTCCATTTCATGATTTTTCTAAAATAAAAAACAGTATTTGCATTAACCAAAGAAACTTACCTATATTATCACCACAATCTTGCATATGCTCAACTTGAACTTCAACTCTTTCTTTTCTTGGATCCTCAAACAAAATGTAATTATTCTTAATAGTCAAAGAAAAGTGAAAGTCAATCATTTATAAAAATAGGCCATAAATATAAATTATTACTAATATGTTACCAACAAAAATGTTTAAAAAACAAAAAACAATATTATATAACTTAACAGTTAACATAAAACCATTATAATATTCAACACTTAGTGAACCAATTACTACACTATTGATCAGATAGAATTCATTTTCTATACCAACTATTAACATACAAAAAAACCAACACAATATATATATGTATATATATATATATATATATATATATATATAGCTCAACTGGCAACATCAAATCATTTATGGTTCCAGAATAAGAAAAAAATCAAAGGAATACTTAATTACAAGATGAGTGCATTTTGTATATCAACTTACAAGAAAGTTTTACCATTATACTAACAATCTTTTGCATATATACTTATAAACAAGATCAAAGGCTGCAAACGATAATATTAAAAATAGAAAAAAAAATCTTTAAAACTAATATACTGTATAACTGACATTCAATCAAACACGTGCAACTATTCGAATAATAAATAAATTGTTTAATATAATTTACCAATAATCATATACCAACAACAAAAAATAGAGGCTTCAAACTATTTATATACCAATAAACATATATATGATAACATACTAAACAATAATCCAAAGGCATAAATAAAGGAATACAGTACTTACATTAACATCACCTGCATCTTTTCTATTAAGCCCCTCTTTCAAAATTGTTCTACTCTCACCATTGTATGTTTCATTAACACACTGGTCCTTAGATTCTTCAAATGATCCTTTCATCTTATAACTCTGAAAAATTGAAATATCATTTAAACTACATGTTGAAATACTCAATAATTCTTAAGAAAAATTTATCTAAAACTTAAGTGTTTATGTAAATAATATGGCCATTTATTAATAAGGTACATTAACCTGTTCAACACCTACATCTTTGTTGGTTGAAACTTAACTTTAAAGAGATTTCAACTCTTCAATGATATGTCTGAATGATGAATCCATAAATGCCTTCATTTCAACAAACTTAGCATTTACATTTTTTTCAAACTTTTCCAACTGAATACAAACCTAACAAAAATTAAAATGATATTAATGTTTCTTCAATCAAAATTCTAACAGTAAGTAAATAATATTGAAAAACCAAACCTTCACAACTTCTTGGGCAACTTTATGCAAATCCTTATTAAATGACAAACTCAGATCACTTCCAACATTGTGTGAAGAAATGTGAGGAAAATCTTTTTCATTCTGTCGAACGACACTATGAGAATAGATGAAATTCTCATTTTTCCTTACAGATCTATCACGTTTACTCTTCTTATTGAATGGAATATCATTCAAAACACTTATGTTTTCCACCTCAATAATAGCAAGCTTATCATCCATGAACACAAGATCTTCAAATATATACTAACACAAAAATAATAAATTATGAATATAAACAACTCATATAAAAGAAAATTAATTATTAATAATGATAGAACTTCTATTACCTGATTGTCGTATTATCTAAACATTCCTTTCTTGAGATGGTCAAAATATATATTTTTTTTTTGTAATATCCCAATTGAATATTTGAGGCATTTGATTGGATGTATGAATGGCAATTGTAACATCAACTTTGTTGCAACATTCGTAAAACCAAATTTGCAATGCAAGTGGAAACCCTTGAAACTTCACATAGTCTGGTTATGTTGCCATTTGACTCGATATGGAATGACGTAGAGTGAAAAAAGAGAGATTGCCCCAAGGTTACGTAATGTACTACCCCAACTCAACACATAAAAAATGATCATTTGGAATATGTGATAATGTTGATGGAGATGACAATATGAATGTGCTAATGAAATAAATCATATACATATTAAAAAAGTCTTCTTCCAGAATCAACCCATTTTCTTTAAACACTCTTATGAAATCAGCTTCCAAAACCTTATCAACAACATTTGGAAAGTAATGAGAAAGTATAAATGATGTACAAGGCTTCTAATGATATAAGGTTGGACTTTTGGGATAAGTCTAGCAGATAACCAAAAGTTGACTCTTTAAACAAATGAACACTGTCAATTTTTTCAAGCAGATTTGTTATATCAACAAAAACTTTGAGATTGACATAGGAACACCAACACAATTGTTTCTTCTTGATCTAAGAAATAACATATTAAAAATTAATAACTTAGAATCGTCATAAAATGCAAAATTTATAATATAAACAAAGAAAACATTTACATTAAACAATACAACAATAAAAACACGACCTTAAAAACTTACCTTTGGTGGTACTTGTGTCGACTTTTTCCTTTTCTTATTAATCAAACTAACCCCTTTTTTATTTAAACCCTTCGTACCTTTTCTCACTAAACCCCCATCAACTTTCTGTGGCAGAATTTTTTTTTAATGTTACAAATCTTTCTAATAAGAAGAAGATTCAAAACTTGCATGTCACAAAAAAATGAAATATAATCAAATATAAATAAAAACTTTTAAACCCTGATCATTGTTTGCTCTTAATATTTAGAAAGGGGGATTTCATCCTCAAAATCGTTGTCATGTGGGTAATGAACTTCTAGAAATTTTCTTTGCTCTTCGATTTTGTATCAACACCATAATCATTTTTTTGTTGAACTTTGTAGGATGAAGATGAATTGATAAAAATACACATTAATTCTACCAGATAATTTGTTTTCATGTCCAATACCAACTTTGACAAGTGATTGTGTAAATGCATTCAACTTATAAGATGGTCTTGAAAAACTAATCGGCGGGCTATCAACGACTACCATAGAGTTGTTAAGCCTAGGACTTTTACGGGGAGTCTTTTCCATAGAACAATGGTAACAATTTTGGTTAATTGGATTGCCAAACAATTCGGTGAGGAAGATTAAAGGTTTCAGAAAAATGGAAGAAGAGTATGGAGAATAATATGCAAGAGTTTACCCTTTTGAATGCTGGAAAAAATAATTTCATGATTTCTTGGCACTATAACTCCACATTGATAAGTACACCAACTTTTTAGGTAAAATAAAAAGCTTTATAAAAATGGAATAAAATAATTATGATCCCAAAATGGTCCAATAATCGTAAGAAGGGGAAATAAAAAAAAATAATGAAACGTGTGTATTTGAATATGTATTAGGAGAGATAATATTTGATAAAATTTAATACCCTAATTATACTCCATATAAAAAGGTAGTTAATACTAATAGTTTGAGAGATAAAAATCGGTTAAAACAAAATTCAAGCAAATAAAAACATTAAATGTTTTGGTACGTATGTAATTTAAAAACTTAGTTTGTAATTAAATATAAGTATATTGATATTTTGTTAATAAAAGTCTTAAGCAGTATACTTTTGTAATTTTTCCTATTTATTTTAATCAATAAAAATCAATTAAAAGTAATATTATAGAGAGAAAATATTGATTCATATAATTATTTTATTGATTTCATCTCCAAAGAAAAAAAAACTCTTTTGTATTTGTTATTTTATCATTATTTCAAAGAATACCCTTGTAACGGCCTGAGGCTCCCCCCTTGACGTAAACACGAGACTTAGGATCACGAGTAACTCCAAGCTAACCCTGAGCTGGCATATCAATAGCATACTAGATAAACTAAAGTAGGAATTTCTATGCGGAAGCTTAAATATTGAATTAAACTAAAATGATGGGGTATACCCAATCTACGTCTGAATATATAATATGTACTAAGAGTTCAATAAAAACTCAAAGATAAAACTCAAATCTAAAACATAATGTAACTATGTCTGAAATAAGTCTCTAACTGATTAGAGATGTTAGGACATGCCCCCAGCTAACTCTAGTAAAACTGAAGCCAAAAGAAATGACTGAATAGAAAACATGTCAATCGTCCTCGAAGAATGAGGACACACAACTGATACTACTGAACTGGAGATCGGGAATCGATCTATGCATGATCTGAATTCTAAGTCACTAAACCTACATCACTAGAGATGTAACACTGATTATGGGCCCAGACTTGAAAGGTACTAAGCATGCATGATAGGATAAAGCTAAAAAAATATATACATAACTAAAATAAAGCATGCTGAGCAATGATATAATATGAACATGATAAATATACTGAATATACTGAAAATGAACTAAACTGAATGCAATGATCAAGTACATAACATGCTGAACTGGATACTGAAATATAACTGGTAACCTGGTCAATGCACTATAATCTTAGTGTGGAAGCTATTAATAACCCACATAAAACAACGTGAGCTACAAGTGGAGTCCGATGTATATGCCCCATCGAGAGGACCCAATATACCTTGTCAGGGGTACAAAGGCATGACGGGCGTGGTGACTAAATATGATGCCCATAGAGGGGACTTAACCTATGAGGGCACGTAGTTTTGGGACTATGAGGGTGGTTGACCCTAGTCCATTCGGTATTAAGCCTACTCTCAACTAGAATGTATACGATACAACATAACTGAATATAAACTGGATAGATCAAGATTCTGACATGCTAACTAAAAATGAACATTAAGTACTGATAATTAAACATTTGTAAACTAATGCATGTATATTCGTATAAACTGACCTAATAAGTTTAATTCGTGAACTAAAAGAATTTACACAACTAGAATTCTGAATTTCATGTAGGAATTAAGCAACATAGTTATGAAACCGTTATAATCTGATTAAGATTTATCTAACAGCTAAATCACAGCAATAATCTGAAGTTCTAGAAACCCTAAGTCTAATAATGAAGGAATTGAAGAATCTGACTAATTCTAGGGACCTAATGGGTGAAAGGAATCCACTAGTGTAATTCCACATATTTGGTGACAAATTCCACAAAGAAATCTTTCGATTTTGGTGTTGGAACTGAGGGATAGTTGTTGCGTTCTTGGAGAGGGTTTGGTCGACTGTTTCTTCTCCTTTTTCCTTGGTTTGATCGATATTTGGGAGAATGAATTGGTTAGGGTAAGTTCTGATTAAGTGACTAAGCTCAAACTAAACAAAACAATGTAGTTGATACATTAAACGACGTAGTTTAGTTGTCCAACACATAGGGAAAAGACCAAATGACCCTGACTTTAAAGTTGTTAGGGCCAATCGATGGAGCATCAACTGACCTACGGTCCATCCTGGTCAGTCTTTGATTGGATACAAAGGATGAGTGTCAGGCCCCGATGCTAACCCTTGGACGCGGACACGGGACCTAGGATCACGAGTGACCCCAAGCTAACCCTGTTGGCATATCATAAGCATTCTTAAGGTGAACTGAATTAGGAAAATACTGTGCGGAAGCTTAAATCATGAGATTAACTGAAATGATGGGGAATAACCAATACTATCTGAATTTATATAAAACTGAAAAGAGTTTAAGATACTGAAATAAAACTCAAACACTAAAGCTGGATCTGTAAGCCTATAATTGACTAGAAATATGGGGACATGCCCCAGCTAAATCTAGCAAAAACTGAAACTAGAGATTTAAAACAGAAGGATAATCATGTCAATCATCCTCGAAAAATGAGAAGTCACCATTGATGTTGCTGAGCTAAAGATTGGAAATCGATCTATGTGTGATCTGAATGCTGAGGACCTGAACCTACATCATGAGAAACTGTAGCGCAGAGTATGCGTCAATACTTGAAAGGTAATGAGCATGAAGGATAGCGCAAAGCTGAACAATATACATAAGTGAACAAAGCAATATATAACTGAGCAATGATATAGGATGAGCATGATATATACTAAAAAATACAGAACATGAACTAACTAAATGCAATGACAAAGTTTATAACATGTTGAGACTAAAATCTGACTATAACTGATAACATGGTCAATGCAATAGAATCTGACTATGGGAGCTGCTAATAACCGACATAAAAATCACATAAGTTAACTGTTGAGTTTGATGTATACACCCTATCGAGAGGAACGAATATACCTTGCCAGAGGTATAGAGGCTTGACTGGCATGATCATTAAATTGATGCCCACAGAGGGGCCTTATAACCTACGGGGGCACGTAGTTCTGGGACTTAAGGGTGACTAACCCTAATCTACTCGGTATTAATCCTACTCCCAATTCAATATGTAATTAACAAATTATGACTGAATTTCTGTAATACTGGATAGCTCAAAATACTGACATGCTAACCGAAAATGCAACATTTAATTTCTGATAATGAAACTTTTGAAAACTGAGGCATGTACATTTGTTTATTTATCCTTGCTAATGTAATTCATGAACTAAATGAACTACGTAACTAGGGTTCTTATTTTATCCAAGAATCTACTCAAAACAATACTAAAATCATGACAATCTAATTAGGAACATTAAAGTAACAAATTCATAATAATCTGTTGAAATTCTAGAAACCCTCAGTGTAGATAATATAGAGGGAATTAAGAATTAGACTGAATTCTAGGGACCTAATGGGTAAAATGAACCCACTAGTTAAATACCACATACTTGGTGATAAAATTCACGAAGAAAACTTTTGATTTCGGGGCTGGAATGTTGAAAACTTTGTTGCGTTATCTTTGAGGGCTGCTCCATTTCTCTCTCTAATTTACCCTAAGTTTTGCTTGATTTTTGTGAATGATTGATTAGGGTAAGTTCTAATCAAGTTACTAGGCTAAAACTGACAAAAACAACACAGTTTAGAGGTTAAGCAATGTAGTTTAGGGGTGATCCAACACATAATGAAAAGACCAAACGACCCCTGACTTAAAAGTCTAGCGAAGCCACCAATGGTCTGTGGACTTACCCATGATCCATCCTATCAACCCTCATTATTGCTTCAGAGACTTGATTTTTGGGACCTCAATCCACAGCCCAGGACCAGTGCCCGCGGTTTGACCTACAATACATGGTTCCGGCCGTTAGTTGACACTTAGGCGATTTCCAAGGCTGTTTCTAGGGAAGGCTTCCACGAATGCCACCACTGTCCTTTATCAGGACCATGGCCTGTGAAGGGTGTTGTGGTATGACGTCTGGTCCTAGTGGACTCTACTTGCCTTCCACGAGTACCAATACAGCCCGTGAGGTGGTCCATAGCCCGTGAAAGATCCCGTGGCCCACCTCTGTTGGAAGGTATTGAGTCCACATGCAGGCAAATAGATCATAGACCCTATCACGGTCCATGAACCCTGTTATTGTTCATTGGTTCAAGTGATTTTCCTGTTGCATTATCTATGTCTAAATTCCGAGGTGTTACAATGACTCCTGAGGGGTCTAAATCGCAAACGTTGACCACGGACTGTTGTCCTACGTATGGTCTGTAGGTCCTGGCGTAGATTGACCCCTTAGCTGAAAATTTTTGGGTTTTTGTGGAGGGGCCGCAGGTTTCTAACCACGGACCCCACCTACGATCCGTGGGTCAATGTACGGTCCATAGGTGGCCCCATTGGTGGCACCTGCAACTTCTGGAATTTTGCATTTTTGGTTTTCTAGAGTACGGGGTATTACAACCCATTTCTTAAATATCTATAAAAAAAACAAATTTTATTTAAGTTTTAATTTAGTTAGATTTTCATAAAGTTTTATCTACCAAAATCCCTGCATAAACCTTGAATTTTCATACCTTTTTTATGTAAATAAATTTGATATCATGGCTCATTTTATTCATTATATACTCCAAAACTGCAAGACCTAAAATTGTGCCATTATAGCCCAAATATAAAAAAAGGTTTGGATAACACAAAATATGTTGATCCACTTTCTATATCAAACCCTACCCTAGATATTTCTTTCCTTGAGCCAATATGTTATAATTCCGCCTCTCTAGTTTCTCATACCTCCATTCTTGATTTCTTTCTTTTTTTGTTTTTTTTAATTCCTAATGGAGAAAAGTATTGAGGAGAATCCAATAGGTTCACCTAATAATGAAAATCCAAGAACTAAGGAATTTGGAAATTAGAATGTTTATTTTTCATCAGTAAAAATTGAAGTTGAAGAAGAACAGAGAAAAAAAGATTTAAATTTGGATGAACCAGTTCGGGTTAAATCCTATTCATTGGTCACTTGTGTTGATTCAAATTGAATGGGTTGTATTGTTTCTTATGAATCAAGGGTGATTAGAGCACACGAGCCTCCTAAAAATTCAAAAACACAACAAAGGTTGCAACTAAAGTCAACCCTATTGGAGCTTTTCCCCATTTCTCCTACCAATTATGTTTCAACTCTTCTATATATATGGAAAGTGGTATCCACATCAGGCCAACTTGACCTACCAATTGACCCAACCTTTCCATCCCTATAAGAACTTGTGATTGACCCAGATCATCATCCTTCCATTAAATTGCGATAGACCATGCATGTAGGTTCAAGGGAGTGCTTCTATCTCTCTCATCAAGAATCAGGGACATTACATTCTTTCATTATTTCGGTGCTTTTCTTTATTTATGTATGATGAGATATTATTTAAAGCTTATGCCTAGCTAAACTGGTATAATGGTTTGAATAACAGTGTCATTTTTTAATGATTTAATATGTGCTTTTGCTAGGCTTAATCTTTCAATGTTACTACATTGCTTTTAGTTATTTTGGTCCTATATTTCCATTATGTTACTACCTATCTTGCGACTTGCGGTTCGTTCCCTAGAGGGCTTTGCTCTCTAAATAATATTTTAGGGCGTGATTCAATATTGGCAACGGATAAGAAAAAGATTTTAAAAATAGGGAAAAGGGGAATTCAAAAGCAATCACTAGTAATGAATCGTACAATTTTCATATGCTTTTGTGATTTACAAGCGGCCGTCATTAATCTTTGTAGTTTTTTAGAAGTCATTTAGTTCAATTAAGTTTGAGACTAGATGGAGACCTTGTTGGTTTCTGATTCCATGTGTGCTGAGGTTTTTATGTATTTTGAGTGTATGAATATAGTCTAGAACATCACAAAAAATGTGATTCAAGGAGAAATCCACGATATATATTAGCTTGGAACATAAACCTAGTCCCTCTTTGACCAAATTTTCCTCGTGCCACCTTAATATTAATCCGAGTGAACTTTATTGAGCATTAAGTTATTTCTTTGGTCACCTTGACTACTACTAATATTGCTATTTCAACATTATATAAACATGTGAGATCGATATGTCAATGTCAAGACTCGAGCCTACACCCTAGACGTGGCCGGCACTCAAGAACCATTGTTGGCACTAAAGCGAACCCTCATCCCGACTTACTACAAGCAGAAGACTAACTCCAACATACAAAAGAATCAAATTAAAAGAAACATTTAAAAATAGTTTACTGAATCTCAAAATATCGACGAATATACTAAGTTTGAAACATAAGTTTCAAATAGAATATCTGAATCTAAAAGTGTCACGCCCCAAATTCAAGGGGCACAACTGGCTCCTAATGCCAAAAACTCAGGCCAGAGCCGACCCTGCTGAACCATTTGCTACTAGAGCATGGCAGCCACACACAATCAAGAAAATAAACAAGTATATCTCGGCTTAAAACTAAGCCCTCGATCGGCAAGGCCCCTGTCAACTAATCTATAAAAGAAACAGCTACTCCCAAGAGATCATATAAATAAATAGCCAACTAGCACAGAAGTTTTGATTGAGTTGTCGAGGCCACCATGATATATATACCAAAACTAAAAGCAGGTATATATCAACACAATACATCAAACAACTCACAAGCTTCAGCAAACCAACAACATAGGACAGTATGGCCATAACGTAGCTATACACCCCACACACTAGTATGCAAGCCTCTAAGAGTAGTAAAGATTAGTGGGACAGGGCCCCAGCCTACCCATAGAGACATATACATCAAAATGTAACAAACCTCCTAACTCTGGCAGCTCCGGAGGAAAGAGGCTAGCTAATCGGATAAAAGTCAATCCTGTTGGTGAGGAGGTTTACTCGGTCGTCTGTCAAGACCCGCATGCATGAATGCAGCGCCCCCAAGGCAATGGGGCGTCAGTACAAAATAATGTACAGAGTATGAAAGACAAATAGGCTATGAGGAGATATCTTGATATACTGGAATAATTTGATAAATAAATCAAGGATAAAATAAGTGTAATGACCTGCTCCTAAATCTAAACTTATCAAAAATAATATAACAACAACCTACCCTAGCCCCCATAGGCTCGGCCTGTACAAACAGCACACAAGACCACCTACTAAGGCCCCCATAGGCCCGGAAGGTGCCAATTAGCTTATATACCCTTAACAGTAGTCCCCCTATCCCCGTAGGCAGTCACATAGCCCTTTTAGGCTATATAGCCCCGTAGGCAGTACATAGCTCTTTTAGGCATAAACATAGCTTATAGACAACTCATCGCCCTCTTAGGCAACAATATGGCCCTGTAGGAAGCACCTAGCCTTTTTAGGCATCAATATAGCCATGTAGGCAACTCCTAGCCCTTCTAGGCATCAATATAGCCCCGTAGGCAACTCATAGCCCTTTTAGGTATTCATATAACCCTGTAGGCAGAACATAGCCCTTCTAAGCATAGATCACATTCATGCAGCTAACCACAAAATCCCCAAGGGCAACAATAACAATCCAATCGCTAAAAACAAGCAATTTAGTTATAAGCAACCTATACAAATAGCCTCTAAGTCGTGTCCAACATAGGGACGCTACTAACTGAATACGAATCCCGATAAGAGAGGATTAGATCAACTCGATCAGCCAAAAAACAACGATAATGGCTACAAGTGTAACAAGGATAACAACTCAATTACATTTCTCCTAAGCTTTAAGGAAATATGCTGTAAGTAGGGAATAACCTTAACATACCTTTCCAATGAATGCTCGAAAGATCATAGTTCCTTCACGAAAATTGTTTCTTATGTTCTAAGCTTCGCAAACACTATATATACACAGCTGGTACACACTTATAAACAGTTAATTACTAATCTTAAATCAGCAGATTTACCTTATTGCCCCAACTTTTCGAAATGTCCATAGAAATTCATAAAAACAACCATAAAAGGGTCCCGAAATGATTACCTTAGTTAACCAAGTGTAAACCTTGAAAAAACACCAATAACTACAAATTTATATCTTTAAAAACCAGCTCCAAATGCAACTAATAGAAGGGGAAAATGATTGCCACGTGTAGGTAAAACGACCCCAAAAATGCCCGAAAATGTACTTCGGAAACACCTAAAATTGTAATTTCCATATATCTCAAAATCCGTGCATCATTTCGGAAATTCGACTTCATATTCTTATTCAGGGGGTCAAATTGAGTGAGAAATGGATCTAACCCGAATTTTAGAGCAACCGTATCAAAATTTGAAAATCGCAAAAAATGCGATTTTCAGGGTCAACTTTAAATGGGCATATCTCTTAGCACACAAGTAACTGGAAGGAGATCAAACTATCAAAATTGAAGCTCTATGAGTTAGCTTTCCAACGCAATTTGTTTCACATCATTCGGAGTTCGGACGAAGAAGTTATGCGCATTTTCGTAAAACCTCTCCGGCAGAAAATGCAAATTCCAGTAACCGAAAATACTGTTCACCTGCCTCATTTTTTTTTCTAAGTGTTGGGACGTTTTTTTATGAAAAGGGGACATATTCATACGTAGTCATTTAACTTCAAAACATCCAAAAACTCTCTCTAAGCCCTCTCCAAAAATTCCACCAAGATCATCCACCAAATTCAAGAATCCCAAGCTTTAATTCCGGATTCAAGATTCAATCTCAAGCAATTCTCCATTCCAATCTTCATCAAGAATTCTCCAAAGTTGAGGTATGTGGGTTGATTGTGGAAACCTTCCTTTCCACAAGTCCAACCATTTATCCTCTATTTTACTTCAAGTTTATGGGTCCTTATGATCATTTATGAACTCTTGAATTATGGAATTACTACTACACATCCTATTATGGTCTATTTTTGCATATTATCATGAAATGGAATTATTATATGATGTTTATGATTTTCATGCCTCCATGATCAAATTATGAAGGTTGTTATATATGTATATATATATATATATATATGTATGTTGTTGGTGGCCTGTTTTATATGGATTTTGAAATTGGTTGGACTTAGCACTCTTGAAACACATGATTTTATTTACATGAATAAGTAGCCCACCATATGTTTGATAAAATGTCATTTATAGAATTCTTATGAAATGGAAGGTCCAATGTATGTCCTATGAGTTGGATGATTATATAAGTATTGAAATGATGATGAAATAGATAAATGTATATGATTTTCTCTATATAAGTGTTGTGAGTCGACCAAGCCTAGCTCGCGGGGTTGTAGGCCCGGGTAACCGTATCAAGGGGTTGGTACCTTGGTTGCCTAGTACGGGGGGTAGTAGGCCCGTATAACCGTATCGAGGAGTTTGTACCTTGGTTGCCTAGTACGGGGGGTAGTAGGCCCGTATAACCATATCGAGGGGTTTGTACCTTGGTCCCTAGCTCGGGGGGTGGTAGGCCCGGGTAACCACATTGAGGGGTTTGTACCTCTTTCGCCTCCAAGGGGGTGGTAGGCCTTGGAAATACTATATTGATGGTCACTCATTACACATATACTATGCCCTACTAAATATGATTTTTATATAAGCATCATTATATATATCATCTCATTAATATGCTATCTATCGGGTATGATTATGCATTTTGCCTATGATGTCCATCCATTGTTGCATTGCATTGCATCCCATATACTTAGTACATTCAAACGTACTAATGCATACTCTATGCCTACATGATGTCACCATGTAGGGACCGGAGCACCGTCTGACCATCCTCCTCCGCGTGGCTAATTCGATTTTCTATCGAGCTTATTGGTGAGTCCTCCATTCCGGGGACGTCGCTTATGATCTCTTGCTATGTATAAGACTTTTCCTTTTTAATTATGTATTGACTATGAGGGTGAGCCCGGTAGTTTGTCTCGCTCCTCGCTAAGTATCCATGTTTAGAGGTGGTGTTGGACAAGTTGTGTATTTTACTTAAGGTTGACTCATCTATGGTATTTATGTATTAATCTCCTTCTTTTTTTGTTCCCTTAGTCCCAATTTTCCCTTGATTATGCTTATTGCTTATGGTCATTTTAATTGCTTCCGCGACCAAAGATGTGTAATGATATGCTATGAGGTTTGTTTGGGGTTCCC
The DNA here is from genome assembly GCA_029007595.1 of Solanum commersonii. Taxonomy (NCBI): domain Eukaryota; kingdom Viridiplantae; phylum Streptophyta; class Magnoliopsida; order Solanales; family Solanaceae; genus Solanum; species Solanum commersonii. The sequence goes on from JAJTWQ010000038.1 coordinate 3,149,237, forward strand.
TCGGGTTTCCCATTCGCCGATCACGTCTAAGCCCTAGGCTTGGGTCGTGACAAACTTGGTATCAGAGCACTAGGTTGATAGATCCTCGGAGTCCAACACACCGCGTTGATTAGAGTCTGATTCATGGTTGTGTTGTGCACCACAATTATGAGTAGGAGGCTATGAGACGTTTTAGGAAATGTTTCCCTTCTTCATGTTCTAAGTCGTGCGGTAGAGTTGAATTATGTTTTCCCTAACGGTTGCTCGTTGCTATGCTGGATCATGCCCAATACAAGAGGAAGACGAGCCCGCGCACCCGAGGAACAACCGACCAATGGGGATCTTTGGGATGCCCTTACTTTATTTGCACAAGCTATGGCTAATCAAGCCAACCACGGGGCCCAAACCCCTCAGGCTCCTACCCCGGCATCTCGGGTGAGAGACTTCATGTGGATGAATCCCCCGGAATTCTATGGGTCTAATTTAGATGAATACCCTCAAGAGTTCATTGATGAAGTCCACAAGATATTAGCTATCATGGGCGTGAAGTCAGAAGATAAGGCAGAGTTGGCGGCCTACCAACTAAAAGGGGTGGCCCAAATATGGTACAACCAATGGAAAGAAGAGAAGGGGGCAAACTATGTGGTGCCTTGGGAAGAGTTCAAAACGGCTTTCCTTAATCGATTCTTTCCTCTTGAGCTTAGGAAAGCCAAATTGGTGGAGTTCATGAATTTAAAATTAAGGTCTATGAGTGTGAGGGAGTATGCCCTCAAGTTTAACCAACTTTCAAGATATGCTCCACACTTGGTTGCCGATTCACGGTCTAGAATGAACAAATTCGTGATGGGTGTGTCTGACCTAGTGAGTGAAGAATGCCGGTCCGCAATGTTGATTAGTGACATGGACTTGTCCCTCTTGATGGTCTATGCCGAGCAAATGGAGGAGGAGAAGTTGAGGAAGAGGAGGAGTCATGAGGCCAAGAGGGCCCGTTTTGAGGGCAAGTTCCAAAGTCGAAGGGGAGGCCGATTTCATCAAGGCCAAGGGTCTTCTAATGCGCCTCATAGGGGGTTTTCCAATGATGTTCCAAAGGCCCAAGGCGTTGGTGGTATGGGTCCTATTGATGTATGCTCGAAGTGTGGTAAGGGTCATGGTGGCCCGTGCTTGAAAAATACCGGTGCTTGCTATAGTTGTGGGGAAATGGGGCACAAGGCAATAGATTGTCCTCGGAATCGCAACAAGGGTAAGGAGGTCCGTCCACAAGGAGCTAATGCGGTTTCTTTGGGGAGAGGGGGCCGACAAGATGGTGCCCCAAGGCACAATCGATTTTATGCTTTGCATGGGAGGCAAGGGGTCAATGAAGTCCCTGACATCGTTACCGGTATGTTGAAAATCTTTGACGTTGATATATATGCATTAATTGATCCGGGTGCCTCTCTTTCTTTTGTCACCCCTTTTGTTGCCAAAAAGTTTCATGTTGAGCCCGACTTGTTGCATGAGTCATATAAGGTGTCTACTCCTATTGGTGCATATATGGTTGCTAGGAAGGTCTATAGAAATTGTCCTATTTGCATCTTGCATAAAATATTGCCTTGTGATCTTGTTGAGTTGAACATGGTCGATTTTGATGTTGTTCTTGGGATGGATTGGTTGCATGCATACTATGCTTCCATTGATTGTAGAACCCGTAGGGTCAAGTTCCAATTCCCAAGTGAATCCATTCTTGAGTAGGAGAGCCAAAATGTGGTAGTCAAGGGTAGGTTCATCTCTTGCATTAAAGCCCGTAAGTTGATCTCTAAGGGGTGTCTCTATCACCTTGTGAGGGTTAGGGATGTGGAGTCCAAAACCCTTTCTATAGAGTCAGTTTCGGTCGTAAATGAATTTCTTGATGTCTTTCCTAATGACCTTCCCGGTGTTCCTCCCGAAAGGGAAATAGATTTTGGCATAGACCTCCTCCCCGATACTCAACCTATTTCTATTCCCCCTTACCATATGGCCCCGGCGGAGTTAAAGGAGTTGAAAGAACAATTGAGGGACTTGTTGGAGAAGGGTTTTATTAGGCCTAGCCAATCACCATGGGGTGCACCGGTGTTGTTTGTGAAGAAGAAAGATGGGTCCCTTAGGATGTGTATTGATTACCGGCAACTCAATAAGGTCACCGTCAAGAATAAATATCCTCTTCCTAGGATTGATGACTTGTTCGACCAATTGCAAGGGGCTAGCCACTTCTCTAAGATTGATCTTCGGTCCGGGTATCATCAAGTGAAGGTGAGGGAGTGTGACATTCCTAAGACAGCCTTAGGACTAGGTATGGGCATTATGAATTTGTGGTCATGTCCTTTGGGTTGACCAATGCACCGGCTATCTTTATGGACCTAATGAATAGAGTCTTTAAACCCTACCTTGATTCCTTTGTTGTGGTCTTCATTGATGATATTTTAATCTATTCGCATAGCGAGGAAGAACATATGGGTCACTTGAGGGTGGTGTTGCAAAGATATAGAGAGGAGAAGTTATATGCCAAGTATGAAAAGTGTGAATTTTGGTTGAGGGAGGTTGCCTTCCTAGGTCATGTGGTGTCGGGGGATGGTATTAAGGTAGACCCTAAGAAGACCGATGTGATTAGAAATTGTCCTAAGCCATTGACCCCGTCGGATATTAGGAGCTTCTTGGGCTTAGCGGGTTACTACCGGAGATTTGTGAATGAGTTTTCTTCTATTGCTTCTCCCATGACTAAGTTGACACAAAAGAAGGCTAAGTTTGAGTGGACCGATGAGTGCGAAAGGAGTTTTCAAACCTTGAAAGATAAACTTGTGTCCGCTCCTATATTGTCACTACCGGATGGGCTTGAGGGATTCGTCGTGTATTGTGATGCTTCTAGAGTTGGTTTGGGTTGTTTCTAATGCAAAATGGTAAGGTGATAGCCTATGCTTCTAGACAACTCAAAGTGCATGAAAAGAACTATCCTACGCATGATCTTGAATTAGCCGCGGTGGTGTTTGCTTTAAAGATTTGGCGTCATTACTTGTATGGGGTACATGTTGATGTGTTTACCGATCATAAGAGCCTCCAATATGTCTTCACCCAAAAAGATCTCAACTTGAGACAAAGAAGGTGGCTAGAATTTCTTAAAGATTATGATATGAGTGTGCATTATCATCCCGGTAAAGCTAATGTGGAAGCGGATGCTTTGAGTAGGGTGTCTATGGGTAGCCTAGCTCATGTTGATATTGGTGATAGGGAAATGGCTAGGGAGGTGCATCGGTTGGCTAGGTTGGGGGTTAGGTTGAAAGAGGTTGGTAATGGTGGTGTGGTCGTTGTTGATGGTGCTAGGTCTTCCTTGGTTGACGAGGTGATAGAAAAACAAGATCTTGACTCTTCTTTGTTAGAATTGAAGGCCTTGGTGAAAGAGGGCAAGGTGGAAGTTTTCTCCCAAGGGGGAGATGGTATCCTTAGGTACCAAGGTAGGTTGTGTGTGCCTTGTGTTGATGGTTTGAGGGAGAAAATTCTTGAGGAGGCTCATAATTCTTCCTACTCCATCCACCCCGGTTCCACCAAAATGTATAGAGATTTGAGGGATGTGTATTGGTGGGGAGGCATGAAGAAGGACATTGCCAAATTCGTCTCCGATTGTCATAGTTGTCAACAAGTCAAGGCCGAACATCAAAGGCCGGGTGGTCTAACCCAAGACATAGAGATTCCTACTTGGAAGTGGGAAGAAATTAATATGGATTTTGTAGTTGGTTTACCTAAGACTAGAAAAGGTTTTGATTCTATTTGGGTGGTGGTTGATAGGATGACGAAATCGGCTCATTTTCTACCGGTAAAGACAACATATGGGACGGAAGATTATGCAAGGTTATATATTCATGACTTGGTAAGGTTGCATGGGATTCCTCTATCCATCATATCGGACCGTGGTACTCAATTTACTTCACACTTTTGGAAGTCCTTTCAAAGGAGTCTAGGTACGAGAGTTAAGCTTACTACGGCCTTTCACCCGCAAACGGATGGACAAGCCGAAAGAACTATCCAAACACTTGAGGATATGCTTAGGGCTTGTGTATTGGAACTTAAGGGTAGTTGGGATAATCATCTTCCATTGATTGAGTTTGCCTATAACAATAGTTATCATTCTAGCATCGGTATGGCTCATTTTGAGGCTCTCTATGGGAGGCGTTGTAGATCACCGGTTGGGTGGTTTGAGGTTGGTGAGGTGGCCTTGTTAGGACCAGATCTAGTTATGGAGGCTCTTGAGAAGGTTAGGATGATTAGAGAAAGGTTGAAGACGGCCCAAAGTCGCCAAAAGTCCTATGCCGATGTGAGGAGAAGGGCTCTTGAATTCCGAGTTGGTGATTGGGTCTATTTGAAGGTGTCACCCATGAAGGGTGTGGTTCGTTTTGGTAAGAAGGGCAAGTTGAGCCCAAGATACGTGGGTCCTTATAAGGTGATGAGGAGAATTGGCAAGGTAGCTTATGAGTTGGAATTGCCTAGCGAAATGGATTTGGTTCATCCGGTATTTCATGTGTCTATGTTGAGGAAGTGTGTGGGTGATCCGAATGCCATTGTGTCTCTTGATGTTGTGGGTGTTGTTGAAGATAATTTAACCTATGAAGAGGTTCCGGTCCAGATTTTAGATAGACAAGTGAAGAGGTTGAGAAACAAAGATGTGGCTTCCGTTAAGGTCCTTTGGAGAAATCAACAAGTTGAAAGTGCTACTTGGGAGGCCGAACCGGACATGCAAAGGCGATATCCTTATCTTTTCCACTCCACTCAAGCTTAAGGTATTGATCTAAGCCCTTTATAAAATCTCAGGTCTTAAGTTCAGCCACCATGTCATTGCATACATTCAGGCTTAAGTTAACAAGTTCATTGTGGTTTTACAACTATGTTGAAGTTTTTGAAATGAGGTGTAAGTGCATTGTTGCATCCTTATGTGGGCTGAATTCACCATGTTTGTGTCTCTCATGTACGTTTATTTGACATTCGGGGACGAATGTTCCCAAGGGGGAGATATTGAAACGACCCCAAAAATGCCCGAAAATGTGCTTTGAAAACACCTAAAATTGTAATTTCCATATATCTCAAAATCCATGCATCATTTTGGAAATTCGACTTCATATTCTTATTCAGGGGGTCAAATTGAGTGGGAAATGGGTCTAACCCGAATTTTATAGCAACCGTATCAAAATTCGAAAATCGCAAAAAATGCGATTTTCAGGGTCAAATTTAAATGGGCATATCTCTTAGCACACAAGGAACTGGAAGGAGATCAAACTATCAAAATTTAAGCTCTATGAGTTAGCTTTCCAACGCAATTTTTTTCACCTCATTTGGAGTTCGGACGAAGAAGTTATGTGCATTTTCGTAAAACCTGTCCGGCAGAAAATGCAAATTTCAGTAATCGAAAACATTGTTCACCCGCCTCATTTTTTTTTCTAAGTGTTGGGACGGTTTTTTATAAAAAGGGGACATATCCATAGTTAGTCATTTAACTTCAAAACATCCAAAAACTCTCTCTAAGCCCTCTCCAAAAATTCCACCAAGATCATCCACCAAATTCAAGAATCCCAAGCTTTAATTCCGGATTCAAGATTCAATCTCAAGCAATTCTCCATTCCAATCTTCATCAAGAATTCTCCAAAGTTGAGGTATGTGGGTTGATTGTGGAAACCTTCCTTTCCACAAGTCCAACCATTTATCCTCTATTTTACTTCAAGTTTATGGGTCCTTATGATCATTTATGAACTCTTGAATTATGGAATTACTACTACACATCCTATTATGGTCTATTTTTGCATATTATCATGAAATGGAATTATTATATGATGTTTATGATTTTCATGCCTCCATGATCAAATTATGAAGGTTGTTATATATGTATATATATATATATATATATGTATGTTGTTGGTGGCCTGTTTTATATGGATTTTGAAATTGGTTTGACTTAGCACTCTTGAAACACATGATTTTATTTACATGAATAAGTAGCCCACCATATGTTTGATAAAATGTCATTTATAGAATTCTTATGAAATGGAAGGTCCAATGTACGTCCTATGAGTCGGATGATTATATAAGTATTAAAATGATGATGAAATGGATAAATGTATATGATTTTCTCTATATAAGTGTTGTGAGTCGACCAAGCCTAGCTCGGGGGGTTGTAGGCCCGGGTAACCGTATCAAGGGGTTGGTACCTTGGTTGCCTAGTACGGGGGGTAGTAGGCCCGTATAACCGTATCGAGGGGTTTGTACCTTGGTTGCCTAGTACGGGGGGTAGTAGGCCCGTATAACCATATCGAGGTTTGTACCTTGGCCCCTAGCTCGGGGGGTGGTAGGCCCGGGTAACCACATTGAGGGGTTTGTACCTCTTTCGCCCCTCCAAGGGGGTGGTAGGCCTTGGAAATACTATATTGATGGTCACTCATTACACATATACTATGCCCTACTAAATATGATTTTTATATAAGTATCATTATATATATCATCTCATTAATATGCTATCTATCGGGTACGATTATGCATTTTGCCTATGATGTCCATCCATTGTTGCATTGCATTGCATCCCATATACTTAGTACATTTAAACGTACTAATGCATACTCTATGCCTACATGATGTCACCATATAGGGACCGGAACACCGTCTGACCATCCTCCTCCGCGTGGCTAATTCAATTTTCTATCGAGCTTATTGGTGAGTCCTCCATTCCGGGGACGTCGCTTATGATCTCTTGCTATGTATAAGACTTTTCCTTTTTAACTATGTATTGACTATGAGGATGAGCCCGGTAGTTTGTCTCGTTCCCCGCTAAGTATCCATGTTTAGAGGTGGTGTTGGACAAGTTGTGTATTTTACTTAAGGTTGACTCATCTATGGTATTTATGTATTATTCTCCTTTTTTTTTTGTTCCCTTAGTCCCGATTTTCCCTTGATTATGCTTATTGCTTATGGTCAATTTAATTGCTTCCGTGACCAAGGATGTGTAATGATATGCTATGAGGCTTGTTTGAGGTTCCCTCGGGTTCCCCATTCGCCGGTCACGTCTAAGCCCTAGGCTTGGGTCGTGACAGTAGGGATTATGTTTCTAGGCACGAGGGCAATGTTTAATGGTAGAAATCATCAATAACTAACCTTCATCATGCTAGAACTCCATAGGAACTCTTTCTTAAGTTTTCTTGTTCCTAAGTTGCTTTACTTCTCGAGCTTGAATTAGAATTGGTTCTTCATTACACGTCAAGTCAGGATTAACCTCAATAGATTCAACTGGAAGAATATGAGATGGATCAGAACAATATCTTCTGAGCATAGAAACATGGAAGAAATTGTGGATCTTGTCTAACTCCGGTGGCAAAGCTAATTTATATGCAACTGGTCCAACCCTTTCAAGTATCTCATAAGGTCCAATAAATCGGGGACTAACTTTTCTTTTTTGGCCAAATATCATAATCTTTTTCCATGAAGACACCTTTAAGAATAATTTATCTCCCACTTGATATTCAATGTCACTCCTTTTAAGATCAGCGTAAGACTTTTGTCTATCCCAAGAAATATTTAGATGATCCTTGATAATTTTTACCTTGTCCTCTATGTGTTGCACAATTTCAGGACCAACAAGCTCTCTTTCACCAACTTCACTCCAACAAAGAGGGTCCGACATTTCCTTCCATTAAAGGCTTCATAGGGAGGCATTCCAATACACGATTGGTAACTGTTATTGTAAGAAAATTCTATCAAAGACAAGTGTTTGTCCCAACTACCCTCAAACACCATAATGCAAGCTCGAAGCATATCCTCCAAAATTTGAATCACTTTTTCCGACTGGCCATCTTTTTGAGAATGGAACGAAGTGCTAAATTTCAACTTAGTACCCAATGCTTCCTGCAGGCTACCCCAAAATCTAGATGGAAACCTTAGGTCTCGGTCAGATACAATCTATCAACCACTACCCAAATAGAATCAAACTTCCCCAAAGTCTTCGAGAGACCAACCACGAAATCCATGGCTATCCTTTCCTGCTTCCATTCCAGAATTGGCATTCTTTGAAGTAAACCTACAAGCCTTTGATGTTCATACTTTACTTGCTGACAATTTTGACACTTCGCCACAAATTCTGTTGTGTTCTTATTCATGCCCGGTACATCTTGGTCACATCAGGATGAATAGAATATCGCGAACCATGAGATTCTATCAACAACTTTTGAATTAAATCATCAATTTGAGGAACACAAATCCTCCCCTTAAAACTAAGCACACCCTCTGCATCAAGAGTTGTCTCTTGTGCCTTACCAATCGCAGTCTTTTTCTTAAATTCATTCAAATTTTCATCCTCAACTTGCTTGGCATTGATCTCTTAAATTAAAGTGTCCCTTACTTCAATACAAGATAACACCCTACCTTCTTCTGAGATGCCCAACTGCATGAACTTAGACTCTAAGGTCTGAATTTACTTTGTGAAAGGTCGCTTGGTTGCACTTAAGCAAGCTAAACTAACAATACTCACCGCTTTTCGACTCAAAGCACATGCCACAACATTAGCCTTGCCCGGATGATATTGAATGGTGACATCATAATCTTTAAGTAACTCCATCCACCTTCGTTGTCTCAAAATTAGATCTTTTTGAACGAATACATGCTGCAAACAATGATGATCGGTAAACACTTCACACTTAACTGCATAAAGATAATGTCGCCAGATCTTAAGAGTAAATACTACTGCTACCAACTCCAAATCATTTGTTGTATAATTCCTCTCATGCACCTTTAATTGATGCGATACATAAGATATAACTTTCTTATACTGCATCAACACAACACCCAAACAAGAATGTGAAGCATCATAATAAACAATAAAATCCTTACCTTCCACCGGTAATGCTAGGATAGGTGAGGTGGTGAAGAGAGTTTTGAGCTTTTGAAAGATCACATCACACTTTTCAGTCCATTCAAATGGTACCTCCTTTTTGGTCAAATTTGTCAAGTAAGTGGTAATGGAAGCAAAATTCTTAACAAACCATTGATAGTAGCTAGCAAGCCCCACAAAACTCCTAACATTTGTCATAAAGCTATGCCGAACTCTTAACCACTTCAATATTTTGAGGATCTACCATCACCCCTTCTTTTGAAACTACATGCCCCAAAAATACTAGTGACGTCAACCAAAAATCACACTTAGAAAATTTAGAATACAACATTTATGTCCCAAGAACAACCAGAACAATATGAAGATGGTCGGCATGCTCTTCCTCACTTTTTAAATAGACCAAAATATAATCAATAAATACTATAAGAAATGAATCAAGGAATGGTTTGAACACCCCATTCATCAAACTTATGAAAGCTGCAGGCGCATTGGTCAAGCCAAAAGACATAACCAAAACCTCATATTGTACATAACGAGTTCTAAACGCCGTCTTGGGCACATCCTCAGGCCTAATTATCAATTGATGGTAACCAGATCTCAGATCAATCTTAGAGAAAATGGATGCACCTAGCAATTGGTCAAAAAGATCATCTATTCGAGGCATGGGATACTTATTTTGAATCGTGACCTTATTGAATTGTCAGTAAAATATACACATTCTCATACTACCATCCCTTTTCTTAACAAAAATAAAATAAAGCACCCCATGGGGAAGCACTAGGACGAATGAATCCCTTATTAAGAACCTCTTGGATTTGAACCTAAAGCTCTCTTAATTCTGTTGCAGTCATGCGATATGGAGGAATAGAAATGGGATGAGTACCAGGTTCTAAACTAATGCAGAAATCTATATCCCTATCCGGATGCATACCAGGCAAATCATTAGGAAACACTTCAAAAAAAATTGATACCACAGGAATAGACTCAATAGATGGAGTCTTAACCTCAACATCTCTAATGTGAGCCAAAAAGGCCAAACAACCCTGCCCCACCAGTTTTCTATCCCGAATAGAGGATATGATTTTAGCTTGCTTAGGCTTGTACACCCCTTCTCACTCTAACTTTTCCCTTCCTGGAATTGCTAGAGTTACAGACTTAGTATTACAATTAAGCATAGAATAATAGGGGGACAACTAAGTCATGCCTAAGATTATGTCGAAGTCAGTCATATCCAAAATCACCAAATTAGTTCAAGTCTGAAAAACCATTAAAAAAAATAGGACAAGCACGATAGATATTGGTGACTATGACAGACTTTCCAACTAGGGTAGAAACATGGATGGGGCATCAAGAATATCACAAATTATAGCAAATTCTGAGGCAAATCTCACAGATACATATGAATAAGTAGAACCCGGATAAAATAACATATTAGCCATCTGGTAAAAAAAAGAATAGTACATGTGTTCACCGTGTCAGACGCCCCTACCTCATTTTTGCCGAAAAAGCATAACATTGAGCCCTATCATCTTGGTGAGCTACTTCCCTGCCTGGCTGAACTGCACATATGCCTGCGTTATTATTTTCTCTACCCCCATGACCTCGCTAATTAGCTCATCGCCCACCTTGTTGATGTCCTCTACCATTATTACTATTCCCCGCGAGTACTACTGTTATAGATGGTTGCTGCGCGGAATCTAACACACGTGGGTAGGGACAATCTCTCCTCATATGCCTAGGTTCTCCATAATTGTAGCAAGTACAATCAAAAGATAGTTTGTCGCATGTCGAAGGCTTGACTTCCTGGCTATCCTGGATCAAATTATAAGATGGAGTTCCCGAGTAATTACATGTAGAGGTGGGAATGGAAGATTGAATTGGCCTTGCTGCAAGTGTTGGCCTCCCTGATCCTCTGGAGTAAGAACCTTGAAAGGTACCCGAGTTCATGGCCCTTTTTTCCATTGCCTTAGCCTGACCGTCTCATCTCACCACCTCCACTTTCTTAACAAAGTCTATCACCTTATTAAAACTTCTCCCTGCAGAGGTCATGTGCATAGATAATACCTACAACTTAGAATTTAGTGCCTTAATAAATAAACGGATCCGCTCTTCCTCAGTAGTCACCAACTGTGTAGCATATCTAGAGAATGCATGGAACTTGGCCTCATAAGCAGCCATAGACATACCACCTAATTACAAAGCGATAAACTCATCTTTCTTACGATTTTTCAAAGTTCTAGGCACATATTTTTCCCAAAATAGAGCATGAAACTTTGTCCATGTGAGTGGAGGTATGACTGAAGATCTGTATTCCATATAATCTCTCCACCACTACTTGGCCTCACCTTGAAGTTGAAAAGTCACCAACTCAACCCCATGCTGATGGACAATTGCCAACTTATGAAGCCTCTCATAGAAGTCTAAGATAAACTCATAAGCATCCTCACTCTCAAAACCAAGAAATAAATGAGGCATTAGCTCCAAAAACTTAGTCAACATTTCATGCTCATTACTAGTCATAACAAAACCTAAAAAAGGACGGAAGAAAGCATCAGTACCTATGTTTCCACCCAGTTGAGAGTAGTGATAGCAATAGGGGGATTGACGGGAGCTTGAGTTCTTTGAATAGATGGAAGCACTCTAGGACTAGCCAATCCTTTCAAAAACCACATGATATATTGAGCTAACACTGGGTCGATGGGAGGAATACGTGTAGTCTTAGCCTGCACCACTTCCTCTTGTCCAACCTCCTTAACATTTTCAACCTCAATATCCTCCCCAATCTCTTCATGATGCACGGGAGGGGCCTCATTTTGGGGAACAATTTTGACTAGTACCCCATCTCTAGCAGGCGCCACCCTTCCTCGGCCTCTACCCCTCACTACAATATTTTAGGCCTACGGCCACACTAATTCTGGACAACTCTTTTAAAGTGTTACCTAAGATACTTTTGGGGACGCTTTTAAAGCATAGCCCAAGTTTTTAACTTTTAGCTACGATAATATTAACTACACTTGTAAAGTGTACTTTTTAACGGTATAAGCTACACTTTATGAGCATTGTTACAGTATGATATAATTGGCAACAACTATTTACATATATGGTGACACTTTTAAAGTGTCCTGTTTTTATAATTGTAACAAGCAACACTTTACAAATGTGGCCTTAATGTTTTCACTAAAATATTATATTCCCTCCAACATTTTTAACATAAAAACTTGTTCTCCCTCCAATTTTTATTTGGTAAAAATAATAATTAATAAAACATTAAAATTTGTTTTCTCCCAAATCAGAAAAAATTCATCACTTTTTTCACTGAACAACATGATTTTCTTTCACTGAAGAACAATAGCTTTTCTGAAGAACTAAAGAACAATACGATTTCCCTCACAGATTTCTAACAAAATTGATCACAAATTCCTTGTTGAAGATTGAAGAGCTAAAGAAAATGATTTTTGTCACAGATTCTTTGTTAAAGAGTTGTTCCGTTGGATTTCACAGATGAACAAAATGCTTCACACATGAACACGCCTCCCCTCTTAAAGCTTTAGGGGTTGGAATAGGGTTTATCAGGTAAGAAATCTTATCTCTAATAGTCTAAATTCTAGCTGTAGGATTTTGATATTCTTGTGTATCTTTGAAAGTTTAAATTTTAACTTGGGGTTTTGATATTCTAGTGTTGTTGATACGAATTTTGTTGATTTTTGGGAGTCTAGCTAGTTTTTTCTTGTCTTGAAGGTTTAATGTACCAGCTGAAGCTAAGTTGTCTTTCTTTGAAGAACTGAGATGAAGCTAAGTCATCTTTCTCTAAAGAGCTGAAGATGACGATACCTACGATTCTCTTCTCCCTAATACTAATTTCATCAAGCGTAAGTAGCTACTCTACTAATCATCTAGTACTAAAAATAATCTTCTTGTCAATTGATTGAATTTTTGTTTTGTGTTTAGAAGAGGAGAATAAGATGGAATTGATTACTTTGGGGTTGTTGCAATGGAACAAATCAGGAGTTACAGCTGAAATTCCAAAGTACAAGAAGAAAGTGCCGAAAATTGGGAACCCTTTGTATTTCTTCTTACATCTACATAATCTTTATTTTTGTTGATAAGCTGGCCTAATGTTCGTTTTTGCTTTAAATCTGAGATTATGTCTTCAGTTCCCTATGACATGATCTGCTATATTTTGTTTGTATGTCATGGGATTTAATTGCATTCTTAGCTAACTCCATCGTTATGAATTGTCAACACTTTTATGATACTTTGTGATTTCCTTTAGTGAACTCTATGTCCCAAAAGTTTGTGGAACTGTTATTTGGATCTTTCCTTGACAAATTCTTATGTTGATATTTGTAATACACATGGCCTAAGCAGTTAGTTTCTGAACACCAGAATAGTATTTCCTTATGATCGTTGTTTGGTAGAGTGTGTAAGTAATGCTTGTATTTGTTTTGTTGAAATTATTTTTTATGCATTTTTAAGCCGGCAAGGCCGGAATAAGAACATTGATGTATCTGCTAGTTTCACCACTGGTAATTGTCAAGTAAAGCTCTAGAATTTTGCAAAAAAGTTACGTTTTATGATAGTATATGTTGTATATAGGAGAAGAGGGGTGTTACTTTTTTCTCCTTCGTTGTATATATCTAGAATTTTGTTATATATGCGTGCTTTAGGCTTTGATGCATCTCGTACAAGTGGTGGGGGCACCGGGCTGGCGCCAATTGGATCAGTTTATAGGAGCCCACAGGTTTTTGAAAAGCTATGGCCATTAATGGAGGCTGAGAACCATGGAAGATCTAATTTGGTAATCTACTTACACAATTTCTTCTCTTTCACTTTCCAGGTTTTCTTTTAGTGTGATTAAATTTCGGATATGATGTTACATGTAAGTTGGCTTGTTTGGTTAGATTCTGGAACCATAATTTTGAACATGAAATCTTATAAAGGTAACTTGTGAACTTTAATCATGAGAATAAATTTGAGGTGTAATGAGCTTTAACTGGTGCACTAGTTTATTTGTCTAATGTCCTTGAATACCTCGCTGCTGAGGTAATTTTATACTTGATTTGGTGGATTAAATTCAAATTTACTCTAATTTGTGCGATTGTTTTTACTTGATTTAGTCTATTAGATTGACATTTACTCCTATTTTGTGCGATCATACTTGATTTGGTTGATTGAATTCATATGTACTCCAACTTTTTATGTGATTGTTTTTATTTTATTTTGTTGATTGAATCCTAATTTTCTCTAGCATTGTTTTTACTTTGTTTAGTCAATTAGATTGAAATTTGCTCCAATTTTTTGCCATTCTACTTCATTTGGTTGATTGAATTCAAATGTTCTCTATGCGATTGGTTTTATTAGATTTGGTTGATTTAATTAAAATTTACTTTAATTTTTGTAAGCTTTACTTGACATCATAGATTGATTCAAATTTATCCCATTTTATGTGACATGGTTTGAATCTGGAATCAAGTTTAAGGACCGTATTTTTTATATTTGTAGTTTTAAACATGCTATAACATAACTTTTTTTCTATAACATAACTTTTGTGATTATTAGACATGGAATTTGTGTAGCTTAAAAACGCTACTTATTAACTGTAGAAATGTGAATTTTAAAGTTGAATTTATTTTGTTTATGTTGTTCATTTTGGGATAAATTAAGTAGGATATAGTGTTACATACACTGGAGTGGTTATAGTGTTTAATTTGGTTTCATTTGTCAATCAACTTGCAATCTGATGCAAGGGTGGTTTTGTTTGTTCACAATTTGTGTTAATTTTGTTGTGTATGAGCTTTGTTAAGGGTTAACACTTGGAAAATTGGTACTGTATGATTAGTTCATGTTGATGGTTGGATAATCATGTTTAATAATGAACTGTGATAATCAATTGAAGAATTGGTATTAGTGTTTAGAGATTTATCTAGTTTAATGTTACAGATTATATGGTGATTGTGATGCTGGAGTTGTATAAATTTGAGATGTAATGAGCACCATTCCAATTTGTGAACTTTAATCATGTTTAATAATGGACTACATTTTTTAATATTCACCTTGAATATTAGTTCTGTATTGTCAAAATAGAAGTCACGGAATATGGTTATTATTGTTAAATTCTTTGTTAATTGTGAGAGGAAGAGCACTTGTGTTATTATTCTGTTCAATGACCAAATTTAGTTATTCATCAAAGTTTCATTTATTCAGTGACCAAAACTAAATGGAGATAGTAATATCTAACAAATAGTAGCTAAAAAATTTCAATATCGTTAAAATGTGTTTTCTATTTCTGCCCGACAGTTTATATGGTTAATGTCACATCTTTACTGTTTTGATAGGTCTAATGTTTTGATTCTCATTGAAAGGTTTATGACACAAGAAATAGAAGTGCTGTGGAGGACATCTATAGAGTATTGGTGATTTTGGGGCATGAGTTTCTGATTTTGGTGCCGCAATGGCGGTTGATGCCAATGCCAAGAGAATCAAGTCCATGTGGGTTGTATAGTTACATTGGCCTAGGTTAGTGTATTTATTTGAGGAAGGCCATAGGGCAAGTCTTAATTTCTTAGTATTTGTTAGTGTATTAATTTGAAGATGGTCATATGGCAAGTCTTATCTTTTTAGCATTTTTGTTTTACATCGGGTTATCCTATTCTTGTTGCTTATTTAGTGGTAACATAACAATTTCTTTACGCTTGCACTTGAAACTTAAGTTTGTTGGTGTGCTTCCTTATATTTTTCGTTGCATTGTTCTTGAAGAAAACAATGTATGCCATGCTATTAAGTCATTTTATCTGAAAGCTAACATCTAAGATGTTTGCATTCGTCTTTATTCTTCACTTAAAGATTAAATTGGATTGGTGCATTTGTCGATCTTGAAGTTGGGATGTTGTATATACTCAACTCTGTAACACCAGTCTAATTTGCATATAGAAATTTCAATTAGAGAAGGGTAGCCTCACTTTTGTGTAGTTTTCTTTTTATTATTAGGTGCAGACGTCAGAAACTATGGAATCTTCATTTCACAAGCTTATTAAATTCTGAACCAAAAGATTAATAGATGCTTGGATAGAGCTGAGGTGTTCTTCTGAAAGTCAGACCAACAAGAAAAGGTGTTTAGGAATATTCAGCAGCCGAGATAGAGGGAATTATTACTCAGAATAATTTGAGTTAGTTAGTATCTATCATTAATAGCTTGTTTTAAATTTCGATAGAAACCCCTCCAAGCTAATTCCAAAGAACATTATAGAATTGTAGTATCAACTATGAAATACTTAAACTTCTCTGTTAACTTCAATGCTTCTATAGGGCTATTGCTTTTTTCTCTCATTGGTTGCCTTTCTCCTTCAATCATTTGAATATATATGTTCTTTAACTTGTAGGAAATGGCTGTTGAGCCTACAAAAGAACTGGTTGATGTTGCTGACACTGAACTTGTGGCATCATCTACTGATAAAGTAGAAAAGAAAAAAAAAACAAAAAACGAAGGGAGTTTTTTCATTGATATAAAATAATTTATTTAGGTCCAAAAAGAATGATTTTAAGAAAAGATTGCAGCATATTTCCAAGGAGGAGGGTGTTGTTATTGCCAGAATCAATAAGCGATCACAAAATTGGAGAAGGATGAAAAGAAATGTCATTGTACTTTCTGTACTTTGTGAGGTAATGTACTGATTTCTAGTGTATGTTGTGATGTAGAAAATTAGAGCACAAATCTTTTATCCTTAAACAGATTTATCTGTTCTAAGCTTTTGAATTGGTTGTTTTTATCTGTATGTTCATAGTCACCTGGCTTTTGCCATATTAAGTTTGTTTTTAATGTACTTTAGCAAATACTGAAGTGATTGAGTAGAGAGCCATGACAATTCTAAGTGTCAGTTTGTGTGTGTTAAAAACTACAACATTTTTCTTCTAGTATTATTGCCAGAACATGGTCACAGTATTTTTGTCTACTCCTTCCTGCCTTATTACATATCCTCTCAAATAGAAAAAATGTTTATTCCTACTAGCCTAGTATGTTATTAATATCTTTATTTTTTTCTGCCTTCTGCCGTATGATGTTGTTGGATTCTTAATAGCAGTCTTAAAGAAATAGAATACATTCTAACTTCTAAATGCGCAAATCTAGTTGATGGTCTTTCGTAAATCTATTTAATTTTTCCTAATTATATTGAGCATAGGTGAAAAAAAATTTAGTCGTCTCATTAGCTGTTTGATTATCATGTATATATAACATGATTATACAGTAACTACATCTGATAAAACACAAAAAAGATGCCAATGCAATCCATCTGAGTGTTTTTCAACTTTTTTTAACTATTTGATGTGTAACTGAAAGCTGCAATCCAGAATTAATCTAGAACTGGAACTGTAATATGCAATTTGGTTTTAATTTGCCTCAAAATCTGCAAAGTGAACTAAAAAAATCTGCAGTTTGCAATTTGCAATTTGCAATTTGGAACTGCTGCAATCTGGAATCAATCTAGAACTTCTTTACTCTTCTATAAGTGGTGCAATCTGATTTTGCTGTACCTTTTAAATGTGTAGGGCAATGGAGATGATCAAATTTGAAGGGTCGCCACAAGCCTATTCGATCTCATTGAAGTGGATGATGAAGAGTTTTTGAACTATTGTAAAACTTTAAATTCATTATGTTTGATTTTGTGAAATATATTCATTGCTAGAATATATTGAACTATTGTAAGAGTACTTTTTGAACTATTGTGTACACATATTTAGAATATTGCTTTATAAGTATGTGTATGTACACAAGACATATTATCTTTTGAAGGTTATTGCAAATCTATATATTTGAATTACTTATTAGACAATTTAATGCTTGAGATTATTTATTGCAAAACAATATTGGTGTTTTTTAATTAGAAATTGTGGCATATAAATATTTTATAGCCAAAATAGTATTACCACACTTAAAAGTGTAGCCATATGCACATGGGAAAGGACTACACTTCAAAGTGTTGGCATACATTACATAGAAAAGGCAACACTTAAAAATCGTTATCTTACATTAGAAAGAAAAGGTAACACTTTAAAATCGTGGGCAATAAGGAAGCAAAGGCCACGCTTGAGAGTGTAGTTGTTTGAGATAGAAATGTTTCTATATGAGGTACATCAAAGCGTTGCCATTTTACCTTTTAGGCTATGCTTTTAAGCATAGCTGATAAGGCAACACTTTTAAGCTCTAAGGTTACGCTTCTTTCAGCCACCCTTAGAAAAGTGTTGCTTAAAGTCCAAAAGTGTAGCCTTTTATCCAAGGCCACACTTTTTGCAATTTTAGGCTACACTTTACTGGGGAGGCCGTAGGCCTAAAATGTTGTAGTGCCTAGAAAAATAGAGAGATTTCTAAAAGTCCTGTAGCCTTTCAAAGAAAAATACAGATGTCTCTGTACCGTTCTGCAACTCTACGAGACTCGTTTTGGTACATTGAGATCAACGAACCTAGGCTCTGATACCTAGTTTGTCACCATCCAAACTGTCATGATTGACACCCACACTAACCCTCTATTGGGAGAACCACTACTACAACACAAACCAAGCAACTAAACCAAAACTAAGCATTTAAGTGACGGAAGCAAGTATAATATCTAAAACTGAAGTTCTCATAAATTTCCAAAAGATCTAACAACTAAACAATGCAGAAAATATGCCTAGAACTTGAAAGTCAATGTACCAAAACTCTAACAATGAACCAAAAGTCTAAACAAGAAGGGTCAAAACCCAACTACTTAACTAATAACTAACTAGAACAGTCTAAGTCCGAAATGTGGACATAGACGAAAGGAGAACACATGCCAGCCTGGAAGAACTGGCTCACCCTTGAATTAGAACGGTGATCGCTGATCTTCTAAGCGAGGTTTGTCAATAGCAACTTGAAGATGCCCTGTACTCAACAAATAAAGCGCAAGTGCAATATCAGTACACAACCATAGTGTACTGGTAATCTCATGCGGCTATCCCACTAAATGCAACATACATAAGCCATTACAATATTATAATCACATGCATATATCAAACATATACAATATTCTCAACTTTTACGAATAAGGTACAATTTCATATTTCTCAAAATACACAATTATAGCAAATCATTGGTCCTCTCATGGAATCCAAACCCAAACTGTTAGCATACCGGAACGTGGTACATGATCCAATGTTTATGTCTGAACGTGGCAACTGATCCCATATTTATCGTACCGATCCAAGTTAGTGTGTCGGAACGTAAAACCCGATCCATTCAACAAGCGACCATCACAATCAAAAGTACATTCTCAAGATCATACAATTAAGTCATGATTTCATGGCATTCATCATTCGTCTATCTCATTTATAACAAATGTGATCAGCAATGCAACATTCACATACATACAAGTATCATAATGAAGCAAGAACAAACATACATCACACAATCATAGAATCACAACCATCACTTACTTTGAAACAAGCTTGAAACCCTAAGAAACTTGATCCTTCCATTTCCATATTCGTTCTGCTTGTTCTTGGTCTACAAAGAATCAATATAATATGAAAATCAATAAACATTCACTAATTACCCAGATTACTAACGATTCTAACAACCCTAGATCATACTCATGATCCCAAGTATTCAAATTAGGGTTGTTTCCACCATAAATTCCAGATCAAATCTCTTCATCATCGATAATTACCTAATAGATTATGTTCTACGGATTGAAAAATGGATTCGAAGAGTTAAAATCTTTCCTTTTCAAGAATTGTGGAAAACTATCAACAATCGCCTGGGGTTCATTGCTTTGCTCTAAAAACTGAAAAGTGTAGAATAAAGACATTTTGGGGTTTATTTATGACTTTAAGTCACGTCAAGCCCGCCACAACGGCACCCACCCTGCTACAGCGACCCCGCCCTGGCGGCAGAAATCTCATATGAGCTGCTTGCATGAAACCAGTGAGTTATTTTAATAATTCCAAGACCCTCATTTCACAACACACCTTCTACCAACGACACTTAGAAAATACTTGTAGTGCTAAGATCGATTGCGAGAGTTCTATTCGCCTGAATTCAATTTCGTAAAGTCGTACGGGTTCCTTAATGACTTATCTATCTACTCATGTAATCAAAATCATAATTAAATTACCCGATTAGTAACAGATTTCCCTACACCTTATTAATTCTAATTTCATCCAAATCTGGACTAGGTTGGGAAATCTCAAATTACTACAAAAATGTTTTCCGACCCAAAAATTTTCCCCATTGGCTTTTATATAACGAGGGAACCTGGTTATTACTAAAACATATCCAACCGAATGCTATCAGCCTTTGGTAGAAAGTTGAAAGCATTTCCTTAACTTTATTAGGTGAAATGCATCTCTCCGAAAGTAACTTTTTCTTCATCAAATCAACATAATATATTTGTGGTGCTCAGAGAGAGACAAATAGACATTGGTCATAGTCAACCACCACTTCCTCCTCAAAAAAGAGTTCATGGGCCATTCTTGACTTTGTGAGAATATGTGTCACTACCCAAGGGTATACCCTAGACGTGACATGGTATACAAGACCAAGAGAGGCCTTATATATGCCACTTATCATGCATCATACAAGATAATAGAAATCAAGAGATTTAAAAGACAGGTTCAACGTATAAAAGTTTTTTAGAGAAAAAGTGAAAGTCTAACAATGTCTCAAGCCATCTGGTAAAAGAGAGAACTCGGGATATAACCCGTACATAAAGTTTAAAACTAAAATGAAAAGACATAATGAAATAAAGGCTTAGTCCTCAAAACATAAGGCCTCACAAAATTTCATTCTTCAACTACTAAGAGATCCAAGACACGGAGGTGCGAATCGGAATCATGGGACCCTAGATTTTTGGATAAGAAATGTAGGCAAGAGTATGATAGCCATGCATAAAAGTATGAAATCATGCCAAAAGGGACATTTTCGTGATATGCAAATACCAAGTTAAAACATAAGATAAGAGGGCTAGAAAATATGAGTCATAAAACATGGTTAATGCAATAAAAATAATCTTTGAATGCATGTGAAATACTTCTTGAAGTAACATTAGTTCATTATTGTGGGAATTAACCTTAATCGACATAAATACCATGTGAGATATAACATAATCCCTTGGCATCTCTCACAGTGAAAACAGTTGTCCAACCTACCAAGGTAGAACCACTTACTAGTATTTATCTTGACCATCATCCTTTGAGGGAGCATAGGTCAGCGATAAAGAGATTGCTTCTCATAACCTGACCACAACATGGATGAGCTTCCATCTCAATATACTCTCGGTGTTAAGCATAAACCCATGGAGTAATTATTAAGTCTTGACTTATCTTATATTTAAAGACATAGGTAATCGCCCCTTGTCTTATCATAGGATAGCTCCTTAGACCATGCATGAGAAAACATTTCATCGTCCAAGATTTTTTCATAATAGCTTTTAAGGCCCATAGTCATTCACTCAATGCTAGATATGCCCCTCATACTAATTAAATATTTTTAAAATTGTGGCCTATGATAATTGATGGCATATTCAAATACCATACTAATCAAGACCTAATTTTGGAAAATAGCCCAAAAAGCATTGAGGGTAAATCTAGATGTCACTTATGTCATGTGGTCAAACTTCATAGAACATATAGACAATCACATCTATAAGCTTTCTTGAGTCATAAACATACGTTCATGATCATGCATACTTTTCAATAATTCATAAACTTCATCAAGTATTAAAGTCAATGAATCTTCAAATTCATTTACATCTATTTCAAAAAGAGAAGACATGCATATTTTCATAAATTCATCTTTCATAATTAAAGACCCCACATTATATCTACATAGCTTAGAAAATATGGGTTATGCATTGGTTCATGGGAAATCAACTTAAAAACATGAAATTACTTCAATTAATGGATAAAAGTTCATAAATAAATCAACATTGAAAGGAACCATGAGAATTGAAGAAACCCTAATTCAATTGGAGAATTTTGGAACTTAATGGAAGAAAGGGATTCATGGATGAAAACTATCATACCTTAATTCCAAAAGCTTGGAAGTAATGGAGGATTTCGAGACTTGGTCTTTAAAGCCTAGCTTTCTTCTTCAACTTCTTGAGAAAGAAATATTTTAGAGAAGGAGCTTGAGCTTGTTTTGAGAATTTGAGAGAATGAATTGGGTTTGGGTGATTTCGAGATTTAAAATCATTATATAAGGCTTTGGGTTAAACAATTTGGGAAAAGGACCAAAAGTCCCTGACTGAAAACTGCCAAATTGGCATCATGGAGGATAAAATTGGTCATCATACACTACCACGGCCGGTCAAATAGGTCGTGACGAATTTTGCCTAACCTTGCTTCACTATTTTGGGCATAAATTTTTACTCCGAGAATGGAATTTGGCAAACTCGATGGCGTTGGAAGGAGGACTCAAAGACTTTTAATTTGATAGGTCATGGGCCACCTAATTTTTTTGGTGCTGAAAGATATGATCATTTAAAATTGACCCTAAACTCTAAGTCTAATGAAATCCCTTCACGGATAGCTTCACGGTCCGTGTGGGGCTTCACGGGCCATTGTGACGCTCATGGCCCTTGACCAGTGGTTAGGGGAGAGCCGCTACTGACTTGACCCAGTTGACGACCACTTGTATGGTCCATGAAGCTCACCACGGGCCGTCTAAGGGTCTGTGGGAGGGGAACTTTTTTGGGCAAATTCTTGGACAACTTCACGGGCACCAATATGGGTAGTGGTCCCCTTCATGACCCATCTAGGGCACCGCGGAGGGTCCTATGGTCCAGGTTTGGGCTTTTGACTTGCGTGCTTTGCCCCTTTCTAGCCTTTATCAAATTCGACGAGTTACATTTTCTCCCCCTTAGGCACATTCATCCTCAAATGGAACTCAATCTAGCACGAAAAGAGTTGGAGTAAAACTAACAACCCAATCATCAATGTAACTTCATCAAAATCATATAACCAATGAGAAACCTCGACTCCAAGCTAACATATGTTCAAAACATCATAAGGAAGATAGGAACTAGAATTAGTAGCCCATCATGAATGCATTCACATAAATGCACATATCTGTGGAGGAAATTTCAACTCTAAGCTAAAGCATACTTTTTTTAAAACATCTTTTCATAAGACAAATATGCAAAATCATACTCAAATGCACATAAACATGAATTAAATCACATTTTTTAAAATCAAAATTTTCATGAGCATGCATGCGTGAGCAAACATGAGGATTACTAAGACACAAAAATCCTAAAGAGTGAACCATGAGAGATAAGGCCTCAAGCTAGACTCGAAGATAGAAGGAAAGAGATAAGGATACTAAGAAGTCACATCACCTCTAAACTTTAACCCACCGAATCATAACAAGGAACTCTTCCAAAACCAACATAGTTCTACTCACGTACAATTCATGAAGCGCACTATCCCCCTCTTTGGAGCAAACCCCACTAGTCTTTTCAAATTCATCTCCCTCAATCCCAAACATATCACAAAATTCTGAACAACCATTAAACCATTGATACAAGTAAGCACCTAAGAAGTTTCCATAAGGATTTCAAGGAATACTCCAAACAAAATCACCATACATGGAATCTTACCATATTCGACGAAACACTCAATATCAAGTGATGCATAAGCACAAGATAAAAGACCTAAACTTGCCAATTACCGCATTAGGGAAACCTCATGATGTTGTCGAGTTTGAAGAGTGTAGAACCTATCTTATTTCCAACAACCACTAGGACCGGAGGAAGGGTAGAGTTGTACCCATCGACGGGTATCTCCCTTAATTCTAACAAGCGAAGGACAATTCCTTATATTATTATCTATCTTTGCACAACAAAGAAAGCATTAGAATTGGCTATACATTCATCATGTCTTATCCCATATTGCTTACACTCGGGACATATTTTCTCACTACCACCCATACCTTGAGAACGATTTCCTCCATCAGACCTTGATTGTGAAGACTCACAATCATCCCTTCTTGCCCTCTTTGAAACCTTAGTTTCCTCATTAATCTTTTCGTCTTCTATTTGTTGTGCATGAACCATCAAACGAGAAACATCCATTTCCTTAATAAGCCTGGCAATTAGGCATTCTTTCACTACTAAGTTGAAAGCACCCGGCACAAATTTACTCATACTTGCCCTTGTGTGAATTCACACCATAGTTGGAGCATATCTAGACAATTGTGTGAATTTCAAAACATACTCCTTCACACTCATATCTCCTTGGCGAAGGTTAATGAACTCAAGTACCTTTTCCTCTCTCATCACAAGGGGAAAGAACCTATCAATAAAAGCAACTTTAAATTTCTCCTTATCAAGAGGACCCTTATCTACTGCCCTCTTTTCTTTCCATTAGTTGAACCAAACTTGAGCAACACCCTTAAGTTGATAAGCGACCAATTTCACCTTTTCCACTGGTGTTAGTCCCATGATCATTGATCTTCCTCAACATTAGACCCATGAAATTCTGGAGGATTCATTGTAATAATGTCCCGCACCCATGTTGTTGTACTCACCATTGGGTTCACGAGAGCCACAACCTCTCTATTTACTTAGGACATCATAGCTTGGGCGAATGCATGAATTAAGACTCTAAACTCATCATTAGTCAATAGCTCGGCCAACGGGTTGACCGAAAGTTGGGGAACCTCTTATTTCATATTTTCACGAACATTTCTATTCCTTCTCACGAGATTCCTTCGTGGATGCATATTCTAAAAAGCCTATGTCACGCACTAAGGCTACTCCCAGGATGCAGACATGGGACCTAGGATAACGAGTGACCGCAAGATAACCCTGCTGGCATATCATAAGCATACTTAAAGATAAATGAATTAAGAAAGCACTGTCTGGTGGTTTAAATCATCATAAAACTGAAATGATGGGGAATACCTATTTCTATTTGAATAAATAAACTGTGAGTTTAATGATAATTGAAATATAGAACTCCAAAGCTAAAATTGAATCTAACTATGTCTGAAATAAAGCCTCAAACAGACTAGAGATGCTGGGACATGCCCCAGCTAAATCTAGCAAGAATTGTAAGTAAAGACTTAAAATATAAAGATAACATGATTATCGTCCTTGGGGAATAAGAACTCACCACTGTTGCTGCTGATTTGGAGATCGAGAACCGATCTATGCGTGATCTGAATTGTAAGGACTTGGACCTACATCACGAGAAGATGTAGCACAAAGCATGCATCAATACTTGAAAGGTAGTGAGCACACAGGATAAAATAAAGTTGAAAAATATAAATAACTGAATGAAGCATATAAGTGAGCAATGATATAAGATGATCGTGATAATATACTGAAAATATTGCACGTGAACTAACTAAATGCAATGACAAAGTTTATACATGTTGAAACTGAATACTAAAATGTAACTAGTAACCTAGTCAATGCACTAGAGTATGATTGTGGGAGCTACTAATAATCGACATAAAACCATGTGAGCTAAACATGGAGTTCGATGTATACGCCCCATCGAGAGGACCTAATATACCTCCTAGAGGTATAGAGGCATGACTAGTGTGATCACTAATCTGATGCCCATAGAGGGGACTTATAAACCTATGGTGGCACGTAGTTCTAGGACTTTAGGGTGACTTATCCTAGTCCAACTCAGTATAAAGACTACTCCTAACTGAATATGTGAAATTTATAACATAACATAGGTAAACTGCATAGCTTAATAATCTGACATGTAAATCTTAAAATGCAAAATTTATTTCTGATAATGAAATATTTGAAAATTGAGGCATGTATATCTATTTATCTGTCCTAGCTAATGTAATTCATAAACTAAAAGAACTACATAACTAGGGTTCTGAGTTTATGCAAGAATCTATGGAAAAACAATACTAAGACATGTTAATCTGATTAAGAACGTTAAAATAACTACATCATAGTACTTGGCTAAGATTCTAGAAACTCTAGGTCTAGATAATATGGAGGAAATCAAGAATCTGACTGAGTTCGAGGGAGCTAATGGGTTAGAGTAACCCACTAGTGAAATCCCACATACCTGGTGATGAAATTCACGGAGAAATCTTTCGATTTTGGGCTAGAACCTATAAAATCCTTATTGCATGTTCTTGAATGGTTGCTCGACTTTTCTCTCTATTTTTGCTCTAAGTTTCTTTTGATTTTGGTTAATGATATATCAGGGTAAGTTCTAATTAAGTCACTAGGATAAAACATACAAAAACTACGTAGTTTCGAGGTTAAATGGCGTAGTTTAGGGGCCAACCGACGAACTGACCCACGGTCCGTCTTTGTTAACTGTCGTTAATCTTTAGAGAAAGGTTGTCAAGGGTTTTCATCCATAGACAAGGACCACAGCCCGTGGTCTGACCTACAGTCTTTTGGTCAACCCTTAGACATTTTTACTAGACTATTGCTGGGGAGGGCTTCCACAGGTGCCACCACGGTCTATCGTTGGGACCAAGACCCTTGAAGGGTCCTATGGTCTGACGTCTGGGCCTAAGGGACTCTGTCTAGCTCCCACGAGTGTCGGTACAACCCGTGAGGTGGTCCACAGCCCGTGAAGCGCTCCGTGGTCCACTTTTACTGGAAGGTTCTGAGTCCATGGGCAGGTTAATAGACTGTTGTCCCTTTCACGGTCCGTGAACCCTATCGTGGTTCACTGGTTCTGCTGATTTTTTTGCTGCATTTTCTAAGTTTGGTTTCCCATGTGTTGCAATATCTCCCCCTTGGGAAGATTTATCCTTGTGTGAACTCAAAACTAGCTGGATAGATACGGAAAGAGCTGCAAACCCCACCACTAAGTACTAGAAACTGATTTCTGACTGAACTAAGTTCCAAAAACATGAAAATATGCTGAAAATGCAAGTACAAATTGAAGGAACATGATACTAAGAATGAAGCTACACATGAATGATTGAAAAATTGGAAAGGAACTACTATCTCAAGCTAGAATGGAATCAGAAGGAAAAAGATGAAGATACTTGGACTTTATAGCTGCTTCTGCTTCCCAAGTAGCTCCCTCTATGGACTAACTCCTCCACAGAACCTTAATTGAAGAGACTTCATTATTTCTCAACCTTCGAACCTGATGATCAAGGATCTCAACGGGTACATATTCATAAGTGAGACTATCCTTCACAACCACACTTTCTAATAGTAAAATAGATGCTGGGTCACCTGCACACTTCTTCAATAATGGAATGTGAAAGATCGGATGCATTGCTGCTAGTTATACTAGCAACTCTAACTAATAATTCACTTTACCAACTCTTTTCAAGATCTTATAAGGGCCTACATATATAAGACTGAGCTTCCCTTTCTTGCCAAATCTCATCACCCCCTTCATAGGTGACACTTTCAGGTAAAAACAATCATCAACATGGAACTCCAAGTCCCTATCCTTACATCTACATAGGACTTCTGGTGACTCTGGGTTGTCGTAAGTCTATCTCTAATAAGCTGAACTATTTCCATGGCATCATAAATCAAATCTTGTCCTATCAAGGCTTCTTCACCTACTTCAAACCAACCAACTGGAGATCTACATCTACGCCCATACAATGCCTCATAAGGGGCCAGTTGAATGCTGGAATGGTAACTATTATTGTAGGCAAACTCTATAAGAGGAAGGTGATCATCCCAACTCCCCTTGAAATCAATCACGCAAGCTGTCAACAAGTCCTCTAAGGTCTGAATGGTACGCTATGCTAAGATTAACTTGAGTATGATAGCCATTTATAAAATTATGATATCATGCTAAAAATGACATTTTTGTGATATGCAAAGACCAAGTTCAAACATAAGATACGAGGGTTAGAAAACATAGTGGTAAAACATGGTAAATTCAAGTAAAATCATCTTTGAACATATATGAGATACTTCTTCAAGTAACCTTAGTTCATTATTGTGGGAATTAGATTAACCGACATAAAGAACATGTGAGCTATAACATGATCCCCCCGTGTCTCCCACACCAAAATGGGTTGTCTTACTTGCCAAGGTAGAACCATGAATCTTAGCTAAAGTGGATCCACTAGCTACTTTATATCTTGACCATTATCTTATAGGGGCACATAAGTAAGGGATAAGAAAATTTCTTCTAGAAACCATACCTCAACATGAAAGAGCTTCCATCTCAATATCCTCTAGCATAAATCCCATAGAGTAGTCATTAAGTCTTGAGATAGCTTATCTTTAAAAGACATGGGTAGTCGCCCCTTGTATTATCACATGATAGATCCTTAGACCATGCGTGAGAAAACCATTCACCGTCCATGATATTTTCATAATAACTTTTAAGGCCTATAGTCATTCACTCCATGCTAGAGATGCCCCTAAAACTAATGGAAATAGTTATGAAATCGTGGCCTGTGATTATTGATGGCATATCCATTTACCATACTAATTAAGACAAAATTTAGGAACATAGCCCACAAAGAATTAAGGGAAAATCTAGATGTTATTAATGTTATGTGGCCAAGCTTCATAAAACATAAAGGCAATCTCAACTATAAGCTTTCTTGAGTCATAAACTTGCTTTCATGAACATGCATTCTTTTCAATAATTCATAAGTTTCATCAAGTCTTCAAATTCAGGAATCTTCAAATTCATTTACATCTATTTCATAAAGAGAAGACATGCATATTTTCATAAATTCATCTTTCATAGTTCAAGACCCGCACTATATCAATAAAGCTTAGAAAATATGGGTTATGCATGATTTCATGGGAAATTAACTTTAAAACATGCAATTAATTCAAATAATGCATAAAAGTTAATTAATCAATAAAATAAATGAATGTTGAAAGGAACCCATGACAATTGATGAAAAAACCCAACTCAATTGGAGAATTCTAACTTCGTAAATTGGAGAATTTTGGAACTTAATGCAGGAAAGGGCTCCATGAATGAAAACTATCATACCTTGATTTCAAAAGCTTGAAAGCAATGGAGGATTTGGAGCTTGATATTTAAACCCTATCTTTCTTCTTCAACTTCTACAGAGAGAAATATTTGAAAGAAGGAGCTTGATCTTCTTTTGAGAATTTGAGTGAATGAATTGGTTTTGGGTGATTTGGAGGTTTAAAATCATTAAATAGGGCTTTGGGTAAAAGGAAAAATGACATAGTATTGAGTTAAAACAATTGGAGAAAAGACTCAAAAGTCCCTAACTGAAAACTATTGAATTGGCATCGTGGAGGCCAAAATAGGTCATCATATACTACCACGGCCCGTAAACAGGGTTGGTAAAATTCTGCCAGACAGTGCTTCCCTATTTGGAGCATAACTTTTTACTTCAAGTGTGGAATTAGGCAAACTAAACGGTATTGGGAAGAGGACTCAGAGACTTTTAATTTGATAGGTCATACGCCACCTAATTCGTTTTGTGCTAAAAGATAAGATTGTTTGAAGTTGACGCTAAACGCTAAGTCTAATGAAAACCCTTCACGAATGACTTTACGGTCCGTGGGAGGCTTCACGGGCCGTTGACCACTTGCTAAGGGAAAGCTCTACTGACTTGACCCAGTGACGACCAGTTGTATAGTCCGTGATGCTCACTATAGGCCATTAAAGGGTCTGCGGGAGGGGAACCTTTTTGGGCAAGTTACAGAACGACTTCACGAGTACTAAAATGGGTCATGGTCCCCTTCACGACCCGTCTAGGGCTTAGTGGAGGGTCCCATGGTCAAATTTTAGGCTTGTGACTTGCCTGATTGACCCCTTTCTAGCCTTTTCCAGATCCGATGTGTTACAATATGTTAACCACAATAGCATACAAGTGCCAGAATCATGTGTTAAATAATGTTATTTCATAGTAGAAGTCAAATTAATTTTTTAGAACTCAATTTGGATCCAAAACAGGAATACTAAATTTTTTCACCCTTGTAGAATATAGTCCCAGGTGTCGCAAATTTGAAGTCTTGTTAGCTTAAGTGAACAATGCAGAAGCAAAAAGAAGACCGCTTAAGGGTAAATTGCAAAACTGAAAGGTTATTGCTTAAGCAAACTTTGCTTTTGCGTTAGCGAGTCCGTTTTGCGAACAGTCGCCTACTTTCAACAAGAGAAACCAATTTTTTTCACTTTTTAGAATAAAATCTCAAATAAAATAAGTGTCAAATCAACAACCACCAAAAAAAAAACAAAGAAACTCAATAATTTCAGCACAGCATGTTTCTGAAATCATTTGAGTTCTTTTAGGCATTTTATTTAACACATGGTGCCCAATCTATGTTTAGCAATTAGATGATGAAATGGGTACTCAATACTTCTCAAAATACTTGAAAATGAGCCCACACACATGCATTTAAGAATTTAACCAAATAAATCGGCCAACACATTCACAATTTTAACCCCCCCTCAAGTTAGAGAAGTTACTACCCACTAAATGCCCTCAATTTCAAAAAAAGAAATCAAAAGTAAACAATGATTATTACCACATCAAGAGAGTAAGAATAAGACAAGCATACCGGATTGTGTCTTCACAATCAAGACCAAGAGTTTGGAATCATTTTGAGACAATTGAAGGGAGAGGACAAGAAGTTGGACCTTATATTTTGAGAGTTTTATCCTTTTAGCTTCCTTTCACTGCCTTTTTTAATTCTTTACCTTCGCTTAATCGATGTTTGGTCTCTTTTATGACTGATCAAGAAAGGGCGGAGGTCACTTAAGAGAGTGTCCCTGCGCTTAAGAGATATTTGCTTTTGCGAGAGGGCGCTTCTTTTATATCCATCTTCACATTTTCTCTTGTTTTGGTTTCAAACCATTTAAATTCGGACATTAATTGGATCTCATCACACCAAGAAAGGTGAAAGTTGTGAGACACTTCTTCATTTTGTTCGACCATTAGATAATGAAGAGTTTTCACCCTCACGATTTCTATCAACTTAGCCCTAAGACTACCAAGTGAAAACTCAAGATCGACCATGTCATAGAATCGAGCTAGGTGCCTTTTTTGAAACACGTCCATTTCTTGGGAGACTAGGAATAGGGCTTTCTTGCCGCAGCTGAACTTTTTATCCACGACCCTAAGCCTCATTTACTTATTACATTTGATTCCCCAGAGGCCATGGGTCGGCTTAGGGCATACCACTCACAAAAATGTATTGATCACAAAAAGCCGTAGAATCAAAAAGAAAAGAAACTAAATACAACTATTCACAATCTAAATAGAAATCCTAAATCAATTCAATATGCCTTATTGATCCCCAGTAGGTACGCCATTTTTATAACACTCAAATGCCTTCCTTAGACCAATTAAAAAGAGGAAATGGTCATCGTCAATAAAAATACCCAACTAAGAGTCGGGGTCGAATCCCACATAGAACAACTTGTCGACGATTGTAAAGAAAAAGGGTAGGTAGATACTAGTTTAAATTTAAACATACAAGGTACAAAAAATATCACATAGAAGACAATTTTTATAACTACACTTCTAATGGGGGAAAAGACGATATAGTTAACACTCAATGATCCATTGCAATAAAATCTAAGGTCAATCACTAATAGATAGTCTAAGTCATCTTAATTCAACCCTAATCTTCTAGGTGTATTATAGATGTTGTTGGGTCAATCCCATGATCCATCTAACTCTAGAAATTGGGCTACTCGAGGCAGGTTGGGTTTGGGTAATGAGCTTTATACGGACTGCTTTATGGGCTAGTAATTTTTTTTTTTAAGTTAAATTCTCCAACCTAAATTGAATTTAAAAGTTGAATTTTAATCATTTAGTATAGTGTTATCCATTTAAATTTGAAACAATGGTAACCGTTATGAATTTAAAATTTAAAATTTGAAAGTTCAAATTTTTATTTAAACATAATTTTCTTTATCTATATTCCTACTTAGTTTTGCCTATTATTTTATTTCCAACTTTCATCTTTCATGTAATTAAATAAGTTGAAATATTATTTTTTTAAAAATGTAGTGTTATGAATTTGAAAGTTGAGTTATAATCATCAATAAGGTAGTGTTAATAATATAATTTAGAAATAATTTTAACCGTTGTGAATTTTAATTTGAAAGTTCAAATTTCATTTTCCACACAATCTTCTCTATCTACTTATACTTTTCAATTTAGTTCTTGTCTATTATTTTATTTTCAACTATGAATTTTCTATATGTGTACTCAGTTTGATTGAATCTAAAGTGTCACCACCAAAAAATGGATGTGATGACACTCTCTTATCTCACCATGACAAGTTAGCCTCGTAACACCCCGAAAATTCTATGACTTAAGTTAGAGCCTCACCTTATGAATAATGACTTAAAAATAGTTAAAATGATGTTTATAAACCTAAACTAATGTAATTGACTTGGTTTGGAAGAGTAAAAGTCTAAACGTCAAGAAACGACCACGACGTTCGAAAATTAGAGAAGAATGTGTTCTAGTGTGTCCTTAGGTTTTGGGCAGGTTTGGGAGTGTCGTATGATTGTATAATCTAGTGATAGGGTTTAAAATAGGTAAATATATGTTCCTAGGGTCAAAACGTTTGAATACGACTCCACGGGGCCACTCTAAGGCTCCTCAAGGAGGACCCCAACCTTAGCCAAGCAAGCTGCCAAGGCAACTTGCAGCTTGCACTTGGAGGGAATAGCTGCGCGTCATGCACCTCCTCCCCCAAGGAGAAAAAATCCAGTTCGCGATGCGGTTGTGTCATGGATTCTACTGTCTCAAAATTTAATTCCAAATATCTTCAGAGAACAGCTCCGCGTAGCGGACTTGTTCTGCGACGAAAATGCAGAAATTCAGAAATCTATTTTTACTTCATTAAAGAGTCGATTTAAGTGAGGGGTATTTAGGGTACTTTAGGGGATGTGTATATAATGATTTTTAAGTCAATTTACCTCACTTTTATCAGTCAAACACAAAACCCCAAAGATCTAAACCTAAAGTTCCTCCTTCTCTCTACTCTCTCTCTCTTCTCAAGAACTCCATTGAAAAAGATTGGAACTTCAAGAAGAAGACCAACTCTACAAGGTTTTAACTCGGATTTTTGTGGTTAATTCATCTATAAGGTATGGTTGCTTATCACTCTTGGGATTGCTTTCCCCAAGAGGCCCCTTCAAGATGAATTTCAAAATCTCCAATTTCTAGGTTTCAATCCAAAAACGTGGGCCTTCTTTTTAAAGTGAAATTGATGTTATAAAATGACTTTGATTGATGTTATATGAACAATTATGGATGAATTTATGTTGTATTGGTGGTTTCTTGAAGAATTCCCCATGAGACCCATATTTATCCTTGTTTTCCTAATTCTAACCCTAGTTTGTGTTGGATATTGATTGAAGGCTATGAATTGAATGTTATGTTATGTAATTCATGTTTTTATAATGATTCTACCCTAGGTTATGTACAATTTCTATGAAATTAGGGTTGAGTCTTTGAATGAAGCCTTGAAGGCTATGATGGGAATATGTCAATTGCTTATATTGATGTTGATTATGTTATTACTTCATGAATTACCTTGTATTATGTATTGGTTATGAATTGTTTGGTAATTGAAGTATGGATGTCCTATTAAGGGCAAGAAGGTATGAAGGTTGGTTCTTCTTTGAATTCAAGTATGAAAGGTGAATTACTTAGATTGTAATGA
The DNA here is from genome assembly GCA_029007595.1 of Solanum commersonii. Taxonomy (NCBI): domain Eukaryota; kingdom Viridiplantae; phylum Streptophyta; class Magnoliopsida; order Solanales; family Solanaceae; genus Solanum; species Solanum commersonii. Next base: position 3,182,693 of record JAJTWQ010000038.1, read on the forward strand.
TGCTATACCTAATGTGTTGTTGTGATGTTGATGACCTAGTTTCCTCAGCCTTAACCCTCTACACTTGAATTAGCTATGAAGTATGTATGTATATTATGGTTTGATTGCTAAATGATTGAAATGTAGTTCTCATGATTGTAGTGTAATGTAAAGTGAAAGGTTTACTCACTTGCTAAGTGATTCTAAAGTGAAAGGATTGTTACTCACTTATGAACACATATGAGCTATTATGATAAGCTGTCTACATAAGAGTCTAGTAAAGGATAATGTGAACTTATGTGATGACTAAAGATATTTACAAAAGGGAATCAGATGCTTAGCACCGAAAGGGTATGCAAATGAGATGGGCGTCTCACATTTAGTAAGTCCGTCTCCCCACATGGGTTTCCTCACGTTTAGCAAGTCCGAATTACCTACGGTATGTGTTGTCTCATGAGATGGAAACACCCATGTTTAGTAAGTTAGGGTTTCTAGAAGCAATCTCCTTGACCCTTAACTATGTGCCCACATAGGACTCTAGCTTAGTGGATCCATCTAGATAGCTATGTACAAATGGTTACACCTTAGGCAAGTGTTAACCCTCTCTTTTCGGTGTGGGAATAGAACACCGGATTCCATGTAGCTCTCATGGTCTATGTCGGTTAATGCAATATTTCCCTAATGTAAAAGTAAATGAAGGTATGAAAGGTGTGAACTCTTACTAGGGCTTTCTTAAGGGTTTCTACATAGTGTAAAGGAGGGTATGAGACTTCTCTTGCACATTGCACTTGTGGGATCCTAAGAGATGGTTGTAGTAGTGTTCTCTAATTATTATGATTATTATGAATTATGTATGTTGAAGCTATGTTATGTATGATCATTATGAATATGGTAAGTTATGATGAAATATGATCTTTTGAATGTATGCATGAAGTAGGTTGCTTAATGTGATACTTGGCTTTGAATAGGGTTATGGGGTTCTATTTCTGCATTGCACTAGTATTTCTTGGACTGTCTACATGTTTGGATGATATTATGTTGGTTTGGACTATTGTACTTAATTATGTGCATATTGGATTTACTTGGCAAAAAGCATGTTTTTAATAAAATGTCCTTTTAAGCATGTTTCAATGGTTTTTATGCATAGTAGCCATACTTAGTACGTGTGTTGTACTAACCCATATTTTCTCCCTTTTCCCAAATATTTAGGTTTAGGCCGTTGAGGATTCAAGATTACTTCTCAAGACACTTGGAGTTGCTTCCCCAAGTTGGTGAGTCCTCAAGTCCGAGGACAAGGCCCTATGATCTAGCTTCTATGTTTAGTTCTTTGCTTATGTTGAAAGACATTGTTGTATTTCCTATTTTCAAGACTCCTTATTGATGTAAGGGCTAAGTCCCATTTTCGATACTTCTATGTCTAGATGGTGCATTGTGACGAAATTAGATTCTATTTTTCATATATGAAGCGAAGTTGAACTTCCAAAGTAAAATTTTTTAAATTTTCCGTGATTTTATTCTATGATACATGTTATGACAAAGGCTAAGGGCTTGTAGAAGACCTCTTCGAGGTCGAATACGCCGGTAATGACTAGGGGGTGCTCTTGGGTCGTTACAAGCCTAAAACCCAATAGTTAATATAATAAAATGCGAAAGTAAAGTAAGACTAAAACTTTAATAATAATTAAAAATGTGGATAACAAAGTCAACTTAAATAAACCACCCAAAACCTGGTTGTCACATTTACAAGACTCTGATGTTTTGTAATAGATTTGAGAGATATAAACAAGTCTAAGAAGATGTTGTCTCTAAAGAAGAATAGGACCATAAATAGGACTAAAAAGGTATACTGAGAAGACAATAAACTGTCTCACAAATATCCATAGGAATCCTCAAACAAGAAGATAAGAGAGAGAATCATGAAGATCCCGACTCATAACCTACACAAATGTAGAAGTAAGAGTTGAGTACTGTAATACCCCAAAAATTTCTATGTTAACATCCGAACCATTCTTCATTTGTGAATAATATTCCAGGTGATTCTTAAGCTTCCCATATATGTAAAGGTAAATTCTTTAGTGTGTGAATGATTTTGAATATCAATTAAGGTCACTAGATTCTCCTAGCACAAATTTGAGTTGTAAGTTTCCTTACCGATAAAGTTTTGATGTAAGATTTTCTTTGGGTCAACTTCAAAATACCATATATCTTAGAATACAAAGAGTTACATCTCCCATAACCTATAAAAGTATAAGAATTTTAATCCTCTTTCCAACGCAACCAATTTTGCGTCGATCCATGGTTTAAGGTAAAAGTTATGACCATTTTAGTAACCTAATACAGTGTTGTAACAAATTAGCCGACGGAAAACATTAAAAAGGGTCGTTTTTGTCTTTTTACATATATGAAAACCCTAAAAGAATTTCTTGACTAATTCAAGACCCAAAACAATCAGATTTTCATCTATTAATCCATTATTCTCTTCTCTCTCAAACTCTAAGACAAAACCATAATGAAAAGTCAGTCTTTTTCAAGATTCATTCAATCTTTTTCATGATTCTTCTTCAATGTAAATCTTTCTCCAAGAATTCCATTATTTTCACCTAAAATTACTCCATACAATTATGAATCACTAATGAAAATCATATTTCTTGGACATAGAGTTTCAAGATACTAATTCAAGAAATCTCAAGAAAGGTTTTCTTGATTTTTCTCCTTCAAGATAGGGTTTCAAGGCATCGAATCAAGTTCTTCTTCAAGATTCTTCAAGAACCTTGTTTTTCCAGGTATTTAAGACTATCATAGTATGTGACTAATTCTTCATCATGCCCTACATCTACTTTCAAATCAGTAAAAGAGTAATCTAGGATTCTACCCCTACATTTGGTTATTGTTGAGATAAGTTGATTTGAGCTCTTGAATTCGTGTTTCTTTTTGAAATTCTATTCCTAATTATTAAATTATTATATGTTATGCATTAAAATTCTTGAGTTGATTCATTTATGTCTATATTTCAGTATGAACCCTATGAATTGAGTATTGTTTAGAGAAGAAATATCGTTGAGTTATGACTTTCGAGTTCTTGATTCTTGAGTTCTGATTATTGAGTTTCTTATTGCTATTGAGATTCCTGATTTGAGTCATTCATGTCCATAATTTCATATGAACCCTCTGATTTAAGTTATAAATTTTGAAATGTTTTTTGAAGCCAATACTTGAGTACATGATTAGTATAACAATTGAGTATGCCATAAATGTATGAGCAGTATGAAATCAAGATATACTACCAATGTTTATGCATATGACTTCCCGAGTCATCAAAGATCATATTAAAATAAGATTTTGAAATGTTTTTGAGAAAGAGTTTTCAAGTATGAATTGAGTAAGAGTATAAGGGAACTATGTATCCCTAGAGGCATCAATTTTTACATTGATAAAAGATAAACTGAGATTTCTAAATAAGTTCTGAGTTCAAAAGATATTTCGTAGTTACATCTTTTAAGAGGGTAGTTTAAATTATTATCTCAAACCAGAGGAAGAGTTATATTTTTAAACATATGAGCGTGAGTATATATTATTGAGAAGTATTGAGCTTCGATATGGGGGAGAGTTCAGACAACTCAAAGTCATCATAAACTCTGTATTCCAACATGGCTAAAGGGTTTTACTTTTTAGATGATTCCTTATTGCATTTTAAGCATAACTTAGTTGATCCCGTTAGTTGAGGTGTTCTATACCCTAGCAAGGTATATGACAGTTCTGGCAGCGTGGGTGAGATATTGTATCATCACGTAGCTTGAGTTCTGAGATGAGAAAGTATTTTGTAATACCTTAAATGATTTGGCTAGTTTATTTCTTTACATTCAGTTTGAGTACATTGTTATCTATTGTAGTCCTTTATTTCAGTTATTTATTACTCAACAACATTACATACTCGTACATTCAATGTACTAATATCATTCAGCCTACATCTTTTAACTATGCAGATACAAGTTCTTAGGATCCTCTATAAGAGTCGGTTGAGATCAATTCTTTGCTCGTCGGCTTATAAGTCAGACCTCCTTACTTTTGAAGTACTCCAGTTTTATGAGTTGTTAGTAGTAGTTATTTTGAGGAGTTGTGGGTCTTGTCCTGACACTTATCATTGTATAGCATAGGCTTCATAGATAGACAACTTTTGGAGAGTCTTTGAGTTTTAAATGTTTTATTTAAAACTTATGTTTCATACTCAGTATATCAATTTTAGCTTTGAAATTCCGTAAGTTGTTTTTAAATGTTTCTTTCAGTTTGATTCTTGTGTATGCATGAGTTAGTCTTTCGCTTGTATTCAACAAGGATGAGGGTTCATACTTTGTATATCAATTTTAGTTATTTTGAGGAGCTATGGGTCTTGTCCTGACACTCATCATTGTATAGCATAGGCTTCATAGATTTACAACTTTTGGAGAGTCTTTGAGATTTAGATGTTTTATTTAAAACTTATGTTTCATACTCAGTATATCAATTTTAGCTTTGAGATTTCGTAAGTTGTTTTTAAGTGTTTCTTTCAGTTTGATGCTTGTGTATGCCTGAGTTAGTCTTTCGCTTGTATTCAACAAGGATGAGGGTTCACTTGGGGGCCAACAATGGTTTTCTAGTGTCGGCCACATCCAAGGTGTAGGCTCTAGGTATGACAAATTTGGTATCAGAGCACAGAGTTCAAGTGTCATAGGGTGTCTATGGGGCGATTTCAGACAAGTCAAAGTCTTCATAAACCATGTATGCCAACACGGGTAAAGGATTAAACTTTTTAGATGATTCCTTATTGCTTTTTAAGCATAACTAAGTAGATCCCATTAGTTGAGGTGTTCTATACCCTAGCAAGGTATATGACAGTTCTGGCAGCGTGGGCGAGATGATATATCATTATGTAGCTTATAGTGATAGTTGTTGGTTAGAAAATCTCTTAATAGAGTTAAAGTGTATTATATATATATATATATATATCACTTTTTATGTTTAGTTCTGAGATGAGAAAGTATTTTTTAATCCTTTAAATGATTTAACTACTTTATTTCCTTACATTTAGTTTGAGTACATTGTTATCTCTTGCAGTCCTTTATTTCAGTTATTTATTATTCAACTATATTACATACTCGTACATTCAATGTACTGATATTATTCAATCTCCATCTTTTAATTATGCAGTTACAAGTTCTTACGATACTCCAGTTTTATGAGTTGTTAGTAGTAGTTATTTTGAGAAGTTATGGGTCTTGTCCTGACACTCATCATTGTATAGCATAGGATTCATAGATAGACAACTTTTGGAGAGTCTTTGAGTTTTAGATGTTTTATTTAAAACTTATGTCTTATACTCAGTATATCCTATTCAGTTTTGAGATTCCGTATGTTGTTTTTAAATGTTTATTTCAGTTTGATGCATGTGTATGCATGAGTTAGTCTTTCACTTGTAGTTAACAAGGATGAGGGTTCACTTTGGGGCCAACAATGGTTCTCTAGTGTCGACCACATCCAGGGTGTGGGCTCTGGGCATCACAAACATGGTATCAGAGCACAGAGTTCAAGTATCCTAGGGTGTCTATGAAGTTGTGTCAGAAGGATCTTGTTTATGGTTGTGAGGGTCCTATTTATACAAAGGAGGGACTACAAACATTTAAGAAACGTATCCCTTATTTCATACTCTAAATCGTGCAATATAACTGTGTCATAAGGAACTTATTCAAAACTCATGCATTTCTCATATCCATTCGACTAACCCTTATACTCAAGGTAGTTGAAATGCAAAGCTAGATCCTTATTGATGAGTTACTCTCAGCAAAATTCTTAATAAAGTCATGAAACTGTAGAGGGCCTTGAGAGAAGCCCGATAGTAAGTTAAGTGTTGAATTTCAAAAGAATGCACTCTTATTCGTACGAGTCGTGCGTTCGAGCTAAAGCGAGAAGTATTCCCAAACTTTATTCCCTAAATCCTGTATTAGTTGAAATACTTATAGGGAAGTGTGTTTTAGAGCTTGGGTGGTGTTTTCACCTGAAAATATAGTATGAATTATGAGATTATAAGTAGTAGTTAAAAGTGCTCAAAGTTAGAAGAAAGCATGCAAAGATTCAATAATATAAGAAAGAGAGATAGTGATAAGGCAAGCTATGTTATTATAGTCATGCACCGTGTAAGTTATTAATGAGGAGTTTTCCCTTATGGGTAGATTAAGAAGTGACGAGTTTGTGTAGATTGCATGATAAGAGGTAGAGTAAGAGTTACTAGTATGGATGAGTTAGAAGTATATTTTAACTAGAAAGGAGTGTATGATGATGTGTCATTGTGTTAGTAACAACCACGTGTAAGTGTGGAATAGAAGAGTAGGACAATTCATGAGGTCATAGCTCTAAACTAGGCTTATGATTTTAAGGGAGAACCCATAATATTTAGAGGATTACAAAACAAATTGGGCAATTATGAATTGGTAAGTAGAACTTAAGTTATGAAAGAAAGTGCGGCGGTAAATTGTATGTATGAAGACTGAGGTAAAGATTGGCTACTTGTCATGAGGTCTTAGTGGACGAGTGTGTCTTAATTTTTATCTAGCAGTTTGAAGTTAGTATAGTAAGGGAGGATTCATACTGATATCCGTGTTCAATAATAAAATAAAGCTAAAATTTCAGATAAGTGTCGTGATCAAAAGAATGGCAACATGAGGGTGATGATGTTAGTGTTGAGATCTGATCTAGTATACTTGACATAGAGTAGGTGAGGAATTGAGATGTTAGTAGCCAAGTTCAAAAGTCAGAAAAATATTAAGACTAACTCCTTCCTCTTCAATCCTCAGTTTAACCATCATTCGAGGATGAATGATCAAAGGGGGAGATGTTGTAACACCCCAAAAATTTCTAAGTTAAGATCCAAACCATTCTTAATTTATTAGTAAGATCGTACCAGGTGATTCATAAATTTCTCATATATTTAAAGGTTAATTCTTTAGTGTGTGAATGATTTTGAACACCAATTAAGGTCACTAGAATCTCCTAGCACAAAGTTGAGTTGAAAGTTTCTTTACCGATTAAGTTTTGATGTAAGATTCTCTTTTGCTCAACTTCAAATGACCACATCTCTTAGAATATAAAGAGTTACGTGACCCATCACCTATTAAATTTAATTGTACTTGAATCCTCTTTCCAACGCCACCAATTTCGCGTCTATCCAAGTTTTGAGGAAAAAGTTATGATCATTTTAGTAACCTGATACAGTGTTGTGATGAATTAGCCGATGGGAAAACATTTAAAAGGGTCATTTTTATCTTTTTACGTCTAAGAAACCCTAAATGATTTTTTTTACTAATTAAATACCCAAAACAATCATATTTTCATCTATTAATCAATCATTCTCTTTTCTATCAAACTATAAGACAAAACACTAAGGAAAAATCAATCTTTTTCAAGATTCTCCTTCAATGTAAGTTTTTCTCCAAGAATTCCATTCTTTCCAAATAAAATTCCTATATAAAATTATGAATCACTAACTAAAATCATAATTCTTGGCCATAAAGTTTCAACAAATTAATTCAAGAAATCTCAAGAAAGGTATTCTTGATTTTTCTCCTTCAAGCTAGGGTTTCAAGGTTTCTAATCAAGTTCATCTTCAAGATTATATTCTTCAAGAACCTTGTTCTTCCAGCTATGTAAGGCTATCATAGTGTTGGACCATTTCGTCCTCACACCCTACATCTAATTTTAAATCAGTAAATGACTAATCTAGAATTCTACCCCTAGATTTAAACATATACTGCTTATGACTTGAAGTATATGGTGGAGAACAATGTTCCCGAGTTATACTATTTGAAGTGGCTAAATACTTCCTAGGTTGCAGCGTGCAAGCCTACATAGATAAACCTCAATAAAGATATGAACTGTATTTATACTTAACCACCTTAACGCCCAATGGACTGTGCCGCATAGGTACGTTGTCTAATCCATCCTAACTTTTACATTTATCTATTGTGATACTTCATAACACAAAAGAGAAGAAAATAATTACACGATTATATATTCATAACATTTGATGATTCTTTTAATTTTACACATTAGGTTAGCTTGGAAAGAAAATGCACCCATCGTGCTGCTCAGAAAACTGACACCTCAAATTGTTTATGCAATAGGACATAGTTGATTTGTAGAATCTTTGACGAGAATGTCATACATGCAGAAAAAACAACATGTCAATATGCTCTAAAGCAGATGTTTACTCGAACAATAGAACTATAACCACTCCCCTTCCCCTTTCTGAACAAATACAGGTGTCCGAGTTATACTATTTGAAGCAGCTAAATATTTACTAGGTTGCAGCGTGCAACACTACATAGAATCGACCTCAGTAAAGATATGATCAGTCTTTATACCTAAATACCTTAACACCCATTGGACTCCACCGCATAGGTACGTTGTCTAATCCATCCTAAATTTTACAGTTATCTTATTGTGATACTTCATAGCACAAAAGAGAATAAAATAATTACATTATTACATATACATAACAATTCATGATTCTTTAAATTTTATACATTAGGTTTGTTTTGAAAGAAAATGCGCCTACCATGCTACTGAGAAAACTGGACCCCTCAAATAGCTTATGCAATGGGACATAGTTGATTTGTAGAGGCTTTGACGAGAATGTCATACGTGCAGAAAAAACAACAGGTCAATATTCCAACTACGTGTTTACTAAAAAAAAATACAAGTATGACCACCTCCCCCCACGATAATGAAGGATACCCATTCAAATTTATTTAGAAACAATTTCCAATACGTCTATGTTTTTGCAGTGATGATACATAAAGCGAAAGGTCAAACGATATCAAATGTCGGAGTATACCTACCACAACATGCTTTCTCTCATGGAAACCTATACGTTGCACTATATAGAAGAATATCTATGTCAACAAGCAAAGTGTAGATCATGACTGAACAACCAGATTGATGCACCGGGACATACACAAGAAATATTGTCAACAAGTAAGTATTAGGTGAGATTTGATTAGTACCAAAATTGTAAGAAATCAAACTGGAAAAAACATACACCACACATGTAGCTAATGAAAATTATATTGGACGAATTCTTAGGTTTAGTGGAAGAGGAGAAGATATGAAAAACACCAGACAGCTACCACATAAGACATTATTTTTGTGTATATAAAGTTATTCAAATACAGGGTACACTCATCATTAATCACATAACCATGGGAAGAATTACATTATCTCATTAAAAGCAAGCTCACACAATCAATATGGAGCCCAAGTGCCATTTCATCAAAAACACAACAAAGCATGTTCATCACACCATCTCATGAAGTCAAATATGCCATCTCCATACTAGAATTTCTAAAACATTCATGACCCCTAGATATAGAACAAGCCCAAAAAGGAAATCTTGGTCTCAAGTTAGAATAGAAATAGAAGAAAAGATGAGCATATCAGGGCTCTCAATCAATGTTGCTACTCAAGCACATGATCTACCCCTTGGGAGTAAGATCCTTTTTACAAAAAAAAAAAAAACCTCTAATACAACTCCTTTCAACAAACTCTAGGAATTTCTAAGAGCCATTATAACCCTACCGGGCTCTAAAATAAATAGAGGTCTAATAACCATGCATCCAAACCCTATTAAGGTTAACAAAGTACTCTAAGGGACAAGGAAATTATAGGACACACATAACATCCAAGACTCCAAAATCATGAAATGGGTCAAGGAGAACTTATAATTTTTGGCTAGAGGAGAAATAGGAGGGGACATAAGGATATTGGGACATCTCATTGGCCCTTGGCCTCCCAATTAAGCACCTTCAACAAACACCCTTCATATAAAATGAAAGAGAATTTATGACACTGTGTCTCAAACCATTTATTATACTTGGAATAACATTCTTGAAATACAAATCTTAGGGACATGTCCCTTACAAGAAAATCTAAAACATAATAGAAAGACAATAATGGACATAAGGTTGAGCCCTCAAATACAATGAGGACTCACCAATCTTCTTCTTCTTGATCTCCTTTGAACCTAGACACGAGGATGGAATCTAATATCTTTAAAGCCTACAATTATAGAAAATGTAGAAAGATGGGGTTAGAACAAAAAGTACTAAGTATGGAACCATGCACAAAACCATTAAAACATGCATGAAAAGGGACATTTCATTTTAAATCATGCTATATGCCATTTTTGGACATCATATTTGAAATAGTTGGAGAATGAAACCAATAAGGCAACCCACTTACATTTCATTATAACATGAGAGATATCATTATAATAATAAGCCTAGTCTCCAACATCAACATAACACAAATCCCAATCTTCACAATACTTAGCCTCCAATCATAGAGTAATACAAAGTCAAATACCAAAATCAATTCATCATTAAGTAATCATCACATAAGGAACCCCTAAGAAACACTTGTGCAATGTATGGTTGGCATCCCATAATACCAACCCTACTAAGTACTCCTTTGAACCTACTTTAGTCATGCTTTTCATCTTTAGACATCATTAAAATCAATAGTCACAAATAATGACATAGTCATGTACATTACTTGAATTATAAGAAAAGTTATTCATAACAACTATACATTAAATATAAATGCATGCATTCATATCTCATCACAACACAAAGGAACCATCCCATGACATCCTACTAAGTCTACTTGTGCAATGTGGGAGTGAACTCCCATACCCCCAATCCCATTAAGTAAATTCACCAAGAAGTCATAGTATAGTTCATGTCTCATTCATTATCTTTATTATTAAGGGAAAAGTTGCCATAACCAACATAGACCATGTGAGCTACATGGAATCCGGTGTCATCTAACCCCACACCGAAAGAAGGTGTCCTACTCACCTGGGTAGAAATAAATGTATAGCTATAAGGTGGATCCACTAGCTAAAGACCTATGTGGGAACATAGTTATGGATAGGGAGATTGCTTCTAGAAACCTGACCTATTGCATTGTCGGAGGAGCTTTCATCTCATGAGTTGACTTTGAAGACCCAACCTATTGCATTGGCGGAAAGGCCTTTACCTCATTGTCCATATACACTCGGTGCTTAGCATTATTTCCCAAATTATACATAATTATTCTTTGAATTGTATTTACATGTGTGAAGGAATCCTTTGCCCTTCGTTCAATACAATTCATCAAAATAGATTCTTTAAAGGTAAGAATGTACTTTCAACTTTAGAGTCAACATTAGTATGTGAGAATAACCTTCACACCAACATCATGTGTTCTCATGATTATGGACTTTCAATCAACACAATAGGATCATCATGGTATTTTATATTTCATGAATAATAATGTGTAAAGGTGCATATGAGAACTATACTTTCAATTAACACCATTGATATATCATAATCATGTTTATGCATGGACTGTGTGTGTAATTGTCCTTGCAATGACACAATCAACAACATTATCATCCTAGAAACTTCATTCATAATTAAGTGTAAGGGTAAGGGAAGAATTGCCTTTCAACAATACCATAATATACACAATATTCATAGGACCTTCAACTTCCAAGTAAATCATGAGTTCACACACAATCTTGTCAACATACACAAACCTTTACAATATTCCCTTCAAAGGCTATGGACCAACTCATCCAAACATATAGCAATAGCATATTAGATAAGGGAATACCATGACCTAGAAACTCATCAATACCTTAATCACACCATGATTGGCACATTATACTTCAAGTATTCATAAACATGCATTTAATATAACGATCAAGTCAATTCATGTTTAGAAGAATTACCCTAAACCAATTCAAGTCTAGGTGAACTACACTAAGGCATTACATGAAGAAATTCATCATTCTTGGAGTATCACATTTAAACCTCAATTGCCTTCTTTCATGGCACAACCCTACACTATATCAATTCACCATAGAAATCTTAGGTTAATCAAGTATACATGTAAAATCACACTTAGATCATCCAATTACATCATAATTAACTCACATCCAATCAATTGGACCAACTTGCAAAACCATACTTGCAAAACCATCACATAATGTAAAGAAGAACCATAGCTAGGGTTGGGGAAAACTCATGGATTCTTTGGAATTCTAGTTAAAATAATCTAAAATCAGTAGTATCATCAATAAAAAAACATAATTTAACCTTTAAGAACAACTTTGAAAGAAATCCATGGGGTTGAGTTGAAGCCCTAGCTAATTGGGTTTTCTATAATTGAGTTAAAAGCTTTTGAAAGGGCTCCTTGGGTGATAGCTTCCCAAGGATGAAGAACTCCCATACCTTAGTTTAGAATCCAACAAACTTCGCATAGAAAAGCTCCCTTCTTGAAGCTCTAACTTTGTTTCCTTCTTAGTTCTTCAATGGAGTTTCTAGAGAGAAGATACTTGGAGGGGAAAGTAGTTGGGTTTTGTTTTGGGGTCTTGAGTTATAATGAACAAATGAGGTTTCTAATACATAAAAATACTTTATATATATATAAACCCATATTAAGCAACCCCTTCTTAAAACAAACTAAAAACGAATTACCTAAACTAACCCACCTATTGGCCGACTTTGGGCAGATTAAAAGTGCAATACATGCCCCATGGACCTTCGGTCCATCAATTTATCTACTGGGCATGCTGAAGGTACTTGGTGTTTACCTTCAGATCCTCAACCAGGCCTTGAACCATGCCCCATGAGCTACGGGGCGTCACTCCATCTACTGGCCATGATTGGCAATCCGTGGTTCACTCATTTTGGCAGCTTTTTGGGTTCTAGGCAGCCTTGGGGGTTAGGCTTTAGGGTCCCCCTCAAGGACCCTCGGCTGGTATTTGGGGGGTCGTACCTTGACATTTAACCCCTATACACCTCAACCTAAGCTCGAGAAGTCAATATATAGCCTAAAACCAAACACCAAACTCAAAAGCTCACACGTTAGGCTCTAGTTTCACCTATTAGTTTCCATTAGACTCTAGTTTGGTCTTACTAGTTTTCCGGGTTGTTACATTATCTCCCCCTTAGGAAAATTCGTCCTTGAATGACACTTGAAACACTTAACGGAACTAAATACTCAAGACTAGCAGCCCATCATGCACGAAACATCAATAATGCACAACTAGAAATACATTATTTACAATGTGCACTTGTTCAAGGAGGGAACATCAACTCCAATTTAACATGATCAATGCAATACAAGGAAGTATCAACCATACCTAAACAACCTATTTATGCATGAGATTATCATCACTTGTCTTGTTCAATGAGGAACTACCATATCCTAACTAAAACATGTCAATTTATTCTTCTCATGAAGTACAACAGGCAACTCTTACTCAAAGCACCAGCACCACAACATGAGGGAAACAATTAAGATAAACTCATTTTCTTTCAAAACACAAGTTTTCATGAACATGCATTATATATAAAGAAGTCATGGCAACATATAAGCATACAACGACAATATTAGCTAGGCATACCATCTCCCCCTTAGGAGTGAGACTATACCATCACTTCTAAGCATCATTAATCACATATTCATAGGAAGAATTACATTTTCTCATTAAAAGCAAGCTCACACAATCAACATGGAGTCCAAGTGCCATTTCATCAAAAACACAACAAAGCATGTTCATCACACTATCTCATGAAGTCAAATATGTCATCACACACAACAACATGAGGAACATGTAAATAATGAAAAATCCATTTTATACAAAGTAAGAATCTTTCAAAAACATGCAAAACATAAGGAGATCATGAAAATTTCTAAAACAGTCATGACCCCTAGATATAGTACAAGCCCAAAAAGGAACTCTTGGTCTCAAGATAGAATAGGAATCAAAGAAAAGATGAGGATGTGGGGCTCTCAATCAATGTTGCTACTCAAGCACATGATCTCCCCCTTGGGAGTAACCCCCTTTTTACAAAAAAAAAAACCTCAAATACTACTCTTTTCAACAAACTCTAGGCATTTATAAGACCCTTTATAACCCTACCGATCTCTAAAACTAATAGAGGTCTAATAACCATGGATCCAAACCTTACCAAGGTCAACAAAAGTAACTCTAAGGAACAAGGAAATTATAGGACACACATAACATCCAAGACTCCAAAATCATGAAATGGGTCAAGGAGAACTCGTCATTTTAGGCTAGAAGAGAAATTGGAAGGGGACATAAGTATATTGGGACATCTCATTGGCCCTTGGCCTCCTAATTAAGCACCTTTAACTAACACCCTTGATATTTCCTCTATAAACTCTAGAGGATCTTCCTCCATCTTTGACCCATAGAAATCCAGAATCTCTATCCCAACTTGAGTCAAACAATGAAAACCATACCTTATCCTCACACTTGACATTAAGTCAATAGGAACTTGAGGATCTTGAGGAGAATCTCCTTGATCATCATAGTTTTCTTCAAGCCCACCGGTGCAAACTTCTGGAGTAGTCATATCTTGTAGATCACCGAATAAGGATTAGAAAAAAGACCATATAAGGTTAAACTCTATCGTACGACTCAAAGGATGAAGAAGTGAAGTTTTTCCTAACATCTGATAGCCTCCTATTAAAAAATGTGGCACACTTCACATTTATGAACTAAACTCTACTAGATGTGGTTTGAGAAATCCTAAAAACCATCCCAAAAACCTTATGCTCTGATACCAAGTTTGTCACGACTCGAGGTTACCCCTAGAAGTAACATGGTGTAGTTGACCTCGAAGGGGTCGCATACAAGCCTCATAGCATACATGAACATGAAAGCAAAGGAAAATAGAGTGGAACTTAAAACTTTTCTTACAATCAAAGTCTGTTATAAAATGAAAGAGAATTTATGACACTATGTCTCAAACCATTTATTATACTTGGCATAAAACTCTTGAAATACAAATCATACGGACACGACCCTTACAATAAAAGTATAAAACATAATAGAAAGACAATAAAGGATATAAGGTTGAGACCTCGAATACAATGAAGACTCACCAATCATCTTATTCTTGATCTCCTATGAACCTAGCCACAAGGATGGAATCCAATTTCTCCAAAGCCTACACTTATAGAAAATGTAGAAAGATAGGGTTAGCACAAAAAGTGCTAAGTATGGAAGCTATGCACAAAACCATTAAAACGTGCATGGAAAGGGACATTTCATTTGAAATCATGCTATATGCCATTTTTAGACATCATCTTTGAAATAGTTGTAGAATGAAACCAATAAGGCAACTCACAAACATTTCATTATAACATGAGAGTTATCATTATAATAGCAAGCCTAGTCTTCAACATCAACATAACACAAATCCCAATCTTCACAATACATAGCCTCCAATCAAAGATTAATAGGCTTAAGTCATCTCTGGCCACCTAAAGTTGTCCGCATAATTCACTTAGACACTTCAACTTATCCCTGTGCCAATTGAACACCTTATTTGTTCAAAAGTCATTCCTATTAGACACAAAATGTTGACATGGCAAAAAATGTGTGCTTCACTTTCTTTGAGCGCATTAAGTTATCAAAAAATAATATTTTTTCTCTTTTTTTCCCCTTAACTTATGCAACTGAATTAATAAAAAAGAAAAAATTTAATTAACAAAAAAAAAGGAGCAGTTGTCTTCTTCCCCATCCCTGCATCTATTATTCCACCATTTTCATCATTTTTCTTACACACATGCGCACACTCCACCCCCTACACCTCTCTCTTTCTCTCACCTCTGCCATTCTTCTTGTTATTTACCTTTTTTATGTTAATTTATGTCTCAAAATCTCGATGAAGCTCAATTTATTACATGAAAAAATATGAATTGATTTTTTTGGGAAGTTTGTTATTTTTTTTTCAATTCTAATAAATAGTTACTAATGGATAGAAGATGAAGGAAATGAATAAAAGATATTCATGCTATCGAAATGAAAGAGAATGAGTATTTATCTTGAATGGATAGGAATGGTGTATTTTGTACTGCCGAAACCAATGAAAAGAAGAAAGAGTTAGAGCAATGGTTTGCTGGAGTCGCCGGTGCCGACACCAGCTCCGGTGGAATGGGAAACTAGAATTGGGTCTATCAAAGAAGAAGAAGAAGAATGGAAAGGGGGGGGGAGGGCCTGTTAATTAAAAAAAACTTTTTAAAGTTTTTACAATACTTTTTGGATTATTTAAATAGAGCTTTTAAAAAAAATTGAATACAATACCACGTGTCATCATTTTATTGGTAAATCAATTTTGTATTCACGTTTGAGATACATACATTTTTATTTTTCAACTGTTTGTCAGTTTATGTCAAATAGGTAAAAATTTCTTAAGGTTAGAGTGTTCAATTGGCACAAGCCTTAGTTGAGGTGTCTAAATGAATTATGTGGACAACTTTAAGGGGCCGTAGATGACTTAAGCCTAGATTAATACAAACTCAAATATCAAGAACATCTCATCATTAAGTAATCATCACATAAGGAACCCCCAAGAAACACTTGTGCAATGGATGGTTGGCATCCCATAATATCAACCCTACTAAGTACTCCTTTGAAGCTACTTTAGCCATGCTTTTCATCTTTAGACCTCATTAAAATCAATAGTTACAAATAAGGAAATAGTCATGTACATTACTTTAATTATAAGGAAAGTTGTAACAACCCTCAAAATAAAGTAGGATAAAGTAGAGCCTCACATGGGTTTTATGAAATAATAAGTTGTCAAAATAATGAAGAATAGCCTTTTAAGTCAGTTTTAAAGAGTTTTAAAGTCAAGCGTCAAGGGACGACAAAGACATTCGAAAACTAGTCTTTTACATGTTGGTGTGTTCTAGTATGTTGTTCGTGTTTTTATGTGTTGTTTGGAGTCTAAAATCAGTAGAGGTGAACATAATGTCTTAATAAATATTTTTTGGGACAAAAAATTCGAATATGACACCCCAGGGGCCACCCTAAGGGTCCCCGAGGAGGACCCCAACCTTGGCCAAGCAAGCTGCCAAGGCAGCTTGTAGTTGTGCTTGGAAGGAGCATGTCCATGTCGCAGACTAGCTCCATCAAGGGCCAAAAGTTTAGTCCACATCGCGGACTCTACTGTCTTGTAATTTAATTTATCCAAACTTGTGGGAATACCTCCGCATCGCAAACTTGTTTCCCGATGAAATCTGTGAAAATAAAACTGAAGTTTGACTTGTTTAAAAGGTCCATCTAAGTGAGGGGTAGTTTGAGTAATTTTGAGAATTATTATAAATGGTTATTCTACCTATTTTAGTGTATTTTAAGTTGGTTAAAACCCCAGAACCTAGAATTAGACCCCCTTCTTCAAATTGACCCTTCCCTCTCAAAATAAATTCTCTCAAAAACTCCATTGAAGACCTTGATGAAACTCAAGCTAGAAGATGGGTTTTCAGATGATTTATTCTTCAATTTCATCGGCCTTCAATAATTAAGGTATGGTGACTCTTGATTCTTGAATAACCTCTCATTCAAGGAGTTCTATCAAAGATTTTCAAAAGTGATTTAAAGACCAAAATTCCCAATTTTCAACCTAAACATGGGTTCCTTATCTAACGATTTTATAAATCATTCTATTGATGAATTAATGTTTAATTAATGTTTTTAAGACAATTTTCAAAGGAATTCTTGAAGAACACATGATCCCCAAATTCTCAAAAATTGGCTTATAATGTGGGTCTTTGTGAATATGATCTCTATTGGTGAAATTATGTTTAGATTAGATTTTTTTGATGTTTCTTATGATTATCTATACTTATTCATGTTGAATTATTTGTATATTGATGAGTTGAGGATTATGGCCTTATGGGCAAACTTATGGGTTGATCCCTTTGTTTATGGAATTTTACTTAGGCTATGTTTATGCTATTGAATTGTATTTTTGATTCCTATTTCTACCTATGTGGATTGATTATGAATTGTTGAGAATTGATCCATGGTGATCATGGCTTGGAGAATTGGTAAGTTGACCTAACTTCTAGTCTATAGTATGATAATTGATATTTTGTGGTTTGATCCACTTATGATGGAGGTCTTTCACTTCTTGTCTATCTATGCATGTTGAGATCATGTCCTTGAAGACAATAGATTTGAAGTGAATTGATGATTATGATACATATGTTTATGAAGTTATGCTATAAAGGTTATATATGAAATCCTCAATGCTAACATGATGTTTAAAGTGTGTTGATGATAAGTAGTATAACGTGAATGATAATGTTAGGGATAAGGTGTGTTCTACATGATCGATTATGTTAGGTACTATTGTGGAATGACCCCTATATGAATGTTTGATCATATACATGTTAGGAGTACCTATTCAATGTTGAATGTGTCCTTGTCTCCTATGATGGAATGTGGGTGTGTGGTCTAGAATCCCTAAGGGGTTTATATGTAAATTGCTCATGATTTGGGGACATTGTTAATGTGTGGTGATCCCTTGAAGGGAAGTCATTCAATATCAATATTGTTGCTATTATGTCACTATGAGGAACAATATGCATACACACTACATGTATAGCTATGAATATGATGTGTTATGGTGTCTATTGAAAGGTTAACTCTTATATGCACCCCTACATATTATTATGCATGCAAAGTGTATGATTAGCAAGGTATGAATACGTGTTGTATAAAGGTGTTTATGTTAAAGGATTTCTCACATATGTACACACACACATGAATGATTGAAAAAGTTTATGATAATCTAGTGAAAGTGAGTCTCTTGAAAGGTTTCCTCAATTGTACTCTAAACTTGACTGTGTTATGAATATTGTATGACAATGTGAAAGGTCATTCTCACATAATGTAGGTTTTATGCGGAAAAGCCATTCTCATCTTCAAAACCTTTGAGCTATATGATATGAGGGATTAAGTCCCTAAAGCCTATTTTAAGAACTAATGTTAAATAAAGGCTTAAAGATGATTAAAAATAGAGTCGGAGCATAGCACCGAGTGAACATGAAAAATGAGAGTGGGGGCTTCAGGTTTAGCAAGTCTAGCTTCCACAAGAGAACTTTCACATTTAGAAAGTCTAGGTTCCCAACATAGATGTTGTCTCATGAGATATAAACCTCCACGCTTAGTAAGTCAAGGTTTTCTAGTAGCAATCTCCTTGTTCCATAACTATGTGCCCCCGTAGGTATTAGCTTAGTGGATCCACTAGATAGCTATTATGTATATGGGTCCTACTTTGGCAAGTAGTACCCTCTCTTTTCGGTGTGGGAGTAGAACACCAAATTCCATGTTGCTCACGTAGTCTATGTCGGTTATAGCAATGTCTCCCAAAAGTTATGAAATGAACTAATATAAGAATATGAACTCTCATCATGATTTCTTAAAGAGTTACTTAGTGTAGGTAGGACTATGGACCTTACTTATGCATTGCACAAGTGGACTCTAGGGGAGGTTATGATTAGGCTCTTTATGTAATGAAGACTATGGTCTACGTATGTTAATATGAAAGCATGTTAGTTTACTTTACTTATGTCAAGACATGAAGTATGTTTATGCATGTGAATTACACTTATGACTTCTTAATGGGTTTGCTCAGTATATGTGGGGGTATGGGACACCATGTGTACATTGCACAAGTGAGCTTGTGTAGGGGTTGTGAGGGTGGTTTACCTATGATATGAACTAAATGGGTTATGACTAATGATGTAGTAAAGGAATGAGTCTGTATATGATGTTATGAAGTATGTTGGTCTTATGTCTAATGTTAAATGAAGATGTTATGATTTGTTGAATATGATGTGCCTAGTCTATGGTGGCTTCCTAGGAACACTTAGTGTGAGTAGTATTATGGGATGCTACCTGTACATTGGACTAGTGTGACATGGGGGTTTTCTCAGGTGATGGTTCCTATGTGAAGACTATGTCTTATGGTGTGCTTATGACTCTATGAATATATGTGGTTGGATTGATGAAGGCTATATGTAAGTTCACCCTTGGTAACCTTAATGTGATACATTGCACCAAGTATTCCCTAAGGGTTGGTTGAGGAAAGGTGTTAAGATAAAGAGAAAAGTAATGTGTTGTATGCATTGAATGTGCCAAAAATGTTATAATTGGCTCTATGTGCGATTATAAATGGGTTCCATGTGTATGATGATGTATGTGGTTTATATTGAGCCTAATATACTAAATGTTCTTGAAGTTTCTCTAAAAAGGCATGATGCATGGTTTCCAACTAAATGTCCTTTTAAGAGGATGTTTAGCATGGTTATCATACATAGTGCATTCTTGTACTAAAACCAATCTTCTTCATCTTTTTTCACCAAGTGTAGGTGATGGTGACTAAAGGGTCTTTCCTAGAACTGATGAGTTTGGCCTATTATTCCCAAGTTCGGGTGTGTCCTTAAAGATTCAAAGACCTTTATGTTTATGAGTTTCCTTAAGTTGTATGTACTAGATAGTAGTTTCTTTTGTATTGTAAGAGTTGTGTCCCTGTTGTGCGGTAATCATGTTATAAGATGGCTACCTTGATATGTAATACTCCAATTTTTGTATTAAAGGTTTAATGAGGTGACTTTTATGTCTTGTGTTATATTATGAAATTTTTTTAAACTTTCCGCTATTTTTGTATGATAAATGCTATGACGAATGCTAAGGGCTTGTATAAGACCTTTGAGAGGTCGAATACGCCGGTAACGACTAGGGGTGCTCTCGGGTCGTTACAAACTTGTTATGAGAGCATAAGGTTATGAAAATGGTCTTACGATTCAACGTCTCATGAGCCACGCCTAGTAGAGTCTTGTTCATTGGTGTGAGTCGCGACACATCTATAAGCGAGAGGCTATTGGACGATAGAAGTTTCTCTTTCTTATAGATGTGATTACTTGGAAGGGGTTATGTTGCAAGGATTGAGAAGAAAAGGTGAGTTTTAATGCTTATTATGATGTGGTGACTATATGAGTATAAATGAAGGTAGATTTGGAAATCGTATTATGATGCCAATCATGACTATGTGTTACCTATGAGGTTGGGAGCATTACTGTAACACCCCAAAAATTTCATAGGTTGAACTAGAGCCTAATCGTAGTGTCCATGAGGTATAAAATGAATTACCCTAAGTTAGTAGACCATCTAGGTGTGCTGTGGTGGTCTATGAGTTAAGGTTTAAGGGAGGAGTGCCAAACAAAAGAGGCAAGCCAAGGCCTAAGGCCAAGGCTTCCCCAAATTTGGAGCGACTGCCTCAAACTCCATGGGCATCACCATGGCTCATTGTCATGACCACGGACCGTGGGAGGCTTCGTGGAGTTTCCTTGGTCGAGGGAGAGGGACCTCCAAGTGTCCCAAACACTATCCGCCCTTTACAAGAAGGACCATGAGTCGTGGTCCACTTTACGGCTCGTGAAGGTGGGCGTGGAGTTCTCCTAGCTTTTAGGGAGTTGGGGAGGTTGTTAGGGTAGCCACCGCCCAAGGCACCACGGGCACTACTACGGGTCATGGTGCACTTGACGAGGGAGAGGGGTGGCTCATGAACATCACTTGGCACCAAGGCTTGAAGGCCTTGCCTCCACAAGGCCAAGTCATGACCAAGACCATCACCACGGACCGTGGTCATGACCACGGATCATGGGAGGCTCCGTGGTCTTGTCTTGGCCAAGTGTTGGCTTGTGCACGAAAGGGGAGCCACTGCCTTCAACACCACGGGCAGTACCATGGCTCGTGGTGCACTTTCATGGTCCATGAATGTTGGCCGTGGTCCCTAACGGGGACTATTTAAATGAGTAGTTTTGGGACTTTTCCTTTTAAGTCCTATTTAAGTAAGGGTGTTTTGGGTAGTTTTAGAGGTTAATTATATATTGGTTTTTAAGTCTAAATTCACAAGTTTTGGTCATTATACACAACATCCAATTGTAATCAAAACTCTCCCACTTCTCTCTAAATTCTCTCTCTAAAAACCTTAGAAGAAAGAAAATACATTGGGGCTAGGGTTTCAAGGTTCTTTCCCAAATTTCTTGGAGTTTCTCCATTGATTCTCAAGGAATCAACTAAGGTATGGTTACTTATTACTCTTGAGATTCCTTTCCCCAAGAGGTCCCTTCAAGATGAATTTCAAAATCTCCAATTTCTAGGTTTTCAATCCAAGAACGTGGGTCTTCTTACTAATGTAAAATTGATGCTATAAACTGAATTTGATTGATGTTATATGAACAATTATGAATGAATTTATGTTGTATTTGTGGTTTCTTGAACAAACCCCATGAGAACTATGTTTCTCCTTCTTTTCCTAATTCTAACCCTAGTTTGTGTTTGATATTGAGTGAAGGCTATGAATCAAATGTGATGTTATGTAATTCATGTTTGTATGATGATTCTACCCTAGGTTATGTATAATTTCTATGAAATTAGGGTTGAGTCTATGAATGAAGCCTTGAAGGCTATGAAGGGAATATGTCAATTGCTTATATTGATGTTGATTATATATTACTTCATGAATTACCTTGTATTATGTATTGGTTATGAACTAATTGGTGATTGAAGTATGGATGTCCTATGAAGGGCAAGAAGGTCTGAAGGTTAGTTCTTCTTTGAACTCAAGTATGAAAGGTGAATTACTTAGATTGTAATGATGCTATACTTAATATGTTGTTGTGCTGTTGATGACCTAGTGTCCTCATCCTTAAACCTTTACACTTGAATTAGCTATGAAATATGTATGTATGTTATGGTATGATTGGTATATGATTGAAACGTATTTCTAATGATTATAGTGTAATGTAAAGTGAAAAGGTTACTCACTTACTAAGTGTTTCTAAAGTGAAAGGATTGTTACTCACTTATCAACACATATGAGCTATTATGGTAAGATGTTTACATTAGAGTCTAGTAAAGGCTAATGTGAACTTATGTGATGACTAAAGATGATTACAAAAGGGAATTAGATTCTTAGCACAGCAAGGGCATGTAAATGAGATAGAGGTCTCATGTTTAGTAAGTCCAGCTCCCCACATAGGTTTCCTCGTGTTTAGCAATTCTGGATTACCCACGGTATGTGTTGTCTCATGAGATGGAAATCCCCCTCGTTTAGTAAGTTAGGATTTCTAGGAGCAATCTCCTTGACCCTTAACTATGTGCCCACATAGGACTTTAGCTTAGTGGATCCACCTAGATAGCTATGTACGAATGGTTACACCGTAGGCTAGTGTTAACCCTCTCTTTTCGGTGTGGGAGTAGAACACCGAATTCCATGTAGCTCTCATGGTCTATGTCGGTTATGGCAATATCTCCCTAATGTAAAACTAAATGAAGGTATGAAAGGTGTGAACTCTTACTAGCGCTTTCTTAAGGGTTTCTACACTGTGTAAGGGAGGGTATGGGACTTCTCTTGCACATTGCACTTGTGGGATCCTAAGAGATGGTTGTAGTAGTGTTCTCTTATGATTATGATGATTATGACGTATGTATGTTGAAGCTATCTTATGTATGATCATTATGAATGTGGTAAGTTATGATGAAGTATGATCTTATGTATGTATGCATGGAGTAGGTTGCTTAATGTGATACTTGGCTTTGAATAGCGTCATGGGATTCTATTCCTTGCATTACACTAGTATTACTTGGGTTGTCTACGTGTTGGGATGATATTATGTTGGTTTTTACTATGATGCTTACTTTTTGTGCATATTGGATTTACTTGGTAAAAAGCATATTTTGACTAGAATGACCTTTTATGCATGTTTCAATGGTTTTTATGCATAGTAGCCATACTTAGGACGTGTGTTGTACTAACCCATATTGTCTCCTTTTTCCCCAAACATTTAGGTTCGGGCCATTGAGGATTCAAGCTTACTTCTCAAGACACTTGGAGTTGCTTCCCCGAGTTGGTGAGTCCTCAAGTCCGAGGACAAGACCCTATGATCTAGCTTCTATGTTTAGTTATTTGCTTATGTTGAAAGACATTGTTGTACTTTCCTATTTCTATACTTCTTATTGATGTAAGGGCTAAGTCCCATTATCGATACTTCTATGTCTAGACAGTACATTGTGACGAAGTTAGATTCTATTTTTCATATATGAAGTGAAGTTGAACTTTCAAAGTAAAATATTTAAATTTTCCGTAATTTTATTCTATGATACTCGCTATGATGAATGCTAAGGGCTTGTATAAGACCTCTTCGAGGTCGAATATGCCAGTAATGACTAAGGGGGTGCTCTCGGGTCATTACAATTACATTGAAAATGTTGTATGGTGGAATAGTTCTCGTATGGTAAGAGTCATTATGGTAGGAATGAAATCCTTTTTACCATGATGAGTTGCTTTATGGTGATGGGTAATGATAGTAGAAATTCATGGTGAAGATTTGAGGAGTTTTGAAGGAATGTGGTAACTAGTGTGAGTTGAAAGTATCCTTTTTCTTATGAGTGATGCTTCATGGTTGTCCTTGTCTGAATCAGAGTTCTTGTGTAGGCTTGCCCTAACAGTGGAAAAAGGGGCTTTGTTCCATGAGTTGGGATAGTGTTTTGCTCGAAGGTTAACTAACTTGGAGAGTTGCATGTACCCCTTAGTTCATAGGAAGGACAAGAGAATAGATGTTGACCAACTCTAAAGAGGATAGTTACCTTTTATGGGTAATCTTAAGTATGGTCATTCAGAGAGGGTGTTTAGATAATACTAGGCATGTTTGAGTGGAAAGTTACACCAAAGGTGATGATAAGGGTATAGTGTGATAAAGATTTGATTAAGCTCACCACATGTGGGGGATAAAGTGCCTAGATGGTAAGGTTTTGGGTGTCTTTAATATTTCTACAATGATCTTCCTTGAGTTCTCCATGTTGATAACCACTTTGGGTGATAGATATGAAGTGGAGTGGTATAGATACTCATTTTGTTTGGATTCTTTAAATTATCACCTAAGGGAGTATAGTGAAGATTTAGTGGAGAATGGTTCCTACCTTAGAGATGAAGGAGGTAATGATTAAAGGAGTTTGCATAACCTGATCCCAAGAGGGGGACAGTGTGCTTAATTGGTAAGCGATAGTTCTCTTGATTACTTTGATGTGCTCTTAGATGGGTTTACCCTAAGTGGGGGATGACAAGTAAGTAGTAAGGTTGTTGATATCCTTATCTTTTCCTTCTATTCTTATTCAAGCTTGAGACCAAAGAGTTCCTAGTAGCTGGTTCATGTTTGGAGTCTTGCATATGATTATGAGTTGTATGATCTCCGTATGTTATGCATGTCCTAGAAGACACTATGTTATGCTTGTTTTGAAGGATTCTTACTCCATAAAAATGGAATTTTAGTAATAAAATTCATGTTTCTCATGTCAATATGCATCTTTACATGGTGAATGCACTCCTGACTTCATGAGGAAGAGAGTATAAGCATGCTTAAGTTAGAAGTTGGAATTTCTCCTTAAAAGAATTGACCTTTGTGTAAATGCTTGCTTATGAGTTTTATGATGCCATGTGTGTATGTTGTGACTAGGAGAAGGTAGTCCCTCCTTGAACATAACTAAACATGGTAATGCCATGTATGTTCTTGATAGTATGATGATTAAGTGATAAGACTAGTAGTGTCACACCCCGAGCTACCCCCGAGACGTGGACACGGGACCTAGGACCACAAGTGATCCTAAGCTAACCCTGCTGGCATGATCATGAGCATACTAAAGATAATAAACTGATGAGGAAGCTAAATCATAAATAAACTGAAGAGATGGGGAATACCCATATACTATAATTGAGATATATGAAAACTTATGAGTATAATACAAAGAAGTTATTAACTCAATACTAAACTGAATCTAATTATGTCTGAAATAAGCCTCTAAACTGACTAGACATGTTTTGACACGCCCCAACTAGGTCTAGCAAAACTGAAACTAAAGACTAAAAGCGATAAAGATAAACATGTCACTAGTCCTCGAAAAATGACGACTAACCACTGATGCTACTGAACTGAAGATCGGGAATCGATCTAAGCGTGATCTGGATGCTGAGAACCTGAACCTACATCACGAAAAGATGTAGCGCACGTATGCGTCAGTACTTGAAAGGTACTAAGCATGCAGGATAGAGTAAAGCTGAAAGAACGTATAACTGAACAAAGCATACTTAGCAATGATATAATCTGAACATGATATAGATACTGAACATACTGAATACTTAGGTAACTAAATGCAATGACCAAATTTATAGCATGCTGAGACTGAATACTGACTGTACTGAAATATGGTCAATGCAATGGAGTCTGACTGAACTGTGGGAGCTACTAATAACCAACATAAAACCACATGAGCTAAATGTGGAGTCCGATGTATACACCCCATCGAGAGGACCCAATATACCTTTCTAGATGTATAGAGGCATGTTGGCATGATCACTAAACAGATGTTGCCCACAAAGGGGACTCACACCTACGTGGATCATAGTTCTGGGACTATATGGGAACGCTAAACCCTAGTCCAACTCCCAATGAATTAAGTGGTTAACTGGTTATGATTGAATTTTTGTAAATACTGGATAGCTCGAAACTGAACATGTAAACTGAGAATGCAACAATTAATCTAATAATGATGCATTCATAAACTAAAGCATGTAAAACTGAATACTGAAATATCTGACTTAGCATGTGTAATTCAAGAACTAAAGAAATACATAGCTAGGGTTCTGAAATTCATGCAATAAACTGATTAAAAACATGATAATCTGATTTGGAACATTTGAATAACTAATTCCTGATGATCTGTTGAAATTCTAGAAACCCTAAGTCTGTTCATAATCATGGAATCAAGATTCTGACTGAATTCTAGGGACCTAATGGGCGAAAGGAACCCAGTAGTGAAATCCCATATACCTGGGGATGAATTCCACGAAGAAATCTTTCGATTTCGACGCTGGAACTGATGGAACCTTGCTGCGTTCTTGACCTTTTTTCTCCTTTCTTGCTTCTAATTTTCTAAGTTTGATTAAATGTTTTGACTAAGGTAAGTTCTGGTTATGCTTCTAGGCTTAAACTAACTAAAACCTCATAATTTAGGGTTTAAACAACGTACCTAAGGGGTTAAATGAAGTAGAAAAAGACCAAAAGACCCCGAAATTAATTGTTGTTGGAGTGACCTACGGATTGGACCTACGGGTCGTAGGTCAATCTACGGTCCGTAGATTGTGTCCGTAAGTCAAGCCTGCTCGACAGGCCTTCACTAAAATGATCATAACCTTTTACTCGGAGGTCGGATTTTAGCAAACTTGGTGGCATTGGAAAGATAATTCAATTATCAATCATATCCTAGGTCATAGGGCACACAATTATTTTTTTGTTAAAATTTATGACCATCTGAAGTTGACCCAATAATAATTTTCAGCTAACTGGCTATTGATCCTCATCTACGATCAGACCTACGGACCGTGGATCAATTGACGGTCCATGTTGGTCAACCGTCAATTGGGACTGAAGCTGGGCTTTTGGGGTATCGATCCACGGAAACGAACTACGGTCTGTGACCTAACCTATGGACCGTAAGTTCGGACGTGGGTCAACACTTAGCCAAATTTTCTGACTGAGTTCTGGGGAAATTTTCTTTCACGAACCACGGACTTGCAGGATAGACCGTGAGTCCATCTACGGTCCATGGATGGTGTCCGTGAGTGCCACTTGTAACACTAGAAATCTGAAATCTCTATTTTCGGATACAGGGTGTTACATTATCCCCCCCTTGGGACCATTCGTCCTCGAATGAAGATTAATCTAGATGAAATAGAGGGAGATGGTTGCAATACCCACCACTAAACACTGAGAACTGAATTTCTAATTGAAGTGAGTTCCAAGAACATGCAAATACGCTGAAAATGCAAGTATAAACTGAAGGAAGATAATTCTAAGACTGAATTTTCGCATGAATGACTGAAAAACTGAAGAGGAACTATTACCTCAAGCTGGAATGGAATCGGAAGGAAAGAGGTGAGGATACTTGGACTTCATGGTTGCTTCTACTTCCCAAGTAGCTCCCTCTACTACCTGACTCCTCCACAAAACCTTGACTGAAGCGACTTCTTTATTTCTCAACCGTCTAACCTAACGATCAAGAATCTCAACTGGTACATCCTCATAAGCAAGGCTATCTTTCACGGCCACACTCACTAATGGCATTATGGATGTTGGATCACCCACATACTTCTTCAAAAGAGAAATGTGAAAGACTGGATGCACTGCTGCTAAGTCTGCTAGCAACTCTAACTCATAAGCCACTTTACCAATCCTTTTCAAGATCCGGTAAGGGCCTACATATCTGGGACTAAACTTCCCTTTCTTGCCAAATCTCATCACCCCCCTCATGGGCGACACTTTCAGGAAAACCCAATCATCAACTTAGAACTCTAGTTCCCTTCTTCTCACATCTACATAAGATTTTGGCGACTCTGGGCAGTCTTAAGTCTATCTCTAATGAGTTGCACTTTCTCCATAGCATCAATGACTGAATCTGGTCCTATCAAGGCTGCTTCACCTACTTCAAACCAACCAACTAGAGATCTACATCTACGCTCATACAATGCCTCATAAGACAAATTCCTAGGTGAGGAAGTCTGTGAACATCCCTCGCTAGCTCTTTTCTTTCTTCCTCAACATGTGCTACACTACCATGGATTATCTGCAAAGAGCATCTGCTACTACATTCGCCTTACCCGGATGGTAATGCACCCTTATATCATAATCTTTGAGGAACTCAAGTCATCTTCTCTGGCGAAGATTCAACTCTTTCTGGGTGAACACATACTGAAGGCTCTTATGGTCTGTGAACACATCTACATGAACACCATACAAGTAGTGTCTCTAAATCTTAATTGCAAACACCACTGCTGCTAGCTCGAGGTCATGAGTTTGGTAGTTCTTCTCATGCACCTTAAGTTGTCTAGAAGCATAAGTTATAACCTTACCTCGCTGCATCAACACACAACCTAGGCCGACTCTGGATGCATCACAATAGATCACAAAACCATCTGAACCCTCTGGTAGAGTCAATACAGGAGCTGTAGTCAACCTAGTTTTCAATGCTGCGCAACTTTTCTCACAATCATCTGACTATTAAAACTTGACCTTTTTATGAGTCAACTTAGTCAATGGAGAGGTTATAGATGAAAATCCTTCCACAAACCATCTGTAATAGCCCGCTAGATCCAAGAAACTTTTGATATCTGTAGCAGAGGTAGGTCTGGGCCATTGTTTCACTGCTTCTATCTTCTGGGAATCTACTCGAATTCCTTCGCTAGACACAATATGCCCAAGGAAAGAAACTGATTGTAACCAAAATTCGCACTTGTTAAATTTTGCAAATAATTGGCGATCTTTGAGAGTTTGCATAACAACTCTCAAATGACTTGCATGTTCTTCCTCATTCCTAGAGTAAATGAGGATGTCATAAATAAAGATGATGAAGAACAAGTCCAAGTACTGCTTGAACACTCTGTTCATCAAATCTATGAAAGCTGCAGGAGCATTGGTTAGTCCAAATGACATGACTACAAATTCATAATGACCATACCAAGTTCTGAAGGCTGTCTTTGGAATGTCAATATCTCTGACTCTGAGCTGGTGATAACCTGATCTGAGGTCTATCTTTGAGAAATGACTAGCACCCTGAAGTTGGTCGAACAAGTCATCAATTCTGGGGATGGGATACTTACTCTTGATTGTGACTTTGTTCAACTGCCTATAGTCAATGCACATTCTGAGAGAACCATCTTTTTTCTTTGCTAACAACACTGGTGCACCCCATGGTGAAATACTAGGTCTGATGAAACCCTTATCTAAAAGGTCTTTCAACTGCTCTTTAAATTCCTTAAGCTCAGCTGGAGCCATTATATAAGGAGGAATAGAGATGGGCTGGGTATCTGAAAGGAGATCTATTTCAAAGTCAATTTTTCTTTCGGGAGGAACTTCAGAAAGATCTTCTGGAACACTTCTGGAAACTCACTGACTGCAAGAACTGACTCAAGAGTTGGAGATTTGGAACTAGAATCCTTAACCCGAACTAGATGATAGAGATAACCCTTAGAGATCATCTTTCTAGCCTTAAGGTAAGAAATGAATCGACCCATAGGCGTTAAGCTACTACCCTTCCATTCTAGGATTAGTTCGTTTGGAAACTGAAAATGAACACTCCTAGTTCAACAATTGACTGAGGCATAACAGAAATGTAACCAATCCATGCCTAGAATGACATCGAAGTCTATCATTTTTTTAACTCTACAAGATCTGCTGATGTGACTTTCTGAGAAACTGTGACAGGGTCACCGACTGGAGTAGAGATTGAGAAGGGTTCTAAAAGAGTTTCTGGACTGACATCTAAGATTACTGCTATATAGGGAGTCATGAAAGATAAAGTAGCCCCTGAATCTTTCCACTGAGTGTACAATATGTGAGCCACATCCTTAAGCTAGTAGGATGCCAACTCAACCCTACCATTATCAGTCATTTGCATCACTCCAAAGATTTTCTTAACCTCATCAATGAAGTTTTTGTGGGTCTTCACCAACTTGTGACCCTAAAACTCAGGTGGACTCATCCTTATAAATATCTCAAACTCTAGTTGCCACTGATCCACCATTTCTATTAGTAGGAATTGGGACCTGCTGATTGTTTTGGGTGGTCATACTCTGAGCCAACATCTGAATGGTGTTCCTGAACTCTGCATTCAACACTTTTTGATCAGGTACTAGAGGAGCTGCGTTTGCGTTCCTGGCATAAGCTCTATGAGGAGGCATGATCTTAAGCGCATAACGATGGATTAGAAAAGAGATCATACCAACGCACGATAAGAATATCAAGAAAGTGAAGTTTTTCCTAAAACACTTCATAGCCTCTCTCTCATTAGATGTGGTGCACTTCACAACCATGAAAAGGACTTTACTTAGTGTGGCTTTTCAGACATCCTAGGACTTTTAAACCTAAGGCTTTGATACTAAGTTTGTCATGCCCCGAGCTACCCCCGAGACGCGGACACGGGACCTAGGACCACAAGTAATCCCAAGCTAACCCTGCTGGCATGATCATGACCATACTAAAGATAATAAACTGATGCAGAAGCTAAATCATAAATAGACTGAAGAGATGGGGAATACCCATATATTATAACTGAGATATATGAAAACTGATGAGTTTAATACAAAGAAGTTATTAACTCAATACTAAGCTGAATCTAACTATGTCTGAAATATGCCTCTAAACTGACTAAAAATGTTGGGACAAACCCCAACTAGGTCAGCAAAACTGAAACTAAAGACTAAAAGTGATAAAGATAAACATGTCACTACTACTCGAAGAATGAGGACTCACCACTGATGCTGCTGAACTAAACATCGGGAATCGATCTAAGCGTGATTTGGATGCTGAGAAGCTAAACCAACATCATGAGAAAATGTAGCACACGTATGCGTCAATACTTGAAAGGTACTGAGCATGCAGGATAGAGTAAAGCTGAAAGAACATATAACTGAACAAAGCATTTTGAGCAATGATATAATCTAAACATGATATAGATATTGAACATACTGAATATAGAGGTAACTAAATGCAATGAACAAATTTATAACATGTTGAGACTAAATACTGACTGTACTGAACTATGGTC
Organism: Solanum commersonii; assembly: GCA_029007595.1. Lineage (NCBI taxonomy): Eukaryota > Viridiplantae > Streptophyta > Magnoliopsida > Solanales > Solanaceae > Solanum > Solanum commersonii. The sequence goes on from JAJTWQ010000038.1 coordinate 3,214,230, forward strand.
AATGCAATAGAGTCTGACTGAACTGTGGGAGCTACTAATAACCGACATAAAACCACATGAGCTAAATGTGGAGTCTGATGTATACGCCCCATCAAGAGGACCCAATATACCTTGCTAGATGTATAGAGGCATGCTAGCGTGATCACTAAACTAATGTTGCCCACAAAGGGGACATACACCTATGTCGCTCGTAGTTCTGGGACTATATGGGTACGCTGAACCCTAGTCCAACTCGGTATTATGCTACTCCTAATGAATTAAGTGGTTAACTGGTTATGACTGAAATTCTAAAAATACTGGATAGCTCGAAACTGAACATGTAAACTGAGAATGCAACAATTAATCTAATAATGATGCATTCATAAACTAAGGCATGTAAAACTGAATATTGAAATATTTGGCCTAGCATGTGTAATTCAAGAACTAAAGAAATACATAGCTAGGGTTCTGAAATTCATGTAATAAACTGAGAAATAACATGATAATCTGATTTGGAACATTTAAATAATCCTGATGATCTGTTGAAATTCTAGAAACCCTAAGTCTGTTCATAATCATGGAATCAAGAATTTGACTGAATTCTAGGGACCTAATGGGCGAAAGGAACCCACTACTGAAATCCCACATACCTGGTGACGAATTCCACGGAGAAATCTTTCGATTTCAGCGCTGGAACTGATGGAACCTTGCTGCGTTCTTGAACTAGGGTTCTTGACCTTTTTTCTTCTTTCTTGCTTCTAATTTTCTAAGTTTGATTAAATGTTTTGACTAAGGTAAGTTCTAGTTATGTTTCTAGGCTTAAACTGACTAAAACCTCATGATTTAAGGTTTAAACGACGTACCTATGGGGTTAAACGAAGTAGGAAAAGACCAAAAGACCCCAAAATTAACTGTTATCGGAGTGACCTATGGATTGGACCTACGGGCCGTAGGTCAATCTACGGTCCGTAGATTGTGTCCGTAAGTCAAGCCTGCTCGATAGGCCTTCACTAAAATGAGCATAACTTTTTATTCGGAGGTCGGATTTTAGCAAACTCGGTGGCATTGGAAGGATAATTCAATTATCTATCATATCATAGGTCATGGGACACACAATTATTTTGTGTTATTAGTTATGACCATCTGAAGTTGACCCAATCATAATTTTCAGCTAACTGGCTGCTGATCCTTATCTACGGTCAGACCTATGGACCATGGATCGATTGATAGTCCGTGCTAGTCAATCGTCAATCGGGACTGAAGCTGAGCTTTTGGGGCATCGATCCACGGACACGAACTACGGTCTATGACCTGACTTACGGGCCGTAAGTCCAAAGGTGGGTCAACACTTAGCCAAATTTTCTGACTGAGTTCTGGGAAAGTTTTCTATCACGAACCATGGACCTGCAGGATGGACCGTGAGTCCATCTACGGTCCGTGGATGGTGTCCATGAGTGCCACCTGTAACACCAGAAATCTGAAATCTCTATTTTCGGATACAGGGTGTTACAAGTAGATGATCTATAATCCTCATGTTAGGGTGCACCTAGTATGAATTGCTTAATTGCCTCATGAATGGAAATGTTGATCATGTCTATGTGTGCACTTCAAAGCCATTGCATAATGGACCCTATAATGATATAAAAGGGGTAAATATCATGTCATACTTAGGAGAAGGTAGTTCCTCCTATGAACATGAGAAAGGCCTATGTAGTTGACGCATTATGAGTCAGTGAATAACGTTTCAACTTGCTGGTAGTGCATGAATTGATTTGAAGTGCATGCTTAAATGATTTCTTCTGATAATGTTTCATAACGTGTTTTAATGAGTTAGTTGCATGTTGTGTTTCTTTGGTGTTTGAAATGAGAATGATGATTATGACATAATTTCCTTGTATGTGCATATTTTTGTGAAAATTCATGCTTAAGTTGTTATTTGAGTTTTCACGAACTTAATTTCTCACGGTTGAAATTGCACCCATGGATGTTGTGTGATGTTGACTTCATAAGAGTTGTAATGAGCATGCTTGATGTTGTCTTGTTAAAAAAATGTCTTGTTGATTTCTTAATATATATGTTGATGCTGATTGAATATGGAGAAAGTAGTTCCTCTTATACTTATGAGAGGTAAAGTGTTTTAAGCATAGTGATGATTTGGAGAAGGAAGTTCCTCCAATGAAATGGGAAATAATAAATTTGATGCATAAGGACTTGGTAGATGTTGTCACGACCCAAGCCTAGGGCCTAGACGTGACATGGCAAATGAGGAACCCGAAGGAACCCCAAAGAAGCCTCTCATACTTGTCATCACACTTTATCGGTCGCGGAAGTACATTCAACATTAAATAACGGGAATTAGGGACTAAGGGCAAACCATTTCAAAATAACATCATAGAATAAGAGTCAAGCTCATTTACAAAATACTTGTCCAACGCACACCTCTACATACATAGATAGGACGGGGGCCATGACATACTACCGGCTCCCCTCATAGTCAAAATACAATTGCAAGCTAACGTCTCAAAAGATAAGAGTAGGAAACAAAACATAGCCCTCGAATCATTGAAGACTCACCAACAAACTTGGATAAGCACCGTACTAGCCACGTGGATGGAGAAAAGGATCAAGAGTAGCTCCGGTCCCTACATGGTGACATCATATAGGCAAAATATGCGTTAGTACTTTGGAATGTACTAAGTATGCTGGGTGCAATACAACAATAGACAGGGACACAATCAAAATGCAAGAAATAGTTCCATAGGCATAATGAATAACAATATGAGGATGCATGATCAAAGTGAAGTCAACACATGTTTAAGTAAATCTATACTAATAGTAGATATCATATGTGTGTGCATGATCCAACCAATCTATAACCCCAACTTAGGATGGGGGATGCCGTTCACACCCGGACACCCTGGTGGCAAGGTATAAACCCCTCACATGGTTAATGTTGGTCACACTACAAGCATCCTAGGTGGTGAGGTATAAACCCCTCACATGGTTGATGTTGGTCACACCCCAAGCATCCTAGGTGGTGAGGTATAAACCCCTCACATGGTTATCCGGTTCTTTCCCCCGGACCGGGCATGGTCATGCAACACTTTATATAGGAAATTCACATTAGGCTCTAATGGAATCTCATGTATGGAATGAACATATACACAAGCTTAGTTTGTCATCAACACATCTACGGAATGCCATACATCTCATAACTCAAGCCTTAAAGCATCAATTCATCAATTCTCCATAATTGGACATTTTGTCAAACACCTTGAAGGCATGTAATGGGGTCAAAGAGCATGGAAAATAGGGTAGTAATTATGCAGCAAAACCAGTGAACAACCTGCAACAACGCCTTTTAACACCCACAAGACCACATGAAAAAAATCTCCACATCAATTCCAAGTTTAGATTCAAGTTCTAGAGTCACAACATACTCAAAACAATCACTTTTCATGCTAGAATTCACTGTTCAAGAAATTTATACAAGGAACAAGACTAATTTATGAATCTCAACTTAAACCATGAATTAGTGAGTAGAATAGAGACTAGGCACTATGGGTGGAAGGAACCATGAGTTCAACACCACATACCTTGAGTTTTTATGAAGGTCTTGAGAGTGTCTTCAATGGAAGCTTGGAACTTGGAACAAGAATCTCTTCAATCTTGAGGAAGGTTTTGGATTAGGGTTCTTGAGAGAAAAAGTATCTAAGTATGGGAGAGGTATTTTGGGAAATGTTTTAGAGATGGGAATTGAATTAATGCTATATAGGAAATAAATTATGCCCTTGGAAAAACGGGTCCAACACTTAGAAAAAAAAATGAGGCGGATGAACAGTAACTTTGCTCTCTGGAAATTGCATTTCCTGCACGGACAGATTTTACAAAAATGGGCATAACTTCTTCGTCCGAACTCCAAATGAGGTGAAACGAAGTGCGTTGGGTAGCTAACTCAAAGGGATTTCCATGGATATGTTATGGACCACCAAATTATTTGTGTGCTAGGAGATATGACCCTTCAAAGTAGACCCTCGAAAAAGGCTTCACTTGAAAATTTCGGATTTTTATACGGTTGCTCTAAAATTTGGGTTAGACCCATTTCCCACTCAATTTGACCCCCTAAACAAGAATATGAAGTCGTATTTTCAAAAAGCAAAATGGATTTTTAGATATAGCTAAAACAAGTTTTCGGTAACTTCCGAAGCACATTTTTAGGAACTTTTTGGGTTGTTTCAGATGTGTTACTACTTTATTGAATTTCACAAAGTTATTTTGAGCCTTTTATGTGGATTTGATGTTCCTCCTTGATGGGTGCTCTTATGTTGATGTTGTATGTTGTGTATTGTGAGCTGCTAGTTGGGTCATTGAGTCCTCAAAACTGTTTTAAGTGTCATTCGAGGATGAATATTCCTAAGTGGGGAATATTGTAACGACCCTAAAAATAAAGTGGGATAAAGTAGAGCCTCATATGGGTTTTATGCAATAATAACTTGTCAAAATAATGAAAAATAGCCTTTTAAGTCAATTTTAAGAAGTTTGGAAGTCAAACGTCAAGGGACGACCAAGATGTTCGGAAACTAGTCTTTTCCGTGTTAATGTGTTCTAGTATGTTGTTCATGTTTTAATGTGTTTTTTGAAGTATAAAAGCAGTGGATGTGACCCAAGTGTCTTAATAAATATTTTTAGGGTCAAAACATTCAAATACGATGCCCCGAGGGCCACCCTAAAGGTCCCCGATGAGGACCCCAACCTTGGCCAAGCAAGTTGCCAAGGCATCTTGAAGTTGTTCTTGGAGGAAGCATGTCCGCGTCGCGGACTAGCTCCATCAAGGGTAAACAGTTTGGTCCGCGTTGCAGAATTATCGCGAACTCTACTGTCTCATAATTTAATATATGAAAAAATGTGGGAACACCTCCACGTCGCGAACTTGTTTCCCGATGAAATTTGCAAAAATAAAACTCAACTTTGACCTGTTTAAAAGGTCCAACTATGTGAGGGGTAATTTGGGTACTATGGGGAGTTATTATTAATGGTTATTCTACCTATTTTAGGGTATTTTAAGTTGATTAAAACCCCAAAACCTAGAATTAGACCCCCTTTTTCAAATTGACCCTTCCCTCTCAAAATAGATTCTCTCAAAAACTCTATTGAATACCTTGATGAAGCTCAAGCTAGAAGATGAGTTTTCAACTGATTTCTTCTTCAATTTCATGGGTCTTCAATAATTAAGGTATGGTGACTCTTGATTCTGGAATAACCTCTCATTCAAGGAGTTCTATCAAAGATTTTCAAAAGTGATTCAAAGACCAAAATTCTCAATTTTCAATCTGAACATGGGTTCCTTGTCAAATGATTTGCTAAATCATTCTATTGATGAATTAATGTGGAATTAAAGTTATAAGAGAATTTTCAAAGGAATTCTTGAAGAACCCATGATCCCCAAATTCTCCAAAATTGGCCTATGATGTGGGTCTTTGAGAATATGATCTCTATTGGTGAAATTATGTTTAGATTAGATTATATTAATGTTTCTTATGATTATCTATACTTATTCATGCTGAATAGTTGGTATATTGATGAGTTGAGGATTATGGCCTTATGGGCAAACTTATGGGTTGATACCTTTGTTTATGGAATTGTACTTAGTCTATGTTTATGATATTGAATTACATTGTTGATTCCTATTGCTACCTATGCCAATTGATTATGAATTGTTTAGGATTGATCCATGGTGATCATGGCTTTGAGAATTGGTAAGTTGACCTAACTTCTAGTCTATAGTATAAGAATTGATGTTGTGTGGTTTGATCCACTTATGGTTGAGGTGTTCACTTCTTGTCCATCTATGCATGTTGAGATCATGGCCTTAAAGACAATAGATGTCAAGTGAATTGATTATTATGATGCATATGTTTATGAATTTATGCTATGAAGGTTATGTATGAAGTCATCAATGCTAGCATGATGTTTAAAGTGTGTTGATGATGAGAAGTATAATGTGAATGATAATGTTAGGGATAAGGTGTGGTCTACATAATTGATTATGTCAGGTACTATTGTGGAATGACCCCTACCGATATGACCCCTATATGAATATTTGATCATATACATGTTAGCAGTACCTATTCAATGTTGAATGTGTCCTTGTCACCTATGATGAAGTGTGGGTGTGTGGTCTAGAATCCCTAAGGGGTTTATAAGTGAATTGCTCATGATTTGGGGACATTGTGAATGTGTGGTGATACCTTCAAGGGTAGTGCATTGAATATCAATATTGTTTCTATTATGTCACTATAAGGACTAATATGCACACACACGCTCTACATGCATAGCTATGAATATGATGTGTTATGGTGTCTATTGAAAGTTTAACTCATATATGCACCCCTACATCTTATTATGCATGCAAAGTGTATGATTAGAAAGGTATGAATATGTGTTGTATAAAGGTTTTTATGTGAAAGGCCTTCACACATATGTACACATACATATGAACGAATGAATAAGGTTATGATAATCTAGTAAAAGTGAGTCTCTTGAAAGGTTTGCTCAATTGTACTCTGAACTAGACTATGTTATAAATATGCTATGACTATGTGAATGGTGATTCTCACATAATGTAGGTTCTATGATGAAAGGTCATTCTCATCTTAGTAACCTATAAACTATATGATATGAGGGATTAAGTCCCTAAAGCCTATTTTATGAACTAATGTTAAATAAAGGCTTAATGATGTTTATAAAGGGAGTTGGAGCTTAGCACTGCGTGAACATGAAAAATGAGAGTGGGGCCTTCACGTTTAGCAAGTCCGGGTTCCCAACATAGATGTTTTATCATGAGATGGATACCTCCACGCTTAGTAAGTCAAGGTTTTCTAGTAGCAATCTCTTTGTTCCATAACAACGTTCCCCTGTAGGTATTAGCTTAGTGGATCCACTAGATAGCTATTATGTATGTAGGTCCTACATTGGCAAGTAGTACCCTCTCTTTTCGGTGTGGGAGTAGAACACCAAATTCCATGTTGCTCACGTAGTCTATGTCGGTTATAGCAATGTCTCCCAAAAGTTATGAAATGAACTAATATAAGAATATGAACTCTCATCATGATTTCTTAAAGAGTTACTTAGTGTAGGTAGGACTATGGACCTTACTTATGCATTGCACAAGTGGACTCTAGGGGAGGTTATGATTAGGCTCTTTATGTAATGAAGACTATGGTCTACGTATGTTAATATGAAAGCATGTTAGTTTACTTTACTTATGTCAAGACATGAAGTATGTTTACGCATGTGAATTACACTTATGACTTCTTAATAGGTTTGTTTAGTATATGTAGGGGTATGGGACTCCATGTGTACATTGCACAAGTGAGCTTGTGAAGGGGTTGTGAGGGTGGTTTACCTATGATATGAACTAAATGGGTTATGACTAATGATGTAGTAACGGAGTGAGTCCTTATATGATGTTACGAAGTATGTTGGTCTTATGTGTAATGTTAAATGAAGATGTTATGATTTGTTGAATATGATGTGCTTAGTATATGGTGGCTTCCAAGGAACACTTGTGTGAGTAGCATTATGAGATGCTACTTGCACATTGCACTAGTGTGACTTTGGGGTTGTCTTAGGTGATTGTTCCTATGTGAAGACTATGTCTTATAGTGTGCTTATTACTCTATGAATATATGTGTTTGGATTGATGAAGGCTATATGTAAGTTCACCCTTGGTAACCTTAAGGTGATACATTGCACCAAGTATTCCCATAAGGGTTGCTTGAGGAAAGGAGTTAAGATAAAGAGGAAGGTAATGTATTGTATGCGTTGAATGTGCCTAAAATGTTAGAAGTGGCTCTATGTGCAATTATGAATGGATTCCATGTGTATTATAATGTATGTGGTTTATATTGAGCCTAATGTACTAAAGTTTCTTAAAGTTTCTCTAAAAAGGCATGATGCATGGTTTCCAAATTAATGTCCTTTTAAGAGTATGTTTTGCATGGTTATCATACTTAGTGCATTCTTGTACTAACACCATTCTTTTTCATCTTTTTACAGCAAGTGCGGGTGATGGTGACTAAAGGGTCTTTCCTAGAAGTGATGAGTTTGGCTTACTATTCCCATGTTTGGGTGTGTCCTCAAATATTCAAGGACCTTTATGTTAAAGAGTTTCCTAAGTTTTATGTACTAGATAGTAGTTTCTTTTATATTGTAAGGGTTGTGTCCCTCTTGTGTTGTAGTCATGTTTTAAGATGGCTACCTTGAGACGTAGTACTCCAATTTTTTTGTCAAAGGTTTAATGAGGTGACTTTTATGTCTTGTGTTATATTATGAAATAGTTTTAAACTTTCCGTTATTTTTCGATGATAAATGCTATGATGAATTCTAAGGGCTTGTATAAGACCTCCGAGAGGTCGAATACGCTGGTAACGACTAGGGGTGCTCTCGGGACATTAAAAACTTAGTATTAGAGCATAAGTTTATGAAAATGGTCTTAGGATTCAATGTATCATGAGCCACATTTAGTAGAATCATTTTCATCGGTGTGAGTCGCGACACATCTATGAGCGAGAGGCTATAAGAGGATAGAAGTTTCACTTTCTTCATTACTCTTCTGTCGTGCCATAGAGCTTAACTCCATATGATCTCTCTCTCTTATTTTCCCTTGTCCGATGGTCTTCTAGATGTGATTAGTTGGAAGGGGTGATGTTGAAAGGATTGAGGGAAGAAAAGGTGAGTTTTAATGCTTATTATGATGTGGTGACTATATGAGCATACATGAAGGTAGATTTGGAAATCATATTGTGATGCCAATAATGACTATGTGTGACCTATGAGGTTGGGAGTATTACATTGAAAATGTTGTATGGTGGTATAGTTCTCGTATGGTAAGAGTCGTTATTGTAAGAATGAAATCCTTTTTAGCATGATGAGTTGATTTATGGTGATAGGTATTGATAGTAGACAGTCATGGTGAAGATTTGAGGAGGTTTGAAGGAATGTGGTAACTAATGTGAGTTGTAAGTTGCCTTATTCTTATGAGTGATGCTTCATGGTTGTCCTTGTGTGAATCAAAGTTCTTGTGTAGGCTTGCCCTAACAGTGGAAAAGGGGGCTTTGTTCCATTAGTTGGGATAATGTTTTGCTCTAAGGTTAACTTGGAGAATTGCATGTACCCCTTAGTTCATAGGAAGGACAAGAGAATAGATGTTGACCAACTCTAAAGAGGATAGTTATCTTGTAAGGGAGATCTTAAGTATGGACATTCAAAGAGGGTGTTTAGATAATACATAGGCATGGTTGAGTGGAAAGTTACACCAAAGGTGATGATAAGGGTATGGTGTGCTAAAGAGATGATTAAACTCATCCCAAGTGGGAGGATAATGTGCCTAGATGGTAAGGTTTTGGGTGCCCTTAATATTGCTACATTGATCTTCCTTGAGTTCTCCATGTTGATAACCACTTTGGGTGATAGATATGAAGCGGAGTGGTAAAGATACTCATTTTGTTTGGATTCTTTAAATCCTCACCTTAGGGTGTATAGTGAAGAGTTAATTTGAAGTGCATGCTTAAATGATCTCTTATGATAAAGTTGCATAACGTGCTTTACTGAGATAGTTGCATGTTGTGTTTCTTTGGTGTTTGAAAATTGAATGATGATTATGACATGATTTCCTTGTATGTGCATATTTTTGTGAAAAGTCATGATTAAGTTGTATTTTGAGTTTTCATGAATTTTATTTCTCATGGTTGAAATTGAACCCATAGATGTTGTGTGATATTGACTTCATGAGAGTTGTAATGAGCATGATTGATGTTGTCTTGCTGATTTCTTAATATATAGGTTGATGATGATTGAATATGGAGAAGGTAATTCCTCCTATACTAATGAGAAGTAAAGAGTTTTAAGCATAGTGACGATTTGGAGAAGGAAATTCCTCCAATGAAATGGGAAATAATAAAGTTGATGCATAAGTAGTTGGTAGATGTGTTGCTACTTTCTTGAATTGAACAAAGTTGTTTGGAGAATTTTATGTGGATTTGATGTTCCTCCTTGATGTGTTCTCTTATGTTGATGTTGTATGTTGTGTATTGTGAGCTTCTAGTTGGGTCATTGAGTCCTCAAAAGTGTTTTAAGTGTCATTCAAGAATAAATGTTCCTAAGTGGGGGATAGTGTAACGACCCTCAAAATAAAGTGGGATAAAGTAGAGCCTCACATGGGTTCTATGCAATAATAACTTGTCAAAATAATGAATAATAGCCTTTTAAGTCAGTTTTAAAGAGTTTGGAAGTCAAACGTTAAGGGACGACCAAGACGTTCGGAAACTAGACATTTACGTGTGGGTGTGTTCTAGTATTTTGTTCATGTTTTTGTGTGTTGTTTGGAGTCTAAAATCAGTGGAGATGACCCAAGTGTCTTAATAAATGTTTTTAGGGTCAAAGCATTCGGATACGATGTCCCGGGGGCTACCCTAAGGGTCTCCGAGGAGAACCCCAACCTTGGCCAAGCAAGCTGCCAAGGCAGTTTGAACTTGTGCTTGGAGGGAGCTTGTCCGCGTCGTAGACTATCTCCATAAAGGGCCAAAATTTTGGTCCACGTCACGGACACATCGTGGACTCTACTGTCTCATTATTTAATTTACGAAAACTTGTGGGAACACCTCCGCGTCGAGGCCTTGTTTTTCGACAAAATCTGAGAAAACAAAACTCATGTTTTACCGGCTTAGAAGGTCCAACTAAGTGAGGGGTAGTTTGGGTAATTTGGGGAGTTATTATAAAAGGTTATTCTACCTATTTTAGGGTATTTTAAGTTGGTTAAAACCCCAAAACCTAGAATTAGACCCCCTTCTTCAAATTGACCCTTCCCTCTCAAAATAGATTCTCTTAAAAACTCAATTGAATACCTTAATGAAGCTCAAGCTAGAAGATGAATTTTCAACTGATTTATTCTTCAATTTCATGGGTCTTCAATAATTAAGGTATGGTGACTCTTTATTCTTGAATAAGCTCTCATTCAAGGAGTTCTATAAAAGATTTTCAAAAGTGATTCAAAGACCAAAATTCCCACTTTTCAATCTAAACATGGGTTCCTTATCAAACGATTTTCTAAATCATTCTATTGATGAATTAATGTTTCTAAGGAAATTTTCAAAGGAATTCTTGAAGAAACCATGATCCCCAAATTCTCAAAAATTGGGCTATGTTATGGGTCTTTATGAATACAATCTCTATTGATGAAATTATATTTAAATTAGATTTTATTGATGTTTCTTATGATTATCTATACTTATTCATGTTGAATTGTTGGTATATTGATGAGTTAAGGATTATGGCTTTATGGGCAAAGATATGGGTTTATCCCTTACTTTATGGAATTGTACTTAGACTATGTTTATGATGTTGAATTACATTGTTGATTCCTATTGCTACCTATGTCAATTGATTATGAATTATTTAGGATTAATTCATGGTTATCATGGCTTAGAGAATTGACTGAACTTCTAGTCTATAGTACGAGAATTAATGTTGTGTGGTTTGATCCACTTATGGTGGAGGTGTTCACTTCTTGTCTATCTATGCATGTTTATATCATGGCCTTGAAGACAATAGATGTGAAGTGAATTGATGATTATGATGCATATGTTTACGAAGCTGTGCTAAGAAGGTTAGTATGAAATCCTCAGTGCTCGCATGATGTTTAAAGTGTGTTGAAGATGAGGAGTATAATGTGAATGATGTTAGGGATAAGGTGTGCTCTACATAATTGATCATGTTAGGTACTATTGTGGAATGACCCCTACCTATATGACCCCTATATAAATGTTCGATCATACACATGTTAGGACTATCTATTGAATGTTGAATGTGTCCTTGTCACCTATGATGAAGTGTGGGTGTGTGGTCTAGAATCTCTAAGGGGTTTATATGTGAATTGCTCATGATTTGGGGACATTGTGAATGTGTGGTGATCCATTGAAAGGAAGTGCATTCAATATCAATGTTTTTGCTATTATGTCACTACAAGGACCAATATGCACGCACACACTCTACATGCATAGCTATGAGTATGATGTGTTATGGTGTCTATTGAAAGGTTAACTCTTATATGCACCCCTATAGCTTATTATGCATGTAATATGTATGATAAGAAAAGTATGAATATGTGTTGTATAAAGGTGTTTATGTGAAAGGATTTCTCACATATGTACACACCCATATGAATGAATGAATAAGGTTATGATAATCTAGTGGAAGTGAGTCTCTTGAGAGATTTGCTCAATTGTACTCTAAACTAGACTATGTTATGAATATGGTATGACTATGTGAAAGGTCATTCTCATATAATGTAGGTTCTATGATGAAAGGTCATTCTCATCTTAGAAACCGTTGAGCTATATGATATGAGGGATTAAGTCCCTAAAGCCTATTTTATGAACTAATGTTAAATAAAGGCTTAAAGCTGTTTAAAAAGGGAGTTGGAGCTTAGCACCGAGTGAACATGAAAAATGAGAGTGGGGGCTTCATGTTTAGCAAGTCCAGCTTTCCACAAGAGAACCTTCAAATTTAGCAAGTCTGGATTCCGAACATAGATGTTGTCTCATGAGATGGAAACCACCACGCTTAGTAAGTCATGATTTTCTAGTCACAATCTCATTGTTCCATAACTGACTTCCTCTGTAGGTATTAGCTTACTGGATCGACTAGATTGATATTATGTATGTAGGTCCTACTTTTGCAAGTAGTACCCTCTCTTTTCGGTGTGGGCGTAGAACACCAGATTCCATGTAGCTCACATGGTCTATGTCGGTAATAGCAATGTCTCCCAAGAGTTAAGAAATGAACTAAGATAAGATTATGAACTCTAATCATGATTTCTTGAAGAGTTACTTAGTGTAGGTAGGACTATGGACCCTACTTATGCATTGCACAAGTGGACTCTAGGGGAGGTTACGATTAGGCTCTTTATAAAATGAAGACTATGGTCTATGTATGTTAATATGAAAGAATGTTATGGTTTACTCTACTTATGACAAGACTTGCAGTATGTTTACGCATGTGAATTACACTTATGACTTCTTAATAGGTTTGCTTAGTATATGTGGGGGTATGGGACTCCATGTGTACATTGCACAAGTGAGCTTGTGAAGGGGTTGTGAGGGTGGTTTACCGATGATATGAACTAAATGGGTTGTGACTAATGATGTAGTAAAGGAATGAGTCCTTATATGATGTTAAGAAGTATGTTGGTCTTATGTCTAATGTTAAATGAAGATGTTATGATTTATTGAATATGATGTGCCTAGTATATGGTGGCTTCCAAGGAACACTTGGTGTGAGTAGCAATATGGGATACTACTTGCACATTGCACTAGTGAGACTTGGGGGTTGTCTTAGGTGATGGTGCCTATGTGAAGATTATGTCTTACTGTGTGTTTATGATTCTATGAATATATGTGGTTGGATGGATGAAGGCTATATGTAAGTTCACTCTTGGTAACCTTAAGGTGATACATTGCATGAAGTATTCCCTAAAGGTTGCTTGAGGAAAGGAGTTAAGATAAATAGGAAAGTAGTGTATTGTATGCATTGAATGTGCCTAAAATGTTATAGGTGGCTCTTTGTGCAATTATGAATGGGTTCCATGTGTATGATGATGTATGTGGTTTATATTGTGCCTAATGTACTAAATGTTCTTGAAGTTTCTCTAAAAAGGCATGATGCATGGTTTCCAACTAAATCTCCTTTTAAGAGTTTGTTTTGCATGGTTATCATACTTAGTGCTTTCTTGTACTAACACCATTCTTCTTCATCTTTTTACACCAAGTGTACGTGATGGTGACTAAAGGGTCTCTCCTAGAAGTGATGAGCTTGGCAAACTATTCCCAAGTTCCGGTGTGTCCTAATAGATTCAAGGATCTTTATGTTAAAGAGTTTCCTTAAGTTCTATGTACTAGTTAGTTGTTTCTTTTGTATTGTAAGGGTTGTGTCCCTCTTGTGTTGTAGTCATGGTTTAAGATGGCTACCTTGAGACGTAGTACTCCAATTTTTGTATTAAAGGTTTAATGAGGTGACTTCTATGTCTTGTGTTATATTATGAAGAAGTTTTAAACTTTTCGCTATTTTTCTATGATAAATGTTAATGGCTTGTATAAGACCTCTGAGAGGTTGAATACGCTGGTAACTACTAGGGGGTGCTCTCGGGTTGTTACAAACTTGGTATTAGAGCATATGGTTATGTAAATGGTCTTAGGATTCAATGTGTCATGAGCCACCTCTAGTAGAGTCTTATTCATCGGTGTGAGTCGCGACACATCTATGAGCGAGAGGCTATAGGACGATAGAAGTTTCACTTTCTTCATTACTCTTGGGTCGTGCCGTAGAGCATAACTCCATATGATATCTCTCTCTTATTTTCCCCTGTCTAATGTTCTTCTAGATGTGATTACTTCGAAGGGGAGATGTTGCAAGGATCGAGGAAAGAAAAGCTGAGTTTTAATGCTTATTATGAAATGGTGACTATATGAGTATATATGAAGGTAGATTTGGAAATTGTATTGTTATGCCAATCATAACTATGTGTGACCTACGAAGTTGGGAGCATTACATTGAAAATATTGTATGGTGGTATAGTTCTCGTATGGTAAGAGTCGTTCCGGTAAGAATAAAATCTTTTTTAGCATGATGAGTTGCTTTATGGTGATGGGTAATGATAGTAGAAAGTCATGGTGAAGATTTGAGGTGTTTTGAAGGAATGTGGTAACTAGTATGAGTTGAAAATTGCCTTGAATTATGAGTGATGCTTCATGGTTGTCCTTGTGTCAATTAGAGTTCTTGTGTAGGCTTTCCCTAAGAGTGGAAAAGGGGGCTTTGTTCCATGAGTTGGAATAGTGTTTTTCTCTAAGGTTAACTTGGAGACTTGCTTGTACCCCTTAGTTCATAGGAAGGACAAGAGAATAGATGTTGACTAACTCTAAATAACATAGTTGTCTTGTAAGGGTGATCTTAAGTATGGTCATTCAAAGAGGGTGTTTAGATAATACCTAGGCATGGTTTAGCGTAAAGTTACACCAAAGGTGATGATAAGGGTATGGTGTCATAAAGAGTTGATTAAGCTCACCCCAAGTAGGGGATAATGCGCCTAGATGGTAAGGTTTTTGGTGCCCTTAATATTTCTACATTGATCTTCCTTGAGTTCTCCATGTTAATAACCACTATGGGTGATAGATATAAAGTGGGGTGGTGTAGATACTCATTTTGTTTGGATTCTTTAAATACTCACCTAAGGGAGTATAGTGAAGATTTAGTGGAGAATGGTTCCTACCTTAGAGATAAAGAGGGTAATGATTAAAGGAGTTTCCATAATGGTAAGTGATAGTTCTCTTGGTTACTTTAATGTGCTCTTAGTTGGGTTTAGCTTAAGTGGGGGATGATGAGTAAGTAGTAAAGTTGTTGATATCCTTATCTTTTACTTCTATACTTATTCAAGCTTGAGACTAACGAGTTCCTAGTAGCTTGTTCTTGTTTGGAGTCTTGCATATGATTATGAGTTGTATGATCTCTGTATGTTATGCATGTCCTAGAATACACTACGTTATGCATGTTTTGAAGGATTCTTACAACATAAAAATGGAATTTTAGTAATACAATTCATGTTTCTCATGTCAATATGCATCTTTATATGGTGAATGCACTCTTGACTTCATGAGGAAGAGAGTATGAGCATGCTTAGGTTAGACATTGGAATTTCTACTTAAAAGAATTGACCTTTGTGTAATGCTTTCTTATGAGTTTTATGATGCCATGTGTGTATGTTGTGACTAGGAGAAGGTTGTCCCTCCTTAAACATAACTAAACATGGTAATGCCATGTATGTTCTTGATAGTATGCTGATTAAATGATAAGACTAGAAGATAATCTATAATCCTCATGTTAGGGTGCAACTAGTATGAATTGCTTAATTGCCTCATGAGTGGAAATGTTGATCATATCTCTGTATGCACTTGAAAGCCATTGCATAATGGACCCTATGTTGATATAGAAGGGATAAATATCATGTCATGCTTAGGAGAAGGTAGTTCCTCCTATAAACATGAAAAAGGCCTATGTGGTTGATGCATTATGAGTGGGTGAATTAAGTTTCAACTTGCTGGTAGTGCATGAGTTGATTTGAAGTGCATACTTAAATGATTTCCTATGATAAAGTTGCATAACGTGCTTTAATGAGATAGTTGCATGTTGTGTTTCTTTGGTGTTTGAAATGAGAATGATGAAAACGACATGATATCCTTGTAAGTGCATATTTTTGTGGAAATTCATTCTTAAATTGTATTCTGAGTTGTCACGAACTTTATTTTTAATGGTTGAAATTGGACCCATAGATGTTGTGTGATGTTGAATTCATGATAGTTGTAATGAGCATGCTTGATGTTGTCTTCTTAAAGAAATGTCTTGTTGATTTCTTATTATATAAGTTGATGCTCATTGAATATGGAGAAGGCAGTTCCTCCTATACATATGAGAAGTAAAGAGTTTTAAGCATAGTGATGATTTGGAGAAGGAAATTCCTCCAATGAAATGGGAAATAATTAAGTTGATGCATAAGGAGTTGGTAGATGTGTTGCTACTTTCTTGAATTGCAAAAAGTTATTTTGAGCCTTTTATGCGTATTTAATATTTCTCCTTGATGTTTGCTCTGTTGATGTTGTATGTTGTGTATTGTAAGCTGCTAGTTGGGTCATTGAGTCCTCAGAAGTGTTTTAAGTGTCATTTGAGGACGAATGTTCCTTAGTAGGGGATATTGTAACGACCCTCAAAATAAAGTGGGATAAAGTAGATCCTCACATGGGTTTTATGCAGTAATAACTTGTCAAAATAATGAAGAATAGCCTTTTAAGTCAGTTTTAAAGAATTTGGAAGTCTAACTTCAACGGACGACCAAGACATTCGGAAAATAGTCTTTTACGTGTGGGTGTGTTCTAGTATTTTGTTCATGTTTTTATGTGTTATTTGGAGTCTAAAATTAGTGGAGGTGACCGAAGTGCTTTAATAAATGTTTTTAGGGTCAAAACATTCGGATATGATACCCCGGGACCACCCTAAGGGTCCCCGAGGACGACCCCAACCTTGGCCAAGCAAGCTGCCAAGGCAGCTTAAACTTGTGCTTGGAGAGAGGATGTCCGCGTCGCGGATTAGCTCCATCAAGGGCCAAATTTTTTGTCCGCGTCGTGGACACATAGTGTACTCTACTGTCTCATTATTTAATTTATGAAAACTTGTAGTAACACCTCAACGTCGCGAACTTGTTTCCCGACAAAATCTTTGAAAATAAAACTCAAGTTTTACTTGTTTAAAAGGTCCAACTAAGTGAGGGGTAGTTTGAGTAATTTGGGGAATCGTTATAAACAGTATTCTAACTATTTTAGGGCATTATAAGTTGGTTAAAACCCCAAAACCTAGAATTAGACCCCCTTGTTCAAATTGACGCTTCCCTCTCAAAATAGATTCTCTCAAAAACTCCATTGAAGACCCTGATGAAACTCAAGCTAGAAGATGGATTTTCAACTTATTTCTTCTTAAATTTCATGGCTCTTCAATAATTAAGGTATGGTGACTCTTAATTCTTGAATAACCTCTCATTCAAGGAGTTCTATCAAAGATTTTCGAAAGTGATTCAAAGATAAAAATTCCCAATTTTCAATGTATACATGGGTTCCTTGTCAAACGATTTTCTAAATCATTTTATTGATGAATTAATTCGGAATTCATGTTTTTAAGACAATTTTCAAAGGAATTGTTGCAAAACCAATGATCCCCAAATTATCGAAAATTGGCCTATGATATGGGTCTTTGTGAATATGATCTGTATTGGTGAAATTATGTTTAGATTAGATTGTACTGATGTTTCTTATGAATATATACACTTATTCAAGTTGAATTGTTGGTATATTGATGAGTTAAGGATTATGTCCTTATGGGCAAAGTTATGGGTTGATCCCTTTGTTTATGGAATTATACATAGACTATGTTTATGATATTGAATTACATTGTTAATTCCTATTGCTACCTATGTCAATTGATTATGAATTTCTGAGGATTGATCCATGGTGATCATGGCTGGGAGAACTAGTAAGTTGACCTAACTTCTAGTCTATAGTATGAGAAATGATGTTGTGTGGTTTCATCCACTTATGGTGTAGGTGTTCACTTCTTGTCTATCTATGCATGTTGAGATCATGTCCTTGAAAACAATAGATGTGAAGTGAATTCATGATTATGATGCATATGTTTATGAAGCTATGCTATAAAGGTTATGTATGAAATCATCAATGCTAGCAGGATGTTTAAAGTCTGTTGATGATGAGGAATACAATGTGAATGATGTTAGGCATAAGGTGTGGTCTACATAATTGATTATATTAGGTACTATTGTGGAATGACCCCTACCTATATGACCCATATATGAATGTTTGATCATATAAATGTTAGGAGTACCTATTCAATGCTCAATGTGTCCATGTCTCCTATGATGAAGTGTGGGTGTGTGGTCTGGAATCCCTAAGGGGTTTATATGTGAATTGCTCATTATTTGGGGACATTGTGAATGTGTGGTGATCACTTGAAGGGAAGTGCATGCAATATCAATGTTGTTGCTATTATGTCAATATGAGGACCAATATGCACACACACACTCTACATGTATAGCTATGAATACGATGTGTCATGGTGCTTATTGAAATGTTAACTCTTACATGCACCCCTACATCTTATTATGCACGCAAAGTGTATGATTAGCAAGGTATGAATATGTGTTGTATAAAGGTGTTTATGTGAAAGGCTTTCTCACATATGTACACACACACATGAATGAATGAATAAGGTTATGATAATCTAGTGAAAATGAGTATCTTTAAAGATTTCCGCAATTGTACTCTAAACAAGACTATGTTACGAATATGGTATGACTACGTGAAAGGTCATTCTCACATAATTTAGGTTCTATGATGAATTGTCATTCTCATCTTAGAAACCTTTGAGCTATATGATATGATAGATTAAGTCCCTAAAGCCTATTTTATCAACTAATTTTAAATAAAGGCTTAAAGATTTCAAAAAAGGAAGTTGGAGCTTAGCACGAGTGAACAAGAAAAATAAGTGTAGGGGCTTCACGTTTAGCATGTTTGGCTTCCCACAAGAGAACCTTCAAGTTTAGCAAGTTCGGGTTCCCAACATAGATGATGTCTCATGAGATAGAAACTTCCACACTTAGTAAGTCAAGGTTTTCTGGTAGAAATCTTCTTGTTCCAAAACTACGTTCCCCTATAGGTATTATCTTAGTGGATCCAGTAGTTAGCTATTATGTATGTAGGTCCTACTTTGGGAAGTAGTACCCTCTCTTTTCGGTGTGGGCGTAGAACACCAGATTCCATATAGCTCACATGGTCTATGTCGGTTATAGCAATGTCTCCCGAGAGTTAAGAACTGTACTAAGATAAGAATATGAACTCTAATCATGATTTCTTGAAGAGTTACTTAGTGTAGGTTGGACTATGGACCTTACTTATGCATTGCAGAAGTGGACTCTAGGGGAGGTTATGATTAGGATCTTTATGTGATGAAGACTATGATCTATGTATGTTAATATGAAAGCATGTTAAGGTTTACTTTACTTATGCCAAGACATGAAGTATGTTTATGCATGTGAATTACACTTATGACTTCTTAATAGGTTTACTTAGTATATGTGGGGTATGGGACTCCATGTGTGCATTGTACGAGTGAGCTTGTGAAGGGGTTGTGAGGGTGATTTACCTATGATATGAACTAAATGGGTTATGACTAATGATGTAGTAAAGGAATGAGTCCTTATATGATGTTATGAAGTATGTTGGTCTTATGTCTAATGTTAAATGAAGATGTTATGATTTGTTGCATATGATATGCCTAGTATATGGTTGCTTCCTTGGAACACTTGGTGTGAGTAGTATTATGGGATGCTACTTGCACATTGCACTACTGTGACTTGGGGATTGTCTTAGGTGATGGTTCCTATGTGAAGACTATGTCTTATGGTGTGCTTATGACTCTATGAATATATGTGGTTGGATTGATGAAGCCTATATCTAAGTTCACCCTCGGTAATATTAAGGTGATACATTGCACCAAGTATTCCCTAAAGGTTGCTTGAGGAAAGGAGTTAAGATAAATAGGAAAGTAGTGTATTGTATGCATTGAATGTGCCTAAAATGTTATAGGTGGCTCTTTGTGCAATTATGAATGGGTTCCATGTGTATGATGATGTATGTGGTTTATATTGTGCCTAATGTGCTAAATGTTCTTGAAGTTTCTCTAAAAAGGCATGATGCATGGTTTCCAACTAAATCTCCTTTTAAGAGTATGTTTTTGCATGGTTTTCATACTTGGTGCATTCTTGTACAAACACCATTCTTCTACATCTTTTTACACCAAGTGTAGGTGATGGTGAATAAAAGTTCTTTCCTAGAAGTGATGAGCTTGCCTTACTATTCCCAAGTTCGGGTGTGTTCTAAAAGATTTAAGGATCTTTATGTTAAAGAGTTTCCTTAAATTCTATGTACTAGATAGTAGTTTCTTTTGTATTGTAAGTGTTGTGTCCCTCTTGTGTTGTAGCCATGTTTTAAGATGGCTACCTTGAGACGTAGTACTCCAATTTTTGTATTAAAGGTTTAATGAGGTGACTTTTATGTCTTGTGTTATATTATGAAAAAATTAAAACTTTCTACTATTTTTCAATGATAATTGTTATGACGAATGCTAATGGCTTGTATAAGACCTCCAAGAGGTCGAATACGCCAGTAACGACTAGGGGGTGCTCTCCGATAGTTACAAACTTGGTATCAGAGCATAAATTTATGTAAATGGTCTTGGCATTCAACGTCTCATGAGCCACGTCTAGTACAGTCTTGTTCATTGGTGTGGGTCGCGACACATCTCTAAGCGAGAGGCTATAGGATGATAGAAGTTTCACTTTCTTCATTACTCTTGTGTCATGACGTAGAGCATAACTCCATATGATCTCTCTCACTTATTTTCCCTTGTCCAGTGGTCTTTTAGATGTGATTACTTGAAAGGGGTGATGTTGCAAGGATCGACGGAAGAAAAGGTGAGTTATAATCGTTATTATGATGTGGTGACTATATGAGTATATATGAAGGTAGATTCGGAAATCATATTATGATGCCAATCATGACTATGTGTGACCTATGAAGTTGGGAGCATTACATTTCAAATGTTGTATGGTGGCATAGTTCTCGTACGGTAAGAGTAGTTAGTGTAAGAATGAAATCCTTTTTAGCTTGTTGAGTTGCTTTATGGTGATAGGTAATGATCGTAGAAAGTCATGGTGAAGATTTGAGGAGTTTTGAAGGAATGTGGTAACTAGTGTGAGTTGAAAATTGCCTTTTTATTATGAGTGATGCTTCATGGTTGTCCTTGTGTGAATCAGAGTTCTTGTGTAGGCTTACCCTATGAGTGGAAAAAGGGGCTTTGTTCCATGAGTTGGGATAGTGGTTTGCACTACGGTTAACTTGGAGAGTTGCATGCACCCCTTAGTTCATAGGAAGGACAAGAGAATAGATGTTGACCAACTCTAAAGAGGATAGTTGTCATGTAAAGGTGATCTTAAGTATGATCATTCAAAGAGGGTGTTTAGATAATACCTAGGCATGGTTGAGTGGAAAGTTACACCAAAGGTGATGATAAGTGTATGGTGTGATAAAGAGTTGATTAAGCTCACCCCAAGTGGGGCATAATGTGCCTAGATAGTAAGGGTTTTGGTGCCCTTAATATTTCGACACTGATCTTCCTTGAGTTCTCTATGTTGATAACCACTTTGGGTGATTGTTATGAAGCGGAGTGGTATAGATACTCATTTTGTTTGGATTCTTTAAATCTTCACCTAAGGGAGTATAGTGAAGGTTTAGTGGAAAATGGTTCCTACCTTAGAGATAAAGGAGGTAATGATTAAAGGAGTTTGCATAACTTAATCCCAAGAGGGGGACATTGTGCTTCGTTGGTAAGCGATAGTTCTCTTGGTTACTTTAATGTGCTCTTAGATGGTTTTACCCTAAGTGGGGGATGATGAGTAAGTATTAAGGTTATTGGTATCCTTATCTTTTCCTTCTATTCTTATTCAAGCTTGAGACCAAAGAGTTCCTAGTACCTTGTTCATGTTTGGCATCTTGCATATGATTCTTAGTTGTATGATCTCCGTATGTTATGCATGTCCTAGAATACACCATGTTATGCATGTTTTGATGGATTCTTACTACATAAAAATGGAATTTTAGTAATAAAATTCATGTTTCTCATGTCAATATGCATCTTTATATGGTGAATTCACTCTTGACTTCATGAGGAAGAGAGTATGAGCATACTTAGGTTAGAAGTTGGAATTTCTCCTTAAAAGAATTGACCTTTGTGTAATGCTTGCTTATGAGTTTTATGATGCCATGTGTGTATGTTATGACTAGGAGAGGGTACTCCCTCCTTGAACATAACTAAACATGGTAATGCCATGTATGCTCTTGATAGTATGATGATTAAATGATAAGACTAGTAGATGATCTATAATCCTCATGTTAGTGTGCAACTAGTATTAATTGCTTAATTGCCTCATGAGTGGAAATGTTGATCATGTTTATGTGTGCACTTGAAAGCCATTGTATAATGGACCCTATGATGATATAAAATGGGTAAATATCATGTCATGCTTATGAGAAGGTAGTTCCTCCTATGAATGTGAGAAAGGCCTATGTTTTTGATGCATTATGAGTGGGTGAATAAAGTTTCAACTTGCTGGTAGTGCATAAGTTGATTTGAAGTGCATGCTTAAATGATTTCTTATGATAGAGTTGTTTAACATGCTTTAATGAGATAGTTGCATGTTTTGTTTCTTTGGTGTTTGAAACGAGAATGATCATTATGACATGATTTCCTTGTATATGCATATTTTTGTGGAAATTCATGCTTAAGTTGTATTTTAAGTTTTCACGAAATTTATTTTTGATGGTGGAAATTACAACCATAGATGTTGTGTGATGTTGACTGCATGAGAGTTGTAATGAGCATGCTTGATGTGGTCTTGTTAAAGAAATGTCTTGTTGATTTATTAATATATATGTTGATACTGATTGAATATGGAGTTGGTAGTTCCTCTTGTACTTATGAGAAGTAAAGCGTTTTAAGCATAGTGATGATTTGGAGAAGGAAATTCCTCCAATGCAATGGGAAATAATAAAGTTGATGCATAAGGAGATGGTAGATGTGTTGCTACTTTCTTGAATTGCACAAAGTTGTTTTAAGCCTCTTATGTGGATTTGATGTGCCTCTTTGATGTGTGCTCTGATGTTGATGTTGTATGATTTGTATTGTGAGCTGCTAGTTGGGTCATTGAGTCCTCAGAAATGTTTTAAGTGTCATCCGAGGACGAATATTCCTAAGTGGGGATATTGTAATGACCCTCAAAATAAAGTGGGATAAAGTTGAGCCTCATATGGGTTTTATGCAATAATAACTTGTCAAAATAATGAATAATAGCCTTTTAAGTCAGTTTTAAAGAATTTGGAAGTCAAAAATCAAGGGACGACCAAGACGTTCAGAAACAAGTCTTTTACCTCTGGTGTGTTCAAGTATTTTGTTCAAGTTTTAATGTGTTGTTTGGAGTCTAAAATCAGTGGAGGTGACCCAAGTGCCTTAATAAATGTTTTTACGGTCAAAACATTCGGATATGATGCCCTGGGGGCCACCCTATGGGTCCCCGAGGAAAACCCCAACCTTGTCCAAGGTAGCTTGAAGTTGTGATTGGAGGGAGCATGTCCGCATTGCAAACTAGCTCCATCAAGGGCCAAAAGTTTGGTCCGCATCGCGGACACATCGCAGACTCTACTCTCTCGAAATTTAATTTATGAAAACTTGTGGGAACAGCTCCATGTCGCGAACTTGTTTCCCAACGAAATCTGCGAAAATAAAACTCAAGTTTGACTTGTTTAAAATGTTCAACTAAGCGAGGGATAGTTTGGGTACTTTGGGGAATTGTTATAAATGGTTATTCTACCTATTATATGGTATTTTAAGTTGGTTAAAAACCCCAAAACCTAGAATTAAGCCCCCTTCTTCAAATTGACCCTTCCCTCTCAAAACTCCATTGAAGACATTGATGAAGCTCAAGCTAGAAGATGGGTTTTCAACTGGTTTCTTCTTCAATACATGGGTCATCAATAATGAAGGTATGGTAACTCTTTATTCTTGAATAACCTCTCATTCAAGGGGTTTTATCAAAGATTTTCAAAAGTAATTCAAAGACCAAATTTCAAATTTTCAATCTAAACATGGGTTCCTTGTCGAATGATTTTCTAAATCATTCTATTGATGAATTAATTTCTTTAAGACAATTTTCAAAGGAATTCTTGAAGAACCTATGATCCCCAAATTCTCCAAAATTGGCCTATGATGTGGGTCTTTGCGAATATGATCTCCATTGGTTAAATTATCTTTAGATTAGATTGTGTTGATGTTTCTTATGATTATCTATACTTATTCATGTTGAATTGTTGGTATATTGATGAGTTGAGGATTATGGCCTTATGGGTTGATCCCTTGGTTTATGGAATTGTACTTAAACTATGTTTATGATTTTGAATTACATTGTTGATTCCTATTGCTACCTATGTAAATTGATTATGAATTGTTGAGTATTGATCCATGGTGATCATGGCTTGGAGAATTGGTAAGTTGACCTAACTTCTAGTCTATAGTATGATAATTGATGCTGTGCGATTTGATCCACTTATGGTGGAGATGTTCACTTCTTCTCTATCTATGCATGTTGAGATCAGGGCATTGAAGACTATAGATGTGAAGTGAATTGATGATTATGATGCATATGTTTATAAAGTTATGTTATGAAAGTTATTTATGAAATCCTCAATGCTAGCATAATATTTAAAATGTGTTGATGATGAGGAGTATAATGTGAATGATAATGTTAGGGATAAGGTGTGGTCTACATGATTGATTATGTTAGGTACTATTGTGGAATGACCCCTACCTATATGACCCCTATATGAATCTTCGATCATATACATGTTAGGAGTACCTATTCAATCTTAAATGTGTCCTTGTCTCCTATGTTGAGTGTGGGTATGTGGCCTACAATCCTTAAGGGATATATATGTAAATTGCTCATGATTTGGGGACATTATGAATGTATGGTGATCCCCTAAAGTAAAGTGCATTCAATATCAATGTTGTTTCTATTATGTCACTTTGAGGACCAATATGCAAACCCACTCTACATGTATAGCTATGAATATGATGTGTTATGGTGCCTGTTGAGAAATTAACTCTTATATGCAGCCCCACATCTTATTATGCATGCAAAGTGTGTGATTAGCAAGGTATGAATATGTGTTGTATAAGGGTGTTTAGGCGAAAGGCTTTCTCACATATGTACACACACACATGAATGAATGAATAAGGTTATTATAATCTAGTGAAAGTGAGTCTTTTGAAAGGTTTCCCCAATTGTAATCTAAACTAGACTATGTTATGAATATGGTATGACTCTGTGAAAGGTCATTCTAACATAATGTAGGTTCTATGATGAAAGGTCATTCTCACCTTAGAAACCTTTGAGCTATATGATATGAGGGATTAAGTCCCTAAACCCTATTTTATGAACTAATTTTAAATAAAGGCTCAAAGATGTTTAAAAAAGGAGTTGGAGCTTAGCACCGAGTGAACATGAAAAATGAAAGTGGGGGCTTCACGTTTAGCAAGTCCGGCTTCCCACAAGAGAACCTTCACGTTTAGCAAGTCCGGGTTCCCAACATAGATGTTGTCTCATGAGACGGAAACCGCCACGCTTAGTAAGTCAAGGTTTTCTAGTAGCAATCTACTTGTTCCATAGCTATATTTCCTAGTAGGTATTAGCTTAGTGGATCCACTAGATAGCTATTATGTACGTAGGTTTTACTTTGGTAAGTAGTACCCTCTCTTTTCGGTGTGGGAGTAGAACACCGGATTCCATGTAGCTTACATGGTCTATGTCGGTTATAGCAATGTCTCCCGAAAGTTAAGAAATGAACTAAGATAAGAATATGAACTCTAATCATGATTTCTTGAAGAGTTACTTAGTGTAGGTAGGACTATGGACCCTATTAATGCATTGCACAAGTGGACTCTAGGGGAGGTAATGATTAGGCTCTTTATGTAATGAAGACCATAATCTATGCATGTTAATATGAAAGCATGTTAAGGTTTACTTTACTTATGTCAAGACATGAAGTATGTTTATGCATGTGAATTACACTTATGACTTCTTAATAGGCTTGCTTAGTATATGTGGAGGTATGGGACTCCATGTGTACATTGCACAAGTGACTTGTGAAGGGGTTGTGAGGGTGGTTTACCTATGATTTGAACTAAATGGTTTATCACAAATGATCTAGTAAAGGAATGAGTCCTTATATGATGTTGTAAAGTGTGTTGGTACTATGTCTAATGTTAAATAAAGATGTTATGATTTGTTGATTATGATGTGCCTAGTCTATGGTGGCTTCCTAGAAACACTTGGTGTGACTAGCATTATGGGATGCTATTTACACATTGCACTAGTGTGACATGGGGGTTGTCTTAGGTGATGGTTCCTATATGAAGACTATGTCTTATGGAGTGCTTATGATTATATGAATATATGTGGGTGGATTAATGAAGGCTATATGTAAGTTCACACTTGATAACCTTAAGGTAATACATTGCACCAATTATTCCCTAGGGGTTGCTTGAGGAAAGGAGTTAAGATAAAGTGGAAGGTAATGTATTGTATGCATTGAATGTGCCTAAAATGTTATAAGTGGCTCTATGTGTTGTAGTCATGTTTTAAGATGGCTACCTTGAGACGTAGTACTCCAATTTTTGTATTAAAGGTTTAATGAGGTGACTTTTATGTCTTGTGTTATATTATGAAAAAGTTTTAAATTCTTTGCTATTTTTCTATGATAAATGTTATGACGATTGCTAATGGCTAGTATAAGACCTCTAAGAGATCGAATACGCCGGTAATGACTAGGGGGTGATCTTGGGTCGTTACAAACTTGGTATCAGAGCATAAGGTTATGAAAATGGTGTTAGGATGCAACTTCTCGTGAGCCACGTCTAGTAGAATCTTGTTCAATGGTGTGAGTCGCGAAACATCTATGAGCGAGAGGCTATAGGACGATAGAAGTTTCACTTTCTTCATTACTCTTATGTCGTGCCGTAGAGAATAACTCCATATGATCTCTCTCTCTTATTTTCCCTTGGCCGGTGGTCTTCTAGCTGTGATTACTTGGAAGGGGTGATGTTGCAAGGATCGACGGAAGAAAAGGTGAGTTTTAATTATTATTATGATGTGGTGACTATATTAGTATATATGAGGGTAGTTTTTGAAATCGTATTGTGTTGCCAATCATGACTATATGTGACTTATGAGGTGGGGAGCATTACATTGAAAATGTTGTATGGTGGTATAGTTCTCATATGGTAAGAGTCGTTAGGGTAAGAATGAAATCCTTTTTAGCATGATGAGTTGCTTTATGGTGATGGGTAATGATAGTAGAAAGTCAGGGTGAAGATTTGAGGAGTTTTGAAGGAATGTGGTAACTAGTGTGAGTTGAAAATTGCCTTTTGCTTATGAGTGATGCTTTATGGTTATCCTTGTGTGAATCAGAGTTCTTCTGTAGGCTTGCCCTAACAGTGGAAAAAACGGCTTTGTTCCATGAGTTGGGCTAATGTTTTGCTCTAAGGTTAACTTGGAGAGTTGCATGTACCCCTTAGTTCATAGGAAGGACAAGAGAATAGAAGTTGACCAACTCTAAAGAGGATAGTTGCCTTATAAGGGTGATCTTAAATATGATCATTCAAAGACGGTGTTTATATAATACCTAGGCATGGTTGAGTGGAAAGTTACACCAAAGGTGATGATAAGGGTGAGGTGTGATAAACAGTTGATTAAGCTCACCCCAAGTGGGGGATAATGTGCCTAGATGGTATGGTTTTGGGTTCCCTTAATATTTCTACATTGATCTTCCTTGAGTTCTCTATGTTGATAACCACTTTGGGTGATAGATATGAAGCGGAGTGGTATAGATACTCATTTTGTTTGGATTCTTTAAATCCTCACCTAAGGGAGTATAGTAAAGATTTAGTGGAGAATGATTCCTACCTTACAGATAAAGGAGGTAATGATTAAAGGAGTTTGCATAACTTGATCCCAAAAGGGGGACATTGTGCTTAATTGGTAAGCGATAATTCTCTTGGTTACTTTAATGTGCTCTTAGATGGGTTTACCCTAAGTGGGGGATGATGAGTAAATAGTAAGGTTATTGGTATCCTTATTTTTTCCTTCTATTCTTACTCAAGCTTGAGACCAAAGAGTTCCAAGTAGCTTGTTCATTTTTGGAGTCTTGCATATGATTATGAGTTGCATGATCGCCATATGTTATGCAAGTTTTGAAGGATTCCTACTACATAAAAATGGAATTTTAGTAATAAAATTCATGCTTCTCATGTCAATATGCATCTTTATATGGTGAATTTACTCTTGACTTCATGAGGAAGAGAGTATGAGCATGCTTAGGTTAGAAGTAGGAATTTCTCCTTAAAAGAATTGACTATTGTGTAATGTTTGCTTATGAGTTTTATGATGCCATGTGTGTATGTTGTGACTAGGAGATGGTACTCCCTCCTTGAACATAATTAAACATCGTAATGCCATGTATGTTCTTGACAGTATGATTATTAAATGTTAAGACTAGTAGATGATCTATAATTCTTATGTTAGGGTGCAACTAGTATGAATTGCTTAATTGCGTCATGAGTGGAAATGTTCATCATGTCTATGTGTGTACTTGAAAGCCATTGCATAATGGACCCTATGATGATAAAAAAATGGGTAAATATCATGTCATGCTTAGGAGAAGGTAGTTCCTCCTATGAACATGAGAAAGCCTATGTGGTTGATGCATTATGAGTGGGTGAATAAAGTTTCAACTTGCTGGTAGTGCATGCTTAAATGATTTCTTATGATAAAGTTACATAACGTGCTTTAATGAGATAGTTGCACGTTGTGTTTCTTTGGTGTTTGAAATAAGAATGATGATTATGACATGATTTCCTTGTATGTACATATTTTTGTGGAAATTCATGCTTAAGTTGTATTTTGAGTTTTCACGAACTTTATTTCTCATGGTTGAAATTGCACCCATAGATGTTCTGTGATGTAGACTTCATGAGAGTTGTAATGAGCATGCTTGATGTTGTCTTGTTAAAGAAATGTCTTGTTGATTTCTTGATGTGTATGTTAATG
Organism: Solanum commersonii; assembly: GCA_029007595.1. Lineage (NCBI taxonomy): Eukaryota > Viridiplantae > Streptophyta > Magnoliopsida > Solanales > Solanaceae > Solanum > Solanum commersonii. The sequence continues at coordinate 3,243,592 of JAJTWQ010000038.1, forward strand.
TTGATTGAATATGGAGAAGGTAGTTCCTCCTATACTTATGAGAAGTAAATAGTTTTAAGCATAGTGATAATTTGGAGAAGGAAGTTCCTCTAATGAAATGGGAAAAAATAAAGTAGATGCATAAGGAGTTGGTAGATGTGTTGCTACTTTCTTGTATTGCACAAAGTTGTTTTGAGCCTTTTATGTGGATTTGATATTCCTCCTTCATGTGTGCTTTTATATCGATGTTGTATGTTGTGTATTGTGAGTTTCTTGTTGGGTCATTGAGTCCTCAGAAGTGTTTTAAGTGTCATTCGAGGACTCACATGGGTTTTATGGAATAATAACTTGTCAAAATAATGAAGAATAGCCGTTTAAGTCATTTTTAAAGAGTTTGGAAGTCAAACGTCAAGGGACAACCAAGACGTTCGGAACTAGTCTTTTACGTGTGGGTGTGTTATAGTATGTTGTTCATGTTTTTATGTGTTGTTTGGAGTCTAAAATCAGTGGAGGTGACCCTAGTGTCTTAATAAATGTTTTTAGGGTCAAAACATTCGGATACGACGCCCCGAGAGCCACCCTAAGGGTCCCCGAGGAGGACCCCAACCTTGGCCAAGCAAGCGGCCAAGGCAGCTTGAAGTTGTGCTTAGAGGGAGCATGTCTGCATCGTGAACTAGCTCCATCAAGGGCCAAAAAATTTTCTGCGTCGTGGACACTTTGCAGACACTACTATCTTGTAATTTAATTTATGAAAACTTGTGGGAACACCTCCACATCGCGAACTTGTTTCCCGACGAAATCTACGAAACTAAAACTCAAATTTGACTTGTTTAAAAGGTCCAACTAAGTGAGGGGTAGTTTAGGTTCTTTGAGGAATTATTATAAACGGTTAGTCTACCTATTTTAGGGTATTTTAAGTTGGTCAAAACTCCAAAACATAGAATTAGACCCCCTTCTTCAAATTAACCCTTCCCTCTCAAAATAGATTCTCTCAAGAACTCCATTGAAGACCTTGATGAAGCTCAAGCTAGAAGATAGGTTTTCAACTGATTTCTTCTTTAATTTCAAGGGTCTTCAATAATTAAGGTATGGTGACTCTTGATTCTTGAATAACGTCTCATTCAAGACGTTCTATCAAAGATTTTCCAAAGTGATTCAAAGACCAAAATTCCCAATTTTCAATCTAAACATGGGTTCGTTGTCAAACAATTTTCTAAATAATTCTATTGATGAATTAATGTGGAATTAATGTTTTAAAGACAATTTTCAAAGGAATTCTTGAAGAACCCATGATCCCTAAATTCTCGAAAGTTGGCCTATGATTAGGGTCTTTGTGAATATGATCTGTATTGGTGAAATTATGCTTAGCTTAGATTGTATTGATGTTTCTTATGATTATCTATACCTATTCGTGTTGAATTATCTATATATTGATGAGCTGAGGATTATGGCATTATGGGCAAAGTTATAGGTTGATCCCTTTGTTTATGGAATTGTACTTAGACTATGTTTATGATATTAAATTACATTGTTCATCTCTATTGCTACCTATGTCAATTGATTATGAATTGTTAAGGATTGATCCATGGAGATCATGGCTTGGAGAATTGGTATGTTGACCTAACTTCTAGTCTATATTATGAGAATTGATATTGTGTGGTTTGATCCACTTATGGTAGAGGTGTTCACTTCTTGTCTATCTATGCATGTTGAGATCATGGCCTTGAAGATCATAGATGCGAAGTGAATTGATGATTATGATGCATATGTTTATGAAGTTGTGTTTTGAAATTTATGTATGAAATCCTCAATGCTATCATGATGTTTAAAGTGTGTTGATGATGAGGAGTATAATGTTAATTATAATGTTAGGGATAAGGTGTGGTCTACATGATTGATTATGTTAGCTACTATTGTGGAATGACCCCTACCTATATGACCGCTATATGAATGTTTGACCATATACGTGTTAGGAGTACCTATTCAATGTGGAATATATCCTTGTCTCCTATGATGAAGTGTGGGTGTGTGGTCTAGAATCCCTAAGGGGTTTATATGTGAATTGCTAATGATTTGGTGACATTGTGAATGTGTGGTGAGCCTTTGAAGGGAAATGCATTCAATATCAATGTTGTTGCTATTATGTCACTATAAGGACCAATATATGCACACACACTCTACATGTTTAGCTATGAATATGATGTGTTATGGTTTCTATTGAAAGGTTAACTCTTATATGCACCCCTACATCTTATTATGCATGCAAAGTGTATGATTAGCATGTTATGAATATGTGTTGTATAAAGGTTTTTATGTGAAAGTCTTTCTTACATATGTACACACACACACATGAATCAATAAATATGGTTTTGATAATCTAGTGAAAGTGAGTCTCTTGAAAGGGTTCCTCAATTGTAATCTAAACTAGACTATGTTATAAATATGGTATGACTATGTGAAAGGTCATTCTCACAGTTCTATAATGAATTGTCATTCTCATCTTAGACAACTTTGAGCTATATGATATGAGGTATTAAGTCCCTAAAGCCTCTTTAATGAACTAATGTTAAATAAAGGCTTAAATATGTTTAAAAAGGGAGTTGGAGCTTAGCACCGAGTAAACATGAAAAATGAGAGTGGGGGTTTCACGTTTAGCAACTCCGGCTACCCACAAGAGAACCATCAGTTTATCAAGTCCGCGTTCTCAACATAGATGTTATCTCGTGAGATGGAAACCTCCACACTTAGTAAGATAAGGTTTTCTAGTAGGTATTAGCTTAGTGGATCCACTAGATAGCTAATATGTATGTTGGTCCTACTTTGGCAAGTAGTACCCTCTCTTTTCGGCGTGGGAGTAGAACACCGGATTCCATGTAGCTCACATGGTCTATGTTGGTTATAGCAGTGTCTCTTGAAAGTTAAGAAATAAACTAAGATAAGAATATGAACTCTAATCATGATTTTTTGAAGAGTTACTTAGTGTTGGTAGGACTATGGACCCTACTTATGCATTGCACAAGTGGACTCTAGGGGATGTGATGATTAGGCTCTTTATGTAATGAAGACTATGGTCTATGTATGTTAATATGAAAGCATGTTAACGTTTACTGTACTTCTGGCCAATCATGAAGTATGTTTATGCATGTGAATTACACTTAAGACTTCTAAATGGCTTTGATTAGTATATTTGGGGGTATGGAACTCCATGTGTGGATTGCATAAGTGAGCTTGTGAAGGGGTTGTGAGGGTGGTTTACCTATGATATGAGCTAAATAGGTTATGACTAATGATGTAGTAAAGGAATGAGTCCTTATATGATGTTATAAAGTATGTTGGTCTTATGTCTAATGTTAAATGAAGATGTTATGATTTGTTGAATATGATGTGCCTAGTATATGGTGGCTTCCTAGGAACACTTGGTGTGAGTAGTATTATGGGATGCTACTTGCACATTGCACTAGTGTGACTTGGGGGTTGTCTTAGGTGATGGTTCCTATGTGAAGACTATGTCTTATGGTGTGCTTATTACTCTATGAATATATGTGGTTGGATTGATGAAAGCTATAGCTAATTTCACCCTAACCTTAAGGTGATACATTGCACCAAGTATTCCCTAAGGGTTGCTTGAGGAAAGGAGTTAAGATAAAGAGGAAGGTAATGTATTGTATGCATTGAATGTGCCTGAAATGTTATAAGTGGCTCTATGTGCAATTATGAATGGGTTCCATGTATATGATGATGTATATGGTTTATATTGTGCCTAATGTACTAAATGTTGTTGAAGTTTCTCTAAAAAGGCATGTTGTATGGTTTCCAACTAAATGTCCTTTTAAGAGTATGTTTTGCATGGTTATCTTACTTAGTGCATTCTTGTACTAACACCATTCTTCTTCATCTTTTTACACCAAGTGTAGGTTATGGTGAGTAAAGGGTCTTTCCTAGAAATGATGAGCTTGGCTTACTATTCCAAATTTCGGGTGTGTCCTTAAAGATTCAAGGACCTTTATGTTAAAGAGTTTCCTTAAGTTCTATGTACTAGATAGTAGTTTCTTTTGTATTGTAAGGGTTGTGTCCCTCTTGTGTTGTATTCATGTTTTAAGATGGCTACCGTGAGACGTAGTAGTCCGATTTTTGTATTAAAGGTTTGATGAGGTGACTTTTATGTCTTGTGTTATATTATGAAAAAGTTTTAAACTTTCCATTATTTTTCTATGATAAATGCTATGACGAATGCTAAGGGCTTATATAAGACCTCCGAGAGGTCGATTACACCAGTAATGACTAGGGGGTGCTCTCAAGTCGTTACAAAAGTCATTCATGACAACTATCCATTCTATATACATGCATGCATTCAAATCTCATTATAACACAAAGGAACCATCCCATGACATCCTACTAAGTCTACTTGTGCAATGTGGGAGTGAACTCCCATACCCCCAATCCTACTAAGTAAACTCACCAAGAAGTCATAGTATAGTTCATGTCTCATTCATTATCTATATTATTTAGGGAAAATTTATGATAACCAACATAGACCATGTGAGCTACAAGGAATCCGGTGTCGTGTAACCCCGCACCAAAAGAAGGTGTCCTACTTGCCTAAGGTAGAACTAAATTTATAGCTATAAGGTTAATCCACTAGCTAAAGACCTATGTGGGTACATAGTTATGGGATAGGGAGATTGCTTCTAGAAACCCGGCCTATTGTATTAGTGGAGGAGCTTTCATATCATGAGTTCACTTAGATGACCCAACCTATTGCATTGGCGGAAGAGCCTTTACCTCATTGTTCATATCCACTCGATGCTTAGCATTATTTCCCAAATTATACATAATTATTGTTTGAATTGTATTTACATGTATAAAGGAATACTTTGCCCTTCGTTCAATACAATTCATCAAAATAGCTCATAGATTCATTAAAGGTGAGAATGTACTTTCAACTTTAGAATCAACATTAGTATGTGAGAATAACTTTCACACCAACATCATGTGTTCTCATGAGAATGAACTTTCAATCAACACACTAGGATCATCATGGTCTTGTATATTTCATGCATAATAATGTGTAAAGCTGCATATGGGAACTATACTTTCAATTAACACCATTGCACTACAAAAAAATTGTGTTTAGCGACAAACAAAATCGGTCGCTAAATAGCTTATTCTGTCGCTATTTTGGTTTAGCGACAAAATATTGTTCGTCTCTATATTGCGCGTAGCTAATCATTTAGCGACGAAAAAATTGAATCTGTCACAAACTGAGCGACGAAAGTTATCCGTTGGCAAGATTATCAACAGAAAAATCTATCACTATTTTTGTAATTTATGTCATTGTTCTTATAACTTATTTCGTCGTCTCAACATATTGGTGACCAAATTATTGTCGCTAATTTCTTCACCAATTTCTTTAGCGACAAAAAAATTCGTCGTGTATTTTAAATTTTACATATTAGTTCATCATTTCATCATATAGGGCGACCAAATATTTTGTCGCTAATTTCATCTCCATTCATTTAGCGACGAAAATAATTTGTCACAAATCTATCAATATTTTTTTATTTGTGTAACTAAATACACATTTTCAAACACATATTATATAATCATAAAATTAACTTAATCCGTAGAAATTAATATTCTACAAGATCCAAAGTACATAGCTAAGTACAAATTATATTACCAAGTTCAAAATATCCCCAATGATAAATTTCAAGAAAAATATATAGCTGAAAGCATTTGCAACTAAATCTAGCCAACAAAAACTAACTAAGAGAGACTAGAGAGCCACAATCATTCCTCAGAAATCGATGCACGATCCTCATTGATATTTGTTGCAGTTGGAGCAGGAATTATAGGTGCAATAGTTGATAGATGGTTGGTAGGAGAGTTTCGCTGAGATGAGGCTAGAGAAATCAAACCACGTACCTGCTCTACAAATATATGAAGCAAGTGTTTAGTTAGCGAAGCAATCATTCGCACCACTAACTCATCCACATTTTTTGTCGGTGTTGTTTGAGCATTTGGACATGGTACTGAGCCAAAAGCATCAGATCCAGAAGAGACACGAAAATTTGGTCCATAAAATACTTTTGCTTGAGCTCCAAGACCATATATCCTTCTTTTCTTTTCCCCTCCAGCTGCTTGATAATATGTTTTCCATTTGTCACGCCCCGAGCCTACACCCTAGCGGGACCGGTACCCGGAGACCATTTATGGCCCCAAGAGAACCCTTGGCCTGGCTTTCTTAACTCAGTGAAAACCTAACCCAACAGAATAACTCAATGCAATACAATATTACAAAACAACTTAACTTATAAAATATGGCCATAAAGGCAACTCGAATCTCAAAATAGAATAATTACATATATAAATAGATGAGCGACTCAAAACTAACTGACTGACTGTCTGTCTATGAAGCCTCTAAAATACTGAGATGGATGTTGGGAGAGACCCCTCAACATCCTAATAAAACAAAAACTAAGAACACAAAATAATTGAGTCCTCCGGAGTGCAAGGAGGCTCACCATTGACTCTGGAGTGCTCAGTTGGATCAAGGACATGCAGGATGCTAATCCGGGGTACCTGTATCTGCACCATAAGACGATGCAGGACAACTGGCATCAGTACATGGAATGTACGAGTATGCGAGCTGGAAAACTAAGCAGCATAGGATAGAAGGAAATTTGGAAGAAACTGAAAAGTTTACCTTGCTCAACTCAACTCTACCTGACTGACTTCTCTAAATATAAGGCAATTTAAAACAAGTGCGATATAAAGAAAGACTGTTTAAAACATGCTATAAACTCTGTGTGTATACAAGGATACAATAAGCCTGAGATGTATATAGAAATACAATTGAACTGATGTATATAAAATACAATAATTTCTGTGTATAAAAATACAATAACTGCTGTGGGAGTTTCTCTAACCGACAACCATCACATAAGAGCTATAGTGATGACACAGCGACTGACTTCATGCTGCTAAAGCATATTATACCCGGCCAAACGTATAAGACCTGAACTGCCTAATGTATCCACTAGTCTAATATGAAAAGGATTCATCTAAAAAGTAGGATCCTTTTATATCCATGGTGGCTAACATGGTTCTATGGGGGCTTGTGGGTTCTTTGAACGCTCCCCCAAATTCGGTGCTCGATACTACTCCCAAAAATGTGCTGTCTCTTATGTTTTTAAAACATATGTCTTCCTTCTGATTGAGATAATTACTCAAATAAAGCTATCCGAAAGGCTCTTTGGAAATCTCAGTTTCCAACCTTGTTTAATGTAAAGACATTTATTTAAAACTTCTTTGGGAATACATAGTTCCCTAATAACTTTGAGAAATGAACTCAACTTTAAACTCTTTACTCAACTTGAAACTTGAGACTCTTACTCAACTTAAAACTTGAGACTCTTACTTAACTTGAAAATCTATACTCTTTTACTTGACTTGAACTTTATACCCTTTTACTTGACTTGAAACTTGACTCTTGAAATGAAGTTAAAACGTTCACTAAAGACTCTTGAACAACTTTACAACTTGCTTGACTTGCTTAACTTCTAAGCTTAAATCTTAACTTCTAACTTCACTTGACTTCTAACTAACTCTCCTTGAATTAGAATTTTGGATTCAAGGTGTTTGATCACATGTTACGGATGAGTTCTTGACTTTTAGAAGTACCTTGGAGTGTTGGAAACAACTAGGAAACATAGGTATAATACCTAGGAACATATATGAAAAAGTGGGGAATCAAGGTAACGGGAAGGATTGGCGTCCTTGGCGCTCTAAGAGGTGCGGGGCGCCAGCCCTCAAACTTCAGAGGGACTGCTGGGCGTTCTGCCAGGTGCTCTGCCCCAAGGGAAAAGTTCAGCATCCATTTTTGGGGTGCGCTGGCTGGCGTGACTGCCCAGCCCTTTTTCCCTCAAAAGTTTGACTTTTTTCCTTTGTTTCTTTCCAAGTCTAAACTCTTTCAACCTCAAAGGTTCCAGCAGCAAAGTCACAACCAAATCATGTCTCAAATCAACAAGTAACTGCAACACCACAATCAACAACACAACCAACAACTTCAACAACCAAAATAAATCTTTTCTTGGAATTAAAAACGAGTTGGTGTGTTGGGGTATAAATCAGCCAACACTAAGGATCATAAAATCCTTCAACATACAAGAGATTCCACTCAAAAACACAACCAAATCATGTCCCAAATCAACAAGGGACTTCAACAACACAATTAACAATATCAACAACACAACCAACAACTCCAAACAACACAACCAATCTTTTCTCAATAATAAAACGAGTTTGGTGTGTGGGGAAAAGAATCAACCCATCACTATGAACTCACACACCTATTAGGGATCACCCCCGACGATTTCCACGACGATCTTTGATAGAAACTCCTTGATCTCCTCTTCTTCTTCTCTTCTTTCTCTCTTCTTCTCTTCTTTACTCAAGAAACCTAACTCTTACTCTTTTAAAATGGAACAAAAATGATCCACAATCAGCCTAACACAACAATATAACCTCAAAAGAAATGATTTGTGAAAAGACCAAAATGCCCTTAAATTTAGGACGGACTCCCCACAACTGCCCAACTTTCAAAGGGCATAACTCGCTTATACGAACTCGAAATCGAGCAAACTCAGTGGCGTTGGAAAGATCGTTCCAAGGGATTTCCAAACATAACTCGAACTACTCCTAGATCATCCTGAGGTAGGAGTTATGACTGCTCAAAGTTGGCCAAAAACTCACTGATTTCCACACTTTGCCAAATTTCTAGATTTTGAATTTAGCCAAATTTCCAGATTCTGAACTTAGCCAAATTTCCAAATTCTGAATTTTTTTCCAAAAATGACTACTTCCAATTTCAAGCTTCTTCATATTCATTTTAAATTATCGTATGTTACAATATCTCCCCCTTGGGAACATTCGTCCTCGAATGAGGTTACTCTTACAAGGCTAAGGGTGTAACGTCAATTCAAACACCCAACAAGCAATCATGCAACAACAACAACAACAACAACATGCCCACTATAATTTATAGAGCACTAAGAAGGAAATTAATACCTTGATCTGCAGATTCAAAGAGATATGGATATCTCTTCTTCATGTCTTATTTGGCTTCCTAAGTAGCTTCCTCAACAAATTGGTTCCTCCAAAGGACCTTGACTGAGGCTATATCCTTTGTTCTCAACCTACGAACTTGCTGATCTAAAATTTGAACAGGAATCTCCTCATAAGATAAGTTATCATTGATCCTAATACTTTCAGTTGGCAGGATCAATGAAGGATCGCCTGTGCACTTCTTCAACATGGAGATGTGAAATACCGGATGGATCGTTGCTAGTTCCTGTGGTGGCTCCAACTCATAAGCTACATTGCCAACTCTCTTGACTATGCGATAACGTCCAATATATCGGGGACTAAGTTTCTCCTTCCTACCAAACCTCATAACCCCCTTCATAGGTGAAACCTTCAAATATACCCAATCATCTTCTTCAAACTCTAACGCCCTTCTCTAACATCAGTGTAGAATTTCTGACGACTCTGTGCCATTTTCAACCTCTCTTGAATCACTTTCACCTTCTCCATAGCTTGGTGAACTAAATCTGGTCCTATCAACTATGCTTCACCAACTTCAAACCATCTAATAGGAGATCTACATCTTCTCCCATAAAGAGCTTCATATGGAGCCATCTGGATGCTAGAGTGATAACTGTTGTTGTAGGCAAATTCAATAAGAGGTAGATGATTATTCCAATTACCTTTGAAATCGATCACACAAGCCCTCAACATATCTTCTAAAGTCTGAATAGTACGTTCTGCTTGCCCATCAGTCTGAGGATGAAAGGCAGTACTTAAGTTCACCTTCGAACCCAAGCCTTTCTGAAAAGATTTCTAGAACTGTGCAGTAAACTGTGCACCTCTATCTGAAATGATGGAGATTGGGACTCCATGAAGTCTCACTATCTCTTGAATATTTAACTTGGCATAATCTTCTGCTGAAAGGGTAGTTTTTACCTGTAGAAAATGAGTTGACTTTGTAATTCTGTCGACAATTACCCAAATAGAATCATGATGTCTGCGAGACCTTGGCAAGCCTGTGATGAAATCCATATTGATCACCTCCTACTTCCATTTCGGAAGTTCTATTCTCTGAGCCAAACCACCGGGCCTTTGGTGCTCGACTTTCACTTGTTGGCAATTTGGACACTTAGAAATAAACTTTTCAATGCCTTTCTTCATGCCATTCCACCAATAAACTTCTCGCAAATCTCGATATATCTTGGTGGAACCCGGATGAATGGAATATCTGGAGCTATGAGCTTCCTCCATAATCTTCTCTTGGAGTCCATCTATCATAGGTACACACAATCTACCTTGATATCTCAATGCACCATCTCCCCCTTGTTCAAAAGCTAATACTCTTTGCTTCTGAACATTTGCCTTCAACTTAAGCAAAATGGGATCTTGATCTTGCTTCTCTTTCACTTCTGACATTAATGATGACTCGGCCCCATTCACCACCGCTATTCCTCCTTCTGCGAAATCTATAAGTTTGACTCCCAGGCATGCCAGTCTATGCACATCTTTTGCTAACTCTCTCCTTCCTTCTTCAATATGGGCGGTGCTACCCATAGACAACCTACTTAAAGAATCAGCAACAACGTTAGCCTTACCTGGGTGGTAAAGAATACTAAGGTCATAGTCCTTAAGTAATTCTAACCACCTCCTTTGTCTGAGATTAAGCTCTTTCTGAGTAAGCACATATTGAAGGCTCTTGTGATCAGTAAATACATCGATGTGCACACCATACAAGTAATGACGCCATATCTTCAAAGCAAATACTACAGCAGCTAGCTCTAAGTCATGGGTTGGGTAGTTCTTCTCATGAACCTTCAACTGTCTGGAGGCATAAGCTATAACTTTGCCATTCTGCATTAAGACACAACCCAAACCAACTCTAGATGCATCACAATACACCACAAAACCTTGAGTACCTTCTGGTAGCGTCAAAACCAGAGCTATAATCAATCTCTTTTTCAATTCCTGAAAGCTTTTCTCACAAGCTTTAGACAATTGAAATTTCACTGTCTTCTGAGTCAACTTGGTCAAAGGAGATGCAATAGTCGAGAATCCTTCAACAAACCTTCTATAATAGCCAGCCAAACCCAAGAAACTCCTAATTTCAGTTGGAGATGTGGGTCTAGGCCAATTCTGCACTACCTCAATTTTTCGAGTATCAACTTTAATTCCATCACCGGACACAATGTGGCCTAGGAACGCCACAAACTTAAGCCAAAACGCACACTTAGAGAACTTGGCATACAACTCCTTGTCTTTCAGAGTCTGAAGAACTGTTCTGAGATGACTAGCATGATCTTCTTCATTCCTTGAATAGATTAGTATGTCATCAATAAAGACAATAACAAACATATCTAAATAAGGTTTGAAGACTTTATTCATCAAATCCATGAAAGCTGTCGGCGCATTGATCAAACCAAAGGACATGCCCAAAAACTCATAATGACCATACCTGGTTCTGAAAGCTGTCTTTGGGATACACATTCCCTTACCCTTAACTGATGATAGCCTGATCGGAGGTCAATCTTTGAAAAATAAGTGGCACCCTGAAGTTGATCGAAAAGATCATCAATCCTTGGAAGAGGGTACTTGTTCTTGATGGTAACCTTATTCAGGTGGCGGTAGTCTATACACATTCTAAGGGAACCATCTTTCTTTCTCACAAACAAGACCGGAGTGCCCCAAGGCGAGACACTTGGTCGAATGAAACCCTTATCTAGGAGATCTTTCAACTACTCTTTCAACTCTTTCAACTCTGCTGGTACCATTCTATAAGGCGGAATAGAGATAGGACGAGTATCAGGAATGAGATCTATGCCGAACTCTATTTCTCTCTCAGGAGGAATTCTGGGTAGATCATTAGGAAAAAGTTCTGGAAACTCTCTTACTATAGGAACTGACTGGAAATAAGGTATCTCAACACTAGAGTCATGAACTCGGACTAAGTGATAGATACAACACTTCGAAACTAACTTTCTTGCCTTAAGGTATGAAATGAAACGACCCTTAGGCATGCTGAACTACAACTCCACTCTAAGACTGGCTCGTTCAGAAACTGAAACTTGACTGCTCGAGTTCTACAATCTATCGATGCTTAACAAGGATGAAGCCAATCCATACCTAAAATGACATCGAAATCTACCATGTCTAACTCAACCAAATCAGCCCTGGTGATCTTGTGACGGATGGAAGCAGGACAATCACGATAGACTTGTTTTGCTAGAATAGATTCCCCAACAGGTGTAGAAACACAAAAGGGTTCACAAAGTCTTTCAGGAAGAACCTCAAACTCATTTGCAATATAAGGAGTTACAAACGATAAACTTGCTCCTGGGTCTAGCAAAGCATACACATCAAAAGAAAATACTTTGATCATACCAGTGACAACATTTGGAGAATTCTCTTGCTCATGGCGACTAGTGATTGCATAAAGGCGGTTTGCTCCTCCACCAGTACTAGAAATAGCTCCTCTAGGTGTCGTCTTATCTGGGGGAACAACTGAAGAAGACTGTGCTTTATTGCCCCCATTACCCTGCCTATTCTTTGGACACTCTCGTATGAAATGTCCATTCTGACCATACTTGAAACAACCAATGGAGCCCTCTCAACAAATACCTGAGTGGTTCCTACCACACTTGGCACAGGCAGGAGGCTTACTACTCCCTTGTGCCACACTACCCAAAGATTGTACTGGTCTAGCCTTGAAGTCCTTCGAATTCTGAACATTAAATTCACCTCTGTATCTGGGTGCAGGTGCTCTAGCAGATGATGGAGCAGGTCCCTTTTGCCTTTGCTGAAAGGAGAAACGGTTTGAATTACCTCTCTGCTGTCCGGACTCGTTCCCGATCTTAGCTCTCTTATTTCTGAACTCTTCTCTGTCCCTCAGCTTCTCTTCCTCAACCTGCTACACATAAACCATCAACCTTGATATGTCCATGTCCCCGATAAGCATTGCAGCCCTACCTTTCTTGCTTAACAATCGAGACAGCCCAGCAACAAACAAGCTCATTCTATTCCTCAGGTCCGCAACCATCTCCGGAGCATAGCGGGATAATTGTGTGAACTTCAAATTGTACTCATGAACACTCAAGGACTCCTGCTTAAGTCTGAGGAACTCACGTACCTTGGCCTCTCTCAATTCTGAAGGAAAGAAATGCCCTAAGAAAGCTTCCTCAAAACAGGCCAAACTCGCAGGTGGTGCATTCTCTACACTGCCCCCTTTCCACTGGTCGAACCAAGTTCTAGCAACATCCTTCAATTAATACGCAGCTAGTTCAACCCGCTCAATATCTGCCACATGCATCACATCAAAAATCTTCTTCAACTCCTCAATGAAGTTCTCTGGATCCTCAGTAGTACTCGAACCCATAAAACTCAGAGAATTCATCCCCAAGAACTCACGAATCCTTGAAGTGTCAGCTCCTTCATGTCGAGCTCCTCTTTGCTGACCAATTTGATTAGTCACAGCTTGACTCAGAATTCTAATTGCCTCTCTAAACTCGGCATTAGAAACTTCCCCTTGATCTTACACTCCCGGGACATAAGGTAACTCTTGCTTATCAACATAACGTCTAGGAAGACGCCTTCTACCAACTCTTCGTGGAGGCATGATTATCTGAAAACACGCGCAAGCACGGATTAGAAAGAAACTTTTTAGAGATTAACTCTAACGCATGAAATGAGTGTGAAAGAAATGAGAAATCTTCTTAAATGTTGCAACCTCCCAATTATAGATGTGGCGTGCTTCAGACCGATAACTAGGACGGTACAAACACGGCTTCATAGACTCCCTAGGACTCTTGAACTAAGTGCTTTCATACCAAGTTTGTCACGCCCCGAGCCTACACCCTAGGCAGAACCGACACCCAGAGACCATTTCTGGCCCCAAGCGAACCCTTGGCCTGGCTTTCTTAACTCAACGAAACCCTAACCCAACAGAATAACTCAATGCAATGCAATATTACAAAACAACTTAACTTATAAAGTATGGCCATAAAATAACTCGAATCTCAAAATAGAATATTTACATATATACATAGATGAGAGACTCAAAACTAACTGACTGACTGTCTGTCTATGAAGCCTCTAAAATACTGAGATGGATGTTGGGACAGACCCCTCAACATCCTAATAAAACAAAAACTAAGAACACAAAATAATTGAGTCCTCCGGAATGCAAGGAGGCTCACCACTGACTCTGGTGTGCTCAGTTGGATCAACGACATGCAGGATGCTGATCCGGGGTACCTGTATATGCACCATAAGACGATGCAGGACAACTGGCATCAGTACATGGAATGTACGAGTATGCGAGCTGGAAAACTAAGCAACATAGGCTAGAAGGAAATTTGGAAGAAACTGAAAAGTTTACCTTGCTCAACTCAACTCAACTCTACCTGACTGACTTCTCTTAATATAAGGCAATTTAAAACAAGTGCGATATAAATAAAGACTGTTTAAAACATGCTATAAACTCTGTATGTATACAAGGATACAATAAGCCTGAGATGTATATAGAAATACAATTGAACTGATGTATATAAAATACAATAATTTATGTGTATAAAAATACAATAACTACTGTGGGAGTTTCTCTAACCGGCAACCATCACATAAGAGCTATAGTGATGATACAGCGATCGACCTCATGCTGCCAGAGCATCTTATACCCGGCCAAAGGTATAAGACCTGAACTGCCTAATGAATCCACTAGTCTAATATGAAAAGGATTCATCTAAAAAGTAGGATCCTTTTCTATCCATAGTGGCTAACATGGTTCTATGGGGGCTGTGGGTTCTTTGAAAGCTCCCCCAATTCGGTACTCGATACTACTCCTAAAAAGGTACTGGCTCTTATGTTTTTAAAACATATGTCTTCCTGCTGATTGAGTTAATTACTCAAAAAAAAGCTATCCGAAAGACTCTTTGGAAATCTCAGTTTCCAACCTTGTTTAAATGTAAAGACATTTCTTTAAAACTTCTTTGGGAATACATAGTTCCCTAATAACTTTGAGAAATGAACTCAACTTGAAACTTGAGACTTTTACTTGACTTAAAACTTGAGACTCTTACTTAACTTGAAAATCTATACTCTTTTACTTGACTTGAACTCTATACCCTTTTACTTGACTTGAAACTTGTGTCTTGAAATAAAGTTAAAACGTACGCTAAAGACTCTTGAACAACTTTACAACTTGCTTGACTTGCTTAACTTCTAAGCTTAACTCTTAACTTCTAACTTCACTTGACTTCTAACTAACTCTCCTTGAATTGGAATTTTGGATTCAAGGTGTTTGATCACATGTTACGGATAAGTTCTTGACTTTTAGAAGTACCTTGGAGTGTTGGAAACAACTAGGAAACATAGGTATAATACCTAGAAACATGTATGAAAAAGTGGGGAATGAAGGTAATGGAAAGGATTGGCGTCCTTGGCGCTCTAAGAGGTGTGGGGCGCCAGCACTCAAAATTCAGAGGGATTGCTGGGCTTTCTGCTTGGTGCTCTGCCCTAAGGGAAAAGTTCAGCATCTCTTTTTGGTGTGCGCTAGCTGGCGCGACTGCCCAGCTCTTTTTCCCTCAAAAATCCAACTTTTTCCCTTTGTTTCTTTCGAACTCTAAACTCTTTCAACCTCAAAGGTTCCAGCAGCAAAGTCACAACCAAATCATGTCCCAAATCAACAAGTAACTTCAACATCACAATCAACAACACAACCAACAACTTCAACAACCAAAATAAATCTTTTCTTGGAATTAAAAACGAGTTGGTGTGTGAGGGTATGAACCAACCAACACTAAGGATCATAAAATCCCTCAACATACAAGAGATTCCACTCAAAAACACAACCAAATCATGTCCCAAATCAATAAGGGACTTCAACAACACAATTAACAATATCAACCACACAACCAACAACTCCAAACAACACAACCAATCTTTTCTCAACAATAAAACGAGTTTGGTGTGTGGGGGAAAGAATCAACCCATCACTATGAACTCACATACCTATTAGGGATCACCCCCGACAATTTCCACGACGATCTTTGACGGAAACTCCTTGATCTCCTCTTCTTCTTCTCTTCTTTCTCTCTTCTTCTCTTCTTCACTCAAGAACCCTAACTCTTACTCTTTTAAAATGGAACAAAAATGATCCACAATCAGCCTAACACAACAATATAACCTCAAAAGAAATGATTTGTGAAAAGACCAAAATGCCCTTAAATTTCCGGACGGACTCCCTGCTAACTGTCCAACTTTCAAAGGGCATAACTCACTCATACGAACTCGGAATCGAGCAAACTTGGTGGCGTTGGAAAGATCGTTCCATGGGCTTTCCAAACATCACTGGAACTACTCTTGGATCATCCTGAGCTAGGAGTTATGACTGCTCAAAGATGGCTAAAAACTCACTGATTTCCACACTTAGCCAAATTTCCAGACTTTTAATTTAGCCATATTTCTAGATTCTGAACTTAGCCAAATTTCCAAATTCTGAATTTTTTTCCAAAAATGATTACTTCCAATTTCAAGCTTCTTCATATTCATTTTAAATTATCGTATGTTACAATTGATCAACATCAGATTGAATTTGTGTTTGGTTCTGTAATATTTCTTGATATTTTTCCTGCAAATGAGTGAAAATTAGTGAAATTATTTATTTATAACAACAATAGACACATCCAGACTCAACTAACAGCAATGAGTTCTCATGTGTCTAAAAAATTATTCATTCAAAAAAGGTCTAAGAATAAAAACAGACAAATTGTGCAAAACATATTTCACGTGAGTAAATTTTGAAAAAAACCAACGTCAAATATCAAAAGCGAAATTCCAGATCAACACCAAATATTGAAGTCTCATAAAACTGCACTTGAGAAACAACTATTTAAGCTACAACGCCTACTTCTACTGATCATAATATATTTGTCAGGCTTAAGTGTCTAGAGAAGGAGAACACAACTCATAAAAAGCACTGACTGAAATGTATTGAAAGCAGAATTACAAATCAATACTAGTCCTCGTGTTGATCTCGTGAACAATAATCTAGGAGAGGAGCTGGAGAAGTTGAGGAATGGTCAGATAAGTATGAGGGTAGAACTTGAGAAGTTGAAAGAATGGTAAGATAAGTCTGAGGGTCAGAAAACATAGATCTTTCTTTCCTAATTTGCTAGGCCGCGAAAAGGAAAATGTCTTTCTTTCCTAGTTGCTGCAGTCAAAATCCCAGTCCATAATTTTACTTGTGATATTCCAAAACCACAAATAATGTCTTTCACCTAGTAAACTTCAGTAGTTTTCCTATTGTTTAACCATAAGTCCCCACCTTTGGAAACAATAGTATATTGGCAGTTAACAACATTGGTTTTCCTTCATTCACATGGTGATAACAATTGCCAGTTGAACCAGTTGGCGAATTAAATATGCATATACTGTAAAACAATTCTAAAAATTGTTTGTTTTGATGATAGGCATTTCCAGAGGAACTATTTTATGTTCTCCGTACAGTGCACATCCTAAGAGGACTTAGTGTTGGTCTGGGAATTAATTTTTTATGTGCTGAGCAGTCGAGACCCATTACTGAAGAAGTTATGTATGTTGCAGGAAGACTTACATGTATCTTCTGTTATGGTCCTAGCAGCAATGACACTAGAAATAGGCCACAATTGGTGGAGTCACCATATTGTGTAGCTGGCTCTGTCTAGGATTGGATTGGAAGGTGGAAAACGAGATTTCTATGGAAAGAGAAGCTTTGATTGCAAAGTCTGCTTCTAGTTTAAATGATGAGACGAAGGCTTATCTTCAACTATGGACCTAGTATATTATCTTTTTCCATCAAATACAAAAATATGAATTCTAGTACATGTTTAAATTATGATCTTCTTAACATATTGAAATTGAGAAAAATTAATTGAAATCTGAAAAAACTGCACTTGAGAAACAACTACAATGTCTACTTCTACTGATCTTGATATCTTTGTCAAGCTTAAGTGTCTAGAGAAGGAGAACACAACTCTCAAAATTGAACTGAAAATAAAGATTAAAGAAAGGGATTTGAGCACTCAAACAACATAAACTGCCAGCAAAGAGAAGTTGGAAAGCATAAAAAAACATAAATGAGCATAGTAAAAGAGCCCGAAGCTAAGGTTCAAATGGTGAACTGAAAATAAAACATATAGTTCTTTCTCTCAACCTATCTTGTGTTGTTTTTCATTCCTGTATAGACACATCGATGTGAATAAAAAAGAAGAAAATTAATAATGGTACGTGAACTTTGTCATTAGCAGGAGGATTTAGCAGTGGGTGCTGACAGGCTTCCAGAATGCCAGAAAATAATTGCATCCCTTGGGAAACAACTACAATGTCTAGCTACTATGATCAATTGTGTTCCAATCAAAATCAAAATAAAAAATAACAGAAGCTAGAATGAAAATAAAGGGGAAGCACCTACAACTTATTCCAATCAAAATCAATACCGACAATAACAACAAAGCTCGAAAAGGGGAATGCTTGCTAGATCGAGATAAAGCATTTTATCTAGATTTGTATAAAATAAAAACAACTAAAATATAAAATTAAGAAATCGAGTTCACAAGAAATCTCCATTCCCTTTTGAAGAGATGTCACCAAAAAGGGCAAGAACCTTCAGATTTTTGACAAGTAAGAAGTAATATAGGCATTACTAGGATCATCAACTCATGTATTATCAACAGTAAGAAGAGATATAATGAACAGTGGACCAAGACTGAAAAGAACACAACAATTGAAACTAATAACACCAGCCACAAATGAAGAGATTAGAAAGGACCTTGGGATCAGCAGAAAGAATATTGAACTTACATGCACGATTCGAGCTCGTTCACCAACAAAAGATTTTCCATCATGACCATGTGTATGGACATGCAAATGTATCTCACTTGGTGTTGGATCGCGACCATTTTTAATAACCTATACAAGAAAAAATAAATTAAAGTACATGAATGAAACGACCCCAAAAATGCCCGAAAATGTGCTTCGGAAACACCTATAAATTGTAATTTCCATATATCTCAAAATCCGTGCATCATTTCGGAAATTCGACTTCGTATTCTTATTCAGGGGGTCAAATTGAGTGGGAAATGAGTCTAACCCAAATTTTAGAGCAACCGTATCAAAATCCAAAATTTTCAAGTGAAGCCTTTTTCGAGGGTCTACTTTGGAGGGTCATATCTCCTAGCACACAAATTATTTGGTGGCCAATAATATATTCATGGAAAGCCCTTTGAGTTAGCTACCTAACGCACTTCGTTTCACCTCATTCGGAGTTCGGACGAAGAAGTTATGCCCATTTTCGTAAAGTCTGTCCGGCAGAAAAAGGCAATTTCCAGTAGCCGATTTCTTGTTCATTTACTGTTCACCCGCCCCTTTTTTTTTTTTTTCTAAGTGTTGGACGAATTTTTTCCAAAGGGTATATATTATTTCCTAGATACCATTAATTCATTCCCATCCCTAAAAACATTTCCCTCTCTCAAAAACTCTCTCAAAACCCCAAGGAAGCTCAAGGTGAAAGATGGAGCTAGGGTGGATGGTGGCTATTGATTTCTTCACCAATTTCGTTTGGTTCTTGAAGATAAAGGTATGGGGATCCTTTATCCTTGATTATTCTTTCTTTCAAGGAGCCCAATCAAAAGGTTTTCAAGGTTTTCAAATACACAAAAATCCTATTTCGAATTCTAAGCATGGGCTCTTGCATTAAATAATTTCAAATGATGTTTCATGTGGTTATTAATGATTATTTATGGTTTTAAGAAAGAAATATTTGTGAACCCATGTCTTCTCAAATTCTTTAAATTTAGCCTAAAGTGAGTTTAATGATTTTGAGTAATTGATGTAGGATTATTGAGTGGTTGATGTGGGTTGTTCTTATATGATCTTAGCTATGTTGAGTTGCTAGAAATTGTTATTGAATGGTATAATGTGAGGTAGTAGCCTTGAATGGTCATAAATTGGGATTTAGACTTTATGTTGGTTATTGGATATTGTTTAGCTTAGCTTGTATAGTTGATTGTTGTTATTATCATTGTTATTGTATTGTTAAATTGTTGGAAGATGAGGATGATGAAGATAGCCATGGAAAGAGGGTAAGTTGATCAAACTTGATAAATATTGTATAATTGGCATGGAATTGAGTATTGTGGCTTATGGCCTTTGAAAAGGATGGTGAGATGGCTTGATCTCTTAGTATTAATAATATTGTTATTAATTGGCTTGATCCACCTTTGGTGGAGGTGGTTATTTGTTGTATTGTTGTGAATTGAGGCCATGAAGGGCATTAGGTGAATGTTATTATATTGTTGTATTATTATACACATATGAGGCTAGATGTAAAGTCCTATATGAAGCTATATGTGAAGGTATGATGTGAATGAGTTTATGTGATCTTGTGATGATCCTATTATGGTCTATTTTGCATAATTATCATGAAATGGAATTATTATGTGATGTTTATGGTTTTCATGCTTCCATGATCAAATTATGAAGGTTGATATATATATGTATGTTGTTGGTGGGCTGATTTATATGTATTTCGAAATTGGTTGGACTTAGTACTCTTGAAGTACATGATTTCATTTACATGAACAATAGCCCATCATGTGTTTGATAAAATGCCCATTTATAGAATCCTTAGGAAATGGAAGGTCCAATGTACGTCCTATGAATCGAATAGCTATATAATTATTGAAATGATGATGAAATGGACACATGTATATGATTTTCTCTATATAAGTGTTGTGAGTCGACCAAGCCTAGTACGGGGGGTAGTAGGCCCGTATAACCGTATCGAGGGGTTTGTACCTTGGTCCCTAGCTCGGGGGGTGGTAGGCCCGGGTAACCACATTGAGGGGTTTGTACCTCATTCGCCTCTCCAAGGGGGTGGTAGGCCTTGGAAATACTATATTGATGGTCACTCACCACACATGTACTATGCCCCACTAAATATGATTTATTTTATGTAAGCATCATTATACATATCCTCTCATTAATATGCTATCTATCGGGTATGATTATGCACTTTGCCTATAAAGTCCTTATCTAAGGTAATCTTGGGGAACACTTAAGTGTGCTTGAAGAGGATTGTGTGGGCGGTCACTTCTTGTCTCACTCAAGTGTGTCTTAAGGTTATATTAGGTAGAGGTCCTATGGTAATGAAATGACATGTGTCCTTCTAAAGTTAAGCATGAGTTGTATATGGATTTATATTAAGTATATGTATGGTTGGCTATGGTCTAATATGTTAATGTTGACTTGTATTATGTCTCTTATACTTGCAAAGGAAAGGTTTTATCAAAGGACATGAAAGCATACCTTTCTTGTAAATGTCCGTTGTGCATATTTTCTTGCATGGTCTCCATACTTAGTACTTAATTGTGCTAACCCCTTTCTTTTGCTTTTTGACTAATGTGTAGGGATTTGGAGATGGTGATATGTCATGACTACTTGATAGGTTTTTAAGAGTTGAAGATGAAGACTTGGTGAGTCCTCATAGATTCGAGGGCAATAACCAACATGTTCTTTTTATGTCTCTCTAGTATTTGCTTAAGTTTTGAGTGGGCTTAGTCCCAATGTTATATTCAGGTATTAGATGGTTTTGAGACATATTGTATAAAGTCTAGAAAGTCTTCCGCTTGCTATTTACTGAAAGTATCTTCGTGAGTGAAGAAAGTTTTTAATTCCTTATGGTTTTGGTGTCTATGCAATGAATGAATGCTAAGAGGCTTGTATTAGACCTCTTCGAGGTCGAGTACGCCGGTTACGACTAGGGGGTGCTCCCGGGTCGTGACAATGAAAATATAAAAGCATGGTATAGTGTAATTCGAGACCATATTTGTTAGTTCATAACAAAGTAAGGTTAGCTAGGAGACACATCCACATCAACACTACATCGACATTAACAAATATTTTTTCTTGCTCACAAAATTCTAGAAAATCCTTAGAGATAAAACTTGAATGCTAACTCAATTGCAAATAGTCATTGTGACACAAGTAAATGAAGGGTGCATCAAAATATACTTACAAGTCTCTTACGATGCTCTCCAATAGTAAGAGAGCCTCCCATGTGATTTCCTTTGGCAACTACATTTTGACCGTCACAATGATTTCTTGAATTTATTTTTGGCTTTTCAATAACCTCAGGTTTCATTCAAATACTCATCCAACTTTCCCATATTTCTTCTAAAATATACTTTGGCTGTTTTCCTTCTTTTTTTAAGCCAGAAATGAAATCACTGTACCTTTTCGCTGCCTTCCTTCGCCATTGTATCTTCACTTCACTATCAATGGAAGGATCCCAATAGAATTCCTTCTGAAATAGTTTTATAAATAACAACATCAATATCCAAACTATAAAATTGATGAACCTTTTTAATTAAAATGTTGAAATATTATTCCTCGAATTCCCCCAAATAAAAATCTTTTGTTTCTTGTGGGACACTTTTCCAATTAGCTCCCTTGGGATCATGCTCACTCTTGAAAGACTCGCATATTCGGTTAGAGCAAGTACTTGAAGGTTCCAACCTAAAAAAAATTAAAGATATTATATGAACTCTTTGATAGAGAAATTCATAGTATATTAATAATAATAGTGCAAGCACACACTAACCCGGCAGCAGAAAGAAAAACTGAGTTAAAGAATTTCTCTTTTTTAAGAAATATTCAGATTTTTTCACACATGGCATGGACCAAACTAAACTTGAGAATGTCCAGAAGTAGGAAAAACAGAAGTTTGAGAATGCCTTCCAACTATATAAACAACTATCTTATTTCTTGAGTTTACCTGCTCATGTTTAAAATGAGGTACATTTAGAAAAATTTCAACCAAAGTTGAAGCATGTCATACACAAAAAGATACTAGTAGCTTTAAGAAATTAGAGCTGCAAAGCACACAAAAGATACAACAATCAGTAAGCATTGTTTTTCCACAAGAAACAAATAGCATCCAAAACACATTACTATAAACAAACGTCATTAAAGACATTGTAGCACATTACTATCAATACACTTATCAGTATCTATTTCTTCTTCGAACTCCACATCATCTTCTTCAAATTCATTCTCAGTTTCATACTCGTCTTCTGTAAATTCTTCATCTAATTCCTGATGCTCTAGAAACAATCCATAATCAATTGGTTCATCCATTTCAATTGCCTCCCCATTTGGATCATCCAGAAGTATAGTTTTATCAACAATAATAGTCATATCTATCTCATGAACTTCAACTTTTTCAACTTGAAATGGAAGATTTGGTTATGGTATTGTGATCACTCCTTCGTCAGGTGATTCAATGGCATCTCGAGGGTTGACTTTTAATATAGCTAACCAATCATCCTTGTCCTTCTTTGTGCTAGGATAAGACATATAACACACTTGAGTTGCTTGCATCGCAGGAATAAAAGGTTCATATTTTTTAAATCGGTGACGATGATTAACATCGACCAATTTATACTGATTATGCACCTTAACACCGATATTTAATGTTGGATCAAACCATTCACACATGAATAACATAACTTGCTTTAAAGGTGCTCTACGGTATTCCACTTGTATAATTTCTTGAATCCTTCCATAGTAATCACCCGTATTTGGATCAGAGATACAAACTCCACTATTCATTATTGATCTTGCACTACGGCGATGTACTCTGTGAAATTTGTATCCATTAACAAATCACACTGGATAAGAATACACGCTTATTAATGGTCCATGAGCAAGACTACACAAGCATTCATTTTCAATATGGTTGGATCGAACCTATCTTAAAAAATGATAAGATTTAGTCTAATTCACAAGACAATTCAACACATTATATTTTAAAAGATAGTGATGATTTAATTGGACTTACATATTCCTTGAACCATACAGAAAAATATGTTTCGAGACTCTCATCTATTTGATCCTGAGATAGATTCGGAAACTCTTTTTGAAAACGTTGCACATACATGCTTCATTGCAACAAAATAAGTCAAAAATAAATTCATAATATATGGACAAATTTATTATATGAAAGAAGTATAACCTTAAAATTTTACCTTACAAACAGCTCAACCTCTTGACAATTTAGAAGAATATAAGTTTGGGCAGCCTTAATTTCCTCAACAGATAAATCTCTCTTTTTGGCTTCACCCGAGGATAGGTGAATATTGATAAATTTTCTTCAGCATCTTTCATAACACCACCATCATCATTACGGGACACATTATGATGACGTGACATAACATGAGGTTCAAAATAATGAGAAAAGAATTGTGTTGATTCGGTCATCAAGTATGCTTCACAAATAGAACCCTCAACACTAGCTTTGTTGCCTATCATATTTTAAGAGTTCGAAGGTACCTATATATGTAATAAATTAAATTATCATATTGAAATAGCATATTGACACTATATAACTGCATAAATATTTTACATTTACCTCTCAAAAGGATACATCCATCTATATTGTACAGGTCCAGCAATTCTTGCTTCATATGGAAGGTGCACGAGTAAATGTTCCATTGAGTTAAAGAATCCAGGAGGGAATATTTGTTCTAACTTACACAAAATTTGTGGGATGTGTACCTCTAATCTCTCTAAGTCCACCTTTCAAAGAACAGTTAAAGTTAGATCTTTAAAAAATAAACTCAACTATGTAAGTGCTTGCCACGCATTACTAGGAAGTAGCTCACGAAAGGAAATTGGCAATAGTCGTTGCATGAACACATGACAATCATGACTTTTCATCTCAAATAACTTAAATTTGTCTACGTCAAGGCATCGACTCATATTTGAAACATACCAATCTAGAAACTTCACACCTTCCAACCAATCAGACAAGACCTTTTTTCATTCTTGTCTATTGTATATGCAGCCTTGGGATAGCTTCTATCAGGATTTCTTGCTAACTGTAGCTGATTGCAGTATTTTGCAACATCCTGATGTGCTTTGGGATTGTCTTTGGTTTTGCCATCAACATTACGAACTGTATTAAATACATTATCAAAGACATTCTTCTCAATATGCATGACATCAAGATTATGCCGTATCATATTAGAACTCCAATAAGGCAAATCCCAAAAGATGCTTCGTGTTTTCAAACTACAGGACTTACATAATCTCTCATTAACTTCTTCAACATCTAACTCAGTTACCTTCCTTATCCCCAACTCACATATTTGATTGAGAATTTCGTGTCCCGTTCTAACAGGTGGTGGCGATCTTGTAACAGTATGACCTTTAAGAAAGTTTTTACGATCTTTCCTAAATTGATGGTTTTGATCAAGAAACATCATATGATGTCAAACCAAGTTGTTTTCCCACCATAATGTAATCTGAAGGATTGTGCTTCCTCCATACAATAAGGGCATGCTAAATCGCCACTGGTACTCCATCCTGATAACATAGAATATGCTGGAAAGTCATTGATAGTCCACATCAAAGCTGCTCTTGATTGAAAATTTTTCTTTTTTGAGATGTCAAATGCTTCTACACCTGTCTCCCACAACAAAGTCAATTCTTATATTAGAGGTTGTAGATAAACATCAATTTTTTGCTTAGGATTGTGTGGCCCTAGAACAATGATAGTTAAGAACATGTAAGCGTTTTTCATACACTTTCTCGGAGGTAAATTGTATGGAGTAACAATCACTGGCCAAGAAGAGTATTTTCTTCCCGATTGAGCAAATGGTTGAAAACCATCAGTACATAACCCTAACCTCACACTCCTTGGTTCATCAGCAAAAAAAGAATGAGTTTCATTAAAGTGCTTTCAAGCCTCAGAGTCTAATGGATGACGCATTACCCCCTCTTCTTGTATATGCTCACGATCCCATCTCATGTCGACAGCTGCAGCACGAGACACATATAATCTTTGCAATATAGGAATAAGAGAAAAATAATACATTCTCTTGTAAGGAACCAATTTTCTCTTACGAGAACCAACATGGCATTTATACCTCTCATAGCCATAAAACTTACAAGATGTTAGATCTTTATCATTAACCCAGTACAACACACATCCTGAATTACAACAATCAATCTTTTCAATAGGTAAACCCAAGCTACGCACTAGCTTCTTGGTCTGATAATAATTATCCAACTCGTGATTATCTTTCGGTAAAGCCTCTTTAAATAGTTGCATCATTAGATTATAACCCCTTTGTGACAAAGTGTTCTCCATTTTGATATTTAACATCCTAGAAACTAATGCGAGTTAAGAGAAGGAAGAACCAGGATACAATTCTCTATCAGCTGATTGTAGCAAATCATAAAACCTTTGTGAATCAGGATTAGGTTCCTCTTCCATTGACAGATCAGGAACTTCCTCCATTGAAGGTTCATAATGATAAGATGACTCAGGTTCGATATTTATATAACATTGTGAAGATGAACCCAGGCCAAAATTTGATCCAACCGCATCCAAAACCATTTCGCGATATGGATTATCTCCCAATCTAGGTTGAGTACCACCTGGTAAATCACTAGACATCTCACTGATCACTTCTTTTCCCCTTGATACTTCCAAACAAAATAGTTCTCAACAAATCCAAAACGAAAAAAATGCAGTTTAACAGTTTCAATATCCATGTAATTAATGTTGTGAAATTTTTTACATGGACATCTAACTTTGTCACCACACATGTGATTTCTGTGAGAACATGCAAACTTGAGAAAGACATTAACACCAGTCATAAAACTAGAATTAATAGCCCCTTGGCCATCCAACTACGTTTTAGATTATCCATACTCCTATTTAATGTTAAAATAAACAAAACAATTAGAGTTATCCAAAAAATTAGAAATAAAGCAATAGCATAATAGTTTAGCATAAACAATTGAAACCACAAAAAAAATGACAAGCAAAAGTGTCAACAAAGATTAAACACTTTAATAGAACACAAAACATGTTAGAACACAACACCAATTCATTATTTAAACCATTTAGTTAACAGTTTCTGAAGGAATAAAAGGTTGTAGTTATACAGAACCTATTATGCTTTTGCTTGTAATCAAAGAGGAAGAGATTTTTTCGACTCATACAATTTTTGTGATAGAGATTTTCATTTAAATATTTGATTTTTATATAAAGAAATAATACAACCAAATGAACAAAAGGCAAGAAAGTAAGTTTAGATATAGTCGTGATTCTTAAGATTTTCTTCAATAACTTGTTAACAACTTTAACCCAAACCCACATTAAAAACATTCTTTACTGTATTAAACCACAATTCTTAAACTTGCAACAGTTGGGCAATTCAACCAATTACTCAAGTAAAAGGTAATGAAAGGCAACGACAACCAAATGAAGAAGAGGAACACAAAATCATATACAACATGTTGGTTGAGTTCAAATACAGTACATATAAATTATTGTCAAAAGAAATACATATGAATAGAAAAGTAATATGAACAGAAAAGTATATAGAATAGAGATACAATGAAATATATAATAAAATAGACTTACTTGGGTTTAAAGAAATTACCTAAACAAATTTTTCAAAGACTTTACCTTAAATTTCTTTCAGATTCAGCCAAATCTGTAAATAAAATATCAATTCTATGAAGAAAATTGAAAATGTAGAAAAACATTACCTTTTGATTTACAAAGAAATATGAGGTTTCATAGTTAAAATTACCTTTTGATAAACCAGTAATGGCGAAGCAGCATCCAAGAAGCAGCGACAAGTTTTCAGCAACGATGAAGTAGCAGTGAAAAGTTTCCAATAATGATGCAGCAACACTTGATTTCAAGCAATGATGAAGCAACTTCCAAGCAACAACACATGATGTCCAACAACGATGAATCAATCATGTTGTCAACACAAAAAAAAATGTGGGTATTCACTTTTAGAGACTGGATCATAGAAAATATCAAAATCATTGTTACAAACAGAAAATAGAGCATACGAGAGAATGAATCAAAATGTTACAAACAGAAGATAAAAAAGAATATAGCAATATATATTCAAGAAAAATCTTATATTATCCTTACAATGTTATCCCGAATTCATATGTAATCATTATTACTTCCTCTTGTGTTGTTTTTGATAGCTATAGTTGTAAGAGAAAGGTTTTGAAAGAATAAGAATCTTCATTGACTAGAGAGCAGGGGTTAAGCTCTAAAAGTAAAACTAAAGACAATGAAATAAATCTGACTTAGGAATATATACAAATCAAGCAGAAAGAAAATCCCAGAAAGAGTGAGCGAGTGAATACAAAACTCAAATCTTCACAAAAGCAATACATAAGAAATCAGAAACAACAATTCCAAAATCGTTTTGCTACACTATCAGTTGAATTCTTACATTACAAACAAAATAGAGCTTATTGCTAAATTGTTGTTCTACAGGCAAAAGAGAAACATAATAGAGTTGAAATAGAGAGAACACTTACCTAAATTTGTGAAATTTTGATCTTTCACTTCATCAAACTCAACTTCTTCCAAAATCTACAAACTTTCACTTCACAGAGAGTTTTCTCACTGAGTGAGTTGGTGGGTGGGTGGGGAGCAATGGGAGGTTCCTCTGTGTGAGAGACGTTTCTCACTCTCACACACTAAGATTTTTGCATTTTCACGGTGAGTGGGAAATGAGAGATGAGAGGTTTTGTCTGTGAGAAATGAGAGGTAAGTTTTTGTCTGTGAAATGAGGGAAAAGTGTTACGTTGAGAGGGAAATATTGGAGCCCTAAAAAATTTGGGTAAAATTTAGCGACTCTTTTAGTCACGAATATGTGTTCTGTCGCTAAATATTTCTATATAATTTTAAAAAAATTAGCCAACAACCAAAAATTTTGTAGCAAGAAATAAAATAACACTGGCGATAAATATTTCCGTCGTTAAATATGTTGCTAATAGATTATCAATTTTGTCATCTGCCATACGTCGCTATTTTCGTAGGCAAATTAAGGCACCAAATTTTAGCGCCCAATTTTACCGACACATTTCAATTTTCATCGCTAATCCGTCGTTAGTTAGTGGCATAATATTGTTTGTCACTGAATCCGTCGCTAAATGCTATTTTTTTTTTGTAGTGTTGATACATCGTAATCATGTTTATGCATGGTGTGTGTGTGTGTAATTTTCCTTGCAATGAAACAATCAACAAAATTATCATCCTAGAAACTTCATTCATAATTAAGTGTAAGGGTAAGGGAAGAATGGCTTTCAACAATACCACAATATACACAATATTTATCGGACCTTCAACGTCCAAGTAAATCATGAGTTCACACACAATCTTTTCAACATGCACAAACCTTTACAATATGACCTTCAAGGGCTATGGACCAACTCATCCCAAGAATATAGCAATAGCATATTAGATAAGGGAATACCATGATCCAACAACTCATCAATACCTTAATCACACCATGATTGACACATTATACTTCAAGTATTCATAAATATGCATATCATACCATGATCAAGTCAATTCACGTTTATAAGCATTACCCTAAACCAATTCAAATCTAGGTGATCTAAACTAAGGCATTACATGAAGAAATTCATCAGTCTTGGAGGATCACATTTATACCCTTAACTAGCCTCTTTCATGGAACAACCCTAGACTAAATCAATTCACCTTAGAAATCTTAGGTTAATCAAGTATACATGTAAAATCACACTTAGATCATGCAATTACATCATAATTACTAGCATCCAATCAATTGAACCAACTTGCAAAACCATCACATAATGTAAAGAAGAATCATAGCTAGGGTTGGGGAAAACTCATGGATTCTTTGGAATTTAAGTTAAAATAATCTAAAATAAGTAGTATAATCAATAACAAACATAATTCAACCTATAAGAACAACTTTGAAAGGAATCCATGGGGTTGAGTTGAAACCCTAGCTAATTGGGGTTTCTAGAATTGAGTTAAAAGCTTTTGAAAAGGCTCCTTAGGTGATAGCTTATCAAGGATGAAGAACCCCCATACCTTAGTGGAGAATCCAACCAATTTCGTGTAGAAAATATCCCTTCTTGAAGCTCTAACTTGGTTTCCTTTTTGGTTCTTCAATGGAGTTTCTAGAGAGAAGATTCTTGGAGGGGAAAATAGTTGGGTTTTTATTTGGGGTCTTGGGTTATAATGAGCTAATGAGGTGTTTAATACTTTAAAATACCTTATATATATGAAATATACCCATATTAAGTAACTTATACTTAAAATAAACTCAGAACGAATTATCTAAACTAACCCACCTATTGGCTGACTTTGGGCAGATTGCAGGTGCATCCATGCCCCATGGACCTATGGCCCATCAATTGATCTACTGGGTGTGCTGTAGGACCATGTTTTTGACCTGCAGCTCCTCAACCTGGCCTTGAACCACGCCCCATGACCTATGGGGCGTCACTCCATCTACTAGCCGTGATTGGCCATCCGTGGTTCACTCATTTTGGCAGTTTTTTGGGTTCTAAGAAGCCTTGGGGGTTAGGCTTTAGGGTCCCCCTCAAGGACTCTTGGGTGGTCTTTGGGGGTCTGTACCTTAATGTTTAACCCCTAGACACCTCAACCTAAGCTCGAGAAGTCAATATACAATCCAAAACCAAACACCAAACTCAAAAGCTTACACGTTAGGCTCTAGTTTCACCTATTAGTTTCTATTAGACTCTAGCTTGGTCTTACTAGTTTTCTGGGTTGTTACACTCCTTTTTCTAAGTCCATCTTATTCGTACTTAGATTAGTACTTTAGATATTCGCATGTTTAATTGGGTTTACCCATTTTCTTAGACTTATGGTTCCTTCTTAGAGTTTGGTACATTGACTTTTAGGTTCTAGGGAATAATTTCTGCAATGTTTTGTTAGTTGTTGTTAGACTTTTGGAGTTTATGGGAACTCTATTGGATTCTTGCATTTAAAACTGCTTCTGTATCTTTAAATACCTAGTATGTTATTAAGTTGTTTAGTTCTTGGGTTAGCTAATTAGTGTTAATGGTTCTCCCAGTGGAGGGTTAGTGTGGGTGCCTATCACGACGGTCTGGATCATGAAAAAACTATATCAAAACCATATTTTAATATGATTATTGATGACCCGGGAAGTCATACTGCATAAACATTGATGGTATATCTAGATACCATACTGCTCATATATTGATGGCTTACTCGATTATCATACTAATCATGTTTTAGAAACTCTTTTCTCAAAACTCATCTTTTCGAAATTACAACACAAATCATAGTGTTCATGTGGAATGATGGACATGAACGACTCAACTCATGAATCATAATAGTAATAAGGAAACTCGGTACTCAGAACTGAAGACTCAAGAAATCAAGGACTCAAGAACTCGAAACTCATAACTTAACGATATTTCTCTTCTAAAAAATACTCAATTCATAGGGTACATGCTGAAATATAGACATGAACGAATCAACTCAAAAATTTAATCCATAACATATAGCAATTCAATAATTAGGAATACAATTTTACAAAGAAACAAGAACTCAAGAACTCAAATCAATTACTCTTGATCCAACATTGGTTGAATTGAAGGAAGCAATGCTTAAAAATTCTCTAGAGGCTTTCTCCCAAGGGGGAGATGGTGTACTTCAATATCAAGGTCGTTTGTGTGTTCCTAATGTAGATGACTTGAGTGAACAGATCTTGTTAGAAGCCCATGGTTCTCGATATTCCATTAACCAAGAAGCCACTAAGATTTACCATGACTTGTGGGAGGTCTATTGGTGGAATGGGATAAAGAAGGACATTACAGAATTTGTGGCTAAGTATCCTAATTGTCAACAAGTGAAATTAAGCATCAAAATCTAGGAGGTTTATCCCAAGATATTAGCATTCCTACTTGGAAGTGGAAAGAATTTAACATGGACTTCATTGTGGATTTTCCTTGCACCCAGCGATGACATGACTTGATTTGGGTTATTGTAGATCGAATGATAAAATTGGCTCATTTCATTCCCGTTAAGGTTTCTTATTCGGTGGAGGACTATTCGAAGTTATATTTGAATGAAATGGTGAGGTTGCATGGAGTGCCCATATTCATTATCTTTGATCGTGGTACCCAATTCACTTCTCAGTTTTGGAAATCTTTCCAAAAGGTTCTCAGTACTAGTGTTAAGTTTAATATGGCCTTTCATCCACAAATCGATAGGAAAGTAGAGCGTACAATCAAGACTTTTAAAGATGTGTTGAGAGCATGTGTAATTGACTTCAAGGGTAATTGGGATACCATTTTCCTTTGATTAAGTTTGCATATAACAATAGCTATCACTCAAGTATTGGAATGGCTCCATTTAATGCCATCTATGGTAGGAGGTGTAGGTCTCCTATAGGTTGGTTTAAGGTAGGTGAAATTGCTTTGATAGGTCCTGAGTTGATACATGAGGCTATGAAGAAAGTTTGACTTATTAGAGAAACGTTAAAAATGGCTCAAAGTAGACAAAAGTCGAATGCCGATATTAGAAAAAGAGCTTCAGTTTGATGTTAATGATTGGGTCTATTTGAAAATTTTACCCATGAAGGGTGCAGTGTGGTTTCGGAAGAAAGGAAAACTTAGTCCCCGTTATGTGCGTCCATATCAGATTTTGAGACGGATTGGAAAGGTTGTTTATGAGCTTGATTTGCCTAATGACTTGCCATTGGTGCAGCCCATTTTCCATGTATCCATGTTCAAGAAATGTGTTGGAAATCCGTCATACATAGTTCCCTTAGAAGGTTTGGGAATTAATGAGAATCTTTCTTATGAGGAACTTTCAGTTGAGATTTTAGACCATCAAGTTAAGAGGTTGAGAAATAAAGAAGTTGTTTCTATGAAAGATCTTTGGAAAAATCACTTAGTTGAAGGTGCTATTTGGGAGAAGGAGGCTGATATGATGTCCCATTATCCTCATATCTTCCCTTCCGTGCCTACTAAAGCTTGAGGTATTTAGTTCCTCAGGGTTCACCCTTTTGGTGTCATGTGTCTTAGATATTCTCATGATTTCCCCATTATGCGTGATTCATGAAAAGCTTAAGTCTTGAGAAACGGAACTTACATGATTGATTCCGAAGTGTTTATGTGCATTTGAGTAAGAATGGCATATAGACTTCATAATATGATGTTTTGAACATGTTTTAGATTGGAGTTGATGGTTCCTCCTCGGATATGTGCATCTATGTAACTCCATGCATGTAGGGCTATTAGATAAACTTTCTAACTTCCTTATAATGTCTTGAATCTCATTTGAGGACGAATGCTCGCAAGGGGAAAAAATATAACACCTCGAAATCAAGAGAATAAGAAAGGGGCCAAGCAGGAAGTCACTAGCCCCAAATTGGGACATGAGATCCTCCACGAAGCCCTTGGCGGGCCGTGAAGGGGACCACAGCTTGTGGTAGTGCTCATGAAGATCATCAAGAACCTGACTAAGATGGGTTCCCCTCCCACGAACCCTTAGGCAGCCTGTGTTGAGCATCATAGACCATTAAACTGGTCGTGAAGAGGGTCACTACCACAGGGATTTTCCCCTCGCCACTAGTCAAGTACCATGACTGCCATGACAGCTCGTGGAGCCTTTTGCGGGCCAAGAAGGCCTTTGAGGAAATTGTCACGTCTGTTTTAAATCAGTGTGTTTTAGGTCTTTTCCTAACTATTCTATCCTAATACTATGTCATTTTACCCTTACCTTAAAGTCCTATATAAGTCTTTTTAACCCCAAATTTCCCCAATGGAAATCATTCTCTCAAATTTCTAAAAGAAGAACAAGTCCTCTCAAATATTTCTCTCTCTAGAAGTTAAAGAAGAAGGCTAGGGTTTTCAAGTGAAGTCTCCAATTCCACCATTGAATTCAAGCTTTTGGAATTGAGGTACAATAGTTTTCATCCATGGAGCCTTTTCCTCCATGGAGTTCCCGAATTCCCCATTTTATAACGATAGAATTCCCCAGTTCAGTTAAAGTTTTCTTCCATGTCGTGGGTTCTTTTAAATGTTAATTTACTTAAATAATTTATGAAATTTTATGCATAAATTGCTATAATTTCATGATTTTAAGATGAATCCCCATGAACCCATGTCTAACCCATGTTTTTTAGATATTGATGATTGAAAGTGGATTTGAACCAAAAAAGCGAATTATGAAATTATGCATGTTATAATAAATTTGATGTAATTGATTTGAGGATGCTTTGAGAGTGAATTATCAATTATGTTTTTGTTGTAGTGTTGTTGAAAGGCTTTTCCACATACCTATGAAAGCATGATTATGAAAGGATAATATTAGATAAAAAGGGATTCTTAAGGTTGAAAGGCTTTCTCACCTAAAATGAACCAATTTTAAGGAGTTATTCTAATGTTGAGGCAAGAGGAGATTACCCATTCTCTCTATTGAAAGACAAGAGGTGATTACTCATGTCACACGATGCAAGGACAAGAGGCGATTACCCATGTTCCTTAAATATAAGATGAATATGTTTAAGAACTATTCCATGGAACTTAAAGCTTAGTACTGAGTGGACAAGTGGTGATTACGCGTGTCCCATAAAGTATGTGCCAACATAGGATTGTCTAGATAGACATTACCTAGTGGATCCGCGCATAAGCTAGAAGCTCATGGTCCTTACCTTTGCAAATGGGACAACCCCTTTTCGGTCTGGGAGACACCGAACTCAAAGTTAATAGCTCACATGGTCTTATATGTCAGTTAAGGCTACTTCCCACAAGCAAGCTATGATGAACTAAGTTTACTTCAAGCAAGTATCTCATGAATGTTTAAGATGATGACTATGTGCATTGACCATGTTTTGTGAGTCGTATTTTCTAACTCTTTATCTCATGTTTTAGCGTGATCATTGCTTCTCATGAAGGCATCTCTTTTAAGTATGTTTTCAAATGTTTTATGCATGGCTATCATACTTGGTAATGTTTGTACTAATGCATACTCTTGGCTATATTTTCTCCAAATGTAAGGTCCGACCATTCAGATTTGTACTTATGTGGCTAGGGATCTCATAGAGAAGATTGAAGCGTTAGTGAGTACTCATATTTCGAGGACAGAGCATGGTTTCACTTTTTGTCTTTACTTTATGTTTTGAAGAACTTGAAGTACGGGCTACGCCCTGGATAGAGGAGCAAAGTAAGGACACTAACAGACAAAAAGGAACAAAACAAGCTGAAGAGGGGGAGAAAGGAAAGCCTGAAGATCGCCAAGAGCACTCGGCGAATCACCAAGTTGCCCTTAGACTGCCTAATTTTGCAGTACATTGTGCCTGAAATGAGAAAAACATGGGCGAACTATGTTCTATATCAGTGAATCGCTGAATTCATCGGTGAAGGAAGATCATACCACCGAACGCACTGATCGAGACTAAGATGAAATTGAATTGGAGAGCTAAAGGACTAAAGAGCGCATCACGGAAGTGATCGGCGATCCCGATCTAGATAGCCTAAAGTTACAGTGCCTGATAGAGGAAAATGTGAAGACAAAATGGGCGATGGATATGGACGATCGGTGAGTCACCGACTGGTCGGCGAAGCCTGACTTTCCTCACCGATCAACCCCCAAAAGCCACATCTCATATCAGTATAAATTGACTTTTGGAAGAGAGAGAAGGCATCCAGTTATTGTGGAACGCAATAGAGAGAACAAAAACACTATTCTTGTTAATTTTAAGCAATTTCAGCAAGAGATTTCAATTGGGTGTTGTAATAGAATAGATATCATTCATTCTAGAACTTCGATTTTCAATACCCAATTATGGAGCATGTATTAGGTACTAAATTTCTTTCTTTTATGATGATTAGCTAAAACCCCAATCTTGGGAGTTTGACAATATGATTAATTGTTGAATTTGGGTTGATGGGTGTTATTTATTATCAATTTTACTGCTAATTTGAAGTGGGTCTGACTTATCGTTGTGGTTTAACTACTATATTGTATGTTTATTTCAATATAATCTAGTGTTTTATCGTTGCTTGAGAAATAAGTGTAGAGCTAAAGTGATACGCTGGCACTCATAGTTGGCGGGTCATGATGGATTCTGCTCGGGAGAGTGAATCCCAAGACTCATTCTATGTATCCAGCTCGAAAGAGTGGATGTAGTGAGGTTGTGAGCTGGTCTTTATGTTTAGAACACTGAGGTTTTGAGTAAAATCAATTGAAATGAGGTAGTTGTTCGAGAGAAAACTACATCATCTAAAGTTCATTTTACCCACGAAGAGTTAGCACTTTTGGTTAGCAATTTGCACCCATTAAGTTGAGTTTAGCAATTGGTTAGTCAATCCCCCAAGTATATTTCTCCTATATGATTGTTCCTAGTTAATTGTTGAGGGTGCTTTCTGATCTAAAAACCCCTTACCCTGACATTGATGTTGCCCTTTAAATTATATTAATAGTTTTCTACAGTCTCTATTCCTTCAGCTACAAAAATCACTATTGTAACTTCATAATTGAATTCAAAATAGAACTATTCTCTGTGGGATCGACCCCAAATCTTTTGTTGGGTTCATATTGCTTAACGATCACCTCCACCTAGTATCGGATGAGGTGTAGTTGATATGTTAATCAAAATGGTGTCGCTGCCGAGAAGTGGTGTTGTTTAGAATCCTTTTATCAAAGTTTAATCTATGATTTTGTTGTTTGTAGTCTAATTGATTTGATTTGTTTTGTGTTTGTGTTGGTTGTGTTGAACTGAACATGAAATAAGTCAAATAGAAATTAATGGTAGCCAAGTGGGCCACCAAGGTGATATTGACGATCTTAATAGTGTGCATAACCCAATCCAAGTGGGTGGAAGTTGTGCAATCTATCTACTGTCAACCGAAGAGAATGTTATATTCCATGTTACTAGCACAACTCTCCCTCTCCTTCAAATGAAGGGACTCTATGGAGGGTTGACTCACGAAATCCACATGAGCATATGCAGAATTTCGTAGATGTTTGTGGTCCATTCTCATTCAAGAATGTATCACAAGAATCAGTCTATCTCAGGTTATTACCACTATCTCTGACGGGTGAAACTAGCAAGTAGTTGGGTGAGTTACCGAAGAATTCTATCACATCTTGGGATGAGCTTACCACGACATTCAATGTGAGGTGCTTTGCCCCATCAAGGATGATGAAACTCAGAGACAACATTCAAGGTTTCAAGCTATTGGAAAGTGAGCCCATCCATGAAACATGGCTGAGGTTTAAGAAACTACTACACCAATGCCCGACTCATGAACTTCCAAACAATATGCTGCTACAATACTTCTATCAAAGTCTTGATTCGGTAAATAAATGAGGAGTTGATCAATTGATTCACAGTGGAATAATGTTGCAATCATTTGAGGTGGTTTCATTTCTTCTTGATGGCATGACGAAAATAAATCAAGCATGGTACACTCAAGAAGATCAAGTTTCGCCTTTTTGCTTTAGGATGACTCAAAAACAACTTGTTAAAGAAAGAGAAAGGGATGAGATCACAAAGATGTTATCCCAAATGGAGCTGCTACAAAAACAAGTGCTAGAAAATGTGGACAAACCCAAAGGAGCAAGGGGAGTTTTTAGAGTTGAGTGAGAAGGGTTTTTCCTCGAGCTACTTAAGGCCGGGAGAGAATCAACCTTGAAACTTTCACAGAGTTGAGGAGCATTTCCACCCACGTTACTTGAAGCGGGGTGGGAATCAAGGTTGGAACTCTCACAAAGAATAAGAGCGGAGAAGATACTATCAAGAATGGGCCGAACAAATTGACTATTGGAAAAGAGAAGGTGATCATGAAGAGGATCACACACAATCGAGTGGTTGCCCAAAGTCAAAAGGGAGTGCAAGTAGTCTCCGAGTGGATGATTTGTTATCTCGCATCCTTGACAAAGTTGAGGGCTCGTATGACTTGTTAAAAGGTATGAAAGCTGACTTCTCATCATTAATCAATAGAGTGAACTCTGACACTGATGCAATCAAGCTACTTGAAGGCCAGCAGAGTCAACTTTCAGCACAATTGGGTCCAAAAGTAATGGGGGAAAGTGAAACAGTGCACATAACAACTTTGATGGATGATGTTGATAGAAAAATGGTTATGGTTACTCGATGTGGAAAGGTAGTGGTAGGTGATACGAAGAATAATGATGAAGCACACACTCATGAAAAAGAAAAAGGTATTGAGGAAGAAGAGATCCCCATTCAACAAAGCTTAGCAAAAGAGTTACAAAAAGATTGATGAAAAATCACTTCAATCCCAAAATTGGTATAATCTCTCCCCAAAATAACTCCTCCATTTCCCCAACGTCTCAAGAAAAAAATGAGGATGAGAAGTTCAAGAAGTTCTTATCGATATTCAAGACATTATTGATTAATCTCCCACTAGTGGAAGCATTGCTCAAGATGTCGGGTTATGCCAAGTTCATGAAGGAGTTAGTCACAAAGAAAAGAAGCTTGGACTTCGAAACATTGAAGTCTCTCATAGTTGTAGTGAAATTATGACTAATGAGATGTTAAAAAGAATGAAGATCTCAGAGCCTTCACCACTCATTGCACTATCGGTATGCCCCAATTTTCCAAAGCTCTATGTGATTTGGGTGCAAGTATAAATCTAACTCCGTACGCAATCTATAAGCAACTTGGGTTGGGTGAACCAAAATACACAACAATGACGCTTCTGATGGCAAACCGCTCAATGAAGCAACCCATGGGGATACTCTATGATATCTTGGTAAAGGTTAATCGATTTATCTTTCCGGGTAATTTTTTCATCCTTGATGACGAGATTGATGCTGAAATTCCCATAATTTTGAGAAGACCATTTTTAGCAACTGGGAGAGCGTTAGTAGATGTTGAAAGCGGAGAATTGAAGTTTCGGGTGAACGAAGATGAAGTCACTTTTAATGTGTGTAAGTAAATGTAACACCCAAGAGATATTCATATGGTTTCGACTATTGATGAAATTGATGAAGCAGTGGCTAATGTGAGCCATTTGATGTGTATGAGTGAGCCACTTGAGGATGTGATTGCAAGCTATGATGAGTCTAAAATCCAAGGTTACGATTAGGTTGTAGCTGCACTCTCGGGTTTGGGGGAATGTGCAAGAAATCCTTTAAAGTTGGATATCGGTCTAAACAATCAAGAAAATCTTCCCGCCAAGCCATCAACGGAGGAACCACTAAAGCATGCTCATCTTTGATATGCATTCTTGGGGGTAAATAACACCTTACCCGTAATCATTGCAGCTGA
Organism: Solanum commersonii; assembly: GCA_029007595.1. Taxonomy (NCBI): domain Eukaryota; kingdom Viridiplantae; phylum Streptophyta; class Magnoliopsida; order Solanales; family Solanaceae; genus Solanum; species Solanum commersonii. The sequence goes on from JAJTWQ010000038.1 coordinate 3,282,807, forward strand.
CTTGCTTGAATGGGAAGTAAAGTTTCTCCTTGAAGTGTTGAGAAGATACATCACAGCTATTGGATGGACTATCGCTGACATTGTGGGCATTCCACCCGGTATTTGCACTCACAAAATTCAACTTGATAGTGAGTGTAAACCGAGTCAAACATCAAAGAACATTGAACCCACCAATGCAAGAGGTGGTGAAAAAGGATATAATAAAGTGGTTGGATGTAGGTATTATCTACCCGATTACGGATAGAAAATAGGTGAGTCTGGTACAATATGTACCAAAAAGGGAGGCATCACGGTAATCCCAAATAAAAAAGGGGAGTTTGTTTCTATGAGATCGGTAACCGGATGGAGATTATGCAAGGATTACCGAAAGTTAAACTCTTGGACCAAAAAAGATCACTTTCCCATGCCTTTTATGGATCAGATGCTTGATTGACTTTCAGAGAGAGGATGGTATTGCTTTTTGGATGGGTATTCCAAATATAATCAAATCTCTATTGCTCTGAAAGACCAAGAGAAAACCACTTTCACTTTTCCATATGGAACTTTTGCTTACAAAAGGATGCCATTCGGTTGTGTAATGCTCCAACAATGTTTCAATTGTGCATGCTAGCTATTTTCGTTGATATGGTAGAAGATTCAGTCAAAGTATTTATGGATGACTTCTTAATTGTGAGTGATACTTTTGAAGCATGTTTGGCATACTTGAGGCGGGTCCTTCAAAGATGTGTGGAGACAAATTTGGTCCTAAATTAGTAGAACTGTTATTTGATGGTTAGGGAAGGTATAGTTCTTGGTCACAAAGTATGACAAAAAGGGCTGGAGGTTTATCAAGCAAATATCGAAATAATTGAGAAGCTACCACCACCAATCTTGGTAAAAGGGATTCATATTTTCTTGGGGCATGCTAGTTTTTACCAGAGGTTCATCAAAGACTTTTCAAAAATTGCACACCCTTTGTGCAATCTTTTGGAGAAATAAGTAAAATTCAACTTTGATAATGCATGTACGGTAGCCTTTAAATGCTTGAAAGAGGAATTGATCTCCACCCCGGTTATCATTAGTCCGGATTGGTCGACACCGTTCGAAGTGATGTGTGACACAAGTGGTACGGCATTAGGTGTCGTGTTGGGGAAAAAATGCAACAAGCTATTCCATCCCATTTACTACGCAAGCAAAACCCTGAATAGTGCTCAACGTAATTGTGCAGTTACGAAGCAAGAATTACTTGCAGTGGTTTATGCCTTTGAAAAATTTTGGGCATACTTTCTAGGCACCAAAGTGGTTGTTCACACTGATCACACAGCTCTACGTTATTTGATGGCAAAGAAAGATGCCAAACCAAGATTAATAAGGTGGGTGTTGTTGTTGCAAGAATTTGAGTCTAAAGTCAAAGACAGAAGAGGTTGTGAAAATCTGGTAGCTAATCATCTATCCAGGTTAGAAGGTAAGGAAAATGATGAGCTGGAGGTAGACATAAATGATTCATTTCCCGATGAACATGTATTCAGGTTCACTCTAACACAAAATCCTTGGTATGCTTATTTTACTAACTATGTAGTGTGTGGATTGATACTAGAAGAAATGAACTACTATCAATAAAATAGGTTCATGTTTGATGTCAAGAAATACTTTTTGGATGAACCGTACTTTTTCAGAGAAAGTCGAGACCATATCATTAGGAGATGCGTGCCTGAAGAAGAATTCAATGATATTCTCCATGCTTGTCAGGCTTCACCAGTTGGTGGTAATCATAGCGGTGTGCGTACAACTGCAAAAATTCTTCAAAGTGGTTACTACTGGCCATCACTTTACAAAGAAGCTCATGAATTGGTTAATAAATGCATACAATGTCAAAAACAAAGTAGGGTGTCCAAAAGGCATGAGCTGCCTCTCAAGCCTATTCTGGAAGTTGAGTTATTTGATGTTTGGGGAATAGATTTCATGGGTCCATTCGTGAGTTTGTACGGTAATAAGTACATTTTTGTGACGGTAGGTTATGTTTCTAAATGGGTGGAATCTATAGCACTACCAAACAATGAAGGGAAAAGTGTTGTTCAGTTCTTAAAGCGCTACATCTTTGCTAGGTTTAGCACTCCTTAGGATATTATTAGTAATGGTGGATCCCATTTCTTCAACAGGCTCCTTGCATTTGCATCGAGCAAATACTGGGTGCGACATAAAGTAGCAACGCCATATCATTCTCAAACGAGTGGCCAAGTGGAGATTTCGAATCGGGAGATCATGACTAACTTTGATAAGACTTTCAATGCAAATAGGACTGATGACGCTCTGTGGGCATATCACACTGCCTACAAGACACCAATTGGTATGTCTCCATATCAGCTAGTTTTTGGGAAATCTTGCCATTTACTAGTTAAAGTGGAACACAAAGCATTATGGGTTATAAAGGCTTTGAATCTGGATTTGGTCAAATCTTCAAAAGGAAGAGTAGATCAACGAAACGAATTGGATGAATTTAGCTTTAGGGCATATGAAAGTTCAGTCCTCTACAAGGAAAAGATGAAGAAGTGGCACGATTCAAAAATCCTTAGGAGGGAGTTCCAAGTTGGAGATTAGATGTTACTATACAATTCTCGACTGAGACTCTATGCGGGAAAGCTCAAATCAAAATGGTCAGGCCCATTTAGAGTAACACGGGTGCTCACAAATGGAGGCATTGAAGTCGAAGGTAAAGATGGCCTTGCCTTCAAAGTGAATGGGCAATGCTTGAAGTTGTATTTTGATAATGCCATGAAATTTCAGTGATTGAAGTGGTGTACTTGGAAGATGCTTGAAATAATTTCCACGTTGTGCCACGACGTTAAATAAGGCGCTTCTTGGGAGGCAACCCAAGTGTTAGTTGCATTGAATAATGTGTGTTGAATGTGTAGGAGTAGGTGATTTTACGAGGCTAAGACTCCTTTAGCAAATTGTCGAGTAAATTTGGCGATCACGAAGTTGATCGCCTTTGTGGCATTAACAGTGGGCTGAGATACTGAAACATTAGGCGGGATACATGCACCACTCGGTGATTCACTGAGATAATTGGGTGACCCGACTTTCTCTTCCTTTTTTCAACATCCCTGATAGACTGGAGTCTTGGATCATTCGACGAGGTTCCAGATCCATTAAGTGATGCGCTGATGTTATTCGGCAGACGTTCCCTTGTCTGCCTTCCTGCCCCAATATGGAATGGTTACATACTCGACAATTTGGCGAGATTCATACAACTTAGAGATTTACCAAGCAGTTCGGTGATCGCTACAAGTCTTCGCCAAATGGACACCTAGTAAAGATTCCTTTTTGCCCTACTCTGTTTGTTTGAGTGCGAGAATTTTATCTTTATTTTTGTTATTATTTGTTTTCTCCTCACATTTAGGACAATGTTGGATGTTTTTGGTAGGGGTGGTAGGAGTATGTTATTTAAGACTTTTGTTCCCTTAAAAATTATTCGAGTATCGGTTGTGACCAATATTGATGACTCAAATAGTGCTCCTAATTGAACTAAATAAATGTGCGGCTACGATGAGGCCAAATGAAGTTGCATAGACAATGCATAAACTTTTAGCATCTCGGTTTTACTAACCAGTTATCGAATGAGTCTCATGTGATGAACATTGCACATTAGCTAGAAAGTGTGGAGTCTTGTTTGATATTGGTGCCAATGCCTTGTGTGATGAGATTACCTTGAACTATGTGTATCATGACACCTAGAATTTTCCTCGTTGGTTCAGTTGATTAAGTGATGCAAGCAGTTGAATGATCTTAGGCAACAATTTTAAAGAGTTAAACAATTTGACATTATACCTCTTTTGTGGTGAACCTTGTGAGATGTGTGAACCTTTCTTGAACCTTCTTGAGCTTTATCCTTTTCTTTGAAGAAACTTGAACAATTGTGACCCCTCTATATCAGTTCACCCATAACTCTCATAAAGTGTTGTTTGTTTGAATAACCAATTTAGTCCAAAAGCATAAGTTCGGGGTGTGGTGGAAAGGGAAGGAAAATCAAGAAGTGTGAGAAATTCCCCCTTTGAACAATGATTTTGAAAAAGATGGAACCCCTTCATGTAAAAAAAGTAGAGAAAAGAAGAAATCAAAAGAAAAAGAATGAAAAATTTATGATTTAAAATAGATAAAGTTGCAAAAGAAAAGGGGTATATGGTAGTTCATTTGAAGTTGAATAATGGGGTGAATTATGTGCATGATCATAATGGTAAAGAAAAGGGAGAAAGTGATGTTCAGAACACACTTCATAAAGGTAGCAGTCACTGAGCCTAAATGACCATATATTTACACTCAATCCCGTTACAATCCTTGAAAAGATCTTGAGTGAGCTGAAACGAATGTTGATTGGAATATAAGGGCAAACCTATGTGTGAAGTCATGCATGTGTTCAGCTTTGTGAGTGTGAGAGTTGTATGTAATTCTGGAACTATAAATTGTTGAAGAACTTTGTGTGAATAGGGAATCATTTTTGTTGTGAAGGCATTTGAGTACCTTAGTTGAGCTTGAACTTGCATTGGAAGCAAGAATTATGAACTTGAGCATCTTTGATAATGGTGAGTCACAATTTGAATCTTTGAGTGCACCATTGATCATTGCATGAGTAAGTTGAGCCTTGTTGTGTGCATTCATGTTGAGTCTTATGTAGCACTATCTAAGACATCCTTTTTGAATTGCTAATCTTGAGTTTTACTTCAAGACAAGCAAATGTTTAAGTTGGTGGTATTGATGAGTTCGAGATTTGGACTCATTTGGGGTTTTGTTCATATAGATTTAGTGTCCTCAAATGTTTAATTTGTGCCATAAAGTGATATTAAAGCCTTGATTTTCAGGTATGCGGATAGAGGAATAAAGCAAGGACACTAGCATGCAAAAAGGAACAAAATAATCTGAAGAAGGGGAGAAATGCAAGCATGACGATCGCCAAGAGCACTATGCGAATCACCAAGTTGCCCCTAGACCGCCTAATTTTACAGTACACTGTGCTTGAAATGAGAAAAACTTGGGTGAATTGTGTTCTATATTGGCAAATCACTAAATTCATCAGCGAAGGAAGATCATACCTCCGAATGCACTGATCGAGACAAAGATAAATTGAATTGGCAAGGTAAAGGACAAAATGGCTCATCGCGGAAGTGATCAGCGATCCGAATCTAGATTGCCTAAAGTTATAGTGCCTGATGGAGGAAAATATGAAGACAAAAAGGGCAATGGACATGGACGATCAGTGAGTCGCTGATGGGTCGGCGAATCCCGACTTTCCTCGCAAATCAACCCCCACAAGCCACATCTCAGATCAGTATAAATTGACTTTTAGAAGAGAGAGAAGGCATCCAGTTATTGTGAAACAAAATAGAGAGAACAAAAACACTATTCATGTTGATTTTAAGCAATTTTGGCAAGAGATTTCAATTGGGTGTTGTAATAGAAAAGATATTATTCATATTTAGAACTTCGATTTTCGATACCTAGCTATGGAGCATGTATTAGGTATTGAATTTCTTTCTTTTATGATAATTTGCTAAAACCCCAATCTTGGGGGTTTGACAATGTGATTAATTGCTAAATTTGACTTGATGGGTGTTAGTAATTATCAATTTTAGTGCTAATTTGAAGTGGGTCTGACTTATCGATGTGGTTTAACTACTCTATTGTATGTTTACTTCAATTTAATTTAGTGTTTTATGATTGATTGAGAAAGAAGTGTAAAGATAAAGTGATATGTTGGCACTCATGGAGTCACGCCCCGAGCCTACACCCTGAGCGAACTGGCTATCGAGAACCATTGCTGGCGCCAAGAGAACCCTTTGTCTGGCTTACTTACTTAGCGGAAGACTTTAAGCATTATTACAATGATCAAATGCATTTCTACTCAATTGTTTAATAAAATAACTTAGAACGGTTAAAGGTCAAACATTCAACTTGGCCAAAGTGGCAACTGAAGTCTTAACATAAAAAAATATCAATGTTAAGACAACTGAATTACTAACTGTCTATGAAGTCTCTAAAACAAGGAGGGATGTCGGTAAAAGGCCCCCAATCATCCTAACAAATCAAATACTAAAAGTAAATGATAAAAAGGATCCCTCTCGATATCAAAGAGGCTCACCAACTAACTCTGAATGCTCAACTGGATCAACGAGGCGTTGGATGTTGATCTCGGTTACTCGTGTCTACATTATGAAATGATAAAGGCCAAACAGCACATTACATTGAAAGGATTCTGAAAGAAACACTTACCTTGGGTTTACTCAACTCATGAATAACGCAACTCAAATGCAGTGTTAAAAAACAATAATAGTGCAATTTATACAAAGCATTTAAAACAAGAAATAACAATTCAATTTGTTAAACAAATGCAATAACCAACTCAATTTTACTCATATAATAAAGTAATATAGTTTTTTTGTGGGAGTTTCTCTAACCAATAACCATCACTATGATCCAAAGTGATGATACAACGTCTGGCCCACACTGCCAGAACTGTCTAATACCTTGCCTTCATATAGAACACTTTAACTAAGTGGATCCACTAGTCTATGCTAAAAAGAACTTAAGGAGTCATCTAAAAAGTATGATCATTTCTTACCCATGGTGGCTACATGGTTTATGGAGACTTGAGTTAATATGAACTCGCATCCCCATATCAGTGCTCAATACTAGTGCAAAAAATATACTTACCTCATATGTTTTTTAACACAAAGGTTCTTTCTTTGGTTTGAGATAATTACTCAAAACTTAGCTTAAAAGCCCTATTGCAATCGATGTTCCCTTTCTTGCTCAAATGTGAAAACATTTCTAACTATTGGGAATACTTAGTTCCAGTATATTCTTTGAATAAATTAACTTTTACTCTTACTCTTTACTCAACGCGAAGCTTAAGTCATACACCAAAGTTAAAACCTTTTTGAAAGACTTTTGAAATACTTTATGAACTTCACTTGACTTGATTCTTAACTTATAGACTTGACTCTTAACTATCCTTGAATTGAATTATGGATTCAAGGTTCATGATCTCATGTTTATGGATGATTTCATGATCTTTAGATGTACCTTTGAGTGTTCGAATCAACTAGAAAACATAGGTGCGTTGCTAAGGAACTAGTACGAAAAGATGAGGGGAAATTGGGCAGAATTGGCGTCCCTGGCGCTCTGAGAGGCGCCGGTCGCCAAAGGTTGAAATTCAGAGACTGGCTTGGGGCGTACTGGCTGGGGCGGCGCCCCAAAGGTCAAAATTCAAAAACTCTTTCGGAGGGCGTTGAGAGGCGCGGCACCCTAGCACTTCCCAAGAAAATCCCAAATTTTGTTCTTAGTTTTTCAACTCTAAACCCTGTAATTTCACTTGGTTCTTTCCCCAAACACTTAGAATCGACTATACCATCAAAATACATCAGATTCTACTCGAAATCACAACTAAAATCATGAATCAAACTCAAGAAACTTCAACAGCAAGAACCCACAAGATTTCAATTGAATTATCATCAAGAACTCATAGGATTTACTTTCAACACTATATAACTTTGCTGAATTAAATCAAGATTGACGCGTGGGTGAACTAAACCAATGCTACGTGATCTCACATACCTCATAGGAATCACCCCTTGATGAAATCCACACTCAAATCTCCAAGAAATCGACGAATGTTTAACTTTCTTCTCTTTTCTCCTCTTTTATCTCTTCTCCAAGACCTAGCATGAATTTCAAATTGACTAAATTGATCTAATTCTGATTAGACACCAAATAAATTCCTAAAAATGAATTAAAATAATTGTGTAAGGAAATGACTAAAATATCCTTCCAGAATCTGGTTTAGATTTCGTTATTTGAATAGCCCAATTTCAAATAGGCATATCTCACTAATACGAACTCGAAATCATGCAAACTCGGTGTTGTTGGGAAGATTATTCCAAGATATTTTTTACAATATCTGGAAACACACGTAACTCATCCCGAGCTTGGAGTTATGGACATTTGAAGTTGACCAAAAACTCAACTCAACATATTTAACAAATTTTCCAGATTTCATTTCTTTCAAAAAAAATGACTATGTCCAATTCTTAACTTCTTCCTAGTTCTTTCAATTAGAGAGATGTTACAATATCTCCCACTTGGGAACATTCGTCCTCAAATGAAATTACTCTTAGTAGGCTAAGGGTGTAACATCTAAAATTCAGCTCAAACACCGAACAAGCAATGTAAATACAACATGCCAACTCATAAATTAAAGAGTATTAAGAAAAGAATTAGTACCTTGCTTTGGAACTTCACCGATTTCAAAGAGATGTGGATATCTCTTCTACATATCTTCCTCAGCTTTCTAAGTAGCTTTCTCACCAAATTTGTTCCTCCAAAGAACTTTGACTAATTCTGCCTCTTTTGTCGTCAACTTGTGAACTTGGCAATCTAAAATCTGAATCGAAATCTCTTTATCAGATAAGTTATCCTTGATCCCAATATCTTCACTTTGAATGATCAATGAAGGATCACCCATGCACTTCTTCAACATGGAGATGTGAAATACCGAAAGAATCGCTGCTAACTCTTGTGGTAGCTCCAACTCTACATTACCAACCCTTTTTGATATTCTATAAGGGCCAATATACTGGGGACCAAGTTTCCTCTTCTTAACAAATCTCATAACACCCTTCATGGGTGAAACTTTTAGATATACCCAATCATCTACTACAAACTCTGACTCCCTTCTCCTAACATCAGTGTAGGATTTCTGATGACTCTGCGTTGTTTTCAATATCTCTTGAATCACTTTCACCTTCTCCATATCTTGATGAACTAAATATGGTCATATCAACCCAGCTTCACCAACTTCAAATCATCCAATAGGAGATCTGCATCTTCTCCCATAAAGAGCTTCATAAGGAGCAATTTGGATGCTAGAGTGGTAACTATTGTTGTAAGCAAATTCAATAAGAGGTAGGTGATCATCTCAATTACCTTTGAAATCAATCACACAAGCCCTAAACATATCCTCTAAGGTCTGAATAGTACGTTCTGCTTACTTATCGGTCTAAGGATGAAATGTAGTACTTAAGTTCACGTTTGAACCCAAGCCTTTTTGGAATGACTTCCAAAACTGTGCACTAAATTGCGCACCTCTGTCTTAAATAATGGAGACTGGAACCCCATGGAGTCTGACCACCTCTTGAATATACAACTTAGCATAATCTTCTACTGAATAGGTAGTCTTTACCGACAAAAAGTGGGTTGATTTTGTCATTCTATCAACAATCACCTAAATAGAATCATGTTGCCTGCGAGACCTTGGTAAACCTGTGATGAAGCCAATACTGATCATCTCCCGCTTCCATTCTGGAAGTTCTATGTTCTAAGCCAAACCCCCAGGCCTTTGATGCTCTACTTTAACTTGTTGGCAATTCAGACACTTAGCAATGAACTCTACAATGCCCTTCTTGATACTACTCCACTAATAAACCTCTCTCACATTGCAATACTTTTTCGTGGAACCCGAATGAATGGAATATCTAGATCTATGAGCCTCCTCCATGATCCTCTCTTAGAGTTCATCCACTCTTGGTACACACAATCTACCTTGATATCTCAATACACCATCTCCCCCTTATTCAAAAGTCATTACTTTTTGCTTATGAACATTTGCCTTCAATTCAAGAAAAATTGGGTCTTGATCTTGTTTCTCTTTAACTTCAAACACTAAAGACGATTCAGCCATATTCATCACCACTACCCCTCCTTCTATGGAATCCATTAGACGAACTCCCAAGTGTGCAAGTCTATGCACATTCTTTGCTAGTTCTTTCTCTTCCTCAAAATGGGTGGTACTACCCATAGACAACCTGCTCAAGGTATCAGCAACAACATTAGCCTTACCTGGGTGAAAAAGAATATTTGTGTCATAACCCTTAAGTAATTCTAACCAACTCATTTGTTTGAGATTAAGCTCTTTCTGAGTAAACACATACTGAAGACTCTTGTGATCGGTGAACACATCCACATAAATACAATAAAGATAATGGCGCCATATTATCAAAGAAAATATTACGGCAGCAACTCTAGATCGTGGGTTGGGTAGTTCCTTTCATGAACTTTCAAATATCTAAAGGCATAAGATATAACTTTATCATTCTACATTAACACACCACCCAAACAAACTCTAGAAGCATCAAAATAAACAACAAAGCCTTGCGTACCTTCTGGTAAGGTCAAAACTGGGAAAATAGTTAACCTCTTTTTCAATTCCTGAAAGCTTTTCTCACAAGCTTCAGACCATTGAAATTTTACTGTTTCCTGAGTTAACTTGGTCAAAGGGGATGAAATAGATGAGAACACTTCTATGAACCTTCCATAATAGTCATCCAAACCCAAGAAATTCCTAATATCGATTGGAGATGTGGGTTTAGGCCAATTTTGCACTGCCTCTCTTTTCTGAGTATCAACTTTTATTCCCTCTCCAGACACAATGTGGCCTATGAATGCCACACACTCAAGCCAAAACTCACATTTTGAGAACTTAGCATACAACTCTCTATCCTTTAGAGTTTGGAGAACTATTATGAGATGACTAGCATGATCTTCTTCATTCCTTGAATAGATTAGTATATCATTAATGAAGACAATAACAAACATATATAATAAGGGCTTGAATACTCTATTCATAAGGTCCATGAATGTTGCAGGTGTATTGGTCAAACCAAAGGACATAACTAAAAACTCATAGTGACCATAACGTGTCCTGAATGCTGTCTTTGGAATGTCACATTACCTTACCCTCAACTGATAGTAGGATTTATCTTAGAGAAACTAGTAGCACCCTGAAGTTTATCGAAAAGATCATCAACTCTCGAAAGAGGATATTTTTTCTTGATGGTAACCTTGTTCAACTGATGGTAATCTATACACATCCTAAGGGAACCATTATTCTTCCTCACAGACAAGACCGGAGCACCCCAAGGTGAGACAATTGGTCGAATAAAATCCTTATCAAGGAGATCTTTCAACTGCTCTTTAAGTTCTTTCAACTTTGTTGGTTCCATTCTATATGGCAGAATAGATATAGGACGAGAGTCTAGAAGAATGTCTATACCGAAGTCTATTTCTCTCTAAGGAGGGACTCCGGGTAGATCATCTAGAAAGACTTATGGAAACTCTTCTACTACTGAAACTGACTTAATAGAAGGTATCTCAACACTAGAGTCATTAAGTCGGACTACGTGATAGACACACCCCTTGGAAATTAACTTTATTGCGTTAAGGTACGAAATAAAATGACCCTTAGGACTATTGAACTACTTCTCCACTCTAAGACTGGCTCATTAGGAATTTGGAACTTAACAACTCGAGTCCTACAATCAATTAAGGCATAACAGGCATGAAGCCAGTCCTTACCTAGAATGACATCGAAATCTACCATGTCTAACTAAATTAAATCAGCCATGGTGTCCTTATGATTGATGGAAATGACACAATTATGATAAACTCGTTTAGCTCGAATAGACTCCCCAACAAGTGTAGAAAAACAAAATGGTTCACGGAGTTTATCAAGAAGAACATCAAACTTATTTGCAACATAAGGACTCACAAAAGATAAACTTGCTCCTGGGTCTAGCAAAGCATAAACATTAAGAGTAAAGATTTTGATCATACGAGTGACAACATCGGGAGAATTCTCTTATTCTTGGCGACTGGTGATCGCATAAAGGTGGTTTGCTCCTCCTCCAGTACCGGAAGTTGCTCCTCTAGTTGCAACCTTGTTTGGTGGAGAAACTCATGAATATTGGGATCTATTACCCTGATTTCCACTACCTTGTTGGTTCTTAGGGCACTCTTTCATGAAGTGATCCTTTTGTCCACACTTGAAACACCATGTGAAGCCATTGCGGAACTTACCTGGGTGGGTTCAACCACACTTAGCACATGCAGGAGCCAGTTACCTCCTTGTGCCACACTACCTTGAGACTGTGTAGGTCTGGCTTTAAAGTGTTGGGAATTCTTGCTATTATACCCACCTTTGTTTATGGGTGAAGGTGCACTAGCATATGATAGAGCAGTTCTCTTTTGCTTTTGCTGAAAGGACGAACGGTTCACATTACTTCTTTGCCACCTGGATGTACTCCATGTCAGCCTTCTTCTTTCTAAACTCCTCCATATCCCTAAGCTTCTCTTCCTCAACCTTCTACACATATACCATTAACCTTGCTATATTCATGTCGCCTATTAGCAATGCAGCCTTACCTTCCTTACTCGATAGACGAGACTGCCCAGCAATAAACAAACTCATTCTACTCTTCATATCTACAACCATTATCGAAGCATAACAAGATAGTTGGGTGAACTTCAACCCATACTCATGAACACTTAGTGTATCCTGCTTAAGAATGAGAAACTCTCGTACCTTGGGCTCTCTCAATTCTCAGGGAAAGAAACACCCCAAGAAGGCCTCCTAAAACCAAGCCCAACTCGCAGGTGGTGCTCTCTCAGCTCTACCCTCCTTCCACTGGTCAAACCAAGTCATAGCAACACTCTTCAGTTGATAAACAGCTATTTCTACTCACTCAATATCGGCAGCATGCATAACCTCAAATACCTTCTTCAGTTCCTCAACAAAGCTCTTTAGATCCTCAGTAGTGCTTGAACTAATGAAACTTGGAGAACTCCCGGATCCTCGAAGTATTAGTCACTTCCTATCTAGCTCCACTTTGTTGCCTAGCTTGGTTGGTCACAATTTGGCTCAACATCCGGATAGTCTCACCGAACTCAGTATTGGTGACCTCTCCTTGGGGTTGATCTTCTGGTGCATTGGGTACCCCTTGCTCCTCAACATTACGCCTAGCAGAACGACCTCAGATAGCTCTTTGTAGAGGCATGATTAACTAAAAAATATGCACAAGCAAGAATTAGAAGAAACATTTTAGAGATCAAACTCTAATGCATGAAATGAGTGTGAAGGAAGTGAGGTAATTTTCTAAGTGTTGCAGCCTCCTAATTATAGATGTGGCGCACTTCACAACAATAACTAAAAATCTACAGACACGACTTCATAGACTCCATAGGACTCTTGAACTTTGGGATGTGATACCAAGTTTATCACGCCCTGAGCCTACACCTTGGGTGGCACTGGCACTAGAGAACCATTGTTGGCCCCAAACGAACCCTTGGCTTAGCTTACTTACTCAACGGAACACTCTAAGCATTATTACAATGATCAAATGCATTTCAACTCAACTATTTAATAAAATAACTTAGAATGTTTAAAAGTCAAACATTCAACTTGGCCAAAGTGGCAACTCAAAAATTAACATAAGAAAAAACAATGTAAAGACAACTGAATTACTAATTGTTTATGAAGCCTCTAAAACAAGGAGGGATGTCGGGACAATACCCTCGATCATCCTAAAAAATGAAATACTGAAAGCATATGAAAAAAATGAGACCTCTAGATATCAATGAGGCTTACCAACTGACTCTGCATGCTCAACTGGATCAACGAGGTGCTGGATACTGATCCTGGTTACATGTGTCTGCATCATTAAATGATGCGGGCCAAATGACATTAGTACATTGAATGTACGAGTATGGGTAGGAAATACTAAAAATAACATAAGCTTGAAAGAATTTTGGAAGAAACACTTACCTTGGCTTTACTCAACTTATGAATAACTCAACTCAAAGCAGTTTAAAACAACAAAAATAGAGCAATTTATACAAAGCATTATAAATAGTAAATAACAACTCAATTTGTTAAAGAAATGCAATAACCAACTCAACTTTACTCATATAATAAAATAATATAGTTTTTGTGGGAGTTTCTCTAACCGACAACCATCACTATGAGCCTAAGTGATGATACAATGTCTTGCCCATGCTTCCATAATTGTCCTATACTTTGCTGTCATCTAGACCGCATTAACTAAGTTAATATGAACTCATATCCCCATATCGGTGCTCAATACTACTCCCAAAAATATACTTAGCTCATATGTTTTTTAAAACAAAACATTTTTCTTTGTTTGAGATAATTACTCAAAACTTAGCTTAAAAGCTCTCTTGGAATCGATGTTCCCTTTCTTGCTCAAATGTGAAAACATTTCTAACTCTTAGGAATACTTAGTTCCCATATATTCTTTGAAGAAATGAACTTTTACTCTTACTCTTTACTCAACTCGAAGCTTAAGTCTTAAAACAAAGTTAAAACATTTGTGAAAAACTTTTGAAATACTTTATGAACTTTTCTTGACTTGATTTTTAACTTCTAGACTTGACTCTTAACTTTCCTTGAATTGAATTATGGATTCAAGGTTCATGATCTCACATTTATGGATGATTTCATGATGTTTACATGTACCTTACAGTGTTGGAATCAACTAGAAAACATAAGTACGTTGCTAAGGAACTAGTATGGAAAGATGGGGGAAAAAAGTGGTAAGAACTGGAGTCCATGGTGCTCTGAGAGGCACAGGGTGCCAGAGGGTGATTCAGAGATTGACTTGGGGCGGTGCCCCAGAGGTAAAAATTCAGAAACTCTTTTGGGGCGCGTTGAGAGATGAGGTGCCCCAGCCCCTTCCCTAGAAAATCCCAAATTGTCTTCTTCATTTTTCAACTCTAAACCCTCTAATTTCAGTTGGTTCTTTCCCCAGAATACTTAGAATCAACTATACCATCAAAATACATTAGATTCTACTTGAAATCACAACTAAAATCATGAATCAAACTCAAGAAACTTTAACAACAAGAACCCATAAGATTTCAATCGAATTATCATCGAGAACTTATAGGATTTACTTTCAAAACTATATAACTTTGCTTAAATGAATCATGATTGGTGTGTGGGTGAACTAACCAAATACTATGTGATCTCACATACCTCTTAGGGATCACCCCTTGAAGAAATCCACACGCAAACCTCTAAGAAATCAACGAATCATGAACTTTCTTCTCTTTTCTCCTCTTTTCTCTTTTCTCCAAGCCCTAGTGTGAATTTCAAATTGATTGAACTGATCTAATTCATATTAGACCCCAAATAAACTCCTAAAAATGAATTAAAATAATTGGGTAAGGAAAAGACTAAAATACCCTTCAAAAATGTGGTTTAGACTTTCCTTATTTGAACAACCCAACTTCAAATGGGTATATCTCACTCATACAAACTTAGAATCGCGCAAATTCAACGGCGTTGGAAAGATTATTCCAAGATATTTCGTAAGATATTTGGAAAAACACCTAACACATCGCGAGCTAGGAGTTATGGTTGTTTTAATTTGACCAAAAAGTCAACTCAACATCCATATCAAATTTTCCACATTTCAATTCTTTCAAAAAATGACTATTTCAAATTCTTAACTTCTTCCTAGCTCTTTTAATTAGCGAGATGTTACGCATAGCTGGTGGGTCATGATGGATTCAGCTCGAGAGAGTGAATCCCAAGACTCATTCTATGTATCTAGCTCGAAAGAGTGGATATAGTGAGGTTTTGAGCTGGTAATTATGTTTGGCACATGGAGGTTCGAGAGAACTCAATTGAAATGAGGTAGTTGTTCGAGAGAAAAGTACCTCATCTAAAGTTCATTTTACCCACGAAGAGTTAACACTTTTCCTTAGCAATTTGCACCCATTAAGTTGAGTTTAGTAATTGGTTGGTCAATCCCCCCAAGTACGTTTCTCCTATTTGATTGTTCCTAGTTAATTTTTGAGGGTGCTTTCTGATCTAAAAAACCCTTACCCTGACATTTATGTCACCCTTTTAAATTTTATTAATAGTTTCCGACAATCTCTATTCCTTCAGATACAAAAATCCCTATTGTAACTTCATATTTAAATTCAAAATAGAACTACTCTCTGTTGGTCGACCCCTACTCTTTTGTTGGGTTTATACTGCTTAACGATCGTCTACACCTAGTATTAGATGAGGTCTAGTTGATACTTTAATCAGGTGTTGGGGTTGGGGTCATGTCTCGGATTGGGTGTTTGGTTGGTGAGTGAGAAATATTTTTCCTTCATTAATCATACATTAGAAAATATTTTTCAACTTACCAACCAAATATGAGAAAGTAAGTTTAAAACTATTGGAAAATTTTAGAAGTATGAGTTATTAGAAAGCAATGAAGAATATTGGCAGAAGAACATTTTATTGATGTCTTCAGATTGTATTTATAAGATTGGAATGAAAAACAGAAAGCAGTAAACCCACTACTAGCATATTCCTAAGAATATTGGTAGAAGAACATTTTATTGATGTCTTCAGATTACATTTATAAGACTAGAATGAAAAAAAGAAAGTAGTAAACCCACTACTAGCATATTCCTAACTCACTAACTTACTCCTAAATAATACGAATAAATGGCTAACAACTAATTGACTAAGTTTTATCTAATATAAAGCAATAAAAGTAAAAGTAACTGTAGTTGAAAAAGAAAATTCCTAACACTCCTCCTAACTTTGGAAACTGCAAACTCCAATTTTCTGTCTGAGAAGCTGAAACTTGTTGATTGGTAAAGGCTTAGTGAATATATCAGCCAATTGTTCTTTCGTCTTGCGGTAGACAAGAGTTATATCTCCATCTTTTTACACTTTTCTCAAGAAAAAGAACTTGAATTTGAAGTGCTTAGTTCTTCCATGAAACACACGATTGTGAGATATAGCTATTGTTGCTTCATTGTCCACGAACACTTTGATGCTTCCAGTCGATTCCATATGCAAATCAATCAGAATTTTCTTCAGCCACAATGCTTGATTTACTGCATTTGCAGCTGCCACAAACTCAGCTTCGGCAGTAGATTGAGCTACAATATCTTGTTTCTTACAACTCCATGAGAAAATTCCATAACCAAGACTAAAACAGTTCCCTGAAGCACTCTTTGCATCATCCTCGGAAACACCCCAATCACTGTCGGAATACCCACAAAGCTTCACAGGTTGACTCTTCTGAAACTTGACTCCATAGGTGATGGTTCCTTTTATGTATCGTACAACTCTTTTGGTTGCCTGCAAATGTACTTCAGTAGGATAATGCATGAATCTTGATAAAAACACTTACAACAAATGATATATCATGTCTTTTTGCTGTAGGATACATTAAACACCCAATGAAACTTCTGAAGTATGTCTCATCCACCTTTTCGGCTCCATCATCTTTACTTAGTTTCTCTTTTTGGTTCATGGGAGTACTAATCTCTTTGCAATTTTCCATTCAAACGAAAAACTCATCTTCTCCTTGTGTAATCTCCATTCCAAGGAAAAATGTCATAAGACCAAGATCAAACATTTCAAAAGCTTGCATCGTATCTTGCTTGAACTCATCAATTAGCTTTTCACTGCTCCTTGTAATCGAAAGGTCATCCATATAAAGAGAAACAACAAGAATCTCACTGCTATTATGTTTAACATACAGTGTGAATTCTGAAAGACTCTTTCAAAATTGAGACAGAGCAAATAATCATCTATTCGACCATACCAAGCTTTTGGTGCCTGTTTTAAGCCATAAAGAGCTTTATGTAGTCAAGGTTGAGGTCGAGGTCGGGGTTAGGTCTTGGGTTGGGTGTTTGATTGGTGAGTGAGAAATATTTTTCATTCATTAATCATACATTATAAAATATTTTCCACTTACCAACCAAAAATGAGAAAATAAATTAAAAACCAACTTAATTTATAAGAAAACATTTCCCTTCATACCAAACGCACCCTACAATTCAAATAATTTTCTTCCTACTAATAATACCTGATAGTCCTTTTTAAAACATTCCTTCATTTAGTGCTATCAATAATCCCAATTGAATCCATGTCATTTAGCACATCGTACCCATATAAGCCCGTATAGAGTCGGTTTGGTTCACGACACGAAGAAATATTTATAATTATCATATTAACAAGACGAGTTTAATTAGCTATAACAAGAACATTAACAAATAGATCTTACATTGCTCAGGAATGAAAGATGATAATAAGGGAAATAGATAAAACAATTTATATTGAATGTGTATGTATCGAGCAATTACGCAATATTTTTTCCTTTTATAAATAAAATAACCAGTAATTGATCTATATATCAACACCTAAATTTCTCAAAACTATGAAGTCTGATGTGATCTATTTTTAAATAAATACATGCAACCACCCGTTATAGTTAATAGTGCAACTGTACTAATGTTTGTAAATAAAGAAAGAAAATTTGCAATCCCTTTCAATTCACTTCAGTTTATTTCACTAAAGACATTAATTCATCAAATAAATAGTTGCTTCAAAGTCCAATAATTAATCTTATCTATGCACATTATAAAAGTTACTTCCTCTATTCAATCTTATGTGAGTTAAAACTAACTGTTATTGTTTTGGTTCAACTTTTTTTTCTTTTTTCTTTATACAATATTCAAAAACATTTAAAAAATATTTTGAATCATTAACTATGATTATTTGAATTTTTTATATAGTTTTCAAATATATATATATATATATATATATATATTCCTTTAAATAATTTTAAAAATAATTAACTACTTGATTTTTCACATTATTCATTCACAAAACCACACTTTTCATGAGAAGTCAAAAAAAATATTTGAGTACTCTACGTGTTTCATCCTCATATCTTTTCCATTTCCAATCGAACAACCAAACAAAAATTCATCCAACAGAAATTGAAAATCCAAAAAAAAATAATTAAATAATTCAATGAAGAAGATAAAGAAATTTCTAAATTCATATTACATGAGATCATACACAAGAAATTATTACAACATACAAAAAATTTAACCTCAAAAAAAGATCTCTAGAATTTTCATGGATATTCAAACTGAGCAAATAAAAATGTGGATCGTTATTTGTTTTACATGCTCCCTGGCAGATCAAGGGTGAGGTCAAGATTGAGAGACTCCGAACTGTTGCCATCATTAGCGCCGCAGCACCCCATGATCTCCGAGTTCGGATTTCAATCCAGACAAATCTTCTTTGGCTGGTACCTTTGATCTCAGCTATGTAGCTCCCTTGCGGAAGCTTCCTAAGACCCTTATAACGCATCTTACTTGTGGGAACTACCGCATTGATATTATTGTTTTGTGCCATCTTAAAATTAAAAGAGCAAAGAAGAAATAAAAAAAAATGATTTATATAGATGTCTCTCAAGAAATAGTTTTTTTTTGTGAAAAGAAGAATAAGTAAACAAACAAGGAAGAGGGAGAGTGATTTGTCTATAGAGGTCTCTCAAGAATTTTTTTTTTAAGAGAAGAATGAGTGAGCAAAGAAGGAGGAAGGAGAGTTATCTATATAGAAGTCTTTGAAGAATTTATTCTTAATTTTTTGTGAAAAGAAGAATGCGCTAACAGAGAAGGAAGAATGTAATGACCCGTACAGTCGTTTTTGGAAATTATCATTTAAATTATCATTTTTACCCCTTTTGATAATTGCATGAGTCAATTATTTTGATAAATCAGTGGAGTTGGCTTGGAAATTTGAGCTATTTGTTAATTACAATTATTTAGTGGATGGGTGATTTTTAAATAATTAATTTAATTGGTGGCTAATGGGTCAAGTTCAAGTGTAAAACTGAATTACATTAGAAAGGTTTATTACTATTTTGCATAACACAAGTAGTAACCGCTAATCCACCAACGGTGCGGCAACAACACGAAGACACCACTTTGCTTGCAGGTAATTCATCACCACACCAAAATCTTGTACTATGATTATGGATAGTCATGTTATTATTGCTATTATTATGTATTTGGCGTGAATAGAATTGGTTTTGAGACTTGGTGTCGTGTCGGCTTATTAAATTGAGGGCAAGTTCTTGCTGCAATCGATAATTGTTTATGGGGATTAGTGATAGGTGTTGTAGGATTGAATTGATGAGAATATATCATACTAATATATATTATTAATATGTTAGCAGATAAGGAATTGGAATACAGTATATGTTTTGCAAAATGTGGTCTGAATGTATTATGGATAGTTGAAGCTATGGTTAATAATGACCTACTGATTTTAGGGTAGTTATAGGCCAATAATTGAATATTTAATTGTTGGGGAATAAATTATAGGAATATAACTTGTAGCAATATGTACCGTTCTGGATTGGTTTTTCCGTGAACAAAATCGCGATGTTCATAAATTTGGATTTCTAGCGTTTCTCCAATTCCTTCTTATAATTATCACATATGATTCAAGCTTTGAGATATTGAGACATGTAATTAAATATTAGGTGCATGATATCATATGAATATCATTATATTTATGATATTTGGAAAAATTGGAACTTAACCCTAGGCTTGAACTTCGGAAAACAGGAGAGTTGACATGTTAATTGGCACCAAGATTAAGAACTTGATTATAAATTGAGTGAGTTTGGGGTCTAGGCTAGACCTATAGTAATCTGAGTGTGGTTAGTTTCGAAATCTTATTGTAACTATTAATGTGAATAGATTGCTTTGAGTTGGAAGTTCAACGAAAGGGAAGACTCAAGTCTCGGAGTGATTGTTCGACTATTTGAGGCAAGTGGATTTCAAAACTTTTGTTAAGTGTATGGAATTCATGTATTTCCTTGTAATATGTGTTTGGGGGTAACGAGACTTGGTGATGGGTTGACTTGTCCACATTGATTAATTCTAATGATGAAAAAGGGTTAATAAAAGACAATGTGATTAATTGTTTGTGTGTGATGTGTTGAGAATGGTTTGAAAGGCTTGTTGAATCATTGTTGATGTTATATCATGATTGTGTTGTTATGAATTGTGCAATGTTATGAAAATGGTCATCTCCTCATTATTTGTGTGAACATGTCATTTGCATTGTTCTGAGACATGGTTGTGACAAGTGTTATGTGAATTGAGAAAAAAAAAAAGAAATTAAAGAGAATGTACCATTTCGAGGGACGTATTGCGCGCCGCGATGGATACTATATTTCAAGGGACCTGTCGTGCGCCGTGATGGTTACTATTATCGAGGGTCGTATTGTGCACCGTGATGGATGCATGGACAAATATGTCCCCCACGAGTCCCAGACTGAGAGACAGTGGGTGTGTACACTAGGTCAGACATGCATCACTATATACTTGACATTGCATTCCATTGCATTGCACATATTTATCATTAGTGAACTTGATATTGTGTTTTGCTGATCTTGTGAATGCCTTTCTGTGGAACTTTGATTGATGAATATTGAGCTTGTTGTTGAGGATATGTAATTGTTAAAGTGTTGTTGTTGAGCTGTGTACTATGTGAATTACGAACTGTTAGGTTGGCTGGTTTTATACAGGTTGTAGTTGTGGAGATTGTAATTGATGAATATTGAGCTTGTTGTTGAGAATATGTGATTGTTAGAATGTTGTTGATGATATATGTGCTTGTGAATTGTGAACTGTTAGGTTGAACTGATTTTATGCAGTTTGTAGTTGTGGAGGTTCAGTTGCGGTGTAAAGAGTACCCATTTTCTATCCCCTTAGCTTGTGTTTAGAGGTTTACTTTGTGAGTACCGTGTGATTTGGTACTCACCTCTTGCTACTACATTTTTTTTGTGGGTTACTAGCCTGGACCTTTGTGATATATTTTCTTCTTTTTCAAAGCTTCTTGGAGATTTGTGAGGTAGCTGTTTGTCATCTCAGCAGACCGTACTCCTATTTATGATCTATTCTAGAAACAATGACATTTGAGACTTGTGTTTTCTTTTGAATCAATTGTAATACTTTAGAGGCTTATACACGTGACAACCATATTTTGGGAGTATCTTTGAGTTGATTATGAAATTTCCTCTTTTTATTGTAATGGTGGAGTTTTAGGCTGGCTTGTCTTAGTGGAATAAGACGAGTGTCATCACGTCCATTTTTGGATCGTGACAAAGAAGGAGAGTGATCTATATAGATGTCTCTAAAGAATTTTAATTGTATGTGAAAAGAAGAATGAGTAAGCAAATAAGAAATAAGAAAAGTGATTTATTTTTTTGTGAATAGAGAAGGAAAACGGAGAGTGGTTTATATAGATGATTTTGAAGGGATTTGTGAGTTGTTTTGGAAAACAACTTTTAAAACAAACGGAATTTTCATCTTACGTTGAGAGTGGTAAATACACATTTGTATCTTTCTACTCTTGTGAAACTGCTTGTTCAATTGCATTCTTTTATATTATAACGGGCCATGGCCCACCCCCTCACAAAAAAAACTAAAATCTTTCGTTGTGGCTATTTAACTTGTCCCTTTTATTCTTCCAATAAATGATTTAAAATATTCTAAAATTTAGGATACACAATTGAAAATACGTAATAATATATACGATAAATATAACCGTTAATTTAGTTGGCGTTGTAAATTAAATGATATATATTATCGTTATTTTAGTTTAATAAAAAGTATTTCATTTTGCGTTGTTATTGTATAATCAATATAGTAGACTATATATTTCTTTTATTTTATACATGCATGTATCAGAAAATAGTTACCTAAATGATTAACAACTTGATTTATATATTATAATAAGCTAACATAAATTATCAATTGTGCTTGTTATATTTTTAAAAAAGTATTAGGAATAATGCAATAGCCAATAAATAAATTTTTTTCTTAAATCAAGGGTCAAATAAAATAAGATGCATTAAAAACATGTTAATAGAAAGGAAATTCACTAATCAAATTACAAACATGAAAAATTAAGTGAAAATGATTTGAAAAATACCTCAACTTTAGAAAAAAAATTATTGTTACGATACCAAACATTAATGAGGACCTATTACTCCCACCTCCTAAACTATTTAGTATCGTATTTTAAACATATATATTTTCACATACTCAATCTATGTTAGTTGAGTGTATCACACGTACGTTTTACTTAATTAAATTAATCATTTTATTCCCTTTAATAAATATTTTTGAAAAGTCAAAAAAGGGCAAATCAATCGTCACTGTCACTGTCTCTTTCCCAAAACTCTATTTCACTTAGGCCCAACAAGAAATCAAAGATCAAATTGTGTTAGTTGTTGAGGATTTTTGATAGCGTGTGAAATTGTGTTTTTGATAGCGTTTCAAGAAGTTTTCAAAGTGAGCAACAAACCGTGAAAGCATCCCACTTCTTCATTCAACTTTGGATCATCTTTATCAAAACAAATGTTATTCAAATCCAATTTTACGTCTTCCATGGATAATCCTAACAAAAAAAAATAAGAAATCAAAGAAAAGAAATTAGAAACCCTAAATAACAATAGAACAAATAAGACCAAGAAAAAAATCTAAGATTAAAAAAAATAATTTGTTTAATATAAAGCTTACCTGGACCTTCAATGGTGGTATTTCGGATTTGTTTTCCAGCGAAAGAGAAAGCTGAGATCTGGTCGGGTCCAAAATTGTACTATATTGTATTGTTAGGCATTGAAGAGTAACTCAATGACACAATATAGTACAAATGTACTATATTGTATTACTACATTGGGCCCAGAAAGCTGTGATCTGAGAAAGCTTATTGTATTCATACGTGGCATTTAATGATTGGTTCCAAAAATAATTATTTGGTGCCCTACGGGTCTATTGTTGTTTTTTCACGCACTTGACCAACTGGGCAAATATATATGTTTAAAATACGATATTAAATAGTCTAAGAGGTACTAGGTCCTCATTAAAGTTTGGTATCGTACCAATAATATCGGTCAAAGTTGAAATATTTTTGAGACCTTTTTCCCAAAAAAAAATCTTAATATAGTCTAAATTTTGAAAATCGATAAGAAAAAAGTTTTTAAGACTGCATAATTTTATAAATAAAAACAATTTTGTATAGATACATTAATATACAAAAATTTAGCTATATTTTTTGCATATCAATTACAATCATATATACAAATTAGAATTATAGAAACCAAATAAAATTAAGGATGCAAGCATGACGTGCTAATCTTTCAATAATCATTTTAATCAAATAGTTATCGAAAAAAAAGCTTTTGAAACAATAATTATTCAATAATTAACTAGTAGTTATTACTCTAACTAGTTACTAGTTACCTAAAAGATAATATTACATACGTGAATTTTGACTAAAGAATCCTCTTCAGGTTTACCATTTTTACTAACCAAAAAATGTTTTCATGGTAAGTGAATCACAAAAAAAGGAATTTATTAGTCTAATTACAACATAATCTTTAATAACAATGATAAATTAGTCCACTTATGGAATAATACTGATATTATTGATTTAAAAATAGGAAAGGTGACGCGTGAAAGCTCATCAACTGAAGTCGATTATACCTTATTTGACATTGAATTGTCTTAGAAGGTCATATGATAAAATATTATTTTTAATTGATGTTATATGACTACATATATTTTTGCCTTTTTTATTCTTTCAAAATGACACATGTTGTTCTTACAAATTTAAGAAGCATTTCTTTATAGAAAAAATTAATCCCCATATATGTTTAAGATACTATATTACTTCCTATAAGCCTATATATTAATAATTAGTAATATAACATAATTATTATGACTGATAACAGATATAATTTAATTAATATTAAATAATTTTTCTAAAAATATTAATTAATTTTCCTTAATAAAAAATGTAAACATACAAAGTAGGCGTGCCGTGTTGGATTTCCGAGGCTATATCATTAATCTAAATAATTTTAGGGATTTGGTTTTATTCCAAAAGGAGGAAATTATAACAATAAATCTTCTTCTCAAAATACCAAACATTTTCCTTCTTCTTCTCCATCTTTTGAACTTCTAAATAATATACTGATCAAAGGTTGTAAGGACGGACTGCTCTATATTCAACCACACCACAGTGACTAAGAAGTCATCTTTTTGTAGTTGAGGGATGAAATCCGACAGCCAATTGTTGGCTCCGAATAACAACTCCAGCAATAAGCTATATTTTTCTTTTCATCCGGTTCAAAACCAATTATCAATAGTAATAATAGTTACATTTAATATCAATATCATTAAGAGAAAATAGATATTTTACCGTTCTTGTACTGAAATTATAAATAGCATGGGGATTCTCGTTTTTACACCATAAGAAAAAAATAAACCATCAACATAATGACATTTGGATATTTATTATCATCTTACTACTAAATACTGTCAAGACCCAAGGTAGACCCTAGAAATATTATGGGTATAAGTCCTCGAGAGGCCCCATAAAAGCCAATTAACATACATTGTACAAGATAATAGAAATTACAAGAATTAAAACATTATTTCAAAACATAGAGTTTTATAAAACGAAGCGGAAATATAACAATGTATCAAATCCATCTAGTACATAAGAATTTCTCGGGACGTAACCTGTACAACAAGGTCAAAACTGAAATGTAAAGACATCATGAAGTAAGGACTTGGTCTTTGGAACACGAGCATTCACCAATCTTCAATCCTCAACTAAAGATCCCTAGCCACAGAAGTGCGAGTTTGGAGTGTCGGATCCTACATTTTGGTAAAAATTGTAGGCAAGAGTATGCGTTAGTACAAAATTGTAGCAAGCATGATAGCAATTTTAACAACCATAAAACTTTATGTTGCCATTTTAACACCCATAAAATTTCTGACGGAAAACATAGTTGGTAACAATTTCTTATTATATACTATGTATGGCTAAAATCCCAATTTTTGGGGGTGTGATTATGCAATTGTCTGTTTCAATTAGTTTATGGGTGTTAGTATTTACTGATTTTTTTGTTGATTTGAAGTGGGTTCAATTGATAGTTAAGTTTTAATTGGTGAATTGTAGTTGCAAATAGAATTGTAGTCTAGCATTCTGAGATTGCTTGGGAAAGAAGTTTTGGATTTAAAATTATGGGTTGATGATTGTAGTCATTGGGTTATTGTGGACTTAGCTTGAGAAAGTGGGCCTAAATTCAATCCTACTAATCTAGCTTGAAGAAGTAGATCGATTGAGGTATTAGGTTGTTTACATGTATTATGCTTGTCGATGTTCGAGAGAACTCACTTGATTCGTGATAGTTTATTGAGAAATGGCTATTGCAATGAAAGCCTATCCTACCCAATAAGATTAGACAATTTCTAGTAAATAATACTAACCCATTTAGCAAAATTGGCATTCAATTGATCACACTCCCAAGGATCCCTCTCTACTTGTTTACTCCCGATTATTTGTAGTTGTTAATTGTTCACTCAAAGCCCCCTATTTGACATTAATTGTCAATCCCTTGTGAGTTACTTTATTTGTTGCAAAAATATCTACTTCAACCAACGATTAGAACACCATTTTACTTAGTAATCAAATTCTTCACTGTATCACTCCCCGTGGGATATGTAACATCTCGCACCTAGATACGACTAGAAAGAGTTTAAAATCTGAAAATAATGATTTTGGAAAGAATAAGGAAATCTGGAAAATTTTGTCTAAGTTAAGAAAGTGAGTTTTGGCCATTTTCAAATGCCATAACTCCTAGCTCACGATGAGTTAGGATTAGTTGTTGACATAGTTGGAAAGCCCTTGGAGAAATCTTTCCAACTCCACCGAGGTTGTGCGATTTTGACATCGTATGAGGGAGATATGCCTTTCGAAAGTTGGGCTGTTGGATTGACGAAAGTCCCAATCCGGAGGAAGGGCAACATAGTCTTTTCTCTAATTAATTTCCTAAAGTGTGGTAGGAACCATTCGGGTGTTTGTCACGAGAGCTCCACTGGTAGTTTCAAGTGTGGTCACAGTGGGCATTTTATGCGAGAGTGTCCAAAGAGCAAGCAGGGAAGCGGCAATGGGGGCAATAGAGCCCAGTCTTCTTCAGTTGCTCCACCAGACATAGCTGCACCTAGAGGGGCTACTTCCAGTACTGGCAGAGGGACAAAGTGCTTATATGCTATCAATAGTCGCCAAGAGCAAAAGGATTCCCTAGATGTTGTCACTGGTATGATTCAAGTTTTTGACTTTACTATTTATGCCTTGCTAGATCCAGGAGCGTGTTTATCTTTTGAAACTCCATATGTTGCTATGAATTTTGATGTTATTCCTAAGCAACTTAGTGAACCATTCAGTGTCTCTACACCTATTGGTAAGTCTATACTAGCAGAGAGAGTCTATCGTGATTGTCCCATTTTCATCAATCACAAGAGTACCATGACTGATCTAGTTGAGTTAGATATGGTAGACTTTGATGTCATTCTTGGTATGAACTGGCTTCATGCCTGTTATGCCTCAGTTGATTGTAGAACTCGAGTTGTTAAGTTTCAGTTTCCAAATGAGCCAGTCTTAGAGTGGAAAAATAGTTCAGCAGTGCCTAAGGGTCGTTTCATTTCGTACCTTAAGGCAAGGAAGTTAGTTTCTAAGGGGTGTGTCTATCACTTAGTCCGAGTTAATGACTCAAGTGCCAAGATACCTCCTATTCAGTCAGTTCTAGTAGGAAGAGAGTTTCCAGAAGTCTTTCCAGATGACCTTCCCGGAGTCCCTCCTGAGAGGGAAATAGACTTCGGTATAGACATCACTCCAGATACTTGTCTGATCTGTATTCCGCCATATATAATGGCACCAGTAGAGTTGAAAGAGTTGAAAGAGCAGTTGAAAGATCTCCTAGATAAAGGTTTCATTCGACCAAGTGTCTCACCTTGGGGAGCTCCGATCTTATTTGTGAGAAAGAAAGATAGTTCCCTTAGGATGTGTATAGATTACCATCAATTAAATAAGGTAACCATTAAGAATAAGCATCCTCTTCTAAGGATAGATGATTTATTTGATCAATTTCTGGGTGCCACCTGTTTTTCAAAAATTGACCTCAGATCAGGCTACAATCAGTTGAAAGTTAGGGAATGCGACATTCCAAAGAAAGCATTCAGGACTAGATATGGTCATTATGAGTTCTTGGTCATGTCCTTTGGTTCGACCAATGTACTAGCAACGTTCATGGATCTTATGAACAAAGTCTTCAAACTTTGTTTAGATATGTTTGTTTTCATCTTCATTGATGACATACTAATCTATTCATGGAATGAAGAAGATCATGCTAGTCATCTCAGAATAATTCTTCAGACCTTGAAGGATAGAGAGTTGTATGCCAAGTTCTCCAAGTGTGAATTTTTGGCTTGAGTCTGTGGCATTGTTGGGCCATATTATTTCCGGTGATGGTATTAGAGTGGATACTCAGAAAATTGAGGTAGTGCAGAATTGGCCTAGACCCACATCTCCAACTGATATTAGGTGTTTTTTGGGCTTGACTGGCTATTATAAGAGATGTGTTGAGGGTTTCTCGTCCATTTCGTCTCCTTTGACGAAGTTGACTCAGAAAACAGTGAAGTTTCAATGGTCTGATGCTTGTGAGAAAAGCTTTCAGGAATTGAAGAAGAGGTTGGATAGTGCCCCAGTTTTGACCTTACCACAGGGTACTCAAGGTTTTGTGGTATATTACGATGCATCCAGAGTTGGTTTGGGTTGTGTGTTAATGTAGAATGACAAGGTGATAGCTTATGCCTCGAGACAGTTGAAGGTTCATGAGAAGAATTATCCAACCCATGACTTAGAGTTGGCTGCTGTAGTTTTTGCCCTGAAGATTTGGCGAAACTACTTATATGGTGTTCATGTTGATATATTCACTGATCACAAGAGCTTACAATATGTGTTTACTCAGAAGGAGCTTAATCTGAAACAAAGGAGGTGGTTATAATTACTCAAGGATTATGACATGAGTATTCTTTACCACCCAGGTAAAACTAATGTTGTTGTTGATGCTTTAAGCAAGTTATCTATGGTAGTACCACCCATGTTGAGGAAGAAAAGAGGGAGTTAGCCAAAGATGTGCACTGACTTGCACACCTGGGAGTCAGACTTATGGATACCACAGAAGAAGGGATAGTGGAGACAAAGGGTGTTATGAGGTTGGTAAGAAGGGGAAACTTGGTCCCTGGTATATTGGACCTTTTCGCATAGTCAAGAGGATTGACAATGTAGCTTATGAGTTGGAGCTACCATAAGAGTTAGTAGTGGTGCATCCGGTATTCCACATCTCCATGTTGAAGAAGTGCATGAGAGATCCTTCATTGATAGTGCAAACTGAAAATGTTGGGATTAAGGATAACTTATCTTATGAGGAGATTACGGTTCAGATTTTAGATCGCCAAGTTCACAAGTTGAAAACAAAGGAGGTCACATCAGTCAAGGTCATTTGGAGGAACCAATTTGTTGAAGAAGCTACTTGGGAAGCTGAAGAGGATATGAAGAAGAGATATCCACATCTCTTTGAATCTGGAGTAAATTCAGACCAAGGTACTAATCCTCTTCTTAGTACTAGCTAAATTACGAGTACGCATGTGGTTACTATTTTTTTTCTTGTTGAGTGGTGAACTTGATGTTACTACCCTTAGCATAGTGAAATAAAACTCATTCGAGGATGAATGTTCCCAAGGGGGAGATATTGTAACATCTCGCAACTAGATACGTCTAGAAAGAGTTTAAAATCTGAAAATAATGATTTTGGAAAGAATAAGAAAATCTGGAAAATTTTGTCTAAGTTAAGAAAGGGAGTATTAGCCATTTTCAAATGACCATAACTCCTAGCTCAGGATGAGTTATGAGAAGTTGTTGATATAGTTGGAAAGCCCTTGGAAAGATCTTTCCAACGCCATCGAGTTTGCGCAATTTTGACATCGTATGAGTGACATATGCCTTTCGGAAATTAGGCTGTTGGATTGAGGAAAGTCCCAATCCGAATTAAGGGAAGGGCAAAGTAGTATTTTCTCTAATTAATTTCCTAATTTTGTTTTAGGTACTTATTGTGGTAAAAACATGACTTAGTCAGGTTGGAGAATTGAGAAATACGCTTAGGGTTTGGAGAAGAGAGAAAAGAAGCAAGAAAGGGAGAAAAAGGCAAGAATTCGTTAAGATCATCCAATCTTGGGAGTGGAATTCGTGAGGGGTGATCCCTATAAAGGTATGTGAGATATTTTTGTGTTGGGTTAGTTCATCTACACACCAACTTGTTTCAATCCAATTGTTTTGAGTTGTTTACATGTTGAAGAAGTAAGGTTCTTGAAGAACAAATTGTAGAATTCTTGTTGGTTGAGTTGTTGATGCTTGGGGGTGAGTTGATTCATGTTTCCGAGTTGTTTTTCAAGTTAGATTGGTTGTATATTGAGAGTACAATTGGTCCTAAGTTTTTGGGGTAGGAACTATGGAAGTTAGGGAGGTTTAGAGAGGAAGAACAGAAGAGAAAAGTCGGAAGTCGCTGGGCAAAAGGGTTGGGGCGTTGCGCCTGCCAGAGCGCCACAAAAACTTCTCTAAAGTTTAGCCTCTAGCGTGTCACGCCAGCCAGAACGCCAGCTAGACTTCTCTAAAGTTTGAGGGCTGGCGCCCCGTGCCTCTCAGAGCACCAGGCACGCCAGTTCTCCTTATTTGTTCCCTACATTTTCATACTTATTCCTAAGCGATGTACCTATGTTTTTTAGTTGATTGCAACAATCTAAGGTACATTCAAACATCATGAAATCATCCATAAACATAAGATCATGAACCTTGAATCCAATTCAAGGAAAGTTAAGATCAAAGTCAAGAGAAGTAAGAGTCAAGTCAAGATAAGTTCCTAGAGTTTTCCAAATGTTTTAACTTGGTTTTAAGACATAAAGTTCAAGTAAAGTAAAGAGTAAAGAGTAAAGTTTGAAGTTCATTTCTTCAAAAGTATATGGGGACTAAGTATTCCCAAAGAGAATTTAAATGTTTTCACATTTAAATAAGAACGAAAACTGAGATTTCCAAAGAACTTTCGGGCTAGTTTTAAGAAAAAGAAATCGCTTTCTAAATAAAGCAAGAGGGGAAACTTTGATTTCCAAGATAACCTTTGAGATAAGTTTTTGAGAACTAATCTCAAATCACAGAAGAAGTATATTTTTAAAACATAAGAGCCAATATATTTTGGGAGTAGTATTGAGCACCGAAGTGGGGACGAGCATGAGTTTAGATAACTCACGTCACCATAGAACCATGTAGCCATCATGGGTAGAAAAGGGTCATACTTTTTTAAATGAATCCTTTTCACAATAGACTAGTGGATCCATTAGGCAATTCAAGTTCTATATCTTTGGCCGGGTATATGATGCGCTGGCAGCGTGAGGTAGATCGTTGTATCATCACTATAGCTCTTATGTGATGGTTGTCGGTTAGAGAAACTCCCACAGAAGTTATTGTACTTTTATATGCATCAGTTTATTGTATTCTTACATACATTATAGAGTTATGTTGTATCCTTGTATATACATAGAGTTGACCTCATGTTTTTAAACAACTTTTCTTTATATTGCATTTGTTTAAACTGCTTTATATTGAAATGAGTTCAGTAAGTATTCATGAGTTGAGAAGAGCCAAGATAAGTGTTTCTTTCAATGTACTAATGCCAGTTGGCCTGCGTCTTATTATGATGCAGACATAAGTAACTAGGATCAGCATTCCGACGCATCGTTGATCCATTGAGCAGTTCATAGTCTGTTGGTGAGCATCCTTGCTTTCCGGATGATCCATTCATTGTTTTCTAGTTTAGTTTATTAGGATGTAGTAGGGTCTGTCCCAACATCCATCTCAGTTGTTATTAGAGGCTTCATAGACAGTCAGATGTTAGTCCTTGAGTCTTTTCATTATCTTTTCTTATTATTAAGACTTGGGTTTCAACTTTTGGTCAAGTTGAATGTTTAATCTTTAAAACAGTCTCAGTTATTTTGTTATTCGGTTCAGTTAAGTTCACTTATCATTATATATATGAATATTGTCCTCCATTGAGTATGTAAGACAGGCCAAGGGTTCGCTTGGGGCCAGCAATGGTCTCCGAATGCCAGCCACGTCCAGGGTGTAGGCTCGGGACGTGACAAACTTGGTATTAGAGCACAGAGTTCAAGAGTCCTAGGGAGTATATGAAGCCATGTCTGTAGAGTCCAATTTATCGGTGTGAAGCGTGCCACATCTATAATTAGGAGGAACCAACATTTAGTAACTATCTCACTTTTTTCTCACTATTTTCGTGCATTAGAGTTTAATTCTAAAAAGTTTCCCTCTCATTCATGCTTGGGCGTGTTTCAGATAATCATGCCTCCTTGAAAAGGTGTCAGAGGTCGTCCTGCTAGATGCAATGTTGAGGAATAAGAGTTACCCAATGCACCTGACGTGCAACCGCAAGAAGAAGTGACAAATGCTGAGTTCCGTGAGGCTATTAGGATGCTTAGTCAAGTTGTGACTAACAAAGTTGGGCAGCAGAGAGGAGCTCGACAAGAAGTGGCTGAAACTTCAAGGATTCGTGAGTTCTTGAGGATGAATCCCCCAATTTTCACTGGTTCGAGCACTGCAGAGGACCTAGAGAATTTCATTGAGGAACTGAAAAAAGTGTTCGATGTGATGCATGTTGTTGATATTGCAAGAGTTGAGCTAGCTGCATTAGATGAAGAATGTTGCTAGGACCTGGTTTGATTAGTGGAAAGGGGGCAGAGCTTAGAATGCACCACCTGCAAGTTGGGCTTTTTTTGAGGAGGCCCTCTTGGGGCAATTCTTTCCCTGTGAACTAAAAGAGGCTAAGGTACGTGAGTTTCTCACACTAAAGCAGGATCCTTTGAGTGTGCATCAGTATGGGTTGAAGTTCACCCAACTATCTCGCTATGCTCTTAAAATGGTTGCGGACATGAGGAGCAGGATAAGTTTGTTTGTTGCTAGTTTGGGTTGCTTATCAAGAAAGGAGGGCCGAGCAGCAATACTTATTGGGGATATGGACATTTCGAGGTTAATGGTCTATGTGCAGCAAGTAGAGAAAGAGAAGCTAAGTGTAACACCCCGTATCCGAAAATAGAGATTTCAGATTTCTGGTGTTACAGGAGGCACTCACGGACACAATCCACAGGCCGTAGATGGACTCACGATCTGTCCTGGAGGTCCATGGTTCGTGACAGAAAGCTTCCCCAGAACTTAGTCAAAAAATTTGGCTAAGTGTTGACCCACGACCGGACTTACGGTCCGTAGGTTAGGTCATGGATCGTCGTTCGTGTCCGTAGATTGATGCCCCAAAAGCCCAGCTTCAGTCCCGATTGATGGTTGACCAGCATGGACCGTCAATCGATCCACGGTCCGTAGGTCTGACAGTATATGAGGATCAGCAGCCAGTTAGCTGAAAATTCTGATGGGTCAACTTTAGATGGTCATAAATTTTAGCAAAAAATGAATTGTGTGTCCCATTACCTATGATATGATATATAATTGAATTATCTTTCCAACGCCACTGAGTTTGCTAAAATCCAACCTCCGAGTAAAAAGTTATGCTCTTTTTAGTGAAACCCAGTCGGGCAGACTCGACCTACAGATCCAATCGACGGACCGTCGATTGAATGACGGCCCGTCAGTCCATTCCGTTGATCACTCCGACAGCAGTTAATTCAGGGGTCTTTTGGTCTTTTCCTATTTTGTTTAACCCCTTAGCTACGTTATTTAAACCCTAAATCATGAGGTTTTAATCAGTTTAAGCCTAGAAACATAACTAGAACTTACCTTAGTCAAATCATTTAATCAAACTTAGAAAATTAGAATGCTAAAAGGAGAAGAGAGGTCAAGAACCCAAGTTCAAGAATGCAGCAAGATTCCATCAGTTCCAGCCCCAAAATCAAAAGATTTCTCCGTGGAATTCGTCACTAGGTATGTGGGATTTCACTAGTGGGTTTCTTTCGCCCATTAGGTCCCTAGAATTCAGTCAGATTCTTGATTCCATGAGTATGAACAGACCTAGGGTTTTCTAGAATTTCAACAGATCATCATGAATTAGTTATTTAAATATTCCAAATCAGATTATCATGTTATTGCTCAGTTCATCGCATGAATTTTAGAACCCTAGCTATGTATTTCTTCAGTTCTTGAATTACACATGCTAGGACAGATATTTCAATATTCAGTTTTACATGCCTCAGTTTATGAATGCATCATTATTAGATTAATTATTGCATTCTCAGTTTGCATGTTCAGTTCGAGCTATCCAGTAACTTACAAAAATTCAGTCATAATGTGTTAACCACTTAATTTATTGGGAGTAGCATAATACCGAGTTGGACTAGGG
This sequence comes from Solanum commersonii, assembly GCA_029007595.1. Classification (NCBI taxonomy): domain Eukaryota; kingdom Viridiplantae; phylum Streptophyta; class Magnoliopsida; order Solanales; family Solanaceae; genus Solanum; species Solanum commersonii. The sequence continues at coordinate 3,316,781 of JAJTWQ010000038.1, forward strand.
TTTAGCGTACCCATATAGTCCCAGAACTACGAGCCACGATGGTGTAAGTCCCCTCTGTGGGCAACATCAGTTTAGTTATCACGCCAGCATGCCTCTATACCTCTATACCTCTGGCAGGATATATTGGGCCCTCTCGATGGGGCGTATACATTGGACTCCATATTTAGCTCATGTTGTTTTATGTCAGTTATTAGTAGCTCCCACAGTTCAGTCAAACTCTATTGCATTGACCATATTTCAGTACAGTCAGTATTCAGTATCAGCATGTTATAAATTTGGTCATTGCATTCAGTTAGCTCAGTATTCAGTATCTATATCATGTTCAGATTATTTCATTGCTCTATTGCTTTGTTCAGTTATATGTTATTTCAATTTTACTCTATCCTGCATGCTTAGTACCTTTTAAGTACTGATGCATATGTGTGCTACATCTTCTCGTGATGTAGGTTCAGGTTCTCAACATCCAGATCACGCTTAGATCGATTCCCGATCTTCAGTTCAACAACATAAGTGGTGGGTCCTCATTCTTCGAGGACTAGTGACATGTTTATCTTTATCGCCTTTAGTCTTTAGTTTCAATTTTGCTAGACCTAGTTGGGGCATGTCCCAACATTTCTAGTCAGTTTAGAGGCTCATTTCAGAAATAGTTAGATTCAGCTTAGTATTTTGAGTTTTCTATTTCTTTTGTATTAAACTCTCAGATTTTATATATTCAGTTATAGTATATGGGTATTCCCATCTCTTCAGTTTATTTATGATTTAGCTTCCGCATCAGTTTATTATCTTTAGTATGCTCATGATCATGCCAGTAGGGTTAGTTTGGGATCACTTGTGGTCCTAGGTCCCGTGTCCACATCTTGGGGGTAGCTCGGGGAGTGACATACTTGGTATCGAAGCATTAGGTTTAAGAGTCCTAGGATGTCTGAAAATTCGCACTAAGTAGAGTCCTTTTCATGGGTGTGAAGTGCGCCACATCTAATGAGAGGGAGGCTATGAAGTGTTTTAGGAAAACTTCACTCTTTTGATATTCTTATCGTGTGTTGATATGATCTCCTTTCTAATCCATCGTTATGTGCTTAAGATCATGCCTTATCATAGAGCTTAGGCAAGGAATGCTAATGCACACAATGCTAACGTAGTTCCTCTAGTCCCAGATCAGGAAGTTTCAAATACAGAGTTTTGGAATGCCAATTTAGCTTTTGGCTCAGGTATGACCAACAAGAACAATCAACAAGTTCCATTTCCTACTAATAGAAATGGTGGATCAGTGGCAACTAGAGTTTGAGATTTTTATAAGGATGAATCCGCCTGAGTTTTAGGGTCACAAGTTGGTGAAGACCCACAAAACTTCATTGATGAGGTTAAGAAAATCTTTGGAGTGATGCAAGTGACTGATAATGGTAGGGTTGAGTTGGCATCCTACCAGCTTAAGGATGTGGCTCACATATGGTACACTCAGTGGAAAGATTCAGGGGCTACTTTATCTTTTATGACTCCCTTTATAGTAGTAATCTTAGATGTTAGTCCAGAAACTCTTTCAGAACCCTTCTCAGTCCCTACTCCAGTCAGTGGCTCAGTTATAGCTAGATGGGTACACATAAATTGCCCTGTCACATTTTCTCAAAAAGTCACCTCAGCAGATCTTGTAGAGTTAGAAATGGTAGACTTCGATGTCATTCTAGGCATGGATTGGTTACATTCCTGTTATGCCTCAGTCGATTGTAGAACTAGGATTGTTCATTTTCAATTTCCAAACGAACCAATCCTAGAATGGAAGGGTAGTAGCTTAGCGCCTATAGGTCGATTCATTTCTTACCTTAAGGCCAGAAAGATGATCTCTAAGGGTTATCTCTATCATCTAGTTTGGGTTAAGAATTGTAGTTCTGAATCCCCAACTCTTGAGTCAGTTCCTGTAGTTAGTGAGTTTCCAGAAGTGTTCCCAGAAGATCTTCCTAGAGTTTCTCCCGAAAGGGAAATCGACTTTGGAATTGATCTCCTTCCAGATACCCAGCCTATTTCTATTCCTTCTTACAGAATGGCTCTAGCAGAGCATAATGAATTGAAAAAGCAGTTGAAAGACCTTCTAGATAAGGGCTTCATCAGACCTAGTATTTCTCTATGGGGTGCACCAGTGTTGTTCATGAAGAAGAAATATGGTTCTCTCAGAATGTGTATTGACTATAGGCAGTTGAATAAAGTCACAATGAAGAATAAATATCCCATCCCCAGAATCGATGACTTGTTCGACCAACTTCAGGGTGCTAGTCATTTCTCAAAGATAGACCTCTGATGAGGTTATCATCAGCTCAGATTCAGAGATAGTGACATTTCGAAGACAGCCTACAGAACTCGGTATGGTCATTACGAATTTGTAGTTATGTCATTTGGACTAACCAATGCTCCTGCAGCTTTCATGGATTTGATGAATAGAGTGTTCAAGCAGTACTTGGACTTGTTTGTCATCGTCTTTATTAATGACATCCTCATTTACTCTAGGAATGAGGAAGAACACGCAAGTCATTTGAGAGTTGTTCTGCAAACTCTCAAAAATCGCCAGTTATTTGCAAAATTTAACAAATGCGAGTTTTGGTTACAATCAGTTGCTTTCCTTAGGCATATTGTGTCTAGTGAAGGAATTCGAGTAGATTCCCAGAGGATAGAAGCAGTGAAACAATGGCCCAGACCTACCTCTACTACAGATATCAGATCTAGCAGGTTATTACAGAAGGTTTATGGAAGAATTTTCATCCATAGCCTCTCCATTGACTAAGTTAACTCAGAAAAAGGTTAAGTTCCAATGATCAGATGATTGTGAGAAAAACTTTGCAGAACTGAAAACTAGGTTGACTACAGCTCCTGTCTTGACTCTACCAGAGGGTTCAGATGGTTATGTGATCTATTGTGATGCATCTAGAGTCGGCCTAGGTTGTGTGTTGATGCAGCGAGGTAAGGTTATAGCTTATGCTTCTAGACAACTTAAGGTACATGAGAAGAATTATCCAACTCATGACTTTGAGCTAGCAGCAGTGGTGTTTGCACTTAATATTTGGATACATTACTTGTATGGTGTTCACATAGATATGTTCACAGACCATAAGAGCCTCCAGTAAGTATTCACCCAGAAAGAGTTGAATATTCGCCAGAGAAGGTGGCTTGAGTTCCTCAAGGATTATGATATGAGTGTGCATTACCATCCGGGTAAGGCGAATGTAGTAGCAGATGCTCTTAGTAGATTATCTATGGGTAGTATAGCACATGTTGAGGAAGAAAAAAAAGAGCTAGCAAAGGATGTTCACAGACTTGCTTGCCTAGGAGTTCGTCTTATGAGCATATCAGATGGTGGTGTAACGGTTCAGAATGGGGCAGAATCTTCTTTGGTAGTTAAGGTTAAGGGAAAGCAAGACACTGATCCAATCTTGCTTGAGCTTAAGGGGGCAGTCCATAATCAGAGAGTGGAGGTTTTTTCCTAAGAGGGAGATGGTGTGCTTCGCTACCAGAGGCGATTATGTGATCCCAATGTGGGCGAGTTGAGACAGCATATTCTTGCAGAGGCCCATAACTCCAGATATTCTATTCATCCAGGCGCCACTAAGATGTACCGCGATCTGCGGGAAATCTATTGGTGGAATGGTATGAAAAGAGATATAGCCGACTTTGTGGCTAAGTGCCCCAATTGCCATCAAGTAAAGGTAGAACATCAGAAACCAGGAGGTATGACTCAAGAGATTGACATTCCTACTTGGAAGTGGGAAGTGATCAACATGGACTTCATCACAGGTTTACCTCGTACTCGCAGACAACATGACTCAATTTGGGTGATTATTGATAGGGTTACTAAGTCTTCTCGCTTTTTGGCGGTCAAGACTACAGATTCGGCGGAGGATTACGCCAAGCTTTACATTAATGAGATTGTGAGGTTGCATGGGGTTCCTTTGTCTATCATCTCAAATAGAGGTCCTCAATTTACCTCTTATTTCTGGAAGTCATTTCAGAAATGTCATGGTACTCAGGTTAACCTTAGCACAACATTTCATCCATAGACGGATGGTCAGGCAAAACGTACCATTCATACCTTAGAAGACATGTTGAGAGTTTGTGTGATCGACTTCAAGGGTAGTTGGGATGATCACTTTTCTCTTATTGAGTTCGCCTACAACAATAGTTACCATTCCTGCATTCAGATGGCCCCTTATGAGGCATTATACAGGCGTAGATGTAGATCTCTAGTTGGTTGGTTTGAAGTAGGTGAAGCAGCCTTGATAGGACCAAATTCAGTCCTTGATGCTATGGAGAAAGTGCAACTCATTAGAGATAGACTTAAGACTGCCCAGAGTCGCTAGAAATCTTATGCAGATGTGAGAAGAAGGGAACTAGAGTTCCAAGTTGATGATTGGGTTTTCTTGAAAGTGTCGCCCATGAAGGGGCTGATGAGATTTGGCAAGAAAGGAAAGCTCAGTCCCAGATATGTAGGCCCTTATCGGATCTTAAAAAGGATTGGTAAAGTGGCTTATGAGTTAGAGTTGCCAGCAGACTTAGCAGCAGTGCATCCAGTCTTTCACATTTCTCTTTTGAAGAAGTGTGTGGGTGATCCAGCATCCATAGTGCCATTAGAGAGTGTGGCCGTGAAAGATAGCCTTGCTTATGAGGATGTACCAGTTGAGATTCTCGATCGTCAGGTTAGAAGGTTGAGAAATAAAGAAGTCGCTTCAGTCAAGGTTTTATGGAGGAGTCAGTCAGTAGAGGGAGCTACTTGGGAAGCAGAAGCAGCCATGAAGTCCAAATCAGATTATCATGTTATTGCTCAGTTCATCGCATGAATTTCAGAACCCTAGCTATGTATTTCTTCAGTTCTTGAATTACACATGCTAGGACAGATATTTCAGTATTCAGTTTTACATGCCTCAGTTTATGAATGCATCATTATCATATTAATTGTTGGATTCTCAGTTTGCATGTTCAGTTCGAGCTATCCAGTAACTTACAAAAATTCAGTCATAATGTGTTAAACACTTAATTCATTGGGAGTAGCATAATACCGAGTTGGACTAGGGTTTAGCGTACCCATATAGTCCCAGAACTACGAGCCACGTTGGTGTAAGTCCCTTCTGTGGGCAACATCAGTTTAGTTATCACGCCAGCATGCCTCTATACCTCTGGCAGGGTATATTGGGCCCTCTCGATGGGGCGTATACATCGGACTCCACTTTTAGCTCATGTTGTTTTATGTCGGTTATTAGTAGCTCCCACAGTTCAGTCAAACTCTATTGCATTGACCATATTTCAGTACAGTCAGTATTCAGTATCAGCATGTTATAAATTTGGTCATTGCATTCAGTTAGCTCAGTATTCAGTATCTATATCATGTTCAGATTATTTCATTGCTTTATTGCTTCGTTCAGTTATATGTTATTTCAGCTTTACTCTATCATGCATGCTCAGTACCTTTCGAGTACTGACGCATACGTACGCCACATCTTCTCATGATGTAGGTTTAAGTTCTCAGCATCCAGATCACGCTTAGATCGATTCCCGATCTTCAGTTCAACAACATAAGTGGTGAGTCCTCATTCTTCTAGGACTAGTTACATGTTTATGTTTATCTCATTTAGTCTTTAGTTTCAGTTTTGCTAGACCTAGTTGGGGCATGTGCCAACATTTCTAGTCAGTTTAGAGGCCCATTTCAGACATAGTTAGATTCAGCTTAGTATTTTGAGTTTTATATTTCTTTTGTATTAAACTCTCAGATTTGATATATTCAATTATAGTATATGGGTATTCCCATCTCTTCAGTTTATTTATGATTTAGGTTCCGCATCAGTTTATTATCTTTAGTATGCTCATGATCATGCCAACAGTATTAGCTTGGGATCACTTGTGGTCCTAGGTCCCGTTTCCATATCTCGAGGGTAGCTTGGGGCGTGACATCAAGGAATGGGGAGGAATTCAAGAACAAGAGGGCTAAAACAGGGAATGAGTCCGGACAACAGAAAAGTAAAGCCAACCGGTCATCTTTCCAGCAGAAACAGAAGGGCCCTGCTCCATCATCTGCTAGTGCACCTGCACCAAGAACAAATGTGAGTACAATAATCAGAGCTTCAGAGCTAAACCCGCTTATTTTCAGGGTAGCATGGCACAAAGGGGTAGTAAGCCTCCTAAAGGAACAAAGTGTGGTAGGAACCATTCGGGTGTTTGTCGGGAGGGCTCCACTGGTTGTTTCAAGTGTGGTCAGAGTGGGAATTTTATGCGAGAGTGTCCAAAGATCAAGCAAGGAAGTGGTAATGGGGGCAATAGAGCCCAGTCTTCTTAAGTTTCTCCACCAGACAGAGCTACACCTTGAGGGGCTACTTTCGATACTGGTGGAGGGACAAACCGCTTATATGTTATCAACAGTTGCCAAGAGCAAGAGTATTTGCCAGATGTTGTCACTGGTATGATTCAAGTCTTTGACTTTACTGTTTATGCCTTGCTAGATCCAAGAGCGAGTTTATCTTTTGTAACTCCATATGTTGCTATGAATTTTGATGTTATTCCTAAGCAACTTAGTGAACCATTCAGTGTCTCTACACTTGTTGGTGAGTCTATACTAGCAGAAAGAGTCTGTCGTGATTTTCCTATATCCGTCAATTACAAGAATACCATGGCTGATCTAGTTGAGTTACATATGGTAGACTTTGATGTCATTCTTGGTATGGAGTGGCTTCATGCCTGTTATGCCTCAGTTGATTGTAGAACTCGAGTTATCAAGTTTCAATTTCCAAATGAGCCAGTCTTAGAGTGGAAAAGCATTTCAGCAATGCCTAAGGGTCGTTTCATTCCGTACCTAAAGGAAAATAAGTTGGTTTCTAAGAGGTGTGTCTATCACTTAGTTCGAGTTAATGACTTAAGTGTCGAGATACCTCCTATTTAGTCAGTTACAGTAGTAAGAGAGTTTCCAAAAGACTTTCTAGATGACCTTCCTGGAGTCCCTCCTGAGAGAGAAATAGACTCCGGTATAGACATCAGTCTAGATACTCATCCTATCTGTATTCTGCTATATAGAATGGCACTAGTAGAGTTGAAAACGTTGAAAGAGTTGAAAGATCAGTTGAAAGAACTACTAGATAAAGGTTTCATTCGAGCAAATGTCTCACCTTGGGGCGCTCTGGTCTTAGTTGTGAGAAAGAAAGATGGTTCCCTTAGGATGTATATAGATTACCGTAAATTAAATATGGTAACCGTAAAGAATAAGTATTCTCTTCCAAGGATAGATGATTTATTTGATCAACTTCATGGTGCCACTTGTTTTTCAAAAATTGACCTCAGATGAGGCTACCATCAGTTGAAAGTTAAGAAATGTGACATTCCAAAGATAGAATTCAGGACTAGATATGGTCATTATGAGTTCTTGGTCATGTCCTTTGGTTTGACCGAAGCACCAACAGCGTTCATGGATCTTATGAACAGAGTCTTCAAACCTTGTTTGGATATGTTTGTTATCGTCTTTATTGATGACATACTAATCTATTCAAGGAATGAAGAAGATCATGCTAGTCATCTCAGAATAGTTCTTCAAACCTTGAAGGATAGAGAGTTGTATGCCAGGTTCTCCAAGTGTGATTTTTTGGCTTGAGTTTGTGGCATTTTTGGGCTAGATTATTTCCGGTGCTGGTATTAGAGTGGATACTCAGAAAATTGAGGCAGTGAAGAATTGGCCTAGACCTATATCTCCAACTGATATTAGGAGTTTCTTGGGCTTGGCTGACTATTGTAGGAGATTAGTTGAGGGTTTCTCATCCATTTCGTCTCCTTTGACGAAGTTGGCTCAGAAAATAGTGAAGTTTCAATGGTATGAAGCTTGTGAGAAAATCTTTCAGGAATTGAAGAAGAGGTTGACTAGTTCCTCGATTTTGACCTTCCCAAAGGGTACTCAAGGTTTTGTGGTGTATTGTTAGGCATCCAGAGTTGGTTTGGGTTGTGTGTTAATGTAGAATGGAAAGGTGATTGCTTATGCCTCCAGACAGTTGAAGGTTCATGAGAAGAGTTATCCAACCCATGACTTTGAGTTGGCTACTATAGTTTTCGCCATAACGATTTGGCGACAGTACTTGTATGGTGTTCATGTTGATATATTCACTGATCACTAGAGCTTACAATATGTGTTCACTCAGAAGAGCTTAACATCAGACAGAGGAAGTGGTTAGAATTACTCAAGGATTATGACATAAGTATTCTTTACCACTTAGGTAAAGCTAATGTTGTTGTTGATGCTTTAAGAAGGTTATCTATGGGTAGTAATACCCATGTTGAGAAAGAAAAGAGGGTGTTAGACAAAGATGTGCACAGACTTGCACGCTTGGGAGTTAGACTTATGGATTCAACAGAAGGAGGAATAGTGGCGACAAAGGGTGTTATGAGGTTTGGTAAGAAGGGGAAACATAGTCCCCAGTATATTGGACCTTATCGCATAGTCAAGAGAATTGGCAATGTAGCATATGAGTTGGAGCTACCGCAAGAGTTAGCAGCGATGCATCTGGTATTCCACATCTCCATGTTGAAGAAGTGCATGAGAGATCCTTCATTGATAGTGCAAACTGAAAATGTTAGGATTAAGGATAACTTATCTTATGAGGAGATTCCGTTTTAGATTTCAAATCGCCAAGTTCACAAGTTGAGAACAAAGGAGGTCACATCAGTCAAAGTCCTTTGGAGGAACCAATTTGCTGAACAAGCTACTTGGGAAGCTAAAGAGGATATGAAGAAGAGATATTCATATCTCTTTGAATCCGGAGAAAATTTAGACCAAGGTACTAATCTTTTTCTTAGTACTAGCTAAATTACGAGTACACATGTGGTTACTTTTTTTTTTCTTGTTGAGTGTTGAACTTGATGTAACTACCCTTCTAATAGTGAAATAAAACTCATTCGAGGACGAATGTTCCCAAGGGAGAGATATTGTAACATCTCACACCTAGATATGACTAGAAAGAGTTTAAAATCTAAAATAATGATTTTGGAAAGAATAAGGAAATCTGGAAAATTGTCTAAGATTTTGTCTAAGTTAAGAAAGTGAGTATTAGTCATTTTCAAATGGTCATAACTCCTAACTTAGGATGAGTTAGGAGTAGTTGTTGATATAGTTGGAAAGCCCTTGGAGTTATATTTCCAACACCATCGAGTTTGCGCAATTTCGACATCGTATGAGTGACATACGCCTTTCGGAAGTTGGGCTATTGGATTGAGGAAAGTCCCAATCCGGATTTAGGGAAGGGCAAAGTAGTCTTTTCTCTAATTAATTTTCTAATTTTATTTTAGTGATTTATTGGGGTAAAAACATGAATTAGTCAGTTTAGAGAATGGAGAAATACGATTAGGCTTGGAGAAGAGAGAGAAGAAGAAAGAAAGGGAGAAAAAGACAAGAATTTGTCAAGATCATCCAAGCTTGCGAGTGGAATTCGTTGGAGGTGATCCATATTAAGGTATGTGAGATATTTTTGTGTTAGGTTAGTTCACCTACACACAAACTTGTTTCAACCTAATTGTTTTGAGTTGTTTACATGTTGAAGAAGTAAGGTTCTTGAAGAATATATTGTCGAATTCTTGTTAGTTGAGTTGTTGATTCTTGGGGGTGAGTTGATTCATGTTTCCAAGTTGTTTTTCAAATTAGATTGGTTGTATATTGAGGGTACAATTGATACTAAGTGTTTGGGGGAAGGAACTATGGAAGTTAGGGAGGTTTAGAGAGGAAGAACGACAGAGAAAAGTCAGAAGTCGTTGGGCAAAAGGGCTGGGGAACCGCGCCTGCCAGAGCACCACAAAAACTCCTCTAAAGTTTGGCCTCTATCGTGTCGCGCCAGCCAGTGCGCCATCTAGACTTCTCTGACATTTGACTGTTGGCGCCCCGTGCCTCTCAGACTGCCAGAGACTCCAGTTCTCCCCATCCGTTCCCCACCTTTTCGTACTTGTTCCTAAGCAATGTACCTATGTTTCCTAGTTGATTCCAACACTCTAAAGTACATTCAAACATCATGAAATCATCCATAAACATGAGATCATGAACCTTGAATCCATAATCCAATTCAAGGAAAGTTAAGATCAAAGTCAAGAGAAGTAAGAATCAAGTAAAGATAAGTTCCTAGAGTTTTCCAAGAGTATTTTCCAAATGTTTTAACTAGGTTTTAAGACTTAAAGTTCAAGTTGAGTAAATAGTAAAGTTTGAAGTTCATTTCTTCAAAAGTATATGGGGACTAAGTATTCCCAAAGAGATTTTAAATGTTTTTCACATTTAAATAAGAACGGAAACTGAGATTTGCTTTCTAAATGAAGCAAGAAGGGAAACGTTGATTTCCAAGATAACCTTTGAGCTATGTTTTTGTGCACTAATCTCAAATCACAGAAGAAGTATGTTTTTAAAACATAAGAGCTAGTATATTTTGGGAGTAATATTGAGCACAGAATTAGGGACGAGCATGAGTTTAGATAACTCACGTCACCATAAAACCATGTAACCATCATGGGTAGAAAAGTGTCATACTTTTTAAATGAATCCTTTTCACAATAGACTAGTGGATACATTAGGCAGTTCAGGTTCTATACCTTTCGCCGGGTATAGAATGTGCTGGCAGCGTGAGGTAGATCGTTGTATCATCACTATAGCTCTTATGTGATGGTTGTCGGTTAGAGAAACTCCCACAGAAATTATTGTACTTTTTTATACATCAATTTATTGTATTCTTACATACATTACAAAGTTATGTTGTATCCTTGTATATACACAGTTAACATCATGTTTTTAAACAACTTTTCTTTATATTGCATCTGTTTAAACTGGTTTATATTGAAATGAGTTTAGTAACTATTCATGAGTTGAGAAGAGCCAAGATAAGTGTTTCTTTCAAATTTCCCTCTCAAGCCTATGTTGTTTTAGATTTCCAGCTTGCATACTTGTACATTCAATGTACTGATGCCAGTTGGCCTGCATCTTATTATTATGAAGACATAGGTAACTAGGATCGGCATTCCGATGCATTGTTGATCGAGTGAGCAATTCAGAGTCTATTGGTGAGCCTCTTTGCTTTATGGAGGATCCATTTCATTGCTTTCTAGTTTAGTGTATTAGGATGTTGTGGGGTCTGTCCCAACATCCAACTCAGTTGTTATTAGAGGCTTTATAGACAATCAGATGTTAGTCTTTAAGTCTTTTCATTATCTTTTCTTATTGTTAAGACTTGGGTTGCCACTTTTGGTCAAGTTGAATGTTTAATCTTTAAAACATTCTCAGTTATTTTATTATTCAGTTTAGTTAAGTTCATTTATCATTATAGATATAAATATTTTCTTCCGTTTATTAAGTAAGCTTGGCCAAGGGTTCGCTTGGGGCCAGCAATGGTCTCTGAGTGCCGGCCACGTCCAGGTTGTAGGCTCGGGGTGTGGCAAACTTGGTATCAAGGCAAAGAGTTCAAGAGTCCTAGGGAGTCTATGAAGCCGTGTGTGTAGAGTCCTATTTATCGGTGTGAAGTGCGCCACATCTATAATTAGGGGGTAGCAACATTTAGGAACTATCTCACTTCTTTCACACTATTTTCGTTCGCTAGAGTTTATCTCTAAAAAGTTTCCCTCTAATTCATGCTTGCGCATGTTTCAGATAATCATGCCTTCGCAAAGAGCTGTCAGAGGTCAGCCTACTAGACATAATGTTGAGGAGCCAAAGTTACTTAATGCACCTGACGTGCAACCGCAAGGAGAAGTGACAAATGTTGAGTTTCGTGAGGCTATTAGGATGCTTAGTCAAGTTGTGACTAACCAAGATGGGCAGCAAAGAGGATCTCGACAAGAAGAGGCTGACACTTCAAGGATTTGTGAGTTCTTGAGGATGAATCCCCCAAGTTTCACTGGTTCGAGCACTGCAGAGGACCTAGAGAATTTAATTGAGGAACTGAAAAAGGTGTTCGATGTCATGCATGTTGTTGATACTGCGAGAGTTAAGCTAGCTGCATATCAGATGAAGAATGTTGCTAGGACCTGGTTTGATCAGTAGAAAGGGGGCATAGCTGAGAATGCACCACCTGCGAATTAAGCATGTTTTGAGGAGGCCTTCTTGGGGTGATTCTTTTCTCGAGAACTGAAAGAGGCTAAGGTACGTGAGTTTCTCACACTAAAGCAGGATCCTTTGAGTGTGTGTAAGTATGGGTTGAATTTCACCCAACTGTCTCCTAATGCTCCTAAAATGGTTGCGGACATGAGGAGTTGGATGAGTTTGTTTGCTGCTGGTTTGGGTCTCCTGTCAAGCAAGGAGGGTCGAGCAGCAATGCTTATTGGGGACATGGACATATTGAGGTTAATGGTCTATGTGCAGCAAGTAGAGGAAGAGAAGCTAATGGATAGGGAGGAATTCAAGGACAAGAGGGCTAAAACAGGGAATGAGTCCGGACAGCAGAAAAGTAATGCCAATCGGTCATCCTTCCAACAGAAATAGAAGGGCCCTGCTCCATCATCTGCTAGTGCACTTACACCAAAGAACAAAGGTGAGTACAATAATCAGGGCTTCAGAGCTAAATCTGATTATTCTCAGGGTAGCGTGGCACAAGGGGACAAAAAGCCTCCTGCATGCGCAAAGTGTGGTAGGAACCATTCAAGTGTTTGTCGCGACGACTCCACTGGTTGTTTCAAGTGTGGTCAGAGGGGGCATTTTATGTGAGTGTCCAAAGAGAAATCAGGGAAGTGGTAATGGGGGCAATGGAGCCCAGTCTTCTTTAGTTGCTCCACCAGACAGAGCTGCACCTGGAGGGGCCACTTCCGGTACTGGCTGAGGGACAAACCGCTTATATGCTATCAACAGTCGCTAAGAGAAAGCGGATTCACCAGATGTTGTCACTGGTATGATTCAAGTCTTTGACTTTACTGTTTATGCCTTGCTAGATCCATGAGCGATTTTTTCTTTTGTAACTCCATATGTTGCTATGAATTTTGATGTTATTCCAGAGCAACTTAATGAACCATTCACTGTCTCTACACCTGTTGGTGAGTCTATACTAGCAGAGAGAGTCTATCGTGATTTTCCCATTTCCGTCAATCACAAGAGTACCATGGTTGATGTAGTTGAGTTAGATACGTAGACTTTGATGTCATTCTTGGTATGGACTGACTTCATGCCTGTTATGCCTCAGTTGATTGTAGAACTCGAGTTGTCAAGTTTTAGTTTCCAAATGAGCTAGTCTTAGAGTGGAAAAGAAGTTCAGCAGTGCCTAAGGGTCATTTCATTTAGTACATTAAGGCAAGGAAGTTGTTTCTAAGGGGTGTGTTTATCACTTAATCCGAGTTAATGACTCAAGCGCCAAGATAACTCCTATTCAGTTAGTTCTAGTGGTAAGAGAGTTTCCAGAGGCCTTTCTAGATGACCTTCCTGTAGTCCCTCCTATGAGATAAATAGACTTCGATATAGACATCACTCCAGATACTCGTCCTATCTCTATTCCGCCATATAAAATAGCACCAGTAGAGTTGAAAGAGTAGTTGAAAGATCTCCTAGATAAAGGTTTCATTCGACCAAGTGTCTCACCTTGGGGCGCTCTGATCTTATTTGTGAGAATGAAAGATGGTTCCCTTAGGATGTGTATAGATTACTGTCAATTAAATAAGGTAACTATCAAGAATAAGTACCCTCTTCCAAGGATAGATGATTTATTTGATCAACTTCAGGGTGCCACCTGTTTTTCAAAAATTGACCTCAGATCAGGCTACCATCAGTTGAAAGTTAAGGAATGCAACATTCCAAAGACAACATTCAGGACTAGATATGGTCATTATGAGTTCTTGGTCATGTCCTTTGGTTTGACCAATGCACCAGCAGTGTTCATGGATCTTATGAACAGAGTCTTCAAACCTTGCTTAGATATGTTTGTTATTTTCTCCATTGATGAAATACTAATCTATTCAAGGAATGAAGAAGATCATGCTAGTCATCTCAGAATAGTTCTTCAAACCTTGAAGGATAGAGAGTTGTATGCCAAGTTCTCCAAGTGTGAATTTTTGGCTTGAGTCTGTGGCATTCTTTGGCCAGATTATTTCTGGTGCTGGTATTAGAGTGTATACTCAGAAATTTGAGGCTGGGTAGAATTGGCCTATACCCACATCTCCAACTGAAATTAGGAGTTTCTTGGGCTTGACTGGCTATTATAGGAGATTTGTTGAGGGTTTATCGTCCATTTCGTCTCCTTTGACGAAGTTGACTCAAAAAACAGTGAAGTTTCAATGGTCTAAAGCTTGTGAGAAAAGCTTTCAGGAATTGAAGATGAGGATGACTAGTGCCCCAATTTTGACCTTTCCAGAGGGTACTAAAGGTTTTGTGGTGTATTGTGATGCATCCAGAGTTGGTTTAGGTTGTATGTTAATACAGAATGGCAAGGTGATAGCTTATGCCTCCAGACAATTGAAGGTTCATAAGAAGAATTATCCAACCCATGACTAAGAGTTGGCTGCTGTAGTTTTCGCGTTGAAGATTTGGCGACACTACTTGTATGGTGTTCATGTTAATATATTCACTGATCATAAGAGCTTACAATATGTGTTCACTTAGAAGGAGCTTAATCTCAAACAGAGAATGTGGTTAGAATCACTCAAGGATTATGACATGAGTATTCTTTACCACCTAGGTAAGGCTAATGTCGTTGCTAATGCTTTAAGCAGGTAATCTATAGGTAGTACCACCTGTGTTGAGGAAGGAAAGAGGGAGTTAGCCAAAGATGTACATATACTTGCACGCCTAGGAGTCAGACTTATGGATTCCACAGAAGAATGGATAGTGGTGACAAAGGGTGTTATGAGGTTTGGTAAGAAGGGGAAACTTAGTCCCCGGTATATTGGACCTTATTGCATAGTCAAAGGATTGGCAATGTAGCTTATGAGTTGGAGCTACCACAAGAGCTAGCAGTGGTGCATTCAGTATTCCACATTTCCTTGTTGAAGAAGTGCATGGAAATCCTTCATTGATAGTGCAAACTGAAAATGTTGGGATTAAGGATAACTTATCTTATGAGGAGATTCCGGTTCAGATTTTAGATCGCCAAGTTCGTAAGTTGAGAAGAAAGGCGGTCACATCAGTCAAGGTCCTTTAGAGGAACCAATTAATTGAAGAAGCTACTTCGAAAGCTGAAGAGGATATGAAGAAGAGATATCCACATCTCTTTGAAGCCAGAGAAAATTCAGACCAAGGTACTAATCCTCTTCTTAGTACTAGCTAAATTACGAGTATGCATGTGGTTACTTTTTTTTTCTTGTTGAGTGTTGAACTTGATGTTACTACCCTTTGCATAGTAAAATAAAACTCATTCGAGGACGAATGTTCCCAAGGGGGAGATATTGTAACACCTCGCACATAGATATGACTAGAGAGAGTTTAAAATCTTAAAATAATGATTTTGGAAAGAATAAGGAAATCTGGAAAATTTTGTCTAAGTTAAGAAAGTGAATTTTGGCCATTTTCAAACGGCTGTAACTCCTAGCTTAGGATGAGTTAGGAGCAGTTGTTGGTAAAGTTGGAAAACCCTTGGAGAGATCTTTGCAATGCAGCCGAGTTTGCGTGATTTCAACATCGTATAAGTGACATGCCTTTCGGAAGTTGGGCTGTTGGATTGAGGAAAGTCCCAATCCGGATTTAGGGAAGGGCAAAGTAGTTTTTTCTCTAATTAATTTCCTAATTTGATTTAAGGGATTTAGCGGGTTAAAAACATGACTTAGTCAGTTTGGAGGATTGAGAAATACGCTTAAGGCTTGGAGAAGAGAGAAAAGAAGAAAGAAAGGGAGAAAAAGGCAAGAATTCGTCAAAATCATCCAAGCTTACAAGTGGAATTCGTCGGGGGTGATCCTTATTAAGGTATGTGAGATATTTTTGTGTTGGGTTAGTTCACCCACACACCAAATTGCTTCAATTCAATTTTTTTGAGTTGTTTACATGTTGAAAAAGTAAGGTTCTTGAAGAACAAATTGTAGAATTCTTGTTGGTTGAGTTGTTGATCCTTGGGGGTGAGTTGATTCATGTTTTTGAGTTTTTTTCCAAGTAAGATTTGTTATATATTGAGGGTACAATTGATCCTATGTGTTTGGGGAAGCAACTATGGAAGTTAGGGAGGTTTAGAGAGGAAGAACGGAAGACAAAAGTTGGAAGTCATTGGGCAAAAGGGCTGGGATGCTGCGCCGGCCAGAGCGCCACAAAAACTTCTCTGAAGTTTGGCCTCTGGCGTGTCGCGCCAGCCAGAGCGCCAGCTAGACTTCTCTAAAGTTTGAGGGCTGGCGCCCCATGCCTCTCAGAGCGCCAGGGAGCCAGTTCTCCCCATTCATTCCCCACTTTTTCGTACTTGTTCCTGAGTGATGTAGCTATGTTTTCTAGTTGATTCCTACACTCTAAGGTACATTCAAACATCATGAAATCATCCATAAACATGAGATCATGAGTCTTGAATCCATAATCCAATTCAAGGAAAGTTAAGATCAAAGTCAAGAGAAGTAAGAGTCAAGTCAAGATAAGTTCCTACAGTTTTCCAAAAGTCTTTTCCAAATGATTTAACTTGGTTTTAAGACTTAAAGTTCAAGTTGAGAAAAGAGTAAAGAGTAAAGATTAAAGTTTGAAGTTCATTTCTTCAAAAGTATATGGGGACTAAGTATGCCCAAAGAGATTTTAAAATGTTTTCACATTTAAATAAGAGTGGAAACTGAGATTTCCAAAGAGCCTTCGGGCTAGTTTTCAGAAAAAGAAATCGCTTTCTAAATGAAGCAAGAATTGAAACTTTGATTTTCAAGATAACCTTTGAGCTATGTTTTTGAGAACTAATCTAAAATCACAGAAGAAGTATGATTTTAAAACATAAGAACCAATATATTTTGGGAGTAGTATTAAGCACCGAATTGGGGATGAGCATGAGTTTAGAGAACTCACGTCACCATAGAACCATGTAGCCATCATGGGTAGGAAAGGGTCATACTTTTTAGATGAATCCTTTTCGCAATAGACTAGTAGATCCATTAGGCAGTTCAGGCTCTATACCTTTGGCCGGGTATAGGATGCACTGGAAGCGTGAGGTAGATTGTTATGTCATCAGTATAGCTCTTATGTGATGATTGTCAGTTAGAGAAACTCCCACATAAGTTATTGTATTTTTATATACCATCATTTTATTATATTCTTACATAAATTTTTAGAGTTATGTTGTATCCTTGTATATACATAGAGTTGACATCATGTTTTTAAACAGATTTTATTTATATTGCATTTTTAAAAATGGTTTATATTGAAATGAGTTCAGTAAGTATTCATGAGTTGAGAAGAGTCAAGATAAGTGTTTCTTTCAGATTTCCCTCTCAAACCTATGTTGTTTTAGATTTCCAACTTGCATACTTGTACATTCAATGTACTGATGCCAGTTTGCCTACATCTTATTATTATGCAGACGCAGGTAACTAGGATCGGCATTCTGATGCATCATTGATCGAGTGAGCACTTCAGAGTCTGTTGGTGAGCCTCTTTGCTTTTCGGGGGTTCCATTTCATTGCTTTCTAGTTTGGTTTATTAGGATGTTGTGGGTTCTGTCCCAATATCCATCTTAGTTGTTATTAGAGGCTTTATAGACAGTCAAATGTTAGTCCTTGAGTCTTTTCATTATCTTTTCTTATTGTTTAGACTTGGATTGCCACTTTTGGCCAAGTTGAATGTTTAATCTTTAAAACATTCTCAGTTATTTTGTTATTCAGTTTAGTTAAGTTCACTTATCATTATAAATATGAATATTGTCTTCCGCTGAGTAAGTACAGCCAGACCAAAGGTTCTCTTGGGGCCAACATTGGTCTCCGAGTGTCGGCCACGTCCAGGGTTTAGGCTCGGGGCGTGACAGGATCGACCCAACTCTTACTTGGGTTTATTCTTGTTAGTGACCGCCTACAGTTAGAATCCAATGAAGTGTAGTTGAGCGTTATCAAAAATGGTTCCGCTGCCAAGTAGTGGTGTTTAGAATTCTTTTAGTAAAGTTTAGTTGTGAACTGATTTGTTGTATTTGAATCAACTTATATTTGTTCATTATTGCTTTCTCTTAAATAGGTGAAGAGATGAGTGTTAATGGGAGCAATTCTAGCCAATTGGGGACAATAATGACATCGGTAACTTGCACGATGTCAATGAAGATCAGTTGGAAAGTACGGGTGCTATTAGATTGCCTCCGACTGTGGGCAATGTGGTGTTTCATATGACTAGTACTATGTTGCCGTTGTTGCAAATGAAGGGTATCTTTGGATGTCTTGCTACGGAGGATTCTCATGACCACATCCGAAACTTTGTGGATGTGTGTGGGCCATTTCCTTTCAACAACATCACTCAAGAGTCGGTCCGACTTTATTTGTTTCCCCTTACTCTAATAAGGGAGGCAAGGAAATGGTTGGCGGATTTACCAAGGGATTCAATCACATCTTGGGAAGAGCTCTTTGATGCATTTTATGTAAGGTTTTTCCCTCCCTCAAAGATGGTAACATTGAGGGACAACATTCAAAACTTTAGGCTAGTGGATGGTGAACCTATTAATGAGACATTGTTGAAGTTTCAGAAATTGTTGCTCCAATGTCCAACTCATGGACTCCCAAGCAATGTGTTTCTAAAATATTTCTATCGGAGTCTAGATTGAGTCAACAAGGGGGTGGTTGATCAGCTTGTTCGTGGAGGAATCATGCACCAACCGTTTGACAAAGCATCTACTCTTCTTGATGAGATGACGAAAATCAACTATGCTTGGTACTCTAAAGAAGATCCAGTGTCTCCTTTGAACTTCAAGATTACAAAGGAACAAATAGAAAAGGACCAAGAGCGGGATGAACACACGGCCAAGTTTATGACCCAAATGGACCTATTGACGAATCATGTCATGTGAAGGGGTTCTAAGGTTTTGAATTCAGCGGGAGTTAGTGGGGTGAACCCTGATGAAACAAACTTTGAAGCTATGTACAATAAAGAAGTTCATTTCTTGGCAAATCAAGCAGGTGGTTTCCGTCCGACCAATCCAAGGCCAGGTGTAAATCAAGGTTGGAACAAGGATCGTGATGATGATTAGAGAGACCAAGATAGGGCATTGTGTGACTGTGATACAAATTAGAGAGAGTGATAAAAATTAGAGAGAGTGGGGCGGTGAAAAACAATGATATGTACCTCCACATGAGCTTCAAAACCCAAAAGAGCAAAGGGCTGATCCAGAAAATTTCTGCACTGAAGATATGCTTGCACGCATTTTCAACAAAGTGGAAGGATCGGACAAAGTGCTAAAGGGAATGAAAGATTACATCTCTTCTCTGAACCAAACAGTTAACTCACATTCAATATTGATTAAGCAGCTGGAAACATAGATGGGTCAAATCTTGTCTCATTTAAATCCAAGAGCAAAAGGAGGCTTACTAAGTGATCCCATGGTTAACTTAAAGAGTGAAGATTGAAAGTGTGTCTTCAACATGCCACGACGTTAAATAAGGCGCTTCTTTGGAGGCAAGCCATGTTTTTAGATTTTAAAGTTGTTGTTTGAATAATGGTTGTTAGATGCGCATGTTGAAAATTCAAAATTTTGAGAAAATAGGAAATTAGGTGAGCTCAGGTACTTTTTGGCGACTCCTCAAACAGGTTGGCGAGTCCAATCTTGACAACCTATTTGGATCAACTAAATGGTTGGAGTTCTGGTAACTTTTGCGAGCAAAACTATCGTTTGGTGCATTGCTGAATGGTCGACGACAGAAGTTAATATCGCCGACTGGGGTGCTAATTGAAGGGTCAGAAAGGGCCTTAACCATTTTAAATCAAAATTCCCTTTCATTTCACATTTTTCAACTCTGGTAATCTTAAACTTTAAATCTACATGATAATTTGCTCATTTTTTTTGTGTGGGGATCAAATGCTCAGGGGAATTTTGCATGTTGCTTCCGTATTGAGAAAGGTTTGAAAGACTTATTGACTCATTATTGATATTGTATCACGATTGTGTTATTGGGAATTGTGCATTATTATGTAAATGGTCATCTCCTTATTATTTATGTGAACAAGTCATTTGCATTGGTTCAGATACATGGTTGTGATAAGTGTTATGTGAATTGAGGAAGAATAAGAAATTAAAGAGGATGTACCATTACGAGAGACGTGTCGCGCGCTGTGATGAAAACCATTATCGAGAGATGTGTCAAATGCTGTGATAGATACTATTATTGATGGACGTGCCACACACCGTAACAAATAATATTATTGAGGACCGTGTCACATGCTGTGATAAATTTCATTATTGAGGATCATGTCGCATGCCCCGACGGATGCGTGGATTGATATGTCCCCCATTATTCTCGAACTGAGAGACAACGCGTGTGTATCATTATATTAAACATCCGTCATTATACTTGACATTGCATTTCATAACATTGCGCATCTTAATCATTGGTGAACTTTATCTTGTGTGTTCTGATCTTGTGAGCGCTTTTATGTGGAACTTGTGATTAATGAATATTGAGTTTGTTGTTTAGGATATGTAATTGTTAGAGTATTGTTATTGAGTTGTGTGCTATGCAAAATGTGAATTATTAGGTTGGGTTGGTTTTATGCAAGTTGTAGTTGTGGAGGTTCGGTTGGGGTGTAAGGACTAACCATATTCTATTCCCTTAGCTTATGTTTAGAAGTTTACTTGCTGAGTACCGTATGATTTGATACTCAACCCTTGCTTTTACATTTATGTAGGTTACTAGCCCATATCTTCGTGATACTATCTATTCTCTTCGTGTCCAAGGCTTCCTCTAGAGATTTGTGAGGTAGATGTTTGTCATCTTAGCAAACCTTCTTACTCTTATTTATGATCTGGTTCTATTTTATAGATAACATCATTCGATACATACATTTTAAAAAAAATCTATTATAATAAATTAGACGCTTGGACACGTGACTATAAGATTTTAGGGTATATTTAAGTCAATTATGAGTTTCTGCATTATATTAAACTATTAGACTTTGATTTATAGTTTTTTTTTGTACTTCATCATAGTGGTTTGAATTTTAGGCTGAGTTGTCTAGGTGGGATGAGATAGTGCCATCACATGAATTTTTAGGTCGCAAAAATGGTATAAGAGCCCCAGGTTCATAGGTTTCATGTGTATTCGAGCCGAGTCTAAGTAGAGTCTCGAGGATCTGTACGGAGAAGCCTACACTTATCTTTAAGAGGCTATAGTGGTTGTTACAAAAAATCTTCATTTTTTGAATCTCTATCGTGCGTCCTTGGTGTGACTTGATTCCTATCACTTCATTTCACTCTCTCTATTATAGTGATGAATCACGTGTGGTTCTTCATGTGAGTCGTTGGTGTATCGTGTATAGATCTAAGGTTAGACCTTATACTAAGGTGAAAGTGATAGACTTATGAAAATGATGTATACTCAGATTTGAAATGTTTAGTAATTTGAAAGGGTTTAGTTAGGTGATGGCTCAATGATGCATTTTGAGGATGTTGAAATGATGAGGTTGAAAAGTGGTCTGACAGACTTCATGAAAATGTTATCTTTTTTTGGGTTAGTTACCCAGCATCAAGAATAGTACTTGTGTGGTATATGCGATATCTATAGTGGTTCGACAATAGAAAGTTAAATGATTAAAGGGACAACAAAATAATGAACACTATAACTTTGGAAAATACAATTAGTAAAGTTGTCATAACATGTATGGATTGCTTAATGAATGATAAGGATGATGTTGCAACAATTGAGGTTAGAATCTCTACTACGATTTTATATAATAATTGTATATCAAAGAGTGTCATGATAAGACTAAAATGATGGTACCGATTCTTACTTGGTTAGAGTTATGAAGTATGTTACACATGCTATCTACTTAAGGAGTTATCAGTGTATCACATGCTCGCATAATAAGATTTAATGTTGCATTTACATTTAAGAAACCAACTAGTTTGTTTCTATGAACACATGGGTTAAAACAATGTTTATAAGGAGTATTTTAGTGGTAGATCTTTATACGATACTAACATGTAAGATTAAGAGGTGTATTTTGAAGATTCTAAGTGAAAGCTAGTGATTTCATGGTAATATGCAAGGGAGTGGATTGATAATGACATGAAAAGCTTATGCGTAAATAAAATTTCTAACGAGTATACTTATATGAAGGAAATTAAGGTTTACCAAGAAATGCATATAAAATTAAGCGAGTCTTTGGATTTGGTTGGTATAGATGTGTTAAGGTGTTATGTCGATGATAAGGTTGACTTCATGGTGATGGCAAGGGCTAACTGAGAAGGATGGTACTAAGTGTTTGTGATGGATTGTGTTTGAGATGCAACTATATGTTAAGGATTGTTGGTCAAATGATTTTTTGTATTGTAATGACGACTTGCGAATATCTGAGGTTGTGGTTTTCTACTATTTGTGAGTAGTGTGGTTGCATGAAAAGTGGTAGGAGGTGTTGAGACACCACTTGAATAGAATTCAAATGAACTAGAGTCACAAATGAAAAGAATTAATGGGATGTAATTTAGCCTTCTGAAAGAGGCAATAACAAGGATATTTACTCTGATTGAAAGGGCCAAAGATATATCTTCAGAGAATTGAGAGTTGGGTGCAGAGACACGTGGTTCCATATGTATTTCTATGGTTATGGTGATAGTGTTACGTGTCATTCATATGAGTTTAAAACTATCAGATATGATTTGAGTAAGAAGTCTACATATGTTCGGCTTGAGGGTGGTGATAAGTTCTCTTATGATTTTGTGTTGGCCATCTGGTAAAGTTTAGATTCTAAAGATGAATACAATAAGATTAATGGATAGGCGATCAAGGATAACTTAAGTTATGCAATTTTATAAAATCATCAAGATATGAGCTAATATTGATAGATAAGAAAATTACGTCACATGGCTGGAATCAAAATTTAAATTCTTCATTGTAAGCCTACATTCGCGATATTAGGTTTAGTCAAGGAATGAATTGGTAAGCTAAAAAAGTAATGATAATTAATTGTGTGGTGTATTGAACAATTGGAAGGACTTGTGCATGTTTTGGATCGTAGAGTTTACCAATTTTAATTGTTGAAGGACCTAAGGAAGGGTTTCACTTAAAGTTTTGGTTTAGAGTATAGGTAAAATGTCATGGATTATTGGTCAAAGGATACGATTTGTAAGTAATTCAGTGAAAGAAACAAAATTCTGGTATATTGAAGAGTTCAAGGTAATTGGAATTTACGTCATGGGAAGAGTTTAAGAAATGTGAAGGAATACAACCTCTCGTATAAACCCTAGGTTTAGAGTTTAAGGTTGTAAGAATTTTTGCCTTTGAGTTTAGATATGACTACCGGTTTGGTAAAGACTTTTTAGAGGTTTATCAATGAATTTTATGAAGATTGAGTTTTGATTGGGTGAAAAACAATGATGTATGGAAGATTCTACGTTGTTTTATGAAGCTAGATTGTTCAAATTATGGTGGGTGACTTATAAATATGCAAATGTGGACCTACAATTCTACATGGTTATTGAGAACTTCGAGGGGATTGAAACTACTCTGATGTGATATGTTACATAGACACTTGATGGTAAATAGAGATTATGTGCTCATTGTATACATAATTATTTGGGTGATCAATGATTTTCTTAAATTTTGGCATGAGCTCTATGACAAGTGTAAATGGTAGAACATGGTATGTGAAAGTTTGTGTGGACTTGACTGTGGGAGTGATTTATTAGTTTTATCTCGATGAGAAAGTACTATCAAATTTGGAATTAGTGATATCGGCCTTGGGTGAGACCCGTATATGTCATGGAACGCTAAAATGGAAAGAGCGGAACCCATAGTTTGAAATTCTTAGAGGCTATAATGTGCTTGCTAAGAAAACTTTGATACTAGTGACAGTTTGAGAGTAAGGTAAACTACAGGTGTGGTTATGATGTTGGTTCGTATTAAGAGTGTTGGCTTCAATAGAGTATAGTGAGAAGTATGTGAGGTTTGATAAATGAAGTAAGTGTAAGGTTTTAATAGGGATCATACTAGTTGATTGTGGGTGGCTAAAAATCAAGAGATGGAGTCAGATGAATGGAAATATTTGACATGGGAACTATGAAAGGAGTATCTTGTATTATTCTACCTTGCTTCTGTACATTCTTATGTGATTACCTTCTTCGTTCTGGACATTATTTGAAGTTTGATTCACTTTTTATGCCATGCATGTTTCCATATCCATGGGTGAATCCCTAGAGGTGGATCGGGTGTACCGATCCTGTAATTGTCCTCCTGGTGGGGTGGCATCCTTGGGCAGATTTGGTCATTTCAGTTATAGCAGATTTAGTATTTTTTTAGGGATACTTGAAGTATACCAGAATATCTACACGCACGATATTACATAAGGGAACTGACAAAAGAGCTACCATTAAGAGTGAGTTTAGGTTATCCGATAGTGTTGTTAGAGGTTCTTCATTGTGGGGTGTATGCTTGCAAGGTGGTTACTCCATGATTTCCTTCTTTGGGTTAGATAAGTTTGATTCTCCTTTGATGAATAACTAATGTCTAAATATCATAGTTTTATAACTTGATTAATTTTGTGGAAAGATTATGTTGTGAGAAGGGAATCGTGATAAGAACTATAATGGTTTGTACATTATTAGTGTGTGATGGTTTGTTCAGGTTCACTTCTGATTATAACCAGTATTGATACATAATTTCATCGTGATTAATTGAAAAGATTTATCTTAATGGTTGTGTTATGGTCTTGAGGGTTTCGGTTCAGATTGAGTTCACGGGTTAGTTTCTGGCTTGGTATTCACTCCTGATTAGTAGATCTGCCAAATTTTGATCCGAAAGTTCATTTCTTAATAATTCATCTTGATGGAATGGTCTTAAGGAGGAGATCACTAAGAGAGATGGGCATTGTTCCGGAAATATTATACCTCAGGCTTTTGGTTACGTCGGTTATTCTTCCTTTTTCTTCCTTATGTTCGATAATGATCATGGTTTTTTGAGAATGGATAATGTAATAACGCAGAATGTCATTTTTAGAAACTTTCACAAAATTTCAAATTTAACCCTCCCAATAGTTGCCCAAGTCATGTTTGAATAGTCGATGAAGTTGATTTGAAAATTTTGAACTATTTGATAGCTATGGTTATATTGATGGGTATTTTTTAAATAATTAATTAATTTAATTTGTGATTAATGGGCCAAGTCCATAATTTATATAATATCCTATTTCACTTGGCCCATGTATTAAAATAAGTTAAGGGGGTTATTATTCTTCTAAGTATAGCATAACCTAATTGCGGCGACTAGGCATGAGGCTTCGGGTAATAAGTTTTTATTTTTTTCAAACTGTGAGTTATATACTCATATGTTAGATTATTACAATGGAATGGTAGTACGTAACATTTTGTTGGTGAGAAGGAATATAGTGGTGATTTTTTATTTTTACAATTTGGTGTTTAAAGGCTAATGGGACAAATTTAGTGGTGGAACTTATTTGGAGGTTAATACTTAAGTAATGATTGTTTAATGATTAGGAAAATACAATTGATGAATTTTGTAGTGTTGAGAAATCAACGTTCTGTTAGGTTGTTGGCTTGTTCATATTATTTATTCTCATTTCTGGTCTTTCCATGGTTAGTCGATAGTGTATTTGATTTTGACTATGATTTTCACATTATGTTTCAAGTTTTTCTATATTAATATAGGTAATTAAATAGTAGATTTAATATACATATACTATATAAATACCATTAGATTTACGATATTGTAGAAATTGAGACTTAACCCTAGGCTTGAACTTTAGGAACTTAACTATAAATTTGGGTGAGTTTTTGGGTCAAGGCTAAACATATACTAACATGTGTGTGGTTAGATTAGAAATATTATGGTGGTTATTTATTTGTATAGATTGCACTGATTTGTAAGCACAACGAAAAGGGAAGGATCCAGTCCTGGAGGGATTGTTCGACTATTTGAGGCAAATGCATTTCTAAGCCTTTGTTAAGTGTATAGAAACGTGTATTTCCTTGTGGTATGTTGATGAGTCGGGGATTTCAACTAATTTAGGGCTCAATATTTCGAGCTTTAGTGTTCTAGATGCCTATTTTATGCTCTAAACTACTGATAAAATGCTAATTTGCACCAATAAAGGTAAAAGAGCATGACATGGAAATTATCGAGCAAAATGAAGTGAAAAAGCTGAAGAAACGCAAGGCCGATACTCGCCAAAGCCACTCAGATACTATTATCAAGGGGCATGTTGCACGCTGCGATAGATACTATTATCGAGGGACGTGTCGCATGCTACAATGAATACTTTTATCGAGGGACGTGTCGCACGCCGTGATGAATTTCATTTTTGAGGGTCGTATCTCACACCACGATGGATGCATGGACATATATCTCCCGCATGTGTCCCAGACTGAGATATAGTAGGTGTGTATCAGTCGGTCAGACATGCATCATTATACTTGACATTGCATTTTATCACATTGCACATCTTTATCATTGGTGAACTTGATCTTGTGTGTTGATGATCGTGAGAGCACCTTTCTATGGAACTTGTTATTGATGAATATTGAGTTTGTTGTTGAGGATATGTAATTGTTAGAGTGTTGTTGTTAACCTTTGTGCTATGTAAATTGTGAATTGTTAGGTTGGGGTAGTTTTATGCAGGTTGTAGTTGTGAAGGTTCGGTTGGCGTGGTAAGGAGTACCTGTATTCTATTACCTTAACTTGTGCATAGAAGTTTACTTGCTAAGTACCGTGTGGTTTGGTACCCACTCCTTGCTTCTACATTTTTGTAGGTTACTAGCCCAGATCTTCATGATACTTTCTATTCTCTTCTTGTCCGAGGCTTACTATGGAGATTTGTGAGGTAGCTGTTTGTCATCTCAACAAACCTTCTTACTTTAATTTATGATCTTGTTCTATTTTAGAGATAACATCATTTGAGACTTACATTTTCTTTCAAATCTATTATACATTAGAGGCTTGTACACGTGACAACCATATTATTGGGTATATTTAAGTCAATTATGAGATTCCGCATTATGCTAAAATATTAGAATTTTATTTATAGTTTATTTACGCACTTCATCATAATGGTTGAATTTTTAGGCTGACTTGTCTATGTAAGATAAGACGAGTGCCATCATGTGCATTTTTTGTTCGTGACAGTAGTATAGTTGATTACCGAGGTCTTGATTTCTGAGTATTGAGTTTTTATATTATGTTATTGAGATCCTTGAGTTGATTTGTTTATGTCTATATTTCAGCATGAACCCTATTTTGAGTCATAATTTTTGAGAAAATTTTAAAGCAAATATTATTGTATTAAACTGATTTTTGAGAATACAAAGATGAGTTTTGAGAAAGAGTTTTAAAATGTGATTTATATGATGCTTTAGTATGCCATAAATTCTTAAGAAGTATGGTATCTAGATATGTCATCAATGTTTATGCAGTATGACTTCCCATGTCATCAATGATCAGATTACAATATGATTTTTGATATATTTTTGAGAATGAATTTTCAATTATGAATTGAGTTAGAGTATAAGGGAACTAAGTGTTCCCAAATGTATCAATTTTTACATTGAGAAAAGAGAAACATTGATTTCTAAATAAGTTAATGAGTTTAGAGATATTTCAGAGCACTTACCTCTTTTAGAGGTTATTTTCAGTAATTATCTCAAAATAGAGAAAGAGTATTTTTTTATACATTTGAGGATGAGTATATTATTGGGAGTAGTATTGAGCATCGATATAGGGATGAGTTTAGACAACTCAAAATCCTCGTAAACCATGTTTGCCAATATGGGTAAAGGTTCATACTTTTTAGTTAAATCCTTATTGCTTAGTGGATCCACTTAGTTGAGAGGTTCTTTGCCCCGGCACGGTATAAGACGGTTCTTGCACCGTGGGTGAGACACTGTATTATCACGTAGCTCATAGTGAGGGTTGTCGATTAGAGAATCTCTCAAATAGGATTAAAAAGTGTATTTTTATTATATCACTTAGTATGTTGAGCTCAAAGATGAGTAAGTATTTTTTTAAAGTCTTAATGATTGTACTCCTTTATTTCTTTACATTTAGTTGAGTATATATCAATATCTATTGTAGTCCTTTTATTTAGTTATTTGTTATTCATCTATATTATATACTCGTACATTCAATATACTGTTGTCATTCAACCTATGCCTTTTAATGATGCAAATACATGTTCTTTGGATCCTCAACAAGAGTTTGTTGAGATTACTTCATCCGCTCGATAACTTTCTAGTAAGGTCTCTTTGCTTCCGAAGGACTCTATTGTTATGAGTTGTTAGTAGTAGTTCTTTTGAGGAAACATGAGTCATGTCCCAACACTCATCATTGTATAGTAGATGCTTCATAGATAGACAATTTTGAGAGTCTTTCAATTTCATATGTTCTATCTAAACTCTCATTGACCATGAAATGGCATTTCTCCCAATTTAGAACAAGATTGGTTTCAACGCATCTTTGTAGTACCTTCCCAAGGTGTTCAAGACATGCTTAAAATGAATTACCAACAACTGAAAAATCATCCATAAAGACGTCCTTTGATTGTTCAACCATATCGGCGAAAATAGAAAGCATACGTCATTGGAATGTTGCCGGGGCATTGCACAACCCAAAAGGCATTCTTTTGAAAGAAAATGTTCCATAGAGACATGTAAAAGCTTTTTTTCTTGATCTTCCGGTGCAATATAGATCTTGTTGTACCCAAAAAAACCATCTAAAAATCAATATCATCCATTCCTCGCGAGCCCATCAAGCATTTGGTTCATAAATGACATAGGAAAATGGTCTTTCTCAGTCTATGCATTCAATTTTCGATTGTCCATGCATACACGCCACCCGGTAACCGGCTCATAGGCACAAGTTCTCCTTTTACATTTGGAACTACCATGATGCCTCCTTTCTTTGGTACACATTGCACGAGACTCACCTGTTTACTATCCGTAATGGGGTATACCACACCCGCATCGAGCCACTTTATGATTTCTTTCTTCACCACTTCTTGCATCAGTGGGTTTAACCTCCTTTGGTGTTAAACGCTTGGTTTACACTCACTATCTAATTGGATTTTATGAGTGCAAATTCTGGGGGGGGAGACCCCACAATATCAACAATTGTCCATCCAATGGCTTTAATGCATCGTTTCAAAACATTGACAAGTAATTTTACTTGCCATTCAAGCATATCTGCAGAAATGATGACGGGCGAGGTGTTGTTTGCTCTAAAATTACGTACTGAAGGTGGGATATGAGAACCTTCACCTCAAGCTTCGATGGACGGTTTAGCTGGGGGACTTTCCCCATTTTTTAGATCGATGTCAAGCTTTAATGGATTTTTAAAATGAGAACCTAAACCAGATAGAGCAATGACCACTTCATTATAATCCTGAATTTCTTTCTCATCATAATTCGAAAGGACGGCAGCCCAAGGTTCACCCACACAAAACACTTCCCTCACACTAGCCACTGCTTAATCAATCACATCGATGGTTGAGACCACATGAATGTCACTAGGTTGCTTCATGGATTTGTACACATAGAAAGTAACCCCCTCATCATTTACCCGATATTTGAAAGCACCACTTTCGACATCCACAAGGGCTTTATAGGTAGCCAAGAGCAGTCTACCTAAGATAATAGGTACCTCAAGGTCAATCTTGCAGTCCAAAATAACAAAGCCGGATAAAAATATAAACTTATCCACTTTCACCAAAATATAATAAACTATGCCAGTGGGATGTTTAATAGATCGATCAGCCATGAGAATATTGTTGTAGACTTAGGTTCGCCCAACCCAAGTTGTTTGAAAATGTCTTATGACATTAAGTTCATACTTGCCCCAAATCACCCAACACTGTGGCAAATAGAAGCATCCCAATAGTGCATGGAATAGTAAATGCTCCTGGATTAGCTTTCTTGATAACCACATTGCTTGTCATGATGTCACTACAACTACGAGACACCTCAAAAGTTTCAAAATCCATACCTCTCTTCTAGGTGAAAAATTCTTTCATAGACTTTGCATAGCCCGATATTTCCAACAATGCTTCCACTAAAGAAAGATTTATCGACAGAGACTTGAAAACAAATAGAGACTTTTGAAACTTTGCATCTTCACCCCCTTTTTTTTAGTCTTTCAGGGAATGGTGGGTTGATTTTGGGCAACGGTTCTGTAGGTTTCGAAGAAGAAGCAGCCCCCTCATGTGATGTTTTCAATTTCTTGGTGATGAGTTGTCTTAGAATTTCATCAACCTCTTTGGGTGTATCATTTTATGGTTCTTGGTCAGACCCTTCTCCATCAATGACATTATTTGCTTCTTTACTGGTGTTTGCCTCACCATTCATTTTGACGTCACCACCTATAACTTTTCACTCCAAATTAACACCGCCAAGCATTTATCATGATTAATATTTGAATTCACTGTCATATTGATGTGAGGCTAAAAATACACATTTTTAATCATTATTTCCTCACATTTATTATTTATATTTGTCCTTTTTGAGCATCAATTTTATGAATTGTGCTAAGTGGGATAATTTATTTGTAGGATTAAATTGGTGGGAAAATGAAGAAGTTTGGAGCTAAAACGAATTAAAGATGGAAGGTTAAAGAAGAAAATCAAGCAGACAGCTTAATGAATAAAATTTAATAAAATAAAATATTTATATATATAAGGAAATGGCGGCTGAAATTGAGGAAATTGAAATTTGATACTTGCTGCTGCCATGTGGCAGCAAGTGAATCGTATACAATTTATATTGAAGCGGCAGCAACATAGCTCACGCGGTCGGAGAAAAAGGAATCCAATTCCTTTTGGTTTTGGATTCCTAATTTAATTTGGACTCAATTATTTTATTTAGGGTTTCCTACATCTATAAATAGTGCATAGAAATAATTATTTGAGGAGGGAGGCGAAGAACCAAGATACAAGACACAATATAAATTTTCTTCTAGCTTAGGAACTTTGGAAGATCTGCCGTGGAGGCTGGAGTATTGTGGTTTATTCTTTCTTCTCCTTTATTATTTATTTTTATTTGTGATTAATAAAAGATAGTTTAGCTATTGTTCTTAACTTTTTATGATTAACACAAACATATTTATTTTAATAAATTTTGATTGTGTTTTTGAGATAATGAGTAGCTAACTTTCATAACTAGGGTTGTGGGAACCATAAGCGATTAACAAAGTATGAATAATAACTAAGTAATTCTTGAATAGTGTTGAAGCATGCATTGATAATTCTTTCATCTAGAAGTCTTTTTAACGGTGGCCAACGTTAGAACTCGCCTTGTTGCTACTTGCTGGACCAAGGAGGTAATCAACAAGAAAAGAATTATCAACATAGATTTAGTGTGATACTATCTAATAGGCTAGTGTCGATTGGTGCGAGGTAATAACTGAGCCAAACATCGATTATGATGTCTAATATGATGTAAAGGTAAGGGTTAGTAAATTATACACACATAGCCGGACCAAGGTGCGGGGTGAAATTCTCTAGATGCCGGACCAAAGATTTAGAGATACCTAACTTATCACTTTGCATGTAATACACTAGAAAAGGATTACTATTATTAGGATTACTGCATTATGAGCTTATGAGGAACACATTCCTAGTTACTTTAAATAATCTTAGTATAAATAAATACTTAGTTCAAAGCTATCTTTTTATTGTCTTTATTTTATTTCAATTTAAAACCCCCCAGTTTTATACAACGACTATCGAGTTAAATATTTGCTATTGACAATATTCTTCCATATTCTCTATGGAATCGACCTCGACTCATAGTTGGGTAAATATATTGCATATGATCGTTTATATTTCTTTTTAAGAAGTATATTTGAACGTTATCAC
This sequence comes from Solanum commersonii, assembly GCA_029007595.1. Lineage (NCBI taxonomy): Eukaryota > Viridiplantae > Streptophyta > Magnoliopsida > Solanales > Solanaceae > Solanum > Solanum commersonii. The sequence continues at coordinate 3,348,657 of JAJTWQ010000038.1, forward strand.
ATATCACTGTGCAAAACTCTCTTACAGTTTAGACTCTAATTGGGATGAAAGTTGACACATTTGACATTCAAGTTGCTTGATGGAATTTGAGTGAGAGTTTACCTTCTTATTCAAGGATGAGAAATCTGCCTTAATTTCTTTAAGCACTTCTTCAGATCCTTCTACCATATTTAGAATGTGAGACAACAATTCATCTACCCGAAAGCTCCCAGAACTGTTCCTAGATCTTGGACTATCACCCATTTGCATTTAACAAGCATTATCGTAAACTTCTCTCTCCAAAATTTATTTTGGTCAGCCCAATCTCGATTGTAACCTCTCAATCCATCCTCACTAAACATGTTCCAACCTTGATTTTTCCCGGCCTTAAAAAGCTCAAACGAAAACCCTTCTCTAGTCTTGAGACTTCTTGCACCTCTTTGTTTTCAAATATCACTTCAGCTGGATTCATAGCTTCGTAACCATTCCCCATGACATGCCTTTTCAATAGGTCCATATGTCATAATTTTTGCCATGTTTTCATCTTGCTCTTGGTTCTTTGCTAATTGTTCCTTTGTCATTCCAAAGTTCAAGGGAGGCACCTGATCATCTCTAGTGTACCAAGCTCGATTGACTTTTGTCATCTCATCCAGAAGGGTAGATTTTAATTAAACGGTTGCTTCGTGATTCCTTCTCGAATAAGCTAGTCTGCCACACCTTTGTTGACTGAGTCAAGGCTCTGTAAAAGTATTGTAACAACACATTGTCCAATAGTCCGTGCATTGGATATTTGAGCAGCAACTTTTCGAATCTCAACCATGTCTCGTGAATAAGTTTCCATCCAATCTCTTGTTGTTCTGAATATTACCATCAAGTTCACCATCTTTGAGGGAGGGAAAAACCTTACATAAAACGCATTAGTGAGCTCCTCCCAAGAAGTAATTGATTCCCTTGGTAAACTGGCCAGCCACTTTGTTGCCTCCCCCATTAGAGAAAAAGTTAACAAACAAAATTGGACCGACTCTTTAGTGATGTTCTTGAAAGAAAATGGCCCACACACATCCACAAAGTTTCAGATGTGGTCATGAGGGTCCTCATTAGCAAGTCCTCCAAAGAGACCCTTAATTTGCAACAACTGCAACATAGTGTTGGTCACATGAAACACCTCATTTCCCACAGTTGGAGGCAATCGAATAACATCCACACTTCCTAACTAATCTTCATTATATCGTGCAAGTTCCTGATGTCATCGTTGTTCCCTAGTTGGCTGGAATTGCTCCCATTAATACTCATATCTTCACCTCTTTTAGAGAAGCCAACAAAGAACACAAATAAGTCGACTCAACAACAACAAAATCAGTTCACGACTAAACTTCAAAAAAAGAATTCTAAACATCACTCCCCGGCAGCGGCTCAATTTTTTATATCTCTAAAATACACTTTATCCGATTCTAAGTGTAGGCAGTCACTAACATGTATAAACCCAACTAAGAGTTAGGGTTGATCCCACACGGAGTGATACGATAAACAAATCGATTAAGAAGTAAAGTAGTGTTCTAATCATTTTTAGATATAGACGTTTTCGCAACAATAAAGTAAATGACAATGTTTTGACAATTAATGTCAAATGGGGGGATTTGGGTAACCGAATTACAACTACTAAGAGGTAAACAAATAGAGAGGGTTTCTTGGGAGTGTGATAAATTGAATTCCAATTTTGTGAAATGGGTGATTATCACGACCTAAGGGTACACCTTAGACGTAACGAGGTATATAAGACTCCAAAAGGCCTCATACAAGCCACATAGCATATCATAACATTAGATGATAGAAAAGTGTGGAAATTTAAAATAGTTTTCCAATACAATCAAAGTCTTATAAAATAAAACGGAAGTCATTAAAATTGTCTCAAACCATCTAAAACATGAGAAGTCTTGGGACACAGCCAATACAAAGGTTCTAACAGAAAAAAAAGACATAAAAAAATGGTGATCAATTCCTTGATGCCATGAGGACTCACCAATTCTTCATGTGCTTGCTTCTACGACAATCCTAGCCACAAGAATGGAAGTCAATATCGCCGGACCCTACATTTCATAAGAATGAATAAAGAATATGCATTAGTACAATCATGTACTAAATATGATGGCTAGAATAAATCATCAACATAAGCATAATAAAGACATTAGTCAACATACGACATATATCATAAATACAAGAGACATCAACATAAGGCATATGCTACACGCATAAGAGATAACAACATGGTCATAGGAATAATCAATGCATCTAGATCAACATAACATAAGAGAAACACTTCATAAGCACCCTCAAAGCATGCTTATGCAATGCATGGATAAGACCCCATAAATCTCATTCATAATAAGCAAACCATTTTAGGTCCTCATTCATATTCATCATCTTTTGATCTTATCCTTAGCTTATTTCTCATAGAAACCATTTTCGTTACTCAATCATATTCATCATCTTTTGATCTTATCCTTAGCTTATTTCTCATAGACAAGGAAACATTCACCTTTAGTCAAACATATCAAGGTAGGCAACTATAGCAACAATTCATGCTAAGTATACAACAGGCAATCAATCTCATATAGAAACATACTTACAATACTTCCTATAAGTAATCTTGTTACATCATACACATGCTACTTTGATTAGGGACTTGTCCCCCTTTAGTCATTCTCACTAGTCATGGTAGAGTATCCCTCTACTTGTCCATGACACATCATTTCTCATGAATGGTTACTATTTACCAATTAAAGGCTATCAAGGAAAAGCACCTTACTATGCTAGACCAAGCTATCATGGAAAGCACACTATCATGCAAGTCCAAGCTACTCAAGGAAGGGTACTACTACTCAATCCAAGCTATCATGAAGTGGTGTGGCCTCACCAAGTCAAGTTATCATGCAAACATTCTAATACGGTACTTCAAGCTACATTGGAAGGGTACGATTGCTCAATCCAAGGCTATCTATGAGATCTACTATCTCGAGCTAACATGCATGGTCTTGTTTTACCAAGTCAAGCTATTCATGAAGGGATAACACATCACTACTTCAAGCTAACATAGTTCCTACATGAAGCCTTTGAACACTGACGGGTACTCCTTGAAGTATGCCTTAGTTCATTATGAAGTCTTATTAGATCAAGCACTCATCACCATCCATGATCACTTTTACTTTTAGATTCATTTTAGGTTAGATAGCCTTTCAACCTAGAATCTTCATTATGTGAGAAAAACTTTCACATCATGTTCATTATATGTTCATGAGAATGTCCATTCAATCATCACAACCACATTATTATAGTCATTAACACTTCACTCTCAAAGTGTACTTAAGGCATTTACATAGTTTCTATAAGAACATACATAATCTTATATAGTCATATTATAGCTTCCCTCTCAAAGCCTTACAAGTCTTAACTCATCATTTTAGCTTTACTCTCAAGCCCTACTAGTCATAATTCAAAATATAAGCTTTATTCTAAAAGCCCTAACTATAATCATTCATCATCCATGCCTTAGTCTCAAGACAATTCCAATTTCATGCCTTACAATTCAATATTCATCATACATACTTGATCTTAGTCAATTCATGTCTACAAGCTTTACTCTTAAGCAATTCATATCTATTTACTTCAATTCAACTAATCTATATTGTAATTCATCAATCCTAGAAGGTCATATCTAAGCCCTTAATTTCCCCTTCCATATCATAAAACCCAACTACATCAAATTCACTCTAGAATCATATGTTAATCACGAATACATGTATAAGGATACTAAAAACATGCAATTCCATCATAAACAACCATAAACAATCATAGTCCACTCTATTGTATCATAACCCATAACATTAGAAGAAACCCTAGTTTGACTTGGGGAAATTCTTCTTCTAAATTAGGGAAAACATGGATGAAATGGATCTATGAATGAAATAGCCATCATACTTTGATTAAAAAACCTACCAAGCTTGAAACAATAGAGACTTGCCTTGACCTAGCTTGATTCCTCTTTTTCTTCTTCAACTTCCTAGAGAGAGAATATTTGAGAGAGAATTGGGTTTCTTGAATTAACGACTTAGAATAACTTAATTTAGGGGTCTAAAGCCTTATATAGGTTCTCTATATTAGGGTTAAATGACACCACTTAATCCTAATTAAAACCAAAAAACCCCAAAGTACCCCTTAACTTAACAACCAAAAACCACCCTACTGCCCCATCCACGAGATCCCGACCACAGGGTGTAGGTTTACCTATGACCTGTACTAGTTAGGCGTGAGTTTGGGGTCTAAAACTCTAAAAGTTGGCCCTTGACCTACGGAGCCCACCTACAGGGCGTGGGTGACATCTTGATGCTCTAACATGCTAAAATCTCTATTTAAGTTTGGGGTGGTACAGTGATTATCATTTACTAAAAGTCATTGAATCTCGGTGGGTAGGCTAGGCTTTGGGTGTAATAGTCATTTCTCAATCAACAATTACGAATGAAGCGAGTTATTTCAAACCTTAACAAGCACAACATATATTAATATTACATTACCTTAATCAATTCACTTTTCAAGTTAGATTTGTAAGATTGTATTTAGACCCCCCCCCCCCTTCCTCAAGCTAAATTTGTAACAATACAATCACTATAGTCATCAACTAATAGTTTAACTCTAACACTTCTTTCTCAAGCAAGCTTAGAGTACCAAACTAGAATTTCCATTACAACTACAATTCTTCAATTAAAACACAAACTATTAATTGAAACCACTTCAAATAAATAATAAAATTAGTAAATAACAACACCCACAAGCAAATTAATGCATTTAACTACATAATCACACCCCCATGAATGAGGGTTTTAGCTAAACATAATAAAGAACAATAAATTGTTACTGATGAAGTTTTCCATCAAGTTGGGAAACAATCCACAAGTCTCTAAATGCTCAATTTTTTAAGTTAAAAATGAAACAAACCTTAAATCTCTATTCAAAATGTAAAAACAATGCTTAAGGATGTTCAAGATCAAAAACCCAGAACAATACAATATGGGAACTCCTTTTCTTCTTTTGAAAATTGCATTTGTACGTTTCCATAATTTCAACATCGAAGTCACTCGGCGAAGTAAGTCGGGCTCGCTGACACGATTGGCAATGCACTAAGTGCTCTATCTTTCTTGCCTTTTTAGCTTGTCTTTTCACCAATTGCTCTATAACATTTGGAAAAGTAGGTAGAGCTCACCGACCCAGTCGGTGATGGAATGACTGCTCCTCTTCTCGCCTTCTTGACATGGCTTTGCATCACCTCTATCTATAATATTTGGCCAGCTAAATTGGCATTGCCGAACACTTCAACAAATCGCTAAACGCTTCGACAAATTGCTGAAATAATTAATCGATCACCAAGTTGGTTTTGTCCATGGGATAGCTACTGGGACTTTAGGTGAGCCAAAGGTCAATTGGGTGACTCACCGAGCGGCTTTGGAGAGTACCACTTTTGCTTTCCTTCAACATTTTTACCCTTTTCACTCCTTTTTGCCTTGTAGTGTCATTGCCTTGCTCTTTTGCCTTCATCGATGCATATTAACATTTTAAAATTTGTTATGAGCATAAAATGGGCATAGAGGATACTAAATCTTTGAATATTGAGCCCTGAATGAGTCAAACTCCCCAACTCAACGAAGGTATTATTGTTCTTGGTGAGCCATATGTTTCAAAGGCAGAAGGAATGAGTGTACCTCAGGTGACCCACTCATTGTATCATTATTTCCTATTTTTAGCTAGTGATATGTCCAGTTATCTTTGTTTATTACATTGGCATTCTTATTTGAGTGATCCCTACTTATATTTATAGTGGACTTCTAGAAGGTGAGGGAGTTGACACAGTTAACAAAGATGTGGTTAATATCTTCCAATGGTTCAGCACATAACTGACATTTTTGGTTTATATTAAGCTATTTACTCCGGATTAATTGATTGGTCAACAACCATGAGGAAGTTTTGACCTTGTTTGGTGCATTCACTGATCATACTAATTTGAATTTCTAATTTTGCTCCGTACTTCTCTTTTGTGTGTTTCTTAGAATATGGTTGCATACTGAGCACGTTTAGAGGATCCCATTTTTTTGTGAGGCTAGATGAGTGTTTCATTCTTGTTGGAATCTATCAGTAGAGGGCAACTCTTGATGATAGTTTGGAGGTCATCCAGAAAAATGAGTGAGATTTTCTCAAAGCCCCATTGGCCATTCTATTAGATATACCAAACTTTGAATTGTTCCTTTTCCATTGTGATTGGTCCTTCGATATAAGTATGAATTATGTCTCAGGGGGAAAGCCAGTTGTCCTTGGAGAAGTTTACTTTGTCCCCTTGTTAACTATCCATTTAGTGGCCTTTGCATAGTCAACTCATCCTCCAATTATGTTAGCTAGGTTTTGGAGACCACATTTTTTGTTCATGGCTACTGTTGGACTTATTGTATTTACTTAGTAGGACCTTGATCCAGAGTTTGTGGGGGTTCTGGAACACTCTCCATGCTTAGACTCTTTCATTCATTTATAGGCCAAGTCCCCCAACCTTACCTTTTTTTGTTGTTATGGTGTCCTAGTTGAGAAGGTGTCCCTTTGGACTTTGTTTATAGTTTCATTATATTTGGCAGGAAGCTTTATGTATTGCATCACATGAGATTGGATGCTATTAAGGGTAGCCTTGGTGAGCACAATTCTTCCAACAAGGTTTAGGAACCTAACTTTCTATCCGGCCAATTAATTTCTCATGTTGTCAATTATATATTGGATGTTTGCATTGGTTGGTCTATGGCTGAAGATTGGAAATCCTAGGTATTTCCCAAAGGAATCCTTAACCATGATGCCCAACATGGGAGAGCATATGTCTTTTGTGTCAGTTCTGCAGTTCTTGGAGAAGTTGACTTTGGATTTTTGGTGGTTGACCTTTTGACCAGATTGGTTGCTAAAGTTTTGGAGTATATTGGTGATGGTAGTGCAGTTCATGGTATTGGCTCTGGAAAAATGATAGAGGTCATCCGCAAAAAAAGAGGTGGGAGATTTTTGGGCCACTAGTTGTTATAGTGATGGTTGTCCACTATTTTACAATGAATGTAGCATCAATTTCCCAAGACAACTTTTCCATGCACATTATGAAGAGATAGGGGGACATTGGATCTCCTTGTCTGATTCCTCTTGATGGTTGGAAGAATTTAGTTTTCCTTCCATTTATGAGAACTTCTATGGAACTAGTGGAAACAAAGGACATGATTAGCTGGAAGAGCTTAGGGAGAATATGGAAGTAGGCCATGGTTTCCTTTATATAGGACAATTCAAGTCTATCAAAAGCCTATCCAAGATCAATTTTGAGAATCATGTTAGGGCTCTTTCCCTTCATTTTCCCAAAATGGGAGATGTCCTTATGTACAATGATTGCATTTTCAGAGGCCTTCCTATTGGAAAGAAAGCTTTCTTGGCTTAGGCCTATGATGTTGGGGATGAGAGGCTTGATGCAATTCACAATGATCTTTGTTACCTATTTGTAACAAGTATTGAATAGGATAATTGTCCCATAACTCCTAAGAGTTGGAGGGTTGGGACATTTGGGAATAAGGCATAGGAGGGTGATGTAGCCTTTTGAAGGTATAGAAGATTGCACAAAAGCTTCCTTGTAGAACTTAATGGTTTTCTCCTTGACAGTGTTCTAGTATTTTTGGTAGAATATGTGATGGAGGCTATCCAGTCTTGGAGCTTTGAACGGCTTGAAGAACTTGAGAGCAGTGGTGATCTATGTGTCCCTATGGGGGCATCCAGGCTTTGGGCAAGCTCCGTAGATAGAGTGTGCACATGATTTGTGCTGGTAGTTGGAATCTTGTTAGAGCTAGTGTGGCCAGATGTGTACAGGTCGACCAAGAAGGTAGTTATGTGCTCCTTTATTTTTTCTTGATCTGCTATCTGATTTCCTTAATTGCCTTTTATGAAGGTGAACCTGTTTCTTCTCCTACTATTTATGGTGGATGTTCGGAAGAAGTTGGTGTTCGCGTACCCTTTGTTGAGCAAGTTTATTTGTGACTTAGTCTTCTAGAACTCTTTCTCTACTTCGAGAAGTCTATATAATAGGCTAGAAGGTTGTATTCAAGATCTTGAAGGAGAAGGCTATAATGATAGCTAGGGGATTTTTGAATTCCATCCAATCATGCTAGGATTTTCTTCATTTTATTAAGGATATTCCCATAAGTGGTTCTATTCCAAACAAATGCTTCCTCCTGAAAGATCTGAATTGCATCACTGAGTTTATTCTTGTTACTGAAGTAATGGTTAATTAGTCCTAGGAAGGATGGGTGCCCACACCACATAGGCTCCATTCTGAATGGTTTTGGGCCTTCCAAATATCACTTGGCATCTATATTTATGAGAAGAGGACAGTGGTCAAACTTGGTTCTAGGAGATATCTCAGTGTAGAGTCGGGGAAGAATTTTATCTAGGAGTTATTAGCAATGCACATGTCAAGTCATTCTAAAGTTAGGACCATTCTATTCTTATAACTTTTGTTGGTCCATGAGTATTTGCACCCTTGTTATACCCTAAGTATACCATGCCACAGTTATTTAGGCAGTCCCAAAAGAGGCCTTCTCTATTATTTCTTCTACTATTGCCTCCTAGTTTTTCCTTCGCATTAAGGACTTCGTTAAAATCTATCCCAATAAGACATTCTCCATTAATGATATGGCGGAGATTAGTCTAGAGGTGGGTCCTAGTTTCTAAGTTAGGACTAGCATAGATAGCAGTAAAAACCAAGATTTTGTATTACAGAGTACCTTAACTAAGACGTGGATGCCCGGGGGTTACTGAGAGGATGTCTAGTTTCAGAATCTCCACTTCCCAAATGATGACTATTCCTCCAGAAACTCCATTTGCACAAGACTAAATTTCGGCGTCGAAGCGCAGTCCTTTAGTGAGGTCCCTGTGTTCCAACATTTTTGTTTCAAACACAAATATCATTACAGGTTTATACATATTAACTTTTCCCTCGCACTGGAGCCTAAAGTTTGCTATATTGCCCCCCTTTGGTGCTCCAGATGATGAAGTTCATCATGAGTAGTTGATGTTGTGGCTGCTCCTACTGTCCCTTTGACTTCTCCAATGTCGGATCCTTTGTCGCAACCATTATTGGATTGATTGCTATAACAACATGAATTTTAGTTATTTCGTTCCTATGGTTCAGAGTATACACCATTGTGTCTTGGAGGCACTAATCTATTCTCATGGTGCTGATTGGTTCCTCGATCTCTTTGAGGAATAGTTTCTCCAATGTGAATGTCTCCATAATTTGACTTCTAAGTCTTGCAAGTATATCCTCTAACTCCTGGTTGTTTTTTATCAGCTCTATGATTGAGAGTTTCTCTTTCTGTTATGGTGCTTCATTCAATTCACTACTTTTTCCTCTTAGTGGTGTGCGAGCACAGATTGTATCCAGGACTTCTTGTGGTATTATTGGTATATATGCCAAATTTTGTGCAATGTCCAGGTATGGGTGGGTAGTAAAGAATGGAATAATTTGAAAGATTTCCCCATTAGTTTTCCTACCTCCTCCATTGACATTATATTGATGTTTCCTTTCCTCTGGGTTTTCCTGAGTGCTTATGGCCATATCTGCTTACCCGCACTCTCTATCGCTTGATCCATCCCTTCCTTGATGATCTAGGCAAGCTATGCTGGGTCATGGAGTATCAGAGTTGTTTCCTTCCCCACTATATTTTCTTGGAAGGTGAGTTGTCTCCCCTACATTGCTAATTCAAGCAAAGAGCTAGGTATATAATGTGGTGGAAGTGGTGTTGTCGTGAATATTAATGGGATGGTTTGCAAAGTTTTGGTGCATGGTTGGTTGAAAGCCATTGTTGATGGTAGTTTGTTGTTGGGGTTCTCCTTTAGTTACTTTAAAGGGGTTGTTTTCTTCAACTAATGGAAGGCTCCTGTAGTTTCTTGTTGATGTGATCTCCATGTCTATGTCAAGTGTGCTTTGGTGATGATTACCTTTTTTGGCGCTGGAAGTGATTGTGGAAGGTGGGGGTGGCTGGGTAGTCCATCAGACCTTTGAGATAGGAGTTATGGTTTCCTGTGTCTAGGGTCCAACTCCAATTTTTGTCAATAAGATCAATTTGATATTTAGCATCAATAAATCATTTTTCAATTTGTTGGTTGTTATTACTAATTAATTTCTGAAGTATATTGTACCCATTATTTAAAGCAAAGGTAGCTGGTGGTCTGCTTTTGGGAGTATTAATTTCAGACCAATTATTAACTTTTTTTCCATTTATTTTATTTACCCACCTTCCGCATATGTCTGGTTGGGGTGGTGATAGTAGAAGACTTACCTGGTTGTTTCTCTGGTTCATTTACCTAAGGTGTGCGTCCCTGTCTCTGATGATTGTTTGTTTCTGTAACAGTTTTGTTACTTGTGTAAATTTTCTACTTCCTCGCGAATGTTACTATCTTCCAATCTTCTTGGCATTGTACCTCATTCATTTTCTCCTTTGTTGGTGCTACCTAGCTTGTTGGAGTTTGTATTGTGGCTTGTGTGCAATTCCTCAGAACATGACCTATTCACACGCATCCTACACACATTATCCCCTCCCCCTCGTAGACCACTTTTTGTTTGTGACAACCTACAATTATCTCATTTTTTATAGGTATCTCAAAAGAGACTTGAGCACATATCCTTGCATGTCTCCATGTGATAATGCTCAACTACAATTCATCCAATTCTAAGTGTAGGCGGTCACTAACAAGTATAAACCCAACTAAGAGTTGGGAACGATCCCACAGGGAGTGATACAGTAAATAATTCAATTATAAAGTGAAATTGTGTCCTAATCTTTTGTTGAAGTAAAGGTTTCATAACATTAAAACAAATCGCAAAGTTTCAAGGATTAATAAATATCAAATGGGGGGATTTGGATAACCAATTTAAGAAATAACATGAGAAGTAAACAAATAGAGACTGGACCTTAGGAGTGTGATCAGTTGAATGCTAATTTCGCGTAATGGGTGATTACTAGTTGCTCAAATTTGTTGAATCTCAATGGGTAGGCTAGGTTTTGCGTACAATAGGCATTTCTCAATCAACTATTGTGCTTCAAGTGAGTTCTTTCGTCAACAAACATAACACAACCAAACAACCCAATTCTTTAATTAATCTACTCTTTTAAGCTGAATTTTGTAAAATCGCAATCATTCTACTCTATTTACCTCTTTCTCAAGCAAGCATAGACAACTAAGATAGAATTACATTTGCAACTACAATTCCTCAATGAGAATGTGAACAATTAATTGAACCCACTTCGAAACAACATTAAAATTTGCAACGAACTACACTCGTAAGCTAATTAACGCATTCAACTACATAATGACACCCCCATGGTAAGATGTTTTTGCTAAGCAATTTGAAAAGCAAGAAATCATTACCAAAAAAGTTTTCCATCATTTTGCTAACGATCTACAATCCCTAAATATTGAAAGCAGAGGTAAATCAATTACAACCTCTGAATCTAAATTCTAAGAACTCAAAATGTGAAGACAATGTTCTAGAATGTAGAAATTCTCAAATACGAAAAAGTAAACAGTGTGGGAACTAGTTTTCTTCTTTTCAAATTGTATTTATACGTTCCCAAGATTTCAGCATGGAGCCAACTCAGCAAAGAAAGTTGGGCTCGCCAACCAGTTCGGAGATCCGCCGAGTTGATCATCTTCTCGCCTTTTGGATTTTCTCCTTGATTAAATTATTCTGTAACTTTCATTGAGCTTGATCGCGATAAGCAATCCTTTCGGTGTGTCACCAAATTGCCTATTTTCTCGCCAAGTTGGTATTGTCCATGGGCTATTTTTCTAGAACTTTAGGTGAGCTGAAAGTCCACTTGGCGAGTCGCACAGTGGCTTTGGTGAGCTCTAGCTTTGTTTTCCTTTAACTTTTACGCTCTTTTCTTGCATTATAATGTCCTTGCCTCACTCTTATACCTTCGTTGCTTTATATCAACAAATTAACATCAGTTATGAGCGTAAAATAGGAATTAAGGGCACTAAATCCTTCAATAATAAGCCCTAAATGGGTCGAAATTGCCGAATCATCATCCTCTTAGTGTGGGTGAGGTGCATTTGTCTATCTTCATCTACGGACCCAACGGTTGTCCAATCTTTTCGAGGATTTCCCTATCGCAGAACTATGTTGGTAGTTGTGGTAGCCTAGCCCATATCGTTCTATGTGTCATTGTGGCTTTTTTGGGATAACATTGGGTTCCCATATTTTAATTGAGAGGAAGCTTGCAGCAACAAATCATGGTCCTCTATGTAGTGCTTTATGCATGTTTTGTGTCTTGCTGAACATTGTTAAGTGGTAGTCACACCCCATATCTATCAATATTAGGGGTTCGGTGGGCTTTCATATATCAATCAGTTTATTTTTCAAATAGGCATATGACAATCTCCTCCCAAAGATCTTTATGATAATTGATAGACACCATGGATGGTATAGTTTTTTTTCCTCTTCAGATAGAGGTATCGTGTCTTGGTGCTGTGAGAATTCTTCACCCTGTTGGATTTGAGGTTCACCCATTATTTCATAGGTTTGATTTAGAGTGATCTACTTTTCAAAGAATATTTCCTTGAATGATTGTGGCAGATGGGCGTTCTCCGCTAGAGGGTAGTAGTTGTCTGGTAAGACTGGTGGGTGGAGTTGTGCTTCTATGTGTTGGTTGTCGTTGAATTTTGTCATGCTCTAGAGTATTCTAGAGAAATAATTTGCACCAATACATATATTCAACTTGCAATAAAGCAGTTTTTAACTTTCAAGTTAAGGCGTAATTTATTTTTAGTCAACATTCTAGGTAAACGAGCTAGAATAAGAATAACGTATGTGCGCAAAGCTCCAAAATGTTGAGTGTTTTTCTGGAATGTCCGTTTGTGTAGGTTTTGAGGGTTCGAGGGTAATTACAAGCCCCTTGTAGAGTTTGGCTTAAAAAAATGTTTAGGTGGGACCCACTTTTTGCTGAGTTGGCCTTGTATGGAAATTTCAACTTCTTTGTTGAGTCTAGAATATCAAATTTAGTTGGGATGCATATATCATTTGTGTGCGTGGGGTTTCAAATGAATTTGAACCACACTATTGGAGATCTAGACTTGCCAAAAACCAGTAGATATGCATCAGCTGGTGCAGGCCAAAATGACTTTTTCATTTAAAGCGAAGGAGCCGTATTCACGGAGCCCAAGCATCCTGGTGTTCATGTTCACGAGGACCACACCGTGTTTGCGTGGCTCGTGTTCATGGGGTTCCTGTTGTGATTGTCGGACTTGGTTTACTTTTCGCTACGATCACATGGCCTTTGCAACATTTGCGAGGTTCACATTTGCAAGGCCCCTTCATGTTTGTAGGGGCCCTCTATGTTTGCGAAGCAAATTTTGTCTAGTCTTCTAGATAAGACCAGACCCGCAATCTGCATCTATTATAGAGCTTCCAAATGTGATATCGTGGTCAATTTAACTCAAAATTTAGTGATTCAAGTCATGTTGATCCACGAAGGTCGAGGCTACCATATGGACTGATCATGAGTCATTGGAGAACCTTCGTTTGAGGTGAAATTGTTCTTTTTTTGCCCATCCTAGTTCTAAATTGAGCATAATTATGGTCTTTCGTGCATGTTGATTGTTGCTGCTTTTATTAACCCCAAATTGTGTTCCTTCTTGGCACACACATTTGGGGTTTGGTTGATCGCCTTTTTATAGAGTCAATTTTTGAAATTCCAATGCGGGTACCAAACATCTTGGAGGGCGCACGATCGGCCTATAGGTAGGCTATGACATTTTTTTCTTTTTAGATAGAGCTTGAATGTGTGAATGCATATTGATTAAAATGAATTGGGGAATGGTACCTTGTTGTTAATATTTTCCTTTACTTAGATGTCATGCTTAGGCTTGTCTAGCCGTATCTTTAAGTATGGTACCATGCTATTTGGGAATTGTATGTGTTCCATGTTGTTGTAACTTGATTTGTTGTTGATATTTGTTATATATTAGAGCATGTTCGGCCATAGTCTAGGATAAGTCTAGTGTTGCCGTAGACTTGTGATCTGTGTAGCCTTGTTTCTTCCGAAACGTCATTTCAAATAGACTAAATCCTTGTAGAATTGAGTAGAAGACTTGATACTAATAGTATGGGCCTTAGTTTAGGTGATTTTACAATTTTATAGATCTTTTGTTTTCTCCCTCTATTTTATGTGGCTCCGATGCGTTACCAGAGGTTTGGTGTTTTTTAGGAGACTTAAGGTTGGATTGTTTTGGGCTTGGAGCATTCTTGTGATTCTTTGTGTGTGGATGTCATTCCATTGTGGCTTGGTATTAATATTTGAGATCATCTTTGGAGTCGATAGGCCATGGGGTCACCTTTGCTTGTTGGGCAGCTTACTCCCCTGGAAGTGGAAAACTTGGTTGGGTAGCCTTGATATATGAGATCTCTTCAGAGTCAACACACCCTCAGGACACTTTTACTAGCTAGGCTATGAGTGGACTTGTTTCTTAGGCAGCCTAGATTGATTGTAACTCTCACTAACTAGGCTGGGATTGACTGGATTGTTGAGTATTTGAGATTACTTGGGAGGGGAGCCCAATTTTTTGTGTCGTAGTACTCTTCTCAAAACATCTTAGCTATTTTTTGTACCTATCAAGTTTATGGGGCCCATTTGGATTTTATTTAAACTTGTGCACGAGTGTATCTTCTGGTCTTATGGGTTCTCATTAGGTTTAGTTTTTTTGTACTTATATTTACTTTCAGTATGCTTTATGCTTTATGCTTTCTTTCATATACGCTTTGACCTTTTATTGTTTCTAGATTCTATCTTTTAATACTTTTTGTAACTTTGTTGCTCAGTCGGCCTTCGGTGGTTCTTGAGTAGTTGCATTTTGTATTCATGTTACACTCAACTTCGGTTTCGTAATGCAGATCATAGTACCAGCTACCGACAGTGATTATTCATGCTATCTTCTAACAACTTTTGGGATAGAGATGTAGGTGGGAACTTCTCAACCGGGATCAACGTGTCTTTTTCTGTACATATTTAGCAAGTCTTTTGCTTGTAAAATGGCCTTGCTTTTGGTCCACTTTTGGGAGTTGTTCTCTTGTTTTAGATTGTTCTGGACCCTTGACTTCCAAGTTCTTTGAGGGATCGTTTGTATATAGTTTTTGGTTTGCTTCCCTTCTGAGACACTTGGTTGACTTAGTGTTTTTCTATTAGTTCAACCCTTATACTCTTTACTTGTCATTATGAGTTACAAGTTGGCTTACATACTAGTGAGTTATAGTAAGTGTCATGATGACTCGAGTAATCAGGTCATGACACCACTTGTGAACACTGAAAATTGGAGGGCATAAATGTCAATTGAATACAGCTTAACCGACATATTTATGTATTATGTCATTATATAAAGTACCCTTATTATATCTAAAGTACTTTAATATACTAATAGTAAATAACATGTAACACTCATGATTTAAAGGAAATTTTCTTTTACCTTTATTACAATAATAATCAGAGAATGCCAGGAGCATTGAATTGCAACTTTCTGTATCTTCATCTTTCATTGGGCAACATCTATAAACATTTTCATAATAGTACTACACTAAATAAAGAATTTGTGTAACTAACCGTTAGATCATTATGAGCGCTAGAATTATTTCGATTCTTCCCATAAAATTTAAATGGTGATTTTGAAATTTTTATTTAACTACAGTTATTTAGTTGATGGCTATTTATTAAATAATTAATTTTTATTAGTTGATGATTAATGGGTCAAGTCCAAATTTATTTAATACCCTAAATCTGACCCATATATTCAAATAAGTTAGTGGAATTTGTCACTTTTTAGTATATAATTATTTTATTTAGAAAAGAAAAGAGGGAAAAAGAGAATAATAGGAACCTTACATGTTGCGACGCTAAGTTCTACAACCAGGTAACAGTTTCTTAAAGCTTCAAGCTAGATATATATTCAAATAATTGTTGTAACATTACTTATAGGAAACTCAGTACTATTCAATTTGTCTGCGTGAGAATGGATTCTTTTAGAGGACATATAATAGTGACTTATAATTTCCATGATGATAGGCAATGATGAGGTGATGATTGGAGGGGTAGAATAATATATCAATTGTAATAAATGGCAAAACAAAGATAATTTCTATTACTTTTTCCCTTTTTTGGTTCTATTTCATGGGTGAGGTTAAGTTTTGATATATTAGGATATATGTAATAAAATATTAGGTCTATTGTATTTTATGAATACCACTAAAATTATTATTTGGAGGAATTAAGACTTAACCCTAGGCTTGAAATTTGAGACGTAGGAGACTTGATATGTTATTTGGTATATATAAAAATTTAGGAATTTGATTATAGATTGGGCAGGTTTATTGGGTCTAGGCGAGACATGTAGTTATATGGGTGTCTATAGACTCGTTTGCTTATGAATACTTTATACTTGACATATTGGAAATATTTTGAGGCATTGAGGAAAGGAAAAGCATTGTGGAATTAGGTTGCTTGATTTCGATTCTTTGGTCAAGGTATGTTATGGTTTATTCTATATGATAGAGAGACTCTTAATAGTGATTGATAGTCATTGAGTAATATTGTGAAGTTTTCTATGTAGTTAATTGTTGTGGCTTGGATGAGTTATATGTTGTTTTGATTAGTCTCTAATAACAAGATCATGAAATCCATAATCTTTAACTTGGTCTATAAAAGTGATGCCTTTACTAAAGAAGGCTTAATGAAATATTATTAGTGAAGTAAAAGTTGATGATAACGAATGATAAAATACCTGTATTGTTGGATAGGGTGCACGAGCCATCACGATATATTTTGATCGATTTCCATGAGCCAGCATGATATATTTTGGTTAGGTGCCACGAACTGGCATGATCTATTTTGATAGTGTGCCACAAGCTGGCACGGTATTATTGGATCGGGTAACATGTTCTGACACGACATTATTAGATCGGGTGTCACATTCTGACTTAGTAACATTGAAGGAAAACATATTAAATTAAATTGATGTACTCAATCTCAAAGAACCTTCTAAAAAGAGCAAGGTGTGGAGGCATGTGTTCTCGGGTGTGTTATTGATATTGTTGACTAATTACGTACTTGCTCCAATGTTGTTGTCAATTGTTCATGCTGTTTGTTGCTTGCCACCTGCTAAGGTCTATCGTTGATTTCATGTTATAACCATATGCATATTGGTTTCTATTTTGGGTCGGCCGATGATGTATACTCAATACAAGTTTCCTTGTACTAACCCCTACTTGTGGTTTCCTTTGTTGTCTCTTTGGGACTGTAGCCAGTGTACCAGCGATTTAGACTTACCCTTAGCTCTATCCAGTCTCCGGCACATTATATTTTAGGGTGACCTATTCCTTCTAGCTTGTGTGGGATTTTCTTGGTCATGTCATGATGTCCTTAGTCTTCGGACGTAAACTATTCTATTTATTTATTCTTGTGTCTTTAAATACTCTGAAGACTTGGTATTTTAAGAGTAGATGTCCTTGATGTGCTGACTTTTAGATTTTGGGAAGTGATATTTATTAGACTCTTAAGAATTATTATTACTTACTTTACTAAGGTTTGAGCTTCTACATTATGGTTATATTTCGTAATAAGTTGGGGTTTAAATTTTTTGGTTTGCCCACATAGGAGGTTAAGCGTGGGTGTCACTCATGACTCGTTTAGGGTCGTGACAAACATGGTATCAGAACATTAGGTTAAGTGATATTATCTGATGAGTCCACAAATTAGACTCATTTAGGGCTTTATTTAAATAGAAATAGTGTCCTCAAATGCTTATTTTATCTCAATATCTGATGAAAACCCTTAAGTTTAAGGTATTTGAGGATTGAAAGAGAGCATGGACACTATTTCGCAAAAAAAGAACGAAGAAAATGAAGGCATGAGGATCGCCAAGTCCACTTGGCGAGTCACCGAAGAGTCTCACTTCGCCTTTTGTTCCAGTGTGCTAAGCCCTGAAGGAAAGGATCAAGTCGGCGAAAAAGGGGAGCAGTCGGTGCATCGACGAGATGTTCTGCGAGGCAATACTATGTCGCCCAATGACCCAGAGAACGACAATGCTAAAGGATGGTGCAAGACAACAATGAACTACATCAAGGGGTGATAGGCAATTCTGACTAACGACGCCGAATGATCCATTGCAGCACAAATCAGTGAAAGCTATAAATACTAGTTGGAGTTGTAGTTTTAAAAGTCGAACAGTTATTATAATTTTCATATAATTTTAGTACTTTTTATTTTTTCTCTCAAGTTTGGAGAGGGTTTTTTGGGAGACTTGAAGAAAGGAGTTCATCTTTCCCAAGTTGGAAGTGGGTTTTCTCTATTCTTCTTCCTTTGCTTATATCAAGGTTTAATTTCTTATACCCATCTGATTTCATTATCATTTTATGTGTAATTTCTTATTTCTTGATGTGTGGCTAAAAACCCCAATTCTTGGGGTGTGATTTCACAAATATGGGTTAAGATTGTTATTGGGTCTTGCTTGCTGATAGGTTAGATGTATTTTAATGGTGATTTCACCTAGTGGTAGTGGTTTAATTTAATGGGTTTGTAGTTGCAAGTACAAAACCACCCATGTGTTTTCAGCTTGCTCGAGAGAGAGATTGCCAAACCAAGACCGCTAGAGTGATGGCCAAAGGAGTGGGTCGACATGACGTTCAGCCCGAGAGGGTGAGCCCTAGTCCCATATCCTAACACTCAGCTCGAGAAAGTGAGTGGGGTAAGGCGTAGGCTGGCCTTCATGCGGCAAATGGGTGTCCGAGAGGAATCCATTTGAAATGGGGTAAGTTGCTCAAGAGAGAATTTATTCCCACATATAGCTTAACCTAGTCACTATTACTCTACAGATTTTCTATCGAAAGCACGTACCCAATAATTTAGATTAACCCGTATTTCGGTCACATCCCAATAATCTCTCTCTCATTGTTAGATTTTCTTTGTTATTTCTACTGGTATTGCTTACTTGTGTTAAAACCCCCATTGTTAATTGACACTTTTGTTTCCTCTTTAATTTACAATATTTTTAATCGTTAATGCCTTCAGCTACAACTAGTTAGAACTGAATTTTATTTTTCTACTAATTCTCGAAACCGCTCCCTTACGACACGACCCCAACCCTTGGTTGGGTTACTATATTATCAACGATCGTAGACACTCATACTGTAGGTTAGTGTCGTTGGTCACGATAACCATCAAAATGGCGCCGCTGCTAGGGAGTGGTGTTACTTGAGAATTCTTAGAATATTAGAATTTTTGTTCTTCTTAGTTGTAGTTTACTAACCTTATTTTTTATTTTGTTTTTCTCTAAAGTGTTGTATGCAGAAATTCTAAGCATGGCTGGGGGAAATGGTGACAACTCGGATGAGACGAGCCAAGAAGTTGAGAGGAACTTCGAGTTCATAGTGGTAACTCAACTGAACAAGTTGTCCACCAAAATAACAGATGTGGAAAACCAGTGCAAGAGTCAAAGGAGGTACATATCTCCTTCCGAGAGGAAGTAGTCTAGAGACAGGGAGACCAATCGTGTCGAGGACACACTTCAAATCATTCTCCATAAGATCACCGAACAAGATCAAATGTTGGAAGAGATAACAGAGAGTATTGAAGTGTTGAATCAAATGGTTCGCTCTCACTCTAGATCGATCCAGCTGATCAGGACAGTCTTGAATTATGAAGTGTCTCATATTCACTCAAACAAACTATTGGGTTACCTAGTAGCACTAGGGCCAATCCAACCAATGGGGAGTGAGTAAAGACTCGCATCATGCCACGACGTTAAGTAAGGCACTTCTTGGGAGGAAACCCAAGGTTCTAAATGCTTTATTTTTCTTTTAAAAATAATGGTGTGTTGATTGTGCAGGTTTAAATGTGCAAAGTGTTCAGAAAATGCAGATTGGTGAGAAAATGGTCAGTTGGCAAATTATCGAACAGGTTCGCGATTCTGACTCGACCCTCTATTTGTCTCAATTCAAAGTTGAGTCAGAGCCTATAAGACTCGGCGGACTTACGAAGTTGTTTGGTGTGTCTCCAACTAGGTCGACGACTTTGATGCAGACCGTCGTCTTGACCCCAAGAAACTGAAAGAAATTTAGCAATCGGTGAGCAAGTGATCACTCCGCAATTCGCCGAGTGAATCGGTGAGTGCAACTAATTTCGTCGAACAGGCGCGAACTGGATGGTTTATAATGGCCAAGAGACTTCAAATTTAAAATTCTTCACTTTCCCTCGCTCTTAAACATTCTAAATTCATACTAAGGTATTATTTTCCTTATTTTAGCCCTTTACTAGAATATTAGTTTTCTAATTTGTGCTCGGAGTTGGAATACTTTGCCGCCTAGCTTTTCAATCGCAATTTAATCGGCATCAAAGGTTGGTTCCCGATCCCCGAGTTTACTGTTGAAAATTTTGAACTCTTTTGCAGTAATAGTATCTTAGTAATGTGTTCTAGGCCTCTCTGGTAGGATTAGAGTCCATATTTGCCTATTTTAATTTGAAAGAAATCTTGCCCGTATGATTTGACTGTCAAATGCCCGTAACCGTTGTGCTTTTTAATTAGTTGGTCATTATTGCGTATTGTTAGATAGATTGGGTGAAATCTGAGTAGCCCACATTTGTGCTAAAATGTCAAAAAATTGCTCAATGATAGAGCAGGAGATACTGCTCTTAAGAGAAAATATCGTCAAATGGCCAAATGTGGCAAATTCGGGAGAAATCTGAGTATTCTGGGGTAAAGGTTAGTATGGGTATTATTTAAATTCCATAAGTACATTCTTTGATTTGATAATCGGGGGTTGCGGGATTGAATTCGAGAAGATGGGTCGAAAATAGGCACGTTGGGTTGATTGGCGAGCTAAGTTGAGCTCGTCGAATGACTTGGCGATTTGCCTAATGTCCCCATCTCACCGATGATTTGGCGCCTTAATTGATATTTGATTATGTATTTTTCAAAGAGAAGTCTGAGGATGCCGAAAGCAATTGGCGACTCGCCGAAAGTATTTTTATCGCCCTTTATCTGTATCCTTGGAATCCTTGTGCACTATAACCTTTGGCGAACAAAGCTTGCTAACCAAAAGTATTCGGCGATTCGTGGAAAGACACTCCCTATCGCCGATTTGTCTTAATTATTGAGCCAATTCATTCGACAAGTTTCATTCAGCTCGCCACAGAGGTTTGGTTACTCGCCGACTAGATCAGCGAGTCTGTCTTTAATAAAATTCTGTGTGATTATGTTAAGTTTTGACTAAATCTCTTGATCTTTTGTAGGTATGGTACATACAAACTTAAACGAGCCAACCCAGAATTAAGCTAAGGGCATTACGATAAACGAAGGAGGATCAAATCCTCCACAAAAACAAAAGAAAAATATCCCACTAGGAGACAAAGGCAAGAGGAAAAAGCATATAGCAAAGAAAGGAATAGCTATTGAGACCCAAGTTGAGTGGTCTGAGCCTAAAGATGATCAACCCTTAATCCACCGGCAGAATAGGGTCTGAGCCTAAAGATGATCAACCCTTAATCCACCGGCAGAATAGGCTCCGAGAAAGACCTCAACCCAAACCCACCAGAATTTCATCAGATGCATCTCCTCCTGAATTAGATGCAGTGTCAGCTTCTGCACCACCTTCAGTGGCCCTTGCACTCCCCATAGCTCCACCTCCACCCAGATCGCTGAACAGATTAAACGGCGATGGTTTACGAACCATTCTAGAAGAAAAGTTGCTATCTGTTGAGGGTTTGGAAGGTAAGCACGTTGAGGTGCTTGACACACTCAGGTATCATGAGTTGGAGCAGTTCACAAGACTACGGGGAGCTTACATTTCTTCCTGGGTCTGGGAATTTTACTTAGCCTATGGAGGGTTGGTCCCAAAGAATAAGAAGAAGTCTAGTGAGTTCCAACCAGTGAAGTTAGTTATGGTTAGAGACAAGGAAGTGGAGTGTCACAACGATCATATTAATGTTGTATTGGGTCGACTGCATCACTCGGTACTTCCCTACCAGGGTTTGCCTATTGTTCCATCCCTGGATGATTTGAAGGTTTGGTTAACTCCAATGATCTCTAACACCACCCCGAGGTGGATGGAGGTAGGATCTCCGATCGAGAAGAGAGACATGAAAATTGCCTCTCGGTACTTGTTTGGCTGCATCAACAGCACTATCATGCCATCCCAGAACGAGTCCATTTTGCGTCATCCTAAGGCGGCTTGCCTTGGTTCTATCATGGCTAGGAGGTGGATCAATTTGGGACTGTTGATTTCACAGGAGATGGCTATGAGAGCCAAACAGACGTAGATGTCTCTGCCTTTTCCTGTTCTGATCACTGAGTTATGCCAGCATGCTGGAGTACCTCGAGATCCTACTAGTGATAAAGAGGTCACCCCGTCTTCCTCCACCGATATTCGGCATATAGAGGCCGAGTTCACATGAGAAGAGATTGACAGGAGGAGAACAGCTCCAGCAGATACTTCTCCAGAGGTCGATGTCGACTCATTACAAGCTGAGGCACCTTCATCTACTCCGATTTTGGAACCTTCAAGGATACCCCCTCCTTCTTCTCCGTCATAGATTCCAGGTGCCTCCTTTTCTTCCCAGCCTACCAGGATCACTCATGCCATGATCCTGAAGATGGGGTAGCTGGCCTAGTCAGCGGATGTGAGGGCAACGTGATTGGAGAGATTCGTTCCAAGGATGATTGACAGTTCCATCTTGACTACACTGACCCCCTTAGGGCCATTGTTGATGATTTGACTGCCATTGTCACTACTTGTGAGAGCAGACAGGGGGAGACACCTGAGGTTTTAGCATTAAAAACCAAAATAGCAGAGTTGAAGAAGGACGTAGCCTATTTCAAGGTTACCGACTTCACTACACTGATCCAAGGAGCAGATGACAAGGATGCTCCTGAGACCTCAGGGATTCCTCTGGCTACTACCAGAGATGTGCAAAGGGATGATGCAGGGCATACAGAGTCAGAGACAGAGACCGACAAGGAGCAGATAGAAGTGCGCGATGAGGTAGTGAGCAAGGGCCAAAAAGAGAGCACATTCAGAGACTTGTCGAATCTTGTGGAGATGGTTGTGCAGTGGGCAACTCAGACAGTGCCGGATGAGACGTCCACAGTAGCTCCTAGTGGATCTGGCATTGTTAGTACGTTTGAGGCTACTTCGGGTACTGAGGCTCGTGACCAGATAGATGCACTGGGCACTGATGCCCACATTCAGACCCCGACAGATAGAGAGACTGTATAGACAGGACTTCTTTTTACTTCTCTCTCTGTCTTATTTATTTTTACTTTTAGACACTTTTAATTACATTTGAGGACAAATTGCTTTTATTTGCGGTGGGGTGAGGCCCACACCTTTTGTGTTGATAGTCATGTTCTGTGTATATACTTGGGTTGTTCTGTTCTTAAAATTATGTTTTATATGCTTTTTGTGGATGTTTGAGCTTATGGCTCCTTTTATTTTAAATTGAAAAATGATTTTGACACTTTCGAAAAAATTTCATTTTTCAAAAATTTTCGCCACCTCTTGTTATTGAAAGTGGTTGTTCTTGTACAAATTCAAGTCTCGGTTTCAATCAATACCAATGACTTGAATGATGCTCTCAATTGAACAAACATGAACGTGCGACTGCAACGAGACCAAATGAAGTTGCATAGACAATATGTGAACTCTTTGCATCTCGTTGTGATTAACCATTTATCAAATTAATTCTCTTGTAATCACCGTTGCACACTAGCGAAAGTGTGTGGTATTCTTAAGTGTCAATGCCTTGTGTGATGAACTTACTTTGAACCTTGCATGAATAAACCTAGAATTTTCCCCGTTAGTTTGATTGATTTAGTAAGGTGTGCTCTTGAAATGATCTTAGGCAACTTTTGAAGAGTGTGAGCCAAATTTGACATATACCTCTTTTATGGCCTACTTGTGAGAGTGTGAAACTCTCTTGAACACCCTTTGAGCCTTACCTTTCTTTGGAATAACCTTGATGAACCCTAACCTTACTTGACCCACTACCTATAATCCTCTTGATTGGTGGTTTAGTGAATAGCCAACTTAGGCCAAGGGGTATGGTGAAAAGAAAAAGGAGAAGTCAAGAAGTGCAATAAAAGTCTCCCTTAACCCAAGGTGTTGCGGAACAATGGAAAGCCTTAAAAAAAGTTTTGGAATAAAAGTACAAAAGAAATTGGGTTTCCAAGAAATCCATGGAGGTGAATAAAAAGATGACTTAGAAGCACTAGAAAAAGAATTGATAAAGGAAAAGAAGGGGATGCCGTGAGAATACCACATCTCACGAGGAAAAAGTCACTGAGCCTAAATGACCAAACATTTGCACTCATCCCTATTACAAGCCTTGAAAAAACCTTTTTGACCTTGAGTGAGCTGAAACAAATGTTGATCGGAAAATACGGGCAAACCTATGGGTGAAAGCATGCATTGTGTTCCTCTTTTTGAGTGTGAGTGTTGCATCTAATTCCTGATCTTAAATTGATTAACTTCTGTGTGTGAATATAGAATCATTCTTTGTGTGAGAGTATTTAGATACTTTTGTTGAGCTTGAACTTGCATTAGTAGCAAGTATTGCGAGCATGAGAATGTTTGGTAATGGTGTGTCACAACTTAAATCTTTGAGTACACAAATCTTTGCATGAGTAATTTGAGCCTTGTTGTGTATGTTCATGATTTAGTTTTGTGTAGCACTATTTGAGACATCCTATTTGAACTGTTGAACTTAAGTTTTACTTGAGGACAATCAATAGTTTAAGTTGGGGGTGTTGATGAGTTCACAAATTGGACTTATTTTGGAGTTTATTTTATTAGAAATAGTATTCTCAAATGCTTATTTTATCTCAATATCTGATGAAAACCCTTAAGTTTCAGATATTTGAAGAATGAAGGAGAGCATGGACACTACTTCGCAAAAAGGAACGAAAAGGCTGAAATGAACGAAGAATATGAAGGCCTGAGGATCGCCAAGTCCACTTGGCAAGTCACTGAAGGGTCTCACTTCGCCTTTTGTTCCAGTGTGCTGAGCCTTGAATGAAAAGATCAAGTCGGCGGAAAAGGGGAGCAGTCGGTGCATCATCGAGATATTCCGCGAGGCAGTACTCTCTCACCCAATGACCCAGAGCACGACGATGCTAAAGGATGGTGCAAGACGGCGATGAACTACATCAAGGGGTGAATCGTCGAGTTGATCAACGATTCCGACTAACGACGCCGAATGATCCGCTACAGCACAAATCTGTGAAAGCCATAAATACTAGTTAGAGTTGTAGTTTTAAAAATCGAACAATTATTATAATTTTCATATAATTTTAGTACTTTTTATTTTTTCTCTAAAATTTGGAGAGGGTATTTGGGAGACTTGAAGAAATGAGTTCATCTTCCCCAAGTTGGAAGTGGGTCTTCTCTATTCTTCTTCCTTTGCTTAAATCAAGATTTAATTTCTTAGACCCATCTTATTTCATTATAATTTTAGGTGTAATTTCTTATTTCTTGATGTATGGCTAAAAACCCCAATTCTTGGGTTGTAATTTAGCGAATATGGGTTAAGATTGTTGTTGGGTCTTACTTGCTGATAGATTAGATGTATTTTAATGGTGATTTCACCTTGTGGTTGTGGGTTAATTTAATGGGTTTGTAGTTGCAAATATAAAATCACCCATGTGTTTTTAGCTTGCGAGAGAGAGAGGTCGTGAAACCAAGACCGCTAGACTGATGGTCTAAGGAGTGGGTCGACATAAGGTTCAACCCGAGAGGGTGAGCCCTAGTCCCATAACCTAACACTTATCTCGAGAGAATTAGTGGGGTAAGGCATAGGCTGGCCTTCATGCGGCAAGTGGGTGTCCGAGAGGAACCCATTTGAAATGGGGTAAGTCGCTTGAGAGAGAATTTTTTCCCACATATAGCTAAGCCTAGTCACTATTACTCTACAAATTTTCTATTGAAAGCATGTACCCAATAATTTAGATTAACCCGTATTTTGGTCACATCTCAAGAATCCCCCTCTCATTGTTAGATTTTATTCGTTATTTCTACTGTAATTGCTTACTTATGTTAAAACCCCCATTGTTAATTGACACTTTTGTGTCCTCTTTAATTTACAATGTGTTTAATCGTTAATGTGTGTAGCTACGACTAGTTAGAACTGAATTTTATTTTTCTACCAATTCTTGAAACCACTCCCTTGGGACACGACCCCAACCCTTGGTTGGGTTACTATATTTTCGACAATCGTAGACATTCGTACCGTAGGTTAGTGTCATTGGTCACGATAAGCATAATTATGACACAAGGACATGTCTCATATTGTCTTGCGGAACAGTACGGGGACACCTTTGTTTTCTTCGAGAGGCTGTAGGACTTAAGGAAAACTTTATTCCTTTCTTCTTTTGTGCTACTACTATCACGCCCCAAGGCTACCCCTAGACGTATACACGGGACCTTGGATCACGAGTGACACCAAGATAACCCTAAGCTGGCATATTATAAGAAAACTGAACAAATCTATGGAAAGATAAACTAATGCGGAAGCTAAATCATGAGATAACTCAAGGATGGGGAATACCAAATATTGGCCTTAATATATATAAATTTTAAGAGTTTAGTGATACTGAATAATTACTCAAAAACTATGCTAAATTTATTACTATTGTCTGAAAAAGCCTCTAATGACTAGAGTTGTTGTAGCATGTCCCCTGCTAACCCTAGCAAAACTGAAACTGAAATAAAAGATTGAATTTGAAACATGTTTATTGTCCTCGAAGTATGAGGACTCACCAAAGAACCTGCAGAATGTGGATCGGGAACCGATCTACGTGAGATATGAATGTTGAGGACCTGAACATACATCATGAAAAGATGTAGCGTAGAGTATGCGTCAATGCTTGGAAGTTACTGAGCATGAAGGATTGGATAAAAGCTGGAAAGACATATAAGTTGAACAAAGCATAACTGATCAATAATATAATCTGAACATGATGGAAATACTGATATAAATTGAAAAGAACTGAACTAAATGCCATGACTAAGTACATAACATGCTGAGACTGAATACTGAAGTATATCTGAAAACCTGGTCAAATGCATTAGAGTCTGACTGTGGGAGCTACTAGTAACCGACAAAACAACCACTTGAGCTAACCGTGTTGTCCGATGTATACACCCCATCGAAGAGATCGATAGACCTTGCCAAGGGTATAAAGGCATGACTGGTGTGATCATTAAAACTGAAGCCCACAGAGGGGACTTAACCTACGGGGGCACGTAGCTCTGGGACTATGAGGGTACGCTGAGACCCTAGTCCACTTGGTGCTAAGCCTACTCCCAACAAAATATGTGTATGATACATTATGACTGAAATAATAAAATACTAAATAGCTCAAAATACAGACATGCAAATCTGAGAATGTACCAATATATACTAATAATGTGACATACGAAAACTGAAGCATGTATACCTGTTTAACTGACCTAGCATGTGTAATTCATTAACTAAGAGAATCTACACAACTAGGGTTCTAAGTTTCATGCAAAGAACTAAGCAATGATTCCATGAAACATTATAATCTGATTAGGAATACTCTAACAACTAAATCACAACTAATATCTAAGGTTTTAGAAATCGTAGGTCTAAGCAAGATATAGGAATGAAGAATTTGACTAAATTCTACGGACTTAGTGGATGAAAGGAATCCACTAGTGAAATCCCACATACCTAGTGACAAATTTCATGGAGAAATCTTTCAATTTCAGGGCTGGAACTAAAGAAAATTTACTGCATTCTTGTTGGGTTTTGGGTCACCTCTTTTCTCTTCTTTTTTGTTCTAATCTTTGTGAATTCTAGTGAATAAAGGTTATGGGTATGTCTGACTAAACAACATAGTTTAGGCATTAAAAGATGTAGTTTAAGGGCCCCAACGCATAGGAAAAAGATCTAAATGACCCTAACTTAAAAGCTGACGAAGGTCATCCACGGAGGGACCTACGGACCGTCGGTTAACCTACCAACCGTAGGTAGCAGTGTCGATCAAGATCTGCCCGATAGGGCTTCACTAAAATGAGCATAACATCTTACTCCAAAATGGGATTTTATCAAACTTGGTGGCGTTAGAAAGAAGATTCAATTATCATTCATTTGATAGGTCATGGGCCACCTAATTCATTTTCTGCTAAAAGATATGACCATTTGAAGTTAACCCAACAACAATTTCCCTCTAACTGGCTGCTGACCCTCACCTATGGTTTGTAGGTCCAACCATGGACCATACTGGTCGACCGTGAGTGGGATCAGAGACCATAAATATTTGGTGCCCAACGATAGACCATTACTAATGAATATTCCGATCTATTCTAGATTATCATACCACCATCTGATGTGTCTATAAGACTAACTCCTAAGAGAGCAATAGATGAACAACTTTTGCTGATTCCTTCCCTTTTTTCCCTGACATGTGCTACACTACCCTTTAGAGATCTTCTTTTTGGCCTTAAGGTAAGATATGAATCAACCTATGGCACTGAGCTACTACCATTCCATCCTAAGACTGGCTCATTTTGGAAACATAAAAATTAAACGATCCTAGTTCTACAATCAATTGAGTCATAACAAGAATGTAACCAATCCATGCCTAGAATGATATCGAAATCTACCATATTTAACTCTACAAGATTTGCTATAATTGGTTTACCAACTGGAGTAGAGACTAAGAAGGGTTGTGAAAGAGTATCTGGATTGAAACATAAGATTACTATTGTAAAGAGAGTTACAAAGGAAAGAGTAGCCCATGGATCTAACAATGCAATAACATCTAAAAGAAAGACTCGTAATGTACCAGTGACCACATCAGAAGAATATTCCTTATCCTGGTGAGCTTGAAGAGCATAGAGCCTACCGTAGCGCTGACTGCCACCTGTACTAGATGACACACTCTGTTGTGTTGGGTGACCTATTAGTGCTATTGGGACTGTAGACTGAGCCGTACAATTGTTACCTTTTTGCCCCTACCTAGCATAAGGGAAATTCTTCACCCTATGACCAAACTGACCACACCCAAAGCATCCTTCCTTACCTTTAAGACACTCGCCCGAATGGTTCTTACCACACTTTGGACATGTTGGGTAGGTCCTATTTCCTGAGACACTCCCCTTAGACTTAGGGCCTGGTGCCCTACTATTTTGATCCTGTCGAAACTGTGAGTTATTTCCACCACCTGATTTCTGCTGGAAATACTCATAGTTCCCTGTTCTAGCTTTCTTGTTGTCCTTAGCTATTTCCCTAAGCTTATCTGCCTCAACATGTTAAGCATGAGTCATGAGCCTAGAGATATTCATATCCTCTACCAACATAGCATTCCTGCACTCTATCTTCTCTAAGTCGGATACCCCACACAGAAACTTGCTCATATGTGCCCTTGGATCGGTAACCATGTATGGAGCATACCTAGAGAGTTGGGTGACCTTAACTCCGTACTCTTGGACTGACATTGAAACTTGCTTCAAATTCAAAAACTCTTGTGTTTTAGCCTCCTTCAACTCTCTTAGGAAGAATCTACCCAGAAAATCTCTAGTAAAACACTCCTAAGTCATAGGAGATACATCCAAACCCCTATTTTCTTTCCACTGAGTGAACCAAATTTGAGCCACATCCTTAAACTAGTAAGATGCCAACTCTACCCTATCCTTACCAGTCATTTGCATCACTACAAAGATTTTCTTAACTTCATCAATGAAGTTTTATGGGTCCTCACCAACTTGCAACCCTAAAAACTCAGGCGGATTCATCCTAAAAAAGCCATAGACTCTAGTTGCCACTAATCAACCATTTCTATTAGTAGGAACTGAACCTGTTGATTGTTCTAGTTAGTCATACTTAGAGCCAAAAGCTGAATCGCATTCTGAAACTGTACATTTGAAACCTCATGGTCTGGGATAGGGAGTGTTGTGTTAGAATTGTGTGCATTAGCCTTCCTTGGGTAATCTCTACGAGGAGACATGATTTGAAACACATAACATTGAATTAGAAATGAGAAGTTGGATCATACCTTATGCATGATAAAAGCAGCAAAGAGAGTAATGTTTTCCAACGACACTTCTTAGCCTCCCTCTCATTAGATGTGGTGCACTTCACACCCGTGAAAGAGACTCTACTTCATGCGGCTTTCAGACATACTTCGACTCTTAAACCTAATGCTCTAATACAAAGTTTATCACACCCCGAGGCTAACCCCCAGACGTAAACATGGGACCTAGGATCACGAGTGATCCCAAGCTAACCCTGAGTTGGCATATCATAAGCAAATTGAACAAATCTATGAAAAGATAAACTAATGCAGCAGCTAAATCATGAGATAACTTAAGGATGGGGAATACCCAATATTGTCCTGAATATATATATAAATCCTAAGAGTTTAGTGATATTGAAGAATCACTCAAAAACTACATTGAATCAAATACTATTGTCTAAAAAAGCCTCTATTTACTAGAGTTGCTGGAACATGTCCCTAACTAACCCTAGAACAACTGAAACTGAAATGAAAGATTGAATTTGAAATAAGTTTATTATCCTCGAAGTGTGAGGACTCACCACTGAAGCTGTTAAATATAGATCAGGAACGAATCTACGCGGGATCTGAATGCTAAGGACCTGAGCGTACATCATGAAAAGATGTAGCGCAGAGTATGTCAGTACTTGGAAGGTACTGAGAATGCAGGATAGGATAAAAGATGAACAAATATATAAGCTAAACAAAGCATAAAAGATCAATAATACAGTTTGAGCATGATGGAAATACAAATATATACTGAAAAGAACTGAACTGAATTCAATGACCAATTACATAACATACTGAGACTGAATACTGAAGTATATCTGAAAACCTAGTCAAATGCACTAGAGTCTGACTGTGGAAGCTAATAGTAACCTACATAACCACCATGTGAGCTAACCTTGGTTTCCGATGTATACACCCCATCGAAGGGCTCGATATACCTTGCCAGGGGTATATAGGCATGACTGGCGTGATCACTAAAACTGATGCCCACAGAGGGGACTTAACCTATAGGGACACGTAATTTTGGGACTATAAGGGTACGTTGAAACCCTAGTCCACTTGGTGTTAAGCCTACTCCTAACTTAATATTTATATGATACATTATGACTGAATAGCTCAAATACTGACATGCAAATATGAGAATGTAGCAATTATATAATGATAATGTGGCATGCGAAAACTGAAGCATGTATACATGTTTACCTGACCTAGCATGTGTAATTCATGAACTAAGAGAATCTACACAACTAGGGTTCTGAGTTTTATGCAAAGAACTAAGCAATGATTCCATGAAAACATGATAACTTTATTAGGAATACTCTAACAGCTAAATCACAACCAATATCGAAGGTTTTAGAAACCCTAGGTCTAAGCAAGATATAGGAATCAAGAATCTGACTGATTTCTAGGAACCTAGTTGATGAAAGGAATTCACCAATTATCCCACATACCTGGTGACAAATTTCTCAGAGAAATCTTTCAATTTCAAGGTTGGAACTGTAGAAAACTTATTGTATTCTTGTATGGTTTTGGGTGTCTTCTTTTCTCTTCTTTTTGTTCTAAGTTTGGTGAATTCTAGTGAATAAATTCAGGGTATGTCTGACTAAGTTATTAGGCTTAAACTATGTAAAATGACGTAGTTTATGCATTAAACGACGTAGTTTAAGGGCCCCAATGCATAGGAAAAAGACCAAAATGACCCTAGTATAAAAGTAGACGAAGGCCATCCACGGAGGGACCTACGGACCATCGGTTGACCTACCAACCGTAGGTAGCGCTCGTCGGTCAAGCTCTGCCCGATAGGGCTGCACTAAAACAAGCATAACTTTTTACTACAAAATGGGATTTAGCAAACTCGATGGCTTTAGAGAAAAGATTCAAATATATTTCATTTCATTGGTCATGGGCCACCTAATTCATTTTGTGCTAAAAGATATTACCATTTGAAGTTGACCCAATAATAATTTCCCTCTAACTGGCTGATGGCCTTTACCTACGGTCAGATTTATGATTCGTAGATCCAACCACGGACCGTACTAGTCGACCGTGTGTGGGGTCATAGACCATAAATATTTGATTCCCAATGACAAACCCACCTACGGACCATTTATCATACCACGGACCGTCGGTGGAATCTGTAGTTCTTGCACCAGGTCTTGAAAATTGCATTTTTTTCTATTTTCTAAAATATGAGGTTTTACAATTACTTAATTACAATTCGTATCTAGATGATACAAATTGGTATCTTAACTTCTTCACTAAATTTCACATATGGTAAGAACTAGGGCAACAACAATGGCAACACCAATGGCACTAAGAGAGGATGCTTACTTGGAAATAGACATGTTTCCCTGATTGACTATAGGGCCTCTAACGACTAGGGAACAAAATGAATCTCTTTATTAAGTTCTTAGGTTGAAACCTCCAGACTTCTAGGGTACTGAATTTGA
Organism: Solanum commersonii; assembly: GCA_029007595.1. Classification (NCBI taxonomy): domain Eukaryota; kingdom Viridiplantae; phylum Streptophyta; class Magnoliopsida; order Solanales; family Solanaceae; genus Solanum; species Solanum commersonii. The sequence continues at coordinate 3,381,260 of JAJTWQ010000038.1, forward strand.
AGATTCTTACGATTTACTTGTTGATTTTCATGAACTGCTTCATAAGATGGATATAGTGGAGCAATTTGGTATTGAGTTTGTGACATACCAGTTAAGTGAGACATTAAAATGTGGTAGCGGTATCATGTTTAGTGCAAAATAGAAAATACACTACATGTGAGTTGGACAATATTTTCTATCTTCGTTATGAAGAAGTATATCTCTTGGACATTGAGGCATCGGAGGAGAGATGAGTTCTTGAATATAGGGCTAGGGAAGATGTTTGTTGTAGCCTATGAGGTCAAATTTTGTGCTTTATCTAGGTAAGCTACTCAACTTTGGTTCAGTCCAGAAGAATGAATTCATTACTTTGTGAAGGGATTTTGGATAGATTTATGAATCCCAGCTTTAAAGGTCACTTTCTCTACAAAGTCTTTTAGGAAGTATTTGATTTTGTGATAGCGGTAGAGGGGGTAAAGCTAGATGACTTCTCGAAGGTGACAACGTTTAAGAAGTTTCATTAGGGACGGCTAGATAATGAACACCATTGCTTTGGAAAATATTGTTAATAAAGTTTTCATAGCATGTATGGTTTGCTTAGCAAATGATGAAATTATGTTCTGCCAATTTAGGTCATAATCTTTGGGTGTATATTAATGCATTTAGGTTGTGAAGTGTATGTTGAGGATTCTAAATGAGTACAAGTGATTTAATCTTAAGCTACAAAGGAGTGGATTCATACTAGAATAATAGGCTTATGGGTAAACAAAGTCAAGTGAGTATGCTTAACTAGAGGCCATTGAAGATCTTAGTAAAAAAGTGTGTATAAAATTGTGTTAGTCTTTTGGTTTTAATTCGTATAACTGGATTAGAGGTGTCATGTCGATGAAAAGGTTGACTTCATTGTGATTCTATAATGTGGTGATATTTTGTTTCAAGGTATGAAATTATTGATGGTAACTTGATCATTTCCTTATGCATGGTTTGGGTCGTAAAGTTTGTTACTTTTAACGTTTAAAGGACCTAAGGAAGGGTGTCATTTGAAAGTGTTGTTTTAGAATAAATTAAATGGCTTGAGTGGTTATAATGCTTTTTAGTATTAAAAATGTGGGATTCAGTGGAATCATCTGAAAAGTATATGGATTCTGATAAATAGAATGTAGGTACGATCATAATGGGGACTAGCTGGTGGATTATGAGTAGAAAAAAATAATGAAATGAAGTCAAACGAATGTAAATATTTTATATGGGCTCTTTAGAGGAAGTATTTAGTGTTATTCAACCTTTGCTACGTACATTCTTATGTGACCACCTATTTCGTTTTGTACATAGTTTGGAATATGATTCACTAGCTATGCCCACATATGATTTCACTTTTGTGGGTGGATCCTTAGTTGTGGATCAGGTGTATTGATCATACCATAGCCTTTGGATTGGGTAGGATATTTGGGCAGACTTGGTTATCTCAGATGACATATTTGTTATTGTCTTGGAGTTGTTGAAGTATTCCAATGGTTCTACATGTACCACTTTATTTATGAGAATTTATAGAAGATCTACCGTGAATTTGTACTGGTGTTCGACAATCTTAATATTGATCTAGTCTTCAAGGTCATGTTCCGATTATGTGTGGTTGAATATAAGGACTATTGGGTCTAGTTCTCTTTTGTTAAGGGTTATCTACAATTACAACTACTAATCTAGTATTTCGATAGAGTTGTTAGGCGTTCTGTATACTTGGGTGTATCGCTTGATGGATGGTTACTTGATCATTTCCTTCTTTGGGTTAAATAAGTTTAATGGACCCTTGATGAGTACGTAATGTCTAAATTATAACTTAAGCTCGTGGAATGTTTTTTATGTGAGAAGAAGATGTTTATGAAATTTAGGATGGTATATGCACTATGAGTGTGTGGTGGTTGCTTCAGGTTAGCTTCTAGTTATAGCAAGTATTGATTTAGGATTCTATAATGGTTATGTGAGAAAATATTCGTCTTGATAATTTTATCAAGGTCCTTGAGAACATGTTTCGGACGTGTGTAAGATTAATTTTTGTGGTTGTTGGAAATAGTTTATGTAGTTAGTTGAGTTTACATACAACAATAGTTATCACTTGAGTATTGATATGACCCACTTTGAGGCACTGTATGTGAAGAGATGTAGGTCTCTCATTGGTTGGTTTGATGCATTTGAGGTGAGACCTTAGGGTACTGATCTTTTGAGAGGATCATCTGAGAAAGAGAAATTCATTCAGGAAACGCTTCTAGCAGCTCAGAGCGGGCACAAAGAGTATGCGGATCGGAAGGTTAGGGTCTTGGATTTTATGGAGGGAGAACAAATGTTGCTGAAGGTTTTACCCATTAAAGGTGTGATGAGGTTTCGTAAGTAAGGTAAGATTAGTCTAAAGTATATTGGGTTGTTTGTAGTTGTTAAGCATGTGGGAAAGGTGGCCTATGATTGGCTTTGCCCCAGGGTTATTAAGAGTGAACCTCGTGTTTCATGTGTGCATGTTAAAGAAATATAATTGTGATGGAAACTACATTATTCATTGGCATTCAGTCTTGCTTGATGAGAATCTATCTTTTGGGGAGGAGCATGTAGCTATTCAAGATAGGGAGGTTCGCAAGTTGAGGTCAAAGGAAATTGCATTTGTGAAGGTCAAGTGGAAAATTCATCTAGTTGAAAAGTCCACTTGAGAGACTGAGGCTAATATGCATAGAAGATATCCACACTTTTTTGTCAATTCAGGTACCCTTTCATACCCTGGCTTTCTTGTGAGTGTTCGAATGGTGGGTAAATTAGTATACGATGTTAAGACCTATTAGGTTGTTATGAGTACTAGAATTATTTCAATTCGTCCAATAAATTTTAAATGGTGATTTTAAATATTTATTTAACTACAATTATTTTAACTACGATTATTTAGTTGACGAATATTTATTAAATAAGTAATTTTTATTAGTTAGTGATTAATGAGCCAAGTCCATAGTTTATTTAATACCCTAAGTCTGAACCATATATTAAAATAAGTTAGTGGGACCTATCACTTTTTAGTGCATAATTATTTTATTTTGAAGCGAAAAGAGGGAAAAAGAGAATTATAGGAACTTTACTTGTTGCGGCGTTGAGTTCTACAACTAGGTAATAGCTTCTTAAAGCTTCAATCTTGGACATTCATTAGCTAAATATATATTAAAATAATTGTTGTAATATTATGTGGTGGAAACTAGGCAATTAATGCCCTTGGGATTGGACTAGCTAGTTGGGTGGCCTTGATTTATTAAATCTCTTCGGAGTTGACACGCCCACGGGTCACTCTTACTAGTTAGACTAGGAGTGGACTTATTTATTAGCCGGCCTAGATTGTCTGTAACTCTTGCTAACTAGGGTGTGATTGACTAGATTAATGAGTATTTGAGATTACTTGGGATGGGAGCTCGATTTTCGTGTCGTAGTACTCTTCTTTCATAGTCTTATATATTTTGTGTACCTATCAACTTTATGGAGTCCATTTGGATTTTATTTTAACTTGTGCACAAATGTACCTTCTAGGCTTATGGGGTCCAGTTAGGTTTAGTTTAGTTGCACTTGGATTTACTTTTCGTATGCTCGTGTGCTTTCTTTCATATACGCTTTGACCTCTTTGTTTCTAGTTTCTATCTTTTAATATTGTTTTTACATATCTTGTGTATCTTGTTTTGGTAATCATGTTATACTTTGCTTCTGTTTCATGATGTAGGTCATGGTACCAACTAGCGGCGTTGATTATTCGTGCCATCTTCAGTAGCTTTTGGAATTAGAGACGTGTGTGGGCACTTGGCATCCTAGATCAGCATGTCGCCTTCTATACATATTTAGCTTGTCTTTTTCTTGTAAGACGGATTTGCTTGCGGTCAATTTTTGGAACTTGTACTCTTGTTTTAGACCACTCTGGACCCTTGTCTTCCAAGTTCTTTGAGGGATCGTTTCTATATAGTTTTTGGTTTACTTCCTCTACGGATTCACTTGGTTTTTTTAGTGTTATTTCTATTAGTTCTACCCTTGTACTCATTACTTGTCATTCTGGGTTACGGGTTGGCTTACCTACTAGTGGATTATAGTAGGTGTCATCATGACCTGAGGAATCATGTCATGACATTACGTGTGCACACTATAAATTGGAGGGCATAAATGTCAGTTCAAGGCAACTTAAACACCATATTTATATATTATGCCATTATACAAAGTACCCTTGTTGTATGTAAAGGACTTTAAGATACTGATAGCTAAATAAAATATAACACATGATCTAAAGAAAATTTTCTTTTACCTTTATCACAACAATAATCAGAGAATGCCAGGAGCATTGAATTGCAACTTTCTGTATCCTCATCTTTCATTGGCCAACATCTATAAATTTTTCCGTAATAGTACTACACTAAATAAATAGTTTTTTTAACGACACGTTAGGTCGTTATGAGTATTAGAGTTATTTCGATACTTCCCATAAAATTTAAATGGTGATTTTGAAATTTTTGTTTAACTACAGTTATTTAGTTGATGAGTATTTATTAAATAATTATTTTTTACTAATTGGTGACTAATGGGTCCAGTCCCTTCTTTTCTTATATCTTTTGTTGGTCCATGTATATTTGCACCCTTTTATTCCCTAAGTCTACCATGCCACAGTGTTTTAGGCAGTCCCAAAAGAGGCCTGCTCTATTATTGCTTGTACTATTGCGTCCTAGTTTTACATCAACCTTAAGGGCTTCGTTGAAGCCTACCCCTATGAGCTATTCTCCATTAATGTTGTGGGAGAGATTGTGGAAATCAGTCCAGAGGTGGATCCTAGTTTCTAAGTTAGGACTAGCATAGATAGCAGTAAAAACCAAGATTTTGAATTACAGAGTACCTTAACAAAGACGTGGATCCCATAGGGGTTACTAACATAATGTCTAGTTTCAGAATCTCCTTTTTCCACATGACGACTATTCCTTTAGAAGTTCCATTTGCACAAGACTAAATTTGGGCATCGAAGCGCAATCCTTCAATGAGGTCCATGTGTTTCACCATTTTCTTTCAAACACAACCATCATTGCAGGCTTATACATTTTAAACATTGCCTCATACTGGCACATAAAGCTTGTTATATTTGCCCCCTTGTGTTCCATATGATGAAGTTCATCATGAGTGGTTGATGTTGTGGCTTCTCCTGCAGTCCCTTTCAATTCTCCAATATCGAATCCTTTGTCGCAACCCTTATTGTATTGATTGCTACAGCAATTGGCATTTTACTTATTTCATTCCTCAGGTTCATTGTATACACGATTGTGTCTTTGAGGCGCTGAGCTATTATCATGGTGTTTGTTGGTTTCTCGATCACTTTGGGGAATAGTTTCTCAGATGTGAATGTCTCCATATTTTGACCTCCAAGTATTGCAAAGATATCCTCCTACTCATGGTTGTTTTTTTATCAGCTCTAGGATTGAGGGCTCCTCTTTCCATTGTGGTTCTTCATTCTCTTGCCACTGTTTCCTCTCAATGGTATGCAAGCATAGATTGTATCCGGAACTTCCCCAGTGGTATTCTTGGTATATATGTCAAATTTTGTGCAATGTCCAGGTATGGGTGGGTAGGAAAGAATGGCATAATTTGAATGATTTGCCTCATCAATTTTCCTAGCTCCTCCATTGAAATCATATTGATGTTTCCCCTCATCTGGGTTCGCCTGAGTGCTTACGGCCATATCTTCTTGCCCACACTCTCTATCTCTTGATCTATCCCTTCCTTGATGATCTAGGGAAGCTATGATGGGTCATGGATTATCAGAGTTGTTTCCTTCCCCACTATTTTTGCTTGGAAGGCGAGTTGTCTCCCCTGTATTGCTAAATTCAAGCAAAGAACTAGGTATGTGATGTGATGGAAGTGGTGTTGTCGTGAATATTAACAGGCTGGTTTGCAAAGTTTTGGTACTTGGTGGGTTGAAAGCCATTGTTGATGGTAGTTTGTTGTTGGGGTTCTCCTTTAGTTACTTTAAAGGGGTTGTTTTCTTCCATTAATGGCAAGCTCCTGTAGTTGCTTGTTGATGCGACCTCCATGATCATTTCAAGTGAGCTTTGGTGATGATTACCTTTTTTGGCGTAGGAAGAGACTGTGGAAGGTGGGGGTGGCTTGGGAGTCCATCAGACCTTTGAGATAGAAGTTATCGTTTCCTATGTCTAGGGTCCCACTCCAATTTTTGTCATTAAGATCGATTTGATCTTTAGCATCAATGAGTCTTTTTTTGATTTGTTGGTTGTTGTTGCTAATTAATTTCTGAAGCATATTGTTCGCATTATTTAAAGCAAAGGCGGTTGGTGGTTGGCTTTCGGGAGTAATAATTTCGGGCCCATTATCAACTTTTTTTCCATTTGGTTTTATTTTCCCATGATCCCCATACGTCTTGTTGGGGGTGGTAATGGTCGAAGACTTACCTGGTTGTTTTTTCCTATTAATTTACCTAGGGTGTGCTTCCCTGTCTCTAATGATTGCTTGTTTCTGTAATAGTTTTGTTACTTGTGTTGATTTTCTTCTTCCTCGCAAATGTTACTATCTGCCAATCTTCTTGGCATTGTGCCTCCTTCATTATCTCATTTGTTGGTGCTACTTGGCTTGTTGGGGTTGGTATTGTGGCTTGTGTGCAATTCCTCGGATAATGACCTATTCCCCCACATCCTACACACACTATCCCCTCCCCCTCGTAGATCACTTTTTGTTTGTGACAACCTACAATTATCTCATTTTTGACAGGTATCTCAAGAGAGACTTGGGCACATATCCTTTCACATCTCCCTGTGATAACGCTCAACTACACTTCATGTAATTCTAAGTGTAGGTAGTCGCTTGCAAGTATAAACCTAACTACGGGTTGGGGTCGATCCCACAGGGAGTGATACGGTAAAGAATTAAATTAAGAATTGAAAATGTGTCCTAATCATTTGTTGAAGTAAAGGTTTTGTAACATTAAAACATATCACAAAGTTTCAACGATTAATATCAAATGGGGGGATTTGGGTAACCAATTTAAGACAAATAACACGGGAAGTAAAGAAATAGAGATTGGACCTTAGGAGTGTGATTAGTTGCATCCTAATTTCGCGTAATGGGTGATTACTAGTTTCTCAAATTTGTTGAATCTCAATGGGTAGGCTAGATTTTGAGTACAATAGATATTTCTCGATCAAGTATTGCGCTTCAAGTGAGTACTTTCGAACCTCAACAAACATAACACAACCAAACAACCCAATTCTTTTATTAATCAACTCTTTCAAACTGGATTTGTAAAAACGCAATCAAACCCACTTTCTCAAGCTAGATTTGAAGGACATAATCCATACAACTATCAATCAATAATTCTACTCTATTACCTCTTTCTTAAGCAAGAATAGACAACTAAGATAGAATTGCATTTGCAACTGCAATTCCTTAATTAAAACGTGAACAATTAATTGAACCCACTTCAAAAAAAAAACATTAAAATCAACAACTAACTACATCCATCAGCTAATTAACACATTCAGCTACATAATCACACCCCCAAGGTAAGAGATTTTAACTAAGCAATGTTAAAAGCAAGAAATTGTTACAAACAAAGTTTTCCATCTGATTTGCTAACGATCTACAATCCCCAAATATTGAAAGCTTCTCTGAATTTAAATTTTAAGAACTCAAAATGTAAAGACAATGTTCTAGAATGTAAAAATTCTCCAATACTAGGAAGTAAACAGTGTGGGAAATCTTTTTCTTCTTTTCAAATTGTATTTATACGTTTCTAAAATTCAGCACGGAGCCAACTCAGCAAAGTAAGTCGGGCTCCCTGACCAGTTTGACGATCCGCCGAGTTGCTCCTCTTCTTGCCTTTTGGATCTTCTCCTTCATTAAATTATTCTGGAACTTTTAGTGAGCTTGATCGTGATCAGCGGTCCTTTTGGCATGTAACTGAATCATTGTTTGCTTACCAAGTTGATCTTGTCCATGGGCTATTTTGCTGGAACTTAAGGTGTGCTGAAAGTCCACTCGGCGAGTCACAGAGTGGCTTTGGCGAGCTCCAGCTTTGCTTTCCTTCAACTTTTACACTCCATTTTTGCATCATAATGTCCTTGTCTCACTCTTATGCCTTCATTGCTTCACATTAACATATTAACATCAGTTATGAGCGTAAAATAGGAATTTAGGGTACTGAATCCTTGAATAATAAGCCCTAAATGAGTCAAAATCCCCAATGCACCAGCCTCTTAGTGTTGGTTAGGTGCACATATCTATCTTTATCAGCGTACCCAACTGTTGTCCAATCTTTTCGAGGATTTCCATATCGTAGAAATATATTGGCAGTTATGGTAGCCTGGCCATATCATGGTATGTGTCATCGTGGCTTTTTTGGGACAAAATTGGGTTCCCATATTTTAATTGAGAGGAAGCTTCCAACAACAAACCATGGTCCTCTGTGTAGTGCTTTATGCATGTTTTGTGTCTTGCTAAACATTGTTAGGTGGTAGTCACACCCCAGATCTATCAATGACAGGTGTTCGATGGGCTTCCACATATCTATCAGTTTATTTTTCAGATAGGCATGTGACGATCTCCTCCCAAAGATCTTTATAATAATTGATAGGCACCATGGCTGGTATAGTTTTTTTTCCTCTTCAGAGGTATCGCGTCTTGCTGCTGTGAGAACTCTTCGCCCTGTTGGGTTTGAGGTTCACCCTTTATTTCATAGGTTTGATTTAGAGTGCTACTTGTCCAAGAATATTTCCTTGAAGGATTGTGGTAGCTGGGTGTCCTTCGCTACAGGGTAGTAGTTGTTTGGTGGGTCTAGTGGGTGGAGTTGTGCTTCTATGTGTTGGTTGTCGTTGAATTTTGTCATGCTCTAGAGTATTCTAGAGAGATAATTTGCACCAATATATATATTCGACTTGCAATAAAGCATTTTTAACTTTCAAGTTAAGGCCTAAGTCTATTTTTAGTCAACATTCTAGGTTAACGAGCTCGGATGAGAAAAACATTTGTACAGGAAGCTCCAAAATGTTGAGTTTTTTCTAGAAGGTCCCTTCTTGTAGATTCCAAGAGTTTGAGGGTAATTACGAGCCCCCTTGTAGATTTTGACTTAAAATAGTGTTTTGGGGTGGGACCTACTTTTTGCTGAGTTGACCTCATATGGAAATTTCAATTTCTTCGTTGAGTTTAGAATATCCAATTCAGTTGGGATGAATATCTCATTTGTGTGCACGGGGTTTCAAATGAATTTGGAACACCCCATTGGAGATCTAGACTTGCCAAAAACCAGCAGATATGCATCAACTGGTGTAGGCCAAAATGGCTTTTTTCATTTAAAGCGCATGGGCCGCGTTTACGGAGCCCAAGCATCCTTGTGGTCGGGTCACGAGGGCCATACTGCGTTAGCATGCACTACTAGAAAATAGGTTTGTTGCAACATAAGAAAATTCATTGCCATAGGCTAAAAGAGTGTTGCAATTGCATTATGGCAACGGAAAATGGTGTGTTGCATATAATCTTGTTGCGATATGTCTATAGTAACGGTTTTATAGCAACATTTTGTAAACCGTTGCAACATACTGTCTATAACAACAATTATTCTTTAGTCTATGATGACACTATTCTACAGTTGCTGCAATAGTTGCGAATCGTTACAAATGATCTATCGCAAAAACTTTTTTATACAACTCGGTCTAAGCTATTACAACGGTTCTGCTAAGCTATTGCAACAGTTATTAAGCTATTGCAATAGACTTTTTTTAATGGTTATTGCAGGCTATTGTAGCCACTGTATATATTATTTATTTTTGAAATAAACTATCATACAATGATAGAAAATATTAAATCAATATGTACTTCAACTAGTAGCATCCATATATTAAAGATAAAAACACATGATCTTGATTAACAATTCAAGAGTTAACATACATTGATGTTCACAAAAATTATGCCCAAACATAAAAATAGTCCTAAAATGTTCAAGAGTTGGCATTCATTTAAGTTCACCAAAATTAGGCCAAAAAGTAAAAATAGTGCTAGAATGTTTGTAGATATATAGATTAAACAATTCTCTTTAAGTAAGGTGTTCATTGCTTTCATCCCCGCTTTGCTCATCATTTTGTTCAACTACAATTTCAAAAGGGTCAACAATTAGGAAGAAAAAAGTAGTTCTACAACAAATAAATAAATCTTCCAGAATGTGCAGATGAGTGAAAACTTTCTAATGTCCTTGCTAAAGAAGAATTGGAAAAATGTTAGAGGCATGTACTTGAAGAGTACCATGGGAAAGACTCGACACACTTTTTAAGGTTATTGTATACAATTTTGGCAGTTTCAGGCATTTTGCCTTGTATGTGCTGCAGATACTATTGAATTTTTTTTCTTAATTATGATCTCTGATATTGTGTTGAAAACATGATATCAGTTTTGCGATGATTCTGCTTTTATTTTCATTTTTCCAGAAAAGAAAAAGAAAAAAGAACAAATTTAACTCCATGAAGGAAACTAGAATACAAACAACTTTTAATGACTGCTTAGATAAGTTTTCTTTATAGAGACACCCTATCCTTATTTTGTTTAACAAATCTGAAGACACACACTTGAGTGCAACTCTTTTGCTTATTTACTTTAAGTAATCTGAAAACAAAGAGACACAATTATATATGTTAGTTGATTTTCCTCTAAAATTAATAAATAGGAGAGACCTAGTGCTTCTGGATGGGATAGCAAAGGGGTAGGTGGAGCAATGTGAGGTAACTGATTGTTACTCTTTCTGGACATAAATATAGCTATAACAGTGTACACGAATATAGATATAACATTGTTCATTTTCTTAAAAAATGAAAAGGGAAAAGAAGACACACAACTCCTAATTTTTACTCTTTCTGTACATAACCTATACTACCACATAACCTTTTTTTTTTTGAAAGAAAAATACAAAGTTACTGATATTGTAGTATGGAAGTGAGCATAGAATTACAATAATGTGGACTTACTAAAGGAGGACAAACTGTTCAAGAACAACGAGGAGATTAAAGATAAAAGGGGCCATGATAAAAAAAAAAACCTCACTAGAAACCAAGACTCTAAGTGATAGTACTAACATAGAGGTAGAAGCTCTAACTGTTCATGATGAGGAGCCAAACCTATCTGGAAACAACTCGAAAAATATAGCTATAACAGGGAACACGGATGAGGACAGTTTAGCAGCCAGTAAACACTTAGAAGAAATAGCACCAGGTGAAAAAGCTGAGAGGGAACAACTAAGTCAGGAACAAATCATTTAGCTAACTACATTACAAGCATTGCACTTGAACAAGACAACCCAATACATTACCACAGTTTTCAAGCTCTCCCCACCAAAAGACGGAAGACATTGAATTTTGATAAATCAAAAATTGCAATCCTCAGAATCAGAATTAGAAAGACTACACAGTCTTAGCATGATAATTGTTGATCAAAATAGAACAGTTAAACACAAGAGACAAAGCAACAAATAGGGCTAGATCAAGAGGCAATACAACAAGAAAAAAGTCGGTCATAATACATCATAAACAAATAATGAACCATAAGGGAAAAACAACATATATGGTCAGTATATTTTTACAAGAAACCAACAACACCTAAAATCAACCCAGATCTTGAGCACACCTTTTAAAACCTTCTTAGTCAATTGATGTTTTAGGTTAGTTCAATACTCCTAAACTATGCAAACAACATTAACACTAATCTTGATAATATCAACTTTGATAAAAATAAAAAGATGATCGCAGTTGCACTAGCAACAATACAAGAATATTACAAGTGTAGTAGCACAAGAAAAAGAAGTAGCAGCAGATTAACATAACAGGCCATAGATGAGGATGAACCAAACAAGAAACTGCAAAAGCAGTAGTAGAAGAAAATGAAGAAGAAGGAAGATTCTGACCTTGATTGTTGCTACCGATAGATGAACGATGAATTGGCTGAATGATTCTTTACCATCAAATGATTTCTTATCTCTTTGAAATGGATGATCAGGAGGTAAGAATGCCCGATGACCCATGTAACACATCTTACGACTAAGCTTGAGATATTGAGAGCATGTCCCATGATTACAAGGCATGCCTTTCTTCCTTTTGTGCTCCAACCAAAAAGCATTACATAGGCTGGAAAATCACTAATTGTCCACAAAATATTATAAACAACACAAAAAGAAGAGTAAAAATCAAGATTCACACACACATATCAATGGAAATGAGAATAGACTAAAAAGAAATTGACTACAAAAATAGAAAGACAAGGGAATATTACCTCTTTTTAAGCAGCGAATGGCTCATTACATGAAAACTTTACTAGTTATAACCTTTTAAATTAAAGATAAGCATACCTAAGATAACTAGGCAAATTTGAGTTAACAAGTTGAGGGTGTTATGTCTCTAATTAAAGACTTCTAAATAAATTTAAAGATAAAAGAAAATCATAAAAGGACAACAAAACCAAAGTCACTAACCTCACTCAAGATCAAAGCAGCTCAATCGTAAAACTTCAAATTCATAAGAAAAGACAAGGAGCAACCTTAGAGAACTTGGATGTATGGTTAAATGTAGACATGAAGATCTAAATCTAGGAGCAGCCTTAGAGAGGTTGAGTTAACACTCAAAGCCTTATTTTGTGCTCAACTAGACCAATGATCTACTCAATGTATTCCAAAAGCAGAAATAATCTTAAAATAGAAAATACAACATTTATCACAAAAATGATATTAAAGGAGAAAACAAAGAACTACTCCATACCTAAAGTTTTATTCGATGCTCAAAGATTAAAGAGGTTGGTTTCATAATCAAAACCTTTTTCTATGATCAACTAGCTGCAAGGTCTACTCAATGTATTCCTGAACCAGTAATGTGCTTAACACATAACAGAGAATTTATCGTGATTTTTTTTTTTTACAATAAAGCATAAAGTGAAATTTTTTTCAACATTCTAAACTTACAATACAAACCTTAAATTTGAAAAACATAGTCATATGGAATGATTTAACTGAAAAATGAATCAGCAATAACGAACAGAGATTAGTAACCGCAAAATATCTAACATACACACAGATGTACATCAAAGTAAAAAAATAAGAGAAAAAGGAAAATTACCTTTTTTTAAGTAGTGAGCTGATGCGTCGAGAGCTTGATGACCAACTTGTTGTTTGTCCACTAAAAATTTCAGAGAAGAAGGAAGAAAATATAAACTTAGAACTTGAAAATTGTACTCGCAAGAGAGAAACAAAATCCCTTAATGCTTGACTTCAATGGCTTTTGGAGTTGAAAAATACTTCAGTTCTTTTTATTCTTAGAAATCGTTTGTGGGGTTGAAAACTTTCTCCTGTTCAAAAACTTGAGATTTTTTGATAGATAAGAACTATCCTGTAGAATGAAGAATCAAAACTCATCTTTCATAACATTAACTTTTCATAAACTGAGAATTTCCAAAATAATTTTTAAATTTTCAGCTAAATAATTTTGCACATATTTCTCAATCTTCACCAAAATTGAGATACACACTCTAATGCACAATAAGATTACATGATAAACATAAATTCTAGCAAAAAGCATCTACTTCACAGAAACCCATTAGTCTATTTTCAAATCTTTTTCAAGAACCCTTCTAAGAAATTTCTAATTTTGAAGAAGATAAAACACAAAATACATGTAGCTGCAGAAATGGTAAACCCACGAAGAAGAAGACCCAAAATATTGCAGATGCCTACTAGAAAAATCAAAGAAGAATCAGAAGAAGAAACATATTCTTCAAACAGAAATGAGATACACTATCTACACAAAATACTTGTAGCTGCAGAAACGATATACCCACGAAGAATAAGACCCAAAATATTTTAGATCCTACAAGCAAATCACAGAAGAATCAGAAGAAGAAACCTATTCTTCAAAGAAAAATGAGATACACCATCTTCAAAGCGATACCTACGAGGTTACGTTCTCAAGAAAGGTCTGAAGAGAAATGAGATACACCTATTGATATTTTTACTTTTATTTTATTTTTAACATTTATTTTTAAAAAAAAACCTTTTGGCAAGTGTAGTAAAATTAATGAAAGGAAAATAATTTGAGGGAAAATAAGTGAGGGAAAGAGTTTGGCGGAACTGTTGCCATAGAGTACCTAAGGCCATAGTTTGTAGGAACTATTGCAATAAAAGATACTATGGCAACAGTTGTAGTACTAATGGAACGATTTAATTCTTAAAGTATTTCATTAGGTCCAGTTGTCTATTGCAAAGGTTATAACCGTTGCGAATGACTATCTATTGCAACACATATTTAATTGTTGCTACAGGCATGTTTTCTAGTAGTGATGGCTCGTGTTCATGGGGTTCCTGCCATGATCGTCGGGCTTGGTTTCCTTTTGGCTGTAATCATGGGGTCTTTGCCACGTTTGTGAGGTTCACATTTGCAAGGCCCCTCCATGTTTACGGGGCCCCTCTATGTTTGCAAAGGAAAGTTTTGTCTAGTATTCTAAATAAGACCAGACCCGTGATCTGCATCTATTGCAGAGCTTCCAAAGGCGATATCATGCTCAATTTGGCTAAAAATTAATTGATTCAAGTGATGTTGATGCGTGAAGGTTGAGGATACCATATGGAGTGATCATGAGTCGTTGGAGAACCTCCGTTCGAAGTGAAATTATGTTTCGATTGGCTGTCCTAGTTTTGAATTGAGCATAATTATGGTCTTTCTTGCATGTTGATTGTTGCTGCTTTTCTTTGCCCCAGATTGTGTTCCTTTCTGGAACACAAGTGTGGGGTTCGGTTGATGACCTTTTTATAGAGTCAATTTTTGAAATTCCAATGCGGGTCCCACATTTCTTTTTTGAAATTTTGATGTTGGTCCCACACTTCTTGGAGGGCGTGTGGTCGACCTACATGTAGGCTACGACATTTTTTTTTCTATTTAGATAGATTTTAAATGTGTGAATGCATATTGATTAAAATTAATTGGGGTATGGAACCTAGTTTTTTGTATCTTCTTTTACTTAGATGTCATGCTTAGGTTTGACTAGCTGTATCTTTAGGTATAGTACCATGCTATTTGGGAATTGTATGTGTTCCATGTTGTTGTAACTTGATTTATTGTTGATATTTGTTATATATTTGAGCATGTTCAGCCATAGTCTAGGATAAATCTAGGGTTGCCTTAGACTTGTGATCCGTGTAGCCTTGTATCTTCCGTAACGTCATTTCGAATAGACTAGATCCTTGTAGAATTGAGTAGCAAACTTGATACTGATAGTAGGGGTGTACAACACAAACCGTAAAGTCAAACCGAACTGACGAACCAAATCAAACCGAAAAAAATGAATTGTGGTTTGGTTTGGTTGGTTTGGCGTTGGAAAAAAAACCGACCACTCTTGGTTTGGTTTGTTATTCAAAGAAAAAGTCAAATCGAACCCAAACCAAACTGACATAATATAAATATATAATTTTATTATATTTATAGATAAAAATTATTATTTATAATCTAATTTGTTAATATATTTTTAGTTAGCTTATAGTTTTCAATGTTTATATATATTATTTCAACTGTGAGCTTGTAAAACTTTGTAAATATTTTATTTTGTACTAAGATTAGAAATTACAATAATATTAATATAGTTTTTCAAATTCGTACTTAACAATTTACTTTGTAAATATTTTTTTTTATTTAGTTTGATTGTATCCTTTGATCTTATTAATTTAACATATTGAACGTTGATATTTCAAAAAAAAAAAACATTGTACTCATGTGAATTTTATCGTCTTTTTGAATACTTCTATTCGTTTAACATTTTTTAAGTCTAGCTTATTACACAGGTAAGTGAAAATATATTTGATCTCTTTTTCAAACATCGTATAGTTGTAAAAAACTGAAAAACTGAAACAACCGACTAAAGCCGAAACCGAAAAACCCGACTTTATGTGATTTTATTTGGTTTTTAGATTTAATAAACCGACATAATTGGTTTAAGTTTTTTTAATAAAAAACCAAACCAAACCGACCTATGTACACCCCTAACTGATAGTATGGGCGTTAGTTCAGGTGATTTTACAACTTTATACATCTTTTGTTTTCTCCCTCTATTCTATGTGGCTCCAATGCATTACCGGAGGTTTGGTGTTTTTGAGAAGACTTAAGATTGGATTGTTTTAGGCTTGGAGCATTCTTGTAATTCTTTGTGTGTGGAAGTCATTCCACTGTGACTTGGTATTGATATTTGAGATCCTCTTTGGAGTTGACAGGCCACCGGGTCACTTTTGCTCATTGGGCAGGTTACGCCCCTTGGTGTGGACAAGCTTGTTCGGCGGCTTGATATATGAGATCTTGTCAAAGTTGACACTCTTACTAGCTAGGCTACGAGTGGACTTGTTGCTTAGGCAGCCTAAATTGATTGTAACTCTCACTAACTAGGTTGGGATTGACTAGATTGTTGAGTATTTGAGATTACTTGGGAGGGGTGCCCAATTTTCGCGTCTTAGTACTCTTCTCAAAATACCTTAGCTATTTTGTGTACCTATCAAGTTAATGGGGTCTGTTTGGATTTTATTTAAATTTGTGCATGAGTGTACCTTCTGGGTATATGGATTCCAGTTAGGTTTAGTTTAGTTGTACCTATATTTACTTTCAATATGCTCGTGTGCTTTCTTTTATATACTTATTGACCTCTTATTGTTTCTAGATTCTATCTTTTAATATTGTTTTTAACTTTGTTGCTCAGTCAGCCTTCGGCGCCTCTTGAGTAGCTGTATTTTCGTATTCATGTTACACGCAGCTTCAATTTCGTAATGCAGGTCCTAGTACCAGCTACCGGCGGTGATTATTCATGCTATCTTTTAGCAGCTTTTGGGATAGAGACGTAGATGGGCACTTGTCAACCTGGATCAACTTGTCTTTTTCTGTACATATTTAGCAAGTATTTTGCTTCTAATATGGCCTTGCTTTTGGTTCACTTTTGGGAGTTGTTCTCTTGTTTAAGATTGTTCTGGACCCTTGACTTCCAAGTTCTTTGAGGGATCATTTGTATATAGTTTTTGGTTTGCTTTCCTTTTGACTAGCTTGGTTGTTTTAGTGTTTTTCTATTAGTTCAACCCTTATACTCATTACTTGTCATTATGGGTTACGGGTTGGCTTACTGACTGGTGGGTTATAGTAGGTGTCATGATGACTCGAGTAATCAGGGCATGACACCACTTGTGCACACTGAAAATTTGAGGGCATAAATGTCAGTTGAATCCAACTTAAACGGCATATTTATGTATTATGTCATTATATAAAGTACCCTTGTTATATATAAAGTACTTTAAGATACTAATAGTTAAATAACATGTAATACTCACGATTTAAATAAAATTTTATTTTGCCTTTATCACAACAATAATCAGAGAATGCCAGGAGCATTGAATTGCAACATCTTTCATTGGGCAATATCTATAATTTTTTTCATAGTAGTACTGCACTAAATAAAAGAGTTTGTGTAACTAACTGTTAGATCGTTATGATTATTAGAATTATTTCGATTCTTCCCATAAAATTTAAATGGTGATTTATATAAATTTTTATTCAACTACAGTGATTTAGTTGATGGGTATTTATTAAATTATTAATTTCTATTGGTTGGTGATTAATGGGTCAAGTCCATATTTATTTAATACCCTAAATCTAAACCATATATTAAAATAAGTTAGTGGATTTGTCACTTTTTTAGTATATAATTATTTTATTTAGAAAAGAAAAGAGGGAAAAAGAAATTAACAGGAACCTTACATGTTGCGGCGTTGAGTTCTACAACCAGGTAATAGCTTCTTAAAGCTTCAAGCTAGATATATATTCAAATAATTGTTGTAACATTACTAAGAGGAAACTCAGTACTATTCAGTTTGTGTAAGTTAGAATGGATTCTTTTAGAGGACATATAATAGTGACTTATAATTGCCGTGATGATAGGCAATGATGACGTGATGATTGGAGGGATAGAATAATATATCAATTGTAATAACTGGCAAAACAAAGATAATTTTTGGTTCTCTTACAATGGTGAGGTTAAGTTTGGATATAATAGGATATATGTAATAAAATATTAGGTCTATTGTACTATATGAATACCATTAAAAAATTTATTTGAATGAATTAAGACTTAACTCTAGGCTTGAAATTTGAGACATATGAGATTTGATATGTTAGTTGGTATACATCAAAATTTAGGAATCTGATTATAGATTGTGCAAGATTATTAGGTCTAGGCTAGACATGTAGTAATATGGGTGTCTATACTTGACATAAAGGAAAAGCATTGTGGAATTAGCTTGCTTGACTTCGATTTTTCGGTCGAGGTATCTTATGGTTTATTCTATGTGATAGAGAGACTCTTAATAGTGATTGATAGTAATTGAGTAATATTGTGATATGTAATTAATTGTTGTGCCTTGGAAGAGTTATATGTTGTTTCGATTGGTCTCTAATCCCAAGATCATCAAATACATAATCTTTAACTTGGTCTATCAAAGTGATGCCTTTAATAAAGAAAGCTTGATGAAATATTGCTAGTGAAGGAAAAAGTGATGCTAACGAATGATAAACTATATTGTTGGATAGGGGGCCACGAGCCGACACGATATATTTTGACTGATTGCCATGAGCTGGCATGATATATTTGGGTCGGGTGCCACGAACCGGTATGATATATTTTGGATAGGGTTCCACAAGATGGTACAGTATTATTGGATCGGGTGTCATGTTCCGACACAATATTATTGGATTAGGTGTCACATTCCGACTTGGTAACATTGAAGGAAAACATATTAAATTAACTTAATGTACTCAATCTCAAAGAACCTTCTCAAAAGAGCATGGTGTAGAGGCATGAGTCCTCGGGTGTGTTATTGATATTGTTGACTAATTACGTACTTGCTCTAGTGTTGTTGTCAATTGTCCATGTTGTTTATGCTTGCCACCTGTTAAGTTTTATCGTTGATTTCATGTTATTACCATTTGCATATTGGTTTCTATTTTGGGTCGGCCAATAATGTATACTCAATACAAGTTGCCCTGTACCAACCCCTACTTGTGCTTTTCTTCGTTGTCTTTTTTGGACTGCAACGAGTGTACCATCGATTTCGACTTGTCCTCAGATCTAGCCAGTCTCCAGGACATCAGATTTTAAGGTGAGTTATTCCTTCTAGCTTGTGTGGGATTTTCTCGGTCATATCATGATGTCCTTAGTCTTCGGACATAAACTATTATATTAATTTATTCTTGTGTCTTTAAATACTCTTAGACTTGGTATTGTAAGAGTAGATGTCCTTGATGTGATGACTTTTAGATTTTGGGAAACTATATGTAATAGACTCTTGAGAATTATTATTACTTACTTTATTAAGGTTTCAGCTTGTGCATTATGGTTATATTTCCTAATAAGTTGGGGTTTGAGTTTATTGGTTTTCCCACCTACGAGGTTAAGTGTGGGTGCCACTCATCACTCGTTTTGGATCGTGACAAATTGGTATCAGAACATTAGGTTAAGCCATATTATCACACAAGGACATGTCTCGTAGAGTCTTATGGAACAGTACGGGGACGCCTTAATTTTCTTCGAGAGGATCTAGGACTTAAAGAAAGCTTCATTCCTTTCTTCTTTCATGGTATTACTTGAATCCAATTCGTATATAGATTATACAAATCGATATCTTACCTTCTTCGCTATATTTCACATATGGTTAGAACTAGGGCAACAATTGTGGCAACACCAATGGCAACAAGCGAAGATGCTTACTTGGAAATAGACATGTTTTCCTAATTGACTACAGGGCCTATAACGACTAGTGAACAAAATGAATCTCTTTATTATGTTCTTAGGTTCAAATCTCCGATCTTGCTAGGGTGCTGAATTTGAAGATGCTTATGATTTCCTTGTTGATTCTCATGAACTGCTTCATAAGATGGATACAGTGGAGAAATTTGGTGTTAAGTTTTTGACATACCAGTTCAGTGAGATGTCAAAATGTGGTGGCGGTCTCATGTTTAGTGCAAACTAGAAAAGACACTACATGTGACTTGGACAATATTTTCTAGCTTCGTTATAGAGAAGTATATCCCCTGGACATTGAGGGCCAAGAAGAGAGATGAGCTCCTCAATATAGGGCAAGGGAAGATGTTTGTTATAGCCTATGAGGTCAAATTTTATGCTTTATCTACATATGCTACTAAGCTTTGCTTCAGTCCGAAAGAGCTAATTCACCACCTTTTGAAGGGATTTAGGATAGATTTACAGATTCCAACTTTATAGGTCTCTTCTTGTACAAAGACTTTTTAGGAAATGGTTGATTTTGTGATAGAGGTAAAGGGGGTAAAGCCAGATGACTTCTCCTAGGTGACAACGTTCAAGAAGTTTCTTTAGGGATAACTAGATAATAAACACCATTTCTTTGGAAAATAGTTTTGGTAAAGTTTTCATAACATGTATGGGTTGCTTAGCAAATGATGAAATTATGTTCCACCAATTGAGGACAGAATCTTTGAGTGTATATCAAAGAGGATCATGAGACAACTACTACAATAGTACTTGTGCTTAGTTGGTTAGAGTTATGAAGTGTGTTACTTTTGTTATCGACCTAAGCTAAGAAAGAATGCAAATCGCTTAGACTAGAGACAGAACAAATTTCATAATGATTTGCAGCTATTCAATTGGTAGAAATGTGTAGGCTATTTGGGTACGATCTTCTCGATAGGTACGATGTGTTCTAGTGATGGATCTAACGGACTTTCACAGTGTGGTACTAGTGTTATATGAATACGTCGATTGTCAAGTGTGAATACTTATAACTATTTAAGAAGCTATAGGTTGTATGACATGTTCAGATAATGAGATTCGGTGTTGCATTCTCATTGAGAAACCAACTAGTTTATTACTACGGACGCTTGAGTTAAGCATTGTTTTGAGGAAGATTTAAGTGGTGGATTTTTGGTATAGTATTAATGCATTTAGGTTGTGAAGTGTATCTTGAGGATTCTAAATGAGGATTGGTGATTTTATCTTAAGCTGCAAATGAGTGGATTGATCCTGAAATGATAAGCTTATGGGTAAAGAAAGTTTAGTGAGTATACTTAACTGAAGTTAATTGAAGATCTTAGTAAACATATAAAATTATGTTAGTCCTTTGGATTTAATTAGTACAACTAGATTAGAGGTGTCATGTCGATGAAAAGGTTGTTTCATGGTGATGGAAAGGGCTAACTGAGCATGATGGTAATACGAGTTCGTGATGCATTGTGATTGGGATGCAACTATATAATAAATAATATTCGTTAAATGAATTTTGTATTGTAATAACGACTTGTGAGTAACTAAGGTTGTGATTTTTCTAGTATTTGGTGAGTAACATGGTTGTATAGAATCTTTTAGGAGATGCTGGGACACCGATCAAATAGAATTTAAAGGAGCTAATGAAAAAAATAGTGGAATGTAGTGTAGCCTTCAAAGAGAGGTGAGAGCGAAATTATTTTCTCTGATTGTAAGGGCTAATGAGGTATCTTCATAGGGGTTGAGAATTGGGTTCACAGACACATGATTTCATTTGTTTTGCTCTTGTTACAGTAATAGTGTCACATGTTCATCAAATTGGTTAAAAACTATTAGATAAGAATTAAGAAATAATTGTACATACATTCAGCTTGAGTGTGATGATAAGTTATTTTATGATTTTAAGTGTGGTAATGAGTATGGTTGAAGTGTATGATGAGGTTTCTAAGAAATGTAAGATTAGTCTAAAGTATATTAGGTTGTTTGAAGTTGTTAAGCATGTGGGAGAGGTGGCCTATGATTGGCTTTGCCCCAGGGTTATTAGGAGTGCACCTAGTGTTTCATGTGTGCATGTTAAAGAAATATTATAGTGATGGAAACTACATTATTCATTGACATTCAATCTTTCTTGATGATAATCTATCTTACGGGGAGAAGCCTGTAGCTATTCTAGATAGAGAGGTTCGCAAAGTGAGGTCAAAGGAAATTACATTTGTGAAGGTCAAGTGGAAAATTCGTATGGTTAAGAAGTCCACTTGAGAGACTGAGGCTAATATGCATAGAAGTTTCTATTTTGGGTCGGCCGATTATATCTACTTAGTACAAGTTGCCCTGTAGACCCCTATTTGTGTTTGTCTTTGTTTTCTCTTGTGGACTACAACGAGTGTACCAGCGACTTCGACTCGCCTTCAGCTCTAGCCAATCTCCAGCACATCCGATTTCAGGGTGAGCTACTCCTTCTAGCTTGTGTGGGATTCTCTCAGTCATGTCATGATGTCCTTAGTCTTCGGACATAAACTATTCTATTTCATTATTCTTGTGTCTTTAAATACTCTTACACTTGATATTTCAAGAGTAGATGTCCTTGATGTGATCACTTTCAGATTTTGGAAAACGATATGTAATAGATTCTAGAGGATTTTTACTACTTACTTTACTAAGGTTTGAGCCTCCGCACTATGGTTATATTTCGTGATAAGTTGAGATTTGAATTCGTTGGTTTGCCTCGTAGGAAGTTAAATGTGGGTGCACTCATCATTTTGGATTGTGACAGTTTTGCAATAATGTTTTAGCGACTATAACTTTATTTGTATTCACTACCTTTGATCCCAATTTTTTTCGCTTCGGCTACTTCCTTAATAAAGGCTTGTAATAGCTAATCAATTAATTTCCTGCTTTTGTATTTGGTAATTCGACAAACTATAACACAATGTTATGAAGTAAAATTTTAAGTAGCACTCGACATAGAGATTTACATCAATTATACAAATAATTTATCATTTTAAAGTTGAGATTCATGGAACTGGCGTTTTCTTTTAAACTGGTACAACGAAAAAAAATATGAAATTTCAATTGACATATTAATATTTCAAGGAGAACTTTTTTTTTCTTTATTGAAAATGCTTTTTGAAAAAAGTGAATGAAACATTATGCATTATTTTCACTCTCTAGACTCTTCAAGAAAGTGTGCTACTTTATGTCATCATGCTATTGCATTTGGTTTTGTAAAAAAAATCATACTATTATTGTCTGTCGTCTCATCAGTTGCAAACTTTGGTATGTTAAAGCCATATTTAATTTTTTCTATAAAAGTGCAACTTTTAGGAATCTCAAATTCTTTAGGAGTGATTGTATCATGTAAACACTTATAAAATTTACTTTAGCAATAGTGGCGGCACTTATCCAGACACCATTTATATATGTTGAGAAGAAGACTTAATAAGATTATTGTATATGACTTGGCTCGATAAGGGAACTGGATGGGCAGATTACGATTGTAAGTAGCATCTTTTAAGATCTGATTTCTTCACATTGTTAAATATAATAGAAGGGAGCAAGGGACTACTCAACGAAACTGGTGGCTTAAGCCAAATATTAATAAAAAGTCTTAAATATATTCAATAAAATTAGAATTGTGTGTGTCGCACGTGCATCTCGTGTGTATTACGCATTTGAAATGAAGAAACACGGTCCACTTGCACGTTCCTTTATCGTCCATGAATTCAATGTGAAATCGGGATCTCCATCAAGAGAATACAACATGTTGATAGATAGTGGAAGTGACATCTCACGGATTGTATGTAGTTCTTGCAATAATTGTCCTCGGACAAGTGGACTCGGGATAAAACCTCTTTTAATTTCCTTTATATTTTTTTCTACTTCTTGAGTTTCTTCTATAAATTATGTTCTTGGAGGTTGAATTGAACTTTTATGATACAAACAACTCATCAACACCATCTGTCATTTTCTGTTCATCCCCAATGTGTGAATGCAGTAAAGCAAATCAATGTGCTTTAACCTAGCATCACGCAAACCATAATGGCACAACCGGCTATTTTGTATCAGATTTATTGTATGTGGACATAATCCTAAGGACCTCCCAAATTGCCAACTCTTCAACATCAATTGTTTTTGGGTGAGTATCTTTTTTTAATAAGATTTTTCAGATCATCAATGATATTATAAGTCTGAATGAAAGTAAACAAGAGTAGAACTTAGCCTTAACTTCCCCTTGAAATACAAGAATAAGGAAAAACTAGAATTATAATTCTTCACTTCATCATTTGGTTAATATATATATGTGAGATGTGGTTGTTTTGTGTTTTTGTCATCTGTGTAGAAGTTAAATGAAGCAATATTCAATGGCAGATGTATTAATGTGTCTGAGAAAGACAGTTGTCGGTGAATGAGAGTAGTACATTTAATGAGTTTAGGCTAGAGACCGAACAAGGCATGCTCAGATTATGCGCGTAGTTCAAATATAGGTGGAGTTATTAATTTTCCAATTATCGGTTTAAATCTTACTACAACTTTTTTTTTGTCTCATGAAGTAGTACTAACTTTATAAAGCATATACATTAATCTTGTGCTTAAAGATGAGATCATTATATATGACTTCGAGCTGGATGGGCAGATTTTGAAGGTAAGTATCATTTTTTAAAGATTTTGTTTCTTGACATTATTAACACTATTAGAAGATAGCCAGGGGGCTCAATGAAATTTTGTAACTTAATGTCAAATCTTAATAAAGGTCTTAAGCATAATACGTGACAATTTGTGCATTACATGTGAATCTCGTGCGGGTTCTATGCATTGCACGTGTATCCCTTCTCAATTTTTGTTTTCTCAAAACAAAACATATATATTGATTGAAATTAATTGATAGCCTATAAGGTCAAACATTAGTAAAGTGTCTCAAGCATATTCAATAAAACTAATTTTAGCATGCGTCACTGGTGCATCGCATGTGAATTACCCGTGCATCTTCTGTCAATTAATATTTTTTAAAGAAAAATCACATATATATTAAAAGTTTCTTTTTATTCTTCCAAAATGAGTTCATTTTAAATGAGGAAACACTATGCACCTTCACATTCTGTCACGACCCAAGTCTAGGGCTTAGACGTGACCGGCGAATGGGGAACCCCAAACAAGCCTCATAGCATATCATTACACATCCTTGGTCGTGGAAGCAATTAAAATGACCATAAGCGATACGCATAATCAAGGGGAAATTGGGACTAAGGGAGCAAGACAAAAAGAGAATAATACATAAATACCATAGATGAGTCAAGCTCAAACATAATACACAACTTGTCCAACACTACCTCTAAACATGGATACTTAGCGGGGGCCGAGACAAACTACCGGGCTCACCCTCATAGTCAATACATAATTAAAAAGGAAAAGGTCTTATACATAGCAAAAGATCATGAGCAACGCCCCGGAATGGAGGACTCACCAATAACCTTGATAGGAAATCGTATTAGCCACGTGGAGGAGGATGGTCGACGGTGCTCCGGTCCCTACATGGTGACATCATGTAGGCATAGAGTATGCATTAGTACGTTTGAATGTACTAAGTATATGGGATGCAATGCAATGCAACAATGGATGGACATCATAGGCAAAATGCATAATCGTACCCGATAGATAACATATTAATGAGATGATATGTATAATGATGCTTATATAAAAATCATATTTAGTAGGGCATAGTATATGTGTAGTAAATGACCATCAATATAGCATTTCCAAGGCCTACCACCCCCTTGGAGAGGCGAAAGAGGTACAAACCCCTCAATGTGGTTACCCGAGCCTACCACCCCCCGAGCTAGGGACCAAGGTACAACCCCTCGATATGGTTATACGGGCCTACTACCCCCCGTACTAGGCAACCAAGGTACAAACCCTCGATACGGTTATACGGGCCTACTACCCCCGTACTAGGCAACCAAGGTACCAACCCCTTGATACGGTTACCCGGGCCTACAACCCCCCGAGCTAGGCTTGGTCGACTCACACACTATATAGAGAAAATCATATACATGTATTCATTTCATCATCATTTCAATACTTATATAATCATCCGACTCATAGGACGTACATTGGACCTTCCATTTCATAAGAATTCTATAACTGACATTTTATCAGACATATGGTGGGCTACTTGTTCATGTAAATAAAATCATGTGTTTCAAGAGTACTAAGTCCAACCAATTTTCAAAATCCATATAAAACAGCCCACCAACAACATACATATATATATACATATATAACAACCTTCATAATTTGATCATGGAGGCATGAAAACCATAAACATCACATAATAATACCATTTCATGAAAATATGCAAGATAGACCTTAATAGGGTGTGTAGTAGTGATTCCATAATTCAAGAGTTCATAAATGATCATAAGGACCCATAAACTTGAAGTAAAATAGAGGATAAATGGTTGGACTTGTGGAAAGGAAGGTTTCCACAATCAACCCACATACCTCAACTTTGGAGAATTCTTGATGAAGATTGGAATGGAGAATTGCTTGAGATTGAATCTTGAATCCGGAATTAAAGCTTGGAATTCTTGAATTTGGTGGATGATCTTGGTGGAATTTTTGGAGAGGGCTTAGAGAGAGTTTTTGGATGTTTTGAAGTTAAATGACTAAGTATGGATATGTCCCCTTTTTATAAAAAAACGTCCCAACACTTAGAAAAAAAAATGAGGCGGGTGAACAGTGTTTTCGGCTACTGGAATTTGCATTTTCTGCCGTACAGGTTTTACGAAAACGGTCATAACTCCTTCATCCTAACTCGGAATGAGGTGAAACAAATTGCGTTGGAAAGCTAACTCATAGAGCTTCAATTTTGATAGTTTGAGCTCCTTCCATTTCCTTGTGTTCTGAGAGATATGCCCCTTTAAAGTTGACCCTCAAAATCGCATTTTTTGCGATTTTCGAATTTTGATACGGTTGCTCTAAAATTCGGGTTAGACCCATTCCCCACTCAAATTGACCCCCTGAATAAGAATATGAAGTCGAATTTTCGAAATGATGCACGGATTTTGAGATATAAGGAAATTACAATTTTAGGTGTTTCCGAAGCACATTTTCGGGCATTTTTGGGGTCGTTTCAATATTTCCCCCTTGGGAACATTCGTCCCCGAATGTCAAAGAAATGTATGTGAGAGACATAAACATGGCAAATTCAGCCCACATAAGGATGCAACAATGCACTTACACCTCATTTAAAAAACTTCAACATAGTTGTAAAACCACAATGACTTGTTAACTTAAACATGAATGTATGCAATGACATGGTGGCTGAACTTAAGACCTGAGATTTTATAAAGGGCTTAGATCAATACCTTAAGCTTGAGTGGAGTGGAAAAGATAAGGATATCGGTTTTGCATGTCCGCTTCGGCCTCCCAAGTAGCACTTTCAACTTATTGATTTCTCCAAAGGACTTTAACGGAAGCCACATCTTTGTTTCTCAACCTCTTCACTTGTCTATCTAAAATCTGGACCGGAACCTCTTCATAGGTCAAATTATCTTCAACAACACCCATAACATCAAGAGGCACGATGGCATTCGGATCACCCACACACTTCCTCAACATAGACACATGAAATACCGGATGAATCAAATCCATTTCGCTAGGCAATTTCAACTCATAAGCTACCTTGCCAATTCTCCTCATCACCTTATAAGGACCCACGTATCTTGGGCTCAACTTGCCCTTCTTACCAAAACGAACCACACCTTTCATGGGTGACACCTTCAAATAGACCCAATCACTAACTTGGAATTCAAGAGCTCTTCTCCTCACATCGGCATAGGACTTTTGGCGACTTTGGGCCGTCTTCAACCTTTCTCTAATCATCCTAACCTTCTCAAGAGCCTCCATAACTAGATCTGGTCCTAACAAGGCCACCTCACCAACCTCAAACCACCCAACCGGTGATCTACAACGCCTCCCATAGAGAGCCTCAAAAGGAGCCATACCGATGCTAGAATGATAGCTATTGTTATAGGCAAACTCAATCAATGGAAGGTGATCATCCCAACTACCCTTAAGTTCCAATACACAAGCCCTAAGCATATCCTCAAGTGTTTGGATAGTTCTTTCGGCTTGTCCATCCGTTTGCGGGTGAAAGGTCGTAGTAAGCTTAACTCTCGTACCTAGACTCCTTTGAAAGGACTTCCAAAAGTGTGAAGTAAATTGAGTACCACGGTCCGATATGATGGATAGAGGAATCCCATGCAACCTTACCAAGTCATGAATATATAACCTTGCATAATCTTCCGTCCCATATGTTGTCTTTACCGGTAGAAAATGAGCCGATTTCGTCATCTTATCAACCACCACCCAAATAGAATCAAAACCTTTTCTAGTCTTAGGTAAACCAACTACAAAATCCATATTAATTTCTTCCCACTTCCAAGTAGGAATCTCTATGTCTTGGGTTAGCCCACCCGGCCTTTGATGTTCGGCCTTGACTTGTTGACAACTATGACAATCGGAGACGAATTTGGCAATGTCCTTCTTCATGCCTCCCCACCAATACACATCCCTCAAATCTCTATACATTTTGGTGGAACCGGGGTGGATGGAGTAGGAAGAATTATGAGCCTCCTCAAGAATTTTCTCCCTCAAACCATCAACACAAGGCACACACAACCTACCTTGGTACCTAAGGATACCATCTCCCCTTGGGAGAAAACTTCCACCTTGCCCTCTTTCACCAAGGCCTTCAATTCTAACAAAGAAGAGTCAAGATCTTGTTTTTCTATCACCTCGTCAACCAAGGAAGACCTAGCACCATCAACAACGACCACACCACCATTACCAACCTCTTTCAACCTAACCCCCAACCTAGCCAACCGATGCACCTCCCTAGCCATTTCCCTATCACCAATATCAACATGAGCTAGGCTACCCATAGACACCCTACTCAAAGCATCCGCTTCCACATTAGCTTTACCGGGATGATAATGCACACTCATATCATAATCTTTAAGAAATTCTAGCCACCTTCTTTGTCTCAAGTTGAGATCTTTTTGGGTG
The DNA here is from genome assembly GCA_029007595.1 of Solanum commersonii. Lineage (NCBI taxonomy): Eukaryota > Viridiplantae > Streptophyta > Magnoliopsida > Solanales > Solanaceae > Solanum > Solanum commersonii. The sequence continues at coordinate 3,410,135 of JAJTWQ010000038.1, forward strand.
AAGACATATTGGAGGCTCTTATGATCGGTAAACACATCAACATGTACCCCATACAAGTAATGACGCCAAATCTTTAAAGCAAACACCACCGCGGCTAATTCAAGATCATGCGTAGGATAGTTCTTTTCATGCACTTTGAGTTGTCTAGAAGCATAGGCTATCACCTTACCATTTTGCATTAGAAACAACCCAAACCAACTCTAGAAGCATCACAATACACGACGAATCCCTCAAGCCCATCCGCTAGTGACAATATAGGAGCGGACACAAGTTTATCTTTCAAGGTTTGAAAACTCCTTTCGCACTCATCGGTCCACTCAAACTTAGCCTTCTTTTGTGTCAACTTAGTCATGGGAGAAGCAATAGAAGAAAACCCATTCACAAATCTCCGGTAGTAACCCGCTAAGCCCAAGAAGCTCCTAATATCCGACGGGGTCAATGGCCTAGGCCAATTTCTAATCACATCGGTCTTCTTAGGGTCTACCTTAATACCATCCCCGACACCACATGACCTAGGAAGGCAACCTCCCTCAACCAAAATTCACACTTTTCATACTTGGCATATAACTTCTCCTCTCTCAATCTTTGCAACACCACCCTCAAGTGACCCATATGTTCTTCCTCGCTATGCGAATAGATTAAAATATCATCAATGAAGACCACAACAAAGGAATCAAGGTAGGGTTTAAAGACTCTATTCATTAGGTCCATAAAGATAGCCGGTGCATTGGTCAACCCAAAGGACATGACCACAAATTCATAATGCCCATACCTAGTCCGGAAGGCTGTCTTAGGAATGTCACACTCCCTCACCTTCACTTGATGATACCCGGACCGAAGATCAATCTTAGAGAAGTGGCTAGCCCCTTGCAATTGGTCGAACAAGTCATCAATCCTAGGAAGAGGATATTTATTCTTGACGGTGACCTTATTGAGTTGCCGGTAATCAATACACATCCTAAGGGACCCATCTTTCTTCTTCACAAACAACACCGGTGCACCCCATGGTGATTGGCTAGGCCTAATAAAACTCTTCTCCAACAAGTCCCTCAATTGTTCTTTCAACTCCTTTAACTCTAGGGGCCATACGGTAAGGGGGAATAGAAATAGGTTGAGTATCGGGGAGGAGGTCTATGCCAAAATCTATTTCCCTTTCGGGAGGAACACCGGAAGGTCATTAGGAAAGACATCAAGAAATTCATTTACGACCGAAACTCGACTCTATAGAAAGGGTTTTGGACTCCACATCCCTAACCCTCACAAGGTGATAGAGACACCCCTTAGAGATCAACTTACGGGCTTTAATGCAAGAGATGAACCTACCCTTGACTACCACATTTTGGCTCTCCCACTCAAGAATGGATTCACTTGGGAATTGGAACTTGACCCTACGGGTTCTACAATCAATGGAAGCATAGTATGCATGCAACCAATCCATCCCAAGAACAACATCAAAATCGACCATGTTCAACTCAACAAGATCACAAGGCAATATTTTATGCAAGATGCAAATAGGACAATTTCTATAGACCTTCCTAGCAACCATATATGCACCAATAGGAGTAGACACCTTATATGACTCATGCAACAAGTCGGGCTCAACATGAAACTTTTTGGCAACAAAGGGGGTGACAAAAGAAAGAGAGGCACCCAGATCAATTAATGCATATACATCAAAGTCAAAGATTTTCAACATACCGGTAACGACGTCGGGGGACTTCATCGACCCCTTGCCTCCCATGCAAAGCATAAAATCGATTGTGCCTTGGGGCACCACCTTGTCGGCCCCCTCTCCCCAAAGGAACCACATTGGCACCTTGTGGACGGACCTCCTTACCCTTGTTGCGATTCCGAGGACAATCTATTGCCTTGTGCCCCATTTCTCCACAACTATAGCAAGCACCGGTATTTCTCAAGCACGGGCCACCATGACCCTTACCACACTTCGGACATACATCAATAGGACCCATACCACCAACACCTTGGGCCTTTGGAACATCATTGGCAAACCCCTTATGGGGCGCATGAGAAGACCCTTGGCTTTGATGAAACCGTCCTCCCCTTCGACTTTGGAACTTGCCCTCAAAACGGGCCCTCTTGGCCTCATGACCCCTCCTCTTCCTCAACTTCTCCTCCTCCATTTGTTCGGCATAGACCATCAAGCGGGACAAGTCCATGTCACTAATCAACATTGCGGACCAGCATTCTTCACTCACTAGGTCGGACACACCCATCACAAATTTGTTCATTCTAGATCGTGAGTCGGCAACCAAGTGTGGAGCATATCTTGAAAGTTGGTTAAACTTGAGGGCATACTCCCTCACACTCATAGACCCTTATTTTAAATTCATAAACTCCACCAATTTGGCTTCCCTAAGCTCAAGAGGAAAGAATCGATTAAGGAAAGCCGTTTTGAACTCTTCCCATGGCACCACATAGTTTGCCCCCTTCTCTTCTTTTCATTGGTTGTACCATATTTGGGCCACCCCTTTTAGTTGGTAGGCCGCCAACTCCGCCTTATCTTCTGACCTCATGCCCATGATAGCTAATATCTTGTGGACTTCATCAATGAACTCTTGAGGGTCTTCATCTAACTTAGACCCATAGAATTTCGGGGGATTCATCCGCACGAAGTCTCTCACCCGAGATGCCGGGGTAGGAGCCTGAGGAACTTGGGCCCCGTGGTTGGCTTGATTAGCCATAGCTTGAGCAAATAAAGTAAGGGTATCCCGAAGATCCCCATTGGTCGGTTGTTCCTCGGGTGCGCGGGCTCGTCTTCCTCTTGTATTAGGCATGATCTAGCATAGCAAAGAACAACCGTTAGGGGAAAAAAAAACTTAATTCAACTCTACCGCACGACTTAGAACATGAAGAAGGGAAACATTTCCTAAAACGTCTCATAGCCTCCTACTAATAATTGTGGTGCACAACACAACCATGAATCGGACTCTAATCAACGCGGTGTGTTGGACTCCGAGGATCTATCAACCTAGTGCTCTGATACCAAGTTTGTCACGACCCAAGTCTAGGGCTTAGACGTGACCGGCGAATGGGGAACCCGAGGGAACCCCAAACAAGCCTCATAGCATATCATTACACATCCTTGGTCGTGGAAGCAATTAAAATGACCATAAGCGATACGCATAATCAAGGGGAAATTGGGACTAAGGGAGCAAGACAAAAAGAGAATAATACATAAATACCATAGATGAGTCAAGCTCAAACATAATACACAACTTGTCCAACACTACCTCTAAACATGGATACTTAGCGGGGGCCGAGACAAACTACCGGGCTCACCTGCATAGTCAATACATAATTAAAAAGGAAAAGGTCTTATACATAGCAAAAGATCATGAGCAACGTCCCCGGAATGGAGGACTCACCAATAACCTTGATAGGAAATCGTATTAGCGACGTGGAGGAGGATGGTCAGACGGTGCTCCGGTCCCTACATGGTGACATCATGTAGGCATAGAGTATGCATTAGTACGTTTGAATGTACTAATTATATGGGATGCAATGCAATGCAACAATGGATGGACATCATAGGCAAAATGCATAATCGTACCCGATAGATAACATATTAATGAGATGATATGTATAATGATGCTTATATAAAAATCATATTTAGTAGGGCATAGTATATGTGTAGTGAGTGACCATCAATATAGCATTTCCAAGGCCTACCACCCCCCTTGGAGAGGCGAAAGAGGTACAAAACCCTCAATGTGGTTACCCGGGCCTACCACCCCCGAGCTAGGGACCAAGGTACAAACCCCTCGATATGGTTATACGGGCCTACTACCCCCGTACTAGGCAACCAAGGTACAAGCCCTCGATACGATTATACGGGCCTACTACCCCCGTACTAGGCAACCAAGGTACCAACCCCTTGATACGGTTGCCCGAGCCTACAACCCCCGAGCTAGGCTTGGTCGACTCACACACTATATAGAGAAAATCATATACATGTATTCATTTCATCATCATTTCAATACTTATATAATCATCCGACTCATAGGACGTACATTGGACCTTCCATTTCATAAGAATTTTATAAATGACATTTTATCAAACATATGGTGGGCTACTTGTTCATGTAAATAAAATCATGTGTTTCAAGAGTACTAAGTCCAACCAATTTTCAAAATCCATATAAAACAGCCCACCAACAACATACATATATATATACATATATAACAACCTTCATAATTTGATCATGGAGGCATGAAAACCATAAACATCACATAATAATACCATTTCATGAAAATATGCAAGATAGACCTTAATAGGGTGTGTAGTAGTGATTCCATAATTCAAGAGTTCATAAATGATCATAAGGACCCATAAACTTGAAGTAAAATAGAGGATAAATGGTTGGACTTGTGGAAAGGAAGGTTTCCACAATCAACCCACATACCTCAACTTTGGAGAATTCTTGATGAAGATTGGAATGGAGAATTGCTTGAGATTGAATCTTGAATCGAAAATTCAAGTTTGGGATTCTTGAATTTGGTGGATGATCTTGGTGGAATTTTTGGAGAGGGCTTAGGGAGAGTTTTTGGATGTTTTGAAGTTAAATGACTAAGTATGGATATGTCCCCTTTTTATAAAAAACGTCCCAACACTTAGAAAAAAAAAATGTGGCGGGTGAACGGTGTTTTCGGCACTGGAATTTGCATTTTCTGCCGGACAGGTTTTACGAAAACGGTCATAACTCCTTCATCCTAACTCGGAATGAGGTGAAACAAATTGCGTTGGAAAGATAACTCATAGATCTTCAATTTTGATAGTTTGAGATCCTTCCAGTTCCTTGTGTGCTGAGAGATATGCCCCTTTAAAGTTGACCCTCAAAATCGCATTTTTTGGGATTTTCGAATTTTGATACGGTTGCTCTAAAATTCGGGTTAGACCCATTTCCTACTCAATTTGACCCCCTGAATAAGAATATGAAGTCGAATTTTCGAAATGATGCACGGATTTTGAGATATAAGGAAATTACAATTTTAGGTGTTTCCGAAGCACATTTTCGGGTATTTTTGGGGTCGTTTCACATTCCTTAGCTTATTTGTCCATTATGTAGTAATCCTCATTTTCAAGTATACCTTGGAATTTGTCCAAAAAATATTTTCACATTGTTTGAACGGAGGGGAGGCAGTAAAGGTATACTAGTTCGTTGATAGATTATGAATCCAAACATGGTCTGCACTCCCCTTGTTCCATCAAAGTGCGTACAATATTATGCATTTTCTAATTACCATATGATAAAAAAAAAATCTAGATTAACATGTTCAAAAGTTAAAAATATATATATTTTGTTTCTTCATGCCAATCTTTTTTAATGTAGGAAAGTAAGAAAAAATCATTTGCATTAAATATTTTCATGAATTATTTTCAAGAGGTTTATATTATGTTAAATTTGTTTCAAGTAGCTCTTCTTTTTTTTTTTGAAGTACTCTACATGTAAATAATATGGGGACGACATATAGGTTGTTTCTTTTCTCCACTAGTCTTGCAGGGGTCATAATAATGTGTATATAGAGAGCATTACTATTAGTGAAAATATTTTGCCTATTGATCCAATAGTTTTGCAACATCTGGTGATAGAGGAACTATTTTTGACTCTGATACAACTTTGATTTATCATGCCACATAAGCGTATGACTCTGTTATCAATGCTATAAGTGTGCTTCCTCATAATTTATTTTGGAACTATCATAACATAAGTATATCTTCATGTTATGCACTACAAAAAGATATGCAAATTACATGAGGATTTTGCTGTGATGATATAAAAAAAATCGTAGTAATTTATAGCTTTTTTTAAAAACATATTCAATAAAACTAGTTTATGTAAGTGTCGGATGTGTATTATGTGCGCGTTTTGCGCATTACACGTGCATCTCTTGTCAATTCTGGTTTTTCTCTTTTATTTTTCTACTGATTTTATTTTCTTTGTCTTTCGTTTTGATTTGGTTTCAAATTTAATTTCAAATGTCTTGTATTTAAAATAATTCAATTATGAATAGATATCAAAATAAGTGAAGAAAATCAAATAAAACATAAAAAATAAATTAAAATGTTCAAATTAAAGGACACTATTAATTAATTTTTTAAAAATAATTAAAAGTGAAAAGACAATAAATTAATTGCAAAATGTTTAAAGTGAAAAGAAATTAAAATAAATATTTTACGAAGAAATAAATAAAAATGATTTAATATATATAAGTTTTAATATCAATAAATATGTGTACTATATAAAGTTACCAATCAATGAATGACATGTGTCTAATTTGTGCACTCATCACTTGCTTTCAAGAGAGTGTGCACACTCTTTATGTTATGTCAGCGTTTGTGGTATATTTATTCCATTTTAAATATGTTTAGAGGGCTAATAAGACCCTATTTGTGTTTGGGTGTGTCTTTGAAATTCGGTCACAGTCTAGGTGGATACTTGTGTCTTACCCCTTGATTATTTACAAAATCTTTTTATTATATATAGGTTCATCACTAGTGAATGAGTCTATATTCTTGTAACGACTTGTTCCCGTCGTTATAGAAAATCCAACGGGGAAACATTTTGTGCTAGAAAACTTTTTCATAGTAACTCATAATTTTCCAACCTAGTCCAGATTTGGACGAAATCGGAGTCACTAAAGTCTAGGGAAATCTGGTAACAATTGGGTGACCTAATAATGATTTTAATTACATGAGTGGATATCTAAGACGTTAAGGAACTCGAATGACTTTATGAAATTGATTTTGGGCGAGTAGAACTCCTGAAATTGATCGTAGCGTGAACGGGTAGTTTCTGAGTGTCGTTGGCTGAAGGTGTGTTGTGAAATGGGGGTTTTGGAAATCTTTATTTAGCTCTCTATTTCGTGTAAGCCTCTAAGGCGGGATAATTCCAGCCAAGGCAGGGCTGCTGTGGCGGGCTGGGGCCGCCATAGCGGGCCAGTTGCTATTTAAGTCGAAAATAAACCCCAAAACGTCTTTATTTTGCAATTTTCATTCTTGAGAGTAAGGAGACAAACCCTAGGCGATTCTTGATAGTTTTCCACCATTCTTAAGACTAAAGGTAATGTTTTAACTCACCGAATTCATTTTCTATCCGTAGATTGTAATCTAGTGGGTAATTATCGATGGGGGAGGGTTTTGATCTGGAAATTATGGTGGGAAAAGCCCTAATTTGGATATTGAGTTCATGGATTTGATCTAGGGTTGATAGGATTGTTGGTAATCCGGGTAATTAGTTATTGTTTAATTATTTCCATGGTATTATGATTGTTTGTAGACCAAGAACAAGCGAAACGAATCCGAAAAGGGAAGGATCAAGTTTCTAAGGCGATTCAACCTTGTTTTGAGGTAGGTGATGGTTGTGATTTCATGTTGTGTGATGTATGCTTGTTCTTGCTTCATTATAATACATGTATGTATGTGAATGTTGCATTATCAATCACACTAATTTTAAATGAGATAGATGAATGATGAATGCTGTGAGTTATGACTTGATTGTATGATTATGAGAATATACCTGTGATTGTGGTTGTGGTTTCTTGAATGGATCAGGTGTTGCGTTTCAACACACTAACTTGGATTGATTGCCACGTTCTGACATAAATATGGAATCGATTGCCACATTTCGGCATAAAACATTGGATTGGGTACCACGTTCTAGTATGTTAACATTTTGGGTTTGGGTTCCATGAGAGGACCATTGACTTGACATAACTATGTACCTTGAGAAATGTGAAATTGTACGTTGTTCGTAAATGATGTTGATATTCTATATGTTCGGTGTATGCATAGTACTATTTTGTTGTAATGACTTATATATGTTGCACTCAGTGGGCTAGCCGCGTGATCCTACCAGTACACGATGGTTCTGTACTGATACTGAACTTGCTTTCTTTGTTGAGTAAATGGCATCTTCAGGCAGCTATTGACATACCTCGCATAGAAGATCTCTGATCGTTCGAATTCAAGGGTGAGTCAGTTCTTCCAGGCTGCCATGAGTTCTCTTTCGTTTATGTCCACCATTTCGGACATAGACTATTGCAGTAGGACTTCTTATGTTTAGTATGTGGTTGTACCCCTTCTTGTTTAGACTTATGGTTGAACTTTAGATGTTTTGGTACGTTGACTTCCAGGTTCTAGGTATTATTTTCCGCATTTGTGTGGTGGTTAAACTATTGTTTTTGAGTGTATGGGAACTCCCTATTCCTTTCCTTAGCATTTAACATGCTTCCGTAACTTAAATGCCTAAGTATTTTGGTTGAGGTTTTAGTTTGGGTTGTAGTAATGGTTCTCCCACTGGAGGGTTAGTGTGGGTGCCACTCACAACGGTCTGGGTCGTGACAATATTGGTATCAGAGCCCCTAGGTTTGTCGATCTTGATGTACTAAAAGGATTCTAGTACAGTGTCACACCCCGAGCCTACACCCTGGGCGGGACCGGCACTCGGAGACCATTGCTGGCCCCAAGAGAACCCTTGGCCTGACTTTCTTAACTTAGTGGAAACTTAACTCAATAGAAATAAAAAGGTTGTAAGATAACCAACTGATAAAATTTGGCCAAAGAGGCAACTCAAGTCTCAAAATAGAATATTATATATATATACAGAGGAGAGACTCAAAACTAATTGACTGACTGTCTATGAAGCCTCTAAAAATACTGAGATGGATGTTGGGACAGGCCCCGCAACATCCTAATACAACAAAACTTAGAACGCAAGATGACCGAGTCCTCCGGGAAACAAGGAGGCTCACCACTGACTCTGGAGTGCTCAGCTGGATCAACGGCGTGCTGTATGCTGATCCTAGGTACCTGCGTCTGCATCATAATAAGATGCAGGCCAACTGGCATCAGTACATGGAATGTACTAGTATGCGAGTTGGAAAGTTAAACCACAACTTGAGCTTGAAAAGAGTAGAAAAGAACTCTTACCTTGGCTCTATTCAACTCATGAATAACTGAACTCAAAGTATAGAGCAATAAAACACATGCAATATATCTAAGGCTTGTAAAATAGTATAAACGATTTAGCTCATTAAGGAAAAAACAATAGCAACTCAATTTTTTTTACTTATATAAAAGTAATATTATCTTTAGTAGGAGGTTCTTTAACCGACAACCACCACTATGAGCCCTAGTGGTGATACAACGCTTTACCTCGCGTTGCCAAGGACCATCCTATATCTTGCCGTGATATAGGAAGCTAACTTTACTAAGTGGATCCACTAGCTTAACCTTCGTGATCATCTAAAAAGTATGACCCGAGAATCCCATGTTGGCGCATGGTTCTTATGAAGAGTTGAGTTAATATGAACTCGTGTCTCCAATTCGGTGCTCAAAACTGCTCCCAAAATATACTTTGGCCCAAAAATGCTTTAAACACAAACTTTCTTTAGTTGAGATAATTACTCAAAACTTAGCCCAAAGGCTCTTTTGGAAAAACATGGTTCCCCTCTTACTCAGATGTAAAAACATTTACGAACTTCTTTGGGAATTCTTAGTTCCCTAATAGCTTTTGAGAAAAGAACTCAACTTTAAACTCTTGACTTAACTTGAAACTTGAGACTCCTACTCGACTTGAAGCTCTATATTCTTTTACTTGACTTAAAACCAACTTTCCTTGAATTGGAATTATGAATTCAAGTGTTTGATCACATGTTATGGAGGGATTCCCGAATACTTAGACATACTGTGGAGTGTCGAAAACAACTATGAAACGTAGGTATAATACCTAGGAACTTGCATGAGAAAGTGAGAAAAGAATGGGGGAACTTGGCTGAGACTTCAGACTTCTGGTGACACAGGTGGCACCTACGGATGCCATCGACAGACCGTAGATGGACTTACGGTACGTACTGCAGGTCCGTCGTTCATGACAGAGAATTTTCCCCCAAGAACTCAGTCAGAGAAATTGGCCAAGTGTTGACCCACAACCGGAATTTACGGTTTGTAGGTCCACTTACGGACCGTAGGTCGCGTCCGTAGATCGATGGCCCAAAAAGGCCTAACTTCTGTCCCAATTAACGGTTGACCAGTACGGACCGTCAATCAATCCACGGTCCATAGGTCAGATCGTAGATGGGAACGATTGCCAACTTGCTAAAAATTTCTGGTGAATCAACTTCAAATAGACATAGCTTTCAGAATCATAATTCCTTCAACATAGACTAGATTTCGGCCCAAAACATAATCCAATCATGTCCTAAACTCATTAAAATTTCCAACAACCCTATCAACAACTTTCACAACACAAACCAACAACATGAACAACTTTTCTCAAAATAAAACGAGTTGGTGTGTGGGGGAAAGGATCAACCCATCACTAAGACTCACATACCTTGGTAGGGATCACCCCCGACGAAATCACGACGATTTCCTTGCTTGATCTTCCCTTTCTTCTCTTCTTTTTCTTCTTCTTTCTCTCTTATATCTCAAGCCCTAACTCACTCTTTGAAAAGGGGAACAAACTGATCAAAATCAGTTCAAATACAACAAAATAGCACAAGGAATTAATTATGGAAAAAAGACCAAAATGCCCTTAAAAATTTCCGGATAGAATTCCCTGCCAACTGCCCAACTTCCAAGGGGCATTACTAACTCATACGAACTCGGAATTGAGTAAAATCAGTGGCGTTGGAAAGATCATTCCACGAGTTTCGCAACCATAACTGGAAATACTCCTAACTCATCCTGAGCTAGGATTTATGACTTCTCAAAGTTGGCCAAAAACTCACTTATTTCCACACTTAGCCAAAATTTCCAGATTCTAAATTTTTAAAAAAAAGACTATTTCCGAATTTCAAGCTTCTTCATATTCATTTTAAATTGTCGGATGTTACATACAGTCTTGCGGAATGGTACAGAGACGTCTATACTTTTCTTCGAGAGGTTATAGGACTTTAAGAAATCTCTCTGCTTTCTCTTGTTTCCTTTCGTGCTATAACTTGATTCCAATTGGTAACTGGTGATTCGAATTAGTATCTAACCTCCTTCACTCTTCTGTCCGCAAATGGTTAACACTAGGTTTAACAGCGTCAGGCTCGTAGCTCCTGTCAATGCTCCCGCTGAGGAATCTACAGCGAGAGGTCGCAATCGAGGCAGGGGTAGAGGAAGATCTAGGGGTAGAGGCTGATGAAGGGTAGCGCCTACCAGGGATGGAGCACCAGTTGAGAATGTTCCCCAGAATAAGGCTCCTTTTTTGCATCATGAAGAAATAGATAAGAATATTGAGGTTGGGAATGATGAGGATATTGGGCAAGAGGAAGAAGTGTAGGCTGAGACTACATGTATTCCTCTCATAAACTCAGTGTTAGCTCAACAGATCATGTCATTTTTGAAACGATTGGTTGGTCCTAGAGTGCTTCCATCTGTTCAAGCAACTCAAGCTCCCGCAAATCCCCCTATTTCTATCACTACTCCTAAGGTAGGTGGAACTGTAGGTACAGATGCTTTCTTGTGTCCTTTGTTGGGTCCTGTTATGACTGGTAATGAGTATGAAATGTTGACTAAGTTCTTGAAATCTAAACCTCATGTATTTGATGGTTCTGAGAGTGAGGATGCATATGAGTTTATCTTAAATTGGTATGAGAGGCTTTATAAGTTGGGAATTGTCCATCACATGGGGTAGAGTTTGTGACTTTTCAGTTCAAGGTGAGGCTAAGTAGTGGTGGAGATCTTATGTAGAATGCAGATCTTCAGTTTTACCTCCACTTACTTCGACTCAGTTTCATACCCTATTTTTAGAGAAGTATGATATTTGACGTAATCAACGACACAACTTCCAAATCAAGTGTCAACGATCGCGTGTAGTAATATAACCCAACCGAATGGGTTGGAGTCGAGTCCCAAGGGAGAAGTTAGTAGTCGAGAATCAAATAGAAAAGTAAAATTATGTTCTAATCAATCATAGCTATAAATATTAATGAATAAAAACATACTAAATCTAAAGGTGACACGAATGTCAATTGTCAATGGGGGGTTTTGTATTCAACTAGTGAACTAGAACAGTAAAAATAAAGATGCGAATTAGGGAGACAGGATTCTTGGGATGTGATAGGAATTACGGGATAAAATAAACAACCGGGTAAATGCTATTGATAGTAAATCGCTGAACATTTGTAACTAGGCTAGACTTTAGTGGGAGTAAATTCTCTCTTGAGCAACTTACCGCAAATCAACTCGGTTTCTCTCAAACACCGAGTTGCAACATTTAAGCACAACCTTCACCTTAGCCCATTCACTCTCTCGAGCTGAATGTGTGGGAGAAGGCCTAGGATTCACTATCTCGAGCTGAACCCACGACAACCCAATAACCATAGGCTATCGATTTAGTAGTCTTGGTTTTAAAACCTCTCTCTCGCAAGTCAAAAACATGAAGATGAAATCGTATTTGCAACTATAATTCCATTAAGTTCAAACACAACTACTAAATGAAATAACATTTAAACAACAAATAGACTATCAATGAGCAATACCCAACAGTAAATTTAACCCATATTCACAAAATCACACCCAAAGAATTGGGTTTTAGCTAGACATGATAAAGAGATAGAAATTGATACAAAAAAGAGTTTCCATCAAATGGGTACAATAAATAATGTCTTTAAACACGTCTAAGATGAAGATTCTTTGATGCCCACTTCCAATTTCTTGGAGTTGAAAACCTTCAAAACTTTCAAGCTCAAGAACAATGTCTCCCAAAAACTCTAAGAACTAAAACTGAAATATTCTCCAAAAATGGTTTCTGAATTCTAAAACTTGAATTCTAGATTTTTTTTACTAACAATTCAAACAAGTATTTATAGTTTTTAAAATATTGTGTTGCGAAGGACCACTCGGCGCAGTTAGTCAGGATCGCTGACACACTCGGCGATCCACCCTTTGGTCTGGTTCATCGCCTTTAAGCTCTTGCCTTCAGCATTTTCGCGTTTTGAATCATTGGGCATTATGGTACTACTTCACGAAATTGTCGGGCGACGCGCCAACTGCTCCTTTTCATTGCTGACTTGATCTTTTCCTTTTAGGCCCAGCTCACTGGAACGTTGGGCGAGGTTAAGGCCATTCGGCGACTCGCTTAATGTATTAGGCGATCCTCAGGCCTTCTTTTCTTCATCTTTTCAGCCGTCTTGTTCCTTTTTGCCAAGTAGTGTTCATGCTTTGCCTCAAACTCCAAATACCTGAAACTTAAGGATTCAGATTAGTTATTGAGACAAAATATGCATTTGAGGACACTAAATCTATCAAAATAAAGCCCTAAATGAGTTTAAATTGTGGACTCATCAAAGTATGTGCCTAGGAATTTAAGAGATCGTAAGAAGGATGAGTTCATGGTTTTGGAGCAAGGAGGTATATTTGTGGCTACTTGTGAGGCCAAGTTCCATACTTTGTCTAGATATGCTACGCAATTGGTGACTACTAAGGAAGAGAGGATCCGTTTATTTATTAAGGGACTAAATTTTGAATTGTAGGTATTGTCTGTTCATATGACCTTTGCAGGGAGAAGCTTTAATAAGGTAACAAACTTTGTGAAGAAAGTGGAGGCGGTGAAGCGAGACGGTAAGGATAAGGCATTAGCTAAAAGCACCAAGAACTCGGGTAACTTTCAAGGTTCTTACTCCAAAGGATTAGGGAAGCCAACACTTGCAGCCACACCAATTCAGTCCGCTATGCTTGCCTCTACAAGTAATTACTCGGGAACTCATCCTTATAATTTGATTTAGGATAGTCGCACCTTCGGCAGGCAACAAGCCATCTTTTGATCGTACTTTCTATAATTGTGGACAACCTAGGCATATGAGCAGAGATTGTCCCCACCCACGCGTGATGAATCCCGCGTAGCAACAGTCCAGAGCAGTGGTACTCGCGGGAAATAGTAATAATGGTCGAGAGCATCCACAAGGTTGATGAGGAGGAAATCACCGAGGCCGTAGAGGTAGGGGAAATGGTAACAAAGGCAGAGGTATGATACAGCCAGGAAGAGAGGTCGCTCATCATGATGATAGGGCTCAGTGTTACGCCTTTCTGGGCAAGAACAAAGTAGAGGCGTCTGATGTAGTAATCACAGGTAATATTCTTGTTTGTGACCGAATGGCTAATATGTTATTTGATCCGGGTTCTACTTATTATGATGTATTTTTGCGATTTTCCTCAGAGTTTGATATGAATTATGATATACTTGATGCCCCCATCCATGCTTCTACCCCAATTGGAGAGTCTCTCATAGTCACCCATGTCTATCATGCTTGTCCTATTTTGTTTATAGGTTATTAGAGTTGGGCTGATTTGGTGATTTTGGATATGACTAACTTTAACATAATCTTAGCATGACTTGGTTGTCCCTTTATTATGTTGTGCTTAATTGTAATACTAAGTCTGTGACTCTAGAAATTTCGGGAAGGGAAAAGTTAGAGTGGGAAAGGTTGTACAAGTCTAAGCAAGCTAAAATCATATCCTCCATTCGGGCTAGAAAACTGGTAGGGCAGGGTTTTTTGGCTTATTTGGCTCATATTAAAGTTGTTGGGTTGAGTCTCCATCTATTGAGCCTATTCCTGTGGTGTCAGAATTTAGAGGAGTGTTTCCTACGGATTTGCCTGGTATGCCTTGATACACTCAAATTACACCTCCTTAAAGAAGCATAAACGTCGTTATCAAGTACAGAACCCAACTTGTAGGTTGGGGTCGATCCCACGAGGAAACTGGTTTAGACTTAACTTTAACTTACACGTATATTCGTTTAGTCAAAGTACTTCCAGAAACAAGTAATAAAAAGGGGGGATTTGTGAAACAAATTGTAAAAATTCAGTAAGTAATCAGTAAACAAAAGTCAATTTTTGTTGTTATCAAGATGAGAAAATTAATAGGGTATACGTGTTCACCACAAGCTCATAACTCAGTAATCCTAGTAATAGCAATCATTTTCTAGTGTATTACATGCAAAGTGATAAGTTAGGTATCTCTAAATCCTTGGTTCGGCATCTAGAGAATTTCACCCCGCACCTTGGTCAGGCTACGTGTGTATAATTTACTAACCCTTACCTTTACCTCATATTAGACATCATAATCAATATTTGGCTTAGTTATTACTTCGCACAAATTGACACTAGCCTATTAGATAGTATCACACTAAATCTATGTTGATAATCTTTTCTTGTTGATTACCTCCTTGGTCCGGCAAGTAGCAACAATGCGAGTTCTAACGTGTGCACTCATTAAAAAGACTTCTGAACGAAAGAAATATCAATGCATGCAAAACACTATTCAAGAATTACTTATTTATTGTTCATACTTTATTTATCGCTCATGGATTCCACAACCCTAGTTGTGGAGTTTAGTTACCCATAATCATATGAACACAATTCATTGTTTTAGATGAAAGAATTATGAACTTACGTAGTTGAGAAAAATAAACCCAGAAATTCAACTTGAATTTCAAACCAAATCTTCAAAACTAACCTTTGGAAATCAAGAATTGCTAGGGTAGCAAAATAAATTCCCCAGTCACAAAGTAAAACAAAAGTAATAAAGTCTAACCCCTAAAAACGAGGTTTACATGCCCTATTTATAGAAAACAAGTCCTAAATTAAAAGGGAAACAAATTAAGGAAAGTTTGTTCAGGCACACGTCTTCATTCCACGAGACTGACTCACGGACCGTCAATGAATCTACGGTCCGTGAGTTCCTTCAGTCAGCCAGGACTTAGAAAATATATCAGGCTCCAAAAATCAGCTTCTTTGAAGCAAATGATGGACTTGCAGGATCTACGGTCCGTCAATTCCCCTTCGTGGCTCCATACTTAGAATCTTCAAAAATCAGGAATTGGAACCATTGCAGTATCAATCAATAGTACGGTCCATAGATCAATCTACGGACCATCAATGGCCACCGTGGTTCCACACTTGGTAAGATTTCCCTAATTTGCATTGCCTGCTGATCTACGACCATCACCTACGGAGCGTCAATGGACCTACGGTTCGTAGAACACCTTTGTAAATTCCCTTTTTTGCATTTCTTTCAGTTGTCTCTTTACTTCTGCTCTTGAACATCTCTCCTGCAAAATATGATAAAAACACATAAAAACCAATACAAAAAGGCCTTAGACACACACAACTTGTAAGTGAAATGTATTAGAAATACCGTAAACTCACGGTACATCAACACCCTCAACTTAAAATCGTTGTTTGTCCTCAAGCGACACACTAAGACTCTAAATGACACTTGTATAGAAGCAAACATTTCAAGCACAAGCAATCACATGGCTCTCTACCCCACTCTCTTTTTGGGTACAAAATTTGCTCTCTTAGATTCGACAAGCTAATTCATGCGGATCAAACCATGACAACAATCAACCAACCAACCAACACACAACATACACTGTTTCACTATCACCAAGGTACCAACTTTCTGACAATGCAACTAGTGCCTTTACTTCAAACGAAATCCCTTTTCTTTCACACAATGACTTATGAATTTGAGTACAACGATTCATTCAACACTCACACTCAGAAATAACTTCAAGTACAATTAGTGCTCAGTACCATAGGATTGCCCTTATTTTCATTGCTTACACTCTCCAAACTAGACTCTAGGGTCACTATAGGACTTTCTTGGCTTGTAACATATGCTCAGGGTTAGGTGTGGTACATTTGGGTACTTCTTAGTGACTTTCTACCCTCCTTGATATTACATTAGGCTTTCAACCTCTTTTTGCCCTATTATTGCCATCCTACCATTGTACCTTCTTTCCCTTGATTTTCTCTTCAACCATGGATGTGACTTTAGACTTTGTAGCCCTTTTTTATTTTTTTAGCTTTCAACAAGTCACATCCTTTCCTTTCTTTTTCAACATCAAAATCTTTTCATACCCATTTTTCTTTCGGTTTCCTCTTTCATAGCCACCCTCAACCTTATGGACTTTCCATTGGTTGAGGTGCACAATACCCGATATCGGGTCAGGGCCAAGATTGAAGTGACTTTTTTCATTAGCCACCCTCAACTTAGGCTTTTGGCCTAAGCCGAGGTGCACATGTCCAAGGAGGGACTAGGGCCAACATAGTCGATTTATGGGAAGGTAAGTTTGGGTTTAGAAACAAATGGTTTAATTTTAGACTCAAAGCATTTGGATCAAAGGGAGCATTTATTTCATTTGGTTGGATCCTTCTTTTAGGAAATTTGTGGACTTATCAGAACAAGGTCCTATGATCACTTCCTAACCTGTAGATTGAATTGTCTTAGCAGGATTAACCGGGTATGTTCTAGTTTTGCACAAAAGTTGTTTGAACAATCAACTATTCTCACACACTCTTGGCACATAGTTTCATTATTAGATTACCAAATTACCCAGTTCAAGTTTCAGCCTAAGTCATGCCATCAAGTTGATTCATTATCATGTCATACTCAGAGCCAACACATTCAACTTGTCTTAGCCTACCAAGTCTAGCACACATCACAAAATTTGGACGGGTATATTTTTCATAAGCCATCATGCTTCATTTCTTTTTCATGCTTCTATACATACAATCTTAACACATGCCGGTTCAACATAAATTAAACAATCTCTTTGGGGAAAAAAACACATGCAAGAAAACCTCAAGAGAGGATTTATGAGTTGGGTTACTCAGACTTCACCCTATCACTCACAATCCATTTACCCCACCCCCAACAAAAATAGATGCGATTGTCCCCAATGTATACAAGAACAATAAAGATAATGAATTGGGTAAAGCAAACCTGTGGCGCATACCGCTGAAGAATCATGAATGAGCGGGTGGGTCCAGTGGGACCTCTACAACTGGGGAAGAACTCGATGCCCCTTAACACTCTTATGCACCCTTCGCTGGCGCAACTCTTCATTTAAAATCGAAGCCTTCCTCGCCTTTTTTTCCTGCCTACGCTATTTCTTATGAGCATTTTCCTCCTTAGTGCGACTAGAACAGTGCCTCTTACCTTTGGCATGTGTAGGTTCAAGCCCCTCCTCGGCGGTTCCACTGAATAAAACATCTAGCACTGTATCATCAATCAGTGCAGTAGTGTAGCCTGAGGCTCAACTGTAGGGGTGGAAAGAATGGCATCAACGTCGGTCCGAAGATTAGCTAACTCAGCCTGCAAAGCGGATAGATCTATGGCCGGGGCTAATCGCTCGAGGACTCGCAATTCAAATGCATCAAGACACTTATTAACAGCTTGGACCTTCCGATCCATCATGCCCTGCATCCTTCGCTCTATTCTGGCCTCGGATTCGGCTATCAACTTTTGCATCCACGGCTGGATGTGATGTAGTAGTGTGGCCATCTGAGCCTCTAATTTCTATACTCTGGCCAACGGGACAACAGTAGCTCCCAACTGTGGTATGGACCGAGATGAACTAGGAGCCATACTAGCGGCCTAGGAAGAGGAGATCGGGACAGTATCAGAGTGATCTGGTATAATAGGGTCACCGCCCTGTGCCTGCCCCACCATGTCTGCAAGATCGGCGCCCAAGGGAGGTACCTCAACCTGGGGCTCTCTGCGAGGTACCGCCACATTTTCCTCATCTCGGATAAGGCTTATATACAAAGCTCCGGTAGGGTGGATCAACCTATCACAATGCCAGATCGGCACTCCAAAGTCCTTGCACGATTGGAAAATCAAACATGGAAAGGGGTAAGTAGTAAAGGTCTTGAATGCCCTCTCGTGAATCTCTGCCAGCAGCATGCGGGCAAAGTCAATCTCCACTCCTGCTACTAATGCTTCAACCATGACCGCTTTGTTCCAAATGAGTTGGGTGTCAGCTTTTGTAGGCGATACCCTGTTATGCACCAACAACCAAAAGAACTTGGCCGCAACATTTAATATGGCCTTTCGAATACCCAATCGTGGTGTGGAGACCCACTCCGCACGCTTTCCATACGCAGCAGTGTACTTAGCCAACCATAGTATAACAGTCTCTCGTTGCTCAGCATTCCTTTGGAAAGCACCACTCCGCATGATGTCCCATCTGTAATCAAACTCCGCTATGTTTAGTGATCAAGAGTGACCTCTGGTAGGCCCCTAGAGAAAGCGGCTGATGGTAGCCTGTGATATGTCTACCGAACAACCTCAGACCATAGTGGACGTGAGAGGATCTTGGGCTAAGGTCTTTGATTACTTGGAGATCGACCCACAGAGAGTGGAAGCATAGGAGGCATAGAACTCCCGCACAATCTCCTCACTATAAGTCCCTGGGTCTCGAGCCATGCAGTACACTTGTAAAGGTTGAAAATTCAGTGAATGTTGGGGACAGTGTGCAAGCTCCCTCTGAGGACTCTACGCTTCTCTGTAACAATTCAGGCCATCTTCTCTTTGTCATTAATCATCTTGGCATCCCGATAGATTTGCCATTGACCCTCAACACACCATCTGTTTGGCTCATCGCCCACTGGAGTAGGGTTCTCATTCCTTGGTATTGGTACTGACTCTGAGCTAGTGTCCTCATTAGATGAGGTTGCTTGTTCGTTCTGGCTGGACCTTGTGGCTGACTTGGCATTGGACCCCGAAGCATGGGCAGACTCGGACCCTGAAGCATGGCTGGACTTAGTGCCCGAAGCATGGGTAGACTTGGAGCAAGACGCAGACCCAGTAGCTGAATTAGAAGCAGCCCCAGTTGGTGACCCGATTAGTGTGTGCTCCTTATCAGACTGGGAGACAGTGACTACGTTGGGAATCACCTTCCGGGGGGTGCCTCTGGTGGCTTGAGGTGCAGTGGGAGAAGTCCTTGTTTTGGGAGGAACGTATGCTGGATCTCTTTCCGTGTCTGTGTCCTCATCGATTAACGTGAAGCTAGGAGCAACAGATTTTGACTTGCCCTATTTTGAGTAAGTGACTAGCTTCTTGGGTGCCATCATACCTTACAAGCAACGTGGAGTAGGGTGATTGCGTGACTACACTAATTTTTGCAAGACCAAAGAATCACCTCTTCGTTACTAACACAACACCGGACACTTTTTGTGGAATATGGAATGAGTTGTATTCGGAATGGAAAGGAATTGTGGGAATGATGGGGGAATGGAAGGGCTGATTTTATGGGGGAGTTATGGAGCGATTTAAGGGAGTTGAGGGTGTTTGAAACGGTTAGAGAGTGAATGGAGGGAAGTGGAAATGATTTGAAATTAGGGGAGTTTTAAATAAGGGGGTCCGAGTCGGGTCAGACAGATTTAGGGTTTTGGACCCACGAGACCCTATTTACGGTATGCGAGTTGATCTACAGTCCGTAGATTGGGACCGTAGATCACTCTTACACTTGGAAAAGTTTAGGGACTTACCTGGGATCTACGGATACCATCCACGGTCTGTGGATAGAACGACGGACCATCGATGGGGTCCGTAGACCTCTGCACCAGACCATTTTCTGTAGATTTTTCATAGCATACTTGCACATGTAGCAAGCATTAGGCTATTCTTTTCACATTTTCTGGACACTTTTTAGACACGGACCCTATGCTAATTCTAGCCAACACTAAAACAAACTAAAACACCTATCTAAATTGATACAGAGACGCAATTAAATAATGAAAACTACTAAATGGGAAACAAAAATCTATAGTTGGCTAGATTGTACATCTTGGGTTGCCTCCCAAGCAGCGTTTGATTTAACGTCACTGCTCGACACAAGTTTCTTGATTACTCAGACTTCATCAAGATTGTAGGCCTCAATCACTTCTTGCACACTTTCAGCATTTCCAAGATAGATCTTGATCCTTTGCACGTTTACCATGAACCTTGTTTCTTCACTATTCTCAACCTCAACCACTCCGTGGGGGAGCACTTTTGTGAGCAAAAATGGCCCAGTCCATTTGGACTTGAGTTTGCCTGGAAACAAGCGCAACCTAGAGTTGAATAGAAACACAAGATCACCAACCACAAATTCTCGCTTTTCAATTCTTTGATCATGATACTGCTTCATCTTCTCTTTGTATAAGGCTGAACTTTCATAAGCTTTTAGGCGAAACTCATCAAGCATATTCAAGTCATTCATTCTTTGATTCGATGCGGCGCCCCAATCCAAATTTAACTTCTTCATTGCCCACATTGCCTTATGCTCTAGCTCTACCGGTAAATTACAAGACTTCCCATATACAAGTTGGTAAGGAGACATACCTATGGGGGTCTTGTATGCAGTGCGATAGGCCCATAGAGCATCATCAAGCTTCCTTGGCCAATCTGTTCTATTAGCATTCACAGTCTTTGCCAAAATCTGTTTGATATCTCTATTGGATACGTCAACTTGCCCACTAGTCTGTGGATGGTAAGGAGTAGCTACATTGTGGCGGACACCATATTTCTCAAGTAGTGCCTTGAACAACTTATTAAAAAAGTGAGAACCTCCGTCGCTGAAAATCACCCTCGGTGTACCAAATCTGCAGAAGATATTCTTTTTCAAGAATGCGATGACACTTTTACCTTCATTGTTGGGGAGCACAACTGCTTCCACCCACTTCGATACATAATCAACCGCAACAAGAATATACTTCATCCCATATGAACTCATAAATGGACCCATAAAATCAATGCCCCATACATCAAATAACTCTATCACCAATATAGGATTTATAGGGAGCTCTTTCCTCTTTGAAATCCCTCCTTCTTTTTGGCAACAATCACAAGACTTGGTGAAATCATGAGCATATTGGGGGATGGTAGGCCAGTAGTACCCACACTGCAATATCTTATGCGAAGTCCGAATACCACTATGATGCCCACCAACATGCGATGAATGGCATGCTTCAGTACACTCAACATCTCAACCTTGGGCACACAACAACGAATAATCCCATCAGCACAACTACGATACAAGTAAGGCTCATCCCAAAATAATTTCTTCACATCATGCATAAACTTTCTCCTTTGGTGAAAAGACAAGTCCGGGGACACCAAATTGCCTGCCAAATAATTAGCAAAGTTTGCGAACCATGGAATCAAATCATAAGAAGCAGCCAATATCTGTTCATTTGGAAAAGCATCATTAATTTCAACCCTATCTCAAAGCTTTAGCATAGCCTCTTCCTCTAATCTGGACAAGTGATCGGCAACTTGATTTTCGATCCCCTTTTTATCTTTTACCACAAAATCAAACTCCTGCAACAATAATATCCATCTAATCAATCTTGGTTTTGCATCCTTTTTCGCCATCAAATACCTCAATGCAGAATGGTCAGTATGCACTTTGACCTTAGTACCAAGCAAGTAGGATTGAAATTTCTCGAATGAAAAACCACCGCAAGAAGTTCTTGTTCGGTCACAGTATAATTCTTCTGGGCCACATTTAGAGCTTTGCTAGCATAGTAAATAGGATGAAGAATTTTCTCTTTCCTCTGTCTTAGTACCACACCAAGCGCCACTCCACCTGCATCACACATTACCTCAAACGGTTGTCCCCAATAAGGTGAAATAATGATAGGTTCAGTAACCAACTTCTCCTTCAACTCTCCAAATGCTCTCAGACAAGCCTCATCAAAATCAAACTTATACTCCTTTTTGAGCAGTTCGCACAATGGGTGTGCAATTTTTGAAAAGTCTTTTATGAATCTCCTATAGAACCCAGCATGCCCAAGAAAACTTCTAACACCTTTTACAGAAATAGATGGCGGAAGCTTTTCTATTACCTCAACTTTAACTCTATCAACTTCAATACCTTTCTCTGAAATTTGATGACCCAACACTATACCTTCTTTAACCATGAAATGACACTTCTCCCAATTCAGCACCAAGTTGCAGTCTTCACACCTTTTAAGCACCTCGGCCAAATGATCCAGACAACGATCAAAAGAATCACCTACAACTGAAAAATCATCCATGAACACTTTAATAGTGTCCTCCACCATATTAGAAAATATCGACATCATACAACGTTGAAAGGTTGTTGGAGCATTGCACAACCCAAATGGCATCCGTTTGAAAGCAAAAGTCCAATAAGGGCAAGTGAAGGTGGTCTTCTCTTGGTCTTTTGGAGCTATAGAAATTTGATTGTAGCCCGAATACCCATCAAGAAAACAATACCAACCCTTTCCTGCTAGTCTATCCAACATCTGGTCCATGAATGGCATAGTAAAAAAATGGTCCTTTTTTGTCCACGCATTCAACTTTCGGTAATCCATACAAATTCTCCATCCAGTCACAAGCCTCATTGGAACAAGATCATTTCTTTCATTTGGAACCACAATAATACCACTATTTTTAGGCATACACTGCAAAGGACACACCCAACTACTATCTGCAATGGGATAAATAACTTCCGCATCCAGCCACTTGATGATCTTCTTTTTAACTACCTCTTGCATAGGTAGATTTAATCTTCTTTGGTGCTCGATACTGGGCTTATAATCTGGCATGAGTTGGATTTTGTGAGAGAAAATATCGGGAGGAATCCCAATAATATCCGCAATAGTCCACCCAATAGCTCGCTTGAACCTCTTTAACACAGTCACCAAGCACTCTACTTGTCTCACATTCAAATCTACCACAATGATGACTGGCAAAGTATTCTCTCTGTCCAAGTATACATACCTGAAATACGATGGTAGAGCCTTAAGCTCCACTTTTGGTGCCTCTACAATAGATGGTCTTACGGGTAGGGACTCGCGATTCTTCATGTCTAACCCATACTTCTTTGGTTTGGACCGATATTCAAACCTATCGAGTGCAGCTACCAACTCATCATACTCTTCAATACCATCACTATCGAAATTCATCATAACTGCTGCTAGTGCCTCAACACTTAGTCGCTCTTCAATTTTCACTTTTGTCCCACTCTCCACTCTGTAAGTTATAGCATATACTGTTTGGAGCTCACCACTCTGCTTCATGGACCTACAAATATTGAAAGTTGTTTCTTCATTGTTCAATCTGAACTTCATCTGTCCCTTTTGCCATATCAACCAACGCATGCTCTGTGGCAAGAAATGGTCTCCCAAGGATGATGGGCACCTCAAAATCAACCTCACCGTCAAGAATCACAAAATCTACCGAAAAAATAAAAGATTCCACTTTTACTAGCATATCATGGAGTACACCAATGGGCCTTTTCACAGTCCAATCGACCATCAATAACCGCATTGTAGTGGGCTTTGGGTCCCCTAGACCCAACTTCTTGCAAATAGACGATGGCTTGAGGTTGATGCTAGCACCAAGATCACATAATGCCTTAGCAAAGTGTAACAATACGATAGTACATGGAATCGTGAAGGCACCATGACCCTCCTTCTTTTGGACAAGAGACCTTATAGCATTAGAGCTACAATGCTGCAATCTATCATCATCTTCAAAACTCACAAACCACTTCTTTGTTAGCATATATTTCATAAACTTTGCATACCCCATTTGTTCCAAAGCTTCTATCAACGGAACATTGATGGAAAACTTCTTCAACATAGTATTAAACCTGTGATATTTACCATCTTCAGTCTTTTTCACTAATCTCTATGGAAAAGGTGGTGGAGGTCTAGGTATGGGGACTACTTTCTAAGACATCTCCGCTTCTTTCTATCGCATTGTCAGAATTTTCTCTAACCTCAATCACATCATCTTCTTTTCTAATCTCAACTTCCACCATAGACGGCATAGGTGGATCAATGGTTTGCTTACCCCCTCGAGTAGTAACTGCCATACAATGGCTGTCATTTTTTGGATTCTAGATGGTGTTGCTAGGAAGCGTACCAGGTTGACGTGGGTTCACTGTAGTAGACAACTGGGTCATCTGCTGCTCTAGATACTGTATTGACACTGCATGGGCATCAACCTTTTGACCAATACCAGACAAGTCATTTCTCATATCCTTCACATTCTCATCAGCTGCATCAAACCTTCCCATCATCTTCTGCATCATATCTTCCATACGCGCCATAATTCCTCCAGCTTCCCTAGTACCATATTCTCGATTTTGAGGGGGAACATAAGGTCCAACTCAATCATTTCTATTGCCATAACTATTTTGGTTGTAGTTGTTGTCACGATTGGAGTTCCCATCCCAGGCATATTGACCCTCTCGGTTGTAATTTCCATAGTTCCGACCTTTGTTTCCTTGACCTTGGCGCCAATTTTCCGTGTTGAATCCTTGGGCATTTGGTCGAAAACCCCCCATCTGATCATTCACATCATAAGCATCCTCTTCATAGTAACACTCTTCCACTGGTGGTGGAGTTCTAGTCAAGTAGTTCACAACATATACTTCTTCTGCACCTCCGCTCACATGCTTCAATACCAAACCCAACTCGGTCCTCATCTGAGTCATGTCTTCACGAATCTCATCTGCAGACTGGTTATTTGTAGCATAAATGGCAAATGTGTTTCTCCCAATATCCGACCTCCTAGTGCTCCATGCTTTATTGTTGCAAGAGATCTTCTCCAGTTTTTTTGCGATATGTGCGTATGTGCACTCACCATATGAACCTCCAGCAATAGTATCCAACACTGCTTTATTGTTATCATCCTGACCTCGATAGAAATATTTCTTGAGTGACTCATCATCAATACGGTGATCCGGAACACCTCTTATAAACGAAGTGAATCTGTCCCATGAGCTACTTACAGACTCTCTAGGTAATGCCACAAAATTATTTACCCTATCTTTGTGATTTAGCTTCTTGGACACTGGATAATACCTTGCTAAGAACACATCCCTCAGTTGGTTCCATGTATAGATTGAGTTATAAGGAAGCTCAGTGAACCATATAGCAGCATCGCCTGTCGGTGATAGAGGGAACACTCGCAATCTGATGACATCCATATCCAAGTCTGGTTGACCTACATAGCTCCTGTAGACTACCCTTATCTTGGCTATGTGAGCATGTGGTTCCTCCTATGGAAACCCTGAGAACAAGCCCCTCGCTGTAAGCATCTGTATCAAGCTACTGGTTACCACAAATGTGTGCCCTGGAGGCAAAGGGGGGTAAGACTAGAGGTCCATCAGAGTCAGCAATATTGGTGTTTCCCCTGTAGTTGTCATGCAGTTGTGGGTCTGGTGGACCTTGCACCCTCACTGCATTTCCTAATTGATTTTCAGCTAGACCCCGGCTTTCCCCACCAGCTACTCTCGGCTATTGTAACTCAACTGTATCATCAAGATTTACTCCGATAGGATTAACTGGAATTCCTTGATTGTTCATTCTTCACAAAGTTCTGTTCAACTCTGGATCGTAAGGAGTAAGTGGTTCACCTTAGCTCCGTGTCCTTGGCATACACCAAAGTCAAAACCTGAGAGAGACAAAAAGAAAAAGAAAAAGTAAAATTAGGAAATATTTGGCTAAAGTTCAATAATGTAGTTAAAATTAATCTAAAAGCCAAATTTCCCCGGTAGCGGTGCCAAAATTTGATACACTCAAATTACACCTCCCTAAAGAAAGCATAAGCGATCGTTATCAAGTAAAGAACCCAACTTGTAGGTTGGGGTCGATCCTACGAGGAAACTAGTTTAGACTTAATTTTAGCTTACACTTATATTCGTTTAGTCAAAGTACTTTTAGAAACAAGTAATAAAAATGGGGTATTTGTGAAACAAATTGTGAGAATTCAGTAAGTAATCAATAAACAAAAGTCAATTTTTGTTGTTATCAAGATGAGAAAATTAACTAGGGTATACGTGTTTACCACAAGCTCATAACTCAGTAATCCTAGTAATAGCAATCCTTTCCTAGTGTACTACTTGCAAAGTAATAAGTTAGGTATCTCTAAATCCTTGGTCTAATATCTAGAGAATTTCATCCCGCACCTTGGTCCGGCTACGTGTGTATAATTTACTAACCCTTACGTTTACCTCATATTAGACATCATAATCGATGTTTGGCTTAGTTATTACTTTGCACCAATCGACACTAGCCTATTAGATAATATCACACTAAATCTATGTTGATTATTCTTTTCTTGTTGATTACCTCCTTGGTCCGACAAGTAGCAACAAGGCGAGTTCTAATGCGTGCACTCGTTAAAATGACTTTTGAACGAAAGAATTATCAATGCATGCAAAAAACTATTCAAGCATTGCTTATTTACTATTCATACTTTGTTAATCGCTCATGGATCCCACAACCCTAGTTGTGGAGTTTAGTTACCCATAATCATATGAAAACAATTCATTATGGGAAAACCCAGAATTTCAACTCGAATTTCAAGCCAAATCTTCAAAACTAACCTTTGGAAATCAAGAATTGCTAGGGTAGCAAAATTAAATCCCCAATCACAAAGTAAAACAAAAGTAATAAAGTCTAATCCCTAAAAACAAGGTTTACATGCCCTATTTATAGAAAACAAGTCCTAAATTAAAAGGGAAACAGATTAAGAAAGTTTGTTCAGGCACATGTCTTTATTCCACGAGACTGACTCACGAACCTTCAATGGATCTATGATCCGTGAGTCCCTTCCATCAGCCGGGACTTCGAAAATATTTTAGCCTCCAAAAATTAGCTTTTCTAAAGCAAATGACGGACTTACAGTACGGACCATAGATTGACCTACGGTCCATCAATCCCCCTCCATGGCTCCACACTTAGAATCTTCAAAAATCAAGTATTGGAATCCCCGCAGTATCAATCTATGAATCAATAGTACGGTCCGTAGATCAATCTACGGACCGTCAGTGGCCACTGTGGTTCCACACTTGGTCAGATTTCCCTGATTTGCATTGCCTGCTGATCTACGGCCATCACCTACGGAGCATCAGTGGACCTACGGTCCGTAGATCACCTCTGTAGATGCCCTTTTCTACATTTCTTTCATTTGTCTCTTTACTTCCGCGCCTGAACATCTTTCCTGCAAAATATGATAAAAACACATAAAAACCAATACAAAAAGGCCCTAGACACACACAACTTGTAAGTGAAATGTATTAGAAATACCGTAAACTCATGGTATATCATGCCTCCAGATAGATATATAGATTTTTGTATCGATTAAGAGCTTGGTACTCATCCCATTTCTATTTCTCTATATCGCATGGTTCCGGCAGAATTAAGAGAGCTTAAGGCCAAAATCCAAGAACTTCTTGATAAAGGATTTATTCATCCTAGTGTTTCCCCGTGGGGAGCTCTGGTCTTGTTTGTTAAGAAAAATGATGATAGTAGAAGGATGTGCATAGACTACCAGCAATTGAATAGGGTCATCATTCGAAACAAGTACCTATTTCCTCGAATAACTGATACTTTTACCAATTTCAAGGTGCATTAATGTTCTTTAAGATTGATCTAAGGTCTGGTTATCATTAGTTGAAAATTAGGCCTGAGGATCTACCCAAGACAGCGTTTAGAACCCACTATGGGCAGTACGAGTTTCTAGTTATGTCGTTTGGATTGACTAATGCGCCTACAGGTTTTATGAGTGTAATGAATAGTGTGTTCAAGCGATTTTGTGATTCATTCGTTATAGTTTTTATTGATGATATTTTGGTCTATTCAAAAAGTGAGGAAAAGCATGTCGACTATCTTCGTATTGTTCTGGGTGTTCTTGGGAAACAAAGGTTGTATGCTAAATTTTCTAATTGTAAATTTTGGTTGACTTCGGTGGCATTTTTGGGGCATGTAGTTTCAAAAAGAGGTGTAATGGTAGATCCCCAAAAGATTGAAGCGGTTAAAAATTGGGTTCGGCCTAGCTCTGTGATGAAAGTTAGGAGTTTTATAGGGCTTGTTAACTACTATCGTCGATACGTGAAGAACTTTGCTTCTATTTCAACTCACTTGACAAATTTGACCAAAAAGGAGGTACCCTTTGGATGGACTTTCAAAAGCTCAAGACTCTTTTGACTACAACGCCGATTCTAGCATTACTGGTGGAAAGTAAAGATTTCATTATTTATTGTGATGCTTCGCATTCTGGCTTGGGTGTTATGTTAATGTAGGATAAGAATGTCATAACTTATGCATCTCGTCAGTTGAAGGTGCATGAGAGGAATTACCTGATGCATGATTTGGAGTTGGCAGTGGTAGTGTTTTCTCTTAAGATTTGGCGACATTACCTTTATGGTCTTAAGTGTGAGGTGTTTACTGATCATCGTAGTTTGCAGCATGTGTTCACTCAAAAGGATCTGAATTTGAGACAGAGAAGGTGGATGAAGTTACTTAAGGATTATAATGTCACCATTCAATACCATCTAGGAAAGGCTAATGTGGTGGCAAACGCTTTGAATCGACAAGCAGTAAGTATGGGTAGTTTGGCTTACTTGAGTGTATCCAAGAGACCCTTCTCTAAGGAAATTCATACCTTGGAGTCTAAGTTCATGCAGTTGGGCATCTCAGAAAGAGATGGGGTGTTAGCTAGCATTGAAGTAAATGCCACGTTCATTGAGGAGATCAAGGCCAAACAATTTGAGGAGGAAAATTTGAATGAGCTTACAAAGAAGACTGTGATTGGTAAGGCACAAGAGACCACTCTTGATGCAGAAGGTGTGCTCAGTTTTAAAGGAAGGATTTGTGTTCCTTAAGTTGATGACTTGATTTAGAAATTATTGACAGAATCCTATGGTTTGTGATATTCCATTCATTCGGGTGTGACCAAGATGTACCAAGACTTGAACCGAATTTATTAGTGGCTGGGCATGAAGAAGAATATAGCGGAGTTTGTGGATAAATGTCAAAATTGCCAACAAGTGAAGTATGAACAACAAAGGCCTACAGGTTTGCCTCAAAGAATGACAATTCTGGAATGGAAGTGGAAAATGATAGCCATGGATTTTGTGGTTGGTTTCCCAAGACTTTGGGGAAGTTTGATTCTATTTGGGTAGTGATTGACAGATTGACTAAGTCAACCCATTATATTTCGGTAAGAATAGATTGTAATGCTAAACAATTGGCTAAGGTGTATGTGAAAGAGACAGTGAGGTTGCATGGAGTTCCCCTTTCTATCATCTCAAATCGTGGTACGTAGTTTACCTCCATGTTTTAGAGGAAATTATATGATGAATTGGGCACACAACTCACTTTTAGTACATCCTTCCATCCACAAACAAACGGGCAGTCAGAAATGATTATTCAAGTGTTAGAAGATATGTTGAGGGCATGCGTGATTGATTTTGGAAGATATTGGGATAAATTCTTACCTTTATGTGAGTTCTCCTATAACAATAGTTACCACTCCAACGTAGATATGGCACCATTTGAGGCACTCTATCGAAGGGGATGCAGATCACCCATAGGATAGTTAAAGGCTGGCGATGTGAAACTTTTGGGGGTTGATTTAATGAAGGATGGTCAAGAGAAGGTGATGAGTATTCAAACTAAACTTTTAGTAGCCCAGAGTAGGCAGAAGAAGTATGCAGACCATAAGGTAAGAGACATGGCATTTTAGACTGGTGAGAATGTTCTTCTTAAGGTATCACTAATGAAAAGGGTGATGAAGTTTGGCAAGAAGGGCAAGCAAAGTCTATGATACATTGGTCCCTTTGAGGTTCTTGAATGTGTAGGGCCAGTGGCTTATAGATTGGCTTTCCCTCCTACCTAATCGGGAGTTCAGTCAGTATTTTATGTATCCATGTTGAAGAGATATCATGGTGACAGAGATTATATCATTAAGTGGGACTCAATTGTGTTAGACAAAGACCTCCAATATGAGGAGGAACTGGTTGCAATTCTTGATCGTGATGTGTGTAAGCTGAGGACCAAGGAAATTAAGCCTGTTAAGGTTCAATGGAAGCATAGTCCAATTGAGGAAGCTACTTGAGAAATTGAGAAGGACATGCGAGACAAGTATCCTAATTATTCATCGATTCAGGTACTACTCTATTTCACCTTTAGCCTGATTTTCCTAAGTGTGTCACTCGGGAATGAGTGATAGGTAAATTGGTATCTATGGTAAGGACTTGTTCCCATCGTTATAGAAAAGCCAACGAGGAAAAATTTTGGGCTAGAAAACTTTTTCATAGTAACTTGGAATTTTTCAACTTAGTCCAGATTTGGACGAAATTGGAGTTAGTAAAGTCTAGGGAAATCTTGTAACAACTGGGTGACCTAATTATGATTTGGATTATATTAGTGGATAGCTGAGACGATACGAAACCTGTACGACTTTATGAAATTGATTTCGGGTGAGTAGAACTCCCAGAATTGATCATAGCATGAACGAGTAGTTTATGAGTTTCGTTGGTTGAAAGTGTGTTGTGAAATGGGGGTTTTGGAAATCTCTATTTAGCTCTCTGTTCCATGCAAGACGCTAAGGCGGGATTATTCCCGCCAGGGTGGGGCTGCCATAGCGGGACAATCGCGATTTAAGTTGGAAATAAACCCCAAAACATCTTTATTCTGTAATTTTCATTCTTGAGAGTAAGGAGACGAACCCCAGACGATTCTTGACATATTTCCACCAGTCTTAAGGCTAAAGGTAAGGTTTTAACTCCCCGAATCCATTTTTTTTATCAGTAGATTGTAATCTAGTGGGTAATTATGATGGGGGAGGATTTTAATCTGGAAATTATGGTGGGAAAACTCCTAATTTGGATATTGGGATCATGGGTTTTATCTAGAGTTGATAGGATTGTTGGTAATCCATGTAATTAGTTATTGTTTATTGATTTCCGTATTATTATGATTGTTTGTAGACCAAGAACAAGCAGAACAAATTCAGAAAGGGAAGGATCAATTTTCTTAGGGAATTCAAACTTTTTTCGAGGTATGTGATGGTTGTGATTTCATCTTGTGTGATATATGTTTGTTCTTGCTTCATTATAATATGTGTATGTATGCGAATGTTGCATTATTGATCACTAATTCTAAATGAGATAGATGAATGATGAATGCCATGAATCATGACTTGATTGTATGATTATGAGAATATACTTGTTATTGTGGTTGTGGCTTGTTGAATGGATCGGGTGCTGCGTTTTGACACACTAATTTGGATCGGTTGCCACGTTCTGGCATAAGTATGGAATCAATTGCCATGTTCTGACATAAAACATTAGATTGGGTACCACGTTTCGGTATGCTAACTATTTTGGTTTGGGTTCCATGAGAGGACCATTGACTTGACATAATTATATATCTTGAGAAATGTGAAATTGCACATTGTTCGTAAATGATGTTTATATTGTATATGTTCGGTGTATGCATGGTACTATTATGTTGTAATGACTTATGTATGTTGCACTTAGTGGGATAGCCGCGTTATCCTACCAGTACATGGTGGTTGTGTTCTAATACTACACTTGCTCTTTCTTTGTTGAGTACAGGGCATTTTTAGGCGGCTATTGACAAACCTCATTCAGAAGATCAGTGATCGTTCAAATTCAAGGGTAAGTTAGTTCTTCCGGGCTACCTTGAGTTCTCTTTCGTTTATGTCCGCCATTTCAGACTTAGACTATTGCATTAGGATTTCTGATGTCTAGTATGGGGTTGTACCCCTTCTTGCTTATACTTATGGTTGAACTTAAGATGTTTTGGTACGTTGACTTTGAGGTTCTACGTGTTATTTTTTGCATTTGTTTAGTTGTTAGACTATTGTTTCTGAGTTTATGAGAAATCCCTATTTCTTTCCTTAGCATTTAACTTGCTTTCGTAACTTTAATTCATTAATATTTTGGTTGAGTTGTTGGTTTGGGTTGTAGTAATGGTTCTCCCACTAGAGGGTTAGTGTGGGTGCCACTCACGACGGTCTGGGTTGTGACTATTCTCCGGTACAGGTCAACCTATCATTACTAGTGAATGAGTCATCCTTATATATGCTCGAGTCAATGCTCGTCATATACTTATTTTGGAGCTGGTGTTTGACTCTCCTTTTGTCTTATATTATGATTTAATTAGGTCTTCATCTAGTAATGTTAGGGATTTAGCAATTGTGGGTGAATTAATGAACACCCAAATTTGGAATTTTTTCACTTCATTCACTACTCACATGTGAAGTAGATGAATAAATCCTTTAGGCTTTGATTTTTTTTTCATTTCTTAGCATGTTGGATTTTTTGGGATTTATGTTGTCTTAATGATTGACAAAAAAAGATGAAACACGTCACTAAACTTGGTCCAAAGGAATATTTTCACGATGAGTTGAATTCAGGAAAGATTTTTTTAAATAAAAAACCAAGAGTGCGAAATCAAAAATATGGATAATATTAATTTTATGATACAACACAAGGAATCAAAAAAATGTTGAATTGAAGAAAAATAATCAATAAGTTTGATTTGAAGAAAGAGTCTAAAAAAAGGTAAGGAGTTTTAATTTAAGGAGCAGTCTTATTTGAAGTAGAACTCTTCAAGTTAATGTTGAATTGAAGAGTTGGAGTTTGACTACAATACAAAAAAAAATTAATGAATTTGATTTGATGAAGGAGTCTAAAGAAGCAAAAAAATTGAAGAAGGGGTCTTACTTGAAGTGGAACTCTAAGTCAAGATATTTAGAGTCTATGAGGTTTTTGAAGAGAACAACAACTCTATTAAAAATTGTGCTTAAATAGAAGTGACATCGTCAAGAATACTCGTGCACTTACAAAGAAAAATGAGCAATTGAAAAATTGACTTCACAAATGCTCCCAACGAACTGAAGGAACACATCTAAGAACCTGGTCCTTTTGTAGAGTTAATGTGTTAGGAGTTTTTATTTGTGATTGAGTCTTGATGTAACCTTAATTCATTGAGTTATAAACTGAACTAGGAGTGTTGTCTTCATGTTGGGATAGCTCGAAGAGTTGGGAACACATATCTTAGGAGGTTTGGGTTGAAGTTTAGCATTTAGAGTTAGTTCCTATGATTACAAGAGTTATAATCTGAATTCATAACTTGAAGGTTAGGAACTACAGTTAGTTCCTACTATTGCAAGAGTTCTAATCTACATCCATAACTTGATGTTGAGGAATTAGAGTTAGTTCCGTAGGTTGCAAAGTTTGTAATCTGTTTTTGTTGAGGCTTAGTGATTTAGTAAACTTGGAGTTAAATCCTATAGGGGTACAGGTTGTGGTTTTTACTCCTTCTGAGCCAAGTGTTTTCCATGTAAAAGTATTGTGTTTATTTATTGTTCTTAATTCTACGTTTGAAAAAGTTAAGCAACATGTATCACTCATAGACAAATCTAGAGTATATTACTATGTCATGCAGACTATCAGTTGGTGTCAGAGCATGTTTTCTTGTTAATATTTTAACCACTTAAGAAAAGATCGAGATGAATTGTACACTTACACACGGATACATTGAAGGCCAAGATATCAACAAACCTCCACTATTCAATGTTTAGTATTACTCTTGGTAGAAAGCAAGGATGGAAATTTTTACTTAGGTTGTAGATTATGAACTTTGGAATAGAGACATTGATATACCAAAGTACCCAAAAAAGAAGGATGTTGAAAATAATGACGTTCTAAAGTAAAAAAGTGAATATGAAGAGTCCAACTTCAACATTCTTGGAAAGAGTGCCAAAGCTAAGTTTATAATTATTTGTGGCCTTGGACCAAATGAGTATTGTAGAATATGTTGTTGCATAACTGCAAAACAATTTTGGTATACTCTCATGGATGCACACATAGAAATAGGTAGCAAAAAGTGCTCCAATGAAAGTTTCTAGGCTAGCTATCACAATTGTGATTAGACTAACCACATGATCAAGGAACATCCATTGGAAAAAATTGAATGGAAGAAAGAACAAACAAAAATAATAAAGTAGAATATCACATGATAGCTTCATGTGGAACATGATCAGAAGATATTGATGATGAAAAGGTAGATGAGAATGTTCTCACGGCTATAGGAGATTCAAACATAGAAGAAGAAGAAGAAGAAGAAGAAGGAGGAGGAGGAGAAGAAGAAGAAGAAGAAGAAGAAGCAAACTCTAAGGTAAGTATCCTTAACTTAAAAGAAAAACTGCACCCTTTTCGTAAGAGAAAACTAATTTGCATGATACATAGCTTAATTGATGATTATCAAGAATAAAACTGTGAAAGAGATGAAATATTTAGAGAGATAAAAAAATTTAGTGCTTGGATATCAAAAACTGCAAAACTGTAACTGAAGAAGAAAATTGTTCTCTAATGAAACAGTTTGATCAACTTGAGTCATCAAACTTGAATTTGAAATCTAAAATTCTTAACCCGTCCATTATTGAAAAAAGGAAGAAAAATTATACATAGAACAAATTAGAACATTATTTGAAAGAATGCGAAATTGATTTTCTATGAAAAAGATCAGGTGAAAAAAACTAAATTTAGAAGTGTCTAGGTTGATAATGAACCTTGAAAGAGCAAATAGACTGACTAGTTCCTCCAAAATTATTAACAAATTCATTGGTAGGGTGCACAATGAGAAGGCTGGTATAGATTCCATGAAGAAAATATTATCTCTAGAGATTAATGTTATATTTGTGGTAAAATTGGTTATCCAACTGCTGAGTGTCCAATTGCTAACGGTTTTAGAAAAAGAAATAATAAATTGACAAATGAAAACATATTTATACCTGTTGACAAAAAAACATGTCCAATAACATGTTGCCTAGATGGGCGAGAAGAAATATGATTCACCATTTTGATTATAAGAAACAACCCAAGCTTATCTAGGTTTCTAAGACTACAATTAAAGTGTTTTTCAGGTGAAGGTAAAATGAAGCTAGCGATATTGATTCACATATATTGCTTGCTTAAGGCATATGACTGAAGATAAATAGAAGTTTATTTTGCTCACTTCAAAAAAAGGGGAATGTGTCTTTTAGAGACGAAAAAAGGGGATGTAGTACATATGTAAGGCTAGTAAGCGGGAAGCAAGTAAAGGTTTTTTTCAATAAAAAAAAAAGGGAGTGAGGATTAATGCGAAATTGATTAATGTGCATTGGAAAATGTTGTACCACTTGTTTCAACCAGTGAACAGACTAAGGGCACATTTATAGGGGGAACAATAAATCTTGAAATTGATTTATCGATCCATAAAAGTATATGGTTGTAGGATCACATTGTTCTTAATTACTATGAATCAGAAAACAACTCATGGATTCTAACAATAATTAGGGAGAACATTGAAAAGAATAGGTTAGACTTGGGGATGATTAAGATTGCATGAACTCCCTTCAATGATTTCCTAGATAATTGTTCTCTATAATTTTATTAGCTCAATGTTATTCAAAACTAATCGAAAGAGTGAGTGGTCATCGTCAATAAAAATACCCAACTAAGAATTGGGGTCGAACCCACAGAGAACATTTTGTTGGGGATTGAAAAGATAAAGGCTAACTAGATACTAGTTTGAATCTAAATATACAAGGTACAAAATTATCTAATAGAAGGTAATTTTTCTAGATACACTTCTAACGGGGGTAAAGCTGATATCAAACAAGGGATGTATGGGAATTGAGAAAATTCAAGATTCAATTAACACTCAATGATTTATTGCAATTCAATCCAAGATCAATCACTAATAGGTAGGCTAAGTAATCATAGGACAATTCAAATCTCCTCTCGCTCTCAAAGGACTATTTCATGACATCTCCTTTCGGTCTCAATCACGTGATTCAAAAAAAAACTAACTACCATAACATATACCTCTCTTTCGAGTAAGCCTTGCATTCAACAATAAAACCATAAACTTTCTCCTTTCGGTCTCAAATTCAAGATTCAAAGCTACAATGCCATTTTCAATTTAATTCTCCACTTCACGGATCTATTTTAAAGAAAACCACAAAGATTGGAAGGTATGATTGAGCATGCACTCGCAACACAAAAATTCAAACATGAAAACTAGATTGAACCCATTTCATGAAATCAAACATGGAAATAAGGAAATACAAAAACAATAAAGCAATAATTCAAATTTGCAAATAGCTTTGTCTATTCCTAGCACAAAATTCCCAATTTTGTACAAGCAATTACACCCACATTTCTAGCCATTAAGATGAAGAAAATGAAGAAAGGTAAAAGAGATTTACTGAAACACAATTCAATCCCCAAATCCAAAAATAAAATGTTAGGCAACTTGCCTTCAATGTCTTAACCCCAAAATTAAGAACAACAAAAACTCTACTCTAAGATGAGTTCTTCTTTCTACAATATTCTCTTTCTAAATATTCTTGGATGATGAATTCTCCTCCACTCTAACCTTATTTTCTGAATTTGGGTCTGATGCTTGAGAATTTCCTTTTCTTCCTTGTCTTGATAGGTGAGCTTCGCAAAAGCGGCAGGAGATTTGCAAACGCAAAAGCTAACATAAGTTCCCTTAAGCGAACTCCACTTTTTTGAACCAGTTCAAAGAAGCAAACGCCGCCTGGAAGCAACCTGTTGACTTTGTTTACTAGTTCTCTTAACCGAACAATCTTCTGTAGGTGCGAGATCTGGTGGTGTGCTTATTTTCTACTTTTATGCATCCTTTTCCATGCCAACAACAAACACCTGAGATCAACACACTTCAATAGGTAATTAGCCTCTTTCTCTACTTGAGTTCCATTAAATTATAAGAAAAGAGCTACAAATGAGTGCAAATCCACCACTCATCAACACCCTAACTTAAGACTTTGCTTGTCTTCAAGCAAAAAAAAAATTAAACATAGGAGGCACTCAATTTAAGCACAACACTCTTCAATTTTCACTAGGGGTTATGGTCATGACTTTTGTTTGTACTAATAATTAGCAAGCAAACATGTGATTTCCAATCCAAGCAACTCCCTAATCAATGGTAGATTTGCACTCATTAAAGGTCCATTTAGCTCAATAATTAGTGTCCTCGATGCCTAACTTTGTCCTTTTCTAATAAAGATAGATGATTTGTATCTCGGAAGGCAATTGGACAAGTCTAGGATGGATGTTTGAAATAATGGTCATATACAAAAGAAGTGTAAACTACACTTTGAAGATCACCTAACGAAGAGGGCAAGTCACCTAGTATGTGCTCTCCCAATATGAAAGTTCATTGAGTCAACCCTCAAGTTCAATTGGTAAAGTGAGGTAAGAAGAGCAATTCGCCGAAAGATATAAGGCAAAATGAGTGGTTGTCGTCAAAGTTAAGAGTCCTGACAAATTAAATGATGGCTCAAAGAGTTATATAAGGAGGAAATTGGTGAATCACCCAAGTGACAAAAGCGTACTTAGAAGGGATTGCCAAAGGGGACTCAAACACCTGAAGCGTGAAGAAAGAAAAAGGAGAACTTAAGGAAAATGGGCGATTCACCGATTGCAGTTTCTGAACTGAGCTAACGTCGCTGAAAGGGACACAAAACTACATTTCGAGTAAATTTTGGGGAAATGGTAAATAGCCCAGAGGAGAGATAAAGAGATATAGAAATATATTGAGGGAAATTTCTAAACATTCTAGAGAGAGAAACATTTTATTGAAGAGGAACAATTTTATTGTAAAATCTTTCACTTGTGAAAACAAAGATTTTAAAAATTGAGGCTGGAATTGAAGTGGATTTGCTATTATATCTCTAAATTCAAGTTACCTGTGGTTAATTTCATGCAAGATATAATATATTTACACATTGCAATGTGTGGCTAAAATCCCAAACTTTTGGTGTATGATTACGGGGTTGAGAGTTGATTTAATCCAGTGGGTTTGTTGAATTACTGTGTCTTATGACTATCAATAATAAATTTGATTCATTACTGATTGATTAATTTATGAATTGAGATGGCCAACTTAATTCTACTTTTGATCTTGTAATGGTTCTCGAAAGAGACTAATATATGTGGGTAATCTTATCAATAGTTGTAGTTTAGGATACTTGATTGCATATATAATGTTTTGGGTTTCTTTAAATGGTTTGTAGATGAAACTAAAAGGGGTTTCTATGCAAGGATGCTTTGATATTGAAATAATATTAGCATCAATTATAATGACCTAGATTATTTATGATTGGATGGTTGTAATAAGCAAGTCTTTGACACCCCAATATGAATCAAAAATTGACTTCCACACCCTTTGAGTTCTTTACCCTTGTGGATTTTCAATTACTTCACTATTGTTAATTTGGTGAGTGAATTGTTATTATTAAAATTTGTGGATTTCTCCACCCATATTTCATTTCAATAGAATTAATTGCTTGTCAATTCTCTAACTAAATTACTAACCACATATCATTCCCTGTGCTGTTTGACCCCAACTCTTAGTCGGGTATTTATACTGACCACAGTTGTCACTCTTTTAACTAGTTTTAGAGGGTGATTTGAGCATTATTAAAAATAGTGCCGCTGCCGAGGATTGGAAGTTATGAATTTTGTTTAAGAAGTAATTTGCATATTAATGCGTTTTGTGGTTGAACGATCTTACGCTTGGGTTTCTTGTGGTGACCTCTTGGTAGGTATAATTATGAATACGCATCATGGTAATGATTCTAGTTACCATGGATGAGACAATGATGTTAGAAGAGAAAAGGAAGTGGTTTCTTACCCCCCACCAAAGAGGTGGGAGCAATCTTTCTACCATTGGTGTAAAAGGGGGTTACCTTTTTCAACGCGGAAAGATTGTTTTGGGGTCTACATAATAAAGACCCTATTAAGCACCTCCAAAAATTTGCAAATGTGTGTAATCCTTTTTCAATGAAAGGCATCTCACAAAATTCAATGATGTTGTAGTTATTTTCCTTCTCTTTAATAAGAGAGGTGACTAGATGGTTGATTGAATTTCCTAGAATGTCAATTACCTCATGGAAAGAGTTGAGGGGAACTTTCCTTGAAAGATTCTTTTCTCCATCAAGAATTATGGAGTTGAGAAGGAATATCCAAGATTTTGAAAGGATGCATTGGGAACCATGGCATGAAACTTTGATACGGTTTAAGTGAGTATTGCCTCAATGTCCCGGATGAGCAATTATTGCAATATTTTTACCAAAGTCTTGCCGTCTTGGATAAGGGGTTCGTTGATCATCCTATGCAAGGAGGCATCATTAGACAGTCATTCACGGAAGCAAAAAAGTTACTTTATGAGGAGACAAAAATAAAGCAAGATTGGCACATGAGTGATGATTATGTATCACTTCCACATCTAGGGGAATTCAAGGAACAAAAAGAAAAGAATGAAGAGCATACTAAAAGCATTAGTTGGTTAACCACCCAGGTTGAAATCTTATCAGAGCATGTTTATTGAGACAAATCAAACTAAATAAATGCAATATCCCAGTGTGGGTATGAAGAGGAGATGTACAAAGGAAGTGGAAACTCGAAAGGTTTTCGGCCAAGTCATTTTACGCTTGCAAGAAATAAAGGTTAGACAAATGGTATTGATGAGAGGTGTTAGAGAGGAAAGATGAAGAACTCAAATATGAACGTCATTATGGATCGATGAAGACCCCCACTTATGATTTGTTGGCTAAAATTATAAACAAGGGTTAGGGTTCAAACATGATTTTGCAAGAGATGAAGATTGATGTTTTAGGTTTTCCCACTACCATAGTCTCACATGCATATTCCATTAAAAAAAACTTGATAAGAAATAGGGAAGCTAACCACTCTTGCATATGAAAATTTGGATGATCATGAACCATCTAATCGAAATGGGGATCAAAGAAATTCATATCATGTTCCATTAATTGTGAGTAGAAGTAGGAAGGCATTGTATGAGATAGCAAGGCCAGGCAAAGCATAAAATCAAAGGGTGATTGCCGATAACAAATCATCTAAGGAAATGGATTAAGATAGAGAGAAAGAAGTAGAAATTGGGCCAAAGATGAATGTGATGAAAAGTGGTGTTTAAATTCATCTACATTACCTTCAATCAAGATTACACCTCCAATCCCACAAATGTTGAGAAACAAAAATGACAACGCAAAATTCCAAAAGTATGTGGAAATAGTGAAATATTTGAAAGAGAACATCTTATTGGTGGATGCTTTGACTAAAATGTCGAACTATGCTTAATACATGAAAGAGTTGGCGACAAATAAAAGGGTGATAGATTGTGAAACAGCCGCCTTAC
Source organism: Solanum commersonii (assembly GCA_029007595.1). NCBI lineage: Eukaryota > Viridiplantae > Streptophyta > Magnoliopsida > Solanales > Solanaceae > Solanum > Solanum commersonii. The sequence goes on from JAJTWQ010000038.1 coordinate 3,450,946, forward strand.
CAAAATCATGTGGTGCGGTTATGGAAAAAAATGATGTCCTAAAGAGAGATGACCCGGGAGCTTTCACAATCTCATGTACCATTGGTAGGTGAACCTTTGCAAAAGCTTTATATGATATTGGTGCAAGCTGATGAGTCTGAGATTTGGACTTATTTAGGGCTTTATTTGGATAGATTTAGTGTCCTCGAATACTTAATGTGTGCCATAAACGGATGAAAAACCCTTGGTTTTTAGGTACATGGATTGAGAAACAAAGCAAGGACACTAGCATGCAAAAAGGAACAAAACAAACTGAAAGAATGAAGAAAGGCAAGCCTGGTGATCGCCAAGGTCACTTGGCGAATCACCGAATGGCTATCTAAATGCCTAATGTTCCAGTGTGCCAAGCCATGAGGGAAGAAATCAAGATCGGCAGTAAAAAGGAGCAATCAGCGAATCGCTGAGCAGTTTCGCGAAACAGTGATAGAGTTCCAAAGTTACAGGACCCAAGGATACTAAATGAAAAGGATAAAAGGCTATGGAAGAGGTCAAAGGGCGGCTCGCCGAGTGGTTCGGCGAGCCTGACTTACTTCGCCGAATGCCTATTTGCAACATATTTTTGGCAACTATAAATAGGATTTTCAACATTTAGTTTAGTATCAAATAATCTTTTTAATCCATCTATTTTTATTTTTTAGCACTTGGAGATAGTTTTCTCTAGAGTTTTTCCATAGCTTTGAAGGATTGAAGAAATTCACTTTTGAGAATTTGGAAGTGGGTCTTTGATATTCATCAAATTGGAGCATTGTAAGGACGAAATTACTCTTACACAGTTGATGGATAATCAATTTGGTAACTATTTTTACCTTTTTATGATATTTAGCTAAAACCCCAATTCTTGGGGTGTGATCATGTGATTATGGGCTGATTTAGCTTATGGGTATTGCTAATTGTTAGTTTAAATGCTATTTTAAAATGAGTATAATCATTAAGGTTTAATTTAAGAATTGTAGTTGCAAATGCAGTTCTATGTTTGTGTTCTTGGCTTGCTCGAGAAAGAGGTTTTAGAACTAAGATTATTGATTGATAGTTTTTAGGTATTGGGTTGACCTGGGTTTAGCTCGAGAGAGTGAATTCTAAACCTAATCTCACACATTCAGCTCGAGAGAGTGAATGGAATAAGGTGTGGGCTGCTTATAATTCGCATGCTTGTTCATGTTCGAGAGAAATCACTTGATTCAGGGTAATTGTTCGAGAGAAAATTACCTCCCTTATAGCCTAGCCTACTCACTAATATCTAGCTATTTACTAATATTTGCAATTACCCATATGTCTATATTTTCCTATAATCGATCACATTCCTAGAATTTGTCTCATTATTGTTAATTCCTAGTGTTTGTGACTGCTTTTAGATGATAATCAAAACCAACCCCCCCCCATTTGACATTCGTGTCACTCCTTTTACTTGAATATGTCTTTAATCAATAATTTCTATTCCTATGGGTGATTTGACCACGTTTGCACTTTCTAATTGAATTTAAAACACGTATCGTTGACACTAGAATTGGATTAGGTGTTCTTGAAACGTTAAAAATCAAAAGCATAAATTTGATGCCATTGGTGATATTTGAGAACCTTGAACTTGACAAACCAAAACCCACAAATATGAGGCTTCTAATTATTGATCGTTCAATAATGAAACGGGTGGGTGTGGTATATGATGTGCTAATGAAAGTTGACAAATTCGTGTTCCCTGCTATTTTTGTTGTTCTTGATTGTGAAATTGATGTTAAGATTTTGGTTATTCTCGGTAGACCGTTTTTGGCCACGGGCAAGGCTTTTGTTGATGTGGAAAGGAGGCGAGTTGAAATTCAATGATGAAGTAGTTAGCTTCAATATTCACGAATCAATGAAAAACCAGAGTGATATGCATGTGGTGTCTCATTTGGATTAAATTGATGAAGTCGTGGCAAGTACTGGAAGTTCAGTCTATTGTAGAGAACCCATATCTCAAGTGCTACCTAATTAATACTATGATGAAATCAACAACTATGAGAGGTTATAGCTGCTCTTGTAGGCATGGTATCACATAATTCTTTCCATACTAAACTTGATCTCAATTTTTCTACTAGAGAAGAACCACCGGCAAAACCATCCGTCATTGAACAAATGAAATTATAGTTGAAGGAACTCCTGCCTCATCTCAAGTATGTTTTCTTGGGGGCTAACAACACTCTTCCGGTAATCATTGCAAGCGATCTCAAACAATGACAAGTTGAGTTTTTTTATCATAGTATTGAAGAGTCACTGGGTCTATGCACTCACAAAATAAACTTGGTAGAAGATTGTATACCAAGTATTGAACATCAATGGAGATTAAATCCTCCGAGGAAGAAGTTGTAAAGAAAGAAATCATAAAATGGTTAAATGTAGGTGTCATTTTCCCGATTGTTAAAATCTAATGGGTGAGTCTGGCGCAATGTGTTCCAAAAAAAGGTGGTATCACGGTAGTTCCCAATGACAAGGCTGAATTTGTTGCCACTAGACATGTCACCTCATTTCTCCATGCCCTTTATTGATCAGATGCTTGGTAGGTTTGCCGAAAAAAGGTGGTATTGCATTCTTGATGGATATTCTAGGAACAACCCAATCCCCATTGCACCTAAAGACCAATGAAAGACAATGTTTACATGCCCCTATGGCATTTTCACATTCAAGCAAATGTCATTTGGACTATGTAATTCCCTAACTACATTTCAATGTTGTATGCTATCAATCTTTGCAGATATGGTAGAAGACTCTATGGAGTTGTTCAGGGATGATTTCTTTGTTGTGGGGATTCTTTCGAGGAATATTTAAAGCATTTGGAAATGGTGTTGAGAAGGTGTGTGGATTCGAATTTTGTCCTCAACCGGGAGAAGTGTCACTTTATGGTGAAAGAGGGAATTCTACTTGTGCACAAAATTTTTGGGGAAGGTATTGAAGTTGATCAAGCAAAAATGCAAGTGATCAAAAAATACCTCCCACTAATTTCAGTAAAAGGCTCCAGGAGTTTTCTTGGTCATGTTGGGTTCTATAGATGATTTATTAAAGATTTCTCCAAGATCGCCATTCCATTGTGTAAACTTCTTGAAAAAGAGAGCACATTCATCTTTGATGACTCCAGCATGATGGCTTTTAAAATGCTCAAGGAGAAACTTATTTGGGCCCTAATAATCATTTCTCCCAATTGGAATCACCCTTTTTAAATGATGTACGATACTAGTGGCTTGGCTCTAGCAGTTCTTGGGCAGCGCAAAAACAAGTTCTTTAATCCCACCATTATGCTAGTAAATTGGTAAACTGTGCTCAAAATAATTACACCATAATGTAAAAACAATTGTTGGCCATGGTATGTGTGTTTGAAAAGTTTCGTGCATATTTTCTAAGTACCACAGTGTTGGTTAACACATACCATAAATAAGGTACCTAATGGCAAAGAAAGAATCTAAGCCAAGGCTGATCTAATGGCAAGGTATTACTTCTTAAATAATTTGACTTCGAGGTGAAAGATAGAAAGGGGTGTGAGAACCAAGTAGCTGACTATCTTTCCGAGATGGAGGCGCACAGAATCTAGAATTGTTGAAGAGAAAGACATTGATGATACTTTTTGGGATGAATCTGTAAAGGTAATCTTTGCACCTTCTGCTCCTTGGTATGCTGATTTTTCTAATTTTATTGTGTGTGGAATATCACCTAATGATTAAAGTAACCATCAAAAGAGGAAATTCCTATTTGATGTGAAGAAATATGTAACACCCCGTATTCTAGACAGGCGAGAAATACAGATTTCAGAAGTTGCAGGTGCGACCAACGGACCGTAGGTTGAACCAAAGACCGTAGGTGGGGTTCGTGGATGGTCACCTGCAGCTCCCTCCCAGAACCAAGCAAAAATTTAGCCAAAGTTTGGACCTACGCCAGGACCTACAAACCGTAGGTAGGACCACGGTCTCTGGTCCATGCCATGGTGCAGACCCCCACATTCTATCTCTCTGAAGCCAAATCACGCCCTGCCAGGACAGACCGTCGGTCAGTCCATGGTCCGTCGGTCAGGGGGAGTCGATGGTTTCGGCAAATTTTTAGTGAGGGTCGTTTGCTCTTTTTGCTTATGTGTTGGGCACCTAAACTACGTCTTTTAACCCCTAAACTATGTTGTTTTGGTCATCTTTAGCCTAGCAACTAAATCAGAACTTACCCTAGTAAATTAATTCTCCAAAATTCATCCAATTTGAAGGTTAAGGAGAAGACAAGGTCAACCAACCCTCTCCAAGAACGCAGTAAGGTTTCCTCCAGTTCCAGCCTCAAAATCGAAAGATGTCTCCGTGAAATTCGTCACCAGGTATGTAAAATTTCACTAGTGGGTTCCTTTCATCCATTAAGTCTCTAAAATTCAGTCAGATTCTTGATTATCTATATCATGTTTAGAGCTAGGGTTTCTTGAACTTTAGAAAAGTGTTGTAATTCAATTGTTAGACTAATCCTAATCAGATCAACATGTTTTTAAGGAATTGTTGCTTAGCTTCTTGCATAAACATCAAAACCCTAGTTGTGTAGATTCGTTTAGTTCATGAATTACACTTGCTAGGTCAGTTTATTCAGATATACAGGTCATAGTTAAGAATGTTTCATTATAAATACATTTTAAGTTAGCATGTCAGTATTTTGAGCTATTAAGTATTATAGAAATTCAATTATAATGTGTTACTTACATATTCAGTTGGGAATAGGCTTAACACCGAGTGGACTAGGGTCAGTCACCCTCATAGTTCTAGAACTGCGTGCCCCCATAAGATAAGTCCCCTCTGTGGGCATAATATTTAGTGATCACGCCAGTCATGCCTTTATACCCCTGGCAAGGTATATTGGGTCCTCTCGATGGGGCATATACATCAGACTCCACGAATAGCTCTCGTGGTTTTATGTTGGTTAATAGTATCACCCACAGTCAAACTCTAGTGCATTGAGCAGATTACCAGTTACAATTTAGTATTCATTCTCAACATGTTATGTACTTTGTCATTGCTTTCAGTTAGCTCAGTATTTCAATTTAGTTCAGATTATATCATTGCTCTTATTTATTTGTTCAGTTATGTATATATTGTTCAGCTTTATCCAATCCTGCATGCTTAGTATCTCTCAAGTATTGACGCATACTTTAAGCTACATCTTTTCGTGATGTAGGTTCAAGTCCTCAGCATTCTAATTACGCATAGATCATTTTCTGATTTCCAGTTCAGCAGTATCAGTGGTGAGTCCACATTCTTTGAGGAGGATTATCATGTCTTCTATTTAGTCTTTCGTTGTTTTAGTTTTAGTTTTGCTAGAGTTAGCTGGGGGCATGTCCCAACATCACTAGTCAGTTAGAGGTTTATTTCAGACATAATTAGCTTCAGTTTTAGATTTAAGGTTGATCATTCAGTGATTATTGAACTCTTAGTCTTTTATATATTAAGATTTAGAATGGGCATTCCCCATCATTTCACTTTATATCATCCTTAAGCTTCCGCACAGTATTTCTATTTTTAGTAAATCTTTAAGTATGCTAATCATATGTCAGTTCAAGGTTTCCCACGTTTACTGTAACGACCTAGGGGCACCCCTAGCTGTTACATGCGTATTCGACGTCACGGAGGTCTTATACAAGCCTTAGCATTCATTCATCGAATTTTGTAATAAAAACTGTAAAGAATAAGAACACTTTTTAAAACAAATCCATAATACTCAGAAAATCTTTCAATTGTAAAGAAGTAGATTTTCTAAGTCTCATGTACCATCTTAGACACGAATAGAACATCTTAGGGACAAGGCCCTTTACAACAATAGAAACTATAAGTCTTATACAATGTCTAAGTGGAAATACTAGAAAGATAACAGCTATGTCCTCGAATATATAAGGACATACCAAGATTCTTGAGAAGAGTCAATAGCCCAAGCTTCCTCAAAAGATCTCATCACTTCCCACCACCTACACTTATAACAATAGAGAAATATGGAGTAAGTACAACAAGTACTAAGTATGATGACCATGCAAGAAAACATGCACAACGGACATTTACAAGGAATGTATGCTTTTAAGACCTTCTTTAACAAACCTTTACAGCCACAAGCATAAACCCACATTTCAAGTCACCATTCACAATTAAGACCATATTCACATCATTTACAACTCAATTAATACAAGTGTACAATACTTAAACAAGATAGCAACGTAATTCCTTCATTACCATTTAAGCCTCTATCTCAAGTCACCCTAAGCCACACTTAAGTGAATAATGAAGTGACCACACATACAACATCTTCATATACACCTAAGTGCTCCTAAGAGTTACCATAGACAAGGGTTTTATCAATACATTTCAACATACTAAGTCAACATTCTTTATAAAACCATTTAGGAGACATTCAAGCACATAAGAGGGCTTTCACATAATAGTCGTTAGACTTAGGGAACTCACTTTAGTATGTTCAAAGCCTACTAGTGCCGTGTATAGATAGCATCCCATGCTACTCCCTACACATTGTAGAACCCATCTAATAACTATAATGCACATCCCACATGATGGAAATAGGCCTTAACCGACATAGACCACACTAGCAAGGTATGGAATCCGGAGTCTATTCTACTCTATGTAGGTTGTTCTACTTGCCAAGGGTAGAACTAAAAGCAACCCATGCTGGCACATGGTTTAAGAGATGTCCAAGGATGTTCATTGTGCCTAATCTCCTGCTCAACTAGGCCTCCATCCTAACCACATCCACTCGGTGCTAAGCCTTGGTTTCCATAGAGTATTCAATCACATATGCACTAGAGAGGGTTCCATTTCTAGTTCAACCAACTCATAGTACCTCTTCCCAAGAAAGTCCCCATTTCTTAGTTATGGCCAATCTAGGTTCATAAGGATATATCATTTAACTTTCTTAGATAAGGATTCTCATTCCATTCCAGCTCCATCCATCTCTAAGTCTATCATTTCACTCAAGAAGGGAACATCGCCCTAAGGCCCATCCTTCAAGGTTATACATTCACATTTAGGAGTCTAGACTTACTCATGAAAAGGGTACCATACTAGGTCTAGCCTATTCAAGATATATTCTAGAAGTCCTCTTGTATCGTTCATAGAAAGGGCACCATGCTTAGGTCTACCGATCCTAGACATTCATTTTTTCAATGAGCTTTCAAGTAACAAGAAGGGACATCTAAGTCTACTAAGCAAGTCATAACATTACCATATAGGGACTCTTCATGGTCCAACATCGTCACATATGGACATCTCAAGAGAAACATGCTTTCACATTAGCATAATAACAATTTATACAATATCACCTTAATACCATTAGGACATCTTCACATTATAGCTTCACACAAACTTTACATATAGCTTCATATAGGACTTTACATATAGCCTCATATATGTATAAAAATACAACAATATAATAACACTCATAGATTGCCCTTCATGGCCTCAATTCCCAATAATACCACACAAGAATAAGATATAACACTTTCACCAAAGGTGGATTCAACCTACCAACAACAATCAATTCCATAAAGAGAGTTCAAGCTTTCTTACCATAATCCGAAGCCATAGCCAAAATCATCAATACTTCACCCATAAGGCTTACCACCTTTAGTTCACCCATTATGAACAATTAATCATGAATAAACATTAAACAACACAAGAGATATCAATACAATTCACTTGATACATAATTTCATCAACTTGAATTTATAGAAATAGACCCACTTCATAGCAAATTTTATGGTTTTAGTGGAAACATTAATTTTTGAAGAAAGTTCATATAAAATCATCAATTCCACTGTAATTCACCAATATAATGCTTTTGAAAACAATTTATCAATGAACCCATACTTAGAATAGAAATTAGGCTTTTTGTTCTTTGAAGACTTTTGAAACCCTTTTTGAATGGACTCCTTGAAAGAACGGATAATCAAGGATCAAGGGTCACTATACCTTACACTTGATGAATCCTAAGAAAATTTGATGAAGAAAGCTTGAAATCTAAAACCCTAGGTTCCACTTCCCCTTCTTCCTTGAGTTGAGAGAGAAATATAGAGAGAGCAAGACTTTGGGATTTAATTTGGGAAAAGAGAGTAAATAACTTGTTAAAAGTCTTAAAACCTTATATATTTATCATATAAACCATTTAAAATCAACCCCACATAATAAACAATTAAAACGAAATTACTTAAAAGTCTTTCACTTGGGCAGCCCCGTCACGGACCACGCCCACTTGGACGGGTCGTGAAGGGTACCACGGCTCGTGGTGGTGCCCATGGTCCCTTGACCAGTGGGCCTATCCACCATGTTAAGCCCTCAAGGGCCCAAGGCATCTTCACGGAAGCCCCCACGATCTATGGTGCACACCACGAGTCGTGTTGGAGCTCGTGAAGATGAGGCAGCACCTAGGCAAAGTTGCCTTGCCTCCCTTGAGACCAAGTGATCTTCACACCCAAGTCTACGGACCGCCTAGGGCACCACTAGCCGTGGTGGTTCCCGTGGTCTTTGGGGCAGTGAGCAACCAACTTGGGAAAGCCTTGGCTTTTTGGCTAAGGCTTGCCCCTTTTGGCTTGTCTCCTTGTCTAGCACCCTCAACCATCCTAGAGTAGGTCTCAAAGCATGGAGTCTAATACGTGCCTTGACGTTGACTCACTAAACTCTTCAAACTAGACCTTAAGAGTCAAAACTCAACATTTAAACAAGTTACTAATGCACAAAACCCATGTGAGGCTCTACTTTATCCTACTTCATTTTGAAGGGCGTTACAATATCCCCCACTTGGGAACATTCGTCCTAGAATGACACTTTAAAACATTGAGGGTAATGACTCAAGACTAGCAGCCCACAACAGTCATACGATATCAATATGAAAGCACTCATCAAGGAGGAAACATCAACTCCACATAACAAGGAATTATAACACCACTTCATTCAAATTTATGGAAGTAGGAATCACACCTATAACTCAACATGCCTCAAACCTTTTTCCATTTCTCATTTATTTGGAGGAACTCCCTTCTCCATAGTACCTCACGCTCATAACAACATCAAAGAACACAATACGCAATTATCTCATTAAAACACAATCATGCCACATCAAGAATACACTTAAGCATGCTCACCTAATCAACTCTAACAACTTTTAGCAACTCACCATTTTATGCATATAAGGAGAACAACAATCATAACCTCATTTGCTTATTTAAATTAAGAACTCAATTTGAAGCATGCATCATTATAAGGAGAATAGAGAAACTCATCCTTTTCCACACAAGACTCCAAAAACCATGCATCATGCTTCTACAATTCTATGACTCAAGTTTGATTAGGAATAGAAGAAAGAGACAAGAATATCCAAACTCACCTCAACTCATCCTTCAACATACCATACCCCATTTAGGAGAAACCCATCTAAACCAACACAAAAGGATTCCAACACAAAACTAGAAATTATGACTTACCGGCGCCTTCATACAGATTTACTTCCTTGTTAGCTTGGAGAGCATAGAAACGATTCCTTGCTTGACCATCAACACTAGGACCACTATAAGGAGCTTTTCTAGCATTCCTTCCTTTAGATACATTATTAGGACAATTTCTCACCTTGTGATCATTTTTCCCACAATCATAGCAACCACTAGTGCCGGATAGATACTTCCCAAAATGCTTCTTTCCACAAGGGGAACAAGAAGGCTTAGCAATTTGAGAACCACCACCTCCTTCATGGTTAACCTTAGGAGCACTTGATAAATCTTGATTTGGAGCCCTCTTCTTAAACCTAGGTTGTCATTGATCCTCATACCTATTCCTTTTTAAATCTTTCCTCACCCTAGTCATCTTGGACTCCTCTATAGATTGAGCATACACAACAAGCCTAAATATGTTCATGTCACCATGGAGCAATGTCGTACGGCACTCTTCTTTCACCAAGTCGGATACACTGGTAACAACCTACTCATCTCCTCTCTAGGGTTAGACACCAAAGATGGAGCATACCTAGACAACATAGAGAACTTCAAAGCATACTCCTCCACACTCATATTACCTTGCCTAAGATTAATGAACTCCTCAATTTTGCACTCCCTCTTCTCTAGGGGAAAGTACTTACCCAAGAATGCTTCCTTAAACTCCTCCCATTCTATAGGACCCGCTTCCTCCGGCCTATTTGCCTTCCATTGAGTGTACCAAATTTTGGCCACCTCCTTCAATTGGTATGAAGCCAATTCCACTTTCTCTCTAGAAGATACTCCCATAGCATCCACAATTTTGTAAATCTCATCCAAGAATACTTGGGTATCTTCTCCAATTCTAGAGCCCAAAAAGATAGGAGGATTTATCCTCACGAAGTCTCTCAATCTTGAGTCCGCCATACTCTCATTAGCATTAACCCTAGGCCCCACATCTCGATTAGCTTGAGCTGTTATGGCTCAGGCTAGAGTTAGAAAAGCCGCCCTAATCTCTTTATTAGTCATGGTCGGGGGAGCCACCAAAACCTCATTCTCTTGATTACCTATGGGGACTTGGTCACCTTGAAAACCTTGCACACCTTGGAGAGGAACTCCCTCATCAATTACCTCCTCTTCCGCTCTCCTTTGGTTAGCCCTCGTATTCATTTCCTATAAACACAATAGACGGATTAGGAAAATGACACTTATAGACCAAACTCTAAGGCACGACGTCAAGATTAATGAAAGAAGTGAAACTTCTACCATCTTATAGCCTCTCGCTCATAGATATGTTGCGACTCACACCGATGAACAAGACTCTACTAGACGTGGCATATGAGACTTTGAATCCTAAGGGACAATTTCCAAAACCTTAGGCTCTGATACCAAGTTTGTAACGACCCGGGAGCACCCCCTAGCCTTTACATACGTATTCGACCTCTCGGAGGTCTTATACAACCCTTAGCATTCATTCATCGCATTCGGTAATAAAAACAGTAAGGAATAAGAACACTTTTTAAAACAAATCCATAATACTCATAAAATCTTTCAATTGTAAAGAAGTAGAATTTCTAAGTCTAATGTACCATCTTAGACACGAATAGAACATCTTAGGGACACGGCCCTTTACAACAATAGAAAATATAAGTCTTATACATAGTCTAAGTGGAAATACTGGAAAGATAACAATTATGTCCTCGAATATATGAGGACATACCAAGCTTCTTGAGAAGAGTCAATATCCCAAGCTTCCTCAAATGATCTCCTCACTTCCCACCACCTACACTTATAACAATAAAGAAATATGGAGTTAGTACAATAAGCACTAAGTATGATGACCATGCAAGAAAATATGCACAACGGACATTTACAAGGAATGTATGCTTTTAAGACCTTCTTTAACAAACCTTTACAACCACAAGCATAAACCCACATTTCAAGTCACCATTCACAATTAAGACCATATTCACATCATTTACAACTCAATTAATACAAGTGTACAATACTTAAACAAGATAGCAACGTAATTCCTTCATTACCATTTAAGCCTCTATCTCAAGTCACCCTAAGCCACACTTAAGTGAATAATGAAGTGACCACCCATACAACCTCTTCACATACGCCTAAGTGTTCCTAAGAAATACCATAGACAAGGGTTTTATCATTACATTTCAACATACTAAGTCAACATTCTTTATAAAACCATTTAGGAGACATTTAAGCACATAAGAGGGCTTTCACATAATAGTCGTTAGACTTAGGGAACTCACTTTAGTATCTTCAAAGCCTACTCGTGCCATGTGTAGAAAGCATCTCATACTACTATCTACACATTATAGAACCCATCCAATAACTATAGTGCACATCCCACATGATGGAAATAGGCCTTAACCGACATAGATCACACTAGCAAGGTATGGAATCCGGAGTCTATCCTACTCTGTGTAGGTTGTTCTACTTGCCAAGGGTAGAACTAAAAGCAACCCATGTTGGCACATGGTTTAAGAGATGTCCAAGGATGTTCATTGTGCCTAATCTCATGCTCAACTATGCCACCATCCTAAACACATTCACTCGGTGCTTAGCCTTGGTTTCCATAGAGTAGTCAATCACATATGTACTAGAGAGGGACATATGTACTAGAGAGGGTTCCTTTTCTAGTTCAACCAACTCATAGTACCTCTTCCCAAGAAAGTCCCCATTTCTTAGTTATGGCCAATTGAGGTTCATAAGGATAACTCATTTGACTTTCTTAGATAAGAATTCTCATGCCGTTTCGGCTCCATCCATCTCGAAGTCTATCATTTCACTCAAGAAGGGAACATCGCCCTAAGGCCCATCCTTCAAGGTTATACATTCACATTTAGGAGTCTAGACTTACTCATGAAAAGGGTACCATACTAGGTCTAGCCTATTCAAGATATATTCTAGAAGTCCTCTTGAATCGTTCATAGAAAGGGCACCATGCTTAGGTCTACCGATCCTAGACATTCATTTTTTCAATGAGCTTTCAAGTAACAAGAAGGGACATCTAAGTCTACTAAGCAAGTCATAACATTACCATATAGGGACTCTTCATGCTCCAACATCGTCACATATGGACATCTCAAGAGAAACATGCTTTCACATTAGCATAATAACAATTTATACAATATCACCTTAATACCATTAGGACATCTTCACATTATAGCTTCACACAAACTTTACATATAGCTTCATATAGGACTTTACATATAGCCTCATATATGTATAAAAATACAACAATATAATAACACTCATAGATTGCCCTTCATGGCCTCAATTCCCAATAATACCACACAAGAATAAGATATAACACTTTCACCAAAGGTGGATTCAACCTACCAACAACAATCAATTCCATAAAGAGAGTTCAAGCTTTCTTACCATAATCCGAAGCCATAGCCAAAATCATCAATACTTCACCCATAAGGCTTACCACCTTTAGTTCACCCATTATGAACAATTAATCATGAATAAACATTAAACAACACAAGAGATATCAATACAATTCACTTGATACATAATTTCATCAACTTGAATTTATAGAAATAGACCCACTTCATAGCAAATTTTATGGTTTTAGTGGAAACATTAATTTTTGAAGAAAGTTCATATAAAATCATCAATTCTACTTTAATTCACCAATATAATGCTTTTGAAAATAATTTATCAATGAACCCATACTTATAATAGAAATTAGGCCCTTTTGTTCTTTGAAGACTTTTGAAACCCTTTTTGAATGGACTCCTTGAAAGAAAGGATAATCAAGGATCAAGGGTCAATCCCACGAAAATTTGATGAAGAAAGCTTGAAATCTAAAACCATAGGTTCCACTTCCCCTTCTTCCTTAAGTTGAGAGAGAAATATAGAGAGAGCAAGACTTTGGGATTTAATTTGGGAAAAGAGATTAAATGACTTGTTAAAAGACTTAAAACCTTATATATTTATCATATAAACCATTTAAAATCAACCCCACATAATAAATAATTAAAACGAAATTACTTAAAATCCTTTCACTTGGGCAGCCCCGTCAGGGACCACGCCCACTTGGACAGGTCATGAAGGGTACCACGGCTCATGGTGGTGCCCGTGGTCCCTTGAAAAGTGGGCCTCTCCACCATGTCAAGCCCTCAAGGTCCCAAGGCATCTTCACGGAAGCCCCCACGATCTGTGGTGCATACCACGAGTCGTGTTGGAGCTCGTGAAGATGAGGCAGAACCTAGGCAAAGTTGCCTTGCATCCCTTGAGACCAACTGATCTTCATGCCCAAGTATGCATACCTTCTAGGGCACCACTGGCCGTGGTGGTGCCCGTGGTCTTTGGGGCAGTGGGTAGCCAACTTGGGAAAGCCTTGGCTTTTTGGCTAAGGCTTGCCCCTTTTGGCTTGGCTCCTTGTCTAGCACCCTCAACCAACCTAGAGTAGGTCTCAAAGCATGGAGTCTAACACGGGCCTTGACGTTGACTCACTAAGCTTTTCTAACTAGACCTTAAGAGTCAAAACTCAACATTTAAACAAGTTACTAATGCACAAAACCCATGTGAGGCTCTACTTTATCCTACTTCATTTTGAGGGGCGTTACATTTACATCTTGAGGGTAGCCTCGGGGCGTGATAAAGTACATGTGGGGTGAACCATTTCTTCTTAGAGAATATGTGTATAATATTATTTGGTGTTGTGTACCGGAAGTGGAAGTGAATGAGATCCTTGAATCATGTCATGCCTCACCAGTAGGAGGTCATCATGGGGGAATTCATACAACCTTTAAGCTCTTATAATGTGGCTACTATTGGCCGACTATGTTAAGGTATGCTCATGCATTTTTCAAATGTTATGTCCAATATCAATTGCAGAGGAGTACATCTAGAAGACATGAATTGCCACTTTCATAAATCCTTGAAATTGAATTATTTGATGTTTGGAGTATTGATTTGATGAACCCTTTTCCTAGCTCTTTTGGGGATAAGTACAACCTTGTAGCTGTGGATTATGTCTCCAAGTAGGTGGAAGCAATATCCTTGCAAACCAATGAAGTGTGAAGTGCCACAAATTTCCTCAAAAAGAATATCTTCACAATGCTTAGTACCCCCAAGGGCCATCATAAGTGATGGAGGGTCACACTTTTGCAATCCTCAATTTTCCACCCTCCTCTCAATATATTGGGTCAAGAAAAAAGTATAAATGTCATACCATCCACAATCGAGGGGACAAGTTGAAGTGTCTAATCGAGAAATAAAGAGCATTGTTGCCAAAACTGTGAATGTTCATTGTACTTATTATTCTAGAAAGCTAGATGATGCTCTTTGGACCTACCTAAAATATTTAAATCTCCCGTTGGATTGTCCCCTTATAAGTTAGTGTTTGGTAAAGCTTGTCATCTTCCGGTGGAATTGAAACGCGAACCTTTGTGGGCATTGAAGAAGATAAATCTTAATTGGGACATTGCTTCTACAGGTCGTGTACACCAAATCCTTGAGTTAGATGAATTCCATTTGAAAGCATACAAAAGCTTAGTTTTATACAAGGAAAACATTAAGCGGTGGCATGATGCAAAGATACTAACTCGTAAGTTTCAAGTGGGAATCGGTCCTATTTTTCAATTCAAGGTTGAAGTTATTCCCAGGTAAGGTCAAGTCATGGCTGACTTGTCCGCATACTGTCACCCACGTGTACGGCAATGGGACTATTGAAATTGAAGATGCAAAGGGGTAACGTTCAAGATTTATGGACAACGGTTGAAGGCTTACTTTGGAGAAAGTCAAAATGTGTAGGTTTTTCAAATGGTATATTTGGATGGTGTTTGAAGAATCTATCTACGTCGTGTTGCGACATTAAATTAGGCGCTTCTTGAGAGGCAACCCAAGTGTTAGTTGTTTTCAATAACGTGGGTGTTCACATGTGCAGGTGTTGTGTAATAAGCAACGGTAAGAGCATATCAGTGATCCACCGAGTACAGTAACTAAAGCTCCAAAGAGATCGCCCAAGCGGGGGCTCAACTTTAGGTTCTTTTTGTCTACATCATTGATTCTCATGACCTACTAGGTGATTCACCCATTCCATTGGGTGAACCCGCTGCAGTCCGTATAATTAGGCCCAAAACACGGGTAGCTCACTAGTACTTTCGGTGATGGTCATGAATGATAAGGCGATCCACACATGCTCATTAGGTGATCATGGAGTAGCTCGCGCAAATTAAAGTCTACATTGACATAGTATACAATCCCATAGGAGATCCGATTCAACTCGGTGATCTTCCGATCAATGATTGCTTTGGGAGTGCTTCTACCTACATCTCCGTATAACATTTCTACATATTGAGGACACTACTCTTAACTTTTTCTGTGGGGTGAGGCATATTTCTAAATGGGCCCAGTTAATATCCCATTTTTACTATAGTTAGTTTAAGTATTAGAATGCTCTTTTGAAGTTTTCTCTCTTGATGTTCCAACCCCCTCCCTCCATGAGTTTTCATTGATAAAAAATTGAGGACCAATTGTGTTTAGTATCTATATCTTGAATAGTCCTCATGATGAGCATGATGCATGGTGTTGGGATAGCGAGAATGAAATCAATGTAGTTAAACCATTGAGCAATCCCTTTGAATCTCTTGTTGACTAGCTACGTTTTGATGTGAGCCTTGCAATGAACATTGCACGTACACTTTTGATTTTTTGGGATGTGCTAAATAAATGTATTTCAAAGTGCCATGTGTTGTGAGGTTTTACTTGAAAGAATGCATGTGGAGTCCTAGAATTTTCCAAGTTAGTCCAGTTGTGTGAATCTTTGATAACAACAAGGTTAAGGAGATCACAAATAGAGAATTGAATATTAGAATGCGGAAGCACAAAGAAAAGAAACAAAAAAAAACTAACTAAAGATATGAGAAATTCAAAGGAAAGATTCACGAATTTCCAAGGATTAGATGTTCTAAGGTCTTGAAAAGATCCAAGTAACAACGTATAGATTTATGGAAGAAATCTAAGGCCTTTACTTGAGAAAACGAATCAAAACAATAGATTCGGATCTTGACTTCT
This sequence comes from Solanum commersonii, assembly GCA_029007595.1. Classification (NCBI taxonomy): domain Eukaryota; kingdom Viridiplantae; phylum Streptophyta; class Magnoliopsida; order Solanales; family Solanaceae; genus Solanum; species Solanum commersonii. The sequence continues at coordinate 3,467,483 of JAJTWQ010000038.1, forward strand.
TTATGAGTAACTAAAGATAATAATTAGTATGTAGAAACTAATCACCTTCTAAAGAATACCAAAAAGAAACCAAAGATATCACAAGAAGAAGTTACTTTATACCTTAAACTATGAAACTAGTAAATGTTTAAAGATAAATTCTCAAAGAACAAGTCACAAAGGTTCAAAGAACTCTCTCAAATATTATTAATATCAATCTAAATTGTCTTTAATGAATAAAAAGGACCCCTATATATAGGATAAGGGGTGAAAAACATCCAAGACCCTAAAAGACAATTACAAGGAATCCTACTCTAGAAAGGAAATAAAGTAACCTAACTAAAAACAAATTTAGTACTTCTAGGAAAGCTATGGTACTTAGGAGACCATAAATAGAATAAGGAAAATATTAATAACCTATAAATAAATAAAGAAATAAGGTAAATCCCAACTAGGAAAAGAATCTTGACAATCTTGGAAAGTTTGACTAGTCTTCTCTCAAAACTTGGGCAGAAAGCAACTTTTGTTGTGGCTGATTCTTGGACTCTTCTTGACCTTATTTGCACGAAATTGGGCCTTAAAATTCCTCATCTTGGTCTTGAATTTGGGCCACCAAATAATTGTAGCATTTGGACAATTCCTCTCCCTTGGGCTTGAGCTCTTCTTCCCCAATAAGACACCTTTGGATCAGCGATTGAAGCCCATTGAGCTTATCATTGAACTCCTTGGTTTGAGATCTTGTTATGGGCCTCCTTGGAGTTTCTAAAGCTTCATCCTTGTCCTTCAATGGAGTAGTGCTTCCTTGGATGCTATCAATCTTGGTGAATGTTAGACACAATCTTGGGCAAAATTTTAATGAGGGAACCAAATGGTCCATCAAGCCCTTGTGACTACCTTGTAGGGTGTGAATCCATGTTGGAACAACTTTCTCCTAACTTATTTGTTGACAACCAAAAGAAGCGTGTTGAACCAAATTATCCCTACCTTCTTACAAAATTATCCTTTTTGAAGCATTGTAATGATTTAATAGTCAACTTAGGCCAAAAGCCTTAATTGGTGGTGTGGAAAGGAAGGATGAACGAAAGTCAAGTAAAGGGCAAAGAAAGATGAAATTAGACTCAAATCTGAAAGTTTTGTAAAAAGAAGGAACCCCTCCTTATTAAAAAGATGTGATGAAAATTCCTTGGGAAATTGTGAATGAAACAAAGAAGTGAATGAAAAAAAGGGGATTCCAAATAAATTGAGTGAAGAGTAAAAGTTTGAGTTCTCAAAATGGGAAAAGAAGAAAAGAACTTGAGAATAGGTGATGATGATTGCAACAATGCTTTGAAAAGGGTATAAGTCACTAATCCAAATTGAATATGTGTTCACCCTCAGCCCCATTACAAGCCTAAAAGACCCTTGAGATCTTGCAAGAACCAGGTTGCGTGATGATTAAAAAATATGGGCAAACCTATGGGACAGAGCTTGCATGTGCTTCTCTTTTGAGAGAGTGAGAATTGCATTAATTCCTTTTACCTTTGTTGATTTGCTTTGCGAGAGCATGGAATCGTTCTTGATGTGAAATCACTTAAATTTATTTGTTGAAACATGATCTTACACTAAAAAAGAAGATAAAGTGAGCTTGAGCTTGTGTTGAGACTAGATAATCATCATTCGAAGCTTTTTAACCATGATTGAGGGTAGCATGCTATTGAGAGTAATCTTTCTATCGCATATGCATGTTAGCTCTCATTGAGTACATTTGTAGACACCCTTGTTGAGTTCATTGTGTTGTTAATTTACTTGAGGACAATAAAAAGTTTAAGTTGGGGTGTTGATAAATGGTAGATTTTCACTCATTTAAGGACGGTCCATACAACTCTATAATTAGTGTTCTCAATACCTAATCTTTTCTTTTTCTAATAGTATATTGATGATTGGAAGCTAAGAAGGAAATTGAATAAGGCAATGAAGGATGTTTGAAAGAAAGATAAAAAATACAAAAACAAGTGTAAAGAGACATTAGCATTGACATCAAATAAAAAATTGGAATTGCTTGTCTCTTCGAAATGTTTGCAAACCTGTAAGTTATTGTTAATATCCTCTTACAATAGAATTCTAGTGACCTAAGCTGCTGCTGGCCACTTTTATCCAACAATCAGGATCCATCACGTGCTTAGTCTTCATCTTTATCAACTTATTTTAAGAAATATTCTTAGTGAACCATATTCACCTCTAGTTCATGGACTGAAATACTCAATCACGAGTCACGGCCCACAATGTGGTTAAAAGTAGTGTTATTCGTCTAGCTTGTGAGATCAGATCGACTACTCTACTACCATCATTCCATTGCCTAGCACGAAAGGTTGCTTAAGACAAATGATGCAAATTTCTTTGCAGTAATACTAAGAAAGTAGTAGCTTGCTGTCAAAATTTCACTCAAACAATGTTGCTGAAGGTAAAAGGTTCAAGAAAATGCATCATATTTCTGCTGAACTGAAGTATCTCTTCACAGTTTGGCTTTCTCACTTTTGTAGACAGATAAGTGTAGTTCAAAAACACCTCTAAATCGAATGAACTTTAGGAAATAATGAAGAGTGAAAATGAAGGTGATTGTGAGCATATGGTATAGAGTACAGCCCATGATAGACCATAGAAGATAGATACTCTTCCAAACTCTCGGATAGAGTCAGAAGTTGTGGCTTATTAGTTTCAGCCTGCTTAAGGAAACCACATGTAGTAAAATGACTTGGAGAGCGTATGCAATTTTATTGCTTTTGGTTTCTAACGAGGAAAGTTCTTTCTGTTATTTCAGCTTGCCCTTTATATAATTCGAAATGTTTGCAAACCTGTAAGTCATTTTAGCCAGCACGTTGATCATCTGCAACTTGGCACTGGTATTATCAGGACAGGAGAACATAAGATTTTCATGGGCTAAACTTCTGAAAGATTCTGAATAAAGACTTAGAGACAGTAAAATGTTTTCTGGATGGCTAATGATTTTCATGGGCTAAATTTCTTTTCCAACCCACTGAAGTAATTCGAGTGTGATATTCTTGCAATTTATCATTTATAATTCCTTGATCTGTCATAGATATTTGTCATGTTTTATCACAAATGTAAGAAAAGACAGATGACTTATTCACAAAAGCATTTAACCAAGCCAAAACAGAACAGTTCACCTGCAAAAGTAGTAGGGAGATTTTAGCAATGAGTTGAATCAGCAGACATAAGGCTCCTTACACAAGTTGGTGGTTCTACGTCTACCAAATAAGTTTAGCATTGTACTTACTGTACATGTATTACTATACACAAAATTGTATTCACTAAATATAAGCACAACAAAGAGAATGAAGATGGTAATGTAGGAACATTTCCATTTAATCTTCTGTTGGTACAACCTGCAGAGACCCACTGTTTAGATACAGAGTAGGTGTATGGAGTATAAGTTGTCTATATTTTTTTCTGTAAACAATGATGTACTTGGTATCCATATCTGAAAGTGGTGAGGGTGGAATGAAATGAAGAAACTAATAAAGAAACGATGCCAGGAAAAAGCAGAACTTACAGCCTTCTCCTAGCACGCTTAGTAGCATTCATAAGCTCTGTCAACAAAGGAAGGGGTCGAGGCACTGGCACATGCATAGACCGGTATAATTTTCTCAAACTTGGGTTATAACTGTTTGACAATCCAACCTCTGACTCAAAAATACAATTCTCTGTTTCTGTGTGCATCAAGCTCTCTTTACTCCTCATGTCTACAGTTTCACTTACTGCCAATGTCTTACCAGCTTCCACCACAACTTCTTCCTTCTCAAGTGAAATAACCTCTAACTCATCGGAACATCTGATTACAACATTTTCATCTGGAAGTATAGGCTCCTTTTTCTTCATGTTTGAAATAAGAACCATTGAGCCCATGCCTTGCCCTACCAAATAATGTTACTGGGGCGGCCTTTTTGCTTGGAGGAGACAGATTTGACTGCCTACAAATGCTAAAAGATGATGTCGTCGACTGGGAGTTTTCTGCATAATCTTGAGCATTACTCTTGGCCAAAGGTGAGCTAGTTGAAAACGAGAAGATGTGTCTACAGACAGGATTTCTGAAGACACATATTGCCACCAGTCCGTGCCCTTTATGTAGACATGATCCACCCATCGCACCCATAGATTATAAGCTTTTTGAGCAATGTTCCACACGTAATTTGCTACCGCAGCCTCGTTCCATATCACATATTCAGTGATTCCAGTCCTCCTTCTTTTTTGGTCCGACACACCAAGTCCCATGCCACTAATGGAGCTCTATTTGTATTCACTTTTCCAGACCATGAAGTTTCTACATACTTCTGTTATTCCCTTCAAGACTTGTTTTGGCAACACGAACATAGAAGACCAGTAGGTTGTACATTTATGTTTCTTCACTGTTCAAAAAGAAATTCAATGGTTAAATTCAATTTGTCTTCTATATTTGAAAAGCTTCACTCAAATCCAGAAGTTGTTCAAAAAGAAATTCAAAAACTTCAGTCAATGCTTAGTCAACTGATAATCTTTTGTGAGTGCCAACAACGATAACCATATAAAGTACCTCTAATATGTTTTTAAGTGAGCATATAGTATGAAAATTCTTTGTTCTATCAGTGCATAAAAGTTCAAACTCTCATCTCAATCAACAAGGATCGGTTTTTTCTTTTTTTTAAACGAAGTAGACTTTTATAATTGAATGTTTTGTGTGGCATTATTTAGCCTGTAGGTCATTAATACTAAATTCAATGTTCCATTATTTTCTTTGCTTGAACATAAAGTTTAATCAGCGCTGGGTGAAGGTTTTATTTTTGAAAGAAACAGCCAATAAGTCTAGGATCAAGGCCATAGATCCATTTTGGAAAGGGAAGTGAGATATATGTCGTGGGCATGCAACTTTTTCTTTGTAGGGTATGAATTCAACCATTTTCTTTTGCATCTTCCATGTGTTTCATACTTCAGTGCTTATGGAATGTGTGAGGAATCAAGTTTATATTTCAGAATTTAGGTAAACCTAGGCCTAGAAACCACTGTGAGATTCTTGGATTTCGTAAGTCTTTGAGATTGACGTCATCAATGAATTCAAGCTAAGTTTTTGGCTACTTATTCTCATGTCTTGCCAATTATGCCTGCTCAGATCATCATGCATTTGTTGTAGATATGTTTGCAATGATAACTGATGTATCGATGATCGTCAGTTTATTAATGTAAAAGATCACTAAATATATTGGAAGTTAGTGTTAGAATATCAAAGGTTGGATCTATCAAGTTCAAATCTTGCATCCATTTCTGCTAATATCTGTACCTGAACATTGAATTTCTTTTTGAAGAACTTCTGGATTTGACCATATGAAGTTTCTACATACTTCTGTTCATGCATAAATTTAGTGTTGTCCATGTCTTTTGTATTTCAACTGGTGATGTTATCAGTTGCATTAGTTATTATGGTTAGATCAAAGATTGAAATTTCTGCATGTTTACTTTCATTCATGCCGTCATAGGATGCTAAACTTTCACTTCTCATTATATGTACATCAGCAAACACCGATTAGGATCAAATGAAATTTGCAGTTATGTCATTGTTTTTGCTGCATGATATAGAAATGTAGTAAAAGGTCTAGGTTGCTATAGTTGCTTCACCATAATAGCTGCTGTACAGATACTGAAATTATTTTACTAAAGTATGATGTAGAATAATATCCTTACCATTTCCCTTATAATGATCACCAAACAACATGCCAAAGAGAGTGCAGAAATTATTGCTGCCACAGACTTGTTGTGTACTACTGCTAACCAAAAATGATCAACTAGCATATTTCTTCTCCACATAATATTGAATTACCTAAATGCTTCTTACTTGTAATTTTTCAGATTAGTCACACAACTTGCAATATTTTTATACTTTGGATTTCATCTATTGACACATTTCTTTTTTATTTCAGGTTATACAATCTGAAAGTTCACAAATTTCATATGTGGGTGATTTCAAAGACATTATTCAAAGAAGAGTAACAAAACTTATTTAAAGACATTATTCAATAGTTTGAACAATATAAGTTTATTTTTAAAAGTTGTGACTGTCTATTTTGGATCAATACTTCCTTTTGTTTGTCTAGATTTAAAGAGACATATTCTATTTTATGTATTAATAGTAATATATATGTTTTCACCATTAGCGAAAACTGTTGTTACTATGAGGCTCTCTTTTGCGAACGTGTTTGTTGGATTTTTATAAATACATGTTATCAATAAATATAGTAGATATTATTAATGGCGGCTAAACAATTGCCGTTAAACGTTATGATATTTAGCGGCAATTCAATGGTGGAATTGATTGCCAGTTAAAACTACTACCTTTTAGCAACTATTTATTTTGATTTATCAACTAAAACAATGGACGCTAAAGGGCCATTGATAGCCGATATGAATTACCTTTAGTAGCTAGCATAATTGCCGCAAACAATCATCATTAAAACTACTACCTTTTAGTGGATATTTATTTAGATTTATCGACTAAAACAATGGACGCTAATAGACCATAGTTAGCCGATATGAATTACCTTTAGCAGCCAACACAATTACCGCAAACAATTGACATTAAAAGCACTACCTTTTAGTGGCTATTTATTTATATTTATCGACTAAATCAATGGACACTAAAAGGAAATAGTTAGACAATATGAATTACCTTTAGCAGCCAACATAATTGCCGCAATCAATGGCCGTAAAAGCTAATGGTTTGTAGCGGCAATTCATACTATCCTTTACCAGCATTTCCCACAATGGCCGCAAAGCCTTTGCCGACCCCAACATTGCCGGCTAAAGTTCATTGGCCGGTATAGAGTATCGTGGCAAATGTTTTTGCCGCTAAAGCCATATTTTATTGCCGCTAAAGGGCCCTTTTGTAGTAGTCGTGCGCTGTTGAGGCAGGCTTGACACTATCTCCTTCACAATCCTCAACTCACTTGCCAACGACTCAAAAGGGCCCAAAACTGGAGGTGTAGAAGTACCATCCTCAACATGCACAGACTTAGAGGAGTTAACCTTTCTCGTCTTGGTTTTTACCATCGTGCCCTCACCACACATCTTAAGAGGAAAGATAGGATTATCTAAGTGTCACCTGGAAGTACATCCTCCTCAGCCCATTTACAAAGCTCTGTGACCAGAGATGGAACAACAAGAGTCAGGCTGTCATGAATTTTGAATTCTCGGAACTCATTAACAATGAAATGGCCTATATTAATCGGGACATCATTAAGTACCCAAGCCACTATTTGTGCTCGCAACTAAGGAATGTTGCTAATGTTCCCACTTGGGGAAATACAGTTTCATACAATTGACATCCAAGTCCTTGCTTCTGCGGTCAAGTTTGAGACTAAAATTCTGGTATTGGTGACAGCCCATGGAAAATTTTGTGCTTGGACATAGCTTTGAAGCTAACAAAACACCCGACACACAATCCTTATTTGTGAAGGACTTGATATCATGGTTAAGTAACCCATATATTTGATTGATTTCCTCAAGCCCATAGTTGACAACCTTACCCTGGATGGTGATCAACCTTGATCTCATTCCAGTCTCCTTGCGATTGGCATAAAAAATCCCTCACACATCGCTCACTTTCCCTACAAGGTTCAACTGCAAGCATATCCAACGGCATGACATCAGCCTTTGGTGGAAAGTCGGAAGAATTTCCTCAACTTTGTCAAGCGATATGCCTCTCTCCGAAAGTAGCTTCTTCTTCATCAAATCAACATAATAGATCTTTTGTGCTCAGAGAGAGACAAATTGATATTTATCATATTCAACCACCACATCCTCCTCAAAACCGAGTTCGTGTGACATTCTTTACTTTGTGAAAATCTGAAAATCATAATAGCATGTGTGTGAGAATCATGTGTTAAAAATGCTATTTCATAGATAGAAGTCAAAGAAAATGGTTGGAACTCAATTTGAAACCAAAACAAGCATGCTGAAAATATTCATCCTGGCAGAAAACAGCCCCAGATATCGCAAAAGTGAAGTTATGTTCTCTTAAGGGAACATCGCAGAAGCCACCAGAAGGCTGCTTAAGGAGAAATCGCAAAAGCGAAGGGGTATCGCTTAAAAGAAGATCGCTTTTGCAATGGGGAGTTCGTTTTTTTGAACATTCACCCCCTTAAACATGAACAACGAATTTCATTTCTAGTTTAACACAAAATTTAAATAACCATCAGTGTAACATCAACAACAACCAAACAAGCAACAAAAAAGTCATTCATTTCGTTACAACAAGTTTCGATAATCATTTTTCAGTTCTTTTGGGCATTTTATCAAACACATTGTACCCAATCTATTTTCAAAAATTAGATCATGAAATGGGTTCTCAAGACATCCCCAAATACTTTAAATCAGCCAATACACCTGTATTTAACAATTTAAGCAAGGAATTCAGTTAGAGTAGTTACTACCACTAAATACCCCCAACTTACAACAAGTAAAAATCAATTATCCAAATGAAATTTACCAATTCAAGGGAGAGAAAGTTAGAGAGACATACCAGATTTTGTTTGCACAATAAAGTTCAAGAGTTTAGAACAACTTTAGACATTTGAAGAGGAGAGGAAGAAATTGGACATTTATTTTAAGTTTTGTGTTGGTTTGGATTCTGTGCACTGCCTTTTGAACTCCTTAGCTTCACTTAAGCGACATTTGGGCGCTATTGCAACCTCTAATGAAACGTGGGGTTCTCTCAAGCGAGAGCCCCTTTGCTTAATTGATGTTCTCTTTTGCGAGAGGAAACCTCCTTTCTGGATTTCACTTTTGCGACTTAGAGGCCATTGGGCTTAAATATTTTATTTTAAAAAACTTGTTATTCGATCTAATTATTGTGAAAGTTTGAAGACTCTGAACAGTTACTAGTATTTCAGAAACAATTTAATTTGTATCCAAAGATATAGCTTTAAAATAAAAAAAGCCTCTACAATCAAGTTAGTACTATTACTGCATACAGTAAGTATGAGTATAAAACTTGTTAAAGAACGCACTCATTGCTTCAACCTTAACCAGAAATGTCGGGTTTGAGTATTGGATATGGAGAAAAATTTGTTGGTAGCGTCACCCCTGAATAAGCCTTGCAGTGTGCAATTCGAATTTAGTTGGAGCTCTAATGTTGGCTCCGAAACCAAAATATGAAAACTTGATAAAGATGCTAGGTTACTTTAAAAATCCTTAGATTGTGAGATAATTCGTTATTTTATTTATATGTTTTTGTTCCTTGACCAGTTGATAATGGTGAGTGCTTCAGAAAATAAGCTATCAAAATTGAAGGAAAATGCAGGAGAGTATGCTTGTTTGATAATGGAGGAATTAGATCCAGAAGATGTTGGTTACATTAGGGTATATTCCTCTGGCTTGCAAAGTGTGTTAAAAAATAGCAACACTAATATGTGCCTTTTCCTTCAGTTATGGCAGTTGGAAACACTTCTTTTACAAAGGGACCATTACATGAGCTACAGTAGGCCTTTAAGCACAACGGCTAGTGTCGACTGGAGTCCAAACATAGGAACCAGCAACGCCAACAACATAGTAAAGAAAGCAAGTTGTGCCCTCAAATGCCTTGTCTTAGACAACTGGCATAGAGGCTCGATTATCTTGCTATGGTTGCTCGTTATGATTGGACCTTTCACTTGGAAATTCATGCAGTATAGGCAAATGGAAGCATTTCAAGTAATGGGTTACTGTTTGGCTACAGCTAAAGGGGCTGCCGAGACACTCAAGTTTAACATGGCACTAATCCTTTTACCAGTTTGTCGAATCATGTTAACTAGGTACGTTCAACAAGAGCCAAGATACTTATTCCATTTGATGACAATATCAATTTTCACAAGGTAAACACTCCATACCTCAATTTATCACTAGTATCATATATTCCTTAACTTGGCCATTCGCTTGCAGATTATTGCACATGCCATAGCTGTTGGTATAATATTTCATGCAACCAACCATTTAGCGTGTGATATTCCCCATTTGGTTAACTCATCGCCAGAAAAATTTGCACTCGTAGCTTCTGATTTTGACAACCATTGAGGGCATCACCGGTATTTCTATGGTAATTTTGATGACTATAGCCTTCATACTGGCAACACCATGCTTCAGGAGGAGCGTACTCAACTTGCCACCCCCTCTGAACCGATTAACAGGCTTTAATGCATTTTGGTATTCTCATGATCACCTTCTGGCATTTGTCTATATATTGCTACTACTACACGGAACATTCCTGTTCTTTGTCTACAAATGGTATCAGAAGACGGTAAGGACTATGAAGATAATTAGTACAAAGAAAGCAAGCATTAAATTGAAAAAACATTTATCCAAGATTATATGCTAACAATATATCACAAATAACTATTAATGCAGACGTGGATGTATATCTCCATTCCATTAATCCTGTACATTGCGGAGAGGACTTTGAGAACATGGCAATCAGAATACTATGCAGTTAAGATCTTGAAGGTAAGTAAGGGCATGAAACTGATAGCATTTTCATCAATTATACTTGTATTCTCGGGACAGTACAAGAAACTAGCTCCTAAAATGAAACTGTAAAACGACTTAAGAATATAAGGAAAGGAAGATCAAGAACAAGATAGGAGGAAACGAATAAAGAATTGATTTTCGGACCTTACAGGTTTCTGTACTTCCAGGAGATGTCTTGAGCTTGATCATGCCAAAACCAGCTGGCTTCAAATACAAGAGCGGGCAGTATATATTCCTGCAGTTCCCAACAATATCCTCATTTGAATGGTAGGTATTGTTGTTTCACATGCAAGCTGATTATGTTACAAACAGGCATTGAACATATATCTCAATATTTCTCCAGGCATCCATTTTCTATAACATCAGCACCAGGAGATGACTACCTCAGTATTTATATCCGGATCGTAGGTGACTGGACAAAAGAACTTAAGAGAGTATTCACAGAGATTCCAGCATGTGTAGTTGGACGAGCAAAGTTTGAAGAACATGAAAATGTTGATCAAAGAGGGTAACTTACTATTTCTGTCCATTGAGCAAACCTACATCGTGATTTTCTTTACAAGTTCTAAAAATGCTATCAACCATGCAGTTGTTTACCTCGATTGCTAGTTGATGGACAATAAGGAGCACCAGCACAAGACTATCAAAATTATGATGTCTTACTTCTTGTAGGACTTGGTATTGGAGCTACACCTTTTATAAGTATCCTAAAGGATCTACTGAACAATACAAGAGCACATGAAGATGTGGTAAATCTTACAATATCATTACTTCAAAGCAATAACGTTGTAAGGCTCCAAGTAAATATTTTCCGTCCATGATTCTGTTTCAGGATGCGAATACTGAGACCAGCGCATCAGATGATAGCTGGACAAATTTTGCTTCTTCAAGCTCATCATCAAGTGTAAAAAAGAAATCACAAAGGGCAAGAACTGCACATTTTTATTGGGTTACCAGAGAACCTGGATCTTTAGAGTGGTTCAAAGGAGTGATGAATGAAGTTGCAAAGATGGATCACAAAGTAGTACACATACTTCTTGCTACATGTCCTTAATTGGAATTCTACGTTGTTCGATTTCTGTTTTAATATTATTGCCATCAACTCAGTTATGTTCCTGTATTCTGGTGATGGAACAGGGTCAGATAGAGATGCATAATTATCTAACGAGTGTTTATGAAGAAGGTGATGCTAGATCAACTCTCTTCACCATGCTCCAGGCACTTAATCATGCAAAACATGGTGTTGACATCTTGTCTGGCACTAGGGTATGATCCATCACATAGACCTTCTCAAAGTGAAATATTTTTAATTCTACTCACATTAAAACTAATTCTAGTGCAGGTAAGGACACATTTTGCAAGGCCCAAATGGACTGAAGTGTTCAAGAGAATAGCATTGAAACTTCCCAATTCCACAGTAGGTAAAGAATTTCTATCACAATCTCAATTATGATAATTTATTAAGCACCAGCAGCTCTGACAAGTGCCCCTTCCTCCATGATTTTGCTAGTTAACTTAGTCCTAATGCCTTATATGATTAATTCAGGAAAAATGAGATATCCTCATTCTAATGATAAGCATCACATAGTAGAAGCTAATAAAACAACAAATATCAAAGGTTAGAGAAAATAGTCAAATAGCCCCCAACCTATTACCAGATTTTCAACTACACACTTATACTTCAAAGGGGTCCTATTACTCTCTTGGGCTATTTTAAAGTAGATTTATTTCCTCCCTGAAACGTCATTATCAGACATGTATCTTGTGGTGAAATACAAGTGTTGGAATGTATGCGTCCACCGATTTTGATGGGACCAGGTCCTCAGCACAGTTGCAATAACAAACAAAAATAAATGTTGAAAGTAAAGATTGCACAAACAACTTTACGTGAAAACCTCCTTGCTCAAGGGAGTAAAACCACGACTTGTTCTCAACAGGACTTTTCGAACTTCTTCCACTAATATTCTCCAAGCAAAAGTAAAAGCCAGTTTCCAAACTAAGCAATACCTCCTATCACTTAGTTGAGCCAGAGCAGATACAACACTGCCCACTATACTAATCTTGACCGATTAATATAGACTTTTAGAGTAAGAACCTACGTTACCCTTAACCTAGTTCTTACAATGATTCAAAAAAGTTTGAAACATTTCTTTCACAAGTGAAACGAATCCTACAATATAAGAACTATTACAAGCAAGCAAAACTACAGCTAGTACAGAAAGCAATCGAAGCACTTCTATCAGGTCCCTTGTTGTTTTGAAGCTTGAAAGTATCTCTCTTTTAATTAATGAGATAATTTGTTGTTTTTCCTTGGATATATTTAGACATGAAAGTTATTATCCAATGAACAAGCAACCTCGTTGCTTTTGATTGGTGGAGTACTCTGCAGCTTCAGCAACATTCTGATGCAGACAGCTTTCCAGCTGTACAGTACTTTGACCACTGGACGAGTATTTATACTCTACAGAGGACTAGGTCCCTGCACTTGTGAGGAGATCATCAAAACATCAAGAAACGTAAGCACTTATCAATCCCCCCCCCCCTTGATGATGACAAACAACCTACATAGAGCCTCACGTCAGTGAACAAACATTCATTCAATATACACGACAAATTCCAACTTTGTTCAGTGTACCAGTAACAACAATGTTCCCCCTTAATATGTTCCCCTACCAACCACAGTTCCCTCTTAGTTCAGGGCCCCTATTCCACAACCAACTTTACAAAACAACACAAATACTTCCCCCTTTTGACATCATTGAAAAGGTGAAACAGTAAACATATTCAAGTTAAATGCAAGGCAATAAAGAATCCAGGGCCTTGGGCCACACAGAACATGTGTATGTAAGCATAAAGAGAGTATTAAACCATACATGAACAGGGCAGAAACACAAATAGCATTAGGCCACAAATACTGACCATTGTATTTAGTCAAAACAACACAAAGCCACAAGAGTTTGGATTACAAAAATAATCAAAATAAAAGGAATTACAAGTGAGACACATTTAGGACGGAGGAGGAGAGGGATTCAAGGCACGCATCAACATCATTAGACGTTCATTTGCGCTCTCATGGGCCTGTATCAGTTGCTTGTTGAGGGACTCAATTTCTTCACTGAGAGAGGCATTTGTCTTCAACAACATTGTGTTTTCATCCCTTAACTCTTTGAGCACCTGCTCATGACCCTCACTGGTACCAGATCCCCTAGAAACAACCTTCTACAATTCAGACTTGAGCCTAGTGATTTTAACCTCCTTATCGCTCAGAATCTTGGTGAGATCGGTCACCTCCCTCTTAAGAGTAGCCTGCTGCTCCAGAACATTCGCCACCTGAGATATTCCCTTAGCCTATCCCTCAATGCACTCACATTTTAGCAGAGTAGACATAGTGAACATCTGCTTGGTGGTACCAGGTACCCCTTTTCCCAATGGTACTTTAAAATGATTGAAAACAAAGTTTAGCAATACCCATAAGGAATGTCGTGTTTAGCATTCTTCCATGTCATTACCCTATGCATGTGTTCCATCATAATTGCAGGGAGGTTGATTTGTTCAAGCTCATCAAGCTTTTCCATGAGAAAGAGATCGGTAGCGGATGCCACTGTTCTCTTCTCAGTCCTGGGCACCATTACTTTGTTAATGAACTCAAAAATCAACTGATACTCCCCTTTGAGAAACTTCTTAGGGAGCCCTGCACGCTTGACATCTCCTCGTTTGGTAGCAAGCTTCAAGAAATCACCAATTGGTTTACATCCCTCAATAGTTTGAACTCCTACAACAGGCACCCCAAGAATGATTCCCAGAGTTTCTTCATCAAGGCGAATCTGCACATTCCTGACAATAGTTGTGATTCCACCACATTCGAGTAGTTCCATTTTGTAGAAGAATTCACGCACTTCAGGTTCGTGCAAGTATGGAACTGGTGGTTCAAAAAGATGATTCCAGCCTTGAATGGTAACAGCATCAACCAGTTTGGCCATACCAAATTTTGTTAGAATGTCAGGGTCAAAGACTCTACCAATCAAAACTCTGTGTTGCTCCATTTTATCTACCCGCTCCTCTCTAGTCAATTCCTTTTCTTCGATTTGATTTTTAACCCTGGGACCAGGTCCTTTTACGGGTTGTTTCTCTGACTTCTTTCTTCCTTATTATCCTTTTGCAAGAGGTTTCTGCTTTTTAACCTTCACACTCTTTGCAGGAGATTTCACCCTTTTTACAGCAGATTTCTTTCCCCATTTTTGACTTCCCATTGATTTAATCCGTTCTTCATCAGCTTCTCTCCTCTTTTTTGCCACATACTTGGCAACATCCTCAGATTCAGTCTCACTATTCTCAATAGACAAGCAAGTAGAGGTAGGTTGTTCAAGTTCAACCCCTTCTCTTCTCCTCTTCCTAGCTCTTTCAGTTTGGGCTTTGCTTGTCGCAATAGCACTCCCATAACCTTTTGTGTTTCACTTCTTGTAACATACTTCCTTTTGTCCCCTTTAGAGTGAGATAATACCAACTTTCCCTTCCCTTTTTTATGTCGCTCCTTTTCTCGTTCACCAGATTTATCAATAATGTCAATCTCAGACGTACCTTTAACTGTTTCCAACTCAGGAACATTTACTTGAGAATGGTTTCCTCCTCGCACTCCTCTTGAGCACCATCTTAATGGGATCTCTTCTTCTTCTTCTTTCTTATCGCTCCTAACATCAGAGAATTTTGGTGTTTGGTCAAAGATAGGCTCACTTCTGCGAGAGACCTGATCTGGTGACTCCAGTTCATGCTCCAGAAGGGTAGGTTGAACATCACCTCTTAATGAGGCTAAGCTTTGAACGGCCACCAGTTCAGCCTCACCAGTTAAGATACATGATTCAGGACCTTTCCCTTCAGGTAAGTCCCCTTCAAACAATCTCTCAGATATGGTAGATGACACTGCCATGGAACCAACGTCAATTTCTTCCATAGGAAGACCCACATTAGGTTTTACCATAGATTGTGCCTCTGAATTTGGGGATTTTTCACCAGATAGAACCAGAGTGGGAGAGCAAACCAAAACGTTCCCGGAGTGAAGAACAGGGGAGACCAAGATGTCGGCCGGTGGAGTGATGGATTCATCCATTTCACCAACACCACAGACTGGGTAGATGGAGACTCTTCAGGGGGAGAAACAGAGAAGTTGAATGAACTAGGGTTTTCAACTTCTTGGGAGATGGGTGTTTTTGAAGAAGACTCAGAGATAGGCATTTTGAAGAGAAGAGGGAAACAAAATTTGGAGAGAAATTTAGAGATTTTTAGAAGAAGGTTTATGATTTTTGATTTTGAAGAGAAGAGGGAAACAAAATAGTAACTCACCAGGAGAATTTTAAAGTGAAAAGGTATCGGGTCCCAATAGAGGCGACCTTTGGTATTAAAAGCGACAAGACGTTTTGAAACTGACGCGATGAATGGGCAAGTGACACATGGCAGTGATGTTTACATTTAGACAATGTAGCATAAGTGATACTAACCACATGAGGACCAGGTCCTCCTTTCAGTTTGTAACTCTGCCTGTGTGATTAAACCATCCCTTCAGCTAGACACACCAAGAGTGTATACCTGCATTAAGGTACCTGAAGTGAATTCTTTTATGACAAACATTAAAACAAGTATAGATACCTGCATAATCAACATCAGCATAACCTATAAGATCAAAAGAATCACCAATAGGGTAGAAGAGGACCAGGTCCTGAGTTTCCTTCAAGTATCTCAGGATGCGTTTGGCTGCCTTCAGGTGAGACCCCTTTGGTGCTGCTTGAAACCTTGCACACATCCCTATGCTGAATACTATGTCTGGCCTACTTGCAGTGAGGTATAGGAGTGATCATATGATTCCCCTGTACATGGTTTGATTTACCTCCACACCATTTTCATCTAAATTAAGTTTCACACTTGTGCTCATTGGAGTATCCAACACCTTTGCTTCAAGCAGATTGAATTTCTTGAGCAACTTTTTGATGTACATCTCTTGGCATATTAAAGTGCCTTGAGAGGACTATTTGATCTGCAAACCTAGAAAGAACATGAGTTCCCCCATCATGCTCATTTCAAACTCATTACTCATCAAATCAGCAAACTTTTTGCAAAGTGAGTCTGAAGTGGCTCCAAATATGATATCATCCACATATACCTACACAATTAACAATTCCTTACCTCTGGATTTTAAGAACAAGGTATTATCAATTTTACTTCTCTTGAACCCATTGGTGAGAAGAAACTTGGACAGGCGTTTACTAAGCTCTGGGAGCCTGTTTTAACCCATACAAAGCCTTGTCCAATTTCAACACATGATTGGGCAGGTCTGCATCTTCAAAGCCTGGAGGCTACTTGACATATACTTCTTCCTTCAGGTTCCCATTCAAGAAAGCAATCTTGACATCCATTTGAAACAGTTTGAATTCCATATGAGCGGTAATTGCTATCAAGATTCTGATGGCTTCCATTCTGGTTATAGGAGCAAAGGTTTCATCATAATCAATTCCCTCTTCTTGGTTGTAACCCTGTACCAACAGTCTTGACTTATTTCTAGTAATGATCTCATGCTTATCAAGTTTGTTTCTGAAGACCCATCTGGTTCCAATAATGGTTTTGTCCAGTCATCTGGGGACCAGGTGACACACCATGCTTCTCTCAAACTAATGAAGCTCCTCCTACATTGAAGTTACCTAGTCTACATCCTTTTAAAGATTCCTTGATGTTCTTGGGTACAATGGATGATATGAATGCTGAATGAGCAACTAAATTTCTTTATTTAGACCTAGTTTGAATTCTTGAGTCGAGTGGAGAGATAAGATTGTCTAGTGGATGTGAAGATTGATGTTTCTATCCCGACTTTTTGGTAATCTCTTCTTCTTTGTTAGCATCAGCATCACATTCATCTTCTTCAAGATTTTGAGACGTGGTTTCCTGTGATGAACCAGAGGGACCAGTCCTCCTGAGTGTTCTGCATCATTCTCTTTTGTACCGTGATCATCCTGATGCTTGTTCATCAGCTCCTCAAACTCATAATCCTTATTGTTCTCATTTCTTGCACCCAATTCATCAAACTTGACGTGCATGCTTTCTTCAATGCAAAGAGTTCATTTGTGAAACACCCTGTACGCCTTACTTGTAGATGAATATCCAACAAATACACCTTCATCACTTCTGGAATCAAACTTGCCTAGATCGTCCTTTCCATTATTCAACACAAAGCATTTACACTCAAATGGTCTAAGATGTGAAATTGAAGGTTTTTTGTTATTTAATAGCTCATAAGGTGTTTTCTTGATGATAGATCTGATAAGACACCTGTTTGTTACATAGCATGCTGTATTAACTGCTTCAGCTCAAAAATTCATTACAAGTCCTGAATCGATCAGCATAGTTCTAGCAATCTCCACCAGAGTTTTATTCTTTCTTTCAACCACTCCATTTTGCTGAGGAGTTCTTGGTGCTGAGAAGTTGTAATTGATTCCATTTTCTGCATAAAATCCTTCAAGTAGCAAGTTTTCAAACTTCGTACCATGATCAGATCTGGTACTGGCTATCTTCAATTGGATGGCTTTGGCAAATGTGATCAGTTGTCCAGCTGTCTCATCTTTCTTTCGCAGAAATATGTTCCAAGTGAACCTGGAAAAATCATCAACAATGATAAGAATATATTTCTTACCTCCTCTGCTTTAGATTCTGATAGGTCCACATAAGTCTCATCTTTCGTTCGCAGAAATATGTTCCAAGTGAACCTGGAAAAATCATCAACAATGATAAGAATATATTTCTTACCTCCTCTGCTTTAGATTCTGATAGGTCCACATAAGTCCATGTGGAGCAGCTCTAGAGGTCTCATTGTACTGACTCCCTTCTTGGCTTTGAATGATGACTTAGTCTGTTTCCCTTTAGCACAGGCATCACAGACTTGTAATTCGAAAACTTTAGTGTTGGCAATCTGTGGACCAGGTCCCCTGTAACAAGTTTTTTCAGCAACAAAGTACTCACATGACCCAGTCGCCGATGCCATAAATCTGCATCATCAGCTTGAGCATTTAAACAGGACAGATCATCTCCCTTAATGGAATACAGATCTACAACATACATATTTTTAACTCTAGTAGCAGACATGACAACCCTTTTAGTAATGCGATTTGTAACCAAACATTTATCAGCCACGAACTTGACTTCATTTCCTCTATCATAGATTTGTGATATGCTCAAAAGATTGTATTTTAAACCCTCCACATAGTGTACATTATTTATCGAATTATCAGTAGATCTCCCTATCCTGCCTATACCAAGGATAGAGCCCTTCTTTCCACCACGAAATGACACACCACCACCTTGGTGTGCTTTGAAAGAGAGGAAGTTTGAAGTGTCTCCAGTCATGTGCCTTGAGCATCCACTGTCCATGTCCCAGCACTGACTCCTTCCTCTCTTCTGCATAAGAATCACTTGTTAGATTTAGGAACCCACTTCAAACGGAGTTCCCAATAACTATCAAAAGGCTTGATAAGAAACCTTCCTGTCCAGGGAGGCAAGGTGTTCTTACTGAAACGATAAAGGGGGCCAGGTCCCTTGTGTCCCTTTTTAACATCATTTTCAGATCTAACAAATTTCTCATGCCTTTCTTTAGCTTTTCTCAGACTCTTACATTTCTCTTTCAAATGACCATTTCGACCACAGTGAGTACACAAAAGGTTGTCAGATACAGACACATATTTGCTATGAGGATTATAAGGGGACTCTATTGGTCTGAGTCTCAACCCTCTCTTTCCATTGAAACTCTGATTAGACAGATTAGAGAGTATGTTAGAGGAGTCAGTCCATTTTAGAGAGTGGCTTAACTCCTCCTTGACCTTACTCAAATCCTTTCTTAGTTGAGAATTAGTTTCAAGGGAAGCAACTAGCTTAGACTCAGAATTTTTTAGCGTTTCTTCCAGTTCTTCCTAAAAAATGCTAAGCTTTCTCTTTCCACCTACTGAGGTACCAGGGTCCTCCTCAGGTGTTATGTTGCTAGTTTCTAGAGTACCTATCCTTAAACTCATTTTAGAAACTTGCGACAAGAGAGCAGGGTTCTCATCCTCACGCGAACTTAATTTTTTATTCAACATTAAGTTTTCTGTGGTTCGTTCATCAACAGAGTCAATAAATTGACTCAGGCAAGTTTCCTCAAGTTTTCAACAGGTATAGTATCTAGATCATCCAATAAATTGACTCGGGAGAAAATGGAGTTGAAAAGTCATTCTTCAATAGCCATCATTGAAACAAGTTTTCTTTTTTTTATTCACTTGAATATTAGATTATTATGAGAATTTTCTTCTGGGACAGGTCTCTTTTTGCGAGGAATAGGCTCAGTTTCCCGGGCCTCTTAGCTCGTTGGTGATCAGAGGTGAATCTTTTGAGTTCATCTAAAAGATGGACACACACCATCTTCCTCCCTTCCTTCTTTGAGATGTTTTAATGAAATTTTCTTGTTCATCTCGTAGGGTTCATGAGAAGATATCAATCCTTATGTTAGACTATTTCAAGATTTAGGAAGCACTTTGAGGATTATGGTTCCTTCTTAGCTCGTTGGTGATAGAGGTGAATCTTGAGTTCATCTCAAAGATGGTTTCCCCTTCCTTCATAATGAAATTTTCGTACTGGGTGGTGAGCATATCAACCTTAGACTATTTCACTCACTGGGTTCCTTCATGGGCTATTTGAAGACAGTGCCATATCTTTTTGCCAGTCTCACAAGCAGAAATTCTGTTGTATTCGTTTGCTCCAATTCCACACACACTAGAATCTTCTTTGCTTTGTAGTTCTTTTCTATCTTCTTCTTATCTGTTTCATTGTACTCTTTTCTGGTTTTGACAGTAGTAGTGGTGAGTTCTCCATCCTTCACCTCCTTTGTAGGAATATACGGTCTATCAAGAATAATGTTCCACAGCTCCGTATCCTCAACGTTGATGTAGTCGTGCATTCGATTTTTCCACTATCCATAGTATTGACCATTAAAGCGAGGTGGCCTGGTAGAAGACTGACCTTCCTCCATATTGGGTGGGGCAACCATTCCTTTTGGATCTTTTCTTTTCTAGGTATTAACCAAATTGAAAAGTCAAGCTCTGATACCACTTGTTGGAATGTATGCGTCCACCGATTTTGATGGGACCAGGTCCTCAACACAATTACAATAACAAACAAAAATAAATGCTGAAAGTAAAGATTGCACAAACAACTTTACGTGAAAACCTCCTTACTCAAGGGAGTAAAACCACGACCTGTTATCAACAGGACTTTTCGAACTGCTTCCACTAATCTTCTCCAAGCAAAAGTAAAAGCTAGTTTACAAAAGGATCTATACTAAGCAATACCTCTTATCACTTAGCTAAGTCAGTGCAGATACAACACTACCCACTATACTAATCTTGACCGATTAATATAGACTTTTAGAGTAAGAACCTACGTTACCCTTAACCTAATTCTTACAATGATTCAAACAAGTTTGAAACGTTTTTTTCACAAGTGAAACGAATCCTACAATATAAGAACTATTACAAGCAAGCAAAACTACAACTAGTATAGAAAGCAATCGAAGCACTTCTATCAGGTCCCTTGCTGTTTTGAAACTTGAATGTATCTCTCATTAAATGAATGAGATAATTTGTTGTTTTTCGTTGGATATATTTAGAGATGAAAAGTTATTATCCAATGAACAAGCAACCTTGTCGCTTCTGATTGGTAGAGTACTCTACAGCTTCACCAACATTCTGACACAGATAGCTTTCCAGCTATACAACACTTTGACCACTGGACGAGTATTTATACTCTACAGAGGACCAAGTCCCTGCACTTGTGAGGAGATCATCAAAACATCAAGAAACATAAGAACTTTTCAACAAGCATGTGACACGTGTATTTCACCATTTAATAATTTTTTTAAAAAAAAAGTCTCCTCATTCCTCTCCTTTCTTCTTCAATTATTTCTTCGACCCTAACTATAATAAACATCATTTTTAACCTCAATAAATTTATATACCTCTAACAATTTATAAGGACGGAAATTTTGGTCAGGTTTTCATCCACTCCGAATCTCTAGAGCCTAGAAGATAGCGGCCTTAATGAAATCTTTCATTCGACCAATTCAACAATCTTTTCATATTTTTTTTACATTTTGTTTGATTTTATTCATTAGAAAATTCCAAATACACATTGAATGGGTCATGACGAGATCAAATTTAACCTCCGACTATTCCGTCGTCGACTCAGAACCATTGTGGATGAGCAAACCAATTTGAGACCAATTTGTAACACCAATTTTAGAAACCTCTCTCTCTTCCCCACTCTTTCTCCCTCTAAAATGTTCATGATTAAATTATAATTTGAGTTTTTAATTTTAATTCTTCATGGGTTTTAGGATAACATGTAGGAACCTTCTTTAAAAAAGTAGAAAAAAATATTATTTTTTTTCAATTCCTTCTAATAAATTTGATTTTAAAAAATATATATATAATTACTTCATTTAGACTTTGTTACTCTTGAGTCCATGACTTTAAAAATAAAAGAAGTAATGTGTATATCTTTTTAGCAATAAATTTAATTTGTTATATATGTTCTAAATAAGTCTTTAGAAAAATTATTTATTCATAAAATGCATTAATTGTTGATAATTTTTATAGCAAACATCCATTGATGAAGCTTCAACAATAATAATAGTGAAGAAGGTATAGTTGTATAGATAAATAAGAAGAAAGAAAGATGACAAAGAAAAAAAGAAAAAGAGAAAAAAATGGAAATTTTAAAAAACAAGCAACGTATTCTCTCAAAGAGAGTGAAATACACTCTCTATGTCAACTCAACACTTAAGGGATTATTTATTCCATTTTAAAGTAGTCCAAGGGGTAATAGAACTCCCGTAAATTGTAAGTGTGTAGTTGGAAATCCGGTAATAGGTTGGGGGTCATTTGGCCATTTTCTCTCAAAAGTTATATACAAGCTTGAAGAAGAATCTAAAAAATGCAGCAATATTGCTATATCCAAAGAACAATATGGTCGTTGATTAGATAAAAACAGAGTGGACATAACTCTACAATTAGAAAGGACCTAAAGGCATAGATCAGTTATTACCGAAGTCATGAATAGTAAACTCTTCATAGTTCATGAAATATTCAAACAATTAGGGGTCGTTTGGTTACTGTATAAGAGTCCATTTTATTCATATATTAAAAGTTGTATTAGTTTCACTATGTTTGGTAGAAGTTTTTAATAGGTAGAAAGTCAACAGAACTTATACCATGTTTGGTTGGTAGGATTCTAAAAGCTGTATAAAATTATTCATATATTAATTTTATACGCTGTTTGGTTACGTTCTTTGTAGTCCTACATAATTAATACCAACACAACTTATGAGAGAATCTATGTATAAGTTATACGGGATAAAATGTGGAATAAGTTATGCGGGTATTAGTTATACATGTATTAAAATAGTAAATTACATATTTACTCCTATTAATTTTTTTTTATTGAGAACTTAACTGTACTGCATTCTTAATTTTTTTTTCTTTTTTCTTTTTAACACACAATCAACTTTTCTTTTTGTTTACATTTGGATTCCAAAAATATTTTATTAATATTACAATTTGGGTGGTATATATTTTGTCGGCACATATGTTAATCATATTCTAATTCATATATTTGGTATATTAAAATTGTATAAACAATATGTTAAATATATTTATAGAATATTTACTATAATAACGTATTGTAATCTCTATCTAATTAAATAATACCTACATCACTAATATCCGCATAACTAAATCCAACATAACTAAATCCTGCATAATTAATACATGCATAACTAAATTATGCATAACTAAACCCTGCATAATTAATACATGCATAACTAAATTATGCATAACTAAACCCTGCATAATTAATACATGCATAACTAAATCCTACACAACTAATACTTACATAACTAATACCTGCATAACTAATACCTGCATAACTCTAACCAGTAACCAAACGTCCCCTTAGATCAACTAACATTGAGTATTTATCTTATTGAAGCATTTACAAGGTAGAGCATCCAACCGGGCATTTTCCAATTAACATTGAGTATTAAAAAAGAAAGGGACACTATATATAACATATTTTTTTTAAAAAAAAGTGCAAAATGAAAATGGAGACTGACAAATTAAACTGATATGCAGGAGTCTTCTACTGTGGGATGCCTGTCTTGGCAAAGGAGATGAAGAAGCTATCACAAGAATTAACTTACAAGACATCCACACGTTTCGAGTTCCACAAGGAGTACTTCTAATATTAGCAATTTTCACTAATAATATTTAAGTGATTTTTTTTCCTTTATATTTTGTGATTATTATTTATGTGATGCATGTACATGTATATTTCAATTCAAAAATGTAAACGTATGTATCATACAAGATACTATATATGCTGAAAGAGAGCTTTCTCACTAGAAAATTGTAAATGTTCATCAAAACAATCATTTTACACAAATACATAAGACATTATTGTACCATAATGCACATCTTGTGTTATCTTTTTTTGTGATGATGGTGTCCGGACCAGCATGCATGCTTTGACTATTCACTAGCTACCTGTTACTGCCTACGTACCTCCCACCAACCTAGCAAGGAAGATTTAGGCAAATGAGACGAATCATTTGTTCCCTCTGCCCCAATTTATGTAACGAAATCACCTGTTTCATTAGTCCAAATTTATGCGACATTCTTTCCTTTTAACTCCGTCACAAAAATCATGACCCATTTTATATGTAGTACTCCTTCTAGTTCAGATTAAGTGAATTGTTGAGACTTTGTTTTCATATGTATCCTTCATGTAATGAGGTTCTTAACTACTTTGCGTATTATAGTACAACAATTTGGGAATAACCAAAAGGGTTGTTGACACCCAATTTTGACCAACCAATAACCCCTTCGGAAGTGCCATTCGATTAAATACGTATTTTTAAAATATATTTCGTGTTTAAAATTTTAATTAATTTTATCTAAATAAAAATATATCTATTTCAAAAAATTATTAAGTTATTATAATAGTTAAACTCAAAATAATTATTTTAATCAAATGTTTTTAAATTTAAGTGATTTTAATATTTTAATATAGGTAGTATTTTAATTGGATAGCATTTCCTTAAATTTCCTCTAAATTATTTAAATTTTAGCCTATTTTGTTCTAAATCCTTTCAATTCTAGCCACTCCAATTCCAATTTATTTCACTTGTAGTCATTATTAATTTCAATTGTGGCCTATTCTTATTCCATTTTCAATTATAACCAATTCATTAAAATTTCAGATTTCAACCCAACCCCATCTATTAATCCAGACTGTCGATCTCATATCTTTTAATCTTAACCTCTCATTTCAATCTAAATCAACGGACCGGTTCTATCAAGCTTTTATTTCCTAAAAAAAGACCAAAACCCTACAATTTTTCCCATTCATTTTCCCTCTCTTCTCCAAAGCGTCGCTCCTCCTCTCTCTTCTTCCCCAAATCGCCGCTTCTCTCTCTCAATTCCACCGGCTATGGCAAACCTCTGGCGTGAACCAGAGGAGGGGTCACTCTCCTCTCCTCTCCGCCTCTCACCCCTCCGCCTTCTCTATTCTCCTCTCTTCTCGCTGCTATGACAACAGTGACAACAGCTCTGGCGAAAGCCGCTGGCAGCAACCAGCAGTCAGGCTAGCCAGCAGCTCCAGATGGTGAGAACAGCCAATCCCAGGCAACTAGCAGCTTAGCGAGAGCAACCAACAATGGTGAGCACTGACGAGGACAAGCTACACGGACAGCAGCAGCCAGGCGACCTCCTTCCTCTTGCCTTTTCATCATCCGGCAACCACCAGCGGAGGCGAGCAGCCGCGAAACTCTAGCAGCCGGACAGAAATGGTGGGCTCTGACAAGCAGACGACAAGAATATTAAAGCTCTGGCCAGCAGCTATGAGAACAATTATACAAGCTAAAAGCTCCGGTAATATCCCAAATTTTAGATAAATATCCGTCCAGGTTCGTTCATGTTCCGACTAAAATCTCATTTCATCAAAGTTCTTATTTTTGGCTGATTTTTACATGCTAGGCTTGTTCTTTATGAAAAATCAATAATGCTTAGGCAAATTTCATCTTGAACATGAGTTGAGATTTTTCTGATAGTTTGAAGCAATTCTTTATGATTTTTTGGATTTGTACCTCATTAAAAATGCCATTTTTGTGCCCTTTAATTCAAGTCAAATATTCTACTAAGAAGATAGACTTACTCTTGTTTGCTTGATGATGTTGTAATCTTTTTGATATCTGACCTTAATTGCTACTTGTAACCCCCACATAAATTGTATGAGATGCGGCCGGGACCCACCTTTGTGGACCTCGAGGGATGCTTAACACATTCCCCTCAAGGAAATTTGAACCCTTACCCAATCTCTGGTTTGTTGACCTTTAAGTTAGATTTAGTTAGGCTAGATAGAGTGCCCTAACACGCCTTAATTCGTTCGGTGGCGACTCTTCATTTCATTCAAACCTAAAAGAGTTGTTAAGTCGTGCACCAAAACCTTTTTTGTGAAAAACGGGGTGCGACATAATGACAACTTTGCTGGGGATAACTAGGTTCTTACCATTACGTGTTTCATGCCTTATGCGGGGTTTATTCGCTTTTGTGTATTTTTCTTGTTGTTGTGCTATTTCCATGTCTAATTTGTTATTTTCTGTCCTTTTATTGTTATTCCATGTCAAAATTACATATTCGCTTACTTTCATGCTTAATTCGTTTCCATTTCCCTTATTTGTTATGTCCATGTTTAATCTCTATTTCCTTCCCTTATTTGCTTAATTCCTTTATGTATTTGCATGCTTATTTCTGTATTTATTTATTTACTACTTTCTATAACTGTTTATTTGTTACTGCTTTCCATCCACATGCTAAGTGTTTATTGCTTCGATAAACTGGCATTCCTCTCATACTTCTCCCAATTGAGACCCTTTTCCTTTTTTCTTATATATTTTTCTCGTGATGGTGTGTAACTTTGCACATCTCATAAATACTCCAATTCTCTTCAAATACCCTATATTAGAGAGATGGCTGAGGCATGATAGATGCAGATAGTTTTACTACTGTAGAACCATGTGCCTTCTCACATAGAACCTCTTCAAGTCCGTGTCGAACCAATTCTTAGAGATCTCAATTAGATCATACATGCTACATATACTTTAGGTGGTTTGATCCTTGGTGTCAATTCATGCTATTAGTAGCCACCCTCTCGTTTAAAGGACCCCAACACCCTTTAGACCAATTGTATATTATGTGTCAATGTGATCATAATAATTAAATCAAGCCAAATTATGTCAAACGGAGTTAACAATTTTCTTTGACTCTAAATTTGGCTTGAATCAATTATGCGACCTTTATTTTTCTCTTTGAGTTATTTGTCCTACTCTGAGAGTATTGTGTCACTCATTTGAGATGATAATTTTGGCTTGTTATGTGCTACCTCATGTTTGTGTTTGATTTACTTTGCTTAAGGGTTGTCTAGTATTTGGACTTTAACTCAACTAAGAATCTGCAATATAACAAATATATTCAACATTCGAAAAAAATCCAATCACCTTTCTTCTCATCCAACACAAAACATCTTTTGGACTATCTCTCCTCGTTTTGTTCTTGCTCACACCATCTCTCAACAAATATCTCCGACACACATCAAGTCTTATGTTTTGTGAAGTGAGAGAATACATGAGAAAATGGAGAAGTCTAAGCTAGATGCACTACAACAAAAAATACATTACTTAGAGGAGAAGGTGAATGTAAGACTAAACTCTTGCTCATGACATGAGGTATGAGAAATTATGTCTGCACCCAAGAATTGAATTGTCATCAGGATTTAAAATTTTGAAAATCGACATGTTCGACGGGCATGGATACCCAATTGCACATCTCAAGGATTTCTGCAGTAGATTAGTTGACTTAGAAAATAACGAACCTCTCTTGATGAGACTGTTTATTCAATGTTTATTAGGAATAGCCTTCACCTTGTACATCAAGCAAGACTTTGACAAATGGCTCGCATGAGAAGATATGACTCAAGACTATGTAGATCAATACAAGCTTAACACTAAGATTGATCCTACAATGTTGGATTTTCTCAAAGTAAAGAAATCGATTCATGAATCGTTTGAGGAATATGTCATACAATAGAGAATGTAAGCTTCCAAGATACGCCATTCATCGCATAAAGATGAGTTGATCCAAACTCTCATCAGATCACTTGTTGGTATTTACTACAAAACCCTGTTCTTTGTGGGTATTCAGATTTTCAACAGTTTTATTCAAATTGGAAAAGAATTAGAATATGGCATTCAGTTTGGAAGAATTGTTGATGCACAAACTCCTCTTCAAGTCCTAAAAACTTCATTAGATGAAAGAAACAAGGATGCATCAATCTCTATACCTCTGAAACGAAGCAATCAGAATACTGAGCAAGTTCATGCTATCTTTGATTCATGTGACATGCGTTTCAAGCCTTACAATCCGCGAGTATCTCAACTTAAGGTAAGGAAGCCTTGTACCTTTACTCCCTTAATGATAACTTTGACTAGCATTTTTCAAAGATTATGGGTTAAAGGACTTTTGAAGCCAAGAGAAGGATGGATCCCTAAGCACTCTTCTTCAACTTTGGATCTATCCGAGACTTGTGTGTATCATTCAAATATTCAAGGTCATGACACCAAGGAATGTCCAGCATTGAAAAATAAGATCCAGAATATGATTTAAAAAGGAAAAAATATAGTGCAACAAGGACTGCTAAACAACAATTGCAATCCTTCTACAACGAATGTAGTTATCGTTCAAGGAGATCCTACAGAGATATATTCGAGCCCATTGACACGGAAGCACAAATCGCATCAAAGAAATTGAAGAGCTAGGACAAGACTTTTATGAGTAAAGTGTCTCTATTGTTCTTAGATATTATGCCAAAAGCTTCTTTTTTATTCTGTTCATTTCTTCCTTGTACTCATGAACTACGTTTGACCTGATTTCCTCTTTGGATACGTAGGCAACCCTTTGTTGGGTCCGGTCTCTATCAAATAAATTTCTTTTCTTTCCCATGGTCATTCAAAACATTCTTTTCCAAATTCAAATCTAGGCTAATTGATCCAGCCTTTAGCATAATTATCGTTCAGATTCAAAGTCGAGCTTCAATGCCCAAAGACAAGACAATCACTTTTCAGAACTAATAATCTTCTTAGAGTGAAGCAGGATCACAAAATCCCCCGCTAATGAAACTGGGGTAGAATTTTTTAGGGAACCTCAAAAATTTCATGACAATATTTAATAAAGTGACTATATATCTTATACTCTAAACTAGGGCAGAAATTTTTGAGAAATCCTCAAAAATTTCATCACAATAGAGTGAAATTCTAAAATCAAAGAAAGCACATGTATGACCTAATCTGTCTTTTCAAATTTATTATTTTTCTCTGGATGTAGGAATAGATTTGACATAAGGAGCTACTATTTTAATCAAGCTACCATTTGACTATTTCGAAGATGCTATTATCAACTTGCTATTGTGACCTATAGAATATTCACAGGCTCGTCTGCCTTACAATATGACCTTAGGCTCGCCTGCCTTACAATAGGACATAAGGCTCGTCTGCCATACAATATGACATATAGGTTCGTCTGCCTTACAATAGGACATCAGGCTCGTCCGCCTTACAATAGGACATCAGGCTCATCCACCTTACAATACGACATTTAGGCTCGTCTGCCTTACAATACAACATTAGGCTTGTCCTCCTTACAATAGGACATTTAGGATCTTCCACCTTACAATAGGATGCTTAGGTTAACATTATTATTCGGAGATGGGTCGCAATTCTTCAAGAAGTTAACCCAAAGTTTATCAGGGTTTGCACTATATCTCTCAAATCAGAGACGTCTTCCTATCTCCTGTTGTCATTATTATTTTCTAGAACTTATATTTTTATCATGTTGGTTCACACTTTTCATATTTATAAGCTAACATTTTATCTAGTCATATTAGAAATTGCAAGTGAGATCGATCTCCCTTTCAACTACGATTATCATGCTCACTTGTCTATCGCAATAAAGGCTCTCTCAATTATTTGCTACTCGTCTTACTTCTTTTCATCTAATCCTTGCTTAAGCTAGAGATCACTTTGTCATGCTCTTCTCGCTACTCTAATCTTATATATTCAAGATGCTATCGTTCCCATTCGAATATCATACAGTTACTTCATTTTTAGGAGCTTTGTTTGTTCCTATATGTAGAACTACACACGACCTGATTCTCGTATAACCAGAGTTATGTAGGCGACTTAATACCAAAGTCTCAATCGTACACTTTTCCAACTCTATATCATTTCAATTGATCCCACTGACATCTCTCGTCGGTCAGAAAAAATCGGCTACTAAGTCCACGTTGGTTGCCCGACAATTCATTCTTTATTCTAAAAAAACCAAGGGGCAGTTGTTGACACCCAATTTGATCAACCAATAACCCCTTTGGAAGTGCTATTCGATTAAATACGTATTTTTAAAATATATTTCGTGTTTAAGATTTTAATTAATTTTATCTAAATAAAAATATATCTATTTCCAAACCCTATTAAGTTACTATAATAGTTAAACTCAAAATAATTATTTTACTCAAATGTTTTAGAATTTAAGTGATTTTAATATATTAATATAGGTAGTATTTTAATTGGATAGCATTTCCTTCAAATTCCTCTAAATTATTTAAATTTTAGCCTATTATGTTCTAATTCCTTTCAATTCTAGCCACTCCAATTCCAATTTATTTCAATTGTAGCCATTATTAATTTCAATTGTAGCCAATTCTTATTCCATTTTCAATTATAGCCAATTCATTAAAATTTTAGATTTCAACCCAACCCCATCTGTTAATCTTGACCATCGATCTTATTTCTTTTAATCTTAACCTCTCATCTCAATCTAAATCAACAGATTGGTTCTATCAAGCTTTTATTTCCTAAAAAAAGACCAAAACCCTACAATTTTTTCAATTCAATCTCCCTCTCTTCTCCAAAGCGCTGCTCCTCCTTTCTCTTCTTCCCAGATCGCCACCTTCGCAAGAACCGAAAAGCCACTATGGAAATCAATCGCCTCTCTCTCTCAATTCCACTGGATATGGTGAATCTCTGGCGTGAACCAGAGGAGGGGTCGCTCTCCTCTCCTCTCCGCCTCTCGTTCCTTTGCCTTCTCTATTCTCCTCTCTTCTCGCTGTCGTGACAGCAACGACAATAGCTCCGGCAGCAACCTGCAGCCAGGAGAGCCTGCAACTCTGAACAGTGAGAACAACCAGTTCCAGGTGAATAGAAGCTTGGCAAGAGCAACCAACAATGGTGAGCTCCGGCGAGGTTAAGCCACGCGGACAACAACATCTAGGCGACCTTATTCCTCTCGCCTTTTCCTCATCCGGCAACCACCAGGGGAAGTGAGCAGCCGCGAAACTTTAGCAACCACACAACAATGGAGAGCTCCGGTAGGTGGACGACAAGAACACTAAAGCTCCGGGTAGTAGCTAAGAGAACAATTAAACAAGCTAAAAGCTTCATTAATTTCCCAAATTTTAGATAAAAGATTCGTCCAGGTTCGTTCTCGTTCCAATTAAAATTTCATTTCATTAAAGTTCTTAGTTTTGACTGATTTTTACATGCTAGGCTTGTTCTTTATGAAAAATAAATAATGCTTATGAAGATTTCATATCGAACATGAGTTGAGATTTTCTGAGAGTTTGAATCAATTCTTTATGATTTTTTGGATTTGTACCTCATTAAAAATGCCATTTTTGTGCCCTTTAATTCAAGTCAAATATTCTACTAAGAAGATAGCCTTACTCTTGCTTGCTTGATGTTGATGCAATCTTTATCTGACCTTAATTGCTACATGTAACCCCCACATAAGTTGCATGAGATTCGGCCGGGACCCACCTTTGTGGACCTCGAGGGATGCTTAACACCTTTCCCTCGATGAAATTTGAACCCTTACCCGATTTCTAGTTTCTTGAACTCTAAGTTAGATTTAGTTAGGCTATATAGGTGCCCTAACGTGCCTTAATTCGTTAGGTGATGACTCTTCATTTCATTTAAACCCAAAAGAGTTGTTAGGTCGTGCACCGAAACCCATTTAGTGAAAAACGGGGCGCGACAAGGGTAATAGTGGAAAGTAGCCTTTAATTGAAGTCCTTAAATATTTTTATAAAGGGGCATTCCAAATCCCAACAATTCACTTAATATGGACTAGAGGGAGTAACAATTTAACTTCAAACCTCTCATTTAACTCTTAATGAGATGATTTAGAACTACATTAATTTCTGTGACTTATTTTAGACTACAAATTCAAAAGTCTTTCTATTTTTCTCTTAAACTCTGTGCCTAGTCAAACACTTTCATATAATTGGGACACAGGGAGTAATTGTTTGTACTTATCTTATAAAGTCAACACATCATTTTTATAAGAAGAAGAATGCCAGGGTACTCTTACTATATTATATTCTTTCATCAGCAAACATTCAGACAAAATGTAGAAAATCAGTATCATCATAATTGAAAATAGAATCATAAACTTTAAACATCCTAAAGTTATTCATCCTTGGAAACCTATCGATTCACCCTACACTTAAAGTGTATAGCCAAAAAATACTCCGGCAAGGGAGGCAACAAAACAAATGGCACAGAGTTTTGAGCAGATCCATAGTGATACCCTACTTGCTTGTTGGAAAAGGTGTATAGATCCTTCCTTGAGAAGCCACATCATTTTCATTACTATCATATGTACATGATTAATGCATTGGCCACATGGAGGAGGCTTGGATATAGGGAGGATTACTTATTTATGTCAACACCAATGCACAGAGGAGCAAAATGACTCCCTTAGACACAAACCATAAGGATGAGAATGAAGAGGAACAATGAAATTGGGAAAATCAATCTGATCTATTCCATTGCAACTGTACATGTATTTATACAAGAAGAGAAATAAAATATCTAACTTGTAACTACCTTATAGTTGTCAATGAGCTGGAAGCTACAACTTACACTAACTAACAAAATAACCAACTGATCTAACTAGCTAACTGAGAATTAATTAACTAATAATATTTAATTAACTAATATAATCTCAATACGCCCCCCCCTTTAAGTTGGAGGAGTGGAAAACACTGACAACTTGTGTAGTGCAGCATAATGTTTAGTCCCAGTCACTGTCTTGGTCAATATGTCTGCCAGTTGATCGTTGGATCTTATGTGATGTAGTGAAATAAAGCATGCTTGTAGTAAATTTCTCACAAAATGACAGTCAACTTCGATATGCTTGGTCCTTTAATGGAATACAAGATTTAGAGCAATGTGGAGAGCTGATTGACTATCACAATATACATCAATGGGAGTTGGTACGGCACTGTGAGTTCTTCAGGAAACCTTTAAGCCAAACTAATTCACCTAGAACCTTTCACAAGGCCCTATACCCTACCTCAACTGAAGATAGAGATATTGTTTCCCATTTCTTTGACTTCCAACTGAGCGGATTGTTACCTAACAACACAATATACCCACTTACTGACTTCCTGGAATCAGGGCATGCATCCCAATCTAAGTCGTATTAAGCTCTAACATTGTAAAACTGATCATGAGACATAAATATGCCTAAAGTAAGGTCTGTCTTGAGATACCTTAAGAGGTCGAATGATGCTTTTAAATGAAGCTCTCTGGTCCTGCATAAACTGACTAAGGTGCTGCACACAATAAGGTATGTCCATTCTAGTACTAATCAAAAAATTTAACTTCACAACAAGTTTTCTGTAAAATGAAGGATTTGAAAGTTGAGGGCCTTCTTTGGCATGAAGTTTTACAGCAGGATCTAATGAAGAGGTGCAGTAGCTTAGGCCGAAAACATTGTAGGTCTATAGCAAATCAAGAAAAAACTTTCTTTGTGAAATAATGAGTTCTTCTTCCTTGTAAAGTACTTCCACCTCCAGGAAATAATGCAACTTACCCAAGTCTTTGATATTGAACTTATCATGTAGGAAAGGTTTGAGTTCTTTCATTTCAGCTACACTTGTGCCAACTAGGATAACATCATCTACATAAACAACCACAAAAAGAGTGGAGTTTGCAGTTTTCTTGTGGAAGAGAGAGTAGTCATTTATAGAGTGAGTGTACAATGCTTCAACTAGCTTGGCATACCACTGCCTACTGGCCTATTTCAATCCATACTTTGATTTATTCAGCTTGCACAACATCTCTGATTTGCCTACTACTAAACCTGGTGGTACTTTCATGTATACTTCCATATGTAACTCACCATGGAGGAATGTATTGTTCACATCAAGCTGATAAATGCTCCATCCTTTCTTAACTATTGTGGCTAACAAGGCTCTTACAAAGGTCATTTTAATTACTAGTGAAAAAGTATTTCATTTTAGATGTTTTTACATTGGTGACACAAGGTTTTGTGAATTTTTAATATCTTCCACACTTGATATATGTTTTTATGAAAGCTTGATATAAGACTTGTTACTCTATTACTTTGCTTTTTCCGCGTTATTGTTAAGTGTTGTTATTGGGTGAAATATTAACTTATGTACAGGTGGGTTAGGATTAAAAATTTATAATTTATTTTCTTATGATTGTCGGATAAGAGAAGTTTCAATAAACAAACAATTATTTGTCAATGACATGTAGTGTCATCATCATTAACTACTAATTGCTATCATATGGACTACATTAATTACAATAGTCATTTAGCTTTAAATTCTTTGAAAATTATACTACTTCACATTAATTGAAACAGATGAAGTAATTTTCAATTAAATTTTGTAACTCTCAGAAGTTAATGCATAATATTGTATTATCTATATCTTGTCTTATATGAGTTTAGTTACAACCCCGATAAGAACGAAATTATGACACATTTAAACTACCACATTCTATAATATAACAATTTTTCCTTGTGAAAAATATTCAAAGACAAAGGTCTAAGGAAGGGTTCAAGGAAGATAGAAGAGTCCACGGTCAGTGAACCCATCCTTGAACCCAAGCCTTATAAAATTTATTCTAAGGCAATGATTCACAGACAGGTTCACGACCAGTAGAAGGGTGCACGAACAACAGACTCGTCCATGGAGATTGACTTAGAAAGATAAAACTTGTTAGTTATTTTTTCAAGGTTATATGGGTCTTTTCCTATGCATCTAATACCTAAACTAGGTCGTTTTAAGAGTAATCCTAGACCCTATATATGTCTTTTAAGCCTAATTTGAACCATTCTAAATCACTTTTTAAATTTCACCAAATCCCTCCAAGTTCTTCTCCCAAAAATCTCTCTCTTTAAAAGCTTGAAGAAGAAGACTAGGATTTCAAGATCAAGTCTCGAAATTCACCATTAATTGTGGGCTTTGAACTCTAAGGTATGATAGTCTTCATTCATGGAGCCTTTCTTCCATAGAGTTCCTAAATTCTTCAATTTATAAAGTTAGAAATCTCCAATTGAGTTAGGGTTTTGCTCTATGGCATGCGTTTTTTAAATGTTGATTTATTTGATTAATTTATGAACTTTTATGCATGAATTGATATAGTCTCATGATTTTAAGGTGAATTTGGAGACTTGATCAATTCATGCATAAAAGTTCATAAAATCATGAGATTATATCAATTGGGAATTTCTAACTTTATAAATTGGAGAATTTAGGAATTCCATGGAGGAAAGTTCACCATGGATGAAGACTATCATACCTTATAGTTCAAAGCCCATGATTAATGGTGAATTTGGAGACTTGATCTTGAAATCCTAGTCTTCTTCTTCAAGCTTTTAGAGAGAAAATTTTGGGAGAAGAACTTGGAGGAATTTGGGGAAATTTAAAAAGTAATTTAGAATGGTTGAATTTTAGGCTTAAAAGACTTATATAGGGTCTAGGATTAGGATTAAATTAACCTAATTTAGGTATTAGATGCATAGGAAAAGACCCATATAGCCTTGAAAAAATAACTAACATGTTTTATTTTTCTAAGTCAATCTCCACGGACGGGTCTACCATCCGTGGACCTTCTACTGGCAGTGAATCATTGCCTTATAATAATTTTTACAATGCTTGGGTTTAAGGATGGGTTCACTGACCGTGGACCCTTCTACCGTCCTTGAACCCTTCTTCAAATCTTTGCATTAGAATACTTTTCACAAAGCAAAACTGTTGTATTATAGAATGTAGTAGTTTAAATGTGTCATAATATCGTTCTTATCTGGGTTGTAACTAAACTTATATAAGATAAGATATAGATAATACAATATTAGTCATTAACTTCTGAGAATTACAAAATTTAATTGAAAATTACTTCATCTGTTTCAATTAATGTGAAGTGATATGATTGGTCAAAGAATTTAAACTAGATGAAGATTGTAATTAATGTAGTCAAAATGATAGCAATTATTAGTTAATGATGGTGGCACTACATGCCATCTGCCAAATAATTACTTGTTTATTGAAACTTCTTTTATCCGAAAATCATAAGAAAATAAATTATAATTTTTTAATCCTAACCCACCCGTATATAAGTTAATCTTTCACCCAACAACGACATTTAATAATAAAGCGGGAAAAGCAAAGTAATAGAGTAATAAGTCTTATATCCATCTTTCATAAAAACATATATCATGTGTGGAAGATATTAAAAATGCACAAAATCTTGTGTCACCAATGTAAAAACATCAAAAATGAATAACCTTTTCACTAGTAATTAAAATGACCACTGAAAGAGCCTTGTTAGCCACAACAGTTAAGAAAGGATGGAGCATTTACCAGCTTGATGTGAGCAATACATTCCTCCATGGTGAGTTACATGAGGAAGTATACATGGAAGTACCACTAGGCTTAGTAGTAGGCAAATCAAGGATGGTGTGCAAGCTGAATAAATCACTGTATGGATTGAAAAAAGCCAGCAGGCAGTAGTATGCCAAGCTAACTAAAGCATTATACACTAAAGGTTATACTCACTCTCTAAATGACTAATCTCTCTTCCACAAGAAAATTGCAGACTCCACCATTTTTGTGGTTGTTTATGTAGATGATGTTATCGTGACTCGCACAAGTGCAACTGAAATAGAAGAACTCAAAACTTTCCTACATGATAAGTTCAAGATCAAAGACTTGGGTAAGTTGCATTATTTCCTTGGGATGGAAGTACTCTTTACAAGGAAGATGGACTCATTATTTCACATTGCAAGTTTGTTCTTGATTTCCTAAAGACCTACAATGTTTCTAGCCTAAGCAACTACACCTCTCCATTAGATCTTGCCGTAAAACTTCATGCCAAAGAAGGCGCTTAACTTTCAGATCCTGCATTTTACAGAAAACTTGTTGGGAAGTTAAATATTCTAACCAATTCTAGAATGGACATATCCTCTAGTGTACAACACCTTAGTTAGTTTATGCAGGACCCCACCTCGTTTAAAAGCAACATTCCACCTCCAAAGGTATCTCAAGACAAACCCTACTTTAGGCATATTCATGTCACATGATCAGTCTTACAATGTTAGAGCTTATTGCGACCCAAATTGGGCAGCATGCCCTGATTCTAGGAAGTCAGTAAGTGGGTATATTGTGTTGTTAGGTAACAATCCACTCAGCTGGAAGTCAAAGAAACAGGAAAAATATCTCTATCTTGAGCTGAGGAAGAGTATAGGGTCTTGAGAAAGGTTGCAGGTGAATTAGTTTGTCTTAAAAGATTGCTCAAAGAACTTACAGTCCCCTTACCAACTCCCATTGATGTATATTGTGATAGTTAATCAGCTCTCCACATTGCTCGAAATCTTGTATTCCATGAAAGGACCAAGCATATCGAAGTTGACTGTAATTTTATGAGAAATTTATTAAAAGAAGGCTTTATTTCACTACATCACATAGGATTCAATGATAACCTGGCAGACATATTGACCAAGACACTGACTGGGATTAAATGTTCTGCTGCACTACATAAGTTGTCAGTGTTTTCCACTCCTCCAACTTGAAGGGGGGGGGGGTATTGAGATTAGATTAGTTAATTAAATGTATTAGTTAATTAATTTTCAGTTAGTTAGTTAGACTAGTTGGTTATTTTGTTAGTTAGTGTGAGTTGTAGCTTCCAGCACATTGACAGCTCTAAGGTAGTTATAAGCTAGATTTTTCTCTCTCCTTGTATAAATACATGTACAGTTTCAATGGAATAGATAAGATTGATTTTCCCTAATTTAACTGTTCTTCTTCATTCACATCCTTATGGTTTGTGTCTATGGGAGTTATTTTGCTCCTTTGTGCATTGGTGTTGACATATATAAGTAATCCTCCATATATCCAAGCCTTCTCCACATGGCCAGTGCATTAATCATGTACATATGATAGTAATGAAAATGTTGTGGCTTTTCAAGGAAGGATCTGTACACTTTTACTGCAAGTAAGTCGGGTATCACTATGGATCTGCTCAAAACTCTGTGCCATTTGTTTTGTTGTTGTAGTATTTTTCGGCTATACACTCAAGTGTAGGGTGCATCGATAGGTTTCCAAACTTCTCAGGAGATCCAAGGATGAAAAACTTTATGATATTTAAAGTTTATGATTCTATATTTGACAATTATGATGATACTGATTTTCTACATTTTGTCTGAATGTTTGCTGATGAAAGAATATAATATAAGAAGAGCACACTGACATTCTTTTTCTTATAAAAATGTATTGACTTTATAAGATAAATACAAACCAGCACTGCCTGTGTCTCAACTATGTGAAGGTGTTTGACTACACATAGTGTCTAAGAGAAAAAAGAAAGACTTCTGAATTTGTACTCTAAAATAAGTCATAGAAATTAATGTGGTTCTAAATCATTTTATTAAGAGTTAAATGAGAAGTTTGAAGTTAAATTGTTACTCCCTCTAGTCCATATTAAGTGAATTGTTGGGGTTTGGCATGCCCCTTTAGAAAAATGTTTAAGGACATAAATTACAGGGTACTTTCCATTATTATCCTTTTGGTTATTCCCAAATTGATGTACTATTATATGTAAAGTAGTTAAGAACCTCATTACATGAAGGTTAAATATACAAAAAAGTCCCAAGAATTTTTTTGAACTTGGAATTATTCACTTATTTTGAATTATGAAAAAAAGTCTCAACAATTCACTTAATATTAACTAGAGGGAGTACTAAATATATAAATGGGTCATGATTCTTGTGACGGAGTAATTATTAAAGAGTATTTCGTAAATTTGGATAGAGGAAACATGTGATTTCTTTACATAAATTGGCGGAGAGGGAACAAATGATTTCGTCTCATTTTCCTAATCTTCCTTGGTAGGTTGGTGGGAGGTATGTAGCAGGTAGCCAGTGAATAGTCAAAGTGCGCATGCTGGTCCGGACACCATCATCACAAAAAAAAAAGATAACACAAACTACTTGAGTTTTTATTTTATTTTTTGAGAATGGTTAAATCACGAAGTTTAGGAAATTCTGATGCTTTATTAGGTCATACTCAATTTATCAAACCCCACATACTCTTTTTAGTACTCCATTGAAACCAATGGTTTTACTACTAACAACACATCATAACTACACCGTCCATTTACCTTCCACTAAAATTGCTACTTGTATCAAAATCTCCTTTGCAAAGACTTTGTCGCCTCTAGAAATTCTGAACTATGGCTTTCTCTTTTTCGATGAAAGCATTTCATGATAGATACGGGTCCCATCTACGTCTAATAGAATGAATTTCATACATGATAGTTCTTTCTCAATTAAGATAGAGTTATGGAATAACACTCAACATCAACTCCACACAATTTTTCACATACCAAGTTTCAAGTACTATTCAAACCATCATATACATCATGTCAAAACATAGAGAAATTCATGGCCATCCCAATAATGTTGTATACCATGAGCGCATAACCCCTATTTACCATCAAGGGTCTACGTATCACATCACCATGGTCTGTGTAGTCTATCAATATAGTAGCTCCAACTCCGTCAAAATCCTCAACAACCATGTAGACCTGTAGGTCCATACTGTGGTGCCACCATAAGTAATCTACCATAATTTAATAATCAAAACAAACATAGAAATGCAGAATCTTCCACACATCACTGTTTCTCAGCAATACCAAGACCCAATCATAGAAAAAGTCACTGTTAAACCTTTAGTAAGTCTGTGCAAAACCAGTTCACATAGCATAGTCATATCTTAACACAAAGGTGAAAATCAGTTCAACTTTTAACTCCTAACAAGAGTTTATATGAGATGTCTTATTCCTTCACCCTTTATAGTTTCTTCTCAAGAGACAATCCAAATACCCTGAACTATTCAATATACCAGACTCTTTTTTTTTCTCTAACTATTTTACCATTCCTATCTTTTGACCAAGAACCCGTGACTTTTTACATCATACTTTAAAAAAAACTATAAATGAAGCCCTTCCTTAGGGCGTTTAACAACCCAAATAAGTCCTTCAAAATTCTCAACACCCTATGCAATCTATCATTACTTATCTTGACAAAACATACTATCACAAACGTAGACTTACAATGAAAGACTTGTATTTTTATTTCAACTACATAAAAGGATCTCCTTATCTATCAACATTAACTCATACCTTGTATATTCATACGCATTCAAATATCTTAGGTCCCTCAAGAACAATACTCATTCTCAAGATCCTCACCTCAAGAACTCAACAGAACCCCAGTATCAAAGAATGGAGCACAAAACCTCAAGAAACTCCATCAAGAACTCAATATATTCACCTTCATGGAGGAATTCAAAATTGGAAACTCATGATTGGGATGAGGGTGAACAAACCCATCACGATGAAAACTTACATACCTCGAAAAAACTAAGTTCTTGGCAAATTTCTCGAAATCTTGAAAAACTTCTTGAAATCTCCTCTTGAAGTTTGCCCTAGTTTTGTTGAACGCTTTAGACTTGGGTGAAAACTGATTTTAATCAGAATTGACCCCTAATTGAATAAAAAAAACTTGTAGAACTAGTGGGGTAAGGAGAAGACTAAAATAGCCCTCCTTAATTTGGATGAATTTCCTTAACTGGACAGGCTGGACTTAAATGGGCATATCTCCCTCAAACGAACTCAAAATTTAGCAAATTAGGTGGCATTGGAAAGAGGAATCAACGACCTTCGATTTGATACCTCATGGTCCACCTAACTCATCCTGCGATAAAAGTTATGGTCGTTTGAATTTAATCTAAAACACACAATTTAAGAATAACTTGCGCTACTCTCAAATTGGATATTTCCAGTTTAGTTCTGTTTAGATTTAGCTTTTCCTAAAACCAAGGTAGTACAAATAAGTCTTATATAAAGATTTCATAGAAACATAATCAAATGTGAAAGATATAAAGAATACACAAAATCTTATGTCACTAGTGGAAAAACCTCTAAACGAATTATAAATGTTCAACACAACAAAACTGTTTGAATATCTAAGAGACTAGTAAATAAGATAGAAGAATCTAGGATCTTGCTCCAAAAATAAGTAGCTCACCAAAGCTTTAAATAAAACATGGTCTTAGACTAACTAGATTAGCTGGGTAATGAGTGGTGAATTTGCACTCATTGTAGGCTCTTTTCTTATAATTTTGTAGCACTCAATTAGAGAAAGAGGCTAATTACCCTTTGAATTATGTTGATTTTAGGTATTTGTTGCTTGGAGGAAAAATGAAGTACAAAACTGAAAAAGGGGGATGAACCTGCCAGAAATTAATCCCTGATGTCGCACCTATGAGGTGGTGTTCGCTTTTGTGAACAATCAACTGAAGTCAACGGATCGCTTAAGCGATCATACAGGGCTTACTTTTGTGAACTGATCAAGATAGGAGGAGTTTGCTTAAGTGAAAGGATGTTCACTTTTGCGATATCAGCCTTTGTGAACTCCCGACCGCTTTTGTGGATACCGCCTATCCAGACAGGGGCATATTTTGAAATTCTCAAGCATTGGACCCATATTCAGAAAATAGGGATAGATGGGATATTATTTTATCATCCATTAATTATTAGAGAGAAGATTTTGGGGGAGAGAGAAAAACTCATCTAAACTTAGATTTTATATTGTTCTTGATTTTGTGGTTGAGACATTGAAGGTAAGTTGCCTCACATTACATTTGTGGATTTAGAGATTGTGTTCCATCTTAGTAAATTTCTTTTACCCTTTTTCATTTCCTTATTCTTAATTTCTAGAATTGTGGGTGTAATTGTGTGCATGAAATTGGAGTTTTTGTGCTAGAAGTAGACAAAGCTATTTGGGTATTTGATTTATTACTCTATTGCTTTTGTAATTCCTTGTTTCCATATTTGATTTCATGAAGTAGATTCAATCTAGTTTTCATATTTGAATTTATGAGTTGAGAGTGCATGCTCAATTATATATTCCAATCTTTGTGGGTTGCTTGAAAATAGAATCCGTGAAGTGGAGAATTAGGTTGATAATCATTTTTTACTTTGATTCCTAGATTTGATACCGAAAGGAGATAATTTAGGTTTTACTTGGTTGAATGATAAACTTGGTAGAAATAGAGGTTTAGATTAAGGTCATGGATTGTTTTGTGTTGACGCGATTGAGACCGAAAGGAGATATCGTGATATAATTCCTTGAGACATAGGGTTGAATAATGATGATCTAGCCTATCTATTATTAACTAATATTGGATTGGATTGAGATGATTCATTGAGTTTTGATTAAATCTTAAATTTTTTCAATTCTCATACATCCCTTACTTGATATCGTCTTGACCCCCGTTAGCAGTGTAATTAGAAAAATTGTCTTCTATTTGATAATTTTGTTTAATTCATAGACAGATGCAAACTAGTATCTAGTTACCCTTTATCTTTTCAATTGCCGACAAATTATTCTCTCCATGGGATTCAACCTTAACTCTTAGTTGGGTATTTTTATTGACAACAATCGCTCACTCTTTGGACTAGTTTAAGAGAGTGGTTTGAGCGTTTTCAAAAATGACGCCACTATCGGCGAACAATCAGGCGTATTGAATTGGTTTAGTATTTCTAGTGTTCTTGGTTCTATCTAAACTGTGAATAGTGTCTTTATTTTCTTTAGTGTTGTTTCAATGGCTTCTTGTGATAAAGATATGATTGGGGGTTGTAAGCCCTATGTTGATGACCCATGGCGTTATTTTGAAGAAATGGGTGTAGTGAGTCAATCTTGACTCATAAGCTTGGTTCAAAGGCTTGAAGATAGTGAGAAGCAATTAGATCTAACTGTCCCAATTGTGGGATGAGTTTAAGAATTTTCACCTTAGTCAGTGTTTTGAGATGATCCGACTTGGGTTTCGAGTTGATACTTTGGAGGCTGATGTGAGAAAAATAATGGGGGTATGTGATGCTACTCTCTAAAAGGTCAACATGGATGAAATAGAGTTGAAGTCTCAAGAAGAAGGGGTTATGATTAACTTGGATGAAATCTTGGGCATTTGCACCCAAACCAAGCCAATAAAACTCCAAGATGCCGAAATCAAAGAAATGATACTAGAGTTGCAAGAAAAAGCTTAAAGAATCATATATCGCAAATTTAGTTCATTTGAAATTGAGAGTGTCACTCGCTTGAAGGCGAAGAATTATGAACTACAATGCCCACATGGCCTAGTGATCCTTTCACTCTAGCCCAACGATCCAAAACGAAAACATGATTTGAAGTTGGGTAAGAAATTCAAGTCTTCAAAGTGGAGAGATCGGGTGAAATGCCTCGAAGTGGAAACACAAAGGGTGATGTACCCAGTGTCGTGCTGTGACATTAAATTGTGCGCTTGATGGGAGGCACCCCATCGGTATCTAAATTAGTTTAATTTTGAACTTCTGATTTTCTAGATTAGGTTTAATTTTGTTTCTTACTAAATCTCATGATTTTAGAGTTTTTGGAATTAATTTGAGCAGGTTTGGAGGAATGTGATGATTATAAGACATTTTTGAAAGAAAAAAAAGGAAGAAAACAGTAAGTTAACCCCATGGTTAACGATAATGATATATTTTCTCTTGTTGCATAGCTAAAACCTACCAATGCCTCAATCATTTGGCAATGATTGATCTGCAAGTTTGTCCCTAAAAACCCCCCAAAACGTACTGCAAACATTATCAATTCCCACCTTTTTTTTCAAACCCAATTAACATAACTTCAATACAATTTCTATCCCATTCCAAATCTAGGTATATGATATTAAACATTAGATAATCCTTACCTAAATGTGAAGTTTTCGGTTCCCACATCGGTCGCCGCTCTACTCCTCTCTTGATTTTTCTCTTCTAAATTAATTATCTACTAAAAGTGACAAATCATACTAACTTATCGTAATATATTATCACGATCCAAAACGAGTCATGAGTGTCACCTGATACGCCCAAATTACACCTCCCGAAAGAAGTATAAGTGGTCGTTGCCAAATAAAGAACCTAACTTTCAGGTTAGGGTCTATCCCACGAGGAATATGGTTTAGACTTAAGCTAACTCACAATTATCTATGTTTAACTAAACTATTTCCGAAGAAAGTAACAAAAGGGGGGATTTGAAAATAAAATAACAGATTGTTGACTTGTATCATTAAGTAACAAGTAAACGGAGTTTGAAGTTTAAGATATAAATATGAGATGAAAACTAGAGTATAAGTTCTCCCCACAAGCTTTTAACACAATATTCCTATTAATAGTAACCCTATTCTAGTGTTTGACATGAAAGGTTGGTAAGTTGGATATCCCTAAGTGATTGGTCCTCCAAGTAGGGAATTTCACCACACAACTTGGTCCATCTATAGGTGTGTACTTTACTAACTCTTACCTTAACCCCGGAATAGCCCTCACATCAATTGAGTTGGGTATTAGCCCTCACTTCAATTGATTAAGGTCAGGCTATTAGATAGCAACAAATCCTTAACTAAATCTCCATTGTTTAATCCTTTTCTCATTCATTACCTCCTTGGTCCGACAAGTAGGAACGAGGCAAGTTCTAACGTTTGCCATCGTTAAAAAGCATTCTAAACGAAAGGATTAACAATACATGCATAAACACTATTCAAGAATTACTTAATTATTAGTCCCACTTTGTTAATTGTTCATGGTTCCCACAATCCTAGTTGTGGATTTAGCTACTCATGCTTGAGAATTCACAATTCATAATATTGTTAATGAGAAAAATCATGAACTTACAATCAAAGTAGATGAATACCGAAATCTTGAATTCAAAATCAAAAGCAAAGTTCATAAATGATCTTCAAGAATTAAATTGCTAAAGTGTTTGCAAAATAATTCCAAAAGACAAAAACAATAGTCTCCAATAAGGTCTAACATCCAAAAACGTAAATTACAACTTA
Organism: Solanum commersonii; assembly: GCA_029007595.1. Lineage (NCBI taxonomy): Eukaryota > Viridiplantae > Streptophyta > Magnoliopsida > Solanales > Solanaceae > Solanum > Solanum commersonii. Next base: position 3,512,381 of record JAJTWQ010000038.1, read on the forward strand.
TATTTATAGTATTTAAATCCTAAATCAAGTAGGAAAATAAAATAAGGAAAATTCCGGTTTTAGCAGTTTTGACTGACGGTGACCATGGACGGACTGTGGATCAGCCAACGGTCCGTGGGTCACCTCTGTAGTTCAGAAGTTAGCAAATATTTTGGCCATCTCATTGATGGTTTCCACCTACGGCTCGTAGTTCCACTCATGATCCGTCCTGCACATCCGTGGTTCAAGTACTGAAACTCAACTTTCTGAATTGATTGACGACTCCACTCTACGGTTTGTCACTGCATCTATGGGGCGTAGGTCACCTCCGTGGTTCCACACTTGATCAGAATTCCTTGAACCATTGACCCACTTCCACCTACGGCTCGTCAACTGAGTTATGAATAGTGGGTGAGCTTGTAGGTTGCCAACATTCATTTGTTTCAGCTCGTTGCAGCGTTGATAAGGATTCCAATTGGGGATGAAACCAATTGAAATCAAATGCAGAATTAAACAACACAAAAGTAAGATAGATTAGAAATAAGAGATGAGAGGGGTAGAAAGAAAGCCTAATTGAATGAACAATCAACCAAGAAAGAAGAGAAACTTGAATTCGAAAAGAAACAACTCAAATTGAAATCCACAAATGAGCAATCTCAAGTGAAATCAAGGTTAAGTAGTCCTAAATCAATAATGGGAATTCACCCATCACTAATTTAGATTAAGCTACACTAAGCTAGACTAACCTAAAAGGAATTCCACCCTTAAACTACACTCTTCAAAGAGTTTGTTCATTTAACATTCAAAAATCATATAGTCTAAGTCTTCTAAAAATAAAAGAGTCTATTATTTATACTAATAAAATAAAGAAGACACTGTCTTTACAATTTACCCTTAATGAGATAAGGGCCTTGTTTGGTTGTCTTCTTTTGTAAATTCTTGAAATTATGATATGACCATTTGCACAAATGGCCTCTTTCTTCTTTCTCTTCACTTTGATGGATCTTCCACACATGGTATGTTGTTACATTGTGTCCATCCAGCTCCTCTAAAGCTTTTACGTGATCCATGCTACCTATGCCGTTATCAAACATCAACTTCTTTAAACTGGTTTCCTGCAAAATGAGATCAAATACCATCATATCTAATAACAAACAACCTAAGACTCACACAAACTCCAAGTGAAATGAATCAAAAATACCGTAAACTCATGGTATATCAACACCCTAATCTTGAAATTGTTATTTGTCCTAAAGCGACATACTAAGACTATAATGATACTCATGTAGAAGCAAACATACGAACTAAAGCAATCACATGGCTTTTTAAATCAATTTTTTTTCCCTTAGTGCACAAATTTTGATTCAGACTCAACAAGCTAACTCATACGGATCAAAACATGACATAGACAGACCAATAGATATCACCACATACACTTTCAACAATCACTAAGGTACCAACCCTCCAACAATATAACTAGTGCCCTTACCACAAAGAAATCCTTTTTTCACACAAAAATCTGATATTTAAGCTTAAGGATTCGGTAAACACTCACACTTTGAAGTGAATTCAAATATAATACAGTTAGTGATCAATACCAAGGCTTGCCCTTATTTTCATTGCATAGACTCTCCAGACTGGTCATTAGGATCACTATAGGACTTTCTTAGCTTGTAACGTAGGCTCAGAATCAGGTAGGATACATTTGGGTACTTTTAGTGACTTTTCTGCCCTCCTAGACATTACATTGGCTATTTACCTCTTTTCTCAAACAATTCTGACATCTCTTTTTTTTTTCTACTCTTTTCCTTGACTTATTTCAGCTTTGACTTTTTCATTCTTCTTTTTTTTTCTTTAATTCCTCTTTATTTTTTATTCAACATCATTATAACTCTTTTTGTTTCTTTTGAATTCAGTTACACATTCTTCGTTCCTTTTTCTTCTTCTACACACAACTTTTTTCATACCCTTTTCTTTCAGTTTCCTTTTTCATAGCCACCCTCAACTTATGTATTTTGTATGAGTTGAGGTGCACGATGTCCTAGGCCAGACTAGGGCCAAGATTAAGGTAACTTCTAAATTAGCCATCCTCAACTTAGGCTTTTGGCCTAAGTTAAGGTGCACATGTCCAAGGAGGGACCAGGGCTAAACCAATCTTTTAGGGAAGGTGAGTTAGGTGTATAAAAAAATGGTATTTATTAGGCTCAAACATTTGGATCGAAGGGAGCATTTATTTCGTTTGGTTGGATCCTTTTAGGCTTAAGTGGACTTATTTGACCAAGGGCCTGTGATCATTTCCTAATTTCCAACCTAGATTATCTTAATAGGACGAACGAGGCAGGTTCTAGATTGGCACACACTGCATGAACATAAAAAATCACCTCACATACACTTGGCACTATGGCTGGCAATGGAACCGGAACCGGGACGATCAGTTCGGGATATACCAGAACCGATCACCACGGGCCGGAACTGGGGCGGACCAGAACCGGTAATTCTGGAAAAAATAATCAATACCCGTCCCGGACCGGTAATGGACCGGACCGGAAACCGGGTCCCAACGGATATAATTTATTTATTTTTTTATTAAAATTAAAAAATTAGTAACATTAATCAAATAATATTAAAACTTTTATAATTTTAAAGTTAAAAATTTATACTTTTAAAGTTTTAAATACAAACTTTCAAAATTTAAAAGTATAGAAATTTAAATTTCACACTTTAAAAGTTTGAAAATTTAAATAATAAAACTCAAACTTTAAAACTATAAAAGTTTAAATTTCACAATTCACACTTAAAAAGTTTGAAATTTAAATTCAAACTTTAAAACTATAAAAGTTTAAATTTCACCCTTTAAAAGTTTGAAAATTTAAATTCAAACTTTAAAACTATAAAAGTTTAAATTTCACACTTAAAAAGTTTGAAAATTTAAATTTAAATTTCAAACTTTAAAACTATAAAAGTTTAAATTTCATCCTTTAAAAGTTTGAAAATTTAAATTCAAACTTTAAAACTATAAAACTATAAATTTCACCCTTTAAAAGTTTGAAAATTTAAATTCAAATTTCAAACTTTAAAACTATAAAAGTTTAAATTTCACACTTTAAAAGTTTGAAAATTTAAATTCAAACTTTAAAACTATAAAAGATTAAATTTCACACTTTAAAAGTTTGAAAATTTAAATTCAAGAGTCAAGACAATAATTAAAAAAAATTAAGGCGAATAGTCTATACTTTTATTAATATTAATTAAATAGTACAAGTTGAATTACAAAATATTAGTACGGTATTAAAAAATCTAATCTACACAGCCACCTTCTCGGAAGGGTTCTGTTTGAATTAGATCTCGAATTATTATACTCATACTAATAGACATTTAAATTTAATAGTTCATGCTACCAAGAAAATCTTTTTTTAAATCATTTAACATTTCTCTAGTAACATGCTCTGGAATTGGTTGATTAGCTAGTTCCTCCATTGCATCAATGCCGTCATCACTAAAATCTTGCATTATTTTATCAATGTCATTTTCAAATTTGGTTGGTAAAGGTGGACGACCATAACTCCTTCTCTCGCCATTAATCCAATCTCTAAATAGTACCGATATCTCCAAGCTATCTGCTGCTAATGAATATCTATGCTCTCCAATTTGAAATCTTGCTGCACTAAAAGCGCCTTCCGAAGCTACTGAAGATGCTTGAATAGCTAACACATCTCGAGCAACCGGTTGAAGTTTTGGAAATCCCTGGCCGCGATTGCTCCACCATTCTAGAAGATCAATAGTAGTAAGTTCTGTATTTTGATTAATATATGCATCAAAATCATTTCTATCATTATGAGAAAGTTCAATATAAGAATCTATCATATCATCAATATCATCTTCAATATTATATCTACTCCTAGAACTTTGAGGCTCTTCATTACGTACTACATTCATTATATTAGAATTATACAAGTCATACAATTTTCTAGCTTCAATTTTTATACTATCTTTAACATCTTGACAACTAGGTATTTCATCATCTTCACTATCAATACCCAAATTAAAATATATTTTATCAACCATTCGTGATGCACCTTCATCTTTGTAATGTGGGTTTAGCAAACAAGCGGTTAAATAAATTTGAGGAACAGGAATAAAATATTTTTTAAATTTTTCAATCATTTTCTTAACAGATTCTTCAAATCTTGGTTTATTTTTGAATTTATAAAATTTACTAGAAATAACACAAATATTAGGTAAAACAGAACAAATAGTTGGATAATAAAGTGCAGATATTTTTTTTGTAGTTAAATAAAAAACTCTTAAGAATTCTATAAGTTCTTTTATGCCATTCCAATCATTATCATCAAGTCTATATGTCATATTTGAATTATGAGCATTCCAAACCATTTGTAAAGGTTTCCTATATTCATAAGCAACTACAAGCATTTCATATAAAGAATTTCATCTACTACACACTGATTTTGGAATTTTTCTAGGTGGAAGATTAAATTCACGACAACGATTTTCAAAATCTCTGCGTCTAGACTTAACTTGACATTTAAAAATAAAATAACATGCAGTTTCAACTTTTATGCAATCATCATCATACATTGTTATACCATCTCTAACAATCAAATTATATATGTGTGCAGCACACCTAATATGAAAGTCATCAACATAAATAGGGTAAAGAGACAGTTTTAGTAGTTCAACAGCAGTTCTATTATTAGAAGCATTATCTAAGGTGACACTACTTATTTTATCACAAATTCCATAATTTTGTAAAACATCTATAATTGTTTGAGCTATATAACTACCAGTTTTATGCATTTCACAATATTTATAACCTAAAATTCTTTTTTGCAAAGTCCAATTTTCATCAATCCAATGTGCAGTAATAGTGAAATAATCATTACCATTTACACTACGGCCCATATCAGAAGTAATAGCTATTTTACAATTATTATAATAAAATAAACAACGAAGATATTAAAAATGTTGAGCTTGATAATCAAATATTGTCTTTTTAATTGTATTTCTAGTAAAACCTTTAAAATGTTGATTATACACAATTTGAATATAATGAATAAAACCGGGATTTTCAGCAAAACTAAATGGCAAACCCATAACAACAATCATTTTAGCTAATTCTTCAAGATTTTTTCCTCTACTATATGACCGTTGTATACTAGAGCCAGAAACATTAGAAGGATTTAATTGTGTTTGGACCATATTAGAGCCCTCTACTCCTACATTTTCAGGAAGGGTGGTACCATTTTGTTTAGCTTCGGCTACAGCTTTAGCATACAAAAATTCATTTTTACAACATGACATTAAATGATTACTCAAATGTCCGGTCCCACCTTGTTTTCCTACAGTTTTATGATTCATTCTATGTTTACATTTATTACAAATAGCTTATATTTATCTTCATTCTGAGTCATAAATTACCACACAACTGATTTTTTAGCACGTTCTACCTTAGTCCTAGGATGAACGGGGGGAACAGGAGCAGGACAACGAAATGGAGAGGGAGCCGGGGAAGAGGGATTGGGAGTGAGACTAGTAGCCGACGGTGGCTCAGTTTCATCATCATCATATTCATCAACATTATTATCAAAACTATCAACATAAGCATTAACATCATCATGTTCATCATCTTCAGGTAATTCCTCTTCAAAATTACCAAATCTTCTTTGTAAATGTTCATGATAAGGATCTAATCCACTATTACTATCAACATTAAAAACAGTTTCATCAACATGCGTATAATCATCCGTATTTATTCTTAATTGAGAAGTTTTTTTAGTTTTAGATTGAGAAGTACTACCGGTTTTTTTTTTTTTTTTTTTTTTTTTTTTGGATTTTGAGCTAGATAAATTAGTGAACGAATTAACTATGGTTGTTTTACCCTTTTCAATAATGTTTTTTCCGAAATCCATATTCAAATATAAAAAGTAAGTAAATTATATATAATACGAAAATGATTAGCAAAGTTTTAAATAAATAAATAACTAAATAAGTAGAGACTAGAGATTAATTACTCACAAAAAAAATAATTAAATGCAAACAAATAAATAACTAAATGAAAAGTTGGAAGTTGGAACGAATGTACCAAACGTCTACTTAAAAAAGTAGACGTGTATGACCGATTGACCGAAAGCCGAAAATTGAAAGTTGAATTTTGAAGCTCCAATTTCCAAAGACCAAATAAGTAATTTTAATGAGAATAAGAGAATTTAGAGAGTAGAGAGTAGAGAGATTAGAAGATATTTTTGTAAGTGAAAAGAATGAAAGAATAGGGGTATTTATAGTTTAAAAAAAGGATAAAAATGTAGTTTTAAGAAGTTTGGGGTATTAAAAAAAGTTTGGGGGGTAGGGAGGTGTATAGGGGGGTTATGGGGGTGAAAGAGTCGTTGGTGGGGCCCAGCCCAACGGCTCTCAACGGCTATATAATGGAATTTCAGATTTAAAAAAAAAAAAAACTAAACGAACCAAACCGGAACCGGACCGACCGGGACGAAATCGGGACTTACCGGACCGGGACAGACCGGTAAATCTCGATTTCCGTCCCGTTACCCCTCCTGGACTGGTACATTACCGATTATAACCGGTAGTATCCGGAACCAAGATGGAACCGGTAACGGACCGGAACCGGTACCGGAACCTCCCGGTTCCGTTGCCACACTTACTTGGCACATTGTTGCATTATTGAATTATTGAAGCACCTAGTTCAAGTTTTAGCTTAAGCCATCCTATCATACCGATTCCTATCATGTCATATGCAGATCCAACACATTCAACTCATTACGCTTATATATATAGCATTTTTCAATAATTTCGGACATGTATCAATTTCATGCTCTTATGCCATCATGCTTTCATTCTTTCAATCTACTTCTACACACATACAATCCTACACATTACTAGCAAATTTAATTCAATGATTAATTTCCTTTAGAGCACTGCTTAACTTATTTCATATGTCAGCTTCAAAAGTCCACTTGCAAGGTTTGACACGGTGAAACCTTATAAGCTTTTGAAAAAGGCATATAATCAATCCCTATATCGAGACATGAATTTCGTCAACTAACTAATTATTTCACCAATATATATTAACATCATCCAATCTACGAGGTATATTGACCCATCTTAGAATCTTACTTTTTAATAAATCAAAATGATAATTAACATATACAGATCATAATAGTTATATCAGGATTAAGAATATAAGTACATTTAATAGTTTAGAGAATATGTTTTTGTTAGTCAGTCTAAAGCAACTATATGTACTTGTTCCCTTTCAATACATGCAAAATGCACTAACACAAGAAGTTGGAACTATACCATTCCCATAATCAAGATAAATTACAATAATCTTGTGCAACAATCGTATCGATGACATGTCCAATTATCATCTTTGATTGTGAACAAAACAACTTATACTTATAAGAACCAACGATTTAATCCTTTGTGTATAGGCTAAAACTCTATACGCTAAATCATCTACTATATAAGTAAATAGACACCATAAACAAATATATGATCTTTTAAAAATAAATAAATAATTATTCTATAATAAATACTATATCCAAACATATGGTTAATAGTATATATCCAAACAATCTCCACTTAGACTTTTAACCATCACGATTGTTATAATGTACTATATCTAAATGCATGGTTAATAGTATACACCCTAACAATCTCCCACTAAGATATTTAATCTTTAAAATTGTTAGAATACTATTTCTAAACATATAATTAATAGTATATACCCTATATTTCTCCCACTTAGACTATTAACAATGTATTTAAAACTTTGATAGATATTTCTTTTATATTACTTATCAAAAGGATATTGTCACGACCCAGCCCGCAGTGATTGGCACCCACACTAACCCTCCGATGGGAGAACCATTACTACAACCCAACTAAGCAACTTAACGTTAAACTAAGCATTTAAAGATACGAAAGCAGGTTTAAATGATGGATAAAAATGGAGTTCCCATAAACTCCAAAGGTTTTAAATAAACAATTAAAGAAACTATTGCAGAAGTCAACCTCTAGAACCTAAAAGTCATTGCACCAAAACTCTACTAATCAACAAGTCTAAGAAAGAGGTGTACAACCCCGAAACTAAACATACAAATAAATCTAACTATAGAGTCTGAGTCCAAAAAGAATGGACTTAACAATTGAGGACCCATAGAAGCCTGAAAAAACTGAGTCACCCTTAAATCCGGTCTCGATCAGTGATCTCTTAACTGAGGTCTATCAGTAGCCACTTGAAGATGCCCTGTACTCAACAAAGAATGAGCAAGTGCAGTATCAGTACACAACCACAATGTACTGGTAGGATCACACGGCTACTCCAGTAAGTGAAATACAAGTAGACAATTACAACACAGTAAACACACATATACATAATACATAGTTTAGTTATCATTTCAGGGGAAACATACAAATTTCCAATATCAATGACAGGTAGACATGAATGTAATAATCACAATTGGTCCTCTCTGGAAACCCACACCCAAACTGTTAGTGTGTCGGAACGTGACACCCGATCCAATATATATATGTATATGTGCGTGTGCGTCTGTGTGCATGTGTGTGTCGAAATGTGACATTCGGTCCAATATATATGTCAAAATGTGACACCCAATTCAATGTATGTGTCAGAACATGACACCCAGCCAAATCAACACAACCACAATCACAACCACACCATAGTGAATAATACACATAGTCATATGCTCAAATAGCAAGTTCATGGCATGTAATTGTTCACACATAATCATTTCATTAGATTCGATTCACATACATGTATGCATACAATGAAGCAATTAACCGACATATATCACACAAACAGGAAATTGGATTATCACCTACCACGAAACCAAGCTTGAATCCTCCTAAGACACTTGAGACTTCCTTTTCCAGATTCTTTCCGCTTGTTCTTGGTCTAAACACAAGTAATTAACGCGAGAATCAACGAAATAAGGCCTAATTTACCTCGATATTAATCAAACTATCAATCCAAGGCCAAACGCAAGATCCTAAAGTTCAACTAGAGCTTTTCCCACGAAATTGCCATGGGTCGTCCCTTAGTTCTCAAGAACGCAGTTTTGCAGAAAATAACATTTTTGGGGTTTTCCCCGATTCAAGTCGCGACTATCCCACCACAACGGGACCTAATTCGCCAAAGCGGGACCCAACCTGCTACATTGACCTTACCCTGGCGAAACTAATTCTTTTTCGGTGGCTTACACATAGACAGAAAGTTGGAATTTGAGTTCCAAACTCATATTTCACAACACACCATCAACCCTTGACGTTCACAAACTATCCTTTCATGCCAAAATTAGTTTTGGGAGTTCTACTCGCCCATATTTGATTCCTTAGAGCCGTACAAGCTCCTTAACGTCTTGACTATCCACTCATGTGATGAAATTCATAATTAAATCCCCCATTCATTACTAGATTTCCCTAGACCTTACTTGACTCAGATTTTATCCAAATCTAGACTAGGCTAGAAATTTCTAAGTCACTACTCAAAAGTTTTCTGGCCCCAATTCTTTCCGCATTGTCTTTTCCATAACGAAGAAAACTTGTCATTACAATAGATACAAATATACCCATCACTCGTCCATGAGTGATAACTAGGAAAAACTGGCTAAGGTAAGAGTATAGTAGTACCTGAATCGTCGAACAACTGGGGATACTTGTCTCATATGTCCTTCTCGATTTCCCAAGTAGCTTCCTCAACTGGACGATGCTTCCATTGGGCTTTTACATACTTAATCTCCTTGGTCCTCAGTTTTCGACATCACAATCAAGAATTGCAATCGGTTCCTCCTCATATTGAAGGTCTTTGTATAACAAACTGAGTTCCACTTAATGATGTAATCTCCGTCACCATGAAAATTCTTCAACATGGACATATGCAACACTTGATGGACCCCAAATAGGCTAGGCGGTAAAGCCAACCTATAAGCCACTGGCCCTACATAAACAAGAACCTCAAATGGTCCGACGTATCGAGGATTAAGCTTGTCTTTCTTGCTGAATCTCATCACCCCTTCATGGGTGACACCTTGAGAAGAACTTGCTCACCATCTAGAAAATGTCATGTCTCTTACTTTATGGTCTGCGTACTTTTTTGGTCGACTCTGGGCAGCTAGAAGCTTAGCTTAGATGTTTCTTACCATATCCTAAGCATCTTTCACCAAATCAACCCCCAATGGTTTCACATCTCCAACCTCAAACCACCATATGGATGATCTACATCCCCTTCCATAAAGTGCGTCGAATGGTGTCATGTCTATGCTGGAGTAGTAACTGTTATTAAAGGAGAACTCACACAAAGGTAGGAACTTATCTCAATTCCCTCCAAAGTCAATCTCGCATGCCCTCAACATGTCCTCTAACACGTGGATAGTCCTCTCTGACTGCTCGTCCATCTGTGGATGGAAAATTGTGCTAAAAGTGAGTTAAGTGCCCAACTCCTCATGCAATTTTCCCCAAAAATTGGATGTGAACTGCATACCATAGTCCGAGATGATAGAAAGGGGCACCCCATGCAACCTCACTATCTCCTTCACATACACTTTAGCCAACTCTTACACATTATAATCTACTCTGACCGAAATGAAATGGGTTGGCTTAGTCAGTCTATCAACCACTACCCAAATGGAATCAAACATCCCCTAATTCAGAGACTACATGAATAGACTAAATAGAGGGAGACTCGGCATCAACATCCTGAATATGAGCCAAATATTCCAAACATCCCAGCCCCACCAGTTTCCTAGCCCGAATGAAACATATGACCTTTAGTTGACTTAGGCTTGTACACCCCTTCCCACTTTAAATTTTCCCTATTTGGGATCTCTAGAGTCGCATACTTATTATTACAATTAAGCACAACATAATAGGGGGAAAACCAAGTCATGCCTAAGATTACATCAAAGTCAATCATAACCAGAATAACCAAATCAGCCCAAGTTTGATAACACATAAACAGAACAGGACAAGCACGATATACATGGGTGACTACAACAGACTCTCCAATTAGGGTAGAAATATGGATGGGAGCATCAAGTACATCAAAAACTGCATCAAATCCCAAGGCAAACTGAACTGACACATATGAATAAGTAGAACCCGGATCATACAAAACAGTAGCCATCCTATCACAGACAAGAATAGTACATGTGATACTGCATCAGATGTGTCCACGTCGGTCTTGCCCGAAAAGGCATAAAACTAAGCCCTGTCATCTTGACGGACAACCTCGTTGCCTGGATTCACTCCTCCTGTACCTGCATTACCATTTCCCCGGACTTCACGACCTCATTGATTCCCTCCTCGCCTACCTTATGGACGTCCTCTTCCATTATTATCATTACCCGCGGGTACCATTGCTCTAGTCTGCTGCTGAGCGGGGTCAAACATGTGCGATAGGGAACAATCTCTCCTCATATGCCTAGGTTCTCCACAATTGTAATAATTTCGATCAAAAGACGGCATGCTGCCCATCGAAGGTGCGGCTCCCTAGCTATCTTGAATAAAATTCTTCTGTGTAGTTCCCGCGTAACCACCTGTAGAAGCGGGCAAGGCTGACTGAATTGGTCGGGCTGCAAGTGTTGGCCTACCTGAACCCCTGGAGTGGGAACCATGAAAGTTACCTGTGCGCTTGGGCTTTTAGCCAAAGCCTTGACCTGCCTATCACGTCGAACTCCTTCAACTTTCTTCACAAAGTATGTCACCTCATTAAAAAAAATTCCTACAAAGGTCATGTGCATAGACAATACCTTTAATTTGGGGTTCAATCATCTCTTCCTCAGTAGTTACCCACTATGTAGCCTATTTGGACAAGGCATGAAACTTAGCCTCATAAGCAGCTACAATCATAACACCCTTTTCCAAATCCATGAACTCATCTTTCTTGCAATCCCTCAAAGTCTGGGGCACATACTTTTCCAGAAATAAAGCATGGAACTGCGTCCAAGTAAGTGCAGGTAAGACCAGTGATCTGCATTCCACATAGGCTCTCCACCAGTGCTTAGCTTCATCTTAAAGCTCGAAGGTCACAATCTCTACTCCATGCTGATGTACAATACCTAACTTCTGAAGCCTCTAACAGCAATCCAAAATGAACTCATAGGCATCCTCACACTCAAAACCATGGAATACAGGCGACTTCAGCTTCAAAAACTTATTCAACATTTCGTGCTCAATACCAGTCATCATAGGCTCCAATAGCAGATGGAAAAAGGTAGCAGTGCCTAATGCTCCACCTACCTTGGGAACAGTAACAACAATAGGGGTATTAACTAGGGGTTGAACCGCTTGCATCGTGGTAATAATGACTCTAGGGCCGACCAATCCTTTCATAAAACTCATGATCTGCTGAGCTAACACTAGGTCTAAGGGAGGAATACATGTAGTCTTAGCATGAACCTCCTCCTCTGGTCCAAAATCCTCTTTGTTTTCGATTTCCACATTCTTTTGTACCTCTTCTTGGGGCACAGGAGGGGCCTCTTCCTTAGGAGTATTTTCAACTGGGCCTCCACTCCTAGCAAGTGCTACCATTCATTGACCTCTACCCCTTCCTCTTCCTCTACCGCTTCCTCGACGGCGGCCTCTTACTGTGGGATGGAGGAGCTGGCTCATTGATGGGGGCTACGGGCCTGACGCCATTGTATCACGTGTTAACCATCTACAGACAAAAGAGTGAAAGGAGTTAGATACCAATTTGGATCACCCGATACCAATTGGAATCAAATCATAGCACGAAAGAAGAAGAAAACAGAGAGATTTCCTAAAGTCATGTAGCCTCTCGAAGAAAAGTACAGACGTCTCCGTAGCGTACCACAAGACTCTACTAGACTCGTTTTGGTACGTTGAGATCAGCGAACCTAGGTCTCTAATACCAACTTTGTCACGACCTAGTCCATCGTGATTAGCACCCACACTAACCCTCCGGTGGGAGAACCATTACTGCAACCCAACTAAGCAACTTAATGAAAAACTAAGCATTTAAAGATACGGAAGTAGGTTTAAATGATGGATAAAATCGGAGTTCTCATAAACTCCAAAGGTCTTAAATAAACAATTAAACAAAGTATTGCGGAAGTCAACCCCTAGAATCTGAAAGTCATTGCACAAAAACTTTACTAATCAACAAGTCTAAAGAAGAGGGGTACAACCCTGAAACTAAACATAAGAATAAATCTAACTATAGAGTTTGAGTCCTAAAAAATGGACTAAACAATAGAGGACCCATAATTGGCTCGCCCTTGAATCCAATCTCGATCAGTGATCTCCTAACTGAGGTCTATCAGTAGCTTCTTGAAGATGCCATGCCCTCAACAATGAACGAGCAAGTGGAGTATCAGTACACAACTGCAGTATACTAGTAGGACCACGCAGCTACTCCAGTAAGCGAAATACAAGCAAGCAATTACAACACAATAAACACACATATACAGAATACATAGTTCAGTTATCATTTCAGGGGCAACATACAAATTCCCAATATCAATGACACATAGACATGAACGTAATATTCACAAGTGGTCCTCTCATGGAACCACACCCAAACTGTTATTGTGTTAGAGTGTGACACCCGATCCAATATATGTGTTGGAACGTGACACCCGATACAATATATGTGTCAGAATGTGACACCCGATCCAATGTATGTGTCGAAACGTGACACCCAGTCCAGTTAGCACAACGACAATCACAACTAGACCATATAAATAATACACATAGTCACATTGTCAAGTAACAAGTTCATGACATGTAATTATTCGCACATAATCATTTCATTATATTTGATTCACATTTCCCTATTCATATACACACATGCTTACAATAAAGCAATTAACCAGCATATATCACAGAAATAGGAAATCAAATCATCACCTACCTCAAAACAAAGCTTCAATCCTTCTAAGACACTTGAGCCTTCCCTTTTCGGATTCTTTCCACTTGTTCTTTGTCTAAACACAAGTAATTAACACAGGGATCAATAAACAAGGCATAATTTACCCGGATAATAATCAAACTACCCATCCAAGGCCAAACCCAAGATCCTAAAGTTCAATTAGGGCTTTTCCAACCATTAACTTCAGACCAAAATCCTCCCCCAATGATCATTACCCAAGATTCTAATTTCTAAGAATCGAATCACAGATTAGGGGAGTAATAATCTTACCTTTAGTGCTAGAATTCGTGGAAAACTTGAAACTCCCTGGGTCATCCCTTATATCTAAATAACAATTTTTTGCAGAAAATAATGTTTTTTGGGTTTTTCCCTGATTTAAGTTGCGATTGTCCCGCCACAGTAGAACCCAACCCGCCATAACAGCCCCACCCTAGCGAAACTAACCATTCCCCGATGGCTTGCACAGAGATAGAAAGTCAGAATTTGAGTTCCAAGATCCTATTTTGCAACACACCTTCAACCTTTGATGTTCAGAAACTACCCTTTCACGCTAAGATCATTTTTAGGAGTTCTATTCGTCTGAATTCAGTTCCATAAAGTGTACAGGCTCCTTAACGTCTTGGCTATCCACTCATGTGATCAAATTCATAATTAAATCCCCATTCAATACTAGATTTCGCCTAGACCTTACTTGACTCGAATTTCATCCAAATCTGGACTAGGCTAGAAATTTCCAAGTCACTACTCAAAAGTTCCCCGGCCCCAATTCTTTCTCCATTGGCTTTTCCATGACGAAGTACAGATTTTACCAAGTTGTTTTCTTATGCAACTTCATCTAGTAGTGCTTCGTCATAACTTATCAATTTTGTATTAGATATTCAAAGGTCCTATCATAAAACCTTCAAAAGTTTACTTCTTTTTGGTAGTTCTATCATGAAATTCCTCTTAAATATACAAAAACCAATCAATCTTCATTATGATTCTCCTACTACGACTAAGTACTACTACAATAATCACACTTTCATGTTCTAGAGTCTTCATATTTTCTTCAAAACCTTTCGGTATTGAAATATTAACAATTTTTTCATGTAGTGCTCTTTAATTTACCCAACATCACTCTCACTACTTGACGTTGTAGTTTTCTTATGTCTTATAATGTTTCTCCCACTACTTAAATGCAATGGAACGTCAATTCTGACATATAGATAAAATGTTCTTGAGCATCTGAATTTACAACTGTCTCATTTGTTATTTCTTTGTTCAATTCCTGTAACACTAGTTTACTTCTAGGAACATAGATTACCAAAGAGTCCTTTTCTAGAAATCTGTCAGTTGTCTTAACAATTACCTTATTTTCGTTAGGACAATAAAATAAATCTTCTTTCATTCTTTTTGGATATCCAATCAAAACACACATTTCAATCCTGATTTGAAAGGAATTGAATTCAAATGTGACATGTAGTTCTTAGAACATATCCCAAAAGAAACAAAACAACAATGAATAAGCCAATCATTAATATTATCATCTTCATAAGCGTCTATTTATTTTCTCTTTTACGCCATTCTATTATAGTGTCTGGTGTAGACAAT
This sequence comes from Solanum commersonii, assembly GCA_029007595.1. Classification (NCBI taxonomy): domain Eukaryota; kingdom Viridiplantae; phylum Streptophyta; class Magnoliopsida; order Solanales; family Solanaceae; genus Solanum; species Solanum commersonii. The sequence continues at coordinate 3,527,895 of JAJTWQ010000038.1, forward strand.
TGATGCAATTATTCTATCAGATAAGTGACTCATCAGCGATGCAAATAGGTATACATCACTACAATCAGATTGCAGGGACTTTATATATTTTACATGATGCTATTTTCATTTGTCTTAAAATCTTTTGAGTTTATCAAGACATTCTGACTTACAAAATATCAAATATATATATATATATATATATATATCATGAGTAAATTTCTGAAAATCTCAGAAAACTCAAATTCACCTCTTGTTTGCATGATCATTTACTGCATAAATCAGAATATATTACTTCTAACTTATCGCTACATTTATTTCCTTTTTTAAGAGGAAAGGTCTCTTAGTAATTTTTATTTCTAAACATGACTCACGTGATGGTAGTGACTTCACTTTCAGTGAACCGTAATGTCCATTCTTTAACCAACCTATAAGTTCTATCTAGAATTAATGGCGTAGACGCTACTATACAGGTAAGTTTCATTCAATTTAAAACATATTTTCTCTTATGAGTCAGATTAATACAGTTCAATTCATGAGAGATAATACTAATAAATACTTCATAAATATACCATAAAAGATAACATATTTATCAAACTCAATTAATGAAGAGTTATAGTAAAAAAAATACATTATCCATTTATTATTTAGCTAGAAACCGAAAACAATTTCTTCTAATATGAACATATACAATGTATATTTTTTTAATTAGTATCCTTTCTCTATCGAAAGAAATACTTGAGTAGTACTAAGTGAGACCATAAAGTCTAATGAGAATTTGAGATATAATACATTAAATTATTCATAATATTCGAATAATCCTAAATAACAAAATGTAGGGCTCATATATATATACATGCATCTCAAATAGCCAATCGATGGGATTTGAGAACTACTCATTCAATACACATGTACAATGACCAATATTCACTCCATAAACTTATACAGATCTAACTCAGATGGGGAGTCTACTGTTAGCTTAAGTCAAGTGAAAATCTCCCTAGTTACATTGATCCGATCCAATAATATCATGTCGGAACATGACACTTGATCCAATAATACCGTGCCGGTTAGTGGCACCCAATCCAAGTATATAGTTAATTCATTTGTCATTCTTTATCATATCTTTCCACTTCCTTAACAATATTTCATTAAGCCTTCTTTATTCAAGGCATCACTTTAATGGAACAAGTTCAGGATTATGGATTTTGCGGTCTTGAAGTTACAAATCAATCATAAAAACACATGAATTATCCAAATCACAACAACCTAGTACATAGAAAATTCCACAATATCACTCAATGACTATCAATCACTATTAAGAGTCTCTCTATCAAATAGAATAAATAATAACTACCTCCACCGAAGAACCGAAGTCAAGCAAGCTACTTCTCCAATAGTTTTCCTTTCCTCAATGCCTCCGAACCTTTCCAATATATCAAGTATATATGCATAATTTGTAAGTTAACGAGTCTATATACACTCATATTATTCTGCATCTAGCCTAGACCCAAAAACTCGCCTAATTCTAAAATCAATTGCCTAAAGTTCAAACTTAAGGGTAAGTCTTAATTCCTCCAATTAGCCTAACCTTAGTGGTATTCTAATAATACAATACACCTAATAGTTAATTACCTATTTCCATAAATTAAAACTTAAATTATTATGTGATAACTAAATAAATTATCTAAAGACGAACATCAGTGGCTTACCATGAACAGTTGACAAACTAACATATTCCAATATTTCGACTATAGGCATTAATCCACCCTACTATTAGCCTAAATCATTGTCCAATGATTGGTGGCATGAGATCCATCCAATTCTTTACCTAAGTTTCAATTCTCTTACTTTACCACTGACTTGTTTTCAACTTTTCTTATTCAACCTTTTAATTTTTCATTACAACAAACATTATGACACACTAATTAAAATATGACCTAAATATATACACGAATTCACATGAATTTCAACACAGTAACGAATTACCACGACCGTAAACACATCCGCATAGCACCCCCAATTTCATTCTTTCCCCAACATTATAATATTAATGATAATAATATAATTTATACCAATATTCCCAATACAAAATTTGGCTGATGATTTACCTGAAGTCTAAGTCGCTCGCGTTCTTCTTTCGTTCAGGCTGCTTTCTGTTATTCTCCTCTTCCATTCTTTTGTTTTCTTCTACATATTATTTTTTACCCTAATTATTATATGACTAATTATAAGAGTGGTGAAAGTGGCCCACTACTAGTTTTAATGCTATCTTCTTTAACCACCAACTAAATTAATTATTAAAACTACTCCACTAATTTCATAATTGTAGTTACGAATAGTCCAAAATACCCATTTAGAATCTATCACAAAGTATTTTATGAAATAAAAAGCTCTAGTACTCAAAATGACCAAATGAGTCGTTACATTAGATACCAATTTACCTATCGCTCGTCCTCAAACATTCAAAACAAGGTGAGGGTAAGAAAGCGTACCTGAATCGATAAAAAAGTGTGGATATATTTTATGCATATCAGCGTCACTCTCCTAAGTGGACTGTTCAAGTCCCTGACCTTCCGGTATCCATACTCCTTCTACCTGCTCTAAGTTGAATGACTTTTATCTTCTCTAACGATTTCCTCAAAATATCATTACCGCAAGGTCTCACCGCACATGCATCAAACCAATCAATTGAAGACCTACACCTCCTCCTATGCAGTGCCTCAAGTGGGGTCATATCAATGCTCAAGTGATAACTACTGTTGTATGTAAACTCAACTAACAACAAAAACTATTCCTAATAACTACCAATGTTAATCGTACACAAATCCACAACATATTCTCAAGGGCATTGATCGAACCATCAGGACAAATATTTTCTCACTTAACAATGATAAAATCCTGAATCAACACTGGTTATAACCAAAAGTGAACTTGAACTAACCATCATACACTCATAATGCACAAATATTATAGATCTTATCAATATTTCCTTCTCACAACATAAGCTTTTCACGAGCTTGAGTTATAACATTTTGATCTTTAGACATTAGGTACTCATTTAGTGAGAATCAAACTTATCTAACCTGAATAAGGAAATGATTAAGTAATCATCCATCGAGCGATACACCCAAGCATACAAAACCTCTAACAAAACTGTCAAAATTCTAGGTTAGTAGTTGTGATTATAGATAACCCTTAAGAATGTTAGAGTTAGACCCAATGATCCCCACATTCAACACACATAATCGAAATATGTCCACTATGACTAGATAAATATTAAGATCGTCGGCCAACTGTAAATAACCAGGATAGCTCTTTTATAAATTCTCATAAGCAAGGTGGTACATATAGAACCACTAGAATACTTCAACAACTCCAAGAAAACACCAAATATGTCATCTGATATAACCAAGTCTGCATGAACATCCTACCCAAACAAGAGGACATCACATGATCGGTACACCCAATCTACCACTAGCGATCTACCCACAAAAGTAAAAACATGTGTGGGCATAACTAATGAATCATACTACAAACTATGTACATAACAAAATAGTTGGTGAAATAAGAGTGTACAGAACCAAGGTTGATAACACTAAATCCTTCCTCCAAAGATCCCATATCAAACATTTCCATTCAGTTGACTCCACTTCTTTGATTTTAGCTACCCACAATTTACCGGTCTTATCCCCATTAAGATCGTACCTATACTCTATTTATCAAACCCTACATACTCATCACCTCATTCTACTAAAGCCTACACTCTCAATACTAACAATCATCATAACCACTCTGGCCAGTTACCTTATTCTAAACCAACACTTTTAAGTGGGACTCTTCTTTAGGTCTGTTAACAATCAAAAGTAACAAACTTTACGATCCAAATCATGCATAAATCCTTCCAAATGCTCAATAACATTCTTACTTTACAAATCCATAAGTTGAAAAAACATACCACCAGAAATGTAGACTTACAACTAAAAAATTGAATTGTGAATCTAATTGTGTAACCCAATCCCCTAATCTATCAATATTATCTTATACCTTGAAGATTTTTATGAATTCATGTATCTTAGCTTATCATTGATCACCTCTCCATCGACCTTGACATATCCTTCGCTAAATATTCAATCATACTCATTACCAAACTCAAAACCAGAAAAGAACTTATCATCACACTCGAGTTGAATGTCTGGACACTCTTTTCTCAAGTGTTATCCAATAGTTCTTAACTAATATGATAAACCCATGACGCAATTACCATAACCAGATAAAAATGGATGAAACCACGAGTCTCTGAACCCAATTCTCAACCCCTTTGAAGAGGCCTTTTTAGCCCTTGCAATCATAGAAAAAAATATTATTGCTCACACATCCTTTCGAAGGTTACACTATAGCCCACTAATTTTATTTATTTTTTCATTATGACCCTATTTCTATTCGAGCAGTGTCTCAACATCTCCTAAAGCTTTCCATGCTACCATGTTACTCACAAAATAGTAGAAAACCATAATCTTAGATACTTCCAAGTCATTATTACAAGACAAAATTCGTTTAACCAACAATTCTTATTATATAGTTGCATCTCAATCACAATTCATCACGAACTCTTATTACCATCATGCTCAGTTATTCCTTGCATCATTACAGAATCAACCTTTTCATCGACATGACACCTCAAACCCACTTATGCCAATCAAATTCAAAAGACTACCCTAATTTTATATGCACTTTCTTACTAAAATCTCCAATTGCCTTCACCCAAGTATACTCACTGGGACTCCCTTTACCCATAAGCTTGTCATTTCGGTATCAATCCACTCCTTTGGAACTTAAGATAAAATCACCGGTCCTCATTTAGAATCCTCAAGATACACTTCACAACCTAAGTGCATTAATACCATACCAAAGATCCACCACTAAAATCTTCCTTAAAAATAGTGCTTAACCCAAGCATCCGTAGTAACAAACTAGTTGGTTTTTCAAATGTGAATGCAACACCGAATCTCATTATCTTTACATGTCATACAATTGATAACTACTTAATTAGTTAGTATTCACACTAGACAATCCACATATTCATTTCCATATAACACTAATTACACACCATGAAAGTTCGTTAGATCCATTGCTAAAACACATCATACCTATCGAGAAAATCATATCCAAATAGCCCACACATTTCTACCCATTGAATAGCTGCAAAACATTATCAAATTCATTCTCTCTATAGGCCAAGCGATTTGCATTCTTTCTTAGATCAGGTGATAACAAAAGTAACACACTTCATAGCTCTAACCAAGTAAGCATTTGTACTGTTGTAGTAGTCGTAGCATGATCCTCTTTGATATACCCTCAATCAATGAAATCGCGCTAGAGATTCTGACCTCAATTGGCATAACATAATTTGATCATTCGCTAAGTAACCCATACATGTTATGACAACTTTACTAACTATGTTTTCCAAAGTAATGATTTTCATTATCTAGGTGTCTGTTACGAAACTTCTTGCATGTTGTCACCTTTGTAAAGTCATATGCTTCACCCCTTTACCTCATCATAAAATCAACAACTTTCTTAAAGGATTTTGCCAATGCAACCACCTATAAAGTTGAAATGTGCAAATTGACCTCAATTCTGTCAGAAGCGGTGAATTCGCTCTTTCAGACTGAAGAAAAGTTAAGTACCATATCTTGATATAGCACGAAATTTGTCTTCATATAAAAGAACATACATCTTCCCTTGATCAATATTCAGGATATCATCTCTCCTAATATTATATTACTCAAAATCTAAGGGATATACTTATCCATGATTAAGTCAGAAAAGGCTGCCCAAGTCATAAGTAGTTCCATGACACCATCACCACAATTTGGCATATCTCTGGAACTAGTATGCCATGAACTCAACACCAAATCACTCTACTATATTCATCTTATGAAGCATCTCATGACAATCAACAAGAAAAGCATAAGCATCTTCAGATTTAGTACTAATGAAGAATGGAGATTTCAACCTTATGAACTTAATAAAAAGAGGTTACTACTCATTACATGTCCAAACTTAATCGGGAAAGCATGTCTATTTTCAAGGGCGTATCCTCTCTAGCTAGTGTTGGTGTTTACACTTCTGTTGCTCTTGTTCTTACTATATGTGAATGTCATGACCCAGGGGTACCCCCTAGATGTAATATGACTCATAGAACCCTGAAGGACTCAATGTAAGCCACTTAGCATATAACAACATAAGATAATAGAAAAGTATGGAAATTTAAAACATTTTTAGAGACAATCAAGGTTTCATAAAATGAAGCAAAAATCTTTAACATTGTCTCAAACCATCTAACACATAGAAGTCTTAGGGACACAACCCATACAATAGTTCTAACATAAAAAGAAAGACATAAAAGGAAAGGGTGATCAAGTCTTCAATGCTATGAGGACTCACCAAAACTTCTCTTCTTGATCTACTATGAACCTAACCACGAGGATGGAAGTCAATATCGCCGAACCCTACATTTGATAAGAATGTAGGCAAAAGTATGCGTTAGTACAATAATGTACTATATAGGATGGCTAGTAGAAATCATCAACATAAGCATATAAGTGGCATTAGTCAACATACAAACATGCTATAATCATAAGAGACAATAACATAAGTCATAAGCAAAAGAGACATCATCATAAGACATAGGCTATAACCATAAAAGATAACAACATAGTCATAGTCATAATAAATGCATCTAGTTTAACATAATATAATAGAAACACTACATAAGTCACCTCAAGGCAAGCTTGTGCAATGCGTGAATAATACCCCATAATCCCACCCATGCTAAGCAAGTCACTTTAGGTTCTCGTTCACATTTATCACCTTTTGATCTCATCCTTAGCTTATTTCTCATAGACAAGGGAACATTCACCTTTAGTCACAGATGTATTGAAAGGTCCTTCCAGGCTACAATCCAAACTAAGGATACATCATAAGTATAAGTCATAAGCACATTCATTACATAGACCATCATAACATAAGAGAACATACCATGAATACCCTCAAAGAATACTCGTGCAATGCATGAATAAGACCCCATAAATATCACCCATGCTAAGTAAAGCTTCTTGAGTAACCATAGTTCATAATTTATATTCTTGTTGTAGGAATAAGCCTTAACCGACATAGACCATGTGAGCTTAACATCAAATTCGGTGTCTACCCCACACCGAAAAGGGGTTGTCCTACTTGCCTAAGGTAGAACCATACTCTTAGCTTAGGTGGATCCATTAGCTAAGTAACCAACGGGGGCACGTAGTTTATGAGATAAGGAGATTGCTACTAGAAACCTAGACTCAAGTAAGGTAGAAGGTTTCCATCTCATGAGATACATACTTTGGGAATCCGGACTCAACTAAGGTAAAAGGAACCCATTTGGAAAGGAGAAGTCAACTAGTGTAAAAGATTTCATTGGAAAGTCGGAGTCAACTAGCGTAAAAGATTCCATCTCATATTCAATATCCACTCAGTGCTAAGCATAATTCCTATTGAGTTCATATTAACTCTTGACTTAAATTCATATTTATGGAAGAAAGTCTTGACACTTAAGTCAACCTAACTCATACTATAGCTCGTTAGATCATGCCTGAGAATAACCTTTCACCGTCTATGTCTTCATACAAATTCAATAGGATAGAAAGTCTTTCAACCGTAGATCACTATATTGTGAGAAAACCTTTCACATCATATCATATTTATGCATAAGTGTGTATATGAGAATAACCTTTCAACAACACAACAACTAGATCATGAGCATATTCACTTTACTCTCAAAGTGTTATTAAAGCTTGTACATAACCTTCATAAAACATGCATAATATCATATCTTACCCTTTCAAGGTCAAAGATCATACTAAATCAACACATCTAGAATGACTACTTTGGACATGGATAAAATCATAATTCAAGTAGTTCAATTACTACAAGCATAATCTCTTACTTCACACCCTTTAGGTGCAAAACTTACTTTCAATCATCACACCCAAGGTTCAAGCACTAGACATGGATATCATCCTAACTCATGTGATTGTATCACTTCATACATTCAAACATTCATGAGTTGATTAGGTGGGTAAGGTACTTCCACAACAATTCTATCTAATAGTCTACCATCATCATATAAGCTTCACTATCAAAGCCTTAACATTAATAATTCAATATATTAGCTTTTACCCTCAAGGACCTAGAAATAATCATTCATACTACAAGCTTTACTCTCAAGCAATACCTCACATGGTCCTCATATATGCCTAATTGTAACGCCCCGGAAACTAGTAAGTTGAACTATGGAGTTCTAGAGCTTTTCGTAAGAATTTTGGACTGTTGCATGAGGGTTAAAACTCATAAAAAATGATTCTTTTACTTAGAATAGGGGTTTAAGGGTTAGGGCGTCAAGGTATGACCCCCCAAGGACCACCCAAGGGGTCCTTGGGGAGGTCCCAAAAGACAGCCCAAAAGCTGTCAAATTTCAGCACCTACGTTTGGCCACCTACGGCCAGTAGGTGGACCCACGCCCCGTAGGTGGGGGTTGTGGGTGAAGGCCTGCAAAGGACTGCCATTTTAAGCCACAGTAATCCACTCACGAACTACCAGTACACCCTGTACACCCACCCACAGTCCGTAGGTGGTGTTTTGTGGGTCATGGGTAGTTTTCAGATTTTAGTTTAAGTTAAGTATTTAGGGGTTAAGTTAGTAATTAATTAGGGGTTAAGGGAGCTCGGTTGGTTAGTTATTTAACCACCTATGTAATATTAATAGGCCCCTAAACTAATTCATTAACTCATTCATCTAAGAACCCAAAAATACTCTCCAAAACTCCTCTCTCAAGAAGTAACATAGAAGAAGAGAAGATAAGAGGGCAGCAACCTAGGTAGAATTTACCCCATTGTTTCAAGCTTGATTAAGGCTTTGAATTAAGGTATTTTATCTTATTCATATATGGGTTCTTCCACCCATATAGTCCCCTTAGTTTCCCCCAATTGTGAAGTCAAAAACCCAATTCTAGCTAGGGTTGTGCTTGCATTGTGGGTAGGGTTTGGATATGATTCCAATCTAGTGATACCTAATTATGATTGTATTAGCATTTAATTATGATATTATGAAGAATTTATGTGATTTCTATGGTAAACCCTAATCTAAATTGATGAATGTGATTTTTGTGGGTTTATGCCATTAGAGGCAAAATTGAAGGTTCATAGGTGATCTTCCTAAATCAATGTCATGTGTAGTAATTGATCAAAGTTAGGACCATATAATCATGAATTGAACTAGAATCTATTCTATATGAAGAATCTTGACATGTAAAGTTAGATTTGAACCTTTATGATCAATTGTGACTAGAATCACCTAGTAATGAATGCTGTGATCAAAATACCTTAAAATATAGGTATGAATGAAATTAGTAAGAAGCAAAGCTTAAGTACAATGACTGTAGTCATGAATGTTGATCACTAGGGTTTTGAGAGTAAAACCAATGTGGTGATATAGATGTGCTAAGGCTTTGAGAGTAAAGTCTAAATGAGATTAGAAGCTTAAATTGATAGAGTTATGGTGGAAGATCTTTACCTACCTAATTTACCTAATAAAGGCTTGAATATGTGAAGTGATAGATTCACTTAAGTCATGATGATACCAATGTCTAATGTAGAATTATAGATATGGTTTTATGCATGAAGATGATATCATGAAAGGTCCTCTCACATAGAATGTGATGAGGCTTGTGGTGATTCCCCTAAATGACCTTTTCATGTTAGGAATGTAGGGTGAGTCCCCCTATTCCTAATTAGTTAGTTATGGGAAGTGTGAGGTGATTACCCTTCATATATGTGTGACTCCCAAGGCAAGCGGTGAATACCCATTAGCCTTTAGTTTGATCATGGAGGCGATTACCTATGATCCTTATGTGTTGATGTGGAGGTGAATACCTACATTACACATTAATATAGATATGGAGGCGAATACATATATCACCTTAATATTGATATAGAGGTGAATACCTATATCACCCTAAAATGGACATGGAGGCGAATACCTATGATTCATTAGCTTGTATGACTTGTGGAGATTCCTCTTGTCTTTATGATTTAGTAGTATGATGACTACAAGTGATTACCCTTGCTTGTATGATTTCATGATATAGATGGCTTGAGGTGATTCCCCTTGTCCTTCATGATGAACTACACATGTATGCCTTGAGGTGATTCCCCTTGCACTTGTGAACATGAGCATGACTAGATTGGATTGTAGTTTACGTAACTCTCCAATACATGCATGACAAAGAGGCGATTACCCTTGTATTTATGATTATGAGATGATAAACATGAATGATGAACCTAAAGTGTCTAGCTTAGCATGGGTAGGATTATGGGGTCTTGTTTATGCATGGCACAAGCTTGCCTTAAGGTGACTCATGAGATTTTTTCTTTTATGTGATGTATGCTTAGATAAGATTGTGCTATAGTTGCCTTTATTGACATGACAAGATTGACTAAAGGTGATAGTTCCCTTGTCTATATGAAGTAAGCTAATAATGAGACAAAAGTAGGGCAAATATGGCTATGATGACTTCAAGGTTATGCTTAGTGTGAAGGGTAGTATGGGATGCCTTTAATACATTGCACAAGTGTGCTTTGAGGTTACTTAGGAGTATGGTTCCCTTATGGCAGAGAAGCTTAAGATTTGACCATGTATATAGACTATGATTAAGATGACCAAAAAGGGATACTTGGCTTGGGTGGTATTATGGGATGCTACTCATGCTTTGCATATGTATGCTTTTGAGGTTACTTGAGAATGGTTCTATTATGTTCTAAATGACTAAGAGTCAATTATGCTTAACATGATTATGAATTATCTCCTATGCTCATTAATTACATCTTATGTTGACTTATGTTTATATGATGCTTATGTTGGAGATTATGCTATGCCTTTGATGATTATACTATGACTATGTTATTATCTCTTATGCTTATGTCTTATGTTGACTAACCATTTTAAGATGCTCTTATGGTGTTGTGATAGTTATCATACTTGGTACATTTTGTACTAATGCATACTTTGCGTACATTTTAATCAAATGTAGGGTTTCAGAGATTGAGTACCTTCGGAGGCTAGGTTTCTAAGGAGCTAAGGAGTTGAAGATCTTGGTGAGTCCTCATAGCTTTGAGGACAAACCAACCATTTCCTTTGTCTTTTATTTCATGTTTTTAATACTATTGTATTGGTGGTGTCCCAAGAGTTTTATTCAAAATTTATGTTAGATGGTTTGAGACAAAGGTGTAGTAAAGACTTCCGCTTGCTTATATGAAAAATGACTTTGATTGTAAAAGTTTTAAATCTTTCCGGATTTTCTATTATCTTATGTTCATGATATGCTAAGGGCTTGTACGAGACCCCTTCGGGGTCAAGTACGCCATGTTATGTCTAGGGGGTACCCCTGGGTCGTGACACTAATTCTCAAGACAAGCTAGCCACATGTTTCATTCTTAAACAATTGTAGTCACACATCATGTAAACTAAATCTCAACACTACTAGTCATAATTCATCATGTATACCTTAGTCTAATTCAATTCATGATTAGGTGTTCAACTCTCAATCAATCCATATCTAATTACTTCAATTTCAATTAAGCTATCATGTATTTCATCAATCTTAGAAGATTACATCTAAATCCTCAATTTTCCCCTTTAATGGCATAAAACCCACTTACTTCAATTTCATCTCTCTAGACATGGGTTAGGCATGTAAACATGTAATTTCATCTTAGAAACATGATATACTACTAATTCAATCATAAATAACCATTATCCACTCAATTGGATCAACATCAACAATACCCACAATATAAAAAGAAACCCTAACTAGAATTTGGGGTTCATTCTCACAATTGGGGGAAACATAGGGCTTCATAGATGAAAGGATACCATGAATGAATAAGCCATCATACATTGGATACAAAGCCCTCACAAATCTTGGAAGATTGGAGGAATTTGACCTAGCTTCTTCCTCTTCTTCCTCTTTCTATTCTTCCTCTTCTCCCTCCTCCTCTTCTTCTTCTTCCTCCTCCTCTTCTTCTTCTTCCGCCGCCTCCTCCTCCTCCTCCTCCTCCTCCTCCTCCTCTTCCTTCTTCTTCTTCTTCTTCTTCCTCTTCTTCCTCTTCCTCCTCTTTCTCTTCTTCTTCTAGAGAGAGAATTTTTTAGAGGATGAACTTTAGGGTCTTTTGGGGTTTTGGAAATAATGACTTTATTGGGGTGGTTAAGGAGTTAAAATAGCTTATATAGGTGTACTAATACTATACAAAATGACCTCACTTAATAACCACCTAAATAGGAATTTACCAAAACGGCCCTCACTAGGCAGCCTAGTGTCAGGCATCACGGCAGGCTCCATAAGCCGTGGTCCATACCACGAACTGTGGTCTTTGGGCAGTGACTAGGCTAGGGTGGCTTGGCCTCCAAAATTCTAAGGCATTTTCACGAGCCGTGGTTTTCACCACTGTTCGTGAAGTGGCTCGTGAAGGTGAGCCATTCTTGGGTAGCTCAAGGTAGCTACTACCTTAGCCACCACGAGCTATGGTGATCACCATGAGCCGTGGTGATTGTCGTGAAGTGGGGCAGTGCTAGGAAACCTTGGGGAAGCCTTGGCCCTTAGCTTAGGCCTTGCCTCTTGGCCTTGGCTCTTGCCTCTTGCCTTGGCTCTTATTGCCCTCACACTTAGCCCTAGCTGATCTACTAAACTACGGGGTGTTACAGCGAAATAGAGCGAACAAGGTCAGATATCAATTTGTATCACCTATATACCAATTGGATTCAAGTAATAGCATGAAAGAAAGAAGGAATGGAGTTTTCCTAGAGCCCTATTGCCTCTCGAAGAAAAAGTAAAGGCGTCCACATACCGTTCTGCAAGACTCTACTAGCCCTGTCCTTGTGTGATGAGATCATCGAACCTAGAGCTCTGATACCATGTTTGTGATTACCCAAACGAGTCATGAGTGGCACCAACACTTAACTTGCTATGTCAGCTAACCAACAAATTCAACCCCAACTTATCTTTATTGTTCAACTTACGAATTACTAATCATAATTCGGAAACTAAAATATTATTAATGTAAGAAATGCAAATCTACTACCGTCTATTTAATATCATTTCCCAAAACATGAAAGTTATCACATCAAGGACATCTAATCTTCAAATACTAAGTCTAAGAGTATCAAGACACCAAAAAAAATGAACAAAATAGTTTATGTCCGAAAACTAAGGACATCATGCCATAACTGATAATATCGAGCACGAGCTAAAATAAATAACTCATCCTGGAACCTAATGTGCTGGAGACTGGCTAAAGTTGAGGGTGAGTCGAAATCGCTGGTACACTGGCTGCACTCCACAAAAGTAAAACGAAGGAAACCACAAGTAGGAATTAGTACAAGGCAACATCATGTACTGGATAGATATCATCGTCCGACCCAAAATAGAAACTAATATGCATAAAGTAATAACATAAAATCAACTATTGAACTTAGAAAGTAGCAAGCAACGAACAATATGAACAAGTGAAAACATCACTAAAGCAAGTACATAATAAGTCACAATATCAAGAACACATACGAGGACTCATGCCTCCAAGCCACACTCATTTGGGAAATAGATTCTTTGAGATTGAGTACATTATGTTATTTCAGTATGTTTTTCTTTAATGATAACGTGCCGGAGCGTGACACCCGATCCACTAATTTCGTGTTGAAACGTGACACCCAATCCAATAATATTGTGTCGAAACGTGAAACTTGATCCAACAATATTGTGTCGGAACATGACACTCGATTCAATAATACGATGTCGGCTCGTGGCATCCGATCCAAGTATATCGTTAATTCATTTGTCATTCTTTATCATCTCTTTCCACTTCCTTAACAATATTTCATCAAGTCTTATTTATTCAAGGCATCGCTTTAATGGAACAAGTTAAAGATTATCGATTTTGCTGTCTTGAAATTACAAATCAATCATAACAACACATGAATTATCCAAATCACAACAACCAAGTACATTGAAAATTTCACAACATCACTCAATGACTATCATTCACTATTAAGAGTCTCTTTATCACATAGAATAAACCATAACCTACCTCCACCGAAGAATCGAAGTTAAGAAAACTACTTCTCCAATACTTTTCCTTTCCTCAATGCCTCCGAACCTTTTCAATCTATCAAGTATATATGGACTCATTTAGGGCTTTATTTTGATAAGAATAGTGTCCTCGAATGCTTATTTTGTCTAAATATCTGATGAAAACTCTTAAGTTTCAGGTATTTGAAGTTTTAGTGAATGCATGGACACTTAGGCGTAAAAAGGAACAAAAATGCTAAAAAGAACGACGAAGTTGAAACCCGAGCATCGCCAAGCACACTTGGCATTTCGCCTAAGGGATTTACTCCGCCCTTTGTTCCAATACGCGAAGCCCTAAAGGAGAAGGACAAAAAAAGGTGATGAAATGAGCAGTCGGCTCTTTGCCGAATAGTTCCACGAAGCAGTACTATACCGCCCAATGGTCCAGAACGTGAAGGTGTTGAAGGCAAGCACGAAATGGCGATGAGACGGACAAAGGGCAAGTCACCAAAGTCATCCAGCGACATCGACTAACTTCACCAAAGATCCGCCAGTGCTATTTTTTGAAGTTTATAAATACTGAACTTATTATTATTTTTAAGAGTCGAACTTTTATTTAAATTTTCAGAATAGAATAGTACTTTTTATATATTTTCTCTCAAGTTTGGAGAGGGTTTCTGGGAACTTGAAGAAAGGAGTTCATCTTCCCCAAGTTGAAAGTGGGTCTTCTCTATTCTTCTTCCTTTGCTGAAATTAAGGCTTAATTTCTTATACCCATTTGATTTTACTATCATTTTAGGTGTATTTTGTTATTTCTTGATGTGTGGCTAAAAACCTCCATTCTTGGGGTGTGATTTAGCAAATATGTGTTGATATTATTGTTGGGTCTTGCTTGCTGATAGGTTAGATGTAGTTTAATGGTGATTTCACCTAGTGGCTTTGGTTTAATCTAAAGGGTTTGTAGTTGCAAATACAAAGGCACTCATGTGTTTTTGGCTTGCCCGAGAGGTTGGTCACGAAACCAAGACCACTAGACTGATGGCCCAAGGAGTGGGTCGACATGAGGTTTAGCCCGAGAGGGTGATACCTAGTCCCATATCCTAACACTCAGCTCGAGAGAGTGAGTGAGGTAAGGCGTAGGCTGGTCTTCATGCGGGAAATGGGTGTTCAAGAGGAACACATTTGAAACGGGGTAAGTTGCCCGAGAGGGAACTTATTTCCATTTAAAGCTTAGCCTAGTCACTAATCTTACAAATTTCTTATCAAAAGGATGTACCCAACTATTTATCTCAACTAGTATTGTGGTCACACCCCAAGAACATTTTCCCATACTTGATTTTCTTGTTAATTTTTGCTATTTTTACTAATTGTGACAAAACTCCCAAATCGTTATTTGACACTTTTGTGTCACCCCTTTTATTTACCATGTTTTTGTTCATTAATGTCTTTAGCTACGACTAGTTAGAGCTAAATTTTATTTTTCTATAAATTCTCAAAACCACTCCTTTGGGACACGACTCCAACCTTTAGTTGGGTTACTATACTATTGACGATCGTAGACACTCATATCGGAATTTCTAGAGTTATAGACTTAATATTAGAATTAAGCACAACATAATAGGGGGACAACTAAGTCATGCCTAAGATTATGTCAAAGTCAATCATATCCAAAATCACCAAATCAGCCCAAGTCTGAAAACCCATAAACACAATAGGACAAGCACGATAGACATGGGTAACTATGACTGACTCTCCAACTGGGGTAGAAACACGAATAGGGGCGTCAAGAATATCACAAATCATCTCAAAATTAGAGGCAAATCTCACAGATACATATGAATAAGTAGAAGCCGGATCAAATAACATATTAGCCATCCGGTCACAAACAAGATTAGTACATGTGATCACCGCATCGGACGCCTCCACCTCATTCTTGCCTAGAAAAGCATAGCATTGAGCCCTATCATCTTGTCGAGCTACTTCCCTACCTGGTTGCGTGTTACCCCTACCTCCATTAACATTACCATTTCCTCTACATCCACGTCTTGCTAATTACCTCCTCGCCCACCTTGTGGACGTCCTCTACCATTATTACCATTCCCTGCGGATACCACTACTCTAAACTACTGCTGTTGCACGGAATCTAACACACGTCGGTGGGCACAATCTCTCCTCACATGCACAGGTTCACCACAGTTGTAGCAAGTACGATCAAAAGATGGTCTGCTGCCCGTCGAAGGCATAACACTCTAACTATCCTGAAAATTATGAGATGGAGTTCCCGAGTAGTTACCTGTAGAGGCAAGCATAGCAGACTGAATTGGCTTGGCTGCAAGTGTTGGTCTTCTAGACCCCTTAAAGTAAGAGCCTTGAAAGTTACCTAAATTCTTTGCCCTTTTTGCCCAAGCCTTAGCTTGACCATCTCGCCTCACCCTGTCCACTTTCATAACATAGTCTGTCACCTCATTAAAACTCCTCCCTGCAGACATCATATGAACAAATAATACTTGCAACTCATAATTCAAACCTCTAATAAACAATTGAATCCTTTCCTCCTCAGTAGTAACTAATTGCGTAGCATATTGGGATAAAGCATGGAACATGCCATCATAAGCAATCACATACATACCACCTTGCTCTAAAGTCATAAATTCATCCTTCTTGCGATCCCTCAAAGTTCTGGGCACATACTTTTCTAGAAACAGAGCATAAAATTGGATCCAAGTAAGTGGAGGTAAAGTAGAAGATCTGCACTCCATATAAGCTCTCCACCACTGCTTGGGCTCACTTTGAAGTTGGAAAGACACGAACTCAACCCCATGTTGGTGACAATACCCAATTTATGCAACCTCTCATAACAGTCTAAGATAAACTCCTAAGCATCTTCAGTCTTAGAACCAAGAAATACCGGAGGCTTAAGCTTCAGAATGTTAGTCAACATATCATGCTCGTTCCCAGTCATAACAGAACCCAACAAAGGACGGAAGAAAGCATCGGTACCTGCATTTCCACCCGTCTTGGGCGTAGTGCTAGCAACAGGAGGATTAGTAGGAGTTTGAGTTGCTTGAGTAGATGGAAGCACTCCAGGACCAGCCAACCCTTTCAAGAACGCCATAATCTGCTAAGCTAACACCGAATCGATCGAAGGAACAACTGCAGTCTCGATGGCACCTCTTCCTCTTGTCCATTTTCCTCAACATCTTGAACCTCAATATCCTCTTCTATCTCCTCATTATGCGCAGGAGGGTTCTTATTCACAAGAACATTATCAATAGGCACCTCATTCACAGCAAACGCTACTCTCCCACGGCTTCTACCCTTAGCTTTTCATGTACCTCTGCCTCGACCGCGACCTCTCGCTATAGATTCCTCAGCTTGAACATTGACAGGAGCTACGGACCTAATACCGTTATACCTAGTATTAACCATCTACGAATAGAAGATTGAAGGAGATTAGATACCAATTTAAATCGCCATATACCAATGTAATCAAGTCATAGCATGAAAGGAGACAACAGAAAATAGAGATTTCCTAAAGTTTTATAGCCTCTCGAAGAATAGTAAAGGCGTCCCTGTAACGTTCCACGAGACTCTATTAGACTCATTTCGGTACATTGAGATCAACGAACTTAGGCTCTGATACCAACTTTTTCACGACCCAGACAATCGTGATTGGCGCCCACACTAACCATCTGGTGGGAGAACCACTACTACAACCCAACTAAGCAACTAAAACAATACTAAGAAAATTAAGTTACGGAAGCAAGTTAATTAACTAAACAAATACGAAATAAACAACCTAGAACCTGAAAGTCAATGTACCAAAACATCTAAACAAATGATCCAAGTCTAAACAAGAAGGGATACATCCCCAAACTAATCAACTAACTAGAACAAACATCTAAGTCTGAAAATGATGGACATAGACGAAAGAGAATCCCATGGCAGCCCAGAAGAATTGGCTCACCCTTGAATTCGAAGCGACGATCACTGATCTTCTAAGCGAGGTCTGTCAATAGTCGCATGAAGATGCCCTGTACTCAACAAAAATAAAAGTAAGTGCAGAATCAGTACACAACCACAGTGTATTGGTAGGATCAAGCGGATATCCCACAAGTGCAACATAAGCAAGTCAAACAACATTATAATCATATGCATATACATCAACATATACAACATCATCAACATAAAAAGTCAACAATGCATTTCACATTTATCATCACATCATTGGTCCTCTCATGGGACCCAAACCCAAACAGTTAGCATGCCGGAACGTGACAATCCGATCCCATAATTATGTCAAAATGTGGCAATCCGATCCAAGTTAGTTATGCTAGAACGTGGTAATCCGATGTCATTCATACACCACAATCACAAACACAAGTACATCCTCAAGATCATACATTTAAGTCATGATTTCATGGTAATGATATTCATCTATCTCATTTACAATAAGTGTGATCAACATTGCAACATTCATACATACACAAGTATCATATTGAAGCAAGAACAAGCATACATCACACAAACATAGAATCACAACCATCACATACCTTGAAACAAGCTTGAAACAAAGACTTGATCCTTCCCTTTTCGAATTCACTCCGCTTGTTCTTGGTCTACAAACAATCAATATAATACGAAAATCAATAAATAATCACTAATTACCCGAATTACTAACAATTATATTCACCCTAGATCAAACCCATGATCAACTAACCAACTTAGGGTTGTTTCCACCATAGAATCTATAACAAAACCTTCCCCCATCAGTATTCACCCATTCTATTACATTCTACGGATCGAGAAACAAATTCGGGGAGTGAAAAGCTTACTTTTAGCCTTAAGAATGGTGAAAAATGAGTATGAGTCGCCTGGGGTTGTTCCTTAGCTCTAAAAGTCGAAAAGTGTCAGATAAGGTCATTTCGGGGTTTATTAACGACATTAAGTCGCGTCTGGCCCCCCACATCGGCTCTCACCCCACTATAGCGGCGGCACCAGAGCAACCCATTTTCCTGCCAGAGCGGCATTCTTGAACCAATGAGCTCTTCATCTTTCACTTACGATTTTAAGTCTCATCGTACCTACCACAACGCCCCATATCCCGCTGTAGCGGCCCTGCCATAGCGACTAACCTCCCGCCAAGGCGGCACAAACAAAACCAGAGAGCTATTGAAAGAATTCCAAAATCCCATTTCACAACACACCTCTAACCCACGACGATCGGAAAATACCCTTTATGCTAAGATCAATTCCGGGAGTTCTACTTGCCCGAATTCAATTCCATAAAGTTGTACGATTTCCTTAACAAGTTATCTAACTACTCAAGCAATCAAAATAAAAAACAACTCACTCGATTGTTACCAGATTTCCCCACACCTCAAGGACTCCGCTTTCGTCCAAATCTGGGCAAGGTTCGGAAAATATAATTATTACGAAAAGTTTTTCCAGCCCCAAATTTTCACCCATTGGCATTTCTATAACGATGGAACCCGGTCGTTACAACCTAAGGGTAAGTCTTAATTCCTCCAATTAGCCTTACCTTAATGATATTCGAATAATACAATACACCTAATATTTAATTACTTATTTTCATAAATTAAAACTTAAATTATTATGTGATAACTAAATAAATTATCTAAAGACAAACATCAGTGGCGCACCAGGAACAGTTGACAAACTAACATATTCCAATATTTCAACTATAGGCATTAATCCACCCTACTATTAGCCTAAATCATTGTCCAATGATGACGGCATGAGAGCCATCCAATTCTTTACCTAAGTTTCAATTTCCTTACTTTACCACTGACTTGTTCCCAACTTTTCTTATTCAACCTTTTAATTTCTCCTTACAACAAACATTACGACACACTAATTAAAATATGACCTAAATATATACATGAATTTCAACACAGCAACGAATTGCCACGACCGTAAACACATCCGCATAGCACCCCCAATTTCATTCTTTCCCCAACATTATAATAATATTTATTATTATAATAGTATAATTTATACCAATATTCCTAATACAAAATTTTGGCAGATAATTTACCTGAAGTCTAAGTCGCTCGCGTTCTACTTCGTTCACGCTGCTTTTTGTTATTCTCCTCTTTCGCTCTTTTCTTTTCTTCTACAAATTATTTTTACCCTAATTATTATATGACTAATTATAAGAGTGGTGAAAGTGACTACTAATTTCAATGCTATCTGCTTTAACCACCTAGTAAATTAATTATTAAAACTACCCCACTAATTTCATAATTGTAATTACGAAAAGTCCAAAATACCCATTTAAGATCTCTCACAAACTATTTTATGAAATAAAAAGCTCTAGTACTCAAAACGATCAAATGAGTCATTACATAATTTGATATTTACTCCATACATCCACCAACAATAATACACAATGATGTGTAAAATTAGCTTTGTTAAAATAATAATAAAAATGCACTTTTAATACCTACTTTATATTCACATCTACCAATCAATGTTATTTTTATATCTATTTTGCGAACAAATGAACATATTCCAATTCATTCACAATTCATACAACAAAGATTATGTTTAGAATATATATCACCTAATAAAATTATAAAACACAACATAAAAGTTCTATAAAGATAAAAATCATCAAAATATGGAAAAAAATAAAATTGAACTAGTAATACATATGGAACAACTTTTCCTTTTTAGAGATTTGAAATCTTTCAGATCATTCTTCACACCCACACTAGGCTTTGACTTTTTTTGCTTCTAGCGTCCCACCCTTCACAAATTTGTTTTACCTTTTTTGTGATGTGTTTTTGGTACAAAATCTATGTCAAAATTGTCTGATGGAGGAGATGCGATATTCTTGCATTTTCTTTTTTGTTGGATTGTTTTGTAGAACTAATTTGAATGATAATATTATCACTTTTCATATTATCAAAATCTATAAACACAGGAACAAAGATTATTATGAATTTTTTTAAAGAAGATTATGGAGAGAGGTTTTAGATTACAAGAGATGGTTGAAGTTTTATCTTTTTGAAAAGAATAAAAAACGTGTAATATGATTTCCTTAATAACTCATTCCGAAATTATGTGATTTAGTTTCATGAGTAACTCCTCCCTAAATTGTAGTAATCTGGTTTCCTAGTAACTCCTCCCTAAATGGTAGTAACTTGATTTCCTCGATAACTCCACTCAAAACGTAAATCTTTTGCCTTTTATTACATGCATTAAATATTAAAATAAATTTAATTTAATATTAATTAATTTGGAGCTGTTATAACTCATAATTAATTTGTTATATTACAAATTATGAATACTTATAAGTAGACGTATAGGATATAATATAAGGTCTTATATATATATATATATATATATATATATATATATATAAATGTGTGTGTGTGAGAATTAATTATTCCTATTTTGTTTCCTATTTATTTAGTTTTGCCATAAAAATATGACTATATATTTAAATTTTTGCAATAAAAATTAAATAACCATACTTTTATTAAATTTCCCTACTAATTATTGTCTTCAAATCCTATTTAGTGTTATCAAGAGACCTAAATAATTTAGGTTTATGTTTCCAGGGTTGACGTTTTTCTTAGTTCACTTTTTCTCTGTGACTGCCGGTATTACTCTAACTCTCAATTTACTGTTTTGATATTAGTTTGAATACAACTTTTTTTCTTTTCTGATGATATATCTTATGTTCCCGAACTAAGTTATCTTGTGATTATAGTCATGATTTTTTAAGTTTGGGATGATTAAATTTATATTTTGTAGGGTTGAAGGTATAAAATTTAATCCAAACTTAATTATCGCACATATCTCATGAGCCAATCGACCCCTTGATCTAGATTTTTCATTTTTAGGAATTTTACGTCAAAACTTTGATGTATATTGCACTAAGCTCACTAATATCTAACGTGGCATATATTAGTCAAAATAAATTAATCCATCAGGGAATTGATTGATTCATACAAAATTTGTGATTTCTTAGGAAAGAAATTTGTAGAGATCCAACATGGTCAATGCATATCATGTTTTCCTATTATGTCCCTTTATGATCATGTTTTCATGTTTATGCATATGCCTCATACTTAGTACATTTCATGTACTAATGCATACTAGTGCCTACATTGTCTATGTGAGCTTCATCTGGCAAGATTCAAATTAGCTACATTTGAAGATTTTGTGAGTCCTTATGTTCCGAGGACCATGTCACCTTTACTTACTTTTCTTTTGTTTTCGTTTCGGACATTGTATGTGGTACGAGTTAAATCCCAACCATATTTTTTTGATGTATTAGATTAACTTGTCGAGACTATGTTAGACTTCGCTTTTATGTAAAACTCTTAAATAATATGAGACTTTCTACTTTTGTGTATTATATTGTGTTGGATGCATGTCAAGTGGCTTGTATAGGGCCAAAACGCTGTCTTTTATATCTTGTCTATGTTTTATGATAGTTCCTTTATACATTTTTTTTATTGCAGATTCATATAAATTGTTTTCTAATCTTGTGTTTAATTTGTATATAGGTGATGGCACTTGAATGTTTCAGTTGGATTACACAACTTTTGTGTCATAGATATGATTATGATGAAGAATTATCATTTCTTAGACGTTTACCTGATCGTCTACTCATCGAAATCCTTAGTAGACTTCCCGCAGATTGCCTTGTTGGAGTGTCCAAGACATTGATCTCATCGCGGAATTTTTCCACCTTACATCTCAAAAGAGCTAGGCCTCTACTAAGCCTACACTATGATCACTTTGGTACTAATATAATGAACATAACCTTTATGTATTTGATGAAAGTCTTAATAAGGAGGAGAAGAAGATGTTCACGAAAGTACTTCTCAAACGCGACCATATGATTAATATGGCTAGAAACAAATCTCGTCTTCGATACTCTTGTGAAGGTGTTCTTCTGTTCACTGTTGAGTATTCTCCGCGTACCTATGCCATTTTCAATCCAATAACACAAGAGAAAGTAATTGTACAGCATAAATTCGACCCTGGCAAATTTTGTGCCTTTTATTATTGTTCATTGACAAGACAATTAAAACTGATTTATGCACGAGGAAAAGATTATCGGTTTCAGTATTCCATATACTCTGTCAGGGCACAAACGTGGAAGAGGAAAATTAATTGTCCCACTCCCAATCTTTTGCCGAATGTCTCTCCTGCAATTGTCAATGGAGCAGTGCATTTGCTTGTGGCCAGAGATTTAGAGAAACTGGATATTCCTCCTTGTATTAAAGGAACCATGGTGCTTAATATGGACAAAGAAGAGTTCTCCAATATGCCTCATGGAAAATACATCAAACGATGTCTCTTTTAGTGAAGGATGAGTCTTTGTCTCTCTGCCAATTTATTATCTTTGAGAATATGATGGATGTATGGATCTTAGAGGACTATGAAACATGGTCATGGACCAAAAAATGCAAGGTTAAACTTGTATTTAATAACCAAGGTGTTTGGCGCAATATGTGTTTTCTTCAATATAGTTAGTGGACAGTAGTCATGCACATGTCTTGGCTAATAAAGCCTTTGCACTTCCTGGATGGTGAACTGGTGTAAAAGGGAATTATTTATGTATAATGTGGATCATAATACTTTGAGGAATATCCAATGTCCACATGGCTCAGCAAGTCTTACTTGTAACACTTACAAAAGGAGCCTCTTTACCATAGCCTAGCTTTCTCTAATCTTATTCTTTTACTTGTATAATTTTGGTGCTTTGTTTAGTTGAGCTGTTAGTATTTTTGAAATATATATCATTAAGCTTATGATTTTGAATATGACAACTTGTTGCATTTATATAGATTCACTGTGTGCAAACACAACTTCAAGTTTCAAAAATCACAAACTGACCAAACGGGAGCTTAGAATGTATACATACATATAATGGTGGAATCAACCTTGTCGCCAAGTGTTGTTGAAAACTGTGTAGATATATAGATAATATTTTTTTCTAAATCTAAACGGGAGGGTAATTGTGAATGGGTACAGAGTAGACGAAAGGAGAATGGATGGATTTCCTCGTGTTAGAAGAAGATTCCATTAAATGTATAATCTCCAGTGCATCTATTTTGAAAGGTAGCGGATGGAGATGGTGAGTAAAAACCCAACAGCCAATTACCCGAAACACATAGTTGTCTAAATAAATCATATATATATATATATATATTTGTATAAAGTAGCAATCTTTGTGGTGCTAAGCTTCATATAACTTCTATTTAACCAACTGCACAAGATGAATTTCCTACTTTGGTATACAAAATTGTGATATCTAAAAAGGGAAAATGATCTCAACTATATACTTAAATCATAAATTGAGGAGCGATGCCAATGATGATGTCCTCCGGGAAGGGAATTGTGATACCACCCATCGGATGATTGAAGCCAAATTCTTCCTCTGCTTGACTTAGCAGGTCTTGAAATGAAGGCTGGCTCAAGTATGATATTGGTATCACAAATTTCTTCCTCTGCTTCTCCCCAACATAAACAGCAAAATATCCCTTGGGAACATCCAAGGATGTTGAAGACTTCTTTATTATACGAGGAACACGGATAGCCATGATCTTTTGATTAAGATGAGCAAATGATGAAGAGAAGAATTACTAAATATTCCGAAAGCACAGGAGACGTTTTGAGTGGTTCTCTAGTTTTTTGAGAGAGTTGTAGTGGTGGTGGCTACTTCTCCAAACATGTTTATATAAGAGAACAACAATTCTATGAATCGCCTCGATTTGAAGAGCCATTTGGGTTGTGCATCAGTGAAAGACAACGACATATCAATTACCACATGATCCTGTGTTCCAGCTTATTGACATGGCTAATTGATTAGATCATATAAGTACAAGAACAGTAGGTCCAACTTTTTTCTCATACATGGAACAAAGTATCTCTCGGAATCGAATCCATAAATATGAAACAGGGTCATATGTTGATTTCAAGGACTAAAATATACGCAAACTGTGTCTCCATTTATTTAAGAAGAATAACAGAAAACATGCTTACGTTATTTAGGATTTCACTAGTGAAGAGGAATTTGTTGCACTATTAATTAACAATAATATTGTCATGGTTACTGACTATCAACATATCTGTGTCTATTCTTTTGAAAGGATAGTTACAGTCATAGATAATAATGATTATAATTATAATGAAATTGATATAGAAAAAGATTTACAAATATTAAAAGAAAGACAAAGTACATCAAAAAGAAGAGTTATGGATGAAAAGAAATATAAGAAGAAATATACTAGTAGAAAGTTAAGAAAAATAAGAAGAAAATTAAACAAATTATATCCAGAATATAAACAACTCAACATCACAAAAACTGATAACGACAAATTAGATCAATTAATAGATAATATATCTAAAATAGAATATAAATATATTCAATATTTAAAAATACAATGAATAACGAGAATAACAAATATATACAAAACCTTACTGAAATAATTATAGCAAAAAGACAAAAATTAGAACATAGGCAAAGTAGACTTAACAGTAATATATTCGCAGGAATTTGTAAAAAATCTATAATAGCACAGAGAAAAACTATTTTATATCTACAAATACAAATAGAAAGTTTAGAATATAAACTTCAACACAATCTATAAATGAATAAGGAAGAATATATGTCATAGACGAAAAAATATATGAAAACTATGACGGATTAAAAATAAAGATAATATTTTCTAATCTAGGAAGAAAATATAAGAAAATAGGCGACAATATAAGTTTAATGTTAGAAAAAGAAACGGTAAAACTAGAAGATAGTTTAACTGCTATGATAAGAATAACAAAAGAAAATGAAGAAATAGATAGAAAAACGAAAATTGAAAAAATAAAACAACAACCAAAAAAAGAAGTACAACAATTAGAAGAAGTAAAAAATACTAAAATAATAGAACTAGTAAAAGAGCTGGTAATGTTAAAAGAGATGTATGAAATGAAACAAAAAGAAAAAGAACAACAAACAAAATTAGCAAATGAGATAAATAAATTTAAAGAAAAATTGCAATTAGAAGATGAATTAGAAGAAAAAGAAGAAAATAACCAAAATAATCTATCCGAAATAAGAATTGATAAAATAAATGATAATGATCTAGATGAACAACATTCGAAAAACAAGCGAAACATATACGGAACTTTTAGCAAACATAGATAATACAAAAAATATAAAAGTAAATACAGGAAATGTAGACATGGATGAAAAACCTAGTACATCAAGAATAAAAAGCCCAAAAATTTTAAAATATTATAATGCAAACTATGGACAATATGATAAAGAAAAAACTATATGGGATTAAAAAATTAAATAAAAAATGGACATCTAAACCAATAACTGAACAACATGATTTTTAGATTTAGACTGTGTAGCAGATATAAATAAAACAATCCAATTATGGATGGGATATATATCAAAACAATTAATAGATAACAAAATAGGAATGACAGAAACACTAGGATATATAGACAGAACACTTATAGGAACAGTAAAACTATGACTACAAAATTTATCAGATGAAAGTTTAAAAACTCTAAGAAGTAATAAAAAATGAAATGGTGAATTAGCTACTACAACTATGAAAATATTACATAAATACGAAATAGTTATAAGAAATAAATTTATTAGTATGACAACAGAAGTAGAAGAACAAAATAGAGAAAAAAATCATAAATCGGAATCTAATAACAAAATTAACAATATGCAATATGTGTTATATAGATGAATATACATGTGCATTTAGAGAATATTATTATAAAGGAACATATAGCACAGAAGAAAGTAAAGAAATAAGAAAATTATATTTTACAAAATTACCAGAACCTTTTAATTCAAAAGTAATAAAAAGTTGGAATGAAGCAGGATTAACAGATACCTTAGGAGCCAGAATAAAATTCTTACAACGATGGTTTATAGAACTATGTGAAAAACATAAAGAAGAAATAAAAATGGAAGAATACTAATAAAAAACTTAGCATGTTGCAAAAATAAAACGGCACCCTAATTTGGTTGTACGGACAAATACTATAAAAAAAGATATAACAAAAAATATAGATCAAAATATAAATATAAAAAACCAAGAAGGAGATACTATGTAAAAAACTATAAAACCAAAAGACCATATAGACCAAAAAGAAAACTAACGGAATGTACTTGTTATAATTGTGGAATATTAGGACATATAGCTAGAGATTGTAAATTACCTAAAAATCCAAAGAAAAAACAAATATCAGAAATAATAATAGACAATGAAAAATATACATAAATAGAATACGTAGATTATGAATTAGAAAGTGAAGATAACATATATGAATTATCAAAAAACGAAACAGACGAAATGGAAAATAATTCAGCAATAGAATCAGATAATGAACACTATATAAATGATTGAAACAGATATACAAATAATAACTAAAGAAAAATATCAAGATGAAGAATCGACAGAACAAAAAATAATATTTGATAATAATATATTTGAACAAATAAAAGGAAAAGAATTAGACCTAAGCGTAGAAAAAATATTCGAAATACCAACAATAAGAAACTAGTTTAAACGACAAAAAGAAGAATATTATGTAGTAAGTCAAAGAGAACATATCATAGATTGCAAATACACCAAAGGAAAGGCTAAAATACCAATAATAAACAAACGAATAATAAATAAAAAAATACAAGATATTAAGGCTAAAAATCCAATTAAGTATGTACATTTAAGAGGAATGAAAATATTAATAAAAACATGTTTTAGAGAAGGAATAGATACACCCATAGAAATATACTTAGCATATGATATGATCATACAACCTATAGAAAAAAGTATAATAAGTGCAGTAACCTCATATACCAAAAATTTAAATTTATAACAAGTGCTAACTACTCGATAGCAATAAATGACAGAAATATAGATAAATCACTAGTATTATATTGAAAAATGTCAGGAATAGAACTAGCCCCGAAAAATAAAATATTTACAGCTAGATGTGAAAACTTATATGTTTTAACAACAAAACATAAAATAACAGCAAAAAATAAAATAAAAATAGAAAATCCTTTTGAAAGGATAGTTACAGTCATAGATAATAATGATTATAGTTATAATGAAATTGATATAGAAGAAGATTTAGAAATAGTAAAAGAAATACTAAGTACATAAAAAAGAATAAACAATGAGATACCCCAAATATCATAAAAAAATGAGTACCTCAAGAAGAATAGACAAAACCCCACAAAAATCAATGGAAGAAGAAATAAAATCACATCATTACTACATAACGGGAGTAATGGAACAACGGAAATATTTAATATTAATAAATACAAGACAAGAAGAAAATTATATTACAAGAGAATTAGTGACAGAAGATGAAATAATAATTACTGAACAATTATGCGCCGAACTACCAAAAGCATTAATGCATACCGAAGAAACTATTGAAAAGAAAATAATCAATGGAGAAGTACCAATAGTAATAAAATTTAAAATATATCAAGGAGATGAAAATATCATTTTATGAATAAAATGGCTAGAACAAGTAAAATCATATAATCTAGAAGACAAATAGTTGACAATAAATTATGAAAATAAAAGAATAATAATAAAAAGAACTTTAGTATGATAAAAATATGAAAATATATATACTTGCAAAGATAATAATAGAGGGATATTACAACAGATATTATACACCAATGATAGATACGGGAGCAGAAAGCTAATATAAGTAAATACAACTGTTTACCAGAAGATAAGTGGGAAAAGTTAAAAACACCGATAGTAGTAACATGATTTAATAATGAAGGAAGCATGATCATATATAAGGCAAAAAATATAAAAATACAAATATGAGATAAAATATTAACTATAGAGGAAATATATAACTTTGAATTGACTACAAAAGATATTCTATTAGGAATGCCATTTTTAGAAAAATTATACCCACATATAATAACAAAAACATATTGGTGGTTCACAACACCATGTAAACAAAAAATAGGAGCAAAAAGAGTAAATAACAAAAAACGAAAAACAATAAAATGGATAAAAGGAAATGAGAAAATTACACAAAAATTAAAAAATATAAAAGAAGAAGACCCTAAAATAGAATTAATTATATTCTCTATAGATAAAGTAAAAATAATTCAAGATAAGTTAGAATTATTATATAGTGAAGATCCTTTACAAGGATGGGAAAAATATAAAACAAAAGTAAAAATTGAGCTAATTGATAATAATAGTATAATAACCCAAAAACCATTGAAGTATAATTTTAATGATTTAACAGAATTTAAGATACATATAAGTGAATTACTAGAAAAAGAATATATACAAGAAAACAATAGTAAGCATACAAACCCAACATTTATAGTAAATAAACATAGTGAACAAAAGAGAGGAAAAAGTAGAATAGTTATTGATTATAGAAATTTAAATGCAAAAACGAAAACATATAATTACCCAATATCTAATAAAATATTAAAGATAAGACAAATATAAGGATATAATTACTTTAGTAAATTTGACTGCAAATCAGGATTTTACCACTTAAAGTTAGAAGAAGAATCTAAAAAACTTACAGAATTTACAGTACCACAAGGATTTTATTAATGGAATGTATTACCATTTGGATATAAAAATGCCGCAGGTAGATATCAACACTTTATGGATAACTACTTTAAACAAATAGAAAATTGTGTAGTATATATTGATGATATATTACTATATTCTAAAACCCAAGATGAACACATAAGATTATTAGAAAAATTCATACATATTATAGAATATTCAGGCATAAGTCTAAGCAAAAAGAAAGCAGACACAATGAAAAGGCAAATAGAATTTTTAGGAATACAAATAGATAAAAATGGAATAAAAATGCAAACACATATAGCACAAAAAATAATTAACTCAAATGAATAATTAGATACAAAAAAGAAATTACAATCATTTCTAGGACTAGTAAATCAAGTAAGAGAACACATACCAAAATTAGCAGGGAATTTAAAACTATTACAACAAAAATTAAAAAAAGATGTAGAATACCAGTTTGATAAAAAAAATCAAACACAAATACAAAAAATAAAATTATCATGTAAGAACCTACTTACACTATATTTTTCGGATAAAAACAAAAAAATTACTTATATAGTAGAATCAGACGCTAGTGAAAAAAGTTATGGAGGAGTCTTAAAATACAGGTATGATGAAGAAAAAATAGAACATCATTGCAGATATCATTGAGGAACATTTACTAATACGGAAATAAAATGGAAAATAAATAGGAAAGAATTATATTCAGTATATAAATGTTTATTATTATTTGAACCA
Source organism: Solanum commersonii (assembly GCA_029007595.1). Classification (NCBI taxonomy): domain Eukaryota; kingdom Viridiplantae; phylum Streptophyta; class Magnoliopsida; order Solanales; family Solanaceae; genus Solanum; species Solanum commersonii. The sequence goes on from JAJTWQ010000038.1 coordinate 3,558,387, forward strand.
TATATTGTATATAACAAATTTATTATAAGAACGGATAACACACAAGTAAAATGGTGGCTAACAAGAAAAATACAAGATTCGGTAACTACAAAAAAAATAAAAAGATTGGTATTAAATATATTAAATTTTACATTTACTATTGTGATAATAAAAACTGACAAGAATGTTATTGCAGATTACTTATCAAGACAAAACTACTCAAATTGAGAAAAAAAAATACAATTGAAGATATATTCAAAGCCAATACTACACTTTGTGTCAAAGTGGATAGTATGAACAATGACATACAAAAACTAAAGTCTAAAGCTATAAGTCAGTCGCATGACTATAAACATGCAGAGATATGTCAATCGAAAGACACTAAACATCCAGAGCTAGAAGGAGACGTTGGGATACTCCAAAAAACCCATAATGACTGTTTCAACGCAGCTACAAGTACAAGCAAAACAGTTAGGAAACAATATACAAGCACTAATCTAAACAAAATGTTTGAAAAACCATTTACACCAAATTTACCAAAAGGCCCATTGATTATATCACCATAAACCTCAACGTATGCAGAGAGCCTAAACAAAGACAAAAAATTTTATAACCATATCACACAAACCTATATTAGGAATATACATAAAATCCAAACATATTTGAATCTTAATCCCAGATCTACCACCACTAAAGAACCAACCCAAGATTATTTAACCCAAAAATTACAAGGGTACAATAAGTTGATAGCTCAACTAAAAACTAAAGCAAATTTAGTCAAAACCTGTTACAACTATGAATTATTAAGTACAGTTTATACATACTATGGGGAAGAACTAAGTGGTATACCAGAGATAGACAGAGCATTCATAACCTATAAAAGAGTAACAAAAGGCAATCTATTTTATGTAAAATTTTATGTGGCCCCGGCAGAGATACTATATGATGAAATAAAACCAATAATACAAATTGTAAAAATAGGATTAACCAGAGATATGATAATTCCAGAAGATATCGAACAACAACCATAGATACAAGAAATTGAGATACCAAGTTTCTATGCTAATAAGAGAATAACTGGTATGTCAACAATTATCCAAGAACTAGCAAATAATTATCTAAATGGGAATGCAATATGGAGTTATTATTCACGAGACCAACTTATGATATATTCAAACTCAAGGGAGCTAAGGCAAGCAGATATGGACGAAGTACAAAAATGGATATTATCTCTACTTAAACCAGAAGAACAACCTATTACTAGAGCATTATGGAAGGAATTCATCTCAAATGAACTATTAACCAGATATTGTAAGATAATTGGACACAAATATCCAGATCATATATGTTCAAAATGTAATAGAGAAGATAATGTGATTCCCGATGTCCAGCTGGAATGATCAAATGAGATAGAGACGAAAGAAGATAAGAAGAAGAAGATAAGAAGAAGAAGACAAAAATAAAAAGACACATGTGCAAAGAAAGTCGTAAAGAGATGAGGCAAAGAATACATATGGCCAAAAGCAAATAATATAAAAAAGTACCATGTAAATATTATTAGAAAGTGTAGTGTAAATTAGTCAACAAGTAGGGTGGTATGCATGTGCATATTAAAAGTAGTAGGTATGGTGTGCATTAATAATGATGACAAGTGTAAAGTGGAGAGGTAGTGTGCATTACTAAAGGGACAAGTGTAAAGTGGGCAATGTAAAAAAGTCATAAAGTAAATAGTACTATGTAAGAAAGTCATGGTAGTGCATTATTGTGCATTATAGGTGCATTATTAGAATTTGTAAGTGTAGTAGGATTTCCTTTCTATATAAAGGAAGGAACATGTAACATAAAAGAGGGACTTTGAATAAACAAAACACTTTCATAAACACTCTCTCAAATATTTAATACTTAAGCTATTCATATTTAATAGATAATGAAACAAACTTCAGATATCATGGATAATCAAGAGGCAAATGTATATTGTTCAAAAAATATGTAGAACTAATTTCATATATTCCTGAATATCATATATATTATTGAATAAATTTATATTAGTTATTATGTATTAAAAGTATTTGAATCATGATTTCTAGTTTATTAGCACACTGGAAACAGGGAGAAAACTTCTATACTATGCCATCATAATGTTGAAACCAGTAGGCGAGGAAAGCCATTTAGGGGAGTAAACAAAGTTGAGGCGCTAATAAGAAGGAAGTATTCGCTAAAGTATGATGCTAGTAGTGACAGGAGAACATGATAAACAGATAATCTAGTTCATAATAATCTAATATGAATTTAATCAATTATGAATATGATAGAAAGGAATAATTGAAAATAAAAACATGCATGATAAAGAACATGACTACATACATGCATGATGAAATAATAAAAAACTATGAAACTTTAATCCTATATATACTTAAAGGTATAAAAATAATTGAATTAAGAAGAATAATATGGGAAAAAATATTTAATGATAACGGATCAGAAGATACATTAAACCAACAATGGTATGAAATAGACCTACATGATTTAGACTACGAAAGAATAGAATGGTATACTTTAGAAATAAATTCAGACTAAAATGAACTATGAATATTTACACTATTGGACAGAATCTATAGAAGATATAAAACTATTAGAACAATTAATGAAAGAAAATTTATATATGTACCTAAGAACCCATGATATGTTATATCTAGAATATATCATAAATAATATTAAAGAGATATCAAGATTAAAACACTTAGCAAAAGAATATTATAATAAAATAAAGATAATATTTTCTAATCTAGGTAGAAGATATAAGAAAATAGGTGACAATCTAAGTTTAATGTTAGAAAAAGAAACGGTAAAATTAGAAGATAGTTTAACTGCTATGATAAGAATAACAAAAGAAAATGAAGAAATAGATAGAAAAATAAAAATTGAAAAAATAAAACAACAAGCAAAAAAGAAAGTACAACAATTAGAAGAAGTAAAAAATACTAAAATAATAGAACTAGAAAAAGAGCTAGCAATGTTAAAAGAAATGTATGAAATGAAACAAAAAGAAAAAGAACAACAAACAAAATTAGCAAATGAGATAAATAAATTCAAAGAAATATTGCAATTAGAAGATGAATTAGATGAAAAAGAAGAAAAAAACCAAAATAATCTATCCGAAATAAGAATTGATGAAATAAATGACAATGATCTAGATGAACAACATTTGGAAACAAGAGAACATATACGGAACTTTTAGCAAACATAGATAATACAAAGAATTTAGAAGTAAATACAAGAGACGTAGACATGGATGAAAAACCTAGTACATCAGGAATAAAAAACCCAAAAAATTTAAATTATTATAATGCAAACTATGGACAATATGATAAAGAAAAAAACTATATGAGATAAAAGATTAAATAAAAAATAGACACCTAAAATTAAAAATGGACACCTAAACCAATAACTGAACAACATGGTTTTTTAGATTATATCATGGATAAGCAAGAGACAAAGGTATATTGTTCAAAAAGTATGCAGAACTAATTTCATATATTCCTGAATATCATATATATAATTGAGTAAATTTATGTTAGTTATTATGTATTAGAATTATTTGAATCATGATTTCTAGTTTATTAGCACACTGGAAACAGGGAGAAAACTTCTATACTATGCCATCCTAATATTGAAACCGGTAAGCGAGGAAAGCCATTTAGGGGAGTAAACAAAGTTGAAGCGCTGATAAGAAGGAAGTATCCGCTAAAGTACGATGCTAATAGTGACAGTAGAACATGATAAATAGATAATCTAGTTCATAATGATCTAATATGACTTTAATCAATTATGAATATGATAAGAATGAATAATTGAAAATAAAAAAAACCTACATGCTAAAGAACATGACTACATACATACATGATGAAATGATAAAAAACTATGAAACTTTAATCTTATATATACTTAAAGATATATAAATAATTGAATTAAGAAGAATAATATGGGAAAAAAATATTTAATAATAACGGATTAGAAGATACATTAAACCAACAATGGTATGAAATAGACTTACATGATTTAGACCTCGAAAGAATAAAATGGTATGATTTAGAAATAAATTCAGACTAAAATGAACTACGAATATTTACAATATTGGACAGAATCTATGGAAGATATAAAATTATTAAAACAATTAATGAAAGAAAATTTATATATGTACCTAAGAACCCAAGATATGTTATATCTAGAATATATCATAAATAATATTAAAAAGATATCAAAATTAAAACACTTAGCAAAAGAATATTATAGTAGAATCTTTAAAATGGATTTCTCACCTACAAAAAATGGTACTCCTACCAAAAAAGTCATGAATTCCCCATCTACTACACTACCAAAAATATCATAAAAATATCATGAATCCCTTACCTACCAATAAGATGAATTCCGCACCGAAAAATGGTATCAGAGCTATGAATGAAAAGAAATATAAGAAGAAATATACTAGTAGAAAGTTAAGAAAAATAAGAAGAAAATTGAACAAATTATATCCAGAATTATACAACTCAATATCACAAAAACCGATATCGACAAATTAGACCAATTAATAGATAATATATCTAAAATAGAATATAAATATATTCAATATTTAAAAATACAATGAATAACGAGAATAACGAATATAGACAAAAACTTACTGAAATAATTATAGCGAAAAGACAAGAGTTAACACATAGACAAAGTAGACTTAACAGTAGTATATTTGCAGAAATTTGTAAAAAATATATAATAGCATAGAGAAAAACTATTTTATATCTACAAATACAAATAGAAAGTTTAGAATATAAACTTCAACACAATCTATAAATGAATAGGGAAGAATATAGTTGGAATGAAGCAGGATTAATAGATACCTTAGGAGCCAGAATAAAATTCTTACAACGATGGTTTATAGAACTATGTGAAAAACATAAAGAAGAAATAAAAATGGAAAAAATACTAGTAAAAAACTTAGCATGTTGCAAAAATAAAACGGCACCCCAGTTTGGTTGTACGGACAAATACTATAAAAAAAGATATAACAAAAAATATAGATCAAAATATAAATATAACAAACCAAGAAGGAGATACTAATACAAAATTTATCAGATGAAAGTTTAAAAACTCTAAGAAGTAATAAAAAATCTAATGGTGAATTAGCTACTACAACTATGAAAATATTACATAAATACGAAATAGCTATAAGAAATGAATTTAGTAGTATGATAACAGAAGTAGAAAAACAAAATAGAGAAAAAATCATAAACCGGAATTTAATGACAATTAGCAATATATAATATGTGTTATATAGATGAATATACATGTGCATTTAGAGAATATTATTATAAATGAATATATAACACAGAAGAAAGTAAGGAAATAAGAAAATTAAATTTTTGTAATCAATAATCATTTGAGTTAATGAAGATCAGAAGGATGGATAGTTTATCTTATTAGGAGTTAATAATTTACACTGAGCACTTCCACAATGCTACAGCTCTAGTTCATCTTGAATTATTCCTCACAGCCTCAACCAAGTGCAGCTAACTCCATTTGAAACCACTAAGTGTGATTATCATTTTACCAAGATGCATGGCAGTGACCATAATATCATCAATTGAATGGGTTATATATGCCACTTTAGAAGACTGGATTCTAGCTCATTAGCAAAACATTTCTATTGCAATGAATTCATTACATCAATATATGGACTAGAATGGAACCATAAAAGTAATAAGGTTCATCCATTCATTATTTTCTACCTAATGTATATTCTAACTCTGAACAGTGCACAGTGGAGATCCTGCTTTACAATTATACAAAATTGAGCAAAAATGGGGAATGGTTTCCTTCTCACTTCCTGAAGCAAGATGTGAGTGAGATCAATAAACAAATCCAAATTCTTCCTCAGCTTGACTGAGCAAGTCTTGAAATAAAGGTTCGCTCAAGAATGATATGGGGATCAAAAATCTCTTTTTCTGCTACGCTCCAACATACACAGAAAAATATCCTTTGGGAACATCTCCAGACTAGACAATATCACCTGATGTAACATGATTTTGCCTTCTAACTCGTTGTCAAAATATCGGTGACTTTAAGTCAAGACAACAGGCACTACCTTTTCTTGGACTCATAATCAAATTGCTAAGGAAGAGATATAGTCAAGTCATGTCTATCCACCTACACTTTCCTGTTGTCAACTAGATATTCTACAGCACATTTATTCTGAAAAAAAAAAAGGAATATGCATCACTACATACCAATAGAACAAGGGAAGTGGGAAGTTGCAGGTGCTTCCTAACTTGGTGCTGGACTTGGTTGAAAAATATGTAGCTAATCTTTATCCTTTCCTATAATAGATTGGACAGAATTCATATGTGGATTTGAGGTATTCTAGAAAGAGAAAGTAGACAGCTTGGCATGTGAACACTTTAACTTGTGTGGCAGCCTGCCAGGAGCTCCTTGAGTCACTGTAAGTAGCTCTCTTGATATTAGAATGGGATCAACTATAAATATCAGCGCATGAACCCAAAGGAACATGTTTCTTGCATACTAAAATACTAATGTCTTATACTTTGAGATAATTGTGAAGTTTTGGCCATATAAGAACAAGGAGAAACATATTCGAGCTAGATGTGCGTATGTCACTTGAAACAAAAGTTGTAAGTTAAGGAAGTTACTGTAACTTGGCAGGTATAAAAAATTGGCTCATTCCACATGAAGGATGGTTGACTCGAATGTATTTTTACTTTTTTAATCAGTGATTTCACCTTCTTTCTGAATATATTATTAGTAATCCATTGGAAAAACATGTAGGTTTTTTCTTAAGATACACAGACTAGAACTTCTGATAAATTAAGCCAGAGAATTGTAATGAGCCAAGAGCGAAAACATCCGATGGAGTGCCACGTACTAATGTGATTTCTTGGATATTTTGAGATTTTTTATGCAGATATAAACTTTATTTGTTGTCCAAAAATATTCCAGTGTTCAAGATAACGCCACAGAGTATATAGCTTCTTTGGAGTTAATTAACATAGATTTAGCACTTCAGAAACTCCATTTTCTATGTTATGGAGAAAATGGAGTTATGTAAGGAACTTTATTCAACAAGATTACTATCAAAACCAATTGGATAAAGAATGTATGTGAAAAGATTTCATTTGCTAAACTACTGAAAATTACAATTCGGTTGGGATCTACTGTTGCATCTGACAGTACGTCCTTCTATTTAATTTTCTAAGATGTGGACATGTGGTATACATATGATGTTTCTTTCCTAAATCTTATAATGTACAAAATTGTGTAAGGAAAATCCTCAGATCCTATTCAAGCGAGAAGTAAGATCAATGAACACATCCTCTCTACAGGGAATTGTGACACCGCCCATTGGATGATCAAAGCCAAATTCTTCCTCAGCTTGATTAAGCAAGTCTTGAAATAAAGGTTGGTTCAAGAATGATATGAGGGTTACAAATATCTTCTTTTGCTTCTCCCCAACATAAACAACAAAATGGCCTTCCGGAACGTCTCCA